>OY977938.1:14639237-15967987 GCA_963854355.1 Epinotia brunnichana
ACCTGGAAAAGAGTTAAGAAGATTTTTTTATTTTTTATAAGAATAAGGCCATGCATCAGCATCAGTCAGTTTTCGTATGTAAACTAAATCTTGATTTTTCTTTACAGTTCAACCTACCAATGAACTGCCCCATACCCGGTTCAGAGTTGACCCGGGAGCCTTTCCGCTGGGACCAGCGGCTATTCTCGCTCGTGCTGCGGCTGGCCGGCACGCCGGCTGTCGAGAGGGACTCCGGCCTCGTACCTTCCGACACGTCGCCTATTGATGCCATGTGTGAAGTTACCGGCGGTAAGTAACATTCAGACTATCTTGTGATTCAACCTAACAATGTATTGCATTGCCTCATGTATAACCGGCTCCGATTAGACCCGGGAGACTTTCCCCTGAGACTAGCAGATGTTCTCGCTCGTGCTGCGGCTGGCCGGCACGCCGGCGGTCGAGAGGGACTCCGGCCTCCTACCTTCCGACACGTCGCCTATAGACGCCATGTGTGAAGTTACCAGTGGTATGTAATCACTGACAATTTCAAAGTTTAGTGGTAGGTTGAACTATAAAGTCTACAGTTTAACCTACCAATGAACTGTCCGCTGAGATTAGCGGCTGCTTTCGCTTGCGCGCTGCGGCTGGCCGGCACGCCGGCGGTTGAGAGGGACTCCGGCCTCGTGCCCTCTGACACGTCGCCTATTGATGCCATGTGTGAAGTTACCAGCGGTAAGTAATCAGTAATCACTGGCTATCTCATGATTCAACCTCCCAATGTATTGCCTCATATCCGGCTCCGAGTTTCCTCCCAGGTGACTTTCCTCTGAGACTGGCGCTTGTTCTCACTCGCGCTGCGGCTGTTTTGAGGGATTCCGACACGCCTATTGACGCCTTGTGTAAAGTTACCGGCGGTAAATAATATTTGAATACCTACCTTATTATGATTCAACTTACCAACGTCAATGTATTGCCTCATACCCGCCTCCGATTAGACCCGGGAGACTTCGCTGAGTCTAGCGGCTGTTCTCGCTCGCACTGCGGCTGGCGCTGTTGTCAGGAACTCCGCATTCGTACCTATCTTCCGACACGTCGCCTGTAGACGCCATGTGTGAAGTCACCGGCGCGGCGATAAGTCATCACCGACTACCATAAATATAATTCAACCTGCCAATGAACTGTCGCAAGTTGCCTGGGACGCTGTGTGCGATATTTATTGAGAAAAAAACCTTTACGTAGGTTTTCCATTCTTGATGGTGTATGATCTCACTAGTAGCTACTGTGAGATTTATGTATGTTACATGCTATCGACTCCCTTCCCCATGCTTCGCACGAGATCTAATGCTTTAGGACAAAGAAAAAAAGTATGACGCATGAGTGAAAACCACGTTAAAATATGTCCAGTTCATTCGAGTTTATCGCAAATATACGCTACCGCTCATAAACGTATTTATTTACTCACTCATTAATTATGTTTATGCGATACAATTGTATTTCGAAATGACTTTCAGAATTATACTGCCATGTCAGAGTCTATTACTAGTTTTGCTAACAATTTGCATTTTTTTCAAAATGGTATGCAGAATATTCTTTTGAATATCTTTGGTGGCACATACGAGTACTTAAGCGTAAAAAAGTCCGAGGACATAATATTTCTACTATTTACAAAATAGTTTTATTTTATATGAAGCAGTAAATTATGTTTTTAGGGTTCCGTAGCCGAATGGCAAAACACGGAATCCTTATGGATTCGTCAATCGTCATGTCTGTGTGTCTGGTCTGTCTGTCCGTCCGTCCGTGTGTCACAGCCACTTTTTTCCGAAACTATAAAAACTATACTGTTGAAACTTGGTAAGTAGATGTATTCTGTGAACCGCATTAAGATTTTCACACAAAAATAGAAAAAAACAATACATTTTGGGGGTTCCCCATACTTAGAACTGGTACTCAAAAAAAATTATTCATTAAACCCATACGTGTGGGGTATCTATGGATAGATCTTCAAAAATGATATTGAGGTCTCTAATATATTTTTTTTCTAAACTGAATAGTTTGCGCAAGAGACACTTCCAAAGTGGTAAAATGTGTGTGTGTCCCCCTGTAACTTCTAAAATAAGAGAATGCTAAAACTAAAAAAAATATATGATGTACATTACCATGAAAACTTCCACCGAAAATTGGTTTGAACGAGATCTACTAAGTAGTCTTTTTTTAATAAATACGTCATAAATCGTAAACCTCAATTTATTTTACGGAACCCTTCATGGGCGAGTCCGCCTCGCACTTGGCCGCTTTTTTTTTGTTGATAATTTGTTGCATAAAGAAAACTAGAAATTTAAAAGTGATGTCTCTGGCACCTCTTTAAGGCTCAGTATACTTAACTAAAAATGCAATCAGCATCTGAAAAATCCATTGGCTCTGATTCTACACTATGATTTTGAAATTAGTATTTATTTAAATTTCGATTAAAGTGGAAAATTGAAAAAGTATTCGACACGAACCCCGATTCGGATTGAACCCGCGACATCTAGACCCTTCCGTGGCGAATAATTATTAAATTTTCCACTTTGATCGAAATTTAGAATTTCTTTAGCCGACGTTTCTGCTTAGTATTTACTAGTAGGGGAGGACGGGGCTTCAATTAACAGAGGTAAGTATTAACAAGCGAATACCTAAAAAACTATAAACTTCATATCATCAGTAATTACTTGAATCTATCCCCACGACCGTGCTGCACAGGTTGGGACTCGTCAGATACTTCCAGGACACCGTGGGAGCGAGCTACGTCATGTGCATCCGTTTTTGGCAGTTATCGAACTTTTTTCTCTTTACGATTTTTTGATTTGCGCCACGAATGTTTGATTTATCTGGGCAATTATTTTTTCCGGGAATCTTATTTTATTGGTTATTTATACTAAATGACTCTTGTAACGCTAATGTAAACTATTTTTTAGTTATGATTTTTTTCATCGAAAAAGTACCCATGGGGCAAAAATTAACAGAACAGACGGGGTAACTATTAACCAGACTGCTAGGCTTAAAAATAGACTACTTGCCCTGCTACCTTTAAGGTAATTCTTTGTGATATTATCTATAACTGATTATTCGTATGTTAATGAAACATTTATCTTGTTCTATTCTATGTATGTATACTTATAAATATATTAACTAATATTAGTTTCAAGACTGATAAGTAAATTTAACACTGAAATTTGCTAATTAGTAATAGTGATTTAAACATACCTAATTACATATTTTGTTGTTTCTGTGAAACATGGTATTGTTCTGAGTTTTTTTGTTTCTTGACAATTGGTATGATTAGACAGTTTTCTATAACAAATTCTTTCAAGTTTTCAAGCCTGATGTTATTTTTATATGTAAATAATTAAATAATATATAAACATAGTAATGTTTTCTTTAATAATAATAAGAGAAAAATATAGATGTTAATTCTTGCCCCTTTTGTTAATACTTACCTCATACATGTTAATTCTAGCCCCGTTCACGGGGTAAGTATTAATTTCGGACTTTTCCCAGAAAAAGTGTTTTGTAGAAAAAAGTATCTACTTCTTGCCAAATTTATACCAAGTGCACGATAGCTGAATAGTTTAAACATCGTTTAAAAAAAGAATTATGTGAAAATTTTCAGTCGTTTTGAAGTTATAGATGAAAATATAAATTTTGTTAAGTCGCGCCCCGGTCTCCCCTACTACTATTTATTAAGTATTGAAATGTAAGACATCCAAAATTCTGAAATAAATATTCATTGCTCACCACAATAGTACATTACTTACCTAGGGCGGTTAAACAAAGAATGTCTCAGATCGCAGGTATTTGACGCCCGAGCCGAAGGCCAGGGCGATAAATATGCGCTCTGAGGCTTTCTTTATTACCGCCCGTGGTAAGTACAACATTTTACGTCTCTATTTGGCCAGGAAGCGGGGTTTTCCGCACGCATAGCGTGCGGTAATTCCTACTTTATGGCCAGGTATGACGTAAAAATATTAGCTCACTACGAAGTCGATCACAATACTAATTAATATTCACTTAATACGGAAGTTTGATCACGTGAGTAACATGATTGTGATTACGTATAAAAAAATAGGGACGACCTTTAAGCGTGATTCACGCGCCAATTATTCGAAACAAATGTGCCCCATGCGATAAAGGAGATAGGGCTCTCACTGCGCCGAACTCGTCCGACTAGTTTTTGTGGTCGTATGTGTGGATGGTTCACTTAGTGTCAAGGTGATCTCTGTCACATAAACATTTATGAGTATTTCTTACAAGATTTTTTACGCGTATTATTCAATGAATGTATTAGTTAGAACGAGAGGAAACCACTGCAATGCACGTACTAAATTAAACCAATAGGGAACATTACTGCAATGTTCTGCCGCCAGAGTGCAGCACTAACACAATTAGTAAACAGTTTTTTTGACAACTTTGACAAGTCCTTCAAAGCTCTGGATTAAATAGTGAAGAAAATATTTCAATAAATAAAATGCATCAGTGCTGCGTAATTGGATGCAAGAATGTAGGGCATCATTCATTTCCTAAGGGAACGATGATACGAAAACTATGGGAAGCGGCAATACGTCGTAAAGCAAAGAAAAGCCCTCATCCACCTTTAAATAGCTATAGGATGCCATTTTAATATCACAGTACAGGTATTTTACACACGAATGATAATAAAACGATTGTAGTTTAACGCGTTTTCATCAATTATTCGTTATTGTTTGTTAGGTTAATAAATATGACATTGTACGTCATGGCGGTTTGTTTACGGTTTGTGTTAGTGTCGCCCCCTACGCAGAGCTTTGCGTAATGTTCCCTATTGGTTTCATGTTTTTGTAAATAAATCAATAAAATAAATAAATTATCATGTTTGTTACGCCTCGGGCCAAAAATACTAGAAACAGGATGATTTATGACGCAATACTTTTTAGGCACGTATTAAATCGTAAATGTTTGAGCAGAACAGTTTCAAATATTCGCATTGTACTAAGTAAGGTCAACAAAGCCGTCTATGGGGTCCACGACCATTAATGGATTTAATTAAACCTCATTCTTCTCCCAACATCTCGAATATGGGAAAATAAGTTTGTATAAAAATTTTCTGAAGTAAAAAAAACATGGTAAATAATACTGACGTCTCTATGTCAATAAAAAAAAAATAATCCACAGTTGACACAATACGTCTGTCAGTTTTTATAAATATTGTTTAAAACAATTTCTATTTCCTTTATTTTATTAGGTTGTATCCATATGTGGCTGACTCAACATTTCGTCGGGTGACAAGCAAAACTCACTAAGTAACACATACCTACTTAAATCAAAGGTCGTATCTCGATATGGAGTACGTAGCGAGATACGAGGTTTTGAAGAGCAGTGACAGTTTTGGTAGTGACTTTTGCTTGTCACCCGACGATTTATAGTTTCTCATGATGATGAACTTAGTACAAGTTTGAGTTCAATTCTTGTTTATAATTTTACATTGTCATCTCGAGTCAAAACAGGACGTGGTCAGAGCGCAGTAGTTTCTTTAAATTTATGTTTTAGTACCTTACCGATAAGCAATGGAAAAACGAAGACCTTATTGCAAAGCTGATGCATGAGACGAATCGAATGACATATCATTTATCAAAATCGGACCATAACTGTAGATACGAGTATGATGGCATGCATGCTCTTAATGTCACCGGGCATGTGTTTTTATTTTATTATTTTTCTTTCTCTTTTTATATTTTGTTAGTATTTAACCCCCCGGATTCACAACACTTCAGGGGCTGCACCCCTGACTTACTCCGCATGATGATGTAATATAAAATAAGTAATAAGTGGTGAACGGTGTTGGCCACACATATTGTATTTATTTATAAGGCTAATAATTTAAGACTCCCTTGTAGTGGCTGTTTGTTTACCTAAATAAAAAAAAAAAAAATTACAAAAATCGGCCTTGCGTTATAATAATATAGATAATCAAAACTTCTCTTCATAGTTCGTATCGTAATTTTGTTTCTTTTTGTACGGTCAGCCTCACAAGGGGCTTAACACCTTTGTACTGTGTCGCATTAAACTGCCATATGAAGTTGTCAAACGACAAGGTACTTAGGTGTTCAGAAACTTATGAGGCCGACTATACCTACCCAAATCATTTAGAGTAAGTGCCTCTAGACTAGCAAATAGTCCCGAATATCCAATGCAAGTATAGAACGCATTCAAATCTGATTGAATATTTTTTTGAGATAATGCTATTTTCAAGAACATGGTCATAATAGTACATTATTGCCGTGGCCGGGAAGGAGGCAATTGCAGGCTAAGTATTTGTTTAAACGGACGGGCTTGCGAGTCCGTTTAATTATAATACGAAGCCTGCAATTACCATTCCGGCTGAGGCTAATATAGTGCTTTTCTCAAAAATTGGGGTATAAAAAAGACTAAATTGAAATCAAGCGTTATTATTAAATACAAATTGAGGATACTGGATATTACATAAAATTAAACGTCATAATATATTTTTTTAAACAAAATCGCAAGTATATTTTTCCACCGAAAACGCAATATTTTTATGACTCGTACAAAAATGTCGCGTTTGCACCAGAAATATACGACTTGATTTGGCTGAATACGACCTGTGCCTTATTTTATATGCCATATTCTACTTTTTAAAAAGTTTGGTACTCGACAAATAAAGGAATTTATATGTAACATTCCAGGCGGCCTGCAATTTTTTTTATTTATTAATTTTGATCTGGCCTTAGACTATACACTTTACCTTCCAATATGTAGCGAGTTATGTTCACTTTGCGGGCCATTTTTGAGAAAAACTATTTGGCGTATCTATTAATATGGATAAGTATGGAATGGATGTTAATATGTAGGTACAGTCGCCATCACATACATCGGAGCAAACAAGCACGTCACAAACATCGGAACACACCTCTATTTTCAAGGCATTAGGGTGCATGTGCCGATATTTTTGAACACCTATAGTGTACCTATGTATGTGATGGCGACTGTACATGATGAGGTAGTTTCGAGAGCTATGAAAGTGTATACTTCTAATTATAACTTTCTAATTCGTTTTTCAGTCCTCTTCCTTATTTCACGAGTATAAATGCACCGATTGATTATTAACCCTTTATTTACCATATTACCAGAGCCCTGTGAAAAAGGTCTGGGAACTTGTGGTAGTTTCACCATAGAAATGTAAATTCCACTTATGGGCAAGAAAAACGGCTGTTCGCCTGCGATGGCATTTAGCTTCATTATAACCTTAGTTTAAGACGTTTAAGACTACGGTTAGGCTACGGCCACGAGGTAAAGTACACGTGTATTTGTATAAACTGCAATTTTGGCAAATACACCTTTTTCTCTAAGGTTATATTATACAATGGAATTGGAACCAAGCGGTACCTACGGTCGATAGTTTTGAATTTTATTTTGTTCGAAAATAAAACCTAACAAAACAAACGCAACTCTCTTCCATAAAAGTTTTACTTCCAACTTTGTATTTCCATTTTGACTTTCCTATAGGAACTTGGGACTCGGGAGGGTAGAAGAAAGAATAGATGACCAAATAGTATATTTTGAGATTTATTTTTACATTCTTGGTTCATATTTGCGAAATCGAGATCGGGAAATATCATATGAACAAAAAATATTACGCATAACATATTACAATAGCGTCATATCATATGCCTATAAAAACCATTACGCTAGAAGTACGTCATCATTTTATACTCTGATCTCACTAAATCGTTTTGTTTGAATAGGTAACTAAAAACCTCTGACCTTACACAATGACCCTTATGACATTAAAAAAAGCGGCCAAGTGCGAGTCGGACATGAAGGGTTCCGTTAAATAAATTGCAGTTTACGATTTATGACGTATTAAAAAAAACTACTTAGCAGATCTCGTTCAAACCAATTTTCGGTGGAAGTTTGCATGGTAATGTACATCATATATTTTTTTAAGTTTTATCATTCTCTTATTTTAGAAGTTACAGGGGGGGGGACTTACATTTTACCACTTTGGAAGTGTCTCTCGCGCAAACTATTCAGTTTAGAAAAAAAATGATCTTAGAAACCTTAATATCATTTTTGAAGACCTATCCAATGATACCCCACACGTATGGGTTTGATGAAAAAAAAATTTTTGAGTTTCAGTTTTGTGGACCTCTAAAACTTAATGTTTTTTTTCGATTTTTGTGTAAAAATCTTAATGCGGTTCACAAAATACATCTACATACCAAGTTTCAACAGTATAGCTCTTATGGTTTCGGAAAAAAATGGCTGTGACATACGGACGGACAGACAGACAGACAGACGGACGGACATGACGAATCTATAAGGGTTCCGTTTTTTGCCATTTGGCTACGGAACCCTAAAAAATCCTCAGGGAGCATTAGTTATGATGGCGCGGAATTCAATTATGCTTATTGTTATAAATGGGTGTTAAATTGTGTCAACAAGTGACACGTCCTCTACCACGGTTATTTTATGCTCCTTTGCTGTTATTAGATTTCAAATAAATGGTTATGATAGTACTAAGATAACTAGTACGATTAACTATCTTTTTGTTGTTCTTATTTTATAAATAGTGACCAAGGCGGTCTCGTTTATTGGGCGGCGTTTGAATCTGCCACAACAAAAACACAAGTGTTTATTTAGTCTATTATCACTATAATGGGCATAACATTTAAGTAAGAATGTAATTTATATGAAAATTATTGAATTCTAATATGAAAACTTATAAAATTGCAATCATCTATAACTTTACTTGCCCCATGGGACAACCCTGCCAGATTAGGTATACATTTAGCATGTACTTTAGAAATCGGTACTCTGTTCCATTTCTTTACTCGTGTGTCTTAGATATTGTAAGTAAATTTTTCTACTCCTGTACCGTTATCTGTCATTTATATAGGCTGTAGCTTAAATACAATGACACCACTAATAAGTCGTCGAAAAACTCTATGCTCTATGACCCAAAAACGCACTGTTTAGCGTACTTTTTTGGTTCATACATTTTTCATAAAAGCACTGTTTAACTTTTTTAAATCGGCCGCTATATTGCAGTGGTGCCAACTTCATAAACAAATATTTCGAAATAAAAGTTTTTATTTACGATTTAACATTTGTATATATACATTATTTACTTACTACAATAATAATAAATCATCATCTATTGTGTGTTAAATTACATGTTTTATAAATTCTTGGTATTATTTATTTAAAAAAAAGTTCGATTTCGGTCCGGGTCCGGATTAGGTTTGGTTCGGATGGCAAATGCAAACAAATTAAAAACAAAACATACCATAAACAAAAAGTGTCACATTTCCGATTTCCCACCAAAATATATACAGTTCAAAATGAAAAGATGAAAGATGATAAACTGTTAGTCCTAGAATATTAAGATTGTATTCGTGTTTGTGAAGATAAAAGTGTACGTTCCTTTTAAAATGGTCGAAGCAATTAATAACTGCACTCCTGAAGAAATTGCGTGAGTAGCAAAAGTACGAATAGAAAACTTGCTGCCCGAAAAGGCTAACTAATTTGTAGTCTGCTATTTATTTAAAATTTGTCGTAGAAAAAGTATTGTATGCAACGGTTTATAACTGGTCTAAACACGCTCGTGGCGTCTTTAATTGCAACTCACGCCACTCGCATTTTAAGACCCTTCTTATAAAATAGTTGCATAAAATACTGTAAACTATTGCGAACTATACCCGTGACAACTGTCCATTACAATGTACCAACTTTACCAATATATACGTGCGTGAGTTCCTGTAATTAGCTCCGCATCACTAATAGGGAACATGCATCTTTTTATTTTATTTCGAAAATCAAAAGTATAATCCAGAGGAATATCAACTGTAGCATTAAAACTTTCTGATTTATTTTTCTGATGTTATATGTGTCACCGTTAGATTGTGAACACCGTCAGCTTATAATCTTACTCGCGATATTATAAACTGTCGAAAAATTGTGAACTGTCAAAACCGTTCACAATTTAACGCAATATTTTTCGTTAGTTTATAAACTTTCAATGTTGAATCGTCAAATTGTGAACTGAGATCAAATAGGCTTGCTACGGAACGTACACAAAGAGGTAGGTAGGTTAGGTCAGTTAGGTATCTTCAGTTGCCCGAAGGGCAAAGCGCCCAGAAATAGGAGCCCCGCGCAGCATGCCGAAATAAATGGAATAAAATGTCTGAATAACAAAAAAAAAACCAATCATGTTCTGACTTAAGTGGAAACTGATGCAAGTGGAATAATTCGCTCAACCAAACAGCGCACAGGTTGCGTTCCGAATCAAGCAAATTTGATTCAGTTCACAATTTGACGATATGACATTGTTAGTTTTTAAACTAACGAAAATAAATACCCCACACGTATGGGTTTGATGAAAAAAAAATTTTTGAGTTTCAGTTTTGTGGACCTCTAAAACTTAATGTTTTTTTTCGATTTTTGTGTAAAAATCTTAATGCGGTTCACAAAATACATCTACATACCAAGTTTCAACAGTATAGCTCTTATGGTTTCGGAAAAAAATGGCTGTGACATACGGACGGACAGACAGACAGACAGACGGACGGACATGACGAATCTATAAGGGTTCCGTTTTTTGCCATTTGGCTACGGAACCCTAAAAAATCCTCAGGGAGCATTAGTTATGATGGCGCGGAATTCAATTATGCTTATTGTTATAAATGGGTGTTAAATTGTGTCAACAAGTGACACGTCCTCTACCACGGTTATTTTATGCTCCTTTGCTGTTATTAGATTTCAAATAAATGGTTATGATAGTACTAAGATAACTAGTACGATTAACTATCTTTTTGTTGTTCTTATTTTATAAATAGTGACCAAGGCGGTCTCGTTTATTGGGCGGCGTTTGAATCTGCCACAACAAAAACACAAGTGTTTATTTAGTCTATTATCACTATAATGGGCATAACATTTAAGTAAGAATGTAATTTATATGAAAATTATTGAATTCTAATATGAAAACTTATAAAATTGCAATCATCTATAACTTTACTTGCCCCATGGGACAACCCTGCCAGATTAGGTATACATTTAGCATGTACTTTAGAAATCGGTACTCTGTTCCATTTCTTTACTCGTGTGTCTTAGATATTGTAAGTAAATTTTTCTACTCCTGTACCGTTATCTGTCATTTATATAGGCTGTAGCTTAAATACAATGACACCACTAATAAGTCGTCGAAAAACTCTATGCTCTATGACCCAAAAACGCACTGTTTAGCGTACTTTTTTGGTTCATACATTTTTCATAAAAGCACTGTTTAACTTTTTTAAATCGGCCGCTATATTGCAGTGGTGCCAACTTCATAAACAAATATTTCGAAATAAAAGTTTTTATTTACGATTTAACATTTGTATATATACATTATTTACTTACTACAATAATAATAAATCATCATCTATTGTGTGTTAAATTACATGTTTTATAAATTCTTGGTATTATTTATTTAAAAAAAAGTTCGATTTCGGTCCGGGTCCGGATTAGGTTTGGTTCGGATGGCAAATGCAAACAAATTAAAAACAAAACATACCATAAACAAAAAGTGTCACATTTCCGATTTCCCACCAAAATATATACAGTTCAAAATGAAAAGATGAAAGATGATAAACTGTTAGTCCTAGAATATTAAGATTGTATTCGTGTTTGTGAAGATAAAAGTGTACGTTCCTTTTAAAATGGTCGAAGCAATTAATAACTGCACTCCTGAAGAAATTGCGTGAGTAGCAAAAGTACGAATAGAAAACTTGCTGCCCGAAAAGGCTAACTAATTTGTAGTCTGCTATTTATTTAAAATTTGTCGTAGAAAAAGTATTGTATGCAACGGTTTATAACTGGTCTAAACACGCTCGTGGCGTCTTTAATTGCAACTCACGCCACTCGCATTTTAAGACCCTTCTTATAAAATAGTTGCATAAAATACTATAAACTATTGCGAACTATACCCGTGACAACTGTCCATTACAATGTACCAACTTTACCAATATATACGTGCGTGAGTTCCTGTAATTAGCTCCGCATCACTAATAGGGAACATGCATCTTTTTATTTTATTTCGAAAATCAAAAGTATAATCCAGAGGAATATCAACTGTAGCATTAAAACTTTCTGATTTATTTTTCTGATGTTATATGTGTCACCGTTAGATTGTGAACACCGTCAGCTTATAATCTTACTCGCGATATTATAAACTGTCGAAAAATTGTGAACTGTCAAAACCGTTCACAATTTAACGCAATATTTTTCGTTAGTTTATAAACTTTCAATGTCGAATCGTCAAATTGTGAACTGAGATCAAATAGGCTTGCTACGGAACGTACACAAAGAGGTAGGTAGGTTAGGTCAGTTAGGTATCTTCAGTTGCCCGAAGGGCAAAGCGCCCAGAAATAGGAGCCCCGCGCAGCATGCCGAAATAAATGGAATAAAATGTCTGAATAACAAAAAAAAAACCAATCATGTTCTGACTTAAGTGGAAACTGATGCAAGTGGAATAATTCGCTCAACCAAACAGCGCACAGGTTGCGTTCCGAATCAAGCAAATTTGATTCAGTTCACAATTTGACGATATGACATTGTTAGTTTTTAAACTAACGAAAATAAATGCGTAAAATTATGAATTAGTTTTGCGGTTCACAATATTCCGTCAGTTTACAATATAATGGGTAAGATTATAAACTGACGGTTTTCACAATCGAACGGTGACATATGCATTTGAAATCTGCACGCGCCTGCACCCACCGAATACGCTCTATATTAAGAGGATTGTGAAGTGTCGATACGTGGCGCGAGTAGGTATTTAAAAAAAATCTATCTGTCTCACACCGCTCTGCCTTCCGACCCGTATCGTGCGATAGAGAGAATTGCAAGTCCTGGAGGTAATTGCCTACATTTTCTTCTTGAAGTATGGTTTCGGGTGATAGCGTTTTTACCCCCCTAAACCTGAATGAAATTAAATAATTTTGGTATAATTAGATTAAGTACACTTTAATCTATGTCTGTACGTTTTCCTTTTTTAATAAATCAGTTTAGATTAATTAAAAAAAAATAAAAAGATAGAGAAAGTTTTTAAGTCAAAAATATAGATTTTTAGATGCTAATAACTTTTAACGTAAGCAATATTTCTTAAAAATCAAAACGTACAGACCTAGTATTTCACTATATCTACAACATGTCCAAACATTATAAAAATCGAACGATGTTTACGGGGTGAAAAACGTTATCGCTTTTTGTATGAAAAATTACAGGTTCACAATCCTCTTAAGGCTTGACATCTCAAATTTTGGTAAAAATGAGTTGTTTAGTAACCAGTTTATACCTTATAACGTATCAATTTTCGTGTCGGAAAATAGAAATCATAATCTGCAAGACATAAGAAGTGACATAGTTTTCGTAGAAATCCATTTTAACATAAAAAAGTAGAGAAAAATAAATCTAAAATCAACCCTATTTTTTGACTTGTAACCAGTTTACTGCTCCATTTTTTATCAGAAAGAGATGAAATTTTCTAATCTTCTTCATAAAGTAATGAACAATAACTTCAATTTCTTACTTTCTTAAATTTCGTCTCGTTTTCTGAAATATTCCGAAAAACATGATATCCGCGCTTTCGACCACGCACTTCCATCTCGCTCACGCTTATGCTCAGTGAGAGGGTTGCCCTCTTTATACTATGCCATGAACGTGGGGGGCCTTAAACGGGCTTATACTATGACGTCACACACAACTCATATTCTCGGCGCGTTTAATATGGAGTAAGTCGTTAATTAGCCATTATCTCCACAAAATGTGCGTTTAAGTCTATACTTGTCATACAAAATATCATTTCTAATTCAATATTCTGTCTAATTGTTATGTAATTTTATCGAAAAAATAAACATGTTTTTTTGGTCATTATAGTTTATTTATATTTTATTGTTTCTTTTGTATGATATTTCTACTTATTATCCGCGTCGATTGCGTGCAATTTATTCAAAATAGAAATCCCATGCAAGTTCCCTATTTAGTTGCAAACTGTGTATTTATAGCTGTTGGAGTGGCTGTTGGTTGGCCTTGTATAAATAAATAATCCTGTTCCAGGTCGGTCGTACTGCATCACCTCGCACCGAATGTTGATGCAATGCATCGACAGCTTAGTCCAGAAGGTTCAAAGCGGCGTGGTCATCAACTTCGAGAAAATCGGGCCGGACCCTCCGCCCATCGACGGTGGGACGGTGAAAGATGGGACGGAGGCAGCGGAGCCTGAAATTCCTCACGGGGAACAGGAGAAAGAAATTGAAGGGGACAGTGATAGAAATGGGGTAAGTTCGTCTGAATTCTAGAACTGTATTACTCATTTGTGTGAAGTCCCCAAAACGCACTGGGCCAGCGTGGAGATTAATACCCAATCCCTGTAGTCCATGAGAGGATGCCTGTGCCCAGCTGTGGAACGTATATAATAGGCTGATGATCATTATTCATTCAATTACTGTGCATCATTCTTCACACACTGCATATCTAGCTGATTCGATCGACTAACGTAAAAATAAATAAAATAAAAATAAAAAAACATTTATTTCAGACCATACAGATCCATAGTTTTGTTAGTAAAATCTTACGTGTTATGTTAAGCAAGATCCGTGTAAAGCAAGGTTAACCCGGATTAAGGCTGAAACGCACTGACAGCGGTGGCGGAGCGGCGCGGTGCGGCGCGGAGGCGATACCGGTTGTAATGTTCGAGCTGATATGAAAGGGTCCGCACAGAATACCGCACCGCGCCGCTCTGTGCGGATCCTTTCATATTCGCTCGAACATTACAACCGGTACCGCCTCCGCGCCGCACCGCGCCGCTCTGCCACCGCTGTCAGTGCGTTTCCAGATACTAAAGCGGTTATATTTCAAGCTTAGTATTTAGAATTTACATCGTTATCGCCATCTGTTTTAAGAGAGATTTTTATTGAACATAATAAACAGGTATGCGAGATAACAAAACGTTCGTAATCGGCTGCAGTAGTCAGGGACTGAGTCTCAGCGATTACGCCCACCTCAAAACACAAAGGACTTCAGTTATTACAAAGACACCTGCAAAACAAAGCGTAATTCGAGTAGTTTATTTATACTCAAACCTTAATAATGGGGAATGGATGAAAATTTTAGAATTGCCTGATTTTTTTTTGGTGATAGGAATAACCTTCCTTAGCACCAGAAAAAAGATGCAGACTTGTCAGCTGCGTCAATTATTTTTGAAAAATATAAACAGTTTCCTCACTCACGTTTTGTGGTTAGGACGGCGAATGAGACACTTTCCTTGATCCGTCTCATATTGCAAAAAATATTTTAAATATCTGACCCTGGCAATGACAAATATAGCTGCTGCAGCTGTCAATATCATTGCCAGTGTCAGTTTACCACGGATATTTAAGATATTTTCTTGTAATATGAGGCGGATCAAGGAAATTGTCTCATTCGCCGTCCTAAACCCAAAACGTAAGTGAGGAAACTGTTGATATTTTTCAAAAATAATTGACGGAGCTGAAAACTCTGAAACTTTTTTCTGGTGCTAAGGAAGGTTATTCCTATCACCAAAAAAAAATCAGGCAATTCTAAAATTTTCATCCATTCCCAATTGCATTAGCACTACCAGTCCCGTTGTTCAATATCATTCACACTGGTTTACCTTTAATGTTCATATTGATGATTAACCTTGTTATCTCACACTTACCTACAACAGTAGATGTAGGTACAACAGTTACGGAGCAAATGTATACCTTAGTTTCCTCTCCTTTGACAATACGCGCATTGAACAGTGACCCAGCGCAAGCAGCTTAGGAGTTACGGATCCTTTTATTATGCCGTTAATCATTGATGGATAATTCTAAATTTAAAAATAATGTTCTAGCGTTGGAACGGCGGGCCGTACCAAAGCAGCATGACGACCAACCAAGGGCCTACCGCGCCGCAAGCGTGGCACGCTTGCCGCCGCCTCATCTACGTGCCGCGGACTGTCTCGCAGAAGGGCTTCGCCGTCGGCTTCTGGCCGATCCCGGAGTCTTTCCGACCTGATCCCAACGCACCTACTTTGGTAAGTCAATTCGTTCAAAGTAAATTTAAAAAACTGGCTTATAAATAAATCATTTTATAGCCTCAATGAGTTTTTTGGGTCAGTAAACAGTCGTGAAAGATTTTAGGATTTAGTGTTGTAAATGAATGTATTTTTAATGTTAGTTATATGCTATAAATGTACCTAAATATTGCACGCCCGTAAGGGCACCTGTTGAAACTATTTGTATACATGTTATCCATACCATACACAGTTATGCAATAAATAATTCTTATTCTTATTGATAAAGCTTTATTTTGATAAATAACCAAGCATGACAAACAACCAAGGTTCTAGCGCGCCACCGGCGTTGAATTACTGCCATCATCTTCATATTTACTTATTAACCCTTTTCCAGCCGGCAGTTGGAAACTGACGATCGGATGTCAGTCTTATTCATTGCCATTAAGATATATGTTTGACTAGTTTCCACCCGCGACTTCGTCTGCGTAAACCCGGGATAAAAACTATCTTATATTTTAATCCAGGTTATAAACTACCTTCGTGCAAAATTTCATCCGAATCGGTTCAGCCGTTTAAGCGTGATTGAGTAACAAACATCCAGACATCCAAACATCCACATTTATAATAGTATATATATATATATAGGACAAGCAGTATGTGGTCGATCAGAATCAGAATCAGAAATCATTTATTGTCAAATTGTGCGAGTACAGTAGTTGTTATAGGACTAAGTTATGCGTGTGTCACAATCAACCGCTTAACGGTATACAATAATTTTAAAACGATGTATAAAATTAATTATAATATTTATAATAATAGTGGAACATGTCACTACAAATATAAAACCATCATAAAAAAAAAGTAATTACATTATATCGTCGGGTGACAAGCAAGTCACTACCAAAACCGTCACTGCTCTTCAAAACCTCGTATCTCGGTACATAGTCGATATCGAGATACGACCTTTTTTCAATTCAATCATTTATTTGCTCTAAAACACATTTCTCAATGCATGCAAATATAGTTATAACATACAAATAAAATTAACAAGTACAAAATTTAATTTAAACAAATATTATTAACTTACATTAAATGTCACAACAAAATAATATTAATTTTATAATTTAAATAATAATAATAATGCAATTAAGAGGTCAGTACGGATAAAGAAAAAAATAAAATTAAAAATAACTGAATAAATAAATGTCAAGACAATTTGTCGAAAATTCTTGCATAATATTCTTTGATTGAATAGAATGGACGGGTCAAAAAATATTCCTTTACTTTTTTGTCAAAGGATCTTAGCTCTTGAATATTTTTTAGGTCGTCAGTAAGTAAGTTGTACACTCTAATGGCAGTATTATTTAAACTTTTGTCAAAATGGGCATAATGCACAACATTTAAATGCAGTCTATTTCTTTTCCTAAGATTATTATTCGTAGTCTGGCCTTGCTGGACATACATGTTCATATTGTTAAAAACATAAATACATAAATTTTGATTTAAGTAGGTATTTGTTACTTAGTGAGTTTTGCTTGTCACCCGACGATATACAGAAAATATTCAATTATGTCAATAAAATGTTAATTACAGTACCTTATCCTAGTTAATAATTTTTATTTCCAATTATCTAATATGTTTAATTACTTTCATTTTATTGAAAAATTCATTTATTGTATAAAACATTCGTCAACCAATAAAGTTCTCAGCTTAGAGAGAAATTTGTTCTCGGGGAGTTCCGTCCATGAGATAGGCAACGTGTTGTACACTTTAATAGCCATGTGATAACAGTTTTTTTCCTTTACTTGTAATCGGCATTCAGGAGCTATTAACGCCTTATGCGTAGCTGAACGCTTTCCGTCATTACATTTCTTAGTAAATAACTCTGGATTGTTAATTACAAATTTACAGATTTCTAAAATGTACAAACTCGGAACTGTCAGGATCCCATACTTCTTAAACTACGGCTTGCATGACTCAGACCACTTTTTACCGCCTATGGCCCTGATACACTTTTTTTGTGCTATGAACACTCGCTGAATATCTGTTGAATTACCCCACAATACCAAACCATAGCGCAGTACAGAACAAATGTAGCTGTGATAAACTAGAAGTGCGGTTTTTTCGGAAGTAATGAACCTTAGTTTTTTGAGAGCGTAAATAAATTTGTTAATTTTAACTAGAATCATGTTTACTTGTTGTTTCCAATTCATATATTCGTCAATCACATTCGTTATAACGCCTCTGCCTGGAAAAGGTTAAAACCCGTCCCTGCTGACATTGCTAAACAAAATTTGAGCATAACGCGTACCGTACTAGTCATCCACCTGTACGGTAATGTCTCAGTTTGTTTATAATATTTAAAGTATTTAAATATTTTTTTTTTTTTTATATAAGGGCTTGTGCACAAATCACGCTAGGTCCGATAGGGGAGGGGGGGGGGGGGGGGGGTCAGGACACAAGCCCTAAGTGCAAACGCACACTGCGGTAGCGGCGCGGCTGCGGTCCTAACGTTAAGCCGGGGTTATATTAGAGCCACGCCACGTGTCGCAACGCGTATTTTGTATTGAACGTGGCGACACGCGGGACTGAGCTAATGTAACCACGTTCATACAAAATGTATGTAACCGATTGCGTTGTGGCTCTAATATAACCCCGGCTTTAGGAATAGCACCGGTTGGAAAATACGGTGCTTTATACGAATTCGTCTAACATCGCATATTTATGTGAACGTTACCGCACTCGGTTCCTGTCGAGATATAATCGTGTCAATATTTGCGCATTATGTAAGTGAAATGACAAGATATTTGTGTTTATTATGAGCAGCCGCCGCGGTCGGCGCACCCCGCAGTGAAGTTCACGTGCTCGAGCCAGGAGCCGATGGTGATCGACAACCTGCCGTTCGACAAGTACGAGCTCGAGCCCAGTCCGCTCACGCAGTTCATACTCGCCAGGAAACAGCCCACCACTTGCTGGCAGGTCAGTTGCAGAACATTCCAATTTAATTGTAGGTAATAGCCAACGAACCCGACCGCAGACAGCAGCAGCAGACGACGAGTCGCGGCGACACGACTGGTTTCTATGTATTTCTATGAAATACCTTTCGTAGCTCTAGCGACACGTCACCGGGCGTCGCCGTCATAGAAATACATAGAAACCAGTCGTGTCGCCGCGACACGTCGTTTACTGCTGCTGTCTGCGGTCGGGTTCGTTGGCAGTTGTACCTTGAGAAACTAAAAGTATTAGATGCATGTAGCATCAAACACTTCGTCACATTTGAGACTTGATATCACTATCGCATGGCATCGATTCGCTATCACTTCTGCATCAATACAAATGCGTTGACGAGACGTGGGTATATTGTAGCGATTCAGAATCATGGTCTCCATGGTTTGGTTTCAGAACACGTTGATTATATTAGTAATAAGGGTTTTAGAAATCTAGGTTTTATCCTACGGTCTTGTAAAGTCTTCAAAAACATAGAAGTAATCAAACTGCTATATTTTGCGTATGTACGCAGTACTCTCGAATATGCCGGCCCTATTTGGTCTCCGAATTATACTAAATACATTCATCAACTTGAGCGTATTCAAAAAAAATTTATTAACCACCTTAATTTTCGTCTACACCTACCTCCGTCATCCTATGAGAATAACTGTCGCAAACATAATCTGCTGCCGCTTGTCGATAGGCGCAAAGTCATGGACATGTGTTTGTTATATGACATACTGAACTATCGCTTGGACTGTCCCGAATTGGTCTCTCAAATAATGTTTAATGCTCGTCTTCGCCGCACTCGTCATAACCCAATGTTACACGTGCCAATGCATGGCACCAACTACGCTAAGAATAACGTGCTCACACGAATTGCTCGAACTTATAATGCGGATTTCAGTAGCGTAGATATATTTAGATATTCAAAGGCATCTTTTAAATTGCAAGTAATTAATAGTGTTAAGAATAAGCAGCATAAATAGTTTTTGAAATAGGTAACTCACCTCTTATCATGTTTAACAATGTTGTAGTATTGTACATAAGTTAATAAATCTATTAGTTTAGAGTAAATATGGGATAAATACAATAATATTGTCACTAGGATAAAATATAGCAATATATTCTCATTTGCGGTAACCTATATAGATTGACATGCTTGGTTATGCATGCATCTTCAAAAAAGAAAAAAAAAACAATGACTTAAACTTAATTTAAAAAAAAAGATCTCTCTTTCACACATGTTATGATAGTCCGTTCAACTGTCAACTTTACATATCAAGTTATCTAGGGAAACCTGTAATTGGCCATACTACTGTGTATTATATTATAAGTTACATACTTTGTATCGCTGTTGGTTTTCTGAATAAATAATAATAATAATAATGGTTGTGGTCGATGTTATAGGCAGTGGATCTCGCGTGTCATGTTTGCGTGCTGTATGCTGCAAAAACTCGTGTGTAGTAGTTTCTGCAATGTTTAGTTATACCACACAAACAAGCTAGCATTCTTGGATTTAAATACGATTCAAGTGTTGATAAGAAAACAACACACGAGGTAATAAATGAGAAGTCTTAGATATGTAGTCAAATCGACATGGAGTTTTATTGATAATCAATTAAATTGGAATTTTGCCTTTGATAAATAAAAAATAACACGGACAGAAAGGCATCATAAATTCAACGCACATTTTCATATTCCAGGTGTTTGTAGCTAACAGCGGTTGCAAGAATTCCGAAGTGAGCCACCCATTTGGCTATCTAAAGGCTTCAACGAACCTCACATGTGTGAATCTGTTTGTGCTGCCCTACAACTATCCTGTGCTGCTACCGCTGCTCGATGATCTCTTCAAGGTGCACCGGTGTAAGCCCACTCCGGAATGGAAACTGGCTTTCCAGCAGTATCTCGATAGGATGCCTTCATATTATGTCACGGTGAGTCGCCTGTAACTACTACGTACGTCTTTAGAAATCCATTGACACTATCGTAATATTTGGGGACAATTTTCACAAATCGACTTAGTCGCTAAGCAAAGTAGATGTTGAAGATATTTTTACACTTTTGGACCTTTTTCCATTGTAATTAGGCGAAAAATGTATACATATCTTTGGTGTTGACTGTAGTATGGGTACTAGACGACGATTTGCAAACTTATGTATGATACAAAGAAATACATAGAAAACATTCAGGGTCAAATATTCGTCCACTTCACACAAATAAATGCCCATACCTACCGGAATTTCAGAACCACCAGAATCGTAACTAATAAAAAAAAACATTATTTTACTAACATTACATTAGTCATTTTTCAAATGTATAAGTAGGTAAAATCTCAGCCACGTCCAGTGATGGGACCTGAATGGTATAACAATAATTACAAAAAGCTAATTAGTGGTAATTAATTACGCGTTTGATTTTTAAATGTTTTTTTTGTGTGTTTCAGCCATTACGAAGAGCGCTTGCGAAGATGGGTGCATCGGCGCCGTTGGTCCAAAGTCTGATTCCTGACACGCAGGACAACTCACTTAGCTTTTCCGTACTGAATTACCTAAAAAGACTGAAAAACCAAGCTAAAATAGAATTTGAGAAGCTATGTGCGGATGTTATTAATAAAGCTTCTTCTAGTAATAATCCAAAGGTAAGGCTTTTTTTCTTTAATACTACTTATTGTCCTTTTCGATTGATAGACACTTTATGGCATTGATTTCGCCTTTTGTACTTTGTATTTATTACTGTGTAATCGAATACTGGGTGGATGGGGAACAGCAATTTACTTGACTTTCCATACAACGGTTAGTACAAATAACAGGTGTGACGTCATACCTGTGTGTCAATTAGTATAAAGCGTTTATGGCTGCCGCCAGCGAGGTCAATTATTGTCTCAATTTTTTGGGTATTTAATGTATGTTCTTTAATTGTAGTTGCTCCCGTACAAACATTTGTTCCTCTCCAAAAACGAATACGAATGACATCGTAAAAAAAATCTTAGTCATCAACCCTATTCTGCGGGCGAAGAATCAGATTGATTAGATTATATTTCATGATAAAAAATGACATTACAAATTTGCATACATTTAAAAAAATAGAATTTTTATCACGATCGTCAAAAACAAAAAAATAAATAAAGATATAAATAAAAATAAAAATAAAATTCGTTTATTTAAAAGAAACAAAATACAACATACGTTAACCCATGGTCCCACACTAGGCTAAGCCTGTATCGTGGTGACCGTTTGAAAAACATTAACAGTAAAAGTTTGTTCGGGTAGGTAATCTCTATTTATTATTATAAAACAAATGGCAATGTGTGCTTGTATATGCGTGTGTGTGCGTGTGTGTGTGTATGTATGTGTGTGTGTTTGAGTGTGTGCGCGCTACCAACTTATAAATAAATAAATGCTAAGCTAAACAACATTTTTGATGATTTGTTCAGTTTCAAGATAATTAAGGCTGTTTAACCATATTATATAATATTAAAGAGTCCGCTGGATGCGGGTAGCGCAGGACCGGCCAGCAGTGGACGTCTTTCGGCTGATATGATGATGATGATAATATTAAATAATTATGTACGACGGCTCGTCACTGACTAGAGTGAGTGAGATTGTTAATGGTGAAATAGGGACGTGAAGACTTGATATGACGCATGATAATTTAAGTCTACATTCTTAATGGTTTTTTGAACTTAGTTACTTGTAAGTAGCTAATGACAACTGATATAATATTAAATTAATACTATGTCAACAAATTTCTACAATAACGAGTAAATAGAAAAATAAAACAAAATGTTTATTGTCTTCACACAATATTATGTATTCACACAATAACAATATTATTTGCAGGTGGCCGAAAGCGTCAGAGTAATGCCACGGTCCCCGCTCAAAAAGGATCTGACGACGCACCCGTGCCTCCAGGACAAGTTCTCGGCGCTCCGGGACCAGCTGAACGAGTTCGGCGGCTTCGTCGTGGGACTGTCTCGCGGCAGGAACAAGAACCAAGCGCACACATATAGAAACCCTTTCGATATACAAAGGAGGGATCTGTTGGATCAGGTACGCACAATGCACTAGTACCCTCATCTCCGGACATGTTCGCTGTACTCAGCTGGTCGATCACGTAACGTTTCGTAATTTTTTTGTATGACTACAGTTACGCAATTACCCATCAGCTCGCAACCAGTTTGCAAAGTCGACACAGGAACAAAGCTCAGGCGTACATCTATTGAAAATCGTTCGACAGCAAAGAGATTGTTTTGCTTTTATGTACTTACAATCAAAACTTCATATTCGTCTCTGGTCCTGTAAACTTGGTCGGACATACAGTAGTATAGGTCAAAGTCAAGGTATTCTTGTGCTTTGAGATTCACACCCCAGATACCCGGATTGCCGCATAATACAGTTTCGTGATCCTGATTGGACAGTTTATGATAACTGTGAGTTTGGAACACGTTGGGAGATTTAATAGTCATGTACATACTGTTAGTTATCCAATAATGTGTCCAATCGATGTGACAATAACGTCATGATAGGGTTATTTATATCACTGTTAACCTTTTGGAAGCCATTGTTCACGTACCAGAGTAACACGAACATGCTACCTTTTTCCCGTAAGAGTGTGAGGGTGGGTTGCACCAAACTGTCTACTCGTAAGTAAGCGGTGTTCGTTAATATCTGAATATATGGAAAGTTTGACACGTTTCTATGGAATGACAGCCGCAGCGCCTTATTTAAGGTTGATCGGCCTGTAATCGTAAGTTGGTGCAAGCATGAAGGTGAATTTGCTAGCGTACGCCATAATACCCACTATAGTCGTTCTTTGCGCCGTGGGCACGACAACACGCAACACCTTTAGGTTAGAGCCCGTTCCGTTCCCACTTGTCGGCGGTCGGGCTCGGATTTTAATCGGGTGTCGGCGCATCTGTTCACATTGGTCGGTTGTCGGCCTCAATCGAAGCTGGTGCCAATGGGAAAGGTTGTCGGTCCCGACGTCCGGCAAATGTGAACAGCGTCATACATGCTCATAGGCGAGCGAGACCCGGCACGATTTTTGCCGGACGTAGTGGGCTGGCAAAACACCCGACATTTCTTGCCCGACGCCGATTTTGTGTCGGCGTCGGGCAGTGTGAATAGCTTAAGAGTGCTCTTCAAAAAAGCGCTCGCTCAGAATTCGGTATTTTGACACGCGTAGTGCGTTTGTGTGTGTAAATACTACTACCACCCACACACACGTACCTAACCCCCACATGCACAGCGAGATCGCACCAGCCGCGGGTGCCGTCCCTTTCTAGCTATATGTAAGTGCGATCGGGATAGAACTAACCGCGGAGCTTGCCGATGCAAATATCTGTATAGCGCACCGTTGGAATTCACTCCGTGACCGATATTGATACTTGCACTAAAAAGTGGTAAGTATTACTTCGCTAACATGATGTTCTAGAACATCATGTTAGCGAAGTTAGATAACTTGAATAAAGTAAGTATTTGATTTTTGAGCACAAGTTTTCTATTTGTATTAAAATACTATGATATGAAAAAGTATATTTAGTTTCGTTTTTTTAGTATAAAATAAACTAACGAGTTTTAAAGTTGTCAGTAATAAGAATAATAATTTGTTTTACGGATATTAATAGTTTGCATGTTATCTGAGTCTTATTTATATATAGTAATGTAGTGAAATTATACCAGTAGACCCACTACTAGGAAATTACTGGGTACTTACGTATTCATTTCTTGAAGAAAATTTTTTTTGTTATGGACAGTAAAAAAAAACTGCCCTTCATAGAAATTGCTATGTCCGTTTCTTACCAAAGGAACTGAAAATTATAAATTATACAAACACAGCTTTTTATCTAGAATACAATTAATTAATGCGTGATTTTATTCAAAAGCCTAAAACCTCAGATGATAAAAAGGAATAGATATGAAACGGGGGCTTGGCGCGTGTCGGTGCGACATGGCCAAATGGGCATGTCACTGCCCACCGCATGTTAGTCGCAATTTGCCGTGAATCTGAAATGTTTTTCCACGTTTACTCAAAATGCCGAATTGTAGCGTGGTTACATGCAAAAATAGGAATGAAACTAAAACCTACATGAATGGTGGAGTCACGCACCACATGTGAGTATTAGTATTTTCACTTAAGTCAGTAAAAACTAATATTTTAATAAATAAACGCAACGCCGCATCATTTCTCGGGATCGAACTAACATATCGAACGAAAAAGCATATTTTTGTTCTATGCGTTGTACATTGAACGTTCAATACAGTAAACCACGGCGCAATGTATTAAACCACTATGGATATGGACGATGCTTGATTTTTTTAGTGGTACGGCCGCTGCTTGGCGTCGCAAACTAGAGCAGTGCCAAAGTGCAGTTACAATTTACGTGTAATCGATAAAATAGAAGTACGATATCATACTAGTTATTTTATTTCGACTACTTTCGCTGTTTTATTTTATTTAATTACTTGTTTTGGTTGGGTGCCTATCTTAAAGGTAACTAATAACATACTAATAAGATTAAAAGTTACAAAATGTTTACGGTACCTACTAATAAGATTTTCACTAAGTTGCAGTATGAACGGTAAATAGACATATTAAAATTGTATGTACAAGTATATAATTTAGTTGCAAATGGCTTCAGAACAACTTTAAATGTGATATTATTACCAATAATTTATTTTAAATGAGTATTTTTTACTTTCATTTGAAATGTGATAATTGAAGAAGAAATCTCGGTTTCTTATTACAGTTTTCCAAAGAATCCGAGTAGGTACTAAAAAAATGGATAGATGCTACTGGCAGAGGTCCTAACTGGTTTCCTGTACAGAGAAGAGTTAATGTGTTCGTAACATTTTCAAGAAAAATGTTTCCAACCACTTAATAAGAGCCGTACACTTTTCGAATATTTGACACCTCGCTTGCTTGAAACCTAGGTGTAAAATGTATGGTAACACATCTTCGCACATCTTTGGTGGATACTCGCCCTTAGCCGTAAATCTCGTAATATGAGTAATGGACATATTATTTCGCGCCAAAATGCGAGTCGGATCGGTCTGGTACCTACAGGTCAAAAATATCGATGTGACCAGAGTTTTAAATGTATGTGAACACGAACTTATAAAAAGCCGTTTATGTTACTCTGTAGGTATTCGTCAATATTTTTTACTTTTGCGATTTATGGTAAGTTAACAACCCGTGTTATTTAAACTTGTAGCTAGAAGTTTAAATACCACCACATAAACTTACCATGTCGTTGAAGTTGTTACCCATCAATATCTTAACATAATATTAATTTTAATATCAATGTCGATAAAACATAATTTTATCGTTTGTCGCCCCCCTAGTGTAGTGCGTTTAAGCCAATCACAGCCCTTGTTTGCATGTTGCCGTAGACTCACTGGCAACGCCCGAGTCTTTGTTTTTACACGGTTCAATGTGTGTGCCTGTGGGCGCTGCGGTGGGAGAAAACTGGGGACATCGGTTTTGGTTGAAATTAAGCAGTACGGCACTTCTCCCTTTTTTTATGTTCTGAGCATAAAACCTATGTCACTTTTTAGGATTCCGTACTCAAAGAGTAAAACGGGACCCTATTACTAAGACTCCGCTGTCCGTCTGTCTGTCCGTCTGTCACCAGGCTGTATCTTATGAACCGTGATAGATAGAGATTTGAAATGTGATGTATTTCTGTTGTCGCTATTTATAACAAAAAATACTAAAAAACAGAATACATAATTTTATTTACGTCATACCTGGCCATAAAGTAGGAATTACCGCACGCTATGCGTGCGGAAAACCCCACTTCCTGGCCAGATAGAGACGTAAAATTTTGTACTCACCACGGGCGGTAATAAAGAAAGCCTCAGAGCGCATATTTATCGCCCTTGCCTTCGGCTCGGGCGTCAAATACCTGCGATCTGAGACATTCTTTGTTTAACCGCCCTAGGTAAGTAATGTACTATTTTATTTTAGTTTTTATCGGTTTCTTTTTCTTTTACAATCTTACACAAATCGACCTTGCCCCAAACTAAGCAAAGCTTGTACTATGGGTACTAGACAACGATAAACATACTTACATAGATAAATAAATACTTAAATACATAGAAAACATCCATGACTCAGGAACAAATATTTGTGCTCATCACACAAATAAATGCCCTTACCGGGATTCAAACCCGGGACCTCCAGCTTCGTAGGCAGAGTCACCACTAAGTTACTAACTAGGCTACAGGGGGTTCCTATACAACAATTTTTTTGCCGTTTAAAGATGTAGATAATGGTACGGTATCCTTCGTGCGCGAGTCCGACTCGCACTTGGCCGGTTTTTTAAACTTTTATTTCGAAATAAAGAGTGATACTCGGAAATGTCGAAGGGAAGGTCAATCGTCGAATCCGACTCGGCTGGGCAGCATTCGGGAAGCTACGGCACATCTTTTCGTCCAATATTCCGCAGTGTCTCAAGACGAGAGTCTTTGACCAGTGTGTGTTGCCAGTGATGACATATGGCACGGAAACGTGGTCGCTTACTAAAGGCCTCATAAGAAGGCTCAAAGTCACTCAAAGGGCAATGGCTCTCCATTGCCCTTTGAGTGACTTTGAGCCTATGCTATGCTATGCTGGGAGTTTCTCTGCGCGATCGCATCAGAAATGAGGCTATCCGCAGCAGAACCAAGGTAACTGATAAAGCCCTCCGAATTGCTTAACTTAAGTGGCAGTGGGCGGGGCACATTGCACGTAGAACCGATGGCCGTTGGGGCGGAAAGGTTCTCGAGTGGCAACCACGTACCGGAAGGCACAGCGTGGGTAGGCCCCCCGCAAGGTTGACTGATGACCTGGTAAAGGTCGCGGGAGTCCGCTGGATGAGGGTGGCGCAGGACCGGCCATTGTGGCACTCTTTGGGGGAGGCGTATGTCCAGCAGTGAACGTCTTTCGGCTGATATGATGATGATGATGATGATGATGACTCGGAAATGTAATAAAACCACGTAAAAATCTTCCTTTCCAGTGTAAACCCCCGGTGTGTGTTATTATTATATATAAACGAAAATAATTACTAAATGCAAGGTAGGATCGTGCTGTACTTAACAAACGCCATATAAGCTTGTTTTTTAAAAAGTTTTTTATTCATCTTGTTATTTTCAATAACCCTGCATATTATGTCGCTGGTTCGTGGGTACTTGTACAGACAAATCACACAAACAAGATAGGTCTATCTATTTTAGTTAAGGAGTTCCCATGACCACCTTCCATCATCAGATCCTGGAAATCATCCATCACCAAAGTGTTTACCAAGACAAAACAGATAAGCTCAAACTAGATGGATTTATCTAGTTTAGTTTAGGAGTTCCATGACCACCTTATAGCTCCATCATCAGACTCTGGAAATCATCCAGCACCAAAGTCTTGCCGTGCCATGACCAAATAAATGAGCCCAAATTCGATGGCTTTATCTTGTTGAGTTTAGGAGTTGCTATGGCCACCTTCCGACTCCATCATCAGACCAGCTCTATGATATTATGTCACCGAAGATACGCAATTGTACCTAATTTGAAGATTTCACCCAAACTCCCATACATACTAACAAGGTGGACTGATAGTAACAAGTAAATAAATTAAATCTATCAAGTATCACGATCACTCGTACAATAATATTTGACTATAGAACGCGTAGTTTAGACAAAAGGATCCAACCCACAAGACATCACCATTGAAATGTATGACTTTTGTTTTAGGTAGAAGGTTCAATTTTAAATGTTACGTATCCGGTGGGTTTGAGCCTTTTCGCTACACTACGTCATATATGGCAGCTATGCAATTCATAACTTGTCTCGATTAGCCTCACGAATGTATCCCCAGTATAGTTTGACCCCGAGGTTGGTAACAACTATGCCTAGTCGGAGATCAAAATAATATTATTTTATCTGAAGAGTGGCCGGTTAGCTTCGTGAATAGCCACAAATAAACACACTACACGTCTGTCTCGGAGGGCTATTCAGCCGGTACTGAGATATATTCCCGCGCGACGGTAAATTTATACTAGTTTTGAATAATTATTTATAAATATAAATTTTGACAAAAGTTATATTTTTTGGACTGGATCTTGTTGGTACAAGCATGAACTTTAATGTTGTGTAAGATTCAATACAAAAATTATTCAACAATAATGAGAAAATCCTTGAGTTTTCAGTACGATTTTGTTGACAAATATGGTGTAATTGAGAACAGTTTACATATATATACGTGCAGAATAAGGAAAATTCGAGGCGGCTAGGCGCAATGGCAACATATTACGCTAGTGAAAATAGAAAAAAACAAGTAGGTTCTCATATAACATCATGGAGTATTAGGGGCTCAAACTTATGACTCTGCGCTCTCTTCAGAAAACTACTGTCGGTAATCGGGTATTTTCGGTTAAAGTATTCAGTTCTTCGTAAATTGGAGGCGGCTAGGACCAATATGAGGAGTTTACCTATGCAAATAAGTAATCAGGATCTAGAAAAAGCTCTCCGTTTCTTAGAATTACAACGTCAAAAATCCGTCATTCTCGCTTATTCCTGACCAAAAAACGAGCGCCCTCTTAATATAAAATGTTTTACCACTGGAACGTTTGATTAAAATCCGGGCCCGACAGCTGACAATTGGGAACGGGCTCTTAGCTTCCAAGGGGAATAAATCATCATCGTCATCATCATATCAGCCGAAAGACGTCTACTGCTGGACATAGGCCTCCCCCAAAGAGTGCCAATGGGAAAGGTTGTCGGTCCCGACGTCCGGCAAATATGAACAGCGTCATACATGCTCATAGGCGAGCGAGACCCGGCACGATTTTTGCCGGACGTAGTGGGCTGGCAAAACACCCGACATTTCTTGCCCGACGCCGATTTTGTGTCGGCGTCGGGCAGTGTGAATAGCTTAATATAAAATGTTTTACCACTGGAACGTTTGATTAAAATCCGGGCCCGACAGCTGACAATTGGGAACGGGCTCTTAGCTTCCAAGGGGAATAAATCATCATCGTCATCATCATATCAGCCGAAAGACGTCTACTGCTGGACATAGGCCTCCCCCAAAGAGTGCCAAAATGACCGGTCCTGCGCCACCCGCATCCAGCGGACTCCCAGGGAAATAAATGATTCAAGTTAAAATATGAATGAATCCAGTAATATACCGTGTATTAGTATTTGTATTTGTATTTGAGGTGGTCCGCATGCGCGCGAACTTCCTGCAGCCCGCGCTCGCGCACACGCGGCTCGTGGACGACGACAGCCTGCACTCGATGCCGGTCGCGCAGATGGGCAACTACCAGGAGTACCTCAAGCGCATGACGCCGCAGCTGCGCGAGATCGAGACGCAGCCCGTGCGGCAACACATGTTCGGGAACCCGTTCAAGATTGATAAGGTGAGCCGTTTGGATGGAATCTCTAATTGTACGTGTCGCCTTTCCAGAAACTACATTCTGTTCAATTTTTGAAATCAGACGAGTAGTTCCGTACTAAATTTATGTCAAAAATTTAATTTTTGGTACAAGCTTTTACTGATGACTGTACTTTTCTACATACCATCATCAGATACTCATTGAGACGATTCTAACGAGCCCAAACTAGATGGGGTTGTGTCGTTTTATTGTGGAGTTCGTACGGCCACCCTCCAGCATCAGATCAGCTCCAAGTCATCATAATATTGCATTGTCATGCGATATACATATGCTTGCAAAATTTCAGCTCAATTGGATAACGGGAGGTGACTGAAAAATGGATTGCAAATTTTGACGGACAACTTACATACTTACATACATACGAACAGTGCAAGTTAATATAAAGCTTGTGAAAAGCTGCAATTTCACAGACTTCTCTTAATACTAGTAAGATAATACTAATATAGATTTTGATGATTGAGTATGGAGTCACATTAAGCTCGACGCCGCGTATTCGTGGCGAAGTATTTTAGAACGGCCGCACATTGAGCTACAAGATGCGAACGAGTTCTTTCATATATTTTGTATGGTATCGGTGCACACCGACGGTTCTAGTGGCTAAGTTCGAGCCACAAGCTTGTAGGGCCGTAATGTGTAGCAGAGGGCCGGCCACTAGTGGCCTCGACCAGTCAACGTGTGCGTGTAATGTGCGGCCACTCTTGTGCGCTTCAGAAGCAGCGGCGTGACGTAGAAATATTGCATCCTGGGGAAGTGTCGAGTTCGTACTAAACGCATTCGTCTCTTATGATTTCAGCGCATGATGGTGGACGAGGCGGACATCGACGGGGTGGGCGGCGTGCGCGCGGGCGCGGGCTCCGGGCCGGGCGGCAAGCGCGGCGTCGACTCCCCGCGCTCCGCGCCGCCCAAGCGCAAGACCGGCCCGCTGCCGCCCGACTTCGTGGCCCGTCGGCCCTCCACGCCCGCGCCCGTCGGCAGCCCGCCCGCGTCCCCCGCGCCCGCGCCCGTGCCCGCGCCCGCGCCGCCCACGCCGCCGCCGCCCGCGCCCGAGCCGCCGGTCGTTGCGCGCCGCCCCGCCGAGCCGCTGGCGCCCGTGCCCGCCGACTTACCTTCTGGCCGGCCACCCGAGGTAATATACCAAATAAATATATAACATTATCTTGTTTCATTATTAGTATGTTAGAAGCGCAGAATGGGATATCGGGTGAAAAAAGTTCATACAAAGTATTAATTTCAATCATTAGTTTAAACCTCTGAGGTTAACTTTCGCAAGCATTTCTTCTCCTTAACATCTGAATTTGGATTTTACAGGAGCCTCCTCACTTGGAGCCCGGCGGGCCGACGAGCCCGGTGATGGCGGGCGCACCAGGTACGCCGAGCACGCCGGGCACGCCAAGCGCGGGCACCCCGAGCGCGCCGGGCAAACTAAGCGCGCCGGGCACACCGACCAAACTGAGCGCGCCGGGCACGCCGGCCAAACTAAGTGCGCCGGGCACGCCGGGCAAACTGAGCGCGCCGGGCACGCCGGCCAAACTAAGCGCGCCGGGCACGCCGAGCAAACTGATCGCGCCGGGTATACCAGGCCTAGTGCGCGCGCCGCACTCGCCGCCCGCGTCACCGCCCGCCGCGCCAGTGGCGCCGCCAAACCTACCACCTATCGTCAAACCTTTCCTCAACGGAGGTCAGTATCATATTATTCGTGACGACTCTATCTTCGTCGTCTCGTCTATTTGAACCCCACACGGAAGACCATCACATTGAACCAAAAATCTGCTCCCCATAAACTTTAGAATTCAAATTACAATTATAGTCATTTGGATTCCACTTCTTGCTATTTTCATAAATTTCTCATAATACAATATTTGCACATAAATAAGTAATATATATTTTGAAGTATACTCATGTGTGCAGACGCGTACACGACGATGGGCGGCAAGCTGCCACGCTCGCCGTCGCCCGAGAGCGCGGCGCCGGCGCACGACTCGCAGGAGCTGCAGATCAACGCCATCATACAGGGCATCGCCGCGGGGAACACGCACGCGAGACCCAGGAAGCGGAAACGGAAGGTACGAATCTGTCATGTCTACTGTGTCATCTACATCTATCTGCCCGGTTTTGATACAATGCGCGCCACATAAGTTTGCATCTCTGGACAAGCTATGGTAATAATAATACCACAACCGAGCGAGATGGTAGCATACAAATCTCAATAAGTGTGACCGAAAGGGATTATTATTATATCACTGCAACCATGTCTTATCTACTGTGATCGCCACTTACTGGAATTCTTGGTTGCAGGATTCTGTTGACCTCAAGAAAATTGATCTCCTCCGGGCACCGAAAATATACCATTCGTTGTACTTTTCATAGTTCTACTTTTTTTTGCCGCAACTGACTTAGTATGAAGTTGCGGCAAATAAACCATAAACCGCCCAAATTAAATATGTTGTTTATGGTAAGCCGTCAGCCCCTATAAGACCAGTTCTTAATTTAGCTGCGTAGGAGCCTTTCCGTCCCTTATTGTGGCAACTCGTAAAGCTCCTCTGTTGAACTCTATACTCTAAGGTCGAACCTCTCTGATACCTACTGTACTCGCCCTCAACCCAAAAGTCGACTGAGGCCATAAAACGCTCCGTGCAATACAATGGGTTTCCAGCTCCTAGCTAACATCACAGACGCGAAACTTATGTGGCGCGCATACCGTAGATCAAGTGAAGTCTATAAGGATAAATGTATCATTTATGTATTACGGATAAAATACAGATCCTTTCGGGTTAAACAAAACAATAGATAGAAGAGGAGGGCTCACCGGCTCATTGCCTCAAGAGTGACAAGGGCCGGGAAGCCATAGCGAAAATCAGAGGGCCGAGCTTTGTGTTTTTGTCTTCAGAGAGGGCTTTGTCCAGCAGTGGACTGTGGTATATGGATACAAGTGACTTCGCTCGATCTGCGGTGCTACCATAGCGCGACACCGTCAGCCTTCCTCTACTACACTTATTCAGCTCGTATCTGCCCACTGCCGAGTATAGCTCTCTTCTTGATTATACCGTTCTTCAGTCCTCTGCAAACCACATCCATCCAGATATTGTCCGACCATCGAGGCAGAGCCTGCCCGCTGTCTGCACTGTAAAAAAAAGGAAGTAGAGTAGGGTTACAAAGAGGCGCATGTTCAGTTCTAGCTCTACAAAATAGAAATCAAACTATTCAATAGCAACACAAAATTCTTCTTTCTTTCCTTCTTTTGTCTCATTTGCACAAGCAAGTATCCTCAATTATGTTCCCACTAGTTAATATTATTCATGCATAATTTCTGTGTGATTTTAGATCGAAAAACCACCTTTACCACCTGTGCCTACTCAACCCACTCGGAAGGAGCTCGCGGACATCAGGAAACACAACCTGACCGTGAGGTCGGAGGTTTACCGCGCGGTGCGACGGCCGGGTAGAGGTTAGTATATCACTGCTTAGTTTATTTAACACTTGCTGCCCGCTTATTATAGATCGGAGGAAACTCAAGCGAAGCCGCGGCATAAAATATAATCGGACGAGTTCCGGAGATTACACCTCACATACACAGTTACAATCTCTCACTCTTTTCCTCTTTATAATGCATATTAGTTAGCTCCTGCGAATTATAAAGAACTCATGCGAAGCCGCGGCATAAAATATAGCCACCCCATAACAAACTTTACCTCTTTATGATAATTGATTTGCTGTAAAAAAATTAAGATTACGCCGGAATGTTTCCATGCATCAAATATAATTAATAATTGCCAAGTCTGAAGAATATATTCATAGAACAATTTCTAGTATTTTTTATTATCCTTTCGTTTCCTAGTTTATAGTGTAGTAGATTTTGTTGTGATGTGAACTCGTAATGATAACCAAAATAATATGATAATACTGATGATGAATGTGGTTTTTTTAAAACTAATAATGTTGTTTTGTTTCAGATTTCGCAAAACTGTTTGATCAATTAAAACAATTGAAAGGCAGTGTTGACATTAAAAAAGAACTAATACGTGAAGTGATAAACGAATCGTTAAGGTTCAAAAGAAAGGCGTTAGCGAAACTATTGGAAGACTTTTTAGCGGGCCTAGAGAAAAACGGGAACTGCGCCTCTAACATGAAGAGTTTAACTAATTCCGTGTACAGTAACTCCACTAACAACTATAGCTAGTGTTTTGTGAAATTGACGGACGTGGACGTTCGCGACTCAGAAATACGCCGCAATACAGCCAGAGTGATTACTTGGGTACTTTAGGACCGGTTATCGGCACAGTAGGTCTTATCGACGACGGAATCAACCTGGGCCCTATTTTACTATCTTGACAATTGTCACCTGACAACGACAATTCTCCGTACATTGCTGGTATGTACCACAAGTAACCTAGCGACCACCTTAACTTATGGAACAAGCAATGTATGGCGAATTGTCACCTGACAACGTCAATTCTTCGTACATGGCTGGTTCCACAAGTAACCTAGCGACCACCTTAACTTCTAGAATAAGCAATGTATGGCGAATTGTCAGTGTCAGGGGACAATTTGTCAAGTTGGTGGTATAGGGGCCTGGTTATCGGACAATGTCGTCGTATACCGTAGCAAACGTTTTGCCTTAACACTAGTGATAAATATAAGCAACAGAACAAAACGCTTACACAGTGAGAAGAGATAAGTAATGAAATGTGATACATGCAATAATATTTACTTAGAATGTGTTCTTGGTTGAAATGGTTATCCTAATGTGCTCTGTACCATACTTAATATTTTAAACGATCTGAGATTTTAAAGTTAGAACAGTCTGATTCTAACATACTGTGGATCTCAAATTCTCTCATTCATTCGCCACTTATTCGTTAGAAGACAGTGTATGTTTAAAATGACTAATTGTTTAGTTTCTTAAGGTCCCTACGACGACGTTTCCGCCTTGTACCGATAATATCATTCAATAATTTATGGAACTCTCAGTACATTGGAAGACGTGCCTTGTCTTCCTAGATCAGTAATTACCATTTAAGCATGATGCCCAAAGCATTTATTTTAATGAATTGCATTGAACTTCATTTTACACATGTGTCAGTCGGAGTTTTGATCAAAATGGACCAAGTTTTGCTGTCATTTTGTGTTGACGATATTAGTGGTAAAATTACAGAAGCAATATGTAATTTTAAGAGATTAATTAATTTAGGGAATGCTTTAATAAATTACCGTGTTTTAACGATAAGTACTTAATTATTTTTCATTCCCGTTTAATTTTCTCTCTTATTGGAAGCACAAAATGACATTTAAACAATGTTCAGAGATTTGTAAAAGTTGTATATAATAAATATAATGTATTATACCAATGATAATATCTGTGTAGGATGCTTCAATGCATTGGTCAATTGTAAAGTGTATATATCTTTTCTAAATAAATTATAATCCTTATTGGATTTTGACATAACGAAGTTTTATTTATATTTATTGTGTAAAGCCCAATCGCTAATGTTAGCTCGATATGCTTTTAGGCCAGTCCGTAGAGGTTCAAAGCACCCCCGGGGTACGTTGCAAGTGGTGGTGTAGATTTTTTTTATATTGTTGACATTAATACAACCAATCAAACATCAAAAAAAAAATATTGTAAGTCCACGTGTGGCACATCAATCGATAGGTGTGTTCCTTCCTGGCCCGGACACGTATTCGTACGAGGATGTGATTACAGTGATAAAATGTACCCATTATGTACTATTATGTACCCAGTCGGAAATTAATTGTACCTCCATAGTTTGGCAGTTACAGGTCATCAAATGTGGCCGGGCTGGGAAGGGTACTACCCAGCCCGGACACACACAGATCTGCTAATATACGCAACTTCGAGATATAATTTGAATAGCAAACAAATGTACCTTTTATGTACCAGATAAAAAACCTTTTTTTGTATTTTAAAAATTTCTATAATATTTTTTTTACATACATCAAACATTTTGCGTTGTAGCGCCTGTTGCACATCCATTGCTGTGAAATTTCTTTAGGTCCGAAACATTTTGTATCATGTTATTAATACCATTCCGAAATTAAAATAATGAATCATCTTCATATCAGATCAGCCGAAAGACGTCCACTGCTGGACATAGGCCTCCCCCAAAGGGTGCCACAATGACTGGTCCTGCGCCACCCACAGCCAGCGGACTCCCGCGACCTTTACCAGGTCATCAGTCCACCTTGGAGCCACGCTGCGTATTTCGGTACGTGGTCGCCACTCGAGAACTTTTCCGCCACAACGGCCAACGGCCATGTATAGTGTAAGAGTCATAAAATAATAGGTGTCGATAGAACTTGATTTGTTAGAAATTATTCAAGTTATTACTGTGTTATATCGCAATACGAGTAAGATGTGTAGTCTATAGGTCAGGAAATTAATGCTCAAAAAGAGGTATAGAGGGAAATGCTTGGAACACAATTTTTGACTTTGTTTGGACTAATGATGTGAGATGACCATATCAAAAGTCCCCGCCCGTAGCCCTTGAGCCGGGAGGGAGAGCGGGGGTTTAAGGTGGCATACAAAGCGTTATTTGACATTCGCAGGCTAACGGCGTGATATTTTAAGAAACTTATGTAACAAATTTTCATCAATTGGCTTCCCATTTGCGCCAAATTCCCCCTTTCCTTGAATAAACTTGTATAAACTAGATTAATTTGAGAAAAATAGTTTTCCCAAAATATCACGTGACAAACCAATTTCTCAAATTAATCTAGTTTATACAAGTTTATTCTAGGAAAGGGGGAATTTGGCGCAAATGGGAAGCCAATTTATGAAAGTTTGTTACATAAGTTTCTTAAAATATCACGCCGTTAGCCTACGAATGTCAAATAACGTTTTGTATGGCAATCGAACCACCTTAAAGGTTCCATTTTTCGGTTTTTTGCTTATATCTCGGAAACGAACAAACTAACACTGACATCCTTGTATATTCTTGAGACGTGCAAATTCATGCGGAAACACCCTAGCCTAAGCGGAATTATGCGGAAGCTAAATCTCTGAATGACACCAGGTAAGTCTTTAAAACTAAGAATTTGGATCTACCTTACCCATTAATGGCACGTACCTACTGCTCAGGGCTGTTAATCACAACGTTTCCGTCCACCTCTGATTACGCGTTGTTAATACGAATTCCGACGATAAAACTTTAGAATAGGTCTCCCCCGACTTCACAGGCTATTGAAGGGGGTGTTCGGGGTCGCTAGTGCCCTTTGTGTTTGTATGCATGTAGGTAAGTATGTAAATACTTTATTATACACAAGCCATTGGTATTGTATTGGTGGTGGTGACGCAGGCCACGGCTCTTGGTAAGCGCCCACCCCAGAGAAGGCAAAATGACTTACTGGAACGAGTCCGCCGGGGCAAGGCGTGCGAGGAGTTCCCTAGTGCATTCAACCTGCGATCCTAGAGTTCATCGAATGACAACGCCTCCACCTGTGTGTGGCGCTCTTTCCTCGAAAGCTGGATATGTGGGCCGCTTTCTCCACTAAAAGTAAGGGGGTGTGAGTTCTTCTTCTTCTTCTCGTGTCGACTTCAAATTGTGTGGGACCAGAAGGTGGCGACGCTTATCGCCCTGTATGTCGCGTCTCGAAGGTCTTGCAGGCGTGCGGGCACGCTGGGCAAGACAACATGCGCTCCATCGTTTGTGGAACCGCACCACACGCACATGGGGTGTCTGAGCTACTTAGGGCGCCCCACTTCAGCATGTTCTCCTTGCTGCGATCGACCTGGGAACGCGGGGTGTGAGTTGAGGTGAGGTGAAACAAGTTGTAAAAAGCATAGTTAGAGGTGGGCATTTTGGGACAATGCCCTACCCTGACACGGAAAAAAAATCGAGGAACCCCCACTCCAGGCAAGTCTTAGGTACTAGACTTACGTCGGTGGTAGGTGGGTGCCAGCAGTGACGAACTCATGGAGTTCAAGTCATAGGCGGCGAATGGGTTAAAAACACCAATTAAAACTGGAAGTATGCAAGATCACAAGTAAGTATATACATTATTTATTTTTATTTTAGCCCTACCTGGGTCCCCCAACCGAAATTTCAGCCCCAGCTACGACCCAGCGTTTGTCTAGACAATATTAATATGTCGTCCACCTACGAGCATGCAATGCACCGCTCCAGAAACCTCCACATTTCATTATTAGGCGCTCGTTCTATGGCGGCGTTATTTACTGCTGCCGAGTGATTTATTTACATTTTGTATCCATTCCAGTATCTAAATGACGTGCTTTATCGCGCTTGTCCGGTTAATGTGATTTTTTACTGCCCGCTAATGCTTGCTGTAGGCTCGGTTTGAGAGTGATACCAGGGGGTCGGATCAGAGATTTTTGTGAATGTGTTGCAACCGATTTCTCCTCCTTCTGACACATTAGTTTGGTGCGTTTGAAACACAGTCGTGAATAGGCAGGTGGGTTCCAGTGGCGGCGCGTGAGACTTCACTGGACAACCCGGAGCAAAAAAGGGCTGTTTTTTGATGATTTACGAGTTTGGTAATACGAGTAGGTATATAGCAAGAAATTTTAGGCCAACCGGTGGGAATCGGCTTCTAGCTGGTATCTAGGTTCGCTACATATTAAAAAGAAAGAACAAGCCAACGAAAAATCAAACATGTTTTCGTAGCGAAAATGAACCGCTTGTTTAGTCAAGTCATTAATATTCTTATATTCAATAATGATTAGGCGTTATGATTTAGTTTGACATTATTTGTTTATTTATTAAACAAATACACAACTAAGTACATGCAAAAGTAAAAGATTTTTCCTGTAAGTACCTAACACTTCAACTGTGGCAAACAAACATGGCCTCTGAGGGCCTCTTCACAGATAATGTTTCTGGTGTCACGTGATTTGGTAAAATTAAACTATCATCAGTTTTTTACCTTACTACAGCCTAAATATTAGATGAAACACAATATATATTAAATTCTTTAACTGCAACTATAGACCAGCGGTTGAACAAAAATGGGTTTTGATAACATTAAAGTTTTTTCTTTTTTGATATGTCATTGGAGGCATGTTAAATAATACTTATACAAAAAGTTAGAAGTTTTTATACTTCGTTTTTTTTAGCATTAGAGAGACCTTTGCAGAACGAGATATAAGGTTTTTTATCGGGCACACTCTGCGGATCGAACAGTGAATACGAGTTAATAAATATCACGTATTTATTATCATGTTTTAGTAATACATACATTACTCAGTGTTGTGAACAGATAAGAAACATAATATTAGTTAATTTATATTCTAAGATGAAAAGATAAGAATTTTAATAAATTGCATTTGCAATTTTTCATGGAAAGGTTGTACATTAAAAAACCTAAAGAGGCAGAGTTCTCACACAATTTTTAAACGTCACTGTCACTATCTGTAATTCACTCATGTGGGTTTTTCATTAGAGTTCATATTGTTGTCAGTTGAGTCGGTTGTGATTTCTATTGCTGTAAGCTTACTTAAAGATTGTTGTTATCGTTTTTGTTGAATTTTGTTATTAGTTGTTGATCTATCTAAATAGGTTCTATTTAGATATTTTGTTTGTTGGTGCACATTTACAATGTATGAAGCCGAGGCTGGCCCGAGTGGGCTACAGAAGTCGCATCCGGTTTCGGCTAATGTTTTTTCATCTCCAAAGAAGAAAAGGCAAAAGCAGAATCCTCTGACTGCCAGTGAAAAGCGGAAACGGGTGGTGAATATTTACAAATGAGTGTCAGAAATGTGCCATAGAAAGGAGTATCCCACTAAATCGGACCGTGTGAAAAAGACTGCCGAGACTGCTGGCATATCGTTGGCTACAGTATACAACATTTTAAAAGAAAATATATGCGTTCAGCTATCGGTAAATATCAAATGATATACTGTACTCGTATGTACATAAGTTCCGAGAAATTTAGTGGTATCGGTCGAAATCGAAGAAGGAAGGTTTACGACCACTGCTTCTTTGTTTACCCGTTTGACAGATAATTCTAATCTTAAAAAAAACGAAGTATAGGTTCGGCTTTCGGTTATATTGAAATATTTTATTTTTAGCCAAGAACTATGTAAATATAGAATTAGAGTTACAAAAAACTGTAACATATCCAATAACACTTTAGTTTCTTTAAAATGATCTGTTTTTAGAAGTCTGGAACATCTGCATTTTGGTGAACAAAAAAATGCAAATAATTTTGCAAATAAAGAATTAGAGTAGCTGATATTGTAAAATTATGATGTAATCGATCCACTTAATATACTGGAAAAAAGTTAGATGTGTAGACAATTGGCTTGTGTAGATATTTATTTCTGGTTAAGAAGTATAACCAATATTGAATTAGAGTTTGTAAAGTTAATAATAAACGGTCTTGACAATGATCTCAGTTACCAAACAAAAGTTTAGAAATATAGAATCACGGCGACACTAAATACTGATATGTATAGGTAAGCATTCCGTGCATATATTACTACGTTTCAAACGCGCTGTATTGTATGCGCGCGCCGTGCTGTGCGCTGTGGCGCTGTGGCACCAGGCAGCGATCAGCGGTGGCGGGGCAGCGGGGTGCCCTTAACTCATCCATAAAAAAAACCGCAAAGCATGTTTTAAACTAATATCAATAGAAAATTGTTATTTTGTTTTAAGTACGCTAATGGAAATACAAAGACGAAACTTACCCTTATTTATTACTATACTAGGAATTGCCCGCGGTTTCGTCGGCGTTAAGTCCATTATAAAGTAGGTTTTTACTTATAGTTTTATGTTAATGTATTGGTAGCTTACACAATGGTAACAAATAACAAAAATACAACTTTTTACAGCAAAATTATAATTGCAACATTTGCAAATCATTCATATTTGTAATTGTAGGTATATACACAATAACTAGAGTACGGACAAGTGGTGGCAGATTTCACACAGAAGGTAGTAGAGTCGCCTAGATATTTTTATGACTAAACAAATACTGATTGAATGATTTATTTCTCTTAATTTTTTTTTATTCTCTTGCGACTAAATATTAAGTTTTTGAAATGAAAATGTACATGTATTTACATTTTATGTTTAAAGAACTTTATTTTTCATAAAGAATCAACATATTTCACTTACATGAGAAAAGTTATAAGTTAATACTAAATCTAAGCATACAGTGTTAACAATTGTACAAAAATCATAGTGGGTAGACATGCATTATAATACAGGGTATATTATTCAAACGGGGCGGTGAGGGAATATCCGAAACTATAAGATATACGGAAATTTGCTCTAAGGAGTTACGAGACCGATTTTAGAAAAAATCAAAACTGAATTCAAAGATTTTCAAAAAGCCTCATACACAGCCGGGAATCGAACCCGGTCAAATCTGTCTAAAAATCAGAGTGCGTTATTTTGCGTAAATTAATAGTGTAATGTAAGGAAGAATTGGTGCTAAGGAACCCTGTATCTACAATCCCAGGAAGATGCTGAATTTCATAGTTTAATGTACGGAAATGGATCTCCCCGCACAAACAGTGTACCTACCTACAATGAGTAAGGATGGGAATTATATTTTTTTACAGCTTTGAAAAGATTGGTGTAAATAATGAAAATATATTTGAAAAAACCACGAATTTACCAATTTTGTCTAGTTTCAGATGCCACAGTTCTGTTATTCTCCCCATACTTACTAAGGAGCTTAGTATTTGGAAATCCATTTTCGTACATCAAAATATGAAATTAGGCATTTCCTGTGATTGTAGATACAGGGTTCCTTAGCAACAATTTCCCCTTACAATTCCGGACTTTCGAAATTCCGGAATCTCAGGCAATGTTTCCGATATTACAATTCCGGAATTGGTACACTTAGAATATCGGAAATTCCTGAACTGGATTTTATGTATTTCCAGAATTTATGACTGTTTATTTTCATAGTTTACCATAAACTGGATAAGTCTTGTGACTTTTCGTATCTCTTATAGTTTCGGATTTTCCCTCACTGCCCCGTTTGAATAATACAACCTGTATATTACGCTAAAGTTCGGCCGCCTTGTTGCGGCGATAACGGCGATTTTTGTTTAAGTTATCTTTCCACAAAAATTTCAATCTTTCGTCTACTACAGACTACAGATGCCATTGTGTTGGCATTTACGACTTTGTACGCTAACAAATCTGCCCTTCTTATTGCAAACGCAGTACTTGCAAAATGGTGGTTTCGAAATAAACGCGGTAAACATATTTTTTGGTATCTATACAACAAATCTATGTTATACAACTTTTGAAGTGTACTGAAAAATTGTTAAAAAAATAAATCTTTAGATTGAAATATTTTTTTACTTTACTGCCTTATTTAGATGAAATACGCAGTACTGCATTTTCATCAACTATATGGGTTTGCAGTTAGGCCTATGTCCAGCAGTGGACGTCTTTCGGCTGATGTGATGATCTGGGTTTGCAGGTATTACAGTATCACTAAGGCTTCATGCAGTATTTGTGTTTATTACTGCAAAATCACCTAGCACGTGTTAAATACTGCGTTTCTAGTTCGCAATCATGCTCTATTTTCATTTTTATTGTTGATATCCAAATTACATTATAGTTTAATACTCTAAAAATATAAATTAAATAAATAATGTATTCATTCAACCGTAAAAAGTAAATAAAAAGTAACGACTCCATTTTACTCCCTGTGCGAAATTTGCCACCACTTTTGTCTGGACGCTACTAATAACAATTTTAAATTAACTTCTGTAACTTCACATTATTCCATGCAGATTTTTTCATAAAAAACCGGTATCTGTAATTTTTTATTGTACATAATAAAAATAAAAATAGGTAAACTAATGTTACATCTTATGAGTTTTGACATAGCTATAATAAAAAATCTTCCTTTTCACCCGCTTTTCCAAACATTGAATATCCCCGAAACATAAAACCGCATAATGGTACCTTTACACGTGGACCATCACTAATATTGTAACAGTGCTATAATACGTATTTTCCTGAAGGAAGGTTTTCAAAAACTATTTTGGTTAGTTTTTTGAAAGAGCTGTTTAAATAGACGATTTTTATAACATATATTTTTTTCATTTGAATCTGGCCACTTTAAATTTTTTCTACATATGTTTTACTATGCTCGAATCTGGGTTTTGCCTCCAAAAAATCTCATAAACTATAAATAAAAAGTTTTTGCGCCTTCCCTATTTTAAACATATAAATACGAAAAATGCTTTTTTTTAATGCGGCAGAACGGGGGCGCGCGGGCGTGGCGAGGGATACCTAGCAAGCGATAGCTCGCAAGGTCGACTAAGATCTGCTCCGCCGTAGCTACAACTTGTAGCGCGGCTTGGTTTTCGCGCCTTTTTTTAATAATATGCGTTTATGATGCAAACTATACACAGAAATTTCTTACTTTCCATAATAAGGCTGCATATATTCTTTTATAGTATTAGACTTATTTTTATAGACTCTAATTTAATATTAGATCTTACAGGACAAAAAATGCGTATTAATTTTAAAGCTTTTATCTTATTCCTCTAAACTTTTGGCTTTGTCTATTAACTTAAGAATTTAGAGATATTGTTGTGGATTTTTAAAACTCTAATTCAATATCGACTAAATTATAAGCTAATTCTGGTTTGACCTAGTAGCGGTTGTTTTTTTTTTCTAAAAACTTAACAGTGTAAAGCGTCATACATATTATAAACGATGAAGCTTAAACTTTGCACTTTAATTCAATATTCACAAATCATCAATAAAAATAAATAAATACCTAATTTATATCTAACCCTCGTTCTAACTTTTCTTCATATAATACAAATATGCTTGAAAATAAGTCGTATGCCATATAAGCATAACTTTTCCGACTTTAGAATTATCAAAACTTCTAGGGCCAAAATCCGGTTCCACTACTGAGCTACTATGTCTCATCACTACTGCATTATAGTCGTATTAATGCTAGCTAACTGCCCTGATCACAAGGGCACAAAAATATACTTCATATTTTGGTTATTCTCCACTTATAATAAATCTCTAAATTAAAAAAAGAATCAGCCAGTTTGAAACTAAGCTTTGTGTGGTACGAATGTTCTCAGCATCCCATGAACGGAAAAATATGAAACATTTTATATAGGTACATTATTATTCTAGCTGCAACTTAGGATAGTTTTTATCCGACTGCGACAATTAATTAATTTTCCGAAATATACGACTTCATTTAATTTTTATTCAAATCAAACGTTGCTCCAACTGTCAGCTATAAGAAACGTCAAATTTTCGTAAAAATGGCGGAATTGCTTTGCCTTTCACTTAATAATAATTTAAATCCAGTCTACGATAGACCTTTACTCACATGCCAAAAGTTAAACCATAAAAAAATATTCGATTGTGATATGAGAACTTATATGCGCAAATGTCGCATTATGGCGTAATTTCAAAAAATGTATTAACAAATTTGAACAATATAATTAACACGAATTTGTTTTTTTTGAATGGCAATGGCACGCGTTCTTTGCGCATTCTGCCAAAGTGCCTACGGCGCTACCACGAAAACCGAAACTCGAAGTTCGTATAACTGCATCCCTGTCACTCGAGTATTGTTAGTGCGATAGAGATAGAGATACCCGAATATTTTCGAATTCCGAAGTTCGTGGTTATAGCTCAGGAATCGAAGCTACACCCCGTAAGCCACGTCCGCTGCGCCATGTTTTGCCAATCAATACAAAACCCTATTTGTTTGCCGAACCTGACTGAAAACATGTTAGATGTTTAAAAACATGGAAAACATTGGTGCAGCAGCGGGCCCGGCTGTAGGTAGACACTAAATAAAATAATCATAATGTATTTTCTCGAAAAAAGGATATTAGAGAAAAAATCAACGCAAGAGGTTAGGTATATGTATAGGTAATCACTAAGTTCCAAAGTTTTATGTTCTGTCCCTTTTTCACAAAACGCACCTTCAAATGAAACGATTTTTTTTTACTATGACGCTCAAGGATCTTGACGTTACAGTCCCCGATCGTTTTCTCACTCTAACAAGCGACATTAAAACGGTTTTGAGATATTTGAATGGGATTTTCGTCATCTTCTATCTATCTTTACCTACATATAAATGCCCTGACTGGACTCACCCACTCACTCATCAACGCACAGCCGAAACTACTGGGGCTAGAGAGTTGAAATTTACACCAGAACTACCTTTTACAACGTAGGCAACGGATAAGAAAAGATTTTTGGAAATTCTACCCCTAAAGGGGTCAAATAGGGGTGCAAAGTTTGTATGGGGGAAACTTTATTTTTTATAGCTAGAGACTTAAAATTTTGTACAAATATTACTTATTAGAATACGAATAAAATACTTTCAACGTTTAGGAAAATTCTGCCCCTAAGGGGGTAAACAAGGGGTGCAAATTTTGTATGGGGGAAACTTTATTATTTTAGCAAGAGACTCAATACGTTGTAGAAAGCTTACTTATTAGAATACAAATAAAGTACTGCCAGCGTTTTGGAAAATTCAGCCTCTTAGGGGGTTAAAAAGGGTTGCAAAGTTTGTATGAGCGAAACTTCTTTTTGAGATAGAAGCTTAAAAGTTTGTAGAAAGATTACTTATTACAATACAAATAAAAAAAACAGCGTTTTGGAAAATTCCTCCCCTAAGGGTATGAAAAAGGGGTACAATGTTGGTAAAGGGGATTTTTTTGAGCTAGAATCTCAAACCTTTTTAAAAAGATCGCAAGCGACAAACCTTTGCTGAAAGATTACTTATTACAATACAAATAAAGAACTTTCAGCGTTTTGGAAAATTCCACCCCTAAGGGTGATTAAAACAGGTGAAAATTTGTATGGAGGAAACTTTTTTTTGAGCTAGAGACTTGAAATTGTGTAGAAAGATTATTTATTAGAATACAAATATATAGGTAAATTACTTTCAGTGGTTTGAAAATTTCCACCCGCTAAGAGGGGGATAAAGAGGTGCAATGTTTGTGTAGGAAAATTTTTTTTTAGGTAGAAACTTAAAACTCTGTAGAAAGATTAAGTACCTACTTATTAAAATACAAAAAAATACCTACTGCCAGCGTTTTGGAAAATTTCACCCCTTAAGGGGTTAAAAAGGGGTGCAAGGTTCGTATGGGAAACACTTTTTTTTAGCTAGAGACTAGATAAATAGTTTGTAGAAAATATACTAACCTATTACAATAAAAAAAACCGAGTGTTTTATTTTTAATTTTTCCCTGAAAAGCGTTCAAAGTTTGTATGGAGAGCAAGACATTTTTAAAGTATGATATTTAAAACTGCGATCTTAGCCTGTTTAGACTACAAAACTTATTTCAGCGTTTTTTTAATTCATCGCCTAAGAAGGGGGTTCGAACTTTGTATAGAGAGCAAGACATTTTTAAAGTAAGAAATTTGTTACTACGGTTTCAGACTGTTTACTATGAGGGTTCAGAGAGGGTTCTTAGTTTGTATAGAGAGCAAGAGATTTTGAAAGTAAGAGATTTGTAACTTCGGTTTTAGATTGTTTTCTAAAAGTCTAGGTAGAAAATTAATTTCAATGTTTTTTTTTTAATTCATTTCTTCAACAAACATTTAGACGATAACATGTTCTTACGCGGACGAAGTCGCGGGAAACAGCTAGTTTTTAATATGTTAGATTCGTTTTTTGGGTTAATGAACAGGATTATTTTAAAGACATTAGTGTTATACATATTCAAAAAACATAAAATGGCAGGCTCAGAAGTATTTTTTTACATTACATCATTTGAAGTATTCTACCAAAATGGTGCCTACACTCAAAAGTTGCTTGCATGGACTTTGATTTAGATGTTTATTTATGAAGTGTGTTTTTACTATATTTATTTAATTCATACATAAACAGTAAACATAGTTCATTAACTAGGTGTAACCAGAGATTTTTTATTGTAGGTGTACTAGACGTTATGTGAGAGATAAATGAAAAAAGGCTTACCTAGTTTCATACAAAATTATCACTTGCAAACGACTGCAATTATCAAATCAAGGCCATGATTAATACGAGTGCGCAGCGTCGATGACGTCACGAGGTGCGATGTGGGCACCGCTCAGATGGCCTTTTACCGGCCTGTTACCGGCCCTCTAAGGGCTTTGTTATGATCGTTACCATTTTCGCTCGATTTATTTACTTTCGAGCCATTGTTAATCCATTTAGGTTCAGTTTAAATTAATTTGCTATAAATAACGGCAATGTTAGCTGTTGATGACATTAAGTTATCAGAAAAGCGCTAAATAACGTGTAGGCAAATTTGGACCTTGAGTAGGTATGTTTTGTTAGTCAAAGGTTTAGTACCGAGAATGGGCTGAACTTTTTTTTTTAATGAAGAATGATAAGATTGATAAGATTACTTATTACTTAGATTACTTACATGTTCATAAGTGTTCTCTTTCTGACACTAAAATTCAGCAGCTAACCCACAAATTTTCACTGGCGAACACCGACCGTGTCATACGCACCGTGACCATTTTAGACTAACGACCAAATTAAATTTTGCCTCCATTGGCCATTGAAATTATGCAGGCTTGCTAGCTGTCTCGGTTCATTGGCTATACGTTTAAATAGCTTAAAACGAGATCGATACACGATTGTTTGTTATTTCTCTAATAAAGTAAGAACAGTTCCTGCGGCCCTCTGAATGCTGAATGTGAAGCCCGCAGAGGGGTCACCACAGCTAAAGGGCAGCCTGAAGCAGTAGACTCAGATATCACGCACACGCTCAGGTGGTAACTAGAATCTGCCTACCTATATCCTAACATAAATCCTAACACACACTTGGGTAACAACCGTCTTAAGTCTACTACTCACTACTTAAGCCTACCTTTACCTAACAGCTAAAACATCCGGAGGTTACCTTCAATTTCCAAGAGCAACGAACCAGCAAAATTAGATTTAAACACTTACCTACTGGTACTTTTTAAGTATCGTAAACATCGTATTTTACATATTACAAATAATTCACAGGTTTATCATCAAGAATGTAGGTACGTATCTATATGGAAAAGTGTGGAGAACTTCATGAAGCTGTTAGCTCCCCTTTTTGCAAAGTACCTACTTAAAATATTAATAATTCTTTATTTGCTATAAAATATGGCACAATATTATGGGTCTGTCCGCGTAAAATTGTACATTTAATTTTTTGACTTGACCCAATTTTGGTTTAATTTAGCGGTATCCTTATTCGATAATATGAAAGCTGTTGGATATTGTATGCAAAAGAATAGAGTGTATTTTTATTTATTTTATCAGTAACACTTACATTCACTCCCATACTAAAGTTATTTGTCCAACTATTGCAGCAAAAACTGTCATCACTTGAAACACAAATGGAATCGCTATCCCGTATTTTTAAGTAAACATGAAGTTCTATGATATTTAAGCCTTTCATCAACTAGGTACTGCTTTCATTCTTTTTTAAGGCGCTCTTATTAGACGATATTTAGGTATTTGCGGAGGTGAGGCAGACGGAGCGGGAGACGAGCGTCCCGCGCACCCCGCTAACGGCCTTATTCTGTTGGCATCCGTATTCGGCTCGTTTTTGCGGATCATACGATCAAATGTTTGTCTTCTTGAATAATTGTTTTAATTTTTCAAATCTTGGTTGATTTGTGTAAGATTGTCCCCAAATATTTATTGTTTATTTATTTATTTAAATCTATTTTTTTTAAGAAAATAAGGAATAATAGGTAGTTACAGTTCTTAAGTACATCGTAGTATGATGACATCAATTATGGACACTTACTTTCCAAAGATATGTTAGTACAGATTTCTTCATCATCAATCCACCTATCGTTTTCCCAGTTCCTATGTGGGTGCTTCCGTTTTCCAAATACGTAGAACTGATAAAATAATAGTACATCTTCACTTCCTAAGGGTGAACGTCACCAATTATGGATTGTACTAATATATTACAGGTTTTTTAAACCGAAATAAAATCGATTACTTCTAGGTAAAGTTATAGCGCCGGTTAACACCCGCTTAAGAAACCATCAAAAATAATAAACAAATAGCTATGTTCATCTATTTATCTCCTGGCAAATTATATTATTACCATGTATGTCTTTCCCGCTCACGGGACAATGATGTCCCGGACCTTTGGGAGGCATGCGTGGGGCTAGGTACCTACAAAGTACCAACGGAGCCAACACGTAGAGGCCCTTTTGACAATTTAATGAAATGCAAGGAGTATTATTACCATAATTATTACCTTTGTTACATAAGTATGACTGACTGATCAAAAACTGGATAATAAGACCACTGTTAGTCAGAAGAGCATTTTATTATACAGGGTGGTTATTTTAAGACCAGCAAGTTCTTCAGTACATGACTATCTCTATTAAAAAATGTAATTTGACCAAACATCATATAAAAATAACAAATTCAATTTGTCTCTTAAATACCTAAAAGTGTTATGTCACTGCGCTCGCGCGGCGCGTGCTGCCTACCATGCTACCTCGACCAGCGGCCACACCGCGATGGACCTTGATACTCTCAACAAGCCAACAAGATTGGACTTATACTTGGCTCTATACTCCAGGCAAAATACGGTTTCGAAAATCATTAATTTATAATAGCGTTTTTTTGTATATTTCATTTTTAATCGTTATTCTAAGATGCTTTACACAAGAATCCAACAAATTTTCCAACCGGAAGTAATTATATAAATATAAATTAAGCTTTAATTGTCTTTTTTTGTTTGATTTATATTGAATTTTTTAAAGCAAATGTAAATTTAGGTAAAAGCCTCCTCGATCTCATGCCATTTTTTTCGGTCTTAAGCCAACTGCATCCAGCTAGGTCCGGAGACCTCAGTTATGTCATTGGTCCAACGTCTTCGTCGTCTACCTTTCCTTCTTTTGCTTTTCGGCCCTGACCAGTTTGTTGCTTCCAGTGCCCTTCTTTTCTCCTAATATCTGGCGATATATGGCTTTTACCCGAATGGGGTCCATATAAGAAAGAAAAAATGGCATAATCTTTTAGATTTAGTAAATGTACTAACACAAACAATATGGAATAAATAAAGCTTAAATAAATATATATATATAAACTAGCTGTTGCCCGCGACTTCGATTTAGTAAATGTACTAACACAAACAATATGGAATAAATAAAGCTTAAATAAATATATATATATATATAAACTAGCTGTTGCCCGCGACTTCATCCACGTATAACATGTTATCGTCTAAATGTTTGTTTAAGAAATTTAAATGTTTGTTTAATAAAAAAAAACATTGAAATTAGTTTTGTACAGTCAGCATCAGATAGTTAGTAGCAGCCTAGGTAACCAAATATATCGCAACACGTCTTTGTTACTATAGGTGTAAGGATGTGTTACGATATATTTGGCTACTTTGGCTGCTACTAACTATATGACGCTGACTGTACCTAGTCTTTAAGTAAACAGTCTAAAACCGAAGAAACAAATCTCTCTTTATTTCAAAATGTCTTGCTCTCTATACAAACTTAGAACCCTCTTTGAACTCTCATAGTAAATAGTCTGAAACCGTAGTTACAAATTCCTAACTTTAAAAATGTTTTGCTCTCTATACATAATTCGAACCCCCTTTTAACCTTCTTAAGTGATTAATAATTAAAAAACCGAAGTTACAAATCCCTTACTTTAAAAATGTCTTGCTCTCCATACAAACTAGAAGAACTATATATCCTAGAAGTAGGTATTTTTGTCAAGACCAATCCAAGCATGTTCAGTAACGTTTCAGTATAATTTCAGAAGGCCGCAGATTTCCGACACGTAAACAATACAAACAAAAATTGAAAACTTTGCAGGGTCGCAACAACACAGCGCTAATCAGAGGCGGAATCTTGGGAATGGCACCAAACATTTTCAATAAAATTCCAGATCGAATTAAACACTGGATATTAATAAACTTAAAAGACAATTGACTTCAGATTCAGATTCAGATTTGTTTATTATCATTATTTTACAATTAAAATCATAGTACAATGAATATACAGATAAAAATGTGTTAAAATTATGACTTGTCAGTTACAATAAAATACAATAGATGTGTACAGTTGTGTACAGAATTAAAAGTTGTAACCTATGTTTAACAAAATAAATTATGTGTACAGTTGTGTACAGAATTAAAAGTTGTAACCTATGTTTAACAAAATAAATTTAATTGAATTGAAAGTACTTAATTTGTATTCTAATAAGTAATCTTTATGCAAAAATTTAAGTCTCTAGCTCTAAAAATAAAGTTTCCCCCATACAAACTTTGCACCCCTATTTACCCCCTTTAGGGGTGGAATATCCAAAAATCCTTCTTAGCGTTGCCAACGTTGTAAAAGGTAGTTCTGGTGAAAATTTCAACTCTCTAGTCTTAGTAGTTTCGGCTGTGCGTTGATGAGTGAGTGAGTGAGTGAGTCATATCAATAACTCCATACCGACAAAAGGTATGTTCACTTAGATAACGTCACATTTATTTGCTTTAGTGGGCTTATTTTTAAAGGGGCGTGGCGGACGAGGCTTTCTTGGTAGTTATTTGGAGAAACAGCGGTGGCAGAGTGAGTGCGAGATGTGAAACGGCATACTTTAGTGTTTTGTGATGGGTATCATGTGCACAAACAGCTGGCAAAGTTTTGCAGCTGTATAGGGGAACACCCTGTAGTACTTTGTACCCGACTGCCTCAGAAGGAAGTTTATGTTTTTCGAGCGTATGTATCATCATATCAGCCGAAAGACGTCCACTGCTGGACATAGGCCTCCCCCAAAGAGTGCCACAATAGCCAGTCCTGCGCCACCCGCATCCAGCGGACTCCCGCGACCTTTACCAGGTCATTAGTCCACCTTGTGGGGGGCCTAACCACGCCGCGCCTTCCGGTACGTGGTTGCCACTCGAGAACCTTTCCGCCCCAACGGCCATCGGTTCTACGTGCAATGTACCCCGCCCACTGATACTTAAGTTTAGCGATTCGGAGGGCTATATCGGTTACCGTGGTTCTGTTGCGGATAGCCTCATTTCTGATGCGATCGCGCAGAGAAACTCCCAGCATAGCCATCTCCATCGCCCTTTGAGTGACTTTGAGCCTTCTTATGAGGCCTATAGTAAGCGACCACGTTTCCGTTCCATATGTCATCACTGGCAACACACACTGGTCAAAGACTCTCGTCTTGAGACACTGCGGAATATTGGACGAAAAGATGTGCCGTAGCGTATGTATGCATGTATGTCTATGAAGATGAGGAAGGGCCGTGGCCTGCTGCTGGTGGAGTGGCAGGGTCTTTTTCCGCACTCGTTTTTAATAGAATTCACTAAACAGCAAGTAAATATACTTCAGTTCACCAACTCGTTTAGGACTTTAGTCTAGGTAGTCGCTATCCGGTGCAATAGCCCTAAATGCTTTTGATATATTTCTGTATGAATAAATAAATCTATTATTCGTACAGTCCATAATTGGTACCATTACCCCCCCAACCATGTGCTCGTGTCCGAATCCGATTTACACCCGACTACTTACTACCTAACAGTTCTAAATACGTATTCAGGATAACTGAAGATTTTTATTGACATCTTGTCAATATGCTCCAGCTACCTATTAATACGTTTTAGGTGCGGATGTAGAAACGCTTTAATGTAGTAAATATCGCATACCTTATATTTGTTATTCTATCATTTCGAATGTGTTCTCCAGCATGTATTAGCGTTTCCTATTCCTTTATATATTTTTATTTACCTTGATAACTCGAAATAATTGCTGCAAAAAGGCGTATTTGCGTGCCAGGTAAACATTCACAGGTCCGTCGTCGGCAGTGGCCACGGGCGTACTAAATTGTACTCGCCACCGCGCATGCATGACGCGGACACCCGGTTTTTCAGACAAATGACCAAATGTATTGAATTATCAAACATATTGAAATTCTAAGAAGCCGGTAGATAGATCTACCAAAAAGCTACCTATCACAACAAATTTCATTGTAATATTCCAAATAACTTTTGAGATATTTCGAGTTTGGTGGTAAAAAAGCACTGTTTTGAAAGGCAAAATCTATCAAGGTTTTTGTAAGCAATCGTGATTTTACGAAGTACGAACATAGCCAATGAACTGAAGATATACATATCAAAAATTTGGATCTCTAGCAATAGTACAAGTATACTAATAATCGGTTTGGAAAAGGCACTTTTTCGATGCGCAGCTGCATACAGCGCCTTGTAATAAATTTTTAAAAGCGTGTCCAAATTTTGATATAATATTGATGAGTAACGTCATGAAAGTAACGCTTATAACTCCTGAACTAACTGAATATCCGCCCACCGGTAAGTATATTTCTCGAATGGCCGTTCAACATGATCGCAACATAAAAAAAAAGAGCACCCATAATTGCCTATCTTATTTATGTACAGTCAGCAACAGCATCATAAATATGTATACCTACATTTACGAACGTATGTCGATGGAATAAAGTTGAAAATTTAACATATATTTGGAGCTGACCGTTTGTGACCTACCTACGAAATTAAATTAGTAAGAATTTTTTTTTATGCCGTTTGAAAGATATGCTTTATGCATATCAAATGAAAACTTTTTCAGTCGTGGGGATGAATGTGTCACGAAATTGCGGGCGTTCACAATACACTCCGCCAAGCAACGCAGTAGCACACATTCTGATTGCGATCGTATCATTGGGCATAAAACCAATAATGTTCATTGTTTACGTTATTTACGACGTACGACGAGTCTTCCTTGACACTTTTCTTCACGTTTTTACGCCAACTCTCCTAAGGAAAATAAATAGGTACCACCCCGACTGAAGCCGCCCAAGCCGTTGCTGTGTTCCAAACAGGGCTTAGTCAACGGGAAGTGGCTCGACGACTGAACCTATCGAGATTGTTGGTCCAGCGAGTGTTCCAGAAGTTAAAAGAAACAGGTGCTTTATCAAGGAGACCTGGAACTGGCAGGACACGCTCTACCTCGGAGACTGATGACCGCTTTATTGCTGTTACTTTAATTCTCCACGGAATCGCCAACTCAACGCTGTTCAGCTTCAGAAAAAGCTTCGGGAGACCAGGAATATGTCCATTACTTGATGGATGGTTAGGAGACCTCTGCGGGAGGTAAATTTGACACCACACATGCCTGCAAATGGGTCCAAGGCACCACAGCTCACCCAACAGCACGTCGTCAGTTTGCTCGGTAACACAAGATTTGGTTAAGGTTGGAATAGGTTTGGAACAAGTTTTTAGGTAGGTAGGTCGGAAATGGAGTAGGTGAATTGACCTTATCGCATTGGGATTCGATCAAGTCCAGTTATAATTATTTCCCTGCAACATTATATAAATGTAGGGTTTGTAGTGATATTAACAGTCACACTCGCCTGTACACAAGTCGCACTGGAGTTTACTTACTCCTTGCACTCGGGGACGCACCGCCTCCAGTGTATTAACACGCCTACAATTTATGTTCCAGCGCAGTTTCAGGACGGGGCCTATGAAAATTTTACGGCCTGTGTTAACTGCAGCTCTGGAAAATGCTTATAAATATATTTTTCACTTCTCATGCTCTAAAAGTTCGTCTTTATGTCGTGCGTAGGCGACATAAAGTCGCTTTTTATGCTCTAGAGCATAAAGTAAAATCTTCGTCGAAGACCAAGGCAATCGCTGCAACAGCCACACGAACATCTTTAACTTCATACAACAACCTCTTTATTTTATTTCGTTTCGTTCGTATTCTAAGACCAAGGCAAAGATACCAACAGCCAAAGTACACAATAAAACTTCATGAAATAAACTTATAATTTGTATTTCGTCTCATTTATTATTTTTTATATTTGTTTATTTTTCAATTTAGTAGATCAGTATAGTATTTAAGCCATAACAACAACTTATCATAGTTATAAAAAGAAAATGTTTTTATAACTGAGCAGTATGTAACGACCTTAAGTCAGGTGTCACGTCCCTACAGAAAAAAAAAGAAAAAAAAGTTAATTGGCGGGAACCATAATTATTTTTTCATTGTAATATTTGTGTTACAACTTGAAATTGTTTTTTGATTAACGATAAATAATGTCGTCAAGCGAAGAGGAAATAACACTCACTCCTAACACTTTAATGGAGCGGCACGCGGAAAACGTCGTTGAACAGATATTGCCGTCGAAATCTAAGCGAATTTATCTTACCGCTTATGAAAATTTCATGCGTTGGAGGGCGGAAAAACAAGTGAATAGTTTCTCAGAGAGTGTTTTCTTAACGTATTTCAACGAATTATCTAAGAAGTTTAAGCCGTCTACACTATGGAGTGTGTATTCTATGCTCAAGACTACGCTGCAGATGAAAAACGACGTGCATATAAAAACCTACGTGAAGCTCACATGTTACCTGAAAAGGCTTTCCACTGGGCACAAAAGTGTAAAATCCAGGGTTTTCAATGCGAATCAAATCGAAACATTCTTAAAGACCGCTCCGGATGTAAGATATTTGGCTGCAAAAGTACGTAAAACTCTACATCGTTAAACAGCAATTTAATATTGTACAATAATTCATTACCTAGTACTTATATTAGTGTGCAACGTTGTAATAATGATTACTATTTTAATTGTAGGTGGCGCTCATATATGGAATCAGTGGTGCATGTCGAGGTATAGAACTTATCAACATTACTGTGGATGACGTGAAAACGGACACTCAGTTGCAGGCTATAAACTTACCTGACACAAAAACAAATAAAGAAAGAACATTCGTCGTCAAAGGCGAATACTTAAATATAGTTAGAAAGTATCAAGCCCTACGTCCAGAAAATGTGGCAACGAAACGGTTTTTCCTTAATTATCAAAACGGGAAATGTACACGGCAACCCATAGGACGCAATAAATTCGCTGCAATGCCAAAGGAGATAGCAGCCTTTCTCAAATTAGAAAACCCTGAAAAGTACACAGGCCATTGCTTTCGACGAACTTCAGCTACGCTGTTAGCCGATTCTGGAGCAAATCTCACAACATTAAAGCGACATGGCGGCTGGAAGTCTGACCAAGTGGCAGAGGGCTATATTGAGGAATCCATAGAACAAAAAGCTAAAATTACCGACTTGATTACCGAAGGAATCGACATAGTCCCAAATGAACCAGGCCCATCTAGTGCTAACTTACCATTGGAACAGAGCTTAAATGGTAATCCCGTTCCTTCAAAAGAACCTGAAGTTGACAATATGCCAAATATCGCATCACAAATACAATCTAATACAACATTAAATATGCCAGGAAAAACGATTACTTTAAATATTTCTCATTGCTCTAATGTAACTTTCAATTTTAATTAAATTAGCATTTACTATATTTACGTGTTGCTGTTTCATTTCCTCGCAATCGAAGTGAAAAGTAGAGTGTACAACTCGTCCATAAAACCCATTTTACACTCGACTTTATATCTATCCTCGCTCGCAAGCTCGCTCGGATGGATAAACGTCTCGAGTAAAATGGTGCGTTTTATGCACTTGTTGTACAATCTACTATTTCACGTTTTACAGCTATCACACCACGGAAACCGGGGTATGTTGTAAATTGTTTATTTATTTCAATATTGGTAACAGCATTTTAACTGAAAATTATGAATTAAACTTGATTCTGGTTATAAAACATACCTACTAAAAAAACTACAGTATCCACTTATGTTTCTAATGTGCTGTGCCACAATTCACCCCAAAATTTAAGCGACCAGTCGGTGGCTGTCTGAACTCTGAATTCACAAGCAGTGTTTATTTTTTCTACCTATCCTGAAACTAGGGTTATAAAAACAAACTTGAACTTTTTAAGTGCATCACTTCTGTGACACACGACTCAACTTTGAGGTAGGTACCTACTGTTTTAAAATTATAATTGTATCCTTCTGACATGCCCTGGGTAAGAAATAAACTAAAATGAAAAAGAACTATCTGATATGGTAAGCCAGCATTCACTCTACTTAACTTTAAGTTTCACTTAAAATATCAGTTAAGCGTCTTGTATACCTCTAGAGTACCCCGAGCGTCTCTATATTGTCTAAGATCCGGAACAAGAACTTAATACAAAATAATTAATTACTTCCTCCGAATATCGTCGCTATTAATGTGTAGTAAAACGAACAACATGTAGGTACAGGTAGTACTTACACCTAGGTGTAAGTATAGTACCCAAGTAATATATAACTAGTTTAATATAAAAATAAAGTGTTAATCATTTTTCAGTTCATTTTCATTTCATTTAATCTTCAAAGACTTTGACAAATTCTATTAATTTACAAATTATAAATTGAATATGGAGATGACATCGCACAAAAAGCCCGAAATAAAATGTGGTATTATTGTCGCCAGAAGTATCTAAACTTTACAGTTTGTTAACACATTTTAGTATCTACCTATTAACATACCTACCTACACTCACACAGGTGTACAAATAAATATCTAGATCTATCACATAGATAAATAGGTCAGACAAGCACTAAAACCTTTTGTGTCTATTTTAATAAATTTAGCATCGAGCGTATCATCAATAAAATAATTACAGGATTAAACGAACTTACCTGAAGTGAAGTTCTATCCTGATTATATGAATTAATTAGTCCGAGGTAGGAAGCTCCCTCCCTCCCAAGATTAACATGATGGTTAACTTGTTCCCTAGTTTTCTCTAATTAACTCTGAACTAAATGAGTTTATGGTGGCAATAATGTTGCCAGTTGTGTTTTTATTTTTTTTATCTAGGCTTTGAAGATCGCGTCACAAGGCTACGAGAAGCGAGTACTACAAATAAATACCTCGGACTAATTAAGAATATAATACTAACTACAACGACTATTTTTACTTTAATTAAAGCAACATACTTACAAAAGCAGCAACTGTTCGCAGTGGATCCGGTACTATTAATTAAGCCTCGTCTGGGAATATTCTAGACTCTAGACGCCTAGACATTTGCTTATTATAGACATTTCGCATTTAGTTGGCCTTTCTTATTTCTCACATTCAGCCTTAGTTTATACGAGTATGCGATGATACAGGTATTATACGGAGTTTACTGATCTAATCATAGTAATTAAATTATTAACGCAAAAGTTTAGGGGTTGAAGTGTGTTGTAATTTCACATTTTACTCCATCTTTAAACCTGCAATCGCGATAAGTGGCACTGAAAAGTAAATGAAATGTGCTAGCACACTCCCCGTTTGGCATTACATACCAGAGTTTATGCATTTATGTACTAGTGCAAAATACTGTGATCTGAATGTTTTTTATTCTTTTAAGAAAAAATATTATTTGGTTTTTAATGAAGCTTTTCAGAAATATACCTAGTTTACTTTATACGATAATGGGGAATGGATGAAAATTTTAGAAATGCCTGATTATTTTTTTGGTGATAGGAATAACCTTCCTTAGCACCAGAAAAAATTGCAGACTTGTCAGCTGCGTCAATAATTTTTGAAAAATATAATCAGTTTCCTCACTTACGTTTTGTGGTTAGGACGGCGAATGAGACACTTTCCTTGATCCGTCTCATATTACAAAAAATATTTTAAATATCTGACCAATATAGCTGCTGCAGCTGTCAATATCATTGCCAGTGTCAGTTTACACGGATTTTTATGATATTTTTATGTAATATGAGACGGATCAAGGAAATTGTCTCATTCGCCGTCCTAACCACAAAACGTAAGTGAGGAAACTGTTTATATTTTTCAAAAATAATTGACGCATTTGAAAAGTCTGCAACTTTTTTCTGGTGCTAAGGAAGGTTGACTAACTATCACCAAAAAAAAAATCAGGCGTTTCTAAAATTTTCATCCATTCCCCATTCTACGACTAGGTGCTAGATTCTTATAATAAGAACAAACGGTACCTACCTACGTATCAATATCAATACTACAACTTCACTCTTTTCATCGTTGAATAGTCTATGACACTTCCGAAACAACCGAAATAACTATTTCGATACGCTCTAGACAACCGAAAAAAAATTGTCCTTGTTTAAGGAGACTCGATCCGATACAAAATTGCCAATCTATGGCTTTTCGAAACGTAGCAGCGTCCCGTCATCTGTCAAAAATGTACTTGCTGCTGTATCCGCGACGTAAAAAAAAATAAAAAAAACTACGCTTTGTGATTGGCTAGTATTTAGCCAAACAAAGCACAGTACTGCAACCTGCAACATTACGGATGCGATGCCGGGTGGTGTGATAACTTTTCTTTACAAAGCTAAGCTGAAAAAGTTAAAATAAAAACTAAGAAAATGAGTAGTGACAGTGACGAAACATCTATAACTCCTCAAGAAATAACTATTTCGATTATCTTGTGTAATAGAAGTCGGATAGTAGAACTAGACAATATAGTACTTTTCTTATATACCTAATATTTAATTTTCTTATATACCTACTCGTATCAATGACAATGACTTAAATTATAAATTTTAATGAACTCGTACAAAAAGTATTGTTCACAATAGTGTCATAATCAAGCTTTTTAATCTCGTACCTTACTTAGGCCACTCAGCAAGCTTCGTGGCCTAAACACGGTACTCGACTAAAAAGCTCTCTATTATAACACGATTGTGAAAAATACTATTTCCAAACTTATTATTTAAACAGAAATTAAAATTGACTAGCTTCAAGTGGACAACTTTAAATTTTGCTGTCACAACAAAGTACCGGAATAAAATTACATAATTCGTATAAAATCTGTTTTTAATTCAATGAATATAAATGGGAAACTTAACAAGCCTCTGGAAACTTAAACGAAGCCATTCAGGTGATTCAGATGACATTAGCCATTACATTATGCGGAATTTAGATATTTTTCTCAAACATGCTCGGAAATGTATGCGTTAATGTCACGAAATGAAGACATGAAGTTCCTTATTTATGGCTGCCTACATTACTTCTTGGCCTAGGCCAAGAATGTATGAATGTATGAAAACCCTAACTAAAAACATTATTGGCCGCTACTCTAACTTTTTAAATTTGCTTACTGATATTAAACAGACAAAGGAAAAAATACATACTGCCAACCACCAATACTTTTTTTTAATTGTTTTAGTTTTTTGTAAAAAAAAAATTGTTAGTTTTTTTAAATTTTTTTTGTTATTTTTCGTTTATTTTTTAGTGTTGTTTATCGTTTTTAATGATTTAAAAATAAAATCTTTTCTTTTCTTGATGTTTGTCTATTTTTTAATGTTAAAATTTTTGTAGGGTCTTTTATGTTATTTTTAAGATTTTTTTTATCTATTTTTCCTTTTTGTTTTACTTTTTTAAATGTTTTTTTTTTCCTTTTTTTTTTGTTTTTTTTTAATGTTTTTTGTTAGTTTTTTTTTTTAGTTTTTTTTTTTTTTAATGATTTTTGTTTGTTTTTTTTTTTCCTTTTTTTGTTTTTTTTCAATGTTTTTCTTTTTTTTTGTTTTTTTCCTTTTTTTTTTGGTTTTTTTTAATGTTTTTTGTTTGTTGTTCTTTTTTTTTGTCCATTTTTTTTTCCTTTTTTTTTTTGTTTTTTGTCATTTTTTGGGCGTTTTTTTAGTTGTTTTTTTATTTGTTTTTTTTTTATATTTTTTTCCCTTTTGTTTTACTCTTTTGTAATGTTTTTTTAATATTATTCTTTTTTAATGTTTTTTTTTTCTTTTTTAGATTTTTTTATCTAGAATCTTTCTCACTTTAGTGAGGTGAAAAGGATTCTATTTTTAAACCACTCACATTCGCTAGCTCGTGTTTCAATTCCACACTCGCGGTTAAATTATAACTGCACCCTTGTATAACAAATAACTATTTATTATTTCCTCACATTGTTTGAGAAAAGCACTATACAAGCCTCGGCCGGAACAGGGATTGCTGGACTCGTTGTATCCGGCCTCGTCTACGACTCGGCCGTCTAGCCCAAACTCGTCCATCAATCCCTTACTTCACGGCCTTTGCAGTAATGTACTATTATACTGTTTACCTACTCGTACTGATCTAAATGAAAATACGCATAATAAGTGGCCACTAATAATTTACCTCCGGTTGTATCTCCGTCGTTTTATTTCAAAATACACTGTGCCCATCCATATAACTATCAATTCCCCCCGTCTAATACGCTTTAAGCACGTAGTACTATTATTTATTATGTGCTTTAAGGCAAATGAGCAAACAAAAATTAAGCAAAATTATCATCGGCTTGCCCTCTGATAAGTTTGAAGCCACGCCACTGTTAGCCAGAAATTGATTGTTTGATTACACTTTGAGAGGTGACAATATTCGCCGCAAGCCTTAATAAGGGGGCAATCAAAATAATCTGGTGCGCCTAGCGACCTACACAAAGTGGTTAGTCCTTTTATCTCTCCGCACAGACGGCCGAGCGCACAGACCAGTAGTGAACAGATCTACCACTCAATTCCAGACAATAATTGGGTACTTTCCTGCGTCATCATCATCATCATTACTTAAGAGCCTTGGTCTTGTCGGTGGAGTAACCGCCACTTTTCTCTGTCCATTGCCAGCCTCTTGACTTCCTCATATGACTCGACATCAGCTTTATGTTTTATTTGGCTAGAATATGTTAGCCTAGGCCTTCCTCTGCCTCTCTTGCCTTCAATTTTACCCTCCAGGATGTTTAGGAAGAAACTGTCGTGCCGTATTAGGTGGCCCACCATATTGCCTCTGCTATTTCTAATACATCCTAGCAAACATCTTTTCTCATCTACCATCCTTAAAACTTCTTCGTTTGTCTCTCTCTCCGTCCAGCTAATCCTTTCCATCCTTCGCCAGCACCACATTTTGAAGGCCTCCAGTCGTTCTCTGTCTCTCTGGGTTAGCGTCCACGACTCGCTCCCATATATAGCAATGCTCCAAATGTAAACTTTAATCAGCCGCTTTTTAGCTGTTTTTAATATGCGTGATTTTAAGAGATGCTTTTTGTTATTAAAAGCCTTTTTGGCCATAGCAATCCTCTGTATGATGTCAGGGGTGCACCTAGAGTCACTGGTAATGATACTTTCCTGGGTAAAAAAGATATAATTCTATTTAGTCCGTCAGTTAGATTATCAAAAAAAAATAATAATAATATAGAAACGTTTAATTTAGTAAAACTATTTACTTTTGATAACATTTTACATGAATTTATATTGAATAAGAAAATATTTATTTTATTTTGTATTGGCTGTTTAGAGATTTCATCTAAGCCTCGCTGCGGGCGCACTGCGCGAACTTCACGAAAAAAAAAATAGTTGCGCGCCATTATAAGTAATTTTACAAATATTTGTAAACATTGATGATGCGTGTTTGGTTATTATTAAAAATGTTGACTCGTGGGGAATAAGAAAGTGATAAATAGAATTGACGCCATTGTACATTCTTGGAGATGTACTAATATATGTGAGTAAAAACCTGTTGTCATCATTTCATCAATAACTAAAGGAAACAACTTAGGAGCCTGTAACATTTTCATTTTATGAAAAGGATTTTTTCCTCGCAAATGTGTTGAAAAACGTCGTATGACACGCGTGAGCTTTGATAATTACATCCTCGGCTCTATTATCACGCTCACCTGCGGTTCGCGTGACAATTCCGCCTCTGATGTAATGATCAACGTAGCTCACTTGTATCACAATGTACTATTTTAGGAAAGTAGCCAATTATCTGTCATAAAAAAAGTCTTATTAGGGTCGTTTCGCCGGTAACGCGACCACCTTCGGTTAGCGACCACTTGACGGACTAGGCTGTTTCAATTAAAGATATTAACATTTCTACAAACCCAACAGAAAAATTATTAGTTATTAACTATTCTTGAATAGTGTCAGAATAAGAATAAATACACTTTAAAACCCAAAGCTTAATCCAAAGCAAGAAAAAATAACCTCAATTCACACATTTCACACATTGCTTCCGAAAAGTGTTGACGTGCAGTGAATCTGTAAAAAAAATAACGCGACAGTTGGCGCGAAAACTTTAGTTACGTCACTTAATTTTATTATTATGCTGAAATTAGTTAATTGATCGTTTAAATGATTTAGCTGTTGTGATAATTTCGTTGAGATTCAGCATATTTAAAAATAGTTTTAAATAAAATAGGGTGGTCGCGTACCCAAATACATAATTACCAAAGAAGTCGGATAGCGACCACATCGTTTTCTTTTTCTTTCCTTATGGATTCTTATGCGGCACCCGCGATATTTAGCTTGGCTAGCAAATTGAGTCGGTATTTAAGCCGCGCCAATCCATGCTATGTCCATAGTATATATAATATAATAATAATATATAATTATATATTACATTATATAATAATAAATAATTTATATGAGATAGTTATATTATAAATTCGAAAGTGTGTATGTCTGTCTGTCTGTTATCTCTTCACGCTTAAACCGATGGACCGATTTTGATGAAATTTGGTATGGAGATAGTTTGAGTCCCGGGAAGAGACATACCTAGGATAGTTTTTACCCCCGAAATAATCCCCTAAGGGAGTGAAAGTTTGTATAAAGCTACGATATAAACGATTTCCACGCGGACGGAGTCGTGGGCAGACGCTAGTGTAAGTAGAATATAATCTAAAAGTTAAATAATAGCTTGTAAAAAGGTGGCATTTAGATACCTACTATGAATGACATGTGTGACTGTAATAGCAATATATATAAAAGCACTATGGTGTGAGCGAGATGGCGCGCTTTATTCGATTCTATTCTTCATTGACACAGCAATGTAAAGTAGATTTAGGAGAGTAACAATTTAGGGGTGTAGACACTAAATAAAATGACCTATAATGATGAATTGTCTCGAAAAAGGATCAAATGGAGAAAAAAAAGAGCAGGGGATTAAGTAATCACAAAGTTATACTTAGTATCCAAAGTTTTTAGAGGGGGTGTATTCTATCCCTTTTCCGCAAAACGCACCTTCATATTAAATGATTGTCATTTACTATGATGCTCGGGGATTGTGACGTCACGATCCACTAGCGTTTTCTCTCTCTAACAAGCAATATTAAAACGGTTGTAGCTTCGTAATTTTTGCAGATATATGAATGGGATTTTCGTCACTTAGGCTTATCATTTTGCATTCTTTTTTTGGATTAATAATAAATGGTTAGTTTACACTCCTATTTGTAGTGGTATAAGGGCAGTTAGGTAGGTCAAACTTTGAAAGAAAGAGGTCAATCGTCGAATCCGACTCGTCTGGGTAGCGTTCGGGAAGCTACGCTATGGCACATCTTTTCGTCCAATATTCCGCAGTGTCTCAAGGCGAGTCTTTGACCAGTGTGTGTTGCCAGTGAAGACGTATGGCACTGGAACGTTGTCGCTTACTATGGGCCTCATAAGAAGGCTCAAAGTCACCCAAAGGGCAATGGAGAGGGCTATGCTGGGAGTTTTTATGCGTGATCGCATCAGGAATGAGGCTATCCGCAACATAACCAAGGTAGGTAACCGATATAGCCATCCGAATCGCTAAAGTTAAGTGGCGGTGGGCGGGGCATATTGCACGTAGAATCGATAGCCGTTGAGGCGGAAAGGTTCTCGAATGGCGACCACGTACCGGGAGGCGCAGAGTGGATATACCCCCACAAGGTGGACTGATGACCTAGTAAAGATCGCAGGAATCCGCTGGATGCGGGTGGCGCAAAACCGGTCATTGTGGCACTCTTTGGGGGAGGCCTATGTCTAGCAGTGGACGTCTTTCGACTGATATGATGATGATGATGATAAATCGTTTTATTAACTACTTAAACACTATTTGCAAGAGTGGTCGCCAACTAGTTAACAGGTGGTCGCAAACCGACTAAAGCGGTCGCTATCTAGCGAATTCGCTATTTTGTAACCTTTTCTATAATTTTTCCTAATCTATGGATGAAAGTGCTATATTTTATTGTAGGTTTCAAAACTTGACTATACTCAGAGCCTTTACGAATACCATCTATTATGTGTGTAAATTGAATAGGTATACATTTACTAATCTAAAGTGAGCAACTCGGCTAAGTGGTCGCTAACCGGCGAAACGACCCTAAGTTGAAAAAAGCGGGTGCAGCGGTGAAAAACGCCGAACTTCTGAAATGTAATAAATCTAGAGGCCTCGGCAGAGAGTACAACTTTGTACCCTTTGGCGTCGAGACCCTCGGTCCGTGGGGTCCCAGTGCGCATAAGTTATTTGCGGAAATCGCGAAACGTCTGGTTGATGTAACTGTGACCGAAGAGCTGGCGGCTTTCTTGCGCAACGCATCAGCAATGCAATTCAACGAAGAAATGCCGCCAGCATCCTCGGTACAATGCCTCGAGGGTCTTTTTCAGATTTAACGTAGTTTTAATTTAATTTAGTTTTAGAAAATAAATGATGTTTTAGTTGAAAAAGAAAAAAATCCAATGGCATTATTAATAGGATGTAAAGCAAAACTAGGTTTTTCCCAAAAGCTGCCATTATCTTGATTATCGTATTTGTTGTTTAATAGAATCGAAAAAAATGTTTTGTACTCGTCGATTAAAATCTGTGTATTTCATAGAGAATACTGCAACGTCACTCTTTTCATAGTTGTAGTCCATGTTACTGTCGAAATAATCGAAATAACTGTTTCAATACGATCCAGACAACCGAAAAAAAATTGAAAATAGAACTTAAATAAATTTGACCAATCACGTGGCTGCTTTACCTAACTGTAATGAATTGGACCAATAGAATCGCTTTGATTATTGAGTTTATTCGTTGATGTCGTACGCTCGTTCATGTCTTTTAAGATATCAACGAGCGTACGAGCTATTAGGCTGTACTTCGTTTCAACAGTATCGAGTTTGTTTAATTAGTTCAGTTGACTCGTAGAAAATTAATTTGAATGAACTCGTACAAAAAGTATTGTTCACAATAGTGTTATAATCAAGCTTTTTAATCTCGTACCTTACTTAGGCCACTCAGCAAGCTTCGTGGCCTAAACACGGTACTCGACTAAAAAGCTCTCTATTATAACACGATTGTGAAAAATACTAGTTCATGCTTAGATTTTTTTGTGGTCGTGGATACAGGATTCTGTAACGAAAAATGTTCCTTCCTCGAGCACTATTAATTTCCGCAATAAAACTTACTCCGATTTTGAGACAGGGTTTGATTATTGTCATTTATTACATTAGTATTTATACAATAATTGTTATACATATATTGTTATTGTTATATATATAGTAGGTCAACAGTAAGATTTTTTGTATTTTTATAAATTTTGCATCACTCGATGAGTCTCAAGTTAGTAGGCAGGTACCTACTTTTAAAATTAAATAACTTAGCGTGTTTGTGGAATTCTGTTAGGATATTTTAGCTAAGCGTCTATGACAGGAGTGAAGGAGGTCAATAAGGCAGCTCCTTCATTGAGGCGAAATTCCTAGTTAATGGTATGTACCTATTATACTAGTGATTACTGGGTACATATCGCATATCGCAATCTGTTCGCATATAACTATGCTAGTAAAATGCCGTTGTCGGGAACACCGGAAACTTTCTGGCAACGACCGGCAATGTTGCCGGCAACAAAGCCAATGGTGCCGGCACCCTGAAATTGAAATTGAAATATTTATTACTAGCTGTTGCCCGCGACTTCGTCCGCGTAGAACTTTTTATCGTCTTAGAAAATGATTTCTCTCAATACAAAATTTGAACCCTCTTTTAGGGGATAATTAAAAAAAAAGTTGATGTTCATTTTCTAGTTTGTGAACAAACAGTCTAAAACCAAAGTTAAAAATCTCATACTTTAAAAATGCCTTGAAATACTCAAACTTTGAACCAATTTTAACACTCTTAGGGGATGAATTTGGAAAAACTCTGAAATCAGTTTTGTAGTCTTTTAACGTACAGAATAAGACCGAAGTTAAAAATCTCTTACTCACACTTTAAAATTTTATTGCTCGCCATTTAAAATTTGAACCCCCTTTTAAACCCCCTTAGAGGTTGAATTTTTCTAATCGCTGAAAGAACTTTTTTCGTAAACTTTTAAGTCTCTAGCTCAAAAAAAGTGTTGCCCATACAAAGCTTTCTTAACCCCCTTAGGGGTGGAATTTTCTAAAACTCTGAAAGTACTTTATTATTAATTTTAATAAGTAACATTTTGAATAGTTTTAAGTCTAGTAAAAAAAAAAGTTTTTCCCACACAACACTGCCTACCCTTCTTAAGGATCTTAAGGATCCCCTTAGGGATGGAGTTTTCTAAAACGCTGAAAGTTCTTTTTTAGTATTCTAATAAGTAATCTTTTTGCAAAGTTTTAAGTCTAACTCAAAAAAAAGTGTTGCCCATGCAAAGCTTGCTCTCCTTTTTAACCCTATTAGGGGTGGAATTTTCTAAAACGATTTGTGTTCTTTTTTTGTATTTTAATAAGTAATCTTTCCACAAAGTTTCAAGTCTCTAACTCAAAAACATAAACTTTCCCTGATAAAAACTTTGCACCCCTTTTTATCCCCCTTAGGGATAGATTTTTTCAAAACGCTGAAAGTCTTTTTTTTTGTATTTTTATAAGTAATCTTTCTACAAAGTTTTAAGTGTCTAGCTCAGAAAAAGTGTTCCCCATACAAACCTTGCACCCTTTTTTAACCCCCTTAGGGAATGATTTTTGTAAAACGCCGAATGTTCTAATAAGTTTTTTCATGTTCTAATAAGTAATTTTTCGTCAAAATTTTAAGTCTCTATTAAAAAAAAATATGTTTTTCCCATACAAACTTTGCACCCTATTTTACCCCCTTAGGGGTGAAATTTTCCAAAACGCTGAAAGTACTTTCTTTGTATTTAAATAATATTTCTACAAAGTTTTAGGACTCTAGCTAAAAAAAATAGTTTCCCACATACAAACTTTGCACCCCTATTTTAGCCCCCTATTTTTAGGGGTAGAATTTTCTAAAACGCTGAAAGTACTTAATTTGTATTCTGATGACTAATCTTTCTACAAAGTTTTAAGTCTCTATTTAAAAAAAATATTGTTTCCCCCATACAAAATTTGCACCCCTATTTTACCCCCTTAGGGGTAGATTTTTTTAAAACGCTGAATCTAGGTACTTTATTTGTATTCTAATGAATAATTTCTCCACAAAGTTTTAAGTCTCTATTTAAAAAAAAGTAGTTTTTCCCATACAAACTTTGCACTCTATTTTACCCCTTTAGGGGTAGAATTTTCTAAAACCCTGAAAGTTCTTTATTTGTATTCTAATGACTGATCTTTCTACAAAGTTTTAAGTCTCTATTTAAAAAAAAATGTTTCCCCCATACAAACCTTGCACCCCTATTTTACCCACGTAGGGGTGGAATTTTCCAAAACGCTGAAAGTGTTTCATTTGTATTCTAATAACTAATTTTTCTACAAAGTTTAAGTCTATAGCTAAAAAAAAAAAGGTTCTCCCATACAAACTTTGCACCCCCATTTTACCCCCTTAGGGGTAGAATTTTCAAAAATCCCTTTTTATCCCTAGCCCACGTTATAAAAGCAACATACTGTGCAAAAATCAACTCTCTAAGATTAGTAGTTTCGGCTGTGCGTTGATGAGTGAGTGAGTGGGTGATTGCGTGAATAAGTCAGTCAGGACATAGGCATTTATTATGTATAAATAGATAGAAGATAATGAAACTCCCATTCAAATATCTCAAAAAATTATGAAGCTACATCCGTTTTAATGTCGCTTGTTAGAGTGAGAAAACGATGAGGGACTGTGACGTCAATATACTCGAGCGTCATAGTAAAAAACAATCGTTTCATATGAAGGTGCGTTTTGCGGAAAAGGGACAGAACATACCCCCTCTTAAAACTTTGGACTCTTATAACTTAATCATTACCTATATAACCTCTTGCTTTGTTTTTTTCTCCATTTGACTATATTTATTTTAAATTCTTTTTCGAGAAAATACATTATGATTATTTACCATATTTTCGATTCCTGAGCTATAACCACGAACTTCGGAATTCGAAAATATTCGGGTATCTCTATCTCTATCGCACTAACCATACTCGAGTGACAGGGATGCAAATATGTGAACATTGAGTATCGGTTTTCGTGGTAGCGCCGCAGGTACTTTGGCTGAATGCGCCGAGCGCGTGCCATTGTCATTCAAAAAAAACAAATTCGTGTTAATTATATTGTTCAAATTTGTTGATTTCATTTATTGAAATTACGACATAAAACGACATTTGCGCATATAAGTTCTCATATCAGAATCGAATATTTTTTTATGGTTTATATTTTAGCATTTGTCTCGTAAAGGTCTATCGTAGACGGGATTTAAATTATTAATAAGTGAAAGGCAAAGCAATTCCGCCATTTTGACGAAAATTTGACGGTTCTTATAGCTGACAGTTGGAGCAGCGTTTGATTTCAATAAAAATAAATGAAAAATTAAATGAAGTCGTATATTTCGGAAAATTAATTAACTGTCGCAGTCGGATAAAAACTATCCTAAGTTGCAGCTAGAATAATAATGTACCTATATAAAATGTTTCATCTTTTTCCGTTCATGGGATGCTGAGAACATTCGAACCGCGCAAAGCTTACCGCACAACTACTAATCTTAGAGAGTTGATTTTTGCACAGTATGTTGCTTTTATAACGTGGGCTAGGGATAAAAAGGGATTTTTGAAAATTCTACCCCTAAGGGGGTAAAATGGGGGTGCAAAGTTTGTATGGGAGAACCTTTTTTTTTTGAGCTATAGACTTAAACTTTGTAGAAAAATTAGTTATTAGAATACAAATAAAACACTTTCAGCGTTTTAGAAAATTCCACCCCTACGGGGCTAAAATAGGGGTGCAAGGTTTGTATGGGGGAAACAATTTTTTTTTAAATAGAGACTTAAAACTTTGTAGAAAGATCAGTCATTAGAATACAAATAAAGAACTTTCAGGGTTTTAGAAAATTCTACCCCTAAAGGGGTAAAATAGAGTGCAAAGTTTGTATGGGAAAAACTACTTTTTTTAAATAGAGACTTAAAACTTTGTAGAGAAATTATTCATTAGAATACAAATAAAGTACCTAGATTCAGTGTTTTAAAAAAATCTACCCCTAAGGGGGTAAAATAGGGGTGCAAATTTTGTATGGGGGAAACAATATTTTTTTTAAATAGAGACTTAAAACTTTGTAGAAAGATTAGTCATCAGAATACAAATTAAGTACTTTCAGCGTTTTAGAAAATTCTACCCCTAAAAATAGGGGGCTAAAATAGGGGTGCAAAGTTTGTATGTGGGAAACTATTTTTTTTAGCTAGAGTCCTAAAACTTTGTAGAAAGATTATTTAAATACAAAGAAAGTACTTTCAGCGTTTTGGAAAATTTCACCCCTAAGGGGGTAAAATAGGGTGCAAAGTTTGTATGGGAAAAACATATTTTTTTAATAGAGACTTAAAATTTTGACAAAAAATTACTTATTAGAACATGAAAAATACTACATTCGGCGTTTTACAAAAATCATTCCCTAAGGGGGTTAAAAAAGGGTGCAAGGTTTGTATGGGGAACACTTTTTCTGAGCTAGACACTTAAAACTTTGTAGAAAGTTTACTTATAAAAATACAAAAAAAAAGACTTTCAGCGTTTTGAAAAAATCTATCCCTAAGGGGGATAAAAAGGGGTGCAAAGTTTTTATCAGGGAAAGTTTATGTTTTTGAGTTAGAGACTTGAAACTTTGTAGAAAGATTACTTATTAAAATACAAAAAAAGAAAAAAATCGTTGTAGAAAATTCCACCCCTAATAGGGTTAAAAAGGAGAGCAAGCTTTGCATGGGCAACACTTTTTTTTGAGTTAGACTTAAAACTTTGCAAAAAGATTACTTATTAGAATACTAAAAAAGAACTTTCAGCGTTTTAGAAAACTCCATCCCTAAGGGGATCCTTAAGATCCTTAAGAAGGGTAGCCAGTGTTGTGTGGGAAAAACTTTTTTTTTTACTAGACTTAAAACTATTCAAAATGTTACTTATTAAAATTAATAATAGAGTACTTTCAGAGTTTTAGAAAATTCCACCCCTAAGGGGGTTAAGAAAGCTTTGTATGGGCAACACTTTTTTTGAGCTAGAGACTTAAAAGTTTACGAAAAAAGTTCTTTCAGCGATTAGAAAAATTCAACCTCTAAGGGGGCTTAAAAGGGGGTTCAAATTTTAAATGGCGAGCAATAAAATTTTAAAGTGTGAGTAAGAGATTATTAACTTCGGTCTTATTCTGTACGTTAAAAGACTACAAAACTGAACTCAGAGTTTTTCCAAATTCATCCCCTAAAAGTGTTAAAATTGGTTCAAAGTTTGAGTATTTCAAGGCATTTTTAAAGTATGAGATTTTTAACTTTGGTTTTAGACTGTTTGTTCACAAACTAGAAAATGAACATCAACTTTTTTTTTAATTATCCCCTAAAAGAGGGTTCAAATTTTGTATTGAGAGAAATCATTTTCTAAGACGATAAAAAGTTCTACGCGGACGAAGTCGCGGGCAACAGCTAGTTTAGCTATATTTGTATTCTAATAAATAATCTTTCTACACAATTTCAAGTCTATAGCTCAAAAAAAAAGTTTGTTTATACAAATGTTCACCCCTTATTATCCCCCTTAGGGGTGGAATTTTACAAAACGCTGAAAGTACTTTATTTGTATTGTAATAAGTAATCTTTTAACAAAGTTTTAAGTTTCTAGCTAAAAAAATGTTTCCTCCATACAAATGCACCCCTTTTAAGGGTGGCTTTTTAGGGGTGGAAATTCTAAAACGCTGAAAGTACTTTTTTGTATTTCAATAAGTAATCTGTCTACAAACTTTTAAGCTTCTAACTCAAAAAAGAGTTTCCCTCATACAAACTTTGCAACCCTTTTTAACCCCCTTACGGGTAGAATTTACCAAAACGCTGAAAGTTTTTCATTTGTATTCTAATGAGTAATCTTTCTACAAAGTTTTAAGTCTCTTGCTAAAGATATTAAGTTTCCCCCGTACAAAATTTGCACCCCTATTTAACCCCTTTAGGGTTGGAATGTTGCATAAATCCCTTCTTGTCCGTAGTCTACGTTGTAAAAGATAGTTCTGGTGTAAATTTCAACTCTCTAGGCCCAGTAGTTTAAGATGTGCGTTGATGAGTGAGTGAATGAATCAGTCAGGACGTATGGATTTATATGTAATACATTTTGCTGTCAATCCGTACAGTTCTTTTAACTGTGGGTATTTATTTCTTCACTCCTGTATATGTGTATATATAGGTATACATGACTCATCTTTAATATATTAGATTACTCTTTCCTGGTCTTTCGCTTGTTTTCCAAATAGGGGTGTAGACTCAAAATTAATTATTACTTCAAAAGAAAGAAGGCAAGAAAATATTACTCCAGGCAAAATACGGTTTTGAAAAACATTAATTTATAATAGCGTTTTTTTTCTTTACATCATTTTAAAACATTATTCTAAGATGCTTTATTCAAGAATCCAACAAACTTTCCATCTAGAAGTATTTATATAGGTTTAAATAAAGCATGAATTGTTTTTTTTTTATTATTCATCATGAATATTATAGAGCAAATGTAAATGAACCAAAATAAAGATAAAAATATATATATATATTATGGGACAATCTTACACAAATCAACCTAGGCCCACGGTAAGCTCAGTAAGGCTTGTGTTGTGGGTACTAGGCGATGATATATATAATAGATAAATACATATAGATACTTATATGCATATATAACATCCATAACTCAGATAAAACCATTTATTAATACTTTTTCTGACTTTTCAAAGGCTAGTTAAGTTATCTTTTTTTTGATGTCTGAAATTTTGTTGGATTTTGTCACTAGGTAACTATTTAATTGATAATATATCCAACAAAGAAAAAATCAACTATTATAAATTATTTCCAAATTTGACATTTTTTCCATACAAGTTGTCAGTTTATTGCCTGGACTATATGCCTAGTGACGAAAATCCCATTCAAGTATCTCAAAAAAATATGAAGCTACAACCGTTGTAATGTCCAAATAGGGGTGTAGACTCAAAATGTATACTTCAAAAGAAAGAATGCAAGAAAATACGATTATGCCTAATGACGAAAATCCCATTCAAATATCTCAAAAATTATGAAGCTACAACCGTTGTAATGTCGCTTGTTAGAGTGAAAAAACCGGCCAAGTACGAGTCGGACTCGCGCACGAAGGGTTCCGTACCATTATCTATAAAAAAACTATTTTATTCTGTGTTTTTAGTATTTGTTGTTATAGCGGCAACAGAAATACATCATCTGTGAAAATTTCAGCTGAAACTATTACGGTATCAGTGAGATACAGCCTGGTGACAGACAGACGGACAGCGGAGTCTTAGTAATAGGGTCCCGTTTTACTCTTTGAGTAGGGAACCCTAAAAACGATCGGGGACTGTGACGTCAAGATCCTCGAGCGTCATAGTAAAAAACAATCGTTTCATATGAAGTTGCGTTTTGCGGAAAAGGGACAGAATACCCCTCTTAAAACCTTGAACACTTATAACAGTTATAACTTATAACTTAGTGATTACCTATATAACCTCTTGTGTTGTTTTTTTTCTCCATTTGACTACATTTTAAATCCTTTTTCGAGAAAATACAACATTATGATTATTTTATTTAGTGTTTACACCCCTACTTTCGATTCCTGAGCTATAACCACGAACTTCGGAATTCGAAAATATTCGTGTATCTCTATCGCACTAACTATACTCGAGTGACAGGGAAGCAGATAACCGAACTTCTAGTTTCGGTTTTCGTGGTAGCGCCGCAGGGCACTTTGGCAGAATGCGCAAAGAGCGCGTGCCATTGCCATTCAAAAAAAACAAATTCTTGTTATTTATATTGTTCGAATTTGTTGATACATTTATTGAAATTACGCCTTAAATACGACATTTGCGCATATAAGTTATCATATCAGAATTGAATATTTTTTATGCTTTAGCTATATGTGTCTCGTAAAGGTTTATCGTGGACGGGATTAAATTATTAATAAGTGAAAGGCAAAGCAAAGCCGCCATTTTGACATTTCTTATAGCTGACAGTTGTAGCAGCGTTTGATTTCAATAAAAACAAATGAAAAATTAATAATGTTCTGAAATAAAGATAAGTTTTTTTTTGTCATTTTGACTTTTGTGCTCGTAAGAAAGGGACGGTCAAACACATTTCATGTATCGGAGGGATTTTATGTTTTATGAATAAGGGGGTAAGTAACTTTTTTTTGTACCCAATCATCGGGGGATGACTGGGTTATGTGGTATTTCTATCCACTAAAAATCCCGCGGCCGGCATCTGCGCTCTCATGTGGAGGACTCCAGGATCTCATTCTGAACGCGCCCTCCTCGCGCCTCGCCACATTTGGCTCGTCCTAGGATGATGATTGATGATGGTCGCCTTCCCTGGGGTTTTTAGGTGAGTGCCCCGGCGCCCGCCAGAAACACTGCGACCCCGAAGGGGGTAAGTACTTTGTGATAAAATCTTCGTTAAAATCGAAATGGAAACGAGTTTCTATGGGATGACAGCTGCCGGCGCCATATTAAACGTTGATCGGTCTGTAATCGTAAGTTGGTGCAACCCACCTTTAGTGTGTGAACGTTATTAGGAATTCTTTGACAGTCTCCCGAGTTTGATAAGTTAGGCAAGATATACATATTGACGTGTCTTTAAGTAATGCAAGTGAGTCTATCCCAATTTGTTCAGCCTTTTAAAAGTAAACCTGTGTATCTACTCAAGTAGGTGTATTTTATGGGTGAGCAAAAAGTGTATCTTAAAGCAAACTACCAAAGCACATATAAGACAAAGGTTAGTGGACATAACCCATGCTAATAATACTTACATTCTATTGGGATGCTCTTTTAATGTTTTAACTCGACTAGACTACGTCTCGCTATCTGCACTTGTCATTGAAGATAGATAGCTATCCTCTGTGGGACGACGCACAGTCAAACTTATTGCAGAGCCGTGACTTTATAGAGAGTGTTTTTGTGGGGCTCGAGTTTAATAATAATAATTATCAGTCTAAAATATATAACAAATCAATCGAATTTCGTGTAGTCATAAAGGTACAGGGTTCGTGCGGTATACTAGCCCCGATGCATATGTTTTCGTCTAGTCAGAGCAGTTTTGTAGGTTCTCCCATTTGTAAGGAAATAATGTTTTCGATAAAAATGAAATACCTTTTAATACTTGTTGTAGTTCCACGATTTATGAAAATATTCCACATTAACACAATTCAAAATCAAAAATCAAAATCAATTAAAATCAAAATCAATTATTTATTCTGCAAATAGGCCACAAGGGCACTTTTACATGTCAAATGGTGTTCTACAATATAATATTAATAATCTTACACAATAATCATTTTAAAATTGCAGATTTTAACTAATTAGTACCTAAATGGTTACAAACTAAATGTCACTGAATGAAAACTAGAACAATCCAAAATTGTAAAATATTATCAAATACATTCGATATAAGGTCTGTATCAGAATTAACAATAAGTTTATGATATAATTTAGTACCCCAGAGATGTATAATGTATCTGAGCATCCAAATACAATTAATAATTATTCTAATGTTCTTATAGAGATGTATACTGTCCCTAAGCGTTAAAACAGAAAAAAAAGGATCATTAATGTAATATTGTCAGAGATGTACAGGGTCAATAACAATAAAACGTGTCAAGAACAGAATGATGTCTCTCGTCAAAATAATGATAATAACACTAGTATTTAGGTAGTTACTATGCCCTTGCAAGCATGAACAGACCGGACTCCACAAACAGCACCCGATCACGAGTATGACGCATATCTCAGCCATCGCCTCCCTCAACCATATGTTAGGGAAGGTGGCGACCCGATCAACGACGCCACCGTAAGCAAAGCCCTTTAAGCGAGCATGACATATTCAAGCCACACTGGACATTGATAATAGCAAAGATTAAAGCTACTTGTTCGGCGAGAAAAAGCATTACGTGCTCTCATGTTACATAAAACGGAACAGCTATTTCCGGTACTTATAATAATTACAAAGGTAATACGCCAAGACAATCATACTCGAAGGTATATTAATTCTAATACAATTTGACTGCTACTGGCTTAAAGGCATTTTTGTCGTTTATGAAATCGTTGACATTATAATACGCCTTGCTTAGCAAATATTTTTTTATATGAGACTTAAATTTACTTAACGGCAAATTAACAATTTCGGTAGGTATTTTATTGTAAAAACGTATACAGTTCCCCACGAACGACGTGCTAACCTTGCGAAGACGAAATATAAGGATACCACTTTTAAGAGCAGAAGAAATTTTGCGTTTTTTTTTCAAACTATTTTGGTAACGAATTCAACAAAAGGGCCCATGTCTAGGGTAAGCGACATGGCAAAGCTATATGCTGACGGTTCTGCTTCGAGCCCATGAGTCAAGACGTGCAGTTGGAGACCAAAATTTTGGTTTTTCCAGTGTTGAGCCGGTTTCTTCAAACTTCTTGACCCATTTTAATAGCCGTCACGAAATGGCAGCCATCACGGACACTATCTGCCGAGCCGTCATAGGCAATTTTAGTGCTCGATTAAATTAATGCCATGAACGCAACGGTTTACATTTGGACGATGTCATTTTTAAAAAATAAATTTCCAAACACTTTATTTTAATATAGTATAACAAACATTTTTTCAGTTAACTTCTAACTTTTTTTTAATTTTTTTTTTAAATGTCAACTTTCTTTTGAGACATCCTGTATAAGCCCTAATGAATGTTAAAATGGTATCTCTAGTGTAAAAAAAACAGTTTTTTTTCATAAAAATTAATTCGGCACGCAATGTATTGGTAACAACTGACAGTAACATTTGAAAGGAACTAGCTCTGCCTCAAACGTCAAATAAATGTTCGCAGTACATTGCTGCTCGACAAAATTAAAACAAATATAACTCTCCATTAGAAAAGATAATTGTTATGTTTTTTCGATAAAACGGTTCACAGCACTTAAAGCTATCGTTATTTAAAATGTATGTTCAAATGGATGTCACACGCTGTATAAATACACAGAAATATCAATGACTCAGTAACTCATGAATTGTAAAAATTGCCCTTACTATTCGGGAATCAAAACCCAGACCGCTATCGAAAAACCTATAGGTACACTAAACCAGTGATACTCGTATGCCGATATTCACACATAAATTTTACTAAGAGGGGCTTAAACGCGAATAAATTAAGTTCATTTATTTACATTGACGTTTCGGATGTGTTGTAATGTAACATAAGGATGGTAAAATCGCAAGAAGACAATCAACTTCTCGACTTAGTTGCCAGTGATCAAAATATATACTGTTTTATGTTGTTAATAAATAATACAATACTCTTTATTGCACACCTCAAAACATGATTCAAATACACGACACAAAAACTTTAAAATAGAGGTTAACAATAGGCGGTCTTATCGCTAAAGAGCGATATCTTCCAGACAACCTTTGGGTAATAATAATAATAAAATAATGTTTTGAATACTATACCTACGTACGGTCAAAGTTGCACCTACACCGCATCGCAAAATCCAGAATTGGCTTTAGAACACTCTATACCGCCGCGTTGTGCATTTCCAGTGATGTGACGAGCTTTGGCGGCTAATGCTCTATACTATATCAAACTTGGGAGGCTAATACGAAGTCGATTTACTGCTTATTATTATCTCTTGTGCCAAACGCCTACGGATTTACGTCACAGATTCTGAGCAGAGATAAAGCTGTCAGTCAGTTGACCAACTAGCCATCTAGGACAAAAAAAGCCATTTTAGTTCCCCCTGAAGATCTTTTTTCTCCTCAAAAAATGTTGTTCCGCGTAAGTATACGAAACTCAATATATCGACGGAAGTAGGATATTGAACAAGAACAAGTCCGTATCGTAGATATACATTTATTTTCTAAAGTAAATACAAGATGATAATTAACATTAACTAAATTAAATTAAAACAAGGGAGTACGTTAAATCTAAAAAAAAGCGGCCAAGTGCGAGTCGGACTCGCACATGAAGGGTTCCGTTAAATAAATAGCTTTTTACGATTTATGACGTATTAAAAAAAAACTACTTACTAGATCTCGTTCAAACCAATTTTCGTTGGAATTTTGCATGGTAATGTACATCATATATTTTTTTTAGTTTTATCATTCTCTTATTTTAGAAGTTACAGGGGGGGGGGGGGGGCGGGGGGCACACATTTTACCACTTTGGAAGTGTCTCTCGCGCAAACTATTCAGTTTAGAAAAAAAATATATTAGAAACCTCAATATAATTTTTAAGACCTATTCATAAATACCCCACACGTATGGGTTTGATGAAAACTTTTTTGAGTTTCAGTTCTGAGTATGGAGGATCCCCAAAGCTTAATGTTTTTTTTCTATTTTTGTGTAAAAATCTTCATGCGGTTCACAGAATACATCTACTCACCAAATTTCAACAGTATAGGTCTTAAAGTTTCGGAAAAAAGTGGCTGTGACATACGGACGGACAGACGGACAGACGGACAGACAGCCAGACAGACAGACATGACGAATCTATAAGGGTTCCGTTTTTTGCCATTTGGCTACGGAACCCTAAAAAGGCCCTCGAGGCATGCATTGTACCGAGGATGCATCCAGCATTTCCTCGTTGAATTACAATGCTGATGCGTTGCGCAAGAAAGCCGCCAGCCCTTCGGTCACCAGTTACATCAACCAGGCGTTTCGCGATTTCCGCAATAACTTATGCGCACTGGGACCCCACGGACCGAGGGTCTCGACGCTAAAGGGTACAAAGTTGTACTCTCTGCCGAGGCCTCTATATTTATTACATTTCTGAAGTTGGGCGTTTTTCGCCGCTGCACCCGCTTTAGAAGTAGTCCGTTGGAGGTGGGACGGTGCCAGTGTGTCTGGGTTGATAAGAATAGAAAGTTAGGAAATTCAGATATCATAATTCAAAGCATTGATTCAACATGACAACCATGGATACAATTTGCCTTTGAGAATTTGACACGTCTATTAACATAAGGATATCCCCAAGGGACAAGTTCAATATCTATAGGCCTCCGGGCCTCGGGCCTATGTTATCTTTGAGACTCCATCAATAAGGCATACAGATAGATAAATACCTCAGCTGGCGAGAGCATATCCGCAGTGTTACTGGGGGCCAATTGTTGACTTTCGAGCGCTCGAAAATTAAATAAAAGTAAATACGATTGTAGTGTCATAATTGCAGGCAATTACTTTTTACCGATACTCATACTCATACTCATACTCATTTATTTATAATATTATAAAAATATTACACTCATACTCATTTATTTATAATATTATAAAGATATAATTGAATACGAATGGTCAATACCGAGCGGTTTTGCAATGTTTTATCGCTATTTCAAAATAGTATTTCATCATTTTTGTCAGTTTTCGAGTGAAATAGTCGAGCGCTCTAAAGTCAAAAATCGGTTCCCTGGTCGTGATAGATAATTTACTTTGAAAACAATGTTTTAACCGACTTCAAACCAGTATAAAATACAGTCGAATTGAGAACCTCCTCCTTTTTTTAAAGTCGGTTAAAAAATGATCTACATCTTTAATCGAACATTACTAATTTCAATCTATTATGCACTTAGGCAGTCCGTCATATGCTATTGCATTAAGATTTGTGGAGGAGCATTATTTTACAAGCTTTTATTTAGTTTCACCTGTCCCGTAGTCTGTGTCTGTCTGTCTGTAATCAAATCTTGCAAGTTAAATTTGACCCGCTTCCCGGATTCCGATTGAGCTGAAATTTTGCATGCATATGCATATCACATGACAATACAATATTATAATGACATGGAGCTGATCTGATGTTGGAGCTGGAAGGTAGCCATAGGAACTCCGCAATAAAACGACACAACCCCATCGAGTTTAGGCTCGTTAGAATCGTCTCAATGAGTAGTTGATGATGGTATGCAGAAAAGTACAGTCGGCAATAAAAGCTTGTACCAAAAATGAAATTTTTGACAGAAACTTTTTAGAAGTTTTTTTTATTTAGTTTCAACTGTCCCGTTGTCTGTAATATTTCAAATCTTGCAAGTTAAATATGACCCACTTCCCGGTTTCCGAATGAGCTGAAACTTTTCATGCGTATGTATATCGCATGACAATGCAATATTATGATGACATGGAGCTGATCTGATGCTTGAGCTGGAAGGTGGCCATAGGAACTCCGCAATAAAACGACACAACCCCATCGAGTTTGGGCTCGTTAGAATCGTCTCAATGAGTAGTTGATGACGGTATACAGAAAAGTACAGTCGGCAATAAAAGCTTGTAAGTACCAAAAAATAAATTTTTGGCAGAATCTAATTCAGGTATTTACTTAAGGGTGACACTGAGAGGCGGTGTACCTCGGACCTAATATACGTACAGTACGAGTAGGTATGGCAGGATAATGTAAAATATCTTGAGTCTTTAAAAATACAAAAAAAATTCAAATACAAAATATTTTATTTGTTAAAAACATATGTATATACATCGGTGTTAGTTTATGGATTGTATCACTATGTCACTATGTCTTGCGTTAAGTGTGGCAATTTCAAATTCAGGCATACTCTGATATCCAAACTCGAGATGAGAAGAGTCAAAATAATTATTTAAATAGGTCAAATTGTCATAAAAAAATGAGATTCCAGGAAAGCTATTAAATCCATTCCACCTAGTATGACCAGTAACGTAAAATGGGTACCTATGTAATGGCTTATGTTATAAATCAATTATTCTACAACAATACCAACCCGAATGTTTCTTATAATATTTCTTAGCCAGCCGCCCGTGTAATTTTTAGGGATATTTGATGGGTAGCGGATAAATTTGAAAGCGATCATATCTCTCAGTTTTATTGACCGTTAGATTCGATATTACCTCGAAGCGTCGACCCCAAACTGCCATTTTCGTCGACGCAACATTATTCACCGGCCTACGAAAGACTTTTGACTCAATAATAACTTGATTTGGTCATAAACTCGGCGTTCATTGCAATATCGAGCCAGAACTTTTATGAGATCGCAACCAACAACAATATAAACAAAATGACGAATTGGAAACAGCTGTTGAAAGAACATAAAATTTACATTTAGTGTTTGTGGTGTAGTAGTAGGTACATAAATGTTTAGTTTTATTTTATTAAGAATGAAAAATTAGTATAGGAATTTTGTAAATTGAAGAGTTTTAAAAAAAAATTGCAGGAAAAACTACATTGACGATTTTCCCATGCCAGACACAGATAAGGCCGGAAGAAGTAGGATTTTAAGCTATTTAGGGGGAAGAGGGGCAGTTTGGTACACCTTTTTTTCGCATCACGTTTTACCAACCAAATGAACTAAAATCTGTTAATTTGTGTACCTGATTAATAGCGTAACTACCAGGCTATACAATTCTATCAATTTTTCGGCTAGATTATACATATGAATTGAGAAATATGGATAAAAAAAAGGGATTTGTCCAATTCTGCCCCACATACTCTCCTGCTCTCAAAAAACACTACTCCCATTCTGCAGCAGTCGGGCAATTAGCAGTTTTTAGGGTTCCGTACTCAAAGAGTAAAACGGGACCCTATTACTAAGACTCCGCTGTCCGTCCGTCCGTCCGTTCGTCCGTCCGTCTGTCTGTCACCAGGCTGTATCTCATTGATACCGTGATAGTTCCAGCTGAAATCTTCACAGATGATGTATTTCTGTTGCCGCTATAACAACAAATACTAAAAACACAGAATAAAATAGTTTTTTATAGATCATGGTACGGAGCCCTTCGTGCGCGAGTTCGACTCACACTTGGCCGGTTGTTTTTTTTATAGCGTCGTTACAAAATGTGTATTCATCAACTATAGTTTATAAAAAAACAAGTAAGTAGGTTTTTATACCATAATATACCGCCATCCGCCGACGAGCGCGGCGCGAGGCGCGTTCTGTGGGGTACAGTCACCGGCATAAAATATATATTATGATGGAACAAAGGCCGCAAAAATATCTGGTGACAACTCTATTCCTAGAGCCGTAAGAGCGTGTCAGATATTTTTGCGGCCTCGGATTCATGATATATTGATGCCGGTGACTGTAGGTACCTACTATTAAATCTGTATTTTGTATCGGAATTTAATTCCGTACCATAATTTTTTTTACGTCACACCTGATCATAAAGTGGAAATTACCGCCCGCTATGCTTGCGGCCAGGAGTTCAGTGCTCCGCCTCCTTAGGTGAGTAATGTACACCTACATCACTACACTATTAACATCCAATTTGCGACACGTCGTAATGTAGAAAAAAATAAATTTACGTAGGCAAGTACTACATGTTTAAACGTTACGATGATTAACACCTAACAAGGTTTTATCTATCCAAATATCATAAACCCTCCATGATGCGTTCAAGAACCGCACATTATGGCCACCATAAATATTTACTGTTTTGTTAGAACAAATTTCTTATCTGTGAAAATTTTATTATTGCTAAATAATAACATCGATTTCGATACTATTATTTCATTCAAATTTCGAACATCTCTGAAATCAAAGAAATTTGATTTGACCTCTATTCTAATGTCAGTCGAGATGACGTTTAGTTCGAAATGAATTTTATTGTCAATTTGCATACAAATTTGACAAATGTCGCACGTAAGTTTAGATATCGAACGATAATGCCAGTTGGATCCGACTCTAGTTTGTCTCTGAATTAAGAAAAAACTATGACAGCTGCCAGAAAACAACGCCGCGATGCCGGTCATAATATGCGGCTCCTGAATGCATCGTCGAGGCTTATGATATGTGGATAGATAAAGTAGTGTTTGTAACTGTACATAATTAGGCATTAAGACACTCGTGTGATGTTATTATGAAACTCGCCTTCGGCTCGTTTCATAAACCCACACTCGTGTTTAATGCCCTTCATTATGTATAGTCACATAAACTACTATTAAATCCTCCAAGTTTAAGTCGATAAAAGATAGTTCATTCAATCATAGGAAACCATCCATCTCCTAAAGTAAGATAATCAAAGCTTTGCATTTATGTTTTATATCTACTGCATTTTTTTATTTTAATAAGTACTATTTTACATACTTAAAATTAAACATTGCCCCACAAAACTGTAGTAACAGTTTGCCTGCGAGAACGGCAGTCTCTAGATAAGGCATTACACACAGTAGTAGGTAGACAGTATATTAATACTGTCCATAAATCAGTTATACTAAACTTACATGGTATTTATTAAGTACATCTAGGTAATGCTTAGAAGTTAGTTCCCTATGGTCCGAGATCAGGCCAGAAAACAAGTTTAAGTGGTCACTCTAGTTGATCGCTGTGCGAGAGTGGGCGGAAGTTCATTGTTTATACAACCGGGAGTAATAATGGCCTCGGATCGAACGCTATAAGCCTTTTATCCCTTCAATGGAGTCGTCTTCAATGCGAAGCCAAGCACAGTTCGTCAGGCTTTCATCAGGTATTACACCTTTGATTTATGAAGACGTTTATTCGTATTCTATGTGTGCGACTGAAAGCTTAGACAGTTTTTGGCAAAAGTTTCCAAGAAAAGTTGATGTGACGTCTCGTATGCATTTTAGGATAAAAGCATAATATGCTGTATGTATATAAAGTAGATTGTTGTACTAATTGAAGGCATAAAATAGGAATATTTACATAAAATTAAGAAACTTAAGGCCTGTGCAAACCAGATGCGTAAGCGTAGACGTGCACGCGTACGGACACCATCGGTGTGACTGACATGTCCAAAGACTACAATATACATACTGGACATGACGTCTTCTTAGGATTCATACTTTACAACGCAATGGAACGCGCAAGTCTACGCTTTCGTGTGGGCCCAGGCTTGAAGTCTCTCTCGACTCTTTTAATGCAATAGTAATCCCAATAAAACATTCCATGTAAAAAACAGGCTAACTCTCAAAACTCTTCCACAGTAAAAAGTGGTGAGACCTTTCGTAGAGCCAAGTCAGGCATTCTTATTAATCTTTATTTGCTTGCTAAATAAAATTCTGCAACTTGCGAATACTACAAATTTACTTCATTTACTAATTTTTGCATAGGTACCTAAAACTATGTAAGTGTGGTTGCCAAGTCACAAAATTTTATTTAGCAAGCAAATAAAGATTGATGCCTGACTTGGCTCTACGAAAGAGCTCACCACTTTTTACTCTGGAAAAGTTTCGAGTATTTTTTTTACATGGATTGTTTTTTTATGGGAGGGCTAATATTAAGCGTTATTAAGAAAGAAGAAATACTATTAAAAGAGACGAATATCAGAGTCCACTTTTGATGAAGACGTAAGCCAATACCGGTGCTGAGTCTTTTTTGATTTAAGTTTCCGCGGTATGTTTTACCTCTGCTGAAATAATCTTGAGCCGACAATGACTTTAGAAACGAGCGGTTCAAACGCTCGGAGATTGGCCCGGGATCTCATCTGCAAAAGGAACTTTGTAATAGCATGTATTTGTATAGGATTACACAGTTACTTATGTAGTTTGTATATCTCTTAATCGTGACTGAAATTGCAATATTTTAAGGTTTTATTATGAATGGATAGGCTAAAATCGAATTATGTTCAAAATTTGGAGCTTGTGGGTCTGCTAGAAGTACCTTAGAAATACGTTGATCATTATAAGTCAGTGAGTCTACTCACTGACTCAGTGACAAAACTAAGGAACTTTCACGTGCAATAGTATTAAATATCATCGGAATCTGTGAAATATCTACCTACATTCACTGAGGAGTTCCATGTGTCATCTGTGGTCATCATCATCACTTCGACATTACCAAATTGGTGGTTCCGAGAGCAAATGCATGGTTAACTACAGAAATTAACGAAATCGCCATTTGAGGAGTTCCTTCATTTCCCCCTAGATCCCATCATCAGACCTTCACCAAATGTTTATAGAACGACTTTGAGAGTACCTGCATTCGAATAAAAAAATAATTATCAAAATCGGACAACGTAAAAAAGAATTACCGCAAAACACATTTATTCATAACTAGCTGTTGCCCGCGACTTCGTCCGCGTAGAACTTTTTATCGTCTTAGAAAATGATTTCTCTCAATACAAAATTTGAACCCTCTTTTAGGGGATAATTAAAAAAAAAGTTGATGTTCATTTTCTAGTTTGTGAACAAACAGTCTAAAACCAAAGTTAAAAATCCCATACTTTAAAAATGCCTTGAAATACTCAAACTTTGAACCAATTTTAACACTCTTAGGGGATGAATTTGGAAAAACTCTGAAATCAGTTTTGTAGTCTTTTAACGTACAGAATAAGACCGAAGTTAAAAATCTCTTACTCACACTTTAAAATTTTATTGCTCGCCATTTAAAATTTGAACCCCCTTTTAAACCCCCTTAGAGGTTGAATTTTTCTAATCGCTGAAAGAACTTTTTTCGTAAACTTTTAAGTCTCTAGCTCAAAAAAAGTGTTGCCCATACAAAGCTTTCTTAACCCCCTTAGGGGTGGAATTTTCTAAAACTCTGAAAGTACTTTATTATTAATTTTAATAAGTAACATTTTGAATAGTTTTAAGTCTAGTAAAAAAAAAAGTTTTTCCCACACAACACTGGCTACCCTTCTTAAGGATCTTAAGGGACTTAGGGATGGAGTTTTCTAAAACGCTGAAAGTTCTTTTTTAGTATTCTAATAAGTAATCTTTTTGCAAAGTTTTAAGTCTAACTCAAAAAAAAGTGTTGCCCATGCAAAGCTTGCTCTCCTTTTTAACCCTATTAGGGGTGGAATTTTCTAAAACGATTTGTGTTCTTTTTTTGTATTTTAATAAGTAATCTTTCTACAAAATTTCAAGTCTCTAACTCAAAAACATAAACTTTCCCTGATAAAAACTTTGCACCCCTTTTTATCCCCCTTAGGGATAGATTTTTTCAAAACGCTGAAAGTCTTTTTTTTTGTATTTTTATAAGTAATCTTTCTACAAAGTTTTAAGTGTCTAGCTCAGAAAAAGTGTTCCCCATACAAACCTTGCACCCTTTTTTAACCCCCTTAGGGAATGATTTTTGTAAAACGCCGAATGTAGTATTTTTCATGTTCTAATAAGTAATTTTTCGTCAAAATTTTAAGTCTCTATTAAAAAAAAATATGTTTTTCCCATACAAACTTTGCACCCTATTTTACCCCCTTAGGGGTGAAATTTTCCAAAACGCTGAAAGTACTTTCTTTCTAAGCTACATCCGTTTTAATGTCGCTTGTTAGAGTGAGAAAACGATGAGGGACTGTGACGTCAATATACTCGAGCGTCATAGTAAAAAACAATCGTTTCATATGAAGGTGCGTTTTGCGGAAAAGGGACAGAACATACCCCCTCTTAAAACTTTGGACTCTTATAACTTAATCATTACCTATATAACCTCTTGCTTTGTTTTTTTCTCCATTTGACTATATTTATTTTAAATTAGTTTTCGAGAAAATACATTATGATTATTTACCATATTTTCGATTCCTGAGCTATAACCACGAACTTCGGAATTCGAAAATATTCGGGTATCTCTATCTCTATCGCACTAACCATACTCGAGTGACAGGGATGCAAATATATGAACATTGAGTATCGGTTTTCGTGGTAGCGCCGCAGGTACTTTGGCTGAATGCGCCGAGCGCGTGCCATTGTCATTCAAAAAAAACAAATTCGTGTTAATTATATTGTTCAAATTTGTTGATTTCATTTATTGAAATTACGACATAAAACGACATTTGCGCATTACGTTCTCATATCAGAATCGAATATTTTTTTATGGTTTATATTTTAGCATTTGTCTCGTAAAGGTATATCGTAGACGGGATTTAAATTATTAATAAGTGAAAGGCAAAGCAATTCCGCCATTTTGACGAAAATTTGACGGTTCTTATAGCTGACAGTTGGAGCAGCGTTTGATTTCAATAAAAATAAATGAAAAATTAAATGAAGTCGTATATTTCGGAAAATTAATTAACTGTCGCAGTCGGATAAAAACTATCCTAAGTTGCAGCTAGAATAATAATGTACCTATATAAAATGTTTCATATTTTTCCGTTCATGGGATGCTGAGAACATTCGAACCGCGCAAAGCTTAGTTTCAAACTGGCTGATTCTTTTTTTAATTTAGAGATTTATTATAAGTGGAGATAACATCACACGAGTATTTTAATGCCTAATTATGTACAGTTACATACACTGCTTTATCTATCCACATATCATAAGCCTCCATGATGCATTCAGGAGCCGCATATTAAGACCGGCATCACGGCGTTGTTCTCTGACAACTGTCATAGTTTTTTTTATAATTCAGAGACAAACTAGAGTCAGCTCTAACTATCATATCGTCCTATATCTTAATTACGTGCGATATTTGTCAAATTTGTATGCAACTGGACAATTCATTTCGAACTAAACGTCATCTCGACTGATATTAGAATAGAGGTCAAATCAAATTTCTTTGTTTTTTAGAGATGTTCGAAATTTAAATGGAATAATATTATCGAAATTGATGTTATTATTTAGCAATAATAACATTTTCACAGATAAGAAATTTGTTCTAACAAAAACAGTCTGTTTTTATGGTGGTCATAATGTGCGGTTCTTGAACGCATCATGGAGGGTTTATGATATTTGGATAGATACAATATTTAATTGTTCCCTTTAAGCATTATAACATTAATATCTAGAATTTGTCATAGAGACATAGCTACATTGATTTAGTATATGTAACTAGATACACAATCAGCCGAAAAAAGTGGCAGTCCAAAAGAACCGGCTGATGGAATTGGCCGGCTCTTTTGCGTTTAGTCTGGTTTCGACCGTGAGACTTGTTGGTTGTCAGATATGTCTAAATGTTCAGTCAGAAACTGTTTAAATACCAACAAAAAACAATAAAAAAAGATGGGATATATTTATTCCAGTAAGTTCTCTTGATAACGTAACGAAATTTGTGTAAACTCGTTGTAATTGAATAATAAATAAATAATAATAAATTCGTTTATTTGATAAGAAATAAATTTTTCGACCAAAAACAGTATCTGGTGGACCCCAAACTAGGCAAAGCCTGTATCTTGGGGCCCAGGAGTGCAGTTGACATAGTTTTAAACATGTTTTAAATAATTAGTTTTGTTAGTTCAAATGACATACATACGTACGTCGCAGAACATAAATCTAAGGAGTCGGTATTAGATACTTTTTTTATGACGTTGTTACCTACGTTATATGGTTTTCATATTTAAGATTTCAAAGAAATCCTCAGCGACATGCAAAATGCACGCGACAGTCGAGACGATTTATTTAAACCAAACGACTTTATAATAAAAAGCGAAGAAAAACATCATTATGTTACACTCATCTGTGAGCTGTTTTGCTACACGATATAAAATAAATGTACAGATCTTTAAGACATATTACATTAAGGACACACCCGTTTAGCGGACATGATTGTAACACCGAAAAGAAAAACAATAAAAAACATTCAAATTCTAATTTATTCTATTCTATTCGCGCGTCGTTTTTTCGACTCATTTTCCTGCTTCGGATAATATATACGACAAAAAATTAGTTAAACAGCCAACTAAAACTACCACACCTGTCATGGAGACAAATGGACTAACGAGTCCATTTCTTTCCATTACATATTTTAATTTTTAATTCTTTACAATAATTTGTCAGGCAAAATTAATTAGTTTATATGGATCCAGTTTATAAAACAAACAAAATACAGCAAAAACAAGTGTTGTATGAAAAACTTAAATTTGCTGAATTTTTTTACTATGGTACTGTAGCTACATATAGTTATTTGTGTCACAAGGGAGCAAAATAGTATATTTACGGCGAGGGCGGTGTATTGAATACTGAACGTAGCGAGGGATCCTACAATAGAATCCTGAGCGTAGCGAGGGATTCTAACGTAGGATCCTGAGCGTAGTGAGGGATTCAAGTGTTAACGCCCAAGACGAAAATAATTTTGCTCCTGAGTGACACATGTAACTTTTCACACCGACTATGAGGAAAACATTTGGAAAAAAACAAAAAAAAACAACAAATAATAACAAAAAAAAGGAAAAAAATAAATAAATACGTAAATTGCACGTAGAACCGATGGCCGTTGGGGCGGAAAGGTTCTCGAGTGGCGACCACGTACCGGAAGGCGCGGCGTGGGTAGGCCCACAAGGTGGACTGATGACCTGGTAAAGGTCGCGGGAGTCCGCTGGATGCGGGTGGCGCAGGACCGGTCATTTTGGCACTCTTTGGGGGAGGTCTTTGTCCAGCAGTGGACGTCTTTCGGCTGATATGATGATATATATACGTTTGTCGATTACGATGAAATTACAATCGATTATTTTATCAAGATTCTATTGGCACATTGCGTAAATGCTACAAGCCAATGAAGACATTAAAAAAGTAGCTTGAACAGAAAAGTAGCATTTTGCTCCCTCTCGTCGGGGACCAAAACTTACTTTTCTGAATGAGAGGTGTGAAAAACTAATTACAGACCTGAACGGTATTCTAAGTACAAAGTTTTAGAGCATCAAACTAGCTAGTCGTTTTGAAATGAAAGCGTAACTACGTTTGTATGGAGAATTCAGCTTACTGCGGACTCTAATTTACTATAATATAATTGTATAATCCAATATCGACACATCATTTGGAAATTTGAAATTGTTTATTCCCCACTTGTAAAATAAAGAAACCTGATTTATTTGTGATATTGGTCTTTCTGTTTAAATTCCTACATTAAATATTGTTAAAATAATTTTATAACCCGACTCCATTCATTCGCTATTTAGTTTTGACGTGAGCAGTTCAGTCACATTATAATAAAATCTCAATAAACTAAAAAGTGGCATTCGGTGTTGAGACACTGGGGCCGTGGGGTCCAGGCGCCAGGATGCTTTTTAAAGAGCTGTCAAAAAAGCTCGTCGACACAACTGGTGACCAAAGAGCTGGCAGCTTCCTCGCTCAACGCTTAAGCATTGCGATTCAGCGAGGTAATGCTGCCAGCATCTTTGGCACGATGCCGCGGGGGCCTTATTTAGATGTTTTTTAGTTTCTAAGTTTAGTTTTGAGATTTTGTAAATATTTATTTAAGTAGTTTCTTAATTCGTTTTTTATTTAGGTTTTTTTATACTTAGTTTTAATTTAATTTACCATTACTTAGGTATGTCAAGTGTATTTTCATATATAAAATTAATATTATAAAATTATATAAAGACTAGATAGAAAAAAAAAATAAAAAAAAAAAAAAAAGTATTTTATCTGTTGATGTTGATTTGCTAATATGGTGCTTAAAGTCAAACAAATTGAGTTATTTTTTTTATGAAACATTGATGCCGGTTATAAGTTAACGCTATTAGCAACTACTGAAATATAGCTGGAGTTGTCATTTTGGGGCACATTTCTAGACATTTTTGTTCGGCACTGTGAGTCTAATTCTATTTACTTTATGGTACGTCAATGCATAGCTAGAGTAAAAAATAGACGGATCTATCCAATTTTAACTTCAATAGAAAAATACATAATTTATCTTAGCTGCATTTAGCAACCGAAATAATTAAAGCCGTATCATAGCGGTGTAATGCAATGATTAACGCGTTTGCGAAAAGTAGATCCCCGAAATAATATACACTTTGATTTATCAAGATCAGCAAAATTGATCACGAACATGGATGGCTACTTGTGGTATACGCCGGTTGCCCACGTGGCCTGCTACAAAAGCCCCTCAAAATTACTCTTGGACCGCTGGTAAAGTTTGCCCGTGTCCCGTCAGCCGCCCACGTGGCCCCGCCAGTAAACATGCAAAAATTCGTCAGCGGCTTGCTGCACCGGAATTCTGGTGGGCGGCTGGCGGCCCAAGTGGCCTGCTGCTGCAGAAATTTAATTTGTTCTATGGCGCTGAGAGTGTTAGAAGACTAAAAGTTCAAATTGAATGTTATTGAGAATATATGTAAGGCATATTAGGCGGAAAGGTTCTCGAGTGGCGACCACGTACCGAAAGGCGCGGCGTGGGTAGGCCCCCCGCAAGCTCGCGGGAGTCCGCTGTATGCGGGTGGCCCAGGACCGGCCATTGTGGCAATCTTTGGGGGAGGCCTATGTCCAGCAGTGGACGTCTTTCGGCTGATATGATGATGATGATGATATTATGCCCTATATGTTACTGAAAATTCAGAGTTCTGGCTTTAGCCAAAACAAAATTAAAGGATGTTGAAAATGACCTGAATGGCTTCGAGCCCCCAGATTATATGGATATGAGAAGTTATTTTCATTAAGTACAAAATAAGTATAACTTTATTCATATGGTGGCCACTCTATCGCCAAGACGAGCCAAGCGAAGCGCAAGGGCACTACCTACCTGTTCTCGAAGCGCTTCGTCGTTTTTTTGAACCCTCATAACTTGAGTTTGGATTATCACTACATAGTATAAAACAAAGTCGCTTAGATCTTTAAAACTACGCAACGGATATTGATTTTTTAATAGATAGAGTGATTCAAGAGGAAGGTTTATATGTATAATACGTGCGAAGCCGGGGCGGGTCGCTAGTACTAGATAAACAAAATTCTCGGAATTCGTTTTGACACATTCTATATGACGAATGACATAAAGTCGTGTTTTGTCATTGCTTATCACACCCCTTTATGATTGCACCCTGTAAATGAAACGAAAACATGGAATCTACTTTCATGGCAAGATAATTCACTAAAAAAATATTTTAAAGTAGCTATTTAAACTATCACCAGATCGCCAGTTGTATTTCATTTCTATAGCCAATATAAAATTGTGGCAAATGAGATAGTACAGGATCTGATCCTATTTTTCCGGACCTAATTACACAAGGCGTCTGCGCGAGGCACGACAGGCACGAGTGTGCACTATTTATAAGTACAGACGTCGGCACAAGTGGCTTTACACAGTCGTCGCTGCCGTCATTAACCATGTACCTGTGCTTAATTATTTACCTACTTTGGTAATGCAGAGGTATTTTCATATTATACATCCAATATGTAAAGAAAGACAGAAAGAAATTAAGAATATGTGGTTTGTTTTATACAAATAAAATGGCAAAATAACGTGTCTACAGGTCTAGGGTGGTTGTTACGCATTTAAAGCATTGGACAGACTAATTAAAACGAAATGAACCTAATTGTTACAAAATTTCAACAGCTCGTATTCAAATAATAGGTTCTGTTTAGAAATACTGACGAGTGAGATTAACAAGTCGTAATATTTCTTATATATGTTTTAGATGTTCCAATCTTTGATTATGCTTTTACTCTTTAATGAAAAAAATGAAAATGAAAAAAAAAAAATGAATAAAGTTTATTGGACAAAAAAAAAAGATACACAATATGCTAATCACGACCCTGCGTCCTGAGCTAGGAAACCCTGTGTTACAGGACTCAGTTTCGTATCAAAGTTTTTATACAAGTATAGTTAGTTTTAGGTACTTATTATAAAGTGGTACAGAGCATGCAGTATCTTAGTTACATCAACTTTTCTTATTTTAATATTATGAAAAGCAAAGTTAGAAATAATACCTATATTTTTTTTTTTTAAACAACCGTTATAATATGTTATAGACCGCATGTATACACATAATAATATTATTTTTTAATGAATCATGTGGCAACGTACCTAAGCCACTAACTGCCGGTACTAATAACGGAATCGATTACCTTTGATTCGACATACGTGGGTAATATCGGTAATTTTATTGTTAGGAACACCAATAAAGCTGGTGTAATGAGAGAATCGAGGATATCAAAGAGGAATTTAAAGTTACGTACGCAAATACATACATTATGTAGAAGCTGTGTACTCGAGACATGTTTCAATTAGAGAAAACGAGCAAGGAATCAATTCCTATCGTTCTTTACTGAACACGGAGTATCATTAGCCATTAGGCGCAACTTCGCAATGTTTAAATTATTTCTTTGCAAACGACATGAGTGCCTTTACAAACTCTTATAATTTGATGTTTATGAATAGGGTTATTACTTTGAATTTTATGTCGCTGAAGTAAGGTTATAGGTTATTTAGTTATTTTAATAGCATGGGAAAATCCTTATACATATACAATAAGCATAATATAATATAGCTACCTATTTAATTAAGACTAACTAGTTATAAGGCAGGCTCCTTAACTCAAAAAATCTTTTCAATTTAAGATTAGTAGTTAACATTGTAATAACCCTTAAGTAATTTTTTATTCAAATAAATTATTCAAAATATTTTTTTAAGCACATGGTGGACTAATAAGAGGTACCTATTCAACTTTGAATCGATATAAATAAAAAAGTAAGTGACAAACACCAAACATTTTTGTATGTATGTATTCTATACACTTGTCAATTATTAACGAAAATAAATATACTACAAATATATACCTTGCATATTCCATGAATTTTCGCATTTCCATAGTATTTTTACAGCGACTCGGCTATTCCGCTTTTATTGTGTCAAGTTTATTGAAATGTAAGTATACACACTTGATTAGATAGAATAGATAGTCCTATAGGAAAAAGTCAGAGGAAGTTAAATTTGGTATTTAACTTTGAGGGTCAATAAATATAATTTTTTTTTATTCTTGTCCTGTAAGTGTTGGTTCAATATGACCACAGTGCCCCGTGCCGTGTACTCGTGTAACATGTTTCTCAAGCTTAAAACGTTCCGTAAAACATTTGCGGTCTTTTCGCTTCCCAAATAAACACTTACCTATATTGAAATGACGGATGGAAGTTTTTATGGAACGCAATTAAAAAGTTCTATGCAAGAGGAGCCACAGGATAGCTACGAAGCAAAGGATCGCCAAACCCAATTATTATAATTAACCAAACATATGACTTATTTCATGAACAGATATTATTCTCTGATATCCATAATTGGTATTGAACGTGATTTGGTTCCGCAGTAGGTACTATGCAAATGTGGGGTGACAAATAATCATCTGGGCGAAGGGCGGTTCCAAACATGATTATTATACCAGTTCTATCATAGGGATGAAATTAACGACGTACCTACTAAATAATACCCATCCCAGTGAATCCTAGACGAGTCAGTCAAAGTTATCTTTAGCTGAATGACTAGGTAGCTGATCCGTTGAGTGGGACCTATCTACTTTGAGAGAGATTATGTTACGATATTAAGAAGTGATTTGCTCTAGCATATTAATGAAATGACTTGTTATCCAACAGTGCTAGCTTATCCATGTATAATTTATATAATTTTAATAAAATTAATCTGTAATATGAGAAAAGAGACTATGGTGTGTGTATTAACTAGGCAGAAAAACAGGCATACCTATAGGTACGTTAGTATACATACAGGGTGGGCCCCGTCATAGGAGCAAAAAATAAAACGGTAGGTAAGAAGCTTGTGAACAATTATTTCTAAATGGTTTTAATTAAAAAAACATTTTTTTTTTCTTCAAAATAAATTTACTTGTTTTTTTTACTCTTGCGGAGTGCGTCACGTCAGCGGCACAACTCACGAAAGTTTCTTTCAATTTAAGAATATTATTTCAAATTCGGTCACAAAAGTACCTCTACACTTTATACAATTTTGTGATACTTAGGGTGGGTTGCACACAACCGTCTGTAATCGTAAGCGGTGTCCGTTAAAATCTGCATGTATGGAAAGTTTGACAAGTTTCTATGCGAAGCTGGAGGTTCCATACTTAAAGTTGATCGGTCTGTAATTATAAGTTGGTGCAACCTGGCCTTAGCCGAATACAGGGTACGTGTTAACAAGCCAACATCAAGTAGTTAAATAGAGGTAGGAACAACGTTTTGAGCTCCGCGATTGCAATCAATGAAGCAGTTTAGAGGGCCGATCGGTTACCGAATACACTCGTTAAGTAGGTACCTGTAAACTCATGTTCAGCGCGAGAACACAGGTATTATGAACGTTATAATGTTCATTGTTAAATAAGCAAACCACTTAATTCACGCCATGTGTGTTTTGGTAATCGAATTTCGAATTAATTCGGCTAGCAAGATAATTTCATTGCGTTTGCTTTTCCTATTGGATGGCCAACAATTAAGTCATTGTAATTTCCGTATTCGCCGCAGTTACGGGATACGTGTAGAGTAGCAGATAATAACCCCTATCAAGTAAAAAAATGTTAATATCTAAAACAACCTGCAACAACCCCTCCGGGCACGTGGTTCGACAACGTTGTCCGACATGTCGGATGACGAGGAATTTTGTATTCCAGTTAGTTCGACCATCGGACCAAGAGGATTATTAAAATTCCACTTGGTTCGACCCTCGAACTAAGAGGATTTAAAAAATCCTAAGTGTAATATACATTTCCTGATTGTCAGACATGTCGGACAGCAAGGAACTAAAATTCTTCGACGTCTGACATGTTGGACAACGTTGTCGAACCACGCGGCTGAAGGGATAAGGCCCGTGTGTGTGTTTGTCAAGTAACAGTAACGTGAACTAAGAAATTATAGTTTGACTTTGTTCGGGAGCATATCGATTTTTAGAATATTCTTATTCCGGAATAAGTCATTTGCCATTACATTTGTCTGCAATTAGTATCGTTTAGAACCCGTTACATGCCGTTACGCTTGGTTAGGTTAACTACAAAAGGAGGTTTCTAGTTGAAAAAACAATTCCGACTAATGAACCTTTATTATGATTCATTCGAAAAATAACCTTAAGAGGTGGTAATAGATTTATTTAGATTTTTAGCAGTTAAACAAGGCTTGCCTACTTATTTAGGTAGGTAGTTACAATGCACACAATGGTACATTTCCGAATCTATTATAATATGTACTTTCGGAAAACTAGTTTATTTATTTGAAAACTTATCGTTCGACCTGGGGGCCGATTTTTGACTTTAAAGCGCTCGAAAATTAAATAAAAGTAAATACGATTTAAGCGTCAAAATTGCAGGCGCTAACTTTTTACCGATAGGATTGAATACGAGTGGTCAATACTACTCGCTTTTCAATTTTCTATCGCTATTTCAAAAGAGCATTTCGTAATTTTTGTCAGTTTTCGAATGAAAGATTCGAGCGCTCGAAAGTCAAAAATCGGTCCCCTGGTCGAGCAGGTCGGAGGCGCTTTGTACTTTATGCAGGCTGTCAGTGGACAGAGCTTAGTGAGGCTCGCCGAGACGAGTCGAAATAATCCGCCTTCATAAATTACTATGAAAGTGCGTCGATTGACGCGGCTTTGCGCGGCTCTGCGTCAATCGATGCACTCTCATAGTTAATGTACGAGTAAGAAGGCGAATTAAATATTTTCGATTCGATTCAACTCGCCTCGGCGAGCCTAGTGGACGCCAGCCTTACGTAGCTCAGGTAGATCTAAATGTAACTTTTTGTATAGGAAAAAATAATCATTAATCACCCCTCAGAGGTGTAATTGCGTAACTTTTCGGACGAACGTTAGAACTACTCAACTGTCATCCCATACAAAAAATGACATAATATAGATCTACACCTAACGTACCTTCGTATAAACAATAGAGCTGAGTTCTAACGCTCGTTTGGAACGTTATACGCAATTACCCCTCAGGGCCCCTTTGATTATTTAATACCGTTTTATATAAGTATGTTAATATTATTTGTTTATATATTGCGGTTTCATTTAAAGTTGTAGCACTAGGCCGCTTTAATCCGAACCCGTCATCTTTTGCATCACGTCAAAATTAACTGTCTCCATGAAATTGTGTTCATTGTTGGCGATACTTAGGATCGTTGAAAAATGGCGTACATTGTTGAAAACTTTATTCTGGTAAAAACATATTTCATGTTACCATTGTATTTAAATATGGGCTTTATTTGGTTCAGCGCAAGATTTTTTTAGTAATGGCACAACTGGATAATATACGAGATTGAAGAAGTGAGCAAAGGAAATAAGGGCAGCAACCGCGGCTGGCTCCACGATTTATGTTTCGCTCGCGTCTAGTGAAAGCCTGCGATGAAAGTTTCATCGTATCGCAGAGCTGCAGGCGTGAAAATAAAATTGGAGCGCATTTGGCTTTCAGAAATAGTGCTATCGGGGCACTGTTGTTCTTGTCATATTAACAATGTACAGTGTTATCTAGGCGCCGTAAGTAGGCGTGCTGCGACTTTTAAAAGTGCTCTTTTAGTGTAAGAAAAGAAAATAAGCTAAACTGACAAAGTACAATGTGAGTAAAAAACAAAATTTGTTGGTATTTTATATAAAGAATGATACTTACTTACTCACGAGTCGAATTTTACTGCATGGTATATTACTAAATAGTAAGTAGGTACAGTCGCCATCATATACATAGGTACACTATAGGTGTTCAAAAATATCGGCACATGTACCCTAATGCCTTGAAAATAGAGGTGTGTTCCGATGTTTGTGACGTGCTTGTTTGCTCCGATGTATGTGATGGCGACTGTACTATATGTCCAACATGTCCAACGGCAAGCCCGTTTCAATAAAAAAATATTTGCAGATAATATTAGTTTTTTTGTAAAATAGGAGCTTCTCATATTATTTCACTAATTTTTTTTAAGAAATAGGAATCAACCACACCTTGAGTGCATATTGTACAAATGTATTATCATTATCATCAACCCCTGCCGCTAGTAAAATAAAAAAATAATAAGTTATTTTATTTTATTTTATTCGGATTGGGGACCGGTCGAGGCAAGCTACTTGTCACTTCACTTCTACATGTTTAGAATTAAGAGACTATGGTTTTTAAGTAAAATGTCTGCTATCGACATTTAACATTTGTAAAATTAGTAACTGTTTCAGTAAATAAAGCGTAATAGTTTAACAAGCGAACATGGGCGTTCGTTCAAGTGTTGCAAATCAACACATCGCAAATTACTCCTATGGACAAACTCCTCAAAATCACGACTCTTGACGTTCACGCCTCAGAGGTCTCAAGAATTGTCTTCTAAGGAAAAAATGTGTCAGAAGCCACGTCATCCCGTTTTTATCAGAGCTCTCTCGCATGGCTGCTTCGTCTGAATGCCAGGAATTTATTGCGTTGTACAGGCTCCAGCCGAGTGCGCAGAATTAGTTGACAATCACAGGGAAGTTGTACGTGCCCCAGACAAAATGTATACGTCTCACGCAGATTGTTGTTTTGATTAATAAATAACGAAGCAAGAGACCTGTGATGACCGCGTCATGTCGAGTTTGCAATCAATGTAGACATGTTTTGCAATGTGCAGTCGGCGTCAAAGACAGTATGTTCCTTTACACTTTAACATCTTATTGCCTTAAAACAAAATATGACTGCAAGGAAATGGAAACAATATTTCTGTTTCGCTTTTGTCACTATGATAATAAAAGTGTCTTCTTTGTATATAGGTACGTTTTGGGTACGTTACTGTAAAAGCCCGAAGTGCGGTAAATCCTAGGATTTACCAACATGGGTTGGTGAAAGTCCAATTTTTTTTAAAAATTCGTTAATTTTGGACCTAAACCACTGTTCACTTGGTAAATCTCAGGTTTTACCACAGTTACGCGGTAAAAGTCGAAAACAACCACGTAAAGATGCGTCGAGTCGTACTCAAGGACATTCCCTGCCACCGCCGGTCGGCCCCAGCGCCAGAACCGACTTTATACGAAAAAGATTATCCGTAAAGTCGGTTTTGGCGCTTCGCCGGCTGCTGCCGCGACACGCTCGCTTCGCTCGCTCGGCTCGCGCGCTGTAGGGTCGCAGTTTTTCCTAATAATCCTCCTCGCTTCGCTCGTCGTCGTACCTACACCGACCTACCTTAGAGTAGAATAGGTAGATGATCCGATGTCCAGAGGTAAAAGTTAAATCATCATTGGTAAAAGTCAGAAAACTCGTTATTTTTTAACCGACTTCAAAAAAAGGAGGAGGTTCTCAATTCGGATGTATTTTTTTTTTTTTTTTATTTTTTTTTTATTTTTAATGTTTGTTACCTCAGAACTCCGTCATTTATGAACCGATTCGTAAAATTTTTTTTTAACTGAAAGTATATGCTTCCAGATTGGTCCCATTGTTTCCAAATCCCCAGTTAGATGATGGGAACCATGAGGAATTGAGGGAACTCCTCAAATATATTAGGCACGCGTGTAGTAATTTCGGTATTTTCTATTATAACTCGTGTATTTACACACGGAAATCATAAATTTGGTGAAGTGGAAGTGATGATGAAGACCACAGATGGCTTGTGATACTTCTCAATGATGTAGTTCAAACTATATAAGTACGTCACAGATTCTGATATTATTCCGTTGAAATAGCAAACAATGAAGTGCCAAAGGTAATTCTGAGATCCTTGAGGAATCGACGGAAGTCCTCAAATATTATCGGCCCACATACAGCGATTTGGTTTATTGGTCTAAAAATCAACGCTTTTGTTCTCGAAAATCAGTTCATGTGGTAAATTGGAAAAAAAATGTGGAAATGTTAATGTGGCTTGGCGGAGTACTGAATTGAAGTCGGTTAAAACTTTGTTTTGAAAGTAAATTATTTATAAAATCCTCACATTGACCAACCGTTGTTGGTACAGTAACATACCAGGCTTTTACAGTATACATTACTTTATACATTACAGGATATTGTATGTGACGAATTCCCGAAGTCGTTCTGAATGTTACTTAATGATGAGCCACGGCCCTCAGACATTGGGGTATCGTCACAAAGAGGAGAATTATGTACTTAGGTCATACTGAAAATTTCTGGATTTTCGTAAATGAGACCAGATAATATATTATTAATAAATTTATTGTTTTTCAGAGTATATACCCTGATTATTTACACATTTTTGCATTCGTTTGAACCATTGTGTGAAACAGGAGGCCCAGTCTTCTGAAGACACCTCTTCAATGGCTTCTTGGAACACGTCCACCGCCGCTTCCGGGCTTGAAAATCGTAAACCTCTTAAGTGTATCTTTAATTTTTGGAAATAAAAGAAGTCACAAGGAGCAAGGTCGGGGCTGTATGGCAGATGTGTCATCAGTTCCACATTTGAGGCCTTCAAATACGCATTCATTATCCTAGCGGAATGGGCGGACACGTTATCATGGTGCAAGACGACTTTGCTGCGAGGACGCTTTTCGCGAACCTTTTCTAACACTTTGGGTAAGCAAGTATTAGCGTACCAATTTGCAGTTTCTGTTCTTTGATTTTCAAGTGACAACGGAGTGTAATGTCCTGATTTGCCGAAAAATGAAACCACCATTAACTTGCCAGTGCTCCGACTTTTCTTAACTTTCGTAGGTAAATCTTCATAAGGAAAGACCCATACTGCCGACTGGCTTTTTCTTTCCGGTTCAAAGCAGTACACCCATGTTTCGTCACCTGTCATGATATTATAGACAGCTAATAAGTGTCCTCCATCTAATTTTTTCATAATTTTACGGCACCAAGCTTCCAGACCTTCAGATGCACATGTTAAATTGTTTGTACTTGGCTCATTCCAATGCCCAATAAATCACGAATTTGCTGGCAAGTAATGTTTTTGTCACTTTCAATTAGTTGTCGTACAGTATCAATATTAGATTCCGTAACCGCAGTCTCCGGCCGACCTTCACGCACATCGTCATGGAGATGGTCCCGGCCACGTTTAAATTCTCCAAACCATGTATACACAGAGCTGCGAGAAAGGGTTTCATCACCAAATGCCAACTTAAGTCACTTGCAACTCTATTGTTGACTAAGGCCACAGCGAAATTCGAAAAAAAACATTTAGCGAACATTTTCACGACATATTCATTGCTACACCTACATGCAATTTTCTCAAGGACGCTACATTGAAAAAACAAATGGAACTCTCGCAAATTAAAAAGTAAAATGTTCGCAAAGAGTTCTATTTTCAAAATCTTATATGCTTTTTATTTCTTTCTTCTTGTAATTGGCCAGTTCCAGAAACTTTCAGTATGCCCAAAACCTCTACGAGCGATCAACTATGTCGGGACGATTGGTGAGGTGACTCGAAAAAGGTAGCCGTTCGTTACGTACCTTTTTCGACTCACCTCACCAATCGGCCCTTGACTCCGAGATTTAAAAAGCAATGCTTATTATTCGCTAATACGTCATGAAACATGAAGAAAAGTATTTTGCAGTTAATCATTTAATCAAAAAATCCCCTCCATCTTATTTTCATCGTTTCGTGACAATTACATATACCGTAAACTCGGGTTACTTTGGTCCTGGGGGGTAACATTGCCCATCCTTAAAACTCTTATTATTTTAATGACTGTTGTCTTTACTATTTATGATACGTTAAAACGTACGTTGATTTAGCGTGTGATATTGTTTGTAAGAATATTGGATTAATAAAAAGTGTTTATTCACGGGTGGGCAATGTTGACCCCCAGGGCCAAAGTAACCCGGGTTTACAGTACTACGTGCCAACCCGAAAGTATACTCTCTTTTGGGAACTAAGATAATTCGCGTATACTTTCTACGTATCGAAAACGTGTTTCAAACTCCGGTTCCAGAAAAACCATAATCCCTGGTATTCAGCTTACCTTTTACCGTGTTCGGGAGCTTAATCTCGTGTAGCAGTGTTTTAAACAAATTATGAACTTGGATATTACCTGGACGGAATATTACCTAGTACAGAACGCTAACTTTCTTAATTATTATTAACGATTCTGTTTGACTATTCCGCTGGGAACTGCGTTAGGGATTTACTGCATTTCAGATAATTGTGCGATATTAAGTAACATAGTTAATGGTTGCCACTTAACAGAGTTAGAAATTATTAGGTATAGAGAAAATGTAAAAAATGAAGTGTTATCACTTATCATCAATAATTAAAAAATAACAAATTTTATGTATGAACATAGGTACATAATAGATTATTCTAACACGATTGCACAAAAGTATTAAAACGTAAGTAAGAACGTCGCTATGCAAAGCATTTAATTAGAGGCATTAGAACATAGATACAAATCAAATAACTTTCCACTGGAACCGACCATGACAACAAGTCACTACAATAAGCCAGCAGATGACTTGAACGCGTATCGAATAATTTACTTTCAAAACAAAGTTTTAACCGACTTCAATTCAGTACTCCGCCAAGCCACATTAACATTTCCACATTTTTTTTCCAATTTACCACATAAACTGATTTCCGAGAACAAAAGCGTTGATTTTTAGACCAATAAACCAAATCGCTGTATATGGGCCGATAATATTTGAGGACTTCTGTCGATTCCTCAAGGATCTCAGAATTACCTTTGGCACTTCATTGTTTGCTATTTCAACGGAATAATATCAGAATCTGTGACGTACTTATATAGTTTGAAGTACATCATTGAGAAGTTCCACAAGCCATCTGTAGTCTTCATCATCACTTCCACTTCACCAAATTTATGATTTCCGGGTGTAAATACACGAGTTATAATAGAAAATACCGAAATTACTACACGCGTGCGTAATATATTTGAGGAGTTCCCTCAATTCCTCATGGTTACCATCATCCAACTGGGGGTTTGGAAACAATGGGACCAATCTGGAAGCATATACTTTCAGTTAAAAAAAGAATTGTACGAATCGGTTCATAAATGACGGAGTACTGAGGTAACAAACATTAAAAAAAAAAAAAAAAAAACATCCGAATTGAGAACCTCCTCCTTTTTTTGAAGTCGGTTAAAAAGTAGAACATCGAAGAGTTAAATCAATTAGGATTACTAGGTGAATAATATCCAAAGGCGTCAGGATTTCCGGGGTATGATATGCGTCGTTCCGCGAGTCGCGACTCGCCAGCCCCGCTATTCTGTAACTTGTTTTAAACTCACCTCAACGTTCACCCAAAAATATATCTTGACGCCGGGATTCGTAGTAACTAAGCGTAGTCAGAGGTTACATTAGGCGTGACAAGTGAGGTGATACTCATTAGCGCGTTTCGAATAACAGCCCTGAAGCCGGAAGCCTCACGGAAACGAAACGAAAACAATTTCTGAGCGATCCTTCTCTGCAGATCATTACTGAGATCTTCAACTTCAAAGATGTTTTAATATTTTTTGTGTCTGTAGAAGCTGCGGAGTAATTTGTAGAGAAACACGTTTTTCTTTCTTGCTCGATGGAAATTAATAAGGCACGTTGACTGCTGGCTATGTTCAGTTGCAGCAATATTTTCCCCCGAGCTATTAAATCTATTGTATCTATTAAAGTTAGTTGCGGGAATCGATTGTTGTTTAAAGTATTGAAACAAAGCTAAAGGTAATTAAATAACGAATATCGCGGGTCTACTCGTATACTAATACAAATATGTAGGTAGATATACCAAGGAGGTAAGTACATTTTGCGAATGTCTAGTTTTGTGAAAGTGTAAGTGTGAATGAAAGGAGTAATTTCTAGAATCGCCCATTCAATTTTATAAATTCGCTCACCTCAATCGTTGAAATGTAGTATTTTTCTAATAATTTGTGTTCCGGTAAATTACCGGTTTTGATTTTAATTTACCGGTTATTTACCGGCCTCACATGTAGTCAATTTACCGGTTAACCGGCTAACCGGTTAACCGGTTTGCATTCCCTACTTGGGAGCACGCTGGAGACGTGCATAGTTTCTTATACTATACTTTTGCCGCGGCTTAGGGTCCAAAAACTGCAATGCAAGTCTACGGCGGCAACAGTAATTTAAATTAGAATTATCAGGTTTGAGATATACAAGCAGATTTCATTAAGTCAATGTACTTACATCTTACTTCATCAGTCTCTAGTCTCTACTAGGTACTCTTACCTACTTAATCATAATTATATGAAATGGGTCCATGCCACTTACTCATAAATATGGCCCATGAATCCTATGTCGGCGAATTAAGGTTTCGGTGAGAGAATTAATTCGATACATATTTTTGCATTTGACTTTACTACGGCTTCATTTGGTACAACATTAATTACTTAATAAACCCCCTACCGTTAACTTTTCTGTAATGTTGTCTGTGCCAACTAATGGGATAGCGTTGTTTAGTAGTACAGGGTAATACGCCTTACTTCATCATTAGCGTACTTAACGATATAGTTAGGTACTTTGGCCTAATTTGGCACATAATCAATTAATGAACTACCTACAGTTAACTTTTCTGTAATCCCAAAAAAGTCACAGGCAGGGATAGGATTTTGCAAAGCTGACCCGACCGGGTTGGTAATTAATTACGCGTGCCTGTTTTTGCAATGGCGGCCGAGGCACAGAATCCGTAAGAAAACGGCCAGAATCCGTAAGAACGGCCAAGATTTATCGTTCGCGCCACTTCACTCCAGCGCCGCTCGACGGCGAATTACTAATCTTTTCTTTAATTCTGATCCGTTGTTTTCTTCGGGCGGTAATAGAGCCGTGAGCCGGATTAACGGAAATGTTCATTATTGCCTGCTTTATTGCGGTATTGTTTCTGCCGCTACTTACGGGGCAATACTCGTTTTTATTAAAATCCTAATCCTATTATACCACTTGGCGTTCCAGAAACTGTTTTTGAAAGTTGTGATATCAGTGACCCTCTTTACACATTGCTCTTTTTGGATAATGGAAGCAAGATACCTTGAGACAAGATACACGCCGTAACACTAGCGGAAATCTGTCTTTTGACAAGTCAAATGGCAAAAAACGGAACCCTTATGGATTGGTCATGTCTGTCTGTCCGTCCGTATGTCACAGCCAAACTTTTTTCCGAAACTATAAGAGCTATACTGTTGAAATTTGGTAAGTAGATGTATTCTGTGAACGGCATTAAGATTTTCACACAAAAATAGAAAAAAAAACAATAAATGTTTGGGGTTCCCCAATGCCCCATACTAAAAACTGAAGCTAAATTTTTTTTTTCATCTAACCCATACGTGAGGGGTTATCGATGGATAAGTCTTCAAAAATGATATTGAGGTTTCTAATATAATTTTTTTCTAAACTGAATAGTTTGCGCAAGAGACACGTCCAAAGTGGTAAAATGTGTGTGTCCTCCTTGTAAGTTCTAAAATAAGAGAATGATTAAACAAAAAAAAATATTATGATGTACATTACCATGCAAACTTCCACCGAAAATTGGTTTGAACGTGATCTAGTAAGTAGTTTTTTAATACGTCATAAGTCGTAAACCGCAATTTATTTTACGGAACCCTTCATGGACGAGTCCGACTCACACTTGGCCGCTTTTTTAGAAGTAACAAATCATAATGCATGTCCCGCGGTCACACATCAGGCTACGTGCTTACGGTAAGTAGGTGGAATGTAGTAAGTAAGTACCTATACTTGGTACATTTCAGAAACATAATAAAATTTCAATAAGGTCGCGGATTTGTACCCCATTTATTATAATGCCCTACGGACAGATCCCCAAATAAACTTGAACATAACTAAATTGGGTCGTTCCCATTAGGGGGTTACCTTGTTATATGATTGAGATTGCTTTACATATTGCCAGAGGTTTTGGTTTAACAAATAATAGCCAAACTTCGGATTACGATATCTGTCACCGGTGATGGGTTTCGGAAGAAGGTCATTTCACAAAGGTATCTTATTCATAAACGCCCGTCAAATATATTTTAATTAAAATGCTGTTAAAATTTGTTTAGTCCATATCTGGCATTTAGATTTTTATATTTGTGAGAAAAGAACACAGAACATTTTAGTTAACAGAGGTTTGTTTAGTTTAATGAATAAGGGGGTCAGTTGTTGCAGGCAGGTCGTGTGTGTATACAAACTAGTACCTATGTCAGATAATCCTTTTCACCAAGAAAATACGAGTAGGTACAGCATTTTTCAAAAATATCTGTTAAGAGATGCATAGGGTCGTTATCATTACACTCATTACAAGTTCAAAATAAAAGTTACACTTTAAATCTCGTGGCTGTAGAGGTGCCTAAGTAGGTACGTATGGATGCCATGCATCTGTATACATAAAATAAAATCCACCAAGAAAAAAATGATCTTTAAAACAAGTAAGTTAGTTTTCATTAAAACTCAAACACGCCTTATACATAAGCCTATATCTCATAGCCTGATTATAAAATTTCGCAACAAACTGTCTAACGAAGCCACTACTTAAGCAATTACTGCAACTATTAAGCAGTATCATTTAATTTCACTGTTCATATAGGAACCACTAACGACCATTCATGGCGCGGCATGGGTACTAACAAGATAGGGCTGAACAAAATAATAATTGTCAATCTAAGTACTTTGAAATGAGGGTTCAAAATTGCAAATCAACATTAGTTGGAGGTAGTACAACATAGTAGTGCGGCTATGTTGCCAGGGTAGGAGACAATTTTGCTGGTAATTAGCGTATGATATCATCGAGCACTGCTGTTAACATGCTTTTACAATGTTCCGAATGCAACCGTAGCAAACAATTAGCGACTTGAAAGCAGTTAATGATATGAACATCGTGAGGTTTGTGTATGAATCACGAAATTGAGCATTTCAGTAATCTGTGTTTATGTCATCGATTCCAAATAACCTAACTAATATTTAAACAGTATGTGAAAGTATTTCGCATTCTGGAAGCTACGGCACATCTTTTTGTCCAATATTCCGCAGTGTCTCAAGACGAGAGTCTTTGACCAGTGTGTGTTGCCAGTGATGACATATGGAACGGAAACGTGGTCGCTTACTATGGGCCTCATAAGAAGGCTTAAAGTCACTAAAAAGGGCGATGGAGAGGGCTATATGCTGGGAGTTTCTCTGCGCGATCGCATCAGAAATGAGGCTATCCGCAGCAGAACCAAGGTAACCGATATAGCCCTCCGAATCGCTAAACTTAAGTGGCAGTGGGCGGGGCACATTGCACGTAGAACCGATGGCCGTTGAAGCGGAAAGGTTCTCGAGTGGCGACCACGTACCGGAAGGCGCGGCGTAGGTAGGCCCCCCACAAGGTGGACTGATGACCTGATTAAGGTCGCGGGAGTCCGCTGGATGCGGGTGGCGCAGGACCGGCCATTGTGGCACTCTTTAGGGGAAGCCTATGTCCAGCAGTGGTCGTTTTTCGGCTGATATGATGATGATGCGAAAGTAACTATGTCTGTTACTTTTTCACGCTTAAACCGCAGTACCACTGATTTAGATGAAATTTGGTATGGAGATAATTTGTGAGCCTGGGAAGGACATTCGGTAGTTTTTATTTCGTAAATTAAAGTATGCCTTAAAATTGTGAAAAGAGGAGTGACTGTTTATATGGGAGTGCGATAATTGATGCTGCCCCTGTGGGAAGTCTAGTTGCATATATTATTTGCTATTAGATTTTGTACAGTCGTAGTATTAATTATCCCACCAAAAACATAAATGTAAAAAAGGAGAGCCAAGTTCAATACAAAACTTATGCTTGGCTGTGGGCTTCGCCGCAAAAAGAATGGAGATCTAAATGAGTGCCAAGTTGTATGCAAAATCCAAATATGTATTTATAGGAACAAAATAACATTATGAACAAGTATTAAACTCTATGTCTTTGCTATATTGGATACCTATAACAATTGCTGTTATTTAAAAATGTGAGATCTTAAAGTAAGTTAGACTTGACTTGGCCAGTTTTCATTACATCAGTCATTTTTTTAAGTTATTCAACATACCGATATATTTTTTTTAATTCTGATAAAAACACGTAAAATGTGTGTCCCCCCCCTGTAACTTCTAAAATAAGAGAATGATAAAACTCAATAAAATATATGATGTACATTACCATGCAAACTTCCACCGACAATTGGTTTGAACGAGATCGGGTAAGTAGTTTTTTTTTAATACGTCATAAATCGTAAACTGCAATTTATTTAACGGAACCCTTCATGTGCGAGTCCGACTCGCACTTGGCCGCTTTTTTTTATTTTTAGATTTTTTCTACGCTTACACACAATTACCGAGCTGGATTCCAAATTTCATCCTTCTAGATCATCTGGAAGTAGGCTAGGTTTAGGTACTATATGTCAGTTAGTCAGTGCTAAAATATACGACTTTTTGACCTTCATATCCTTATAACCGTTTGAGCTAGCTTCTTGAAATTTGGGCTTCTAGATGCCCTTATGAATATAATTAAACACACGTAGTTTTATATGTTTACGTTAAAGAGGTTTTGAGTTATAGAAGGGTCAAAAGTGGCACCAAGTGGTTCGTGTAATGATACACTCGGCGCTGGCTAGCCAGTTCCTTTGCTTGAACTTGGCTTGACACGCTGCCGCGTGTCTAGATAACATTGATAACAATTGCTACAAATTTTCAATTTTTTTTGTGGATTTCAAAAAGGGAATCTTTAAAGAGCACCGCAAGATAATCAAAACTTCTGTTAAAGGTGTATGCGTTGGCGCTCCATCCAGTCGTAATTCTAGCTCTAAGCCGCACACGAGCGCCTGGCCGCGTTATTAACGGACCATTAGCTAACATTCTGCGATTCGCAACATGCCCCTACATGTTTCACCACTCGATTCTAATATAATTTGAGCCCGCGACTACAACAAGTCCTTCTCTTCAGCGTTATCCCGGTTGCATTCTCAAAGGTTTTCCTACCGCGAACGATCCGGTTGTGGAATCCATGCCGAGGTTTTCTCGAATGAATAGAATGTAGCGTTCTTAAAAAAAGCAGTATCATCGCAATTGTGGCTTTTCTGAAGTTGCAAGTATCTATTTGGCGCCGTAAGTTCTATTCGATTCGATTCTGATTCCAATGTAACACGAGAGAAATTGGAATTATGATGCTATTTCTCGTACGGGCTCGCATCGAGGTACTCACTTTACGGCTAACGTGTCGAATAGAGGCACAGGAATATCGTACATAATTTTATTTAGAGGTTTTAGAACCATTCGCTAATATAAATGCGAAATTTTGATGATAGCTTGTGCACGTTGCTGGAAAACTATCAAAATGGGTGCTAATCCATGTGCGCTCGTTTGACAAGACTAACAAAATAACAGTCCAATTTTGATTCTATTGTATAAAATTCATTTGTGCACTCTTGTGACGTCTGGCTATCATCTATCTATCTATCTATACATATAATAAAGCTGAAGAGGGTCGATCTATACATATAATAAAGCTGAAGAGGGTCGAAAGTCTGTACATGGAAGATATTCGAAAAAAAATTGGCTAGGGATACTTAAAATCGATAACAGAACACGTTCTAACAGTTTTTAGAATTTTTGTCTGTTTATCTGTTTGTCTGTTTATGTGACCGCGCATCACGTGAAAACGGCTTAACCGATTAAGATGAAATTTGGTATAGAGATAGTTTGAGTCCTGGGGAAGGAATTAGGGTAGTTCTTATCCTGGAAATCAACCCCTAAGGGGATGAAATGGGGGGTGGAAATTTGTATAGAAATACTTAAACCACTGCACCGATTTGGATGAAATTTGGTATATAATTAGTTTGAGTCCCGGGGAAGGTCAAAGGATAGCTTTTATCCCGAAAATCTTCCTTTTAGTGGGTAAAATGGAGGGGTGAAAATTTGGATGTAATCCATTTTGATAAAATTTGGTTAAGAGGTAGTTTAAGTTCTGGGGAAGGACATTGGATAGTTTTTATTCTGGAAATCTTCCCCTTAGGGGGTGAAATGGGGGGTGAAATTTTGGATGGACTCCGTTTAGACCAAGTTTGGTATAGATATAGTTTGAGTCCCGGATAATGACAATAGATAGTTTGAATACCGAAATTCATCCCCCAAGGGGATGAAATAGGGATGTAAATGTGGATAAATCCCATTTAGTTAAAATTTGGTATAGAGATAGAAGGAGTCGCAGGGAAGGACAATGCATAGTTTTTATCCTGAAAAATCATCTCCTGTGGGGGTGAAATGAGGGGTGAAAAATTGGATAGAACCGATTTAGATGAAATTTGGTATGGAGATAGTTAAGAGTCCTGGGGAAGGACTTAAAATAATTATTAGTCCAGAAATCATCTCCTAAGGGGGTCAAATGGGGTATGAAAATTTGGATGGAACCCATTTACGGTATAGCGAGTTGGAGTCTTGGCGAAAGACATAGGATAGTTTACTCTTGAAAATCATCCCCTAAGGGGGTGTAATTGGGGGTGAAAATTTGTTTGTGACTCATTTTGATGAAATTTGGTTGAACGATAGTTTGAGTCCCGGAGTATGACAACGGATAGTTTTAATCCCGAAAATCATCCCCTCAGGGATAAAAAAAAAAAAATTTTTTAAATAGGGATGAAATAGGGGGTGAAAATTTGGATAAAACCCATTTAGATGAAATTTGGTAAAGATATAGAAGGAGTCCTACGGAAGGACAATGCATAGTTTTTATCCCGAAAAATAATTTCCTGAGGTGGTGAAATGAGGGTTGAAGATTTTGATAGAACCCATTCAGATGAAATTTGGTATAGAGAGAGGTCTCAGTCCAAGGAAAGAACATAGAATATTTTTTATTCCGGAACACATGAAATGAGGAAATAAGGGGATCACATAAGGGGGTGGGAAATGGTGGATGAAAATTTGGATTGAACCCATTTACGGTATAACGATAGTTAAGGAAGGACATAGGATCGTTTTATCCCGAAAATCATCCCCTAAGAGGGTGTAATTGGGGGTGAAAATTTGTTTGTGACACATTTTGATAAAATTTGGTTGAAAGATAGTTTGAGTCATGGAAAAAGACAAATGATAGTTTCTATTCCGGAAATCATCCCCTAAGGGGGTAAAATTGGAGTGAAAGTAGCCCATTTAGATGAAATTTGGTATAGAGATAGCTTGAGTCCTGGAGCATTCTCCATGATTTTCGGGATAAAAACTACCCGTTGTCATAACAACGGATAGTTTTTATCCCGAAAATCATCCTCTAAGGAGGTGAAATAGCGGGTGAAAAATTGGATGGAACCCATTTACGGTATATAGCGGTAGTTGGTAGTCCTGGGGAATAGGAACATTATACAGGTAAATATATGTATGTGACGTTCCAAGGGTAAAGGTACCTTATGGCGGTAGTTTCGAAGATGTTTTCTAAAACGGGGTAAAAAATACGTTTTATTATGGCTATTTTGAAAACTATTAGATGTAACATTTTGTTGACGTATCTTTATTTTTAATATAAAATATTTAAATTACAAGTCAGTTAATTTAGTCCTACGGTTTAGTAGAAAAGGTCCTTACGGCCGTGTGATATGAAAATATGCAAAATAATAATGAAAAAAGCCTACATGCATCTATTATGGTGAGGCGGGTCATAGAAACCAAGTTTGCGGCGGAGTCTATTTTGTAAAAAAAGGCGTTCGGAGTAAGCTAATCTATAAAATCATGCAACTCAGCCATAATGACCCTTTCCTTCATACAATCCATACTAATATTACAAATGCGAAAGTAACTCTGTCTGTCTGTTAACTTTTCTTCCTTAATTTGGTTGAAATGAAATTTGGTGTAGAGATACTTTGAATTCCGGGGCCTTCCCAAAGAATCCTTACTAAAGATAGTTTTTATCTGGAAATTTATCACCTAAGGGGGTGAAAAGGGGGAGAAAGTTACGATATAAACGAGTTCCGCGCGGACGAAGTCGCGGGCAAAAGCTAGTTTCAACATATTTGCACTGTTTTTAATCCCACTAGTTAGGTATATTGATAGTTGGAATAGACCCCAAAAGCGGCACGAAGCCTTGGTTTCATATCGCTATCACGCTTTGTCTTACAGCTTCGAACCGGCCTTTAAGTCTACCAAACAGACTGTCAGGGGCCCGATGCACAACGACTTATAACTTTAATACAAGCGGAAGCCTATTTTCGACCTCTTCTATTTAAAAGAGACAATAATTCCGCTTGTATTTACAAGTTATTATGCAACAAGCTGATGGTTGCTGCTCAATAATCTTCTTCTATCTATATAGGTAATATACATAAACGTAAAAGTCCTGACTGACTGACTCACTCACTTATATCAACTCCCAGCCCAAACCGTTGAACGTAGAAAGCTGATTTTTTCACAATAGATAATAGTTTATATAACATAAATACCCACTAATAAGGGATTTTTGAAAATTCCACCCTCAAGGGGGTAAATAGGGGGTTGAAAATTTGTATGGGAATGGAGTAAAATTTTAAGTGAGAGACTTGAAACTTTGTGTATGGACTCCTTATTACAATACAAGAAAAACTATTTTAGGGTTTTGGAAAGCGGGTTAAATAGGGGTGCAAAGTTTGTATGGGGGAAATTATTATAATTATTAGACGAAATTTGGTATCGAGATAGCTTGAGTCCCGGGGAAGGAGATAGGATAGTTTTTATCCCGGAAATGATCCCCTAACCTAAGGGGGTGAAAGTTTGTATGGAGCTACGATGTAAACGAGTTCCACGCGGACGGAGTCGCGGGCAGAAGCTAGTTATAAATAGTTACGAAAACATTACACACAGGTAAAAAAGTAGACGTCTAAGGCACGTAGCGCAGACAAAAACGCATCTCGTCAAGACGTCGGTGTCAAGTCGGTGTCTGGTAGCAAACGTCCGACGTTCCAAACGTCAGCCCTTGACACTCATTCACATGCACGTCGGCGAGCATATTCTGTAATTTAGCCAAACTTTATGTAAATACACGTCGGCACAGGCACGTCCCACCTGAGGTCCGAATCGCACCAGCTACTAATTAACTAGTTATAAATAGTTACGAAAACATTACACACAGGTAAAAAAATAGACGTCTAAGGCACGTAGCGCAGACAAAAACGCATCTCGTCAAGACGTCGGTGTCAAGTCAGTGTCTGGTAGCAAACGTCCGACGTTCCAAACGTCAGCCCTTGACACTCATTCACATGCACGTCGGCGAGCATATTCTGTAATTTCGCCAAACTTTATGTAAATACACGTCGGCACAGGCACGTCCCACCTGAGGTCCGAATCGCACCAGCTACTAATTAACGACGAAAGTTTGAGAATACACGCTATTAGAAATTGTACGGTGCAAAAACGGGCACAAGTCTCTTTTAGATGTTAATTTTGTTTAATGAGGACTGATAAAGGCGTTCGTTAGGGATTAGGGAAGTGATATTACGCAAAGGCAGTGTTTTCAATCTCACGGAAATCCGTTTTCCATATCTCCTACTTACGAGGCACGAGAATAGGGATGATGATTAAGATTTTTTTACGATGCTATTCAGACCAGTTTTTGGAGAGAAACAAATGGTTTACGGGAGCAACACCAATTAAAGAACATAAATAGTCAAAAACTTGAGACAAACATTGACCTCCTGGCGGCAGCCGAAACGCTTCATACTAATTGACACACGGGTATGACGTCATAACCGTTATTAGTACTAAATCGTTGTATGAAAAATCAAGTAAGTTGCTGTTTCGGTCGCGAAATTTTACGTTTAGGTACATAGTTGTTGTACAATTTTGTTTCTATAAAAGCGTAAGAATTTTATTGGTAGCTTTAAATTTGCGTATTTTTTCTAAACTTTAAAGATCCATGTCGTTTTATGATTTTAATTATAATTTATAATTTATTCTTTATTACAATAATTTGATGGTTTACTATCCATTTAGCAACACTACGTTATTAATTTTAACATGAGGCATCATGCCTATTATGATTGACTCGTAAATACTTTCACTGCAAGGAACCCGCCTTTTTTTTTTTTTTCGTTGAGGAAACCTGCTTACCAGGTACCCAATCATCGGGGGATGACTGGGTTTTATGTGGTATTTCTATCCACTAAAAACTCCACGGCGGCTGGCATCTGCGCTCTCATGCGGAGGACTCCATGATCTCATACTGAACGCACTGGAGCCCTCCTCGCGCCTCGCCACATTTGGCTCGTCGTAGGATGATGATGCTCGCCTTCCCTGGGGTTTTTAGGTGAGTGAAGACTCACTGCGACCCCGATGACCCCCTTTAGTCGCCTTCTACGACAGGCGGGGGAGACCGTAGACCTATTCTTGTCCGAGCCTAAGGAACCCGCCTAGCGGGCGCTTAGCGCGTAGCGATTCTTAGCAGTGAATGTGTTAACCTAATTCAGCGCTAATCACGACACAAATGATTTTTGAGCTTCCAGTGTGAAGAACTAATATGAAGAATCCTCATCATCATCATTACTTAAGAGCCTTGCTCTTGTCGGTGGAGTAACCGCCACTTTTCTCTGTACTACAGAAAAATTACTGTAGACTGAAAAAGAAACAAAGAAGTGTTATAAGTATAACCGAACACAATATAAAAAAATGGCTTGGTAACTCTGTAAGAAAATCTTAAATATCACCATAAAAATTAACTTAAATGTTTGAGATCTCGTAATTTTCAACGACAAACTATGTTTTTTTTTTATAAAAAGGATAGCTTTTTTATTATGTAATAACCGGACAGATTTTTAATATTTAAATTATCCAGTATTCCAAAAATCAATTAATATGTACTAAAATGAGATGTTACACACGTTCCGAACACACACTTCCATCTCGCTCACGCTTATGTTGAGTGAGAGGGAGAGAAGACCATGAACCTGCTTCTCCTTTAGCATTCCATAGATATTCCCACTTAATCGAAATGTGGGATTAAATTTAAATTTAAAACATCATTTCACTCAGCAAATATGGTTGCTCTTTTTTTGCTATTCAATTCAATTCAATTCAAATTATTTATTTCAGACTATGTCCATAAATGTTGCCATCATGTTTAATGGTTTGGCCATTCGAGAAACATATTTACCGGTGGGAGGACATTCAGTTAGTGTAGGAGTAATAAACGTTACTTTCATGACGTTACACATAACATCAAGATTAGGACACGTTTTCAAAAAAATATTTACAAAAAACGGCTAAGTGCGAGTCGGACTCGCGCACGAAGGGTACCGTACCATTATCTATAAAAACGGCAAAAAAATCACGTTTGTCGTATGGGAGCCACCTGTAGCCTAGTTGGTAGTGACCCTGCCTACGAATCCGGAGGTCCCGGGTTCGAATCCTGGTAAGGGCATTTATTTGTGTGATGAGCACAAATATTTGTTCATGAGTCATTTTCTATGTATTTAAGTATTTATTTATCTATATAAGTATATTAATCGTCGTCTAGTACCCATAGTACAAGCTTTGCTTAGTTTGGGAATAAGCCGATTTGTGTAAGATTGTAATAGAAAAAAAAAAGAAAACAAAAAAAAAAAAAACTGTTTTTAGTATTTGTTGTTACAGCGGCAACAGAAGAAATACATCATCTGTGAAAATTTCAACTTTGTAACTATCACGGTTCATGAGATACAGCCTGGTGACAGACGGACAGACATACAGACAGACAGACGGACAGCGGAGTCTTAGTAGTAGGGTCCCGTTTTACTCGTTGAGTACGGAACCCTAAATATTAATGAAAACTGTATTTCATAAAAGCTTTTCATAAATGTGTGGATTCAATATCACAGGACTTTAGTTTAACTTAAAAAACGGGATAGCGATTAAATTTCGTAAGTGATTGACAGTTTTTGCTGCAAGAGTGGTAGTTAGACAAATAATTTTAGTATGGGAGTGTGAGAAAATATATAAAAATTAAAGAGAGCTCAAAATTCATGAAATTACATAAAAAAGCCTATACCTGCCTACTTGGCCGGAAATCCGTTTTCAAGCCGACGCATTTATAGTGCTTTTCTCAAACATGCAATGAAATAAATAAATAAAAATCCTCAAATCAAACTAATTTTCATGGCTGAATGCCGTGACGCTGTGCCACATAGTGGAATGAAAATTAAAAGGTTACTTTGCAGGCCTAGGCCTGAAAAGTTGTATGAAATCCCATTTCAGGCCGCCTCGAGATGCTGTGCCCGAAAAAGGATACTTCCGAGTCTAATATAAAGAACGTAAAGAGAATAATTCATTGCATGTTTGAGAAAATACCTCATTCACGCCACTGTTCGGAAATGTGGCAATAAGTAGATGGTCTAAAACCGAGCTAGAAAGTAGGCAAAAGCACCTGAACCACCACTACTACAATGTTTCATTGTAGTAGTGGTTGGATAATAATCGATAAAAGGCCTTTTTTTGGCGCAACTTTATCCTTAAAAAAAATATTTAGTTATTTATAGGACCAATTACTTGTTTAAAAAAAAGAAACGTCAAAACCATTCAGTTCAGGCTTAAGGCGTTTTTACTTTTGTAGCTGATTGTGGTTTTTTTAGGAAAAACGCTTCTAAGTTTAGAGTCGGTTTGAAGCAAACAACAGAAAAACGCCTCTTAAAAGTGATAAAAAAAGTAAAAAAGGCGGGATCGGAAAATGTTTACTGAATTAGATAGTGTAAATTGTGTTTGACTAAAAAATACACGAAACGCGTAGCTACGCTATAAAAATGAGTTCTTCTAGTGAACAAAATTATATTCATACGCTGACGCCTACCGAAATTCAAGAGAGAGCACAGGCAGTAGCTAGTAATTTGCTAACAGAGACATCGCGGGCTAAATATCAGAAGGCCTACGAATAGTTCATACTATGGAAGAGTATCAAAAAGGCACCCACATCCATCAAAATCGTTTGAGAACATACAAACAAATTCTGAAAGGACACAAAATACAAACATAAATGTTCCTGTCAAAAATACATCACTTTCTTTTAACAATTGTCCTCACGCCAATTTAAATATTAATTTATATTATAGTACTTATTTATTATTTAATCGTATGGCAATTATTATTTTGGGGACACGTGCAGGGTTGTGGTAGGTAGCTCCTGCGGACGCGAGTGACAGTTGTCCCCCCTTTGTCAAGTGAGTGGGCAACTCGACTGTTAGAGGTTCTTAAGCCGCCCGAAGGCCTCTAACTCGGCTTAACGACTACTGTCATAGACAGCAACCGGGATCAACTGCTTAGCGTGCCTTCCAAAGCACGGAAGCGCTCATTTATATTAACCACTCAAACAGGCGGTCACCTATCCAAAGACTGACCCCTGCCGTCTTTGCTTGACCTGCGTTATCGTTTCCGATACGCAGGCGCCGCCGGGCAGTAGTCGTGAAAAGCACTATGTAATGCCTCGGCCGGAAACGCTAAAGATGGACTCGTATTATTTGAGGGCCTCCACTGACGTGTCGGCCCTCAAACTCACTCGTCCATCTTTGAGCGGTTTTCCGGCCTCTCCTACAACACTATTACGTCCTTACTTGTCCGCAATTTTGATTGAGTTCAAGTTAAAAATACTGCCCACATCCCACACAGGAAAATAACATATAATTATTATACCTTCCAAACTGTTACGGACAAAAAACATCCTTTTTCTTTGTTTCGAGTAACTCAAACTGTTAAACATGAACAACAATGAAAAGCACTCGGGAACATTATCGACCTAATTCGATATGTTTGAACTCAGTGAATTTGCCACCCTCTTTGTATGCTCATTTGTGATCCACCACTAATTCTTTTGCTTGAGAGTTTTTCTACGAAGCAATAATTTCCTTTCTCGCAGAAGTCGGCCAAGCGAAAAGAGAAAGATAAAAAAGGTGGTCTCAGCGCTTTGTCGTTTGATTGTGAGAGTCCGGTTCGTACCTACGAGTGAAACCAGACTTACCTAACAAAATAGGAAACTGCATATGTTTTATTCAACTCACTTTTACTTTTTTACTTTTACATAAATACGATTTACCGGTTAATCAGTTATGGTAGGTATAGATATTTAGTGCATTGGAATATGCCACTTTATAATGCTATCTTATATACTATTAAACCAGCAACGATTTCGATGAAATTTGGATTATAGGGGTTTACGCGGGTGAATTATCGATTTAGCTATAGGTAGGTCTTATATCTGGGAAAATACATTTTCTCCGTATTTTTTCTATTTTCAACCGAGCAGCAGGTCGATCACGTAACGCATTGTACGCGCGTCAGATCTAAATGTCACTTTTTATATGCAATATGTTAAATTGTCCTAACGCGCGTTCGGAACGTTACGTGATTAGTTGATTACCCCTTATTATTTATTAGCACGTCGGTACAATTTAAGTGTCAATTTTCCATATAAAAAGTGAGATTTAGACCTACCCGACTGTGGACGACGCGTGGCGCCGACGTGGTCGATGTGCGACAGGCCTGGGTTTGACCTTCGCGACCTCACAGTCACCTAACAAGGGGCGTTTAAAAACCGCGGCGGGCGAACCGCGCGTTTCAACCGCGGCGGGTGAACCGCGGCGGTTGAACCGCTCAGCGTGTTTTTAAACGGCCGTAACGCGCTCTGATAGCGCAGGTGCTCTAGGGGAGCACTAATCCCGCAGACTGAGCTGCACTGTTGAAGGATGGGGTGTGGGTGACGATAAAATAATACTTGGCGAAAAATAAATGAAACGGTATAATAAAATAATGAGACACAAACTACTGGTTAAACTTTCCCTATCACAATTTCCTACTTCCTATCACAATTTCCCTACTTCTTCCTTTCTTCTTCTTCCTAGGAGCTCCCACTGGTGGGGCTGAGCGAACACAAATATATCCGGCGATTATAGCCTCTTTTATACCCCTAAGACATCAAAAGTGGTGGGGATACAATTTTAAAGACCTCGCCCACTTTCACTATGGAAAAGCTAGTTTTTATGTTTTCCTGATTTTCAGGGGAACCTTAAGGGTTTTTACACATTTTCCTTTAAAATAACTATTTGTGGGCTATACATTACAATGTCTATTAGTTTTCCTACTTTTCCCGTTTAAATTGGGAAAATCGATATTTACGTAAAATTATTAAGTTTGGTAACATGAAATGGCTTTGCCAGGCCCTAGTGGCTTTAATTAACATTGATTATCAAAAGTGAGTATACATACGTAAGGGCATTTACCTTACCTTTCTAATGATATCTTAATTGATTTCGTACCTTATCTGGTTACGAAGATATGGCCGGGTGAGACCGTCAATTTTCACATTTACATTAACGTGGTAGCATAAGTTTGACTTTGCTCCCGTCTTTTTAGCCAATCAGAGAAATCAACCTGAACCTTGACCATTCTTGCACCATAATATGCAATTAAACTCTATGCATACGTAGTGTACATTTTTATTTCACATTTTTCGTAACTCTAGTTACCGATGTCCCTTGTTGACGGACTAGATCTGGATATAGTCTCAAGTTGGTTTCTTTACAAATAATTTGGCTATCTCTCCCTCATTCATCAGGGGCTCTCCCCCTATCGATCTTTATGAAATAATTACTGGAGGTACCTGGTACCTTTATCTTTACTTTAAGCTATTTTCTTCGTCTGTACCTATTGTACTTAGGTCCTAAATAAATCACGCGCTTCTTATATGAGCCGTTTGCTTTAGGAGCTTAATCTGGGCACAATTGCCGTCCTTATGTGAAGGAATTATAGTTACACATCCTCTCTCTTCGTGGCCCGTAGGCTTTATCGTTCACATACTATACAACACCCTTTCTCTTCGTGACCCGTAGGTCCTACATTTCACAAACTACATTCTGTCGCCCACAATGCCCCCGCCGGTATGTATCGCAGATACATACTGGGTTGCAAGGGTAAGCGACAGTCTACATTAAAGTCTTACGGTACGATTTGTCATCAATTACACTTTTAATTACTTTCACTTTCATGTTCATTCACTGTCTTTACTACTTACTTTTCTTCACTACCACCAGCCGCCGCTGCGGTTTGGTGATGGATTCCGTACGGGTTGGGGGGGCGCATTTTCCTTGTTGCTGCCTGCCCCTCGTACCGGAATAGACACTTTCACTTTCATTACCTTATGTGGCCCTTGAGCGGCCACCACTGGTAACACACTTTCACTTAGCCGGTACCCCCAATCGCGTGGTGGGTCGGCGGGGTCGGCGATGACCCTGCAATCGCCGATCTTAATCTTTACCTTCTTCTTTTTGTTTTGAGCAGGCCTTGTAGGCGCTGCGTCATCCGGTGGCTCCGGTGGAGCCGGGGGTTGTCCACTATTGCCGGTACGCAGTGTCAACTGCGCGTCCCGGCGGCTCTTCTTCATGTAAGCGACACTACTAGTCGCTGCCTCTCGCGTCGCGAAGGTTGGCGGGTCGGCGGGGCGCCGTTTGCGCTGTGCCGCCGACGATGTTCCGCTGTGTGCAGTGCGTGTGATGGCGAGCTGGCTCGCCCTTCCGCAACTGGCGACCGCGGCACTCTCGTGCGTCGCGGTGGAGATCGACCCCGCTATTCCAGGGGCCGATATGTTAAGAGTGGCCGTGACCGACCCCGGGCGACCGCGGGTCGGTTGAGTGATGTCGGCGTGAGCTGCAACCAACCCCGGGCGACCGTGGGTCGGTTCAGCGGTGAGGTGAGCCATAGCGCCCCCTGGCGCTGTGGTTATGGACACTGTATTGTCCTCTGTGTTGATCGGTACGGCGAGCGCTGCCTCTGAGCTCGTATTTATAATTTCCAATGGTGGGGCACCGTGACCGGCGGTCTGTGGGTGCCCGGACGACTGGCTGTCATCCAAGTAGGCTCCCTCTTGTTGAGGCCTTGTAGCTATGCCGAAGTGAGCGACTTTCGGCAAGGCGTCGCCCTGCCGCGGCTCTGTCAGCCGGGCGGGCTCCGACTTTGATGCGGTGTTGCGTCGGTGACGCTCCGCAGTGGCCATAAGCCTCTCGTTGGCATTTCTTAGCCAGCACTTATGTTCCTCTTGCTGTGCTCTCTTTAATAGGGCTTGCCTATTTATGGATTCTTGTTCCATTTTTAGTAACTCTTGTCTAAGAACGGCGTCTATTTTCCTTATTTCTTCCTGGTGTGCTGTTTGTTGCAGCATTTCTTTTTGCCGTAACTTGGCTAGTTGCTCGCTCTCTTCTTGTTCGAGCTCCTGCTGGCGTGTCGCCGATAACCGACTTTCGGTTGACTGTTGCGATTCCGGCCGGCATGTCGTCAGTGGTTCAGCGAACGTGACTCTCTTTCTCATCTTGCCGACCTGCGCTCCCCCCGTCAGGGGGTATTTGAGGATCCCTCTCTGGTAAGTTCCCAGGGGTATGCTCTCATATTCGTACTGCCGCTGCAGCCGGTTCTCTGCTTTTATGCGCCACGAAATATCCGCTTTCTCATATGGGGACTTTGTCACGTCCATGTTTGATAAAACTGCGGGGGCCGCCCCTCCTAGTATCGTCGATACTCATAGGGGCTGGCATTCTTCTCCTCAGCCATTGCTCCCAGACCGCGTCTCGGGCATCTTTTTCCGGTTGCTTTTTCCTGGCAACCCGTGTGGCGTGCGCAATGTGTGCGCCGTACGCCGCTGGCTCGGCGAGCCATGTTCTAGGGATGTAGTTGTGATATGGTGTCAGCTCGCTCCTGACTGGCCTCATTGGAATCGTTCGGTTCATAATTTCGGCTTAATTCTGCCTATTTAGACCACTTTCATTGTGGCTTTTCAGTGCACGCGCACTTAATAATACTGTTGTCACACCGTAGTGACCGAATAAGTACTTCTACTAGAACTCTTCTATTCGAATGCCTGCGGTTGCGCTCTGGGCAACCTACACTACAGGCATGAAAGGGCTTTTACTCAATACACCGCACGTATTGTATACAGTTTATGCTGTCACACCGTAGTGACATACATGCATTCACAATTTCTAATTTTTTCACCACTTTTGGTCGCGTCACGGCGACAAATTTCAAGATTCACTGTTTTTACTATCGTTGTTGCTTTTATAACCCCCAAACGACTTTCTTTGAGTACCCACACGTACTATCACTTTTTATAACTTTCACTTTTTTGGATCTCCAGATCCGGCTCGAAGGACCAAAACGACTGTGGACGACGCGTGGCGCCGACGTGGTCGATGTGCGACAGGCCTGGGTTTGACCTTCGCGACCTCACAGTCACCTAACAAGGGGCGTTTAAAAACCGCGGCGGGCGAACCGCGCGTTTCAACCGCGGCGGGTGAACCGCGGCGGTTGAACCGCTCAGCGTGTTTTTAAACGGCCGTAACGCGCTCTGATAGCGCAGGTGCTCTAGGGGAGCACTAATCCCGCAGACTGAGCTGCACTGTTGAAGGATGGGGTGTGGGTGACGATAAAATAATACTTGGCGAAAAATAAATGAAACGGTATAATAAAATAATGAGACACAAACTACTGGTTAAACTTTCCCTATCACAATTTCCTACTTCCTATCACAATTTCCCTACTTCTTCCTTTCTTCTTCTTCCTAGGAGCTCCCACTGGTGGGGCTGAGCGAACACAAATATATCCGGCGATTATAGCCTCTTTTATACCCCTAAGACATCAAAAGTGGTGGGGATACAATTTTAAAGACCTCGCCCACTTTCACTATGGAAAAGCTAGTTTTTATGTTTTCCTGATTTTCAGGGGAACCTTAAGGGTTTTTACACATTTTCCTTTAAAAGAACTATTTGTGGGCTATACATTACAATGTCTATTAGTTTTCCTACTTTTCCCGTTTAAATTGGGAAAATCGATATTTACGTAAAATTATTAAGTTTGGTAACATGAAATGGCTTTGCCAGGCCCTAGTGGCTTTAATTAACATTGATTATCAAAAGTGAGTATACATACGTAAGGGCATTTACCTTACCTTTCTAATGATATCTTAATTGATTTCGTACCTTATCTGGTTACGAAGATATGGCCGGGTGAGACCGTCAATTTTCACATTTACATTAACGTGGTAGCATAAGTTTGACTTTGCTCCCGTCTTTTTAGCCAATCAGAGAAATCAACCTGAACCTTGACCATTCTTGCACCATAATATGCAATAAAACTCTATGCATACGTAGTGTACATTTTTATTTCACATTTTTCGTAACTCTAGTTACCGATGTCCCTTGTTGACGGACTAGATCTGGATATAGTCTCAAGTTGGTTTCTTTACAAATAATTTGGCTATCTCTCCCTCATTTATCAGGGGCTCTCCCCCTATCGATCTTTATGAAATAATTACTGGAGGTACCTGGTACCTTTATCTTTACTTTAAGCTATTTTCTTCGTCTGTACCTATTGTACTTAGGTCCTAAATAAATCACGCGCTTCTTATATGAGCCGTTTGCTTTAGGAGCTTAATCTGGGCACAATTGCCGTCCTTATGTGAAGGAATTATAGTTACACATCCTCTCTCTTCGTGGCCCGTAGGCTTTATCGTTCACATACTATACAACACCCTTTCTCTTCGTGACCCGTAGGTCCTACATTTCACAAACTACATTCTGTCGCCCACACCGACGTTCGTACTGGCGCTCGGTGGACCAGTCACTATATGTATTACTAGCTGTTGCCCGCGACTTCGTCCGCGTAGAACTTTTTATCGTCTTAGAAAATAATTTCTCTCAATACAAAATTTGAACCCTCTTTTAGGGGATAATTAAAAAAAAAGTTGATGTTCATTTTCTAGTTTGTGAACAAACAGTCTAAAACCAAAGTTAAAAATCTCATACTTTAAAAATGCCTTGAAATACTCAAACTTTGAACCAATTTTAACACTCTTAGGGGATGAATTTGGAAAAACTCTGAAATCAGTTTTGTAGTCTTTTAACGTACAGAATAAGACCGAAGTTAAAAATCTCTTACTCACACTTTAAAATTTTATTGCTCGCCATTTAAAATTTGAACCCCCTTTTAAACCCCCTTAGAGGTTGAATTTTTCTAATCGCTGAAAGAACTTTTTTCGTAAACTTTTAAGTCTCTAGCTCAAAAAAAGTGTTGCCCATACAAAGCTTTCTTAACCCCCTTAGGGGTGGAATTTTCTAAAACTCTGAAAGTAATTTATTATTAATTTTAATAAGTAACATTTTGAATAGTTTTAAGTCTAGTAAAAAAAAAAGTTTTTCCCACACAACACTGGCTACCCTTCTTAAGGATCTTAAGGATCCCCTTAGGGATGGAGTTTTCTAAAACGCTGAAAGTTCTTTTTTAGTATTCTAATAAGTAATCTTTTTGCAAAGTTTTAAGTCTAACTCAAAAAAAAGTGTTGCCCATGCAAAGCTTGCTCTCTTTTTTTAACCCTATTAGGGGTGGAATTTTCTAAAACGATTTGTGTTCTTTTTTTGTATTTTAATAAGTAATCTTTCTACAAAGTTTCAAGTCTCTAACTCAAAAACATAAACTTTCCCTGATAAAAACTTTGCACCCCTTTTTATCCCCCTTAGGGATAGATTTTTTCAAAACGCTGAAAGTCTTTTTTTTGTATTTTTATAAGTAATCTTTCTACAAAGTTTTAAGTGTCTAGCTCAGAAAAAGTGTTCCCCATACAAACCTTGCACCCTTTTTTAACCCCCTTAGGGAATGATTTTTGTAAAACGCCGAATGTAGAATTTTTATGTTCTAATAAGTAATTTTTCGTCAAAATTTTAAGTCTCTATTAAAAAAAAATATGTTTTTCCCATACAAACTTTGCACCCTATACCCCCTTAGGGGTGAAATTTTCCAAAACGCTGAAAGTACTTTCTTTGTATTTAAATAATCTTTCTACAAAGTTTTAGGACTCTAGCTAAAAAAAATAGTTTCCCACATACAAACTTTGCACCCCTATTTTAGCCCCCTATTTTTAGGGGAAGAATTTTCTAAAACGCTGAAAGTACTTAATTTGTATTCTGATGACTAATCTTTCTACAAAGTTTTAAGTCTCTATTTAAAAAAAAATATTGTTTCCCCCATACAAAATTTGCACCCCTATTTTACCCCCTTAGGGGTAGATTTTTTTTAAAACACTGAATCTACGTACTTTATTTGTATTCTAATGAATAATTTCTCTACAAAGGTTTAAGTCTCTATTTAAAAAAAAGTATTCTTTCCCATACAAACTTTGCACTCTATTTTACCCCTTTAGGGGTAGAATTTTCTAAAACCCTGAAAGTTCTTTATTTGTATTCTAATGACTAATCTTTCTACAAAGTTTTAAGTCTCTATTTAAAAAAAAAATGTTTCCCCCATACAAACCCTGCACCCCTATTTTACCCCTTAAGGGGTGGAATTTTCCAAAACGCTGAAAGTGTTTCATTTGTATTCTAATAACTAATTTTTCTACAAAGTTTAAGTCTATAGCTCAAAAAAAAAAGGTTCTCCCATACAAACTTTGCACCCCTATTTTACCCCCTTAGGGGTAGAAGTTTCAAAAATCCCTTTTTATCCCTAGCCCACGTTATAAAAGCAACATACTGTGCAAAAATCAACTCTCTAAGATTAGTAGTTTCGGCTGTGCGTTGATGAGTGAGTGAGTGAGTGAGTGAGTGAATAAGTCAGTCAGGACATAGGCATTTATTATGTATAAATAGATAGAAGATAATGAAACTCCCATTAAAATATCTCAAAAAATTATGAAGCTACATCCGTTTTAATGTCGCTTGTTAGAGTGAGAAAACGATGAGGGACTGTGACGTCAATATACTCGAGCGTCATAGTAAAAAACAATCGTTTCATATGAAGGTGCGTTTTGCGGAAAAGGGACAGAACATACCCCCTCTTAAAACTTTGGACTCTTATAACTTAATCATTACCTATATAACCTCTTGCTTTGTTTTTTTCTCCATTTGACTATATTTATTTTAAATTCTTTTTCGAGAAAATACATTATGATTATTTACCATATTTTCGATTCCTGAGCTATAACCACGAACTTCGGAATTCGAAAATATTCGGGTATCTCTATCTCTATCGCACTAACCGTACTCGAGTGACAGGGATGCAAATATATGAACATTGAGTATCGGTTTTCGTGGTAGCGCCGCAGGTACTTTGGTCATTCAAAAAAAACAAATTCGTGTTAATTATATTGTTCAAATTTGTTGATTTCATTTATTGAAATTACGACATAAAACGACATTTGCGCATATAAGTTTTCATATCAGAATCGAATATTTTTTTATGGTTTATATTTTAGCATTTGTCTCGTAAAGGTCTATCGTAGACGGGATTTAAATTATTAATAAGTGAAAGGCAAAGCAATTCCGCCATTTTGACGGTTCTTATAGCTGACAGTTGGAGCAGCGTTTGATTTCAATAAAAATAAATGAAAAATTAAATGAAGTCGTATATTTCGGAAAATTAATTAAATGTCACAGTCGGATAAAAACTATCCTAAGTTGCAGCTAGAATAATAATGTACCTATATAAAATGTTTCATATTTTTCCGTTCATGGGATGCTGAGAACATTCGAACCGCGCAAAGCTTAGTTTCAAACTGGCTGATTCTTTTTTTAATTTAGAGATTTATTATAAGTGGAGATGAAATGAACTATAGGTTCTGTACCGCAAAAGGAAAAAAACGTAAAAAACCGGCCAAGTGCGAGTTCCGTAGGTACCATTATCTATAAAAACGGCAAAAAAATCACGTTTGTTGTATGGGAGACCCCCTTTAAAAATATTTTGTTATGTTTTTAGTATTTGTATTTATAGCGGCAACAAAAATACATAATCTGTGAAAATTTCAACTCTCTAGCTATCACGGTTCTTGAGATACATCCTGGTGACAGACAGACGGACGGACAGCGAAGTCTTAGTAATAGGGTCCCGTTTTACTCTTTGAGTACGGAACCCTAAAAAGAAACGGCCGTTTATGCCGTCTGTCTGTCTGCCAATAGGTACCCTTTATCTCGGGAGCGTCTAGAGGTAAAAAGTTAAAATTGAAACCATTTACTCAATTATTTGTAGGGTAACTTATAGGGTACTTTCCGTTAACCTAGAACTATGAAAGGCAAGTAATGTCGTCTTATCTTATACTTCAAGTCTAAGAGGGAAAAATCTGAATATTATACATTTGTAATTTGGAAGGAACCCTCGGTGGGCGAGTTCGACTCGCACTTGTCCAGGTTTTTTTTATTTTTACTAAGCCAAATTAATGTTAACAGCGGAGCCTGGAACCAGTAAACTATAATGTCCTGCATGTCACAGGGATACCTACTGTCATATAATATCATCTCAACTTAAATAATGAATAATAAATAAATCTCTGCCTTTCAAAATCAGAATGAACGACGACGTATAAAAGAAAAAATATTTACTAGAGACGTCCCACTATAATAAACACAACTGGAATTGCGGCTAAAATCCCTTTGGCGTGTTATATCTTGAAATAAAAGGATAAAAGGGACGTAAGTATTGACATTTAAGATGGGCTAAATCTGTTTAAATCTTCTAATCCCTCCTTAAAGAACAGTATTTGTCTCTGCCTTAATCTGGATTATAGATTTTTGGGTAACTGTTATTTATTATATTTTTGTTTCTCATTCTTGTGATTTGTTATACAATATTGTTCACAGGTATAACTATTTAAGTACCTATGTACATTTACATAAATTATTTTAGTAATCGTTTTATGATATTATGCGCACCACATACTTACTGCTTATTTTATTTTTGTTTGTCTCCGCTAGCCAGAGGTAGACAACCTAAGAATGCCTGTAGACAACACACCTCTACCACAACATATTATTTTTTCGTTTCTCTTTTTAACTGTTTCGTTTGCTTACAACAAATAGTTGGTTGGGGGAGGCCTATGCCCAGCAGTGGACGTCTTTCGGCTGATATGATGATGATGATGATGAAGTGCCCATTAGTATTGTAGGTGTATATTACTAGTAGGAATATGAAGTCACAAAGGAAATATACGAGCAGGTACCCACTTCTGCATTGTCAGATATTTTTGCTTCGTCAGATAAACAAAGGCCAAGGCTGCTCTGTACCCTTTCTTATAAATAATTAGTAAGTTAGCACGAGACACCTGCGTAGGCGTCAAAGGTATTTTCGAACTTTCGTAGCATGGGGCAGGATTAGCACGTTCCGAATAACAGCCCAGGAGTCAGCCTCGCACTTGTCAGCCTTTTTCATGTAGGTATATAAAATATCCTGGTATTCTTATGTGTTAATAACCCAGTTATTGTTGAGCTGCAGTTTTCAGTCGCAAGGTGGTGGCCAATTTGAAACATACGTTCCGCCTTTCCTATTTGACATTAAAGTGTTTCGCACGCTCGAACTGACAGGATTGGAATGCGAAATTTACATAAGAGACAAAGAAACAATATTTATTCGTGACACAAAAATAGTTGCCATATATCGTAGAAAATAAAGTTAAATAATTAAATCTCAGATAAACCCATTGATCAGATGAAAGCTAAGCTGCTGATTATTGTATTGTTGAAGATAATTTTCTATTTGTTTGTTTATTCACTGGTATTAGTCTGATGAGTGGTGGTGCCTTTAAACCGAGGTAATTCTGTTTATCTGGCACATGACGTAGAACGCTTACCGTAAGGTGTATTTACCTCAGCATGTCACGTCAATCAGCTGTGTAGATTGAGCGTAAATACCTAATGAGCTCTCAGAACGGTAAACTGGGAATAGTGATTACTAATTATTTACTAAACTTGTTATGTCTGTTTCAGGCTTTTAGAACAATATCAACAAACTTATAAAATTGTTAGATATAGTATGTACTAGCTGTTGCCCGCGACTTCATCCGCGTAGAACTTAATACTTAGAAAATATAATGCAAACAAACTTCTACCATCTTAAGGGATGATTTCCGAGGCAAAAACTATTCTATATCCTTTGAAGGGTCTCAAATTATCTCTATACCAAATTTCATCTAGGTAAGTACATGGATTTTATCCAAACTCTCACCCCCTATTTCATACTCTTACGGAATGATTTTCGGGTTAAAAACTATCTAATGTCATTCTTCGGGACTCAAACGACCTTTATACCAAATTTCATCTAAACGGGATTCATCCAAATTTTCACCCCCCATTTCACCCCCTTAGGGAGTGATTTCCGGAATTACAACTATCCTTTGTCCTTTCCCAGGACTCAAGCTATCTCTATACCAAATTGTATTAAAATGGGTTCCATCCGAATTTTCACCCCTAATTTCACCCCCTTAGGGGATGATTTCTGGGGTAAAAACTATCCCATGTCCTTTCCCAGGACTTAACTATCTACACCAAATTTCATCAAAATAAATTACATCCAAATTTTCACCCCCCCCCCCCCCCCCCCCCTTTCACCCCCTTAGGGGATGATTTCCGGGATAAAACCTATTATATGTCCTTCCCCGGGACTCAAACTATTTATATACCAAATTTCATCTAAATCGGTGCAGCGGTTTAAGTAGCTCCATACAAATTTCCACCCCCAATTTCAGCCCCTCAGATATAAAAACTACCCTTTGTCCTTCCCCGGGGCTCATTTCATCTAAATCGGTTCAGCGGTTTAGGCGTGAAGAGGTAAAAGACAGACACACTTTCGCATTTATAATATTAGTATGGAAGTATGGATTATTAGTATGGATAGTATGGATTATTTCCGCTTGTCTTCCAAATAGAGGTGTAGCTGTAGACTCACTTCAAAAGAAAGAAGAAACGAAAAACTCATTCAAATATCTCAAAAAATTACGAAGCTACAACCGTTTTAATGTCGCTTGTTAGAGTGAGAAAACGATCAGGGACCGTGACGTCACGATCCTCGAGCGTCATAGTAAAAAACAATCGTTTCATTATAAAGGTGCGTTTTGCAGACGCAACAAACCCCCTCTTAAAACTTTATACACTTATAACTTAGTGATTACCTATATAGCCTCTTGCGTTGTTTTTTTTTCGAGATAATACAACATTATGATTATTTTGTTTAGTGTCTACATCCCTATTTTCGATAAGATAAGATAAAATAAGATTTCTTTATTGTCAGAACTGTGTAAATTTAGTTGTTTTGGGTAAAATAAAGTCCAACAGCTTGCCCATTTCGGACGTACAATATTAAACTTAAAGCTACTCAAATATACTAAAACAATAACAACAATACTATTTCCAAACAATTGTAACCATATTCACACATAAAATATTAATTTAGATCTATCCGACATCCGTATTTTCTTTTAAATCACGAACTTCGGAATTCGAAAATATTCGGGTATCTCTATCTCTATCGCACTAACAAATGACAGGAATGCAGAGGGGCTACCGCGAAAGGCATTCGAAGTTTCCCCTCTGTGTCATACTTACAAGTTCGTACATAAGTGCGACAGAGAGGGAAAACTTCGAATGCCGTTCGCGGTAGGCCCTCAGATATACGAACTTCGAGTTTCAGTTTTCGTGGTTTGGCTGAATACGCAAAGAGCGCGCGCGCGTGCCATTCAAAAAAACCAAGTTTATATTGTTCGAATTTGTTGTTACATTTGTACAAATTACGCCTTAATTCGACATTTGCGCATATAAGTTCGCATATCAAAATCGATTAATTTTATATTTGCTTTTGGGACCTATGTGTCTCTTCAATGTATATCGTAGACGGGATTAAAATTATTAATAGGCGAAAGAAAGGCAAAGCAATTCCGCCATTTTGTCCGTAGTATTTCTTATTACTGTGATTTTGACGTTTCTTTTAGCTGACAGATGTGGCGGCGATATACTTTAAGAATAATAAATGAAAAATTAAATGAAGTCGTATATTACGGAAAATTAATTAATTGTAGCAGTCGGATAAAAACTATCCTTAGGTTGCAGCTGGAATAATAATGTACCTATATAAAATGTTTCATATTTTTCCGTCCATGGGATGCTGAGAACATTCGTACCACAGAAAGCTTAGTTTCAAACTGGCTGATTCTTTTTTTAATTTAGAGATTTATTATAAGTGGAGATTAGAGTTATAAATTTACCACAAGTAAGCTGCTTTGTTTTGGATTTCTCGCTCTAGATATCGATTCATTTACATTAATGGACGTCACAACTGCTATTTCGCCTCTTTGTTTACAGATTACTACTATTTAAAAAAAAATAATTTTGTTAAATCTTCTTTTCATTCTAAAGAATTTCAAAACATTATATGAGTCCTAAATATTTAAAGAATTACTATCACTGCTATTTGTACTAATCGTTGTATATAAATTAGAGTTCTGAATATAATCATATTGACTATTATTTTTTTTTTTTTATTATTATATTTATTAACCAAAGATATAAAAAACTTATTCTAAAACATGTCCCTGCAAAACTGTTTGAACAGTTTGCCTGCAGGTAAGTCTCTTTTATGCTTAATATACATATCATAATAATAACATCGTTTTTAATCCTATTTTATACTTAAATGCTAACTTATTAATCTTGTTATAAATATGAGTGTGATATGATAACGCTTGCTTGCAAAATAAGCAAGCAAGCAGTTACTTAAGTGTAGGTATGCAGTAGGTGTTTTTTTAGTGCTTTTTTAAATTTATGTTTATTTGGTTCATTTCGGATGTCTTCGGGTAAAGTATTTAAGAAGTACGGAAGTCTCTTGGCTAAAGTACGGTCTCCAAAATAGTTATCAACCCGGGGTACTTCATACTTACCCGCGGACACCGACCTTGTGCTATGTTTGTGTTCTATCGGTATTGGGCTATGTACTCGATTGCTATGATTGTTAACTGCTAAAAGGTATTTATGTTTTAGGCTAACCGGAAGTATTTTACAGATTTTAAATAATTTTGAATAATCGCCCTTGCAACTGTTTTTTGTTTTTTTATTTACTAGTAATTTTAAGAATCTAATTTGCAATGCTTCAAGTTTGTCTATGTAAGATTTGAATGTAAGTCCATAGCAATCAAGGGCATATCCCAGCACCGAGTCTACTATAGCAAAGTACAGACATTTTAGTATATTGCTTGGTACTTTAAAGCTAAGGTGGTAAAATTTTCCTAGGAGTAATCTTAATTTACTACAAATATAGTTAATATGTTGTAGCCAGGAAAATGTAACATCAACCTTGACGCCAAGATATGTAACACAGTCTACCTTTTCAATATGTTTGCATTGGCAATTATTTAAACTATTATGAAGACAAGTAAAACTATGGGTATACATAAGTGGTGAGGTTTCAGCTATTGACAAATAAGGTGATTGAATGATGAGGAATTTGGTCTTATCTGTATTTAACACTATACCATTATCATGGGACCATTTAACGACTGCGTCTATGTCCTGTTGAACCAATCGACAAGTTTCTGAAAGGTTGGTTCCGGCAAGTAGGGTGCATAGATCGTCTGCAAACATGTGCGCGGAACAGTGACGCAGTACTCCACACAGACTGTTAACGTGCATGAGGTAGCACACAGGTCCGCACACGGAGCCCTGGGGGACCCCGCAGCGCACCCGCGTCTCGTCGCTTAAGCCGTCGCCTATCTTGACGCGATATGAACGTGATGTGAGGTAGTCCCGGAACCAGCAGTTCAGCGGCTGCCCCACACCACATTCGTCCATGCCCTTTAAAAGAGTGTCGGTTTCCAAGGTGTCGAATGCTTTTTTAAAATCATAAAATATGGCTACAACAAATTTCTTATCTCCTAGGTACGTATTTATCTCATCGGTGAATCTTGATAAAAGGGTAACAGTGCTTTTATCTTTTTGGAAACCATGTTGACAGTCGTTAAGTACTTTATTTTTTTGAAGAAAAGAATTAATTTGGTTTATGATACTTTTTTCGATCACCTTGTCAATGCTAGATAGAATGGATATAGGTCTATAATTGGAAAGTACTTTACGGTCGCCTTTTTTATGGATTGGACGGACTAAGGATTCTTTTAACTTGTTAGGATATTTATGTTGGGCTACTGATAAATTGATTAACCGAGCTATGACTGGACTCACCTTATCCATCACTAGTTTCAAGTCGGACATGCGTACAAGATCGCTCCCCGGTGCTTTATTTTTGTTCATTTGGCGAATGACGCGTTCAATATCCTTGCTACGCACGGGTTGCCATCTTATATACACGTCCGGTTTATTTACATAACTATTACGGTCTAGCCATTTTTCGTTACATATATGTTTGATCTGTTCGATCTCATCAGAGAAGTTAAGTGCGAACTTGTCACAAGTGTCTTTAATACTGCCTTGGTTTTCTACGTTACTAAGGACGGAACTATCTAAAGATTGTTTATTATTACCTAACAGACTATTTATTTTATCCCAAACTTTCTTAATATTATTATTGCAATTTAATATACTTTGCTTATCATAATCATTCCTACATTTAAAGGTAGCTTTATTACATCTATTTCTATACCTAGTATAATTAAGCCTCTTTGACATATTTTTTGGTTCGTTACTCCATACTAAAAATAACCTATCACGTTCTGAGATCATTTTTTTCAAATTATCAGTTATCCAATTCTTACAGTTTCTATTGTAGGAATTATCGCTTACAACTATAGTCTTATAACAATCCTTATAAATATTTTGGAACAGAAGAGTGAACGCTTCGTACAGTTTAATCGGGCATTGCATATTTAATAGGTCGTCAAAATTAGTCGCTAACAATTTTTCTCTTACTAGGCTATTATCAAGTACGTGCCTAGTAGCAGGCGGTGCGAGCGCAGGCGCGCGTGGTGGGGGCGCGCGCGCGCTCGCCGGTGGCCCGCGGGCCGGCGGAGCCGCAGCGCGCGCGCTCGCGTCGCCCCTCGCTAGGCTCTGTTTCCATTGTATTGCCACTGAAGTTAAATAGTGATCAGAAATCTTGTGCGTAATTACTGCCGAGTCGATAACGGATGCTGATGCTCTAACATAAATGTGGTCTAAACACGATTCTACAAGTTTTCCTGTAATAATTTCTCTCCGAGTGACATCTTTAATACATCTTGAAAAACCATATTCCGCCATCATATTTTCATAAGCTAAGACTCGGTTATCCTGACAGTTTAATAAGTTGATATTTAAATCGCCACTAATTATCACTTTAGAATTTCTAGGTAAGCTGTCTAAAAGATTACGTAATTCAGCTAAGAACTCTAACATTCTATCTTGTTTATTATAACGGGGAGGTCTGTATATAGATATGACATAAATATGTTCATTATTATTGAAAAGTGAAATGGACACGCATTCTGCCGATCGCATGGCGCTGGCGGTAGCAAGTGCGCCCGTCTCACTCGCACGCGCTCGAAGGCGCTGTTGCGAATAGACAAGCACACCTCCACCACTGCGGCCTTCGCGGGTATAGGCGTCCACTTTAAAACCATCGATTTGAAAAAATGGCAATAGCGAGTAATGTATATTGGCTTCGGTGATCACTAAAATATCTATGTGCTTCAAATGGTCATTAAGAGTTACGAGAAGCTCATTAAAATGCTTCCTTAATGAACAAATATTAACATGTAAAATACATAAATCTTTTACGCTAAAATTAATTCTCCAGTTAGATAAATTTTCGATACATACATAATTGACATTTTCATCAATTATATTGTCTAAGTTATTTAAGTCAGTGAATGTTGAAAGCAAAGTTAAACACGTTAGGCATTAGTAATTTAGGTATTTCACTCGTCCTTGAGTTCGGTGACATCGCTCTCAGCACGAATGCAGATTGATTTATCGCCGTCACTCTTTTTAACTAATATTTTTCCATTAGACACCCAGATGTACTTGTAGATTCCGTTTAGCAATTTTTTTGTGTTCCATAGTAAGGTTCGTACCGAGTGGGATAGGTCCTCGTTAATATAGAGTTTGTTCACTGCCGATCCATTGGTAACCATATTACTCGTTAACTCCGCCACCTTACGCCGCTGCGCGAGCCAGCTGTCCCGCGCCGCTGCGCCACCGGCGCCGGCCTTGAACCCGACGAGGATGGCCGCCGGTTTGTTGTTGCCGGGCCGCGGTTGCCGAGCGCGCCTTGCCCACTCGACATCGGTGGTATTCACGTTGAGTACTGCACCCAGTTTGGATAAAATATCTTTCAAGTTTTCGCCGGGAAGTTGTTCAACGCCCACTATTTCAATATTATTCTTCCGAGTTGTTTGCTCGAATTCGTTCAATCTTTGTTCCAGGGCAGCATTGAATTTTTCTAAGTAAACGCATTTATTATTGACACTTGCGACCGTCTTTTCTAGTTTGTAGATTTTTTGCTTTGACTGTTCGTGTTCAGTAATCAGTGTGTCGTATTTATCGGACAGCAAGGTCAAACTTTGAGTGATGGAGTCCAGGTGTTTCATGACTCCCGGGAGTGCGCCCACTTTCTTTTGAATGTCTTTTAGTATTTTCGACTGGCTATTATATTCGTCTTCTATTGTCTCTTCTTCCGATTCATCTTCCTGACAGTTACTGCAATAAATTCTATTTTTTCCACTTTTGATGTCAGCCGCTAACCCCTTTACACAGCTCCTGTGGAATGTCCCTTGACATGGTCCCTGGCAAACAAAGTGTGAACCTTTTTTTGCGAGCACTTTCTTACACTTTTGGCACTCCATTTCGCGCGCGAATTTAGGTTAATTTTGAGCAAGTAATAATACAAATATCCGCACGGGCGCACGCGCGTGTACGCACCGCTCGGCGTTCATCCGTCCCGGCTTTGCGTAGGTAATCTAGATTGATGTATTTTTTATCTACTTAAATAAGGCCCGATAAAATAGTAGAGTCGTCATGAGTCTAGGATGATTGCTATGTATTTATTTAAGTATTTATATCTATGAAATATATCATCGTCTAGTACCATAAAACCAGCCTTATTGAGCTTATTATGGGGCTAGTTCGATTTGTATAAGATTGTCCCATAATATTTATTTATTTATTATTTCCAATAGTATATCCTGACATCACTGATCTAATGACTATCATACAGTCCTCGGTATTACCAGCGCTACATAGCGCGTTTATTAAAAGGCTACAGATCCAAAATCATCAGTTAGGAGACTTCTAACACCGACCTTTTTCCAGGTAAATTACCTCGGTTCCCAACAAACGTCTGCTTTCAGGATTTGGACATTCGAATTGTACCCAAAAAAATCTTCAGGAATCATAGGAGCCGTGAAACATGGCGCTGTGTGATTGTTTTGTTAGAAAAAGATGATAATTTATTCGGCAACACTTGGTTGTAATTTTCATCGGTGACCAGTACTAAACCCAGTTAATCCCAACTACTCAAATGTATTCCAAATTTACCCTTATCTTTAAATCATTGAGTATATTGTTATCTACCCTATATTTACTGGTTTAAAAAAACAACATGCCTATATACACACTTTCAATCCTATTTTAAGATACTATGATATTCATTTCGTATGACGATTACGTCTTACGAAATGAATATCTTTATAAATTGAAGGACTGGACATTCTGATGTTACATTACATATCTAAGCTACATTAGGTATTGGAAAGTTTCATAAAAACTAGTTCAGTTAGTTTTTGCGATTAAGAGGAACAAACATAGGCACAAACTTTAACGTTTACTTTTTATATGTAAGTTACACGCCCGAATGTCTGGTAGGTACGGGAGTTATGTCGTGGTTATGTCCCGTAGTATTGAATTCGTGACGCTTATTGGACGGATCAGCAGGTGGTCTATTTGACTCTACGTATCATGGCATGCCATTGGTATGATATCTATCGCTGACTAGTCTGTTTTGAACAAGCGTGACAAGTTAACGCACATAAAATAGATCCAGAATGGCATTTTCATTTCACTCGACGGAATATGCGCAATTACATAAATAATTACAAATCATAATTAACTGCGAAGTTAGTTGTATAGTCAGACGCAGGGAAAGAAAACCCCAAGGGAAAAGTTATCTAATCCTTTCTCTTCTCCAGGGTGCATTGAAACTTCTATCAGTACCTATGAAGAGAATGGAATATATTCTTCTTTACTCACTGTATACGCGGAACAGATGGAGAAAGAAACAGATCAAGAAAATAATAATAATAAGATTGATTTATTCAAAGGTTAAGATTATTCCTCTTCAAGTAAATACTCTGTAGCAACTTCAGTAAGATTCTTGAGGTTCTCTATCCGCCCTGAAAATTTTGTTGTCGGGCATTCCAGAACCATCGGGGAAAAAATTATCAACATTACATGATCGAGGCAGGTCACGACGCCCACGAAGGCGAAACGATGCTAGGAGGAGGTAGATAATATAATGTATTCCTCTTTACACACTACATACGCCTTGCTGCACGCATAAATGAGACCTCACATGTTAGAGCGAGTACCTAGGAGTACACGCAATAAATATATCAATATCATATCGATGCGCCGAGGCACATAGACCAGTCTTCATAATTTAGCGTCTTCGAATTCAACAACATACCTACCACATACGGAGGCTGGCCATTGCGCATCAATCGCTCGTGTCCTAATAACCGTTTAAGTACGAGGGTGATTTATGGAAAAACCCAACAAAGGGCCCCCCGATCCTACGCCGATAAATCTACGCACGAAATAATACGATCCCCGGGCGATTTGTTCACCGGGACAAAGAGACTGTTTTGTCTAATAAAATTTAAGCGAGGAGGCTTGTATTTTAAGAAATCCTAAGCCCTCATTTATGCACATTCTGTCAGACACACGATTATGGAAACACTCACACCTGTAATGTGTAGGTATACTAAGCACTTTTGGGCATCGCCATACGTTTGGGTTTCGGCGACGCGGAGCCTGCGCCTTCGCAGGCGTCGCCTGTCCATAAATGCAGCCTTAGTCAACTCTATACATATGTCATTTAACCGCTCAAGGCCTAAAATAGAAATTTTCATTACTGTGTCCTCAACTCAAAACACTGTATTTCTGTGTTTTTTCGTCTAAATATGGATATAACCGTGAGCGTCAAGCATACCCTTATGATTTTCTTACTTATTTCGAATTAGGTTATAGTACCTAATTCGAAATAAGTCAGTTATAGAGAAGCCGGCTATAGCGGAGCACGCTTCTCTATGACTAAATACGAGTATTAGGTATGAATGCAAAAAATTACCCGGGGCTATAATTGCTGGAATATTAACTTACGTTTTAATAAAAATAAGTTAATATTAACTCATACAAAATAAACATACAGTAAATCAAACCGCACCTAGAAGAAGGAACGTAACTTTTTACAAAAAAGATGAAACAGAAGATAAAAAGCAACAAAGAAAAATGCCACTACAATCCCGGGATTCATGTGTGCTACATGAATCTAATCCCAGGCACGTAAGTAGAACTAAGACGGCGGCATTCGTGCAAATTCACTATAGTTATGCACATGGAGCGAAACTAAGTATGGTGCCGGTGACGTCATAATGACGCAAAGTCGCATATAGGATGTTTTTTTGAACAACATTGCAACACTGCATTGATTCTTAATAATGTAATAATGGTAATAAATACATTATTGTGTATTTATAAAAATGTTTATACAAAAAATAATATAAATATTTAAAAAACCGGGGTTCCGTATCTATAAAAACGGCAAAAAAATCACGTTTGTTGTATGGGAGCCTCCTGTTGCCTAGTTGGTGGTGACCCTGCCTACGAAGCCGGAGGTCCTGGGTTCGAATCCTGGTAAGGGCATTTATTTGTGTGATGAGCACAAATATTTGTTCCTGAGTCATGGATATTTTATATCTATTTAAGTATTTATATATCTACATAAGTATGTTTATCGTCATCTAGTACCCATAGTACAAGCTTTGCTTAGATTGGGACTAAGCCGATTTGTGTAAGATTGTAAAAGAAAAAAAAAAAAGTTTTTAGTAATAGTTGTTATAGCGGCAACAGAAATACATACATCATCTGTGAAAATTTCAACTGTCTTACTATCACGGTTGTTGAGATACAGCCTGGTGACAGACGAACAGACAGACAGAAAGACAGACAGACATACAGACGGTCAGCGGAGTCTTAGTAATAGGGTCCCGTTTTATTCTTTGAGTACGGAACCCTAAAAACGATATGAATAACATTTTTATTGGGTATTGTAATTCTAACAAAAAATAAACAGATTCAATAGCGACTTCGCTCAAACGAAACAATAATACTTCGGTTATATTTACGATTTACAAATAAAACAATTATTATACAGAAATTCGTTGTTGTTTCCAACAATCTTGTTATTTACGTTTGTATTAACGTGACACAGACAGTTAGTTTTTAAACGTGTCCAGTACTCTCAAAACCGGTACCATAGTTTCGCTCCCTGGACTTATGCATGCTCAGATAGTATACGCTGCGCTGCTGTGGATTCGCGTCATGTCCCGCTTCGCCTCAGACTTCACTCGAAAAACGACTGCTACGCAGGTTCTACATTTGTGCCGAGATTTATACGTCCTACTATATTAAATTAGAAAACGAAATGGGAAAATGAGTCTGTATACCGAGACCACTGGAGGTAGACCCTGGGCGAAGGCATGGCTGCGCACGATTAAGCTTGATTCGATCTTTTATCGTTCCGACGACAACTTGGACACCAGCGCGCCGCTGTCCGCCCTACATCACCAAGCACAACATTTACTTGTCTAATTTACAGTTGTATAGGTATATGTCGGCCGCCGATCGTAAAATCCGGCAGATCACGAAATTCCTAGGCATATCGTGAAACGCCGCCATTTCATGATTTGGCTAAATGACATCCGCCATATCGTTAAAAACTTAACGTTTAACGATTTGTCTAAAGACTTTTAGGCAGATCATGAAATTCCTAGGCATATCATGAAACGCCGCCATATCGTTCAATACTCGCCGTTAACCTTAAGTTGGGTTTGCAAACAAGTTTTTCCGCTCTTTTATAAAAAAAAATAACCTCGAAGACGAAAGCGGGAGCAAAGCTCCCGCGTTCGCCTTGTAACCTATCCGCGATCCGAGTCGGTTTTGCCACTGAATCGATCTGCCGTATTTTTTATCAGGCACTTCATGATATGCCTGTTCAACTTTTAGCCAAATCATGAAATGGCGGCGATTCATGAAATGCCGGCGTTTCACGATATGCATAGGAATTTCGTGATCTACCGAATTTTACGATCGGCCGCCGACATAAAGATGTCGCTCCCGTATCGGCCTTACTAGCTATGTACGTAAGTAGGTACCGCATCTCATTGACATAGACGCTGCTGAAATCATCTTTTCATAGATGTACCTACAGGGCCAATGATGACGATGATGATTTAAAAATAAAAAATATCTCAGATCGGTAGTACACTCAGCGTCAAATACTCTGTAGCAGTCAAAGTGGCGAAATAGTTCGGTACACAATACTAAATATTTGGTGTACCGAAATATTTGACTACTTTGGTTGCTACAAAGTATTAGACGCTGAGTTGTACAATGCTTTCGGCTCGGGCGTTTAATATGCAAGGCTTTCTCTACCACCCGTAGTGGGTTACATCAGTAATTTTCTGAGAAGCAGTATTTTCTACTCTATTTAGTAATTTCCACAAGGGTAATTAGGGTAAAAAAATACTTTAATTAACTCCAAATATCGAAAACTGTTTGGCTGTGGCATCGACATTTTTCACAAAGTGGTCATTGATCGCCATGTAGTAAAAGAAGCAGATTCGAGCCCGTCTCTAAATAATGTAAAAATGTTATTGCCGTTTTATATTCAACCCGTCTAATATGTGTCAGACACATTATGCTTATGTGCGTGTGAAATAACAGCTTTATATTAAGTCTTATTAGTTACATTAGCACTGTCAGTGCCAGGAACCGGCTAGGTGGGCTCTTTGCTCGTAGGCGATTTCTTCTACAAACGGTTTTTCGCATATTATCGGCTACGAAACCGTTTACACTGAATGTGTTAGGTAAAAAATCATACATCTAGTAACGTATAATATCTGTTTGCAATGTATTACATATTAACCCTTTTTTGGCAAATTAAAACAAAAATCGTAAGTTTAAGCCTCGTTTACGCCTTGTAGAGCAGAAACAATTCTGCATAAAAAAATACAAAAAGCGCATCAAAAAATTCACAGCAAATACAAAACTAAATTTACTCATGGTCTGTTGCGTTATGAAACAAATATTAATTTTTAACTTATTTTATTTGTTACTGCGACACGTATTTTTTGTTATATTGTTTGTAAGCGACCCTATGAACAATAAAGTCCCACCTTTTTCATGGTCTTAACTTATTTTCACAATATACTTACTATTGATTTGTAACTACTATCCTTTTGAGACCTTGACAATAATCATGCAATTTATGAGTCTCTACCGCTTCCTAATCTATTCACAGAGAAACAGTCAGTCTTTACAACTTTTTCTTTGCTTTTAAGATTAGTTTGGTTTGGCTTTGTACAAATATTTAATTCATTGTCATATTTAGCTTGAGTCAATCAGTAGCCATTAAGATAACATATTCAAACTCCTTATTGTAATACTATTTAACTTTAGCATCATTTGAACCATGTACCGAACTTATTTATTAATGTTTACCTTTCTCATCCAGCGACTGACAAAACTATAAACAACTACCTACTAACACATTGCCGAATAAAACTAGTATTTTATCAAAATACGCATGTGTCGTAATCGCCCAATCACAAATAATCAGCCTGTTTTCAATTAGTTAAAATACGTAAATTCATTGGTAAAAGTCGCCTTGAGTCGCTTTCATCGTTTGCAAGACCGCCGTACTGTATCCAATCATTTCATAAACAACGTTTCGTAAATATTAAATTCTTACTTAAAATCACTAGGTAACTTTACTTAATTTATTACCAGCCCGTAACTGCAAGAACACATCCAGATACACAAGTGTATCCGTCGCCATGTACAACCACTTGACACAAACTATTTGTCCAACACCCCCTACTTATGATTGGTCTCTAACGACTCTAACATTCCTTTTGTTTTTTGCCAAAGTAAGTATACCTATATAGGTACATAACACCATTTGCATTTAACTGACAATTGCATGAATAAATCTGTATTTCATTATGCGTTTTAAATTTTGTTCGCGCGTCGACATTTATATTATAATCACAAATAATTACTGAAACCTCAAATAAACAATCAAATTGCAACTCAACGACACGAAACGAAACTCGTATTTCAGAACAAAACGAGCGTGCAAGAGATAAAGAGGCTTAATATACATATTCTGTTAATAATATCTTAAATTCATGAAATACGAAACTATTTTATTTTATGGATTTTTATAACTCCCGAGGGAGTTATGAGTTTGTGTATGATGATGTTGTGATTTGTTAAAGCAAATCTAGTAGGCTACGTGGGGCCACGCCCCCTCTCCCTCCACTCGCAAATCTGTATGTGAAGTGAAGTAGTCAATTTCGTCAATTTTTGATTGGTGCGGTTGTATTAAACTTAGATTTGTCTGCCTTTTGTAGTTATTTATTTCCTCGCGAATGTGATGAAAAACATGGTGTGTATCACGGGCAGTAAGGGGATTACAAATTCGACTCATTAAAAGCCCTCCGCCTTCGGCGTCGGGCTTTTAATAGACTCTTGTTTGTAATTCCTTTCTTACGGCCCTTAATGCACAGTGTACTATTGTTTAGTTTAGTTGTATTTTAAAGTTATTTTAGTTTTAAATAATTAGTTTAGTTAACACTTATTCTTTTATAACCTATGTTGTCTTGAATATTGTTTATATGAATAAATATAATTTTTATTTGTTTTACTTTATAACTTACATTATCATTAAAAACTAAACTCAAAGTAATATTACAATTTATTCAAAAATATTTTTTATTTTAATCACAAATAAATAAAGAAGCCTCATAATATATAAATATATATTATAATTTAGAATAAGCACTGAAACCTCAAATAAACACTCCATTAACAACACGACACTCATATTGCAGAACATAACGAGCCGCACTTGAAATTGCGCCACATAAAGGGCACCTTCCTGCCTAGACCGTAAGAGATAGAGAGGTTCTCTTTTTTACAAAATGTAGGCCAGCTCTTTGCTCTCCGAGGGCTTAGCATACCGACAGCAAACATGCAAATGGCCTTCCCGAATTCTTCAAGAAATTTCAGGGGGGATTCAAGAAAATAAAACAATAAAAATATGCATAAAATGAGGAGGCCAATTCAATTTCAATTCAATTTCAATTTCAATTTATTTATTCAATAACCTAAACAGTACAACAACGTCAACAACCCTACGTGTACAGTACAACAATGCTTTCAGGGTGCTACTGGGGCTGCCCCGTTGCTGTAGTGCATCCGGGATGTTCGCGGATGCCAGAGTTGACTGTTTCTATACAACTATGAGGAAACGCTGCACATCCCTGGCGCGCAGGGTACATACTAGCTCTAATGCTAGGTATCCTGAGGGCATTTGCGGAGAGTTTTGATTGTGAGTATGTGAATCATTGTCATTGTGATCCACGTACTGACAGTCAAGCGCTACTAACTACTGTCCTTATTTTTCATATTCATATTCATATAATTTATTGCATAACATGTGTTTACATTGGTGTTAAAATACAGTTGGTTTCAACATGTTCCCTTTCGGGCATAGCAATCTACTACAATACAATTTTATATGTTTTAGGTTATAATATTTGCTTACTTTAGGGTAAGAAACTGTAACTAACTTTATTTATGATCCCAGCGAACAACGTCATTTGGACAAGTTTATTATAAAAATAAAGTGTCTAAACTTTTGCTCTAAAAAAAAACAAAAACGAACTAATTTTCTGATGATATTCATTTATTAACGAAGGCAAAAACGTAAAGAGCGGTGCAAATCTTCAGCAAATACTCCCTTGGGGCGCATACTTTATTGTCACGAAGTTTTATTTACTAAATTATTAAAAGGGGCTCTAACTTCTGTTCTTAAGCATGCTTGTGGAACACTCTAAACAATTAGATGAAATGATGCTTTTAAAGTTTAACCTCACAAATAATAATTGTTTGGGTGTAAATCTTGCTTTTAACCGTTTCTGCTGCTTAATAACTTTGTATGTAATTCATATTTAGACCCATTTGCACAATTGTTTATTGTCCGTAATTCCAATAATTGACACCTTTATAATCATTAATCATGCAAAGCATTAAGATTGAACGTGCCAACTATTGAAGCCACCTTGTACACTGGGATACCTAATAAAGTCGCCGGCGCGCGGCGAGTCGAGGATTAATACAGAATAATAGTTTATCACCTTTGAAATATGTACCTCCATACAGATGGTCCACTGGGCACAATACAGTTTGGTACAAAAACCATTTAGAATCGTATTGCGGGCCGCATGCGCTTAGCGGAGATAATCCTCCTGTAATAAGGACCTGACACGGGTCCGATCTTATTTTACGCCCATTCCTTCCTTTTCACGAGGTAACAGCGCACATACATTCATTCATTTAAAATGAAACCCGGAATTGCTTGTTATTTATATTTCATATAACAGTAAAATAGAAATTGTAGCCGGAAGGATTTAGCTTTTAGAGGAGGCTTTTTGATTTATTATTTGTGCTTTCAGTTTCGTGCAGTATGAACCATTTCCTTGTAATTTCCCATTACTATTTTTAAGTAAAAGAATGCCTGTAATAGAAAGTAATAATTCTTTGTTGCAAAAGGTGGTGTTGAAGATTCTTTTTAATATTGTTTACGTCGAAACTATAAGGGTTCCATTTTGGCTATGGAACCCTAAGAAGGCTCTCGAGGCATTATACCGAGGATGCTGGCGGTATTTCCTCGTTGAACTGCAATGCTGATGTGTTGCACGAGAAAGCCGCCAGCTCTTCGATCACCAGTTATGATGAATACTAATGCTGAGATAACTCTCTATTCTGTAAATTCCTACAATTGAGGCGTTAAAAACTATAGGTAAATTCAAAATACAAATTAAAACGCAGACACTTAAAAACCACTATCTTGAAATAATTTGTAATGTGAAGTGGGGAAGACTTCGTTTTCGACCATGGTTTTCTTCTATGTCGCTGAACCGAATTGTTAAGTTGTGGTACTCAGTAGACGTAAATATTTATGTTCGTTAATTTGTTGCAAAGTAACTTTTCGCTAGGATGCACCTTATAGAATTTACCAATTTACTAGCGAGAAATCAAAAAAAGTCCCATACATTCGAGAATTTGTAGCTGCCAAAAGTTGTCCCGAGATATCTCGTGTAACCATTTTTGATATTTGCTCGGTATTGTCGGTATACACGATATAAAAAAATAAAATCTTCTACACCACCTTTTGCAACGTACCCCCCTGCTTTGAACCACCTCTAATGTAATGACTCGCGTATTCTAAGGAAATTACTAAAAAATGGAAATACAAATGATTAAATTGTTAAATTATGTTGAAAGTAATACGAACCATGAAACCGCGATAGGAATCCAAGGCTTGTATTACCAACCTATTATCTAGGTTTTGTTCATTTGTTAAAGTATTCCGGGTTATAAATTAGGTGTCTATAGCATATTTAATTATTTATTCATGTTGTAAAATGATCTGTGATCAAAAGGAACAATAAGATCGTGCAACCTGGTTTTTAGGGTTCCGTACTCAAAGTGTAAAACGGGACCCTATTACTAAGACTTCGTCCGTCTGTCCGTCCGTCCGTCCGTCCGTCCGTCCGTCCGTCCGTCCGTCCGTCCGTCCGTCTGTCTGTCACCAGGCTGTATCTCAAGAACCGTGATAGCTAGAGAGTTGAAATTTTCACAGATTATGTATTTCTGTTGCCGCTATAACAACAAATACTAAAAACAAAAATTTTTTTTTTAAGCGGGCTCCCATACAACAAACGTGATTTTTTTGCCGTTTTTATAGATAATGGTACAGAACCCTTCGTGCGCGAGTCCGACTCGCACTTGGCCGGTTTTTCTTAAAAGATGTCCTGCTGAGAGCACTCCGGTGTTATAAATTTACTCTCAATTTATCTTTTTGTAGATTGCTTTGGTAGTAATAGCGGTCGAGGCGTGAGAAACCCGGCAAAAAGCTCGCCGGTAGGCAAAAGAGAAAATACAGCCGATACAAAATTGCTGTAATTTTAATGTTACTTGTTCAGTGCGGCACATTATCCCGTCTTTTGACTTTTTACATTTATAAAACATTGACTTATGTAGTCAACAGGTAGTAAAATGGTCTATTAAGACACTGTGTTAAATAAACTATCTCGCTTTGATTAAATTGGACTAACATTTCGGTTAATGTGAGGCGGCAACCAAAGACGTACTTGTGTGACATGTAGGTATATTTTTTACCTGTTATTGTGTACAATAAAGTGCTTACATACATACATATCTTAGCGTATCTGCTATTTCTAATGATATGTAAATGACATAAATATTACGGGACCGGACACAAACCGATCTTGCCCCATAGTAATCTCAATACAATTAGGCTAGACGACGATATATAGGTATATTTGCTTAATAGAACTAAATAATTAAATACATACAGAACATCCAAGACTCAAAAACAAAATAAATACTCATCATACAAATATAATATCCCTTTACCGGGATTTGAACTCAGGACCATCATTTTCGTAGGCAAGGCTCACTAGGCTAAACTAAACCCATTTGTCGGTGTGATGAACATGCACAATGCACAATGAGAATTAAAAAAAAACCATATTGGCATCAGAAACAGGCTTTCCTTAATAAGTTTCCTATTATGTGTATTTGTTGGTTATTGGTTCTAAGGGTTAAAATGATCTCAATTTAATCTTTACACATACCTAACCTTAAATGATATACTCGTACATCTCTAATACCTGATTTAATTTAATTATATTAATTTATATGAGTCCTGTTATACTCTATCCGAAACTATAAGAACAAATTCCGACAAACGATCGCAAGCCAATAACGACTTTTTTGCTCTTTCGATAAAGTACCTAGTTTATTTGTTTCTGTTTTTTTTGGTTGTTTATTTTGGATTTGCTCTTGCAGTTCCGAACGTACTATCAATTTTTTTTTTAATTCTTTTCGTAATTGTGTCGACTGGCTTAATGCAGAGTATATAATTATTTAGCCATTCGTCACAATTAATATGCCATAAGAAAAAATATGCCAATGCAAAAAAGTCGCAGTTAACAGCATTACTTCAACCCTCGCCTACTGTATTTCCTTGCCGGCTGTGCCTGTGCGCTATTCTTGCTTTGCCGAGTAGAGCCATTATAAGAAACATTATTAAATTCAAAACACCGTTTGTTACGTTAAAATGATACTTCCGTTCATTTGGCTACAACGAAATTCTCATTATTTTCTTATTACAGTATTATTTAGAAAAGTGTGATATTTTTTTAATTTGAATAAACATGGCTCGTTGGCAGTTGTATTAGACTTTATTACGGCTGGCAAGTCGCGGTGAGCACACTTTTTTATTATGAGTGCCACGCCACACTCACTTTTTTAAAATACGTTATAAGATTCGTAAGAGGGTTCACGAGCTTTAAGGGGATCCCATACGCCAATGACCTTCGGTCTGAATTCCTTGGTTTTCTAATGTTTTTTGTAGCTTATCATATTAACAACATCAGTTTTAAGCAATATAGTATCCCATATTTACTTCAAACATCACTGTCTTCGAGATATTTGGCATTAAAGTTGAACAATTTTAGACCAAAAAACAGGTTTTTTGGCCATAACTTTTGTGTTAATTAATTTAAAATCAAAACCCTACACACGTTTATATAGATATCAGAGACGAACCCAAATATGTAGATTTCGTATATTTTAGATCTTTCACAGCAATCTTATAACAAAAAAAGTGTTTTTTTAGACAATGTTTTAAAAAATCATAAAAAAATAACTGTTCATTTCTTTCGATATATGGTACACCAAAATGGAGATTAAAGATTGAAGAATCGAAAGCCTTTTGCCTTATAATTCTATCTGTAGTGCAAAAGTATTTGTATCGATTCAAAACTAGTCAAAAAACGATGAAAACCTCGGGTAGCCCCTTAAGGTGACGTGAGCTACGAAAACGGATTTTTAAAAAATCGTAGCTCTTGTTTGGATTATAAAACGGCTGCCTTAAATTTAATTAGTAATTTTGAGGCTTTTCTCGAGGGAAATCAGCTATTCGAATCCTGAGTTTTTGAATTTCGCTTGATAGAAAAAAATCACGAACATAGGTCTAAAATACACTTAAAAAATCGTAACAAATTATGCACAACAGCTAAACATATTAAAATTGGTTTTAAAAATCGGCAATGTTATGTTTGAGGGAAATCAGCTATTACTGTTTTATTTATTAAAACGCACAAAGAATTAAAATCAAAAAACATGATATCCGCGCTTCCAAACACGCACTTCCATCTCGCTCACGCTTATGCTCAGTGAGAGGGAGAGAAGACCACGAACCTACGCCCCCTTAACTTAGTTGCATCATTAGAGGAGAGCAGGCCCCGTAGCATGGATGGCCTATCACGCGATAAGTGACTTGACAGAGCATCCGTCCCTGGCTGACGCCGCTCGATAGAACGAGACGGCGCTGTCGCGTGATATCCACGCTACGAGGCCAGTAAGATTCGTATACAGGGAGCATACGTGCACTGCTGATATCTCCGCTATTCAATGCGTGTATATTTATATTGACGAGTGTAGATATATTTACGTGTTTGTATTTATGTGATTGACTCACGGCCTGTGGAAATAAACGAACATATGCATATCCTGTTTCAAAAAATTATAATCCAAATTGTAAGCTATCTAAACTTTAATTCTATTGAAGTAGTTTGTTGTTTTCACTATGTTGAATGCATTTTGTTCAAGCTCTTCATTATTTTATCAAATCTACATTGTTTACCTTTTGTTCGCCTGTGTAGCCTACTTTAGATTTTATTCACATCACATACAATCACAATTTATTTAATGACCTTATTCGTCCACTTAATTTGTCATGAGTCATGACTTAAGAAGTTAAGGCGGTAGCACATCGTATTTTTGATGAATATCAATCTTAAGGCGAGGTATGCCTACTCCCCATTTGTTGTATTTGCGATTCTATTTTCAATGAAACTAACCGTATATAATAATATAATCATGTAATATTATAAGTAAAACTTCTGTTTTGCTAGTTCGGAGCATAATATAGCAATTGTACCAAATGGTTAAACGATAACCAACAAACTACCTGGCATTCCTCGCCTTAACACATGTGGCGGAAATGTTTATTTTGTAGTGTGTATTTACGATCGGTTTAATAAGGTTTTTAATCCGAATGGTATAGCGTAGTTTTATAACTTCGCAGGCTGTTGCAGCTTTTGTTACGTTTATGATCCACTTTTGCTGGCCTTTAAAACACTTTCACTGTTTCAAAATGGATTGTAAATTATATTGGCAGCATTAGAGACGTATGGTGGTGGTAACGATCAGACCCTAACCAAACTATTAATACTATTAAGGCAGCTCAAATTAACCGTGATTAAAGCAGATTAATCGAGAAAACCATCTCAAACGGCAATCGTTATACTCTACAATCTAGCTGTACACTTTAGATATAGACATCGTTGTTGTACAGAAATGTATGATACCTCATTTATTGAATATACATAGGTATCGCTTATATTCTACCGATTCTGACTACGTCAGTAATCCGATTAATAATTGCGGGGACATATTTCAATAGACGTTCGTACGTATGTATAAAGACGTTGCGAGACTAATGGGACGTTAATAATTTGCGCAAGTCTCTATTCAAGAGTCTCGTAAGATTTATCACTACAGGATCCTGGCAAGATGCCTCCTGGCAAGCTGATTATGCACTTTTTAAATGCTATGGAGACAATTAAAGTTATTCCGGTTAAAATGTGTTTTTTAGGTAACATGGGAAATGTAGGTAAAGTAAAAGTAAAGTAAAGTAAAAAAGTCATTTATTTAAACAGAATGAGTTTTACATAGTTACCAGAGGTCCCCACACTAGGCTACGCCTGTATCGTGGTGAACCAGTTAATTTTTAAACATCAGTTAAGTTACCACAGATATTTATTACATTTGGAGGAGTAAGAAAAAATATTTTACATTGAAAAGTTTATACTTAGAGACTAACTTAGATATTAAAGATAAAAAGGTACCTTCAATGAATTACTTTTTGTTTGCGTCAGTGAGTAGTGTAGTTAAAGGTACCTTAGTAGTGTAGTTGAACAAATTATCCGTGGTAAGGTACCATTATAATTTTGCCATGTCCATCTGCCCGTCTGTCTGTCCGCTTAGCTCAATGAAGTAACAAATCGAGTGGCATCCGCGCTCACACTCGTACTAACCCGACTCAGTTACCTATAAGCCACACAAAGTTAAGCAGTCTTCAGCGTACAGCTTGCTTAACAGCAACAGGAGCTTTATGCTCAACACCGGGGGCAGCCTTGGATGCACTGCTCGATCTAACGCCACTCCACCTGCAAGTGCAAAAGGAGGCGAAGCAGTGCATCTACAGGATATGCACACTAACAAGGCCAAAATGGCGCTCTCAAGCGCTAAGCAAACTTGAGGCCCTTGTTTTTGATAACAAAAACCTAAGCATGCCCACTGACGACACATACGTGGAATGCAAATTCACTAGACTGTATACAGTGGAAATACCTCCGAGAGACAAATGGACAAATGACCAAATGGACTTCAAGGAGGGAAGCCACATTTGGTATACAGATGGATCAAAAAAAGGTGATGATGTTGGATGTGGTATCTACGGTGAGAGGCCAAAGTTCAAAGCTAGCGTCAGCATGGGGAAGGAGGCCTCAATCTTTCAGGCTGAACTCTTCGCATTAAATAAATGCGTGGAGATAAATCTTGAAAGAAACCTAAGGAACCAACATATCTACATCAACTCGGACAGCCAAGCTGCTCTGCTGGCACTAGAATCACTAGAGTCCTACTCTAAACTAGTCCAGAATTGTAAAAATAATCTAAACACCCTGGCGAACTCCAACAAAGTCATACTTAGATGGGTACCAGGGCACTCCGACATTGTAGGAAACGAAAGAGCAGATGAACTCGCAAGGCAGGGCGCAGACACGGCCCTAGTCGGCCCGGAACCGTTCTGTGGCATCACAAAACGGAAAGCATATTCTCTGCTAAACAACGCGGAAAAATCAGAGGCAATCAAGCTGTGGAAGTTCACCAAAGGACAAAAACAAGCTAAAGCCCTGATCGAAGGGTTCAATAGTAAGCTGTCTAAAGAGTTATTACAATTCAAAAGGCACAAAACCTGCGCAGTGACAAGAATCCTGACAGGACATTGCAAATTGAACAAACACCTGTTTCAAATGGGTATGAAGCAGGACACAACTTGCAGGTTCTGCCAGGAGACAGAGGAGACTGCAATGCACATTCTCTGCTCCTGCGGACCACTCATGCATAAAAGAAGTACCTACCTAGGGCGGCACATAATGCACCCACAAGAAGTACAACATATCACCGCCCAAAGAATCTGGAATTTCCTGGAGGCAACGGGACTTAACGGTGAACTCTAAAACAAGGGCTGCCACAATAGATCACTTGCTGGTCGAAGCGGCATATTAAGGCCCACAAACAAAATAATAAAAATAAAAAATAATACCTATAAGTTTGTTATTTACACTTTGAAAGCTACGATCCGACGTGAACTGAATATATGAACTCAATATATCCATTGTTTCTAACAGCATAATGGCAACTACATAGTTTACAACGGATTTTTAAGAATAATTTTTTGTAATATGAGACGGAAGGAAAGTGTCTCATTCGCCGTCCTAAACCCAAAACGTAAGTGAGAAAACTGTTTATATTTTTCAAAAATAATGGACGCTGCTGAAAAGATTTGCAACTTTTTCTGGTGCTAAGGAAGGTTATTCCTATCACCAAAAAAATAATCAGGCACTTCTAAAGTTTTCATCCATTCCCCATTCCATAATAGGTTACTTCCACACAGTATTATATCTGATGAAGGAAAAGGAACCTATTGCGTTAACAAAATAAGTAAAGCTCAACTACTTAACGTGATCAAACTAGTATCACTATAATATTATCATAAGTTAAATTGAAGTTCAGAGAAAAATTTTAACAGTAACTTCTGTGCTCGGAACTTAACGATGTTAATGTTATAAGTTAAATATAGGTTTTTTTTAAACAGACGGTAAGGCTCACGGTTGGGCCCAAATCTCAAATCACGACTTTGAAACTCAGGGAGGTCATTAACTTTTAAGAACGATTTCGATGTTGATATTTTCAGTACCTATCATGCCATCATCATCATCGTCATATCAGCCGAAAAGAGTGCCACAATGACAGTTCTTGCGCCATCCGCATCCAGCGGACTCCCGTGACCTTTACCAGATCTTCAGTCCACCTTGTGGAGGTCTACCCCACACTACGCCTACCGGAAGTGTCATGTTATTATTGAAAGTCCCTGGGCGACCGAGCTCTGCTTGGGTGAAAATGGAGAAACAACGGAGAAAATTAATTTTTCACACCTCTCATTCAGAAAAGTAAATTTTGGTCCCCGACGAGAGGGAGCAAAATGCTACTTTTCTGTTCAAGCTACTTTTTTAATTTATTCATTGGCTTGTAGCATTTACGCAATGTGCCAATAGAATCTTGATAAAATAATTGATTGTAATTTCATCGTAATCGATCATCATCATATCAGCCGAAAGACGTCCACTGCTGGACATAGGCCTCCCCCAAAGAGTGCCTTAATGACCGGTCCTGCGCCACCCGCATCCAGCGGACTCCTGCGACCTTTACCAGGTCATCAGTCCACCTTGTGGGGGGGGGGGGGGGGGGGCTACCCACGCCGCGCCTTCCGGTACGTGGTAGCCACTCGAGAACCTTTCCGCCCCAACGGCCATCGGTTCTACGTGCAATGTACGTATATATATATATATAAATATATATATATAGTATATATATATATATATATTTTTGTTTTGTTTGTTCTTTTTATGATTTGTATTGTTTATTTTTTTTTATTTTTTGATATTTTTGTTTTTTTGTTTTTTTTATTTTTTTTTTGTTTTTTTAGTTTTTTTGTTCGTTTTTTTTGTTGTTTTTTGTTTCTTTCGTTATTTGTTTTTAGTTAATTAGTTTTGTTTGTTCCGTTTGTTTCAATTGTTTTTGTTGTTTTTGTTTTTTTTTTGTTGCTTGTTTTTGTTTGATTTTTTACGGTTTTTTTTTGTTTTTTATTTGTATTTTTTTTTCGATTTTTGTTTTTTAGTTTCGCGTGTTTTTTGTTTTGATTTTTAGTTTCGTTTGTTTTCTTTCGTTTTTTTTCGTTTTTTTTTTCTGTTTTTTTGTTTTTGTTGTTTGTTTTTGTTTAGGTTTATTTGCTTTTTTTTTTTCTTTTTTTGAATTTTTGTTCGTTTATTTGTAATTTTTTTCGTTTTTCTGCTTTTTTTGTATTCTGTTTTTTTTTTTTGTAATTTTTTAGGTTTTTTTGTTTTTTTTTTTTTGTTTTTTTGTTCTTTTTGGTGTTATTTTCTTTTTTTTGTTTTTTCGTTCATTTGTTTTTTGGTTTTGTTTGTTTTGTTTTTTTTTCTTTTTTTTTTTTTTTATTGTTCTTTTTTTTGTTATTTTTTGTTTTTTTTTTATCAAATGTTTTCCTCATAGTCGGTGTGAAAAGTTACATGTGTCACTCAGGAGCAAAATTATTTTCGTCTTGGGCGTTAGTTAACACTTGAATCCCTCACTACGCTCAGGATCCTACGTTAGAATCCCTCGCTACCGCTCAGGATTCTATTGTAGGATCCCTCGCTACGTTCAGGATTCAATACACCGCCTTCGCCGTAAATATACTATTTTGCTCCCTTGTGACACAAATAACTATTCCCGGACCTAAGATCGATTTCTCGCCCCCGTAAACTCTTGTATTCCAAATTTCATCGAAATCGTTAGAGCCGTTTCCGAGAACGTGATTGCAAATATACTCGTATGCCTATAAAAATATTGCTCGTTAATAGTATTGGATATTATGTTAACAAGACCTTTTTCAACAAAATGTTGTTTTGTGTTATTTTTAGAAGCATGTACATTGGCGTTAAAACTAGAAATATTTATCTAAATATATACCTAATATCCCAAAGTCGCAACTATTTACTAACCCCACTTGTTGACAGCTTTGTTACAACTACACGTTAATGAAGTAGGTACCTAAAGTTACAGAAATTGGGCCACTTGAACTGCTTAATTTAATCCCTTCGACGTAATTTTTGTACTGGCACAGGTATTATGCTGGAACGGTAATTTTATTATCTGGTGTACACGGAGTCGTAAAGAGCCGTATCGCCGTCACAAAAGTTTGCTTTGGCAGAACAGGTCGTAACATTTTACAACAACTTTAGACGTTACGATATTATGGCTTTTTGATATCTTGCCCCATCTAATAATAGGTTTATGTTTTATAATTTCGAGTTTTTACTGGACTCATGGAGCTTGAGATAAAAAGTAAGACTATATGAAAGCATGGTTAAAGTGGCACTTTGAGGGAATACTGTGACAAATAAAAACCAATAAATAAATTTTAATATTAAAGGGAAATATTTAATAAATCATTGCTCATTGAAATGCATTGTTGCATGTTCAGAAATAACAGCTTAATACACAAATAAACTTACAGGTATCCAAATTAGGAGTAGGTTTTTTCTCAAGATCCATAAATGCTGAAACTGTTGTTTGTGGTTATATTGAAATTTACGTGTTGACAGATATACGAGTACCTACGTATATCTTACATTAGAAACAAAACATTCTAAATGAAAATTGCCGTGAAAACCTTTGGCTCATGGTAGGAGCACCAAAATCCCACCCCTGAATGGGTGGATCATCCTGTAGCGACGCAAAGTGAATTGCGCCGGCCATTGCTGAATACGGCCGAGAGGAAATCATCAACATGTAGATAAGCCCGGCGTTATCATTATCAGACTCCACAGGAACCTATAACTAGAAACTGACGTAGTTTAGCAAGTCTGTCGCACAGTCGGTTTAGTTGTATTAATAGGTAACTACTAATGCAAAATAAGAATTAATGTTTAATGAACATTTGTAACAGGTACCTAAGTACTAGCTTAAAATTCTTAGTAGGAAGTATTCTGCGTTATGCAGACGTAACTACGCGAGTGAAAACTTTAATATTACTTGCACAATCCTAATGCTTAATCGAATCCTAATAATAAAGACGTGTGCAGGTCATTTTGATCATTTCATATCTACGTGTTGCCTGTTCTGTTGCTGACTGTACAAAAATCAAAATTACTTAGGTATCTATTCAGGATAGTATTGCCACTAAATGCGTGGTTAGATAATTATATTTATTTTTAGTTTTGTACACTGTACAGTCAACGTCAAAGATACATATCTTAGTGTCCACTATACAGATAATAAGTGTTATTGACTGTATTATGTTGATTAAAAGGATGGAAATAAGAAAGCAAAAACTAAAAACTGTAAAAACGTACCAGCCGCAGCCGTCCGATTAGTTTACATCCGACAACCCAACTGCAAACAAGCTCCCACGAACCGCTGATTACATAAAGAAGCAACCACCGCGATAAACACATCACGATGTAATTTTAAAGTTAACCTGTAAACACAGCTGTGTATAGGTGGGTGAATTTGCATATTTGTGCGTTTAAGCTCGTCGGGCCTGGGGCCCGGGTGATTGAATTATTAACTGACTGGCACGGGCTCAGGGGTACTTTGTTCAGACGTGAGCAGTGTTTCGGACGAGGATTTGCGTTAGCCCTCATAATTGTTATAATTAGCACTCGGACCGTCGTCCGATTTCGATAATTGCCACTGCAGTTGCGATAATCCTCTACAGCTGCCCCTTGAGAACGCGACCACACAAATACCGGGATTTATGATGGGCCGATAAACACGGTTCGTAGCTAATAAACTACTTATTGTGCTATTTTATTTTGTAATATACCTAGGTAGGAAAATAGAGATATATACATATAATAAGTAAATACGAGATGATAATTAACATAAACTAAATTAAATTAAAAACAACATATATAATTATGTATATTGAAAGAACACAATACATTTCAAATCTACTTCGTTAATATCGCATTCTGAAGTGATTATGTAGGTACACAAATTACAAGTGCTGTGGAAACCTTTCACCCTTACAGGGTGTCATGTTGTACAACAGGCTGTAAGATATTTTACACCTGATATTTCTACATGAGAGCAATAAAGTATTCTTATTATTATTCAAATAATTCTATTTATTTCATCACTCAGTAAAAAGGGTCGACATAGAAAACTCTTGTAGTCGTCGATTAATATCTAGGTAATTAATGTATAAAATACAACTCCCACGTTATTAATGCTTGAATTTTTAAAATAAACTTAACTTGAAATTACTGACTAACATTAACGTTTATGTTTTAGTTTTGTTCTTTCTTTCATTGATGTCACTAGTATTCACTTGTTATTTTCTTCTTGTCAAATATTTTTATCACTTAATATACATTGTAGGTTTTTGACTTTTAGGTTTTATATTTCAATCAATTCAGACAACAAAACAGCTTTTATACGACTAAGTACTTTATTTCTCAACTAAATAAGTAAAACCAAATTGTAAAACAGTTAGATTTGAAACTGTTAACTAAGTACTACACCATATAGTAGTTTGTAAATGATTTCATACATTCATAAATAATAACTTGTTTTGCGACTTAATCTAGTTGTATGAGGTAACCGTTGCTGGGAAAGGAGAGACTCACGTAGGTTCACCACAATATTGCGCGCAATGCCGAGAAACATGTCGAGCACATGATGTAGTTAAAATAAAACAAAGAAACAGCAAAGCGAGCAAAAATAAAAATTACTTTGTCTTCCGAGATATTTAGGAACGTGTTGTCATATTATTTTCACGGAAAAAGTCTGCATTATGACTCGCTCTATGCACAAAGTATAAGGCCCCAGTTTGATAAAGCAACCAACTGTTCTGTTTACGCCCTGGGTTGAGTGACATTAATAATTTTTGTATTAAAATAAAAATAAATTAAATTCTATTGCTAACAATTGTTATAGGTCATTTTACAGTATGCTATAATTATAATCAATTAGGTTTAGGTACATACTGGTGCTTCATAATGGTGTATTGCTCTTGTCTGTTATTATACATTGTTTATTATGCTGTATTATTATTGCTAGAATGTAATGCACGAGAGCGGGTGCCTACTCGTACTTCGTATACAGGAAGGTAAAAATAGGTAATCACGATGGTAGTAGGTGTACGATTTCTTTTGGCGTCCCCCAGGGCAGCGTGCTAGGGCCTACGCTCTTTTTAACATACATCAATGACTTAACTAGCATCAAGCTTGATGGGGGCAGTGTGTTCTCGTACGCTGACGACACAGTGGTGGTCTTCAATGATAGCTTTTGGGATGGAGTTTATAAAAAAAGCGGCCAAGTGCGAGTCGGACACGCACATGAAGGGTTCCGTGAAATAAATTGCGGTTTACGATTTATGACGTATTAAAAAAAAACTACTTATTAGATCTCGTTCAAACCAATTTTCGGTGAAAGTTTACATGGTAATGTACATCATATTTTTTTTTAGTTTTATCATTCTCTTATTTTAGAAGTTACAGGGGGGGGGGGGGGACACACATTTTACCACTTTGGAAGTGTCTCTCGCGCAAACTATTCAGTTTAGAAAAAAATCATGTTTGAAACCTCAATATCATTTTTGAAGACCTATACCCCACACGTATAGGTTTGATGAAAATTTTTTTGTTTAGTTTCAGTTCTGAGTATGGGGACCCCTAAAACTTTATATTTCTTTTCAATTTTTGTGTGAAAATCTTAATGCGGTTTACAAAATACATCTACATACCAAGTTTCAACAGTATAGCTCTTATGGTTTCGGAAAAAGTGGTTGTGACATACGGACGGACAGACAGACAGACAGACGGACGGACATGACGAATCTATACGGGTTCCGTTTTTTGCCATTTGGCTACGGAACCCTAAAAAGCGAAAATGGGACTTAACTAATTAGCTTCAGCGCTTTCAGAGAAAAATCCCCGGGTTATAGGGCCTACTTATTTCGAGCACCTACCCGCCGATATAAGAAACGAACCTTGTGACGAAACATTTAGGCGTAGACTGAGAAATCTTTTGTTGGATAACCCTCTGTACTCTGTTCATGAGTTCATGGACATGGTTTATTAAGAGTTTATTTTATTTATTGACAGCTATAATTTGATATGATTTCTTGTGTAACATTTATATTCTATATTCAACTTTTAAATCGTACCTAATGCATAAATTGACATTGTTTATTTGTTTAATAGTATGTGTCTATTAGATTTTAAATGACAATCCGTAATTGGAGCTACGATTTCCACTTTGTGTATTTACATTTTGAATATTTTTAAATTTTATTTCTTATTATTGACGATCGTGATAAGGATTCTTATAATTTTGACATTGTATGCAAACCTATATTGTAATTTTTATCTCGAAATAAATATATCTAAATCTATCTATATCTATCTAAATCATGGCTTACGCAGAACCTGCTCACTTTAAACACCACCAAGACCAACCACATGTGTTTCTCAAAATATGAGAGCGGGCAGCCTCCTATTAAAGACCTGAAGTTAAAAATACGCAATGACTGACATCCTCTAGTTTATACAAGTTTATTCTAGGAAAGGGGGAATTTGGCGCAAATGGGAAGCCAATTTATGAAAGTTTGTTACATAAGTTTCTTAAAATATCACGCCGTTAGCCTGCGAATGTCAAATAACGTTTTGTATGGCAATCGAACCACCTTAAGTAAGTTTAGCTTTATGTATATATGTACCTACTACATGTATCAACAGTGGTACTTGAAATAAGAATTAAGTATGTACACGCTTAAGTAATTAATCCCGCATAAATTAATTATTGGTTGTACCCTTACGCAGTTTATGGAAGAGCGGTGTCAAACTCAAACTCAAAAGTGTTTATTTGTTGTCTCCGGTGCTCCTGACACAAATATCTTTATTACTTAAAAGGAGACTCCAACCTTGCTTTTGTCAACCTTTTTTATTACCAATAAATCATTTTTCATTTTCATTTTTCATACGAAGCTCTTTTTTTGCCGAAATTCAAGGAAAAACATCAAATTAACGAAAAAAGTCAAGTAATAAGTACTGCATAATTTGAAGTTATAGCCATTAAACTTCAATGCAACAATACTTTGCATAGTGACAGACAAATTAACATCAATATTTAAATCAAATTCTAGTTTCTGCAGCCAGGTTTAGTTCCATCCAAGAGTTTCACAAATGGGGGGCCAGGGACGAGTATTCACAAATAACAAAGAGTAGTAGGTTATGGAACTCCGGCTAACTCAAACGGCGGCTGAGTGAACTCCCGACAGCAGTGAATTAATAACTTTAATTCCGTTCAGGTCGCACGAATCTCATGGTTAGTGCTCCCAGATCGGTTATTCTAAGCCCCAGGTAAGTTACTTACCATGCATATTACAGCGGCGGGTGAAAAAACTTTGATATTCGGTATGGTATGTCGAGGACGCGAATTCATTTGGGATGTAAGGAAAACTACTTTTTTGTAATTACAAGTTCGAAAAGAGAAGCCTGAACGTCATGATAAATGTACAAAACGCCTCCAGTGTTTAACAAAGCAATTTTGGACACATTTCGTTTTTTCTTAAGTTATTCATACGGTTTCACTCAATGGGTAGGTATAGTACTTTCGAGATCAGTTTCTTTACCTTATACATATTTGCAGAATAATCGCCGGGGCACACAACTATTACAGTTTGTATACATATATCCTTTGTTGTTATGATTAATATTAAACCCTCTACAAATCGACATCGATAGTTTTATGATCGGTTCTGGATGTCGTTTGGTAAACGTGTATCAATTGACATGAGAGTCCTTCACGGACTGAAACACAAATTCCAGTGTTCAATTTCCCTCCAGTTTTCAGTATTTTAGAACACTGAAACCTGCTGAAAATGTTAATTTATAGGAATTACCGCCCAGGTGTAGATTTTGTTAGTTTTTGCCAGAATAAAAATTGTGTGGCTAATAAATATATGCTGCTATCTAAAACTGGTGCGTGAAGGAAAAAATAGCTATACTTAGCTCACATTAATGTTGCTGTTTTTAGTTATGTATTGTGAATAAGTATCGTGGGTCAAAAGGAAAGTATAATTTAGATTCATAACAAATTCAACGTTAAGGACATAAAGTGGCTAAGAACTGGAGAGACTTATTTTTAATATCAACAGCCTACCTTTAAATTATCTTCTGACTAGCTTGATATATATTGAAATGTACTATTTGTACTTACCACCAGAAAAATATATTATAAACGAACACAATCAAATGGAAAGGTTAGCTGAGATAATAGTTATTTTAAGCCACAGGAGGTGGGGTTGGATTCCTTAATATTGAAAAGGAAAACAACATGATAATTTGTAATGTAACGCTCAGTAATAGTGTTGGATGGTTTTTGAAGCTGTGGAATACTGGCTGTATAATAACTACTACTAACTCTCGAATATTTTCCTGGTTTACTTATTTTTGCGCATTAATATGGTCGTGTTCCGTTAGGACTGCTATTAGGTTTGCTATTAGGTACGTATGTATTGGCATACGATTTACTTACACACAAACAACAAACACTGCATCCTACACGGGAGGGTGAGTGTTGGTGTTGTTAGTTTACAAATTTATATGAATCTAATTTAAAATGCCAACGACCGATACGAATTACAAGAAAAGATAATTGCCATTAAACCTGCAACACATCCCCAATAAATAAATAAACAAAATATTGCTTTCCGCAGCGATATATTATATTAAATTGGGTACATTATGGCGTACGTGGCAGGATCACAATGCACACTTGGAGCCATATATCAGGCACATTATAAAGGCAGCAAAGGCGGACAAGTAGGCAACGCTCGCTCTACGCGAAAGTAATTTCGCGTAGCCTCCCTCATTTTGGCGAAGAAAACCTGAGAATAGCGGCCCGATCAGATTCCGCTTGTGCGCTACGGGGAACGGTTGAATAACAAAAATGTGACATTATGAGTAAAGTATTTACCTATTTGTGTTGCGCTTTCCAAATATGGTTATTTTGATAATTTTGAAGTCAGTTGGGTAACCGTAAGATTAGAACTAGTTACTACCTAAAACGAAATGCAAGTTATCCTGTAAAATCAATTGCAATTCACTCCGGATTATGATTTGTAGTACTTAGGGTAAATCGTTAGTAACTGGCCTCTGTTCAATAACTGGCCACATTATACTAAAAAAAACACAGATTTCGTGCTTCACACGACTATCGAGCACATTGGAAATGAATCTTCGGAATTCGAAAAAATATTGTCGCTGAGCGACAAGAAAGTCGGGATAAGGAAAAGGTGACAATATAAAACTACAACGTTGAATGATAATTATTTTATTCTTAGATTCATAACTATCCTCGACATAACGCCTGTGAACAAACTAATTGCAAAATTTCCACACGCGTATCGAAGTTTGAACAATTGTCGCCGTGGCGCATAAGTATACATATTTAATTTTTCGATTAAGCAGGATATAATAATGTTCAAAATACAAGAAAATTATTACACGACAAATCCGTAGTTTGCATTGTTTTTCATTGTCTTTCTTTATGGCCTCAGTCGTCACTTTGGTTGGGAGTTAACTCGAGAAGTGGTAGTCACATCGCCGGCACGTCACTCGGGTCTTGATCGGCAGCGCAGTGGCCCATTCGCAGCAAGATTTAAAAAAAAATCTTGACAGCAGTTTGACGCGACGAGCCCTCGTCAGTTAACTCTTGCGGGACGTTCGTATAGCCCAGGAACTCCAGCTACGTGTCCAAAGAAATCCCGGAACGCGTAAGTTTAAAGTCCGAGATAAATACACGAGTCATATTTAATAGAAAATACTGAAGTTACTACACGTGTGCCTATGGAATTTGAGGGTTGCCCTCAATTTGCCTAGGATTCCATCATCAGATCCTGACTTGTGCTCACCTGAATAATTTGAAAGAAGACAATTAAAAGTCTATACGTACCTATAACATTAAAAATAATAATTGTACCTTCCATCATCAGCTCACCAATATGAGGGGATGACTACCAGACGCAAATACCTGAATAGCTTTAGAAAATACATGAAACACGTAATACGTACCTACCTGTAAAATTTGAGGGTTGCCCTCGATTTTCCTGGGATCCCATCATCAAATCCTGACTTGGTCACAATAGGACCATCTCAGGAATATACATTACCAAATAAAAAAATATTTTTTAAAATAGGACCAAATACATATGTATATATATATATGTATATATGTATATTTATATATTATACACGATAGTCGTGTGCGGTGTGAGGCATAAAATCTGTGATTTTTTTCAAAAAGCTACAGGGCAAACTTTTAACCCGATCGTCTTTGTTTTAGGCTCAAATTGTAGCTGACTAAATTGTCCAGAGGATTTTTTCTAAAATTTTCGATATCATTCTTTGTTTCCGAAATATCGAACGCCAAAATCAAAAAATAGGAAAAAAATGTTTTTTTTTTCATTTGTTCAGCCACAACTTTTTTGTTTTTGACTTTCTCGAATAACTCTTTTTGCACCTTACGGCTCTCGTAAATACGCGTTTTTTGAGCTTTTTTGTATATCACATCTTCACAACTCTCCGAAATATAAAGGGGATCGCACTTTTTTGTGAAATCGGGGTGACTGGAGCGAACAAAAAGACATTTCCAATGTCAAAAGAACTCTATTCACCTATAATAGAATTAATTTTAGTATACGGTTTCAATTACTGGCCACTTCATACATAATTGAATTCTGTTTGTAGGGGAACAGAGTACATTTTTAGTATGGGGGGCCAGCTATTGAAGGGTGGCCAGCTACTGGCAATTTACCCTATGTGAACAATTTTTTGTATAAGAATCTAAGGCCAAGTTGTAACTTGCACATTCTATGACGGGTATAAATCTGGAATACTTTGCGAGATTTAACAATGATATTACTTGTCATGAAGTGGCTGTCGTCATACCGATTGGACACATTATAATTAATAAATATTCGGCGACAATCGGACACTTTTCGGTACTTTTTTGTCGACATTAAATGTAATGTTATTTACAAAATGTAACTCTTTGTAATAACTTAATCTTTAACGCTATAATAACGTTTCTCAATTAATAATCTACACAATATGTATGTATGTTTAATCCTATTTATGGTTTCCATTTTCATTGCCTCGGGAAATGATCATTGATCAAGAAATTCTATAAAATTTTAAGTCACATTTTAGCATCTGGTACCAACAGTTACGAACATCGCCAGCAGATATTTTTTGCTATTTAAAATAAACAAAATACTTAAACCAACTTCTAAAGGAAAACTGAAAGTGTTTTCATAAAAACGTGACCGCTGGGAGGTCCCAATCGTATAAAGGTATGCCCCTCGAGCATTTGCCGGAATGAGCAAAAACAAGTGAAATAAAGTGAAAACATTATTCTAGTGTGTACTCGTGTCGTGTTATTTCAGTCCTATCTAGCCGACCCGAGGTCTACATCGTATATTTAAATATTAAAAATATTTTAATACGTACGGTTCGTTTAGCAATTTATACTCATTTCTTTTAACTCTTGACTTGTGGGATTCGCAAGCTCTAATTGACTCCATTGCCGGCTTTAACGGGGACCGTACTGCATTCCTGCAGTTTAGCTACAGAGCAGAGTAGAAAATTAATGTAACACGGAATTATGGTGGCGAAATTTGTAATACCACTGCGTTCCATGAAATTGGAGTCCCGTATATTTTAATTAGTGGTTTATTAGAAAATCCTGTATAACGTTTAAGATCAGTAACAATACTCATATCGCGTAAACTTTAATCATTTTATACATTACTAGTAGTAGGTTTTAAAAAACACAAAAGGTTATGTAGGTACACATGTTATAAAACACCGGCCAAGTGCGAGTTGGACTCGCGCACGAAAGGTTCCGTACCATTATCTATAAAAACGGCAAAAAAATCACGTTTGTTGTATGAGAGCCCCCCTTAAAAAAAAAATTATTTAGTTTTTAGTATTTGTTGTTGTAGCGGCATTAAAAATACATAATCTGTGAAAATTTCAACTCTCTAGCTATCACGGTTCTTGGGATACAGCCTGGTGACAGATTATCTATAAAAACGGCAAAATAATCACGTTTTTTGTATGGGAGCCCCCCTTAAAAAAATATTTTATTGTGTTTTTAGTATTTGTTGTTATAGCGGCAATAGAAATACATAATCTATGAACATTTCAACTCTCTAGCTATCACGGTTCTTGAGATACAGCCTGGTGACAGACAGACGGACGGACGGACGGACGGACAGCGAAGTCTTAGTAATAGGGTCCCGTTTTACTCTTTGAGTATGGAACCCTAAAAATGAGTAACCTACTAGGGTATACTGAGTCAGCGCCCATTCTTTGCCGCGACAGATGGCTCACAATGTGAGTACAACATGACTGTCATGTTGTACTTGCTTGTAGTTTTAATTTGCTGTTATTATTATTAGTATGTTAGTTCTTAAGTGGACGTAGTTACGCGAAAACGTTTCAACCCACAGCGAACCCATTTTGAGATAAACGCTATTTTGTGTTTTAGCGGTACACTTTTTCCCTGTAATTATTTCAGGCAAATACTATTGGTTTTACTGTGGAATGCCAAACTGGTTATTGAATGATATGCATATTTTTTGTAAATACATAATACAAGGAGCATATAAATAGGTAAAACGAGTTTGAAACGTTTTTGCTAAATTTAATTTTGTATGAACCTTGTTAAATAGCAATTATGCATAAACGTTCCAAAACGAATTTAAGTGTATTTTAAATATATCTAAAATAAATTTAATATGTAAAATAATAAATAACAATGACGAACATACAAAAACAACAAAAAAAATTGGAAAATGTATAACAAAAAAAATAGGACGTGATCTTTTGAGCTTAGAACCTATGCCAAAAATTAGCTGATATTGATATGGTTCCAAAAATTATCAAAAACTCATATTAAACATTCAATCATCATCGTATTCTATGATCTCGAAGTCCGGAACTCCACCAAACCCATCAAGATCACATCATCAGTAGCTTCTTCAGAACTTTGAAGCGTTCTATAAAATTGAAGGCAATCCTCAGGTATGTAGTGGTACATGTATTGTAAGTCCACTAATTTCCCTGGAGCAATCGGTTTGCCATTAGGCCACAATAAACAAAAATCAGATTCTTTTATGTATTGCAGTTCTCGCTTTATTCTTTTATCAATTTTCAACTCATTGAAATCGTCTTCCATCGTAGACCGCATACAAATAGAAAACATTGTATTTTTATCCAACTTAATTTCTTTTGTATGTAGCCTAAGGAAAGGAAGAAGAAAAAGGAAGAAGTTTACAGACGCATCTAAAGTAAGTTAACTTTAGATGCGTCTGTAAACTTCTTCCTATTGATAATCTTCTTTTCCAGTTTAGTTGTACTAAAAAAATCAGTCTTTGTCATTTTGTAAACTTGAAGACGTTTAACTTTCTTACAGGTTTTAATAATATTGATGTATTCTTCAGGTGTATATACGCGTTGATGGTGCTTGAGTGCGGTTTCAATTTTTGAGAAATCTGTGTCATTTGGTAAGAAAGTATGGCCAGACTCAAGGAATCGGAATGATATGGTTTTCAGGGTTGGATGAGAGCTTAAGATGGCTTTCATCATTAGGACGATTTTGATGTTTTTATTCTGACCACCACAGCAATCACTCCATAGGATTAAATGTTCAGCCGTGGGTTTTAGTTTTTGATTAATATATTTTATTAGGCACGAACCTACTTCCTGTGCACCTCTTCCTGCCTCTCCTTCTACCCATACATAACAATGCCCAGTATCATTAGATGCACTATGGATACCACAACTGCCTTTTGTAAAATGCAATATTCGTCGGAATGCGGGGTAAAGGCAATGTTTTCTCCAAATCAAAGGTTAAGCATTCCACTGAGGGTGAATTTTGTGCTTGCTCAAAATCTCTCTTCATTTGCTGTCTCAAATTTTCAGCCACGCTTAAATGTTGTATTTTTTCTTCCTCTACTTTTTCTTTTTCGTCGGCACTTTTGGCATCACGAATTCTCATTTGAAATTTATCGCATTTGTTACACGTGTCTTTTTTTAACGATTTGCATTATTAAATTTGGTAAGAAATACCTTTTTTACATATTCGAAAGAAACACATTTGTGCTCATCGTTATATTTAAGTGTAAATTCCTGTTTATATACATCATAAATTTTTGCTACTGTCATTCCTGGCTGCAAGTATAAAGCGTCGTTATTTTTATCTCTCCTATAATGAGATTCATATTTAGGAAGTTTGTTAATAATCTCTAAAATGAAATCATTATGCTCATCCGATACTTTATTATAGCCACCTGTGCCACCTCTTCCATCTTTTAACGACTCATTACTCTTCAGTTTTTTTAGAGAAACAGCGGCGCTACCACGAACTTCGAATCTCGAACTTCGTATATCTCCGTCTCCATCGCACTTATGGTTTATGGTAATTGAGCGACCGAGACGGAGATATACGAAATTCAAGATTCGAAGTTCGTGGTAGCACCGCAGTAACTTTTTGAGTGGTGATCTGAAATGTTTTTAAAAACATATCGCGACAAACCTGTATACCACTGATTTTATAGACCCGATAGAATTTGCGTTTGGTTGGTGCAGTCATTTTACGGGAGCAAAGAGTAATAATGTTGCCACTTTTATTGTATCTTATCTTATCTTATCTATCCAGGTGAGGGCCCTTTCGGATGCACTTCGACCCAGTGGGATCTTTTGTGCATTTGCCCTCTCCTTTATACCTGCTCCCAGGCTTGCTCCATCATTTCCACAAAGCGGATGATGCAGTTCGCCGGGAGCACCTTGAATTCCTTTGGTTGCGGGTAACCGTTACCAAAGTAGTTCATTATTTGTCTGGCAATGGCATGACATTCACACAATAAGTGTTCCATAGTCTCATCCTCCTCGCCACACATTCTACAGTCTAAACTATCAGACAGTCCCATCTTGGCCAAGAGATCCTTGACCCCGAAGTGACCTGTGAACACCCCAGATATAATTCTGAGTTGCTTCCTACTGGATTTCCAGAGTTTTCTGGTCCAGCCCGAGTCAACTCCTTCTATGAAGAGCTTAGAGTGCCTTAAGCCAGCCTCATTCCTCCACTCGTGTTGGTGTTTGGTTTTGGCGTAGGCTTTAAAGGCCGATATTATGGTCCCCTGCGAGAGTCCCACAAATGGTTCTGGACCTACAAAGTGATTTGTAGAGCCCCCTCTTGCAAGCTCATCTGCTCTTTCGTTGCCGATGAAGCCCTTGTGCCCTGGTATCCAAACTAGTTGCACCTTATTGTGCCTTCCAATAATTAATATACTTTTATTGTAAATAGTCCATTGATTGTTTTGACTAAATACATAAACTTAAATATACCATAGTTATTTATTTTGGTAAAAAATATTTTTTTCTCTCGAACATATTTAATAGCAAAAATGGATCAAGTATATGTGGATCGTTTATAGCAAAAAATTAGAAAATAATATATTATAATAAAACGTTCCAATTTATTTAGAACAGTCTTCGCAGCTTAAAAAAACAGTATGGATTAATCTAAAAGGTTTCAAATTACATGGAACATTTTTGCAGAAATAAAAAATGTATAAAAATTTTGCAAAAACGTTCCAACCCACATGGATCATTTAAGAAACAATTAAATGTGCGTTTTATGAATTTAGTATAATGTTCCAAGACAAGTGGAACATTATAACGATATGTTATTCTATTAAGAGTTTTTAACAATATGTTTCAGTATGCATGTAATGTTTTTACTTTATTTTGAGTACACGTCCTTGGCATAATGGTGGGTTGGAACATTTGGGTCAAACTTTATTGATGAAACTAACCTAAAAATACTAGCATCTTTGTGTGCACAATGATGTAATATGTCAAAAATAGTACCCTGGTTATGGTAACTCATTTTCGAGTGACTTGTGGGTTGGAACGTTTTCGCGTAACTACGTCCAAGTTGCATGTTCTCCTGTTAATTTTTATGCCATGTATATTGGGGGTATGAATAAAGTTTTTATCTATCTGGTCATGCGGCTTCACCTACGTCATACAAAGAATTCAGGCTGAACCGCGGGACAAAACATATTCATATTCATATTCATATTCATATATATTTATTGCAAAACCATGGTTACATAAGGTGGTAGAAATCTTAAGTGCTAAGTACATGGGAACCCTGTAAGGGCGTAGCAATTTCTTATGGCTAAAGTTAAGCTATACATACATGCATCATTTCCTTAGAGTAAGTACTTATTCTTTATTTACCTACTTAGTACTTTTATATGTTTTTAATTACGTACATATGTAGTTGAAATTTCGTTATTATTAGTATAATTATTCATTTTTCTTAGATATCTTCAAAGAATTCTTGTAGGCTGTAGTAGCTCTTTTTTGCCAAAAATTCTTTGAGTATATGAATTAATTTTTTTTCGGATTTTTCCTTCTTCAATTTATCTGCAAGCTTGTTATATATCTTAACAGACATTATGTTTGGGCTTTTTTGATGTAAGGTTAATTTTGGGTTTGTTGTAATTACCAGGTTATTTTTATACCTCGCAGCGTAGCGTCGTGGTTGTTCATTAGCCTTTGTTCATTCTGAAAGTCCATAATATACTCTGTCTGAGGTCTGTTCATGCTTGCAAGGGCATAGTAACTACCTAAATACTAGTCATTATTTTGACGAGAGACATCATTCTGTTCTTGACACGTTTTATTGTTATTGACCCTGTACTTCTCTGACAATACTACATTTATGATCCTTTTTTTCTGTTTTAACGCTTAGAGACAGTATACATCTCTATAAGAACATTAGAATAATTATTAATTGTATTTGGACGCTCAGAGACCTTATACATCTCTGGGGTACTAAATTAATATCATAAACTTATTGCTAATTCTAATACAGACCTTATATCGAATGTAATTGATAATATTTTACAATTTTAATTTTTTTTAGTTTTCATTTAGCGACATTTAGTTTGTTAACCGTTTAGGTACTAATTGGTTAAAATCTGCAATTTTTAAATGATTATTGTGTAAGATTATAAATTTTATATTGTAGAATACCATTTGACATGTAAAAGTGCCCTTGTGGCCTATTTGCAGAATAAATATTTGATTGATTGATACACAGATGAAAGTTTTCTTAAATCGGATGGGTGGTTGTGAGATTACCCGAGGGCTGAGCGGTTAAATTAAACCCAATAAATCGAGATGATTGCTTTGTGAAATAAGATCTGGACATTCCTTACGCATGTCTCTATTTTCAACAAGCATTAAACAGTTCAAAAAACTGTAACCCGACTACGGAAAAGAAACTGAAACAAAATGTTTTTTTTTAATAAAAAAGATAGCCTATGTCACCGTAGCATAGTTAATTTCGAATCGTTTGACACCTTTTTATCAAAATCGGTTCAGTATCATAAACTTTGCGGTGGAACACACGTAATTACAAACTTAGACTAACTTAAATCATATCCCTTCCTTTCGAATCTGCCATAGTCGGGCAAAAAGCCTTTTACGAGATTTATCGGGTTTTACCTCTCAGCCCTTGCCTTACATGAAAACTTACGCAACTGCAATCTTCAAGACATTTCCTGTTTATAATATTATCAGTACTTATAGATTTCCTTGTTATAAATCTGTCAAGTTCACAGAACACTGTGATCAAGTCGTCATCTAAATCTACAGAATTCCAGTGGCTAGTCATGGGATTGACTTTCAATCAGGGACGTGTGTATTCCTACTCAAAATAGTGTATTATATACATTTTTAGTGGATAGATACCTAAATACGTCCATTTATAGTCACAACTCACAACGTTGTACATTTAGTAAGGAATAAAACAAAATAAACTCGTCTCTACATGCAGTGAAATGTGTAAATATGTTTGCCATTGTAACTAAAAGCTGCGCTAGCTTAAGCTTCGGATGTGATAATCCTAGTGAAAAAATTGTAGTTTCGCATGCACGTTAGTACCTACACCTACCTATAATATGTCGTTGTGATTTTTTGACTGCAGTGGAATGAGGCTGTGGTTTGAGTGGGACTTAACGTAGCGCAAAACAAGTGCTGTATCTGGGTCCCTGAAACGGCCCGTTTAGAGGTGCAGGGCGCGCATAGCTTATTGTCATATAGAGAGCGTGGTCAACGGTTTTCACAATAAGCGGTGGGGGAAACTTGTTCCAACATCCGATGTGTGCTGCGGACCTTAAGGTAAATGAAAAGTATCATATTTATTTTATGACCCGTTTGAACATCGACAAAGTTCCTATAGCGATGCAGAACTAGTATTATACTATGTAATGGAATTTCATAAGCTCTCGTCCACTGCGATTGTTTGCCTTTAACGAAAAAGGTTCCATATTTCACGACCGCTTATAGACGCCTAGTGTGCAAAATTCAGAAAAGCAAAAGATGGACCGAGAAAAATTTAATTATCATGGTGCAATTTTGGCCGAGAAATTGTTCAGGGCTGGAGCTAAATCGATGTTTTTGTACAGAAAAACGCTAGGCTGCCTTCTTCTCTCTTAAAGTTGACCTTTTGATACAAACATTAAAAGTATCATAAAAAGTTACACGTATAACAAAACAGAAAGAAAAATTTAAACATGTTCACTGGAAGAACAAATCGTGTATCGAATCGTCACGCGTTGGTCCGGTAAATCGTTTAAATTTTTATTCGATCTTATTATAACAACGGTTTAATAAAACGATGGTATTTCTATAACATTTTAAACTTTCGCGCTTTGTACACATATTTAATTTATTATTTTACACGGGTCTAACGCGATGTTTATGTAGCTACTTTTATTTCTGACGTTTCGACACGGGTTGGCGGTCATGGTTTCAGATGACTGTTGTCTCAGCAAGTTGTCATCGGAGATATGGTTGCATAATATTTCAATACCCTACAAAAGGACAAAAAACTAATAGAAAAACCCATACCCCCGATTAAATATTAATTTAATTAAGGTATTTGTGCATCTAAAATCTTAATAATATTTCACAAAGTTTAACGGTGTATACAGCAATACAGGTTCGCGTCTTTCATGTGTCAATGTAAACTAAAGGCTTGTAAGCCAAATATTTGGTAAGACTTGCATAAACGGCGTGTCTTACCTATTGTGTCATAAAATATAACATACGTGCAAGCTGATAGTGATAACTATTGACCACTGAAAAGATGACTTTATTTTTCAACTTTACGGTCCATGACAGGATTCGCTCTTTAATTTTATAGTCTACAAAATTGGAACGTTAACGCGATGCATGGCAGTTATACAGCACAATAGGCAGCGAGTATTTGCGAGTGTAAATTGAAACATGTCGAGAGTTAATTGCGTCCAGCCCCGCGAGGGGACGCGGGATTAACCTCAGCCTTCGCCCTCGCCCCTTGCGACCTTCGGGGCTGGTCCAAAATATAAACGGAATTAGAATAGGAATGTTGATATCAACCCAAATAAATTAATTAATGGAATGTTAAGAAATACAGAAAGGGGATAGTTATATTATAACTTATGGTATGACGACATTTCCTTGTAGCTATCCCCTTTTTTCTATAACTTCATTGTTATTTTAAAGTTAAATGCTTCATGTTCATATTATCATAATGCAATTCTGCTTAGAAGAGTCAACTTAATTTTCAATGTCATAAATACATTTACACGAGGCTAGGCAACCGTTCAACCACCTACATATGTACTACCATTTTGTGCGTAACTCAGTTATGTACAAGTAACAAGGCGTATGTCTATACAAATGCAACAATTCACGGCGTAACAGAATAAAAATGAGAACGAAACCTGAGAACTATACTTGCTTGTTCAGATCCGCTCCTGCTTAGCACTTGCAACACCACTGTGTACGGAAGTATCTGCACCGCGTGTCAGCGAGGAGTAACATAGGCCTCCTCCAGCGCCGGTTGAGTTTGTCATAATTTAAAAACCCTTCGCAAGAAACTAGGCTACCGCTACATTTTTTTTATGGAAAAATATTTTTCGTTGTTGATCTATGCTATGCTAGCTCGTGCTTCAAGATGAAGTAACCATTGGATACATAATCCATTTAAGTATTCATTATAAAATTACAAAGGGGTGGATATTGCATATTAATATAGGCACATACATGTTAATGTTGAAAATAAATTTATCCCCTGGCACATATAAACGAATGTCACCAAAATATGCGTGTAGTCCGTTTGAACCGACACTTCTGACTATAGAAATTGGCAAATTTATTTATGCTGTATGTGCAAAAATATATATTTTTGGTAGTCCATCATTATTAGCGGCGGATTTGTTTTTGCTTTTAGTTTTCAAGTAGCATCTGATTTGATAAATAGTCGTATATTCGATGCGATGAGAATTCATAAACATAAAACAAACAATAAAAGTTTGCTTCAACCATATTTATTTACGATTAAATAAGTAAATAAATTTTAGTAACAATCTTACACAAATCGATGTAGTCCCAAATTAAGCAAAGCTTCTAGACGATGATAATAAATACGTATACACGTAGTAAACATCCAAGATACGAGAGCAAATATTCTTGCTTAATCACATAAATAAATTGCCTTACAGGTAAACAAAAAGCCTTTGTTTTTAGTCTTCAAATTGAAACAAATAAATATAAAAAAGAACAGTCGTGTATTCGATGTTTGTTTTTGATGATCATTTAAATTTTATTATTGTCTAAAATATTTACAAGTTAATTCTAAAAATGTAACCGTTGGGTTCTATATGATTAGTTCCGAGACACATGAGCTTCCTTAGTAAGCAACATCAACATTAATTAAGGGGTTTTGTGTTAAGTTGAGGGTGGAAATTGAAACATGTCGGAGTTAATTGTGAGTTGACTACAGCCGTTCGTCGTTTCCCTACAGACTTGCAACACGGGACCCTTTAGGCACATCCCTCTCAGACTCACTCTCCCTGGCTCTGTTCCACATTCGCGTAAGCGAGAGACAGGACGAGACCATGAAACAGCCAATGGAATATTACATGATTAGGAGTCGTAGGGCAAAATCAAAATTATGTATCGAGTGTAACAGAGCACAATGCTAACTTTAGTGTAATTAGCAAACAGTAATGGGGTATCGTAACTAGTGATTCTGATTTTGTGAGGTTACTGTGACAATCTTTACTGCGATGTAACTACTAACTTATTGCTACTTTCAGGTCATTAGTTCCTGGGCGTAATTTTCCCCGATATGAGATCCAGCTAGATCGATTTTTCACAATATTCGAGATTTTATTGAAATCGTCAGAGCCGTTCGCGAGAACGTGATTTCTGATATACCTATCTATATATATATACAAATATTGCTCGTTTAATAGAATAGGATATACTACTGGACTGCAAAAGAAGGTATAACAGTTTTAGTTATTGTGACGTTTATGAGTGTTATAAATACCTTCTTTTGCAGTATACGGGATATCAATTGAAGCTTTTTAGTAATCCAATAGATTATTAAAGTAATACTTGTACTTACCAGGTGATGCACAAAACCCAGGTGATGCACATCAACCTCGGAGGTAGACCCCCACGTCCCCTAACTATTAGCGTAGACGGACAGGTAGGTACCGCCAGGTTTCTGGGCGTCACCTTAGATGCAGCGCTGAAATGGGACGCGCATATAGAAGTCGTCTGTAGTAAATTGTCAGGGGCTTGCTTCGCTCTGAGTAGACTAGCGCGTATTCTACCCTACCACCAAATTAGGTCGAGTTACTTTTCACTTTTTCACTCGGTGATGTGCTACGGGCTAGAATTATGGGGTACAGCAGCTGAATGGCAACGAGTTTTTATACTTCAAAAACGAGCTATACGGATTATTTCACTCGCACCGTCAGGCACCCCTGCAAAGCAACTTTTTAAAGATGCCAACGTAATGACACTAACCTCACAATACATCTTCTACATAGTAAAATACGTGAGAAGCAATATACACCAAATTCCAAAATACACTTCAAAAAGCATGCGTCTTGCTCAGAGGAATAAGAACACATTGGCCACGACATGTTGTCGACTTATGAAATCAACAAAAATAATGTCTGTAGTAGGGCCGGGTATCTACAATAAATTACCCTCCGAATTGAAAGATATTGAAAATGATGCGACATTTCTTAATAAGCTAAAAAAATGGCTGACTGATAAAGCTTTTTATAATTTTAAGGAGTATATATAAAATATTGGTAATAATAATAATTTTAATCATTGTATAATGTTGACATTTTGTTATTCATACCTAAATATTGTTATGTTATATTAATTGAATAATCAAATTCATGTGACATATTATAATTCTAATTTTTGACATTTTGTTACTCATACCTAAATATTGTTATGTTATACTAGTTGAATAATCAAATTCATTTGACATATTATAATTCTATTTTTGACATGTAAATTTTTATATTTTATGAATAAATGAGTATGAGTATGAGTATGAGTACCTTTACTAGAATCCAACAAAATCCTTATTTTAAACTAAAAATACACCGTCATAATTCTCATAATATTTATTTTAACCTCATTATAATTATGATTGTTTATATTTTTGTTTATGCTCAGATTTTTGTTTATGCAGAGATTTTCTAAACCTTTCGGTAAAAATAATTCGTGGTTTCGGTGGCCGCTGAAAAAAAAAACATTTTGAGGGTTCCGTCTACCTCTAAAAGAAAAAAAATACCCATATAGAATCACTTGTCGTTGTCCGTCTAGCCGTCTGTCACGACCCTTTTTATCAGGAACGCGTGATGGCATCAAGTTGAAATTAAAATCAAATGCCAAAGTCTGCCAGTCCCTTAGAGCTCTGGCAAAATCAAACTTCATAAGTAGCTATCAAAATACTCGCTATTTATACTGCATATATTTTTATCAGAAATATAAAATTAAAAGTTAAAAATTCACAGTTTTCAGAAATATTTGTACCTTTATCGCATACAAATACTGTTTGGATATATTAATTGAAACAAGCCATACACGATTCTAAATGGTTATTGGAGCGTATTGGTCAACAATGCATTAGCTTATTAGCCGGCTAAACTCACTGTCAGCAAAGCGGAAATTTGTTACCTGTCACCACAATCCCACATCTCGATGTCCCGGGATCCCGTTTTGTCCGATTTCGTTACATCTCCAGGTCAATCAAATACACATTTCGTGTATCAATTCGTTTGAAATATGTTTCTCGGGCTAGCTTCAACAAGCGCCTAATTAATGTTTCAGAACAAACGTGCAAAACACATTAGCATCAAATTGAAATGCGAAGCTTATGTGTCAGATTGAGCCCCCAGTGTACGAAGCAGTGATTATGCGTGTCGAGTTAAAACCGATTAGTTAGGCGCACATAATTACGCATTCCATTTGTTCGGTTAATCCGGCCTAATCGGATGGCGTTTGATGAAGGTCTAGCCTTAGGTAGTCAGATGTCACCTTGCGTCGGGACCAATTACGGGCTATTATCGGCATACTTTAAGGCTAGGTAGGCCCACACCGATTTTTGGAATTTGCAATTCCATTTTTATGCGAACTTTATCACGAACTTTGTGTATTTATCACGAATATTTGTTCCTGAGTTATGGATGTTATATATGTATATAAGTATCTATATGTATGTATCTATTAAAAATATCATCGCCTAGTAGTACCCACAACCACAAGCCTTATCTACTGAGCTTACCGTGGGCCTAGGTTGATTTGTGTAAGATTGTCCCGTAATATTTATTTATTATTATCTAATCATGTAGGATTTTTGTCAGTTTGAAACTCCAACTAGCAATACTACTAAATAATTACACGATTACAGAAACTCTCTTTGAAATGGAATAGAACCGAAGATTCTACCAATCGACCTGAAATGGTTTCGAATTCCGGTTGCCTGCTTGGATAATTAATTAAATATTGTAGGCAACCAGGTTTTGATATTAGTAAAAAACATAATTTTTACATCACCGACAAACAAAACTTTACGAACATTGTGCTGTTTTAAATAAGTACCTACATGAAGACCAAACAAGCATAAAACGTTTAAAAACTATATCTCGACTACGGAAAAGTAACTATGAATAATAGTTTTATACATTTGAACTCGACATTTTCTCCTCTTTCTTTTGACCCAACACGCTATAAAGATAAATAAAATAAAATAATTATACTTTATTTCAGACCGATTGATCTAAGATAGTGTTTTAGTATAGGTAACAAGTCACTTAAGACTAAATTAGGTTAGTAATAGAATATAGCAGACGATCCCCACTTATAGTACTTAAATCTCTGAATTGAGAAAAGGATCAGCCAGTATGAAACCAAGCTTTTTAGGGTTCCGTAGCCAAATGGCAAAAAACGGAACCCTTATAGATTCGCCATGTCTGTCTGTCTGCCTGTCTGTCTGTCCGTCTGTCGTGAATGGTCATGATTCACGATAGTATTTACATTGGTGTTTATAATTATGTCTCAAACAGCCGATTTATTTTATGTAGCAACACCGACAACGAATCATTTTTATAACAAGGTTGACGGGTAGGCGGGCTGTCAGTTTTCTAACAGCTATATTGGGAACGAACAGTTAAGTGCGGTTTGTAGTGGTTGATTTGGAGGAAAACCAGGGTGAGCTCTTTCCATAATCACTTTCGATGCGTCCTATGATATTGTAACGATTTGGTATCATTTACACGTGTGTTCATGTGCTTTCACAGATCGGACGATGATTGTTTATGATGCGATGTATTTATGTGCGTCCACAGGTCTCATTCTCTTTGGGAGGCGTATTGGTATATCATGTAGATGAATAAGGTTTTCCTACAGGTCGCGCATGTACGTGACCTGTAGGACACACAACACAGTTCTTATTTGTGGAGTTATTTAGTGTTAGAGGATTAGTTACAAGTGTAACAACAGGGTAGTTCGGTAGTCTCGGCTTCAGGCCATATCATCATCAGTCAAGGGTGCACCCGGGTAACTGGAACAATAGTGTGTGAATTGGGACAGTATCAATGGTGGTAAGGGATGTCTATAAGGGGAGGTTGGAGGACATTCTCGGGGACGAAAGTCCCCACACGTCATAGGGAGCTGGCACGCACGAGGCGGCAGCCCCTATGTCAGATATATAAAGGATTCCGCAAGTTGTAAGGGTATGTTTATAGTTGCATATATGCGAATACGGGTGTCTTAGCTTGAGTGCTATAGGTTCTCATTCGCGGCCAGAAGTGGCTTCGCGACATGGTGGAGCATGCTGGGATCTAAGCCAGTCTTCATCTGTTTAACACTTTATTTGCCCCAACTTCCTGCAAAACCAATATTAAATGTAGCATGTGCATTATTGACTCAAAAACAGATTACTGTTCATAAAGGTAATCTAAAGATTTTAAAACCATCCACGAGAAAGAGATTAACATTATTAAAATCCTGTCTTAAGGCCCCGCACGTTCATGGTCTTCTCTCCCTCTCACTGAGCGTGGGCGTGAGCGAGATGAAAGTGCGTGGTCGAAAGCGCGGATATCATGTTTTTCGGAATATTTTAGAAACGAGACGAAATTTAAGAAAGTAAGAAAATGAAGTTAATGTTCATTACTTTATGAAGAAGATTATAAAATTTCATCTCTTTCTGATAAAAAATGGAGCAGTAAACTGGTTACAAGTGAAAAAATAGGGTTGAATTTAGATTTATTTTTCTCCACTTTCTTACGTTAAAATGGATTTCCACGAAAACAATGTCACTTCTTATATCTTGCAGATTATGATATCTATTTTCCAACACGAAAATTGTTACGTTATAAGGTATAAACTGGTTACTAAACAACTCATTTTTACCAAAATTTGAGATGCCAAGCCTTAATCGGTTTAAATGTTTCTGACTTTTCAGAAAACATACTTACAGCAAACTATCACTGTATTATGTCAGAGGTGCTCCTTATGCAAAGGTTACAGTTAAAACCAAGTTATATAACAGAACCATTGATCAATGTTTAGTGTGGTGCAAACATTTAAAACCTTTTAGACATCATAAGGAATTAACCTTCCATAAGTAGTACATTTTAATGTCATGTTACTATAAATAGGGTAATTGGTACGGCTCTCAATCAAAATCAAAAATATTTATTGGTATCATACTAAAGTAGGTAAAAGTACATTCGTGGCTGGTTTGCACCTTATAAATGCAAAAAATATGTATAGCATTTGTATTTTTTACTGACTCAATGACAAATTATGGGATTATATACAAAATATAATTATTCTAAACTATTCAATGAGCAGCATTGGTATATTTATTTGATTGTCAATGGATTGTCGAAAACAGCGCATCAGATTTCAATGCAATTTATTTACTACACGGGTTTACGGAGGTGAAAAGAATCAACTCCTTTTCTCTGGAAAAAACAAAGAGCAAAGCCTGTTCTTTCAGGTATGTAGGTACTATATTTGATGGTTACTTTTTTATTGAAAATATGACCTAAATGTTTTCTGGTGAATCGGATTCATTGTTCTGATTGCAATCAAGATGTCAGAGGTTCAAGGGTGTACGAACTTCAGAGACTATAAGCTGCAGACACAAATAATAAATTGCGAATGAATTGTATCAATTTGACGGTTACAATTTTACCTTTGGGAGCAATCTGTGGTTTTCCTATATTTTTCTTGTTGACAGGAGGAGGAAGTTTTAGACAGTATGATGTTATTCTCAAGTTTCGTTCTGATTTCATCAGTGTATTTGTTCATAGGTACATTTATACCGAATAAATTACTGAAATCGGTATACGTTGCTCATATCTATTTTACCATATTATTGAGATCAAAAGAATGGTAGTATCCTGGGAGTTCACTTGTTTGTTGTATTATTAGTATGTGGCAGTAGGTTTTGGTGCTGATTCACTTTTATTTCGGTGGTTATTGTCAATAAGAGATCTGACAGCAATTCGATGGATCTAATTGATGTTGACTTCATTATTGTTTGGTTACCAGCAACTTATCTCAAGACCACTAGTGATGATTTTCATTACCAGGTTATGCCGAGAAGGATTAACTTTTAACGTAAAATAAGTTACTCGCAATTTTAACTGTGTCATCATCATCTTCTCCTAGCCGTATTCGGCCTCAGCGACTGCTAATCACTGCGGAGAGCGTCGCTGGTGCGCCCTCAGGTGACTGACATAGCAATTTTTGCGGTCTATCATAGAAAATCAAGGAAGTGTTATTTATTGACAGTTGTGATATATCAGATAATGCTGGTTAAAGAGTTAAAGAAGTGAGTTCAGACATATTATGAGTCGCATAGTGAGTATACTGTGTTGTGTCGTGCGTGATGCTCAGCTGTGATGAAACAGAGGATGGAACAATGTTGTCAGTATGATACACCAATAGTATACCTACACCAAAATAATGTGTGGAGGTGGCTGGTGGCCCTCAGGTACGAGTCGATTGTTAGGGGGCAGGGAAAAATTCATTTATTATAAAAAAAAATATCATCATCACGTATCTGTCACTCAATAAATCAGGTGGAGTCTTGAAATATAAACCAATGAAGATTCATCGGATACCTACGTGATACGTTGACAATATTGTCAATTGCAATATTAACCATAATCAGCAGGTATTAATCATTTAAATGCTTTCCATACACAACGATAAATATAATAGTAAAATTACTTACAATTTAATCATGAATATATCCTACGTGCGTAACCATAACTACAACAAGTTAGTAACTACAACAAGATGTACACCTAGCAATCGTAAAAACTTAGCTTTGTTGACTCCGATACTATGCTCTGAATCAGGATGTAAAATGGGTATGAAAGCTTTGGTGCTTAGTTTCTTTTAATCCTTTAGCTATAAACCATGACTTACACAGTAGTGTCCAGAATTCTTGTATAAGTAAATTCATTTGTGACTTGAAAGTAAATAGTCAGATAACTCACGTGACTTCGTTAAGTGAATCTCGCGAATCACGAATACGTTTTGTAGGTGCAACCGAAAGGTTCGGCTCGTGGATAGAATACCTTTAGACTTCAGACTTGAGTATAATCAAGTGTTATGGTTAAACAAAGATTTGTAATTATGACTGGTTTAAATATTTCGTAATGGGACTCTTAAATGTTAGATTTTAGATTATTTATTGAAAATTGTACATCTCATTTACATGTCTAAATATATAGAATTTACAATTTTTGGAATGTGCTGGGGTCAATGATTATTCTGAAGAACCTCACTTACAGTGTAGCACAAAGGGTCAGTAAACTATACTTAAGTTCCTAAAGTTTCTTGTAAAAAAGGCAGTGCCGTGCGAACCTTTGCCATGCACCGGCGCGAAGATTTACCCCTCAAATTAGAATCGAATAGATTCAATTTACTGAGAGACAATATAGGTGCGAGTCTAGACAGTGCGTAGCACGCGGCGAATAGCTTGTCACATACATACGAGTAGTCAATATATGATGACCTAATGAGACCCTGAATCGATCATGAAGTCAATAGATAGATAAATAATAAATAAATAAATAATAAATAAATATTATGGGACAATCTTACACAAATCAACCTAGGCCCACGGTAAGCTCAGTAAGGCTTGTGTTGTGGGTACTAGGCGATGATATAAATAATAGATAAATACATATAGATACTTATATACATATATAACATCCATAACTCAGGAACAAATATTCGTGATAAACACACAAATAAATGCCCTGACCGGGATTCGAACCCGGGACCTCCAGCTTCGTAGGCAGAGTCACACTTCGTAGATAGAGAGATAGATCGTTTATTTGCTTGAATCATGGTCATTATAAGTGTTACATTTCAATTTTATAGTCCAGCACAATTCTGCCGGCTGATGGCGTGCAAATATTTAAAGAAAATCGTCACATACATTACAACATTTACAATTCAATAATATTCAACATATTAACAAAGTCCAGTATAATAATGATTAAAATAATTCCATTGTCATAGTATTATATTAATAGGTACTATCAAAACGAATTTTACTTAACATTTACTGTGCGTACTTAGTATACCTACAATTTGTTGTTTTAAGGAAATCTTGGACCGAATAAAAGCAATTTTCGGTCAATCAGGTGCTCAATTTCCTACAGAAACTATTGTAAAACATGTCAGTAATTTCTTTCGGTATGGAGTTATAAATTAAGCAAGCTATGTAGTAGCAGTTTTTGCGGTAAATTTCTAGTCTTGGAGCTGGCATAGACAAGGCCGTATGCGTAACTGCTCTACGGTAAGAGTTGTCATTTAATTTGAATAGTGACATATTGGACTTTACTAATTTGGCAGTTTCAAAAATATATATACTAGGCGCTGTCATAAACTTATTTTTTATAAAGATTTGTCTCCATGAGTCTACATTTCTCAGACCCCAGATTTCTCTGAGGCATTTCTTTTGGGCAATGAATACTCTATTTGCTTCGGAGCAACTTGCCCATACTACGATCCCATATCGTATTTGGGAGCAAATATAGGCGTGATAAACCGAGATGGCTGTCGCTATTGAGCTAGTATTCAAGGAATCGGGATGCGTTTACCTGAGGTACAATGGTGTTATTAGTAGTTATGTTTAGTGGGCCATGTTTTAGTTTTAAAAAGCATTAGTGTAAATGTATAATGTTCATTATCAATCAGGTTTATCAGACACAGTTCACACAGTCAATACACGATGTGGAGGCCGATGAGTCTAACGCCTCTCTGAGAGGCAAATCATAGAGCCTAGGTGATTCTGCATCTGACACTTGCAAAGCAATTTGTATGTCTAAAAACATGGCTATTCGGGCACCTGATAGTTAGAAACACTTAGTAATATCCTGACAACAGCTCAGAAGACTCAAACCTGGACATCCGCAGACAAATAGCCTTGGAGCTGGAACTGACCACTAGTTTTCAGTGTTACCTCAAGTAGCTAAACTTACGAAACATCACGCTTTCTTCATCAGAAGAATGTCAGCAGACCGCGATGAATAACAGAAAGGAGTTCAAGTTTGGGACTTCATTTCTAAAATACAAAACACGATCAACAACGGCATTAAACATGAACTTAAGTAACTAAGTACCTGACTGTCCCCATGTTACTACACGTCATACATAAGCATCATATGGCGAACTTGCCTTTCGATATGAATATACCTGCTCGTAGGATAAGCTGACGCCGACTGTATGCAAGGATCAAACAAATTCACGCGTTAATATTGATGAATTGTATCATTTGTTGTACCTTACGAGTTGGTACATAATTCTTTTATGGACAACTACGAGCTAGAATTAAATCAAGAAACATTATTCCATCATTCCTAGAGATGTTCTTTAAATGATACTCAAACATAATTCATTCGTTTTATAGATTTTGAGAAGGCGTTCAATCATATCGCTTGTGATATCTCACGAGGCAGTACTAAGGCGACAATATCTAGGTACCAGGGTACCAGTGTTGGTATATCAGCTTTAACAAAAATTACATGGTTAAGTATTAAAAACAGTATTGAAAATGCAAACACTATACACACATAAGGATTTAAATCTAAAACTGAGATGGAGATTAGTTAAATGCTATGTTTTGTCAATCCTTGTGTATTGTGCAGAGGCTTGGACTTTAAATAAATTGACAATTAAAAAACTGAATGCATTTCAAATGTGGCTATATAGGAGAATGTTGAAAATCTTGTGGACAGACAAAGTATCAAATGAAAGAGTATTGAACAAAATGAAGAAGTATTAAAACCCGATGGTAAAGGTAAAGGGTTTGAAATCGGTGTCCCGGTGCATGAAGCTTCCATCCTCAACCTTAATTTAAACAGCATCATGGATTTCTTTAAAACCGACATCAAAATCATCGCATTTGATTATTGATTATAGCAACGACTGTTCTTCCAATCTTAGGAACTGCAGAAAAACTAGTGAATTTTTTTTGGCTCCTGGATGATAACTCAGAACAGATATCATGTGTGCACGGCAAGGATAATGACATTAATAACACAACTTAACGTTCACGGAAGTTTTTAAAGTAGCTTCAATCAAAGACTGCGATGGTTCGGACACACTCAAAAAGGAGGAAAATACCATAATAATATCAATAACATTGCACTTCGCCTTCCCAAACATTCCAGAGGAAGAGGTATACCAAAATCCACGTGGTAGTCCAATATTAGAAAAAATGTAATGTGAAGAACCTGGTCGAAGAAAAGACAACTCATAATCGATCGCGCTGTCGCAAACTGACTAAGAGACCCGACCTTACATAGGTGTTAAAAGGGAATGAAAGGAAAGCGAAACTAATACAATTAGTATAAAATTTAAACGGAAGTCACTTAAACTGATGGTGACCGATAATTCAATGTAACTTAAAATATTAACCTACTGTGTTAGCGAGTGGGCATCACACTATATGACCAATTCCGGAATGAATACAGTACTTATAAGGAGAAGAGTAAAGAATCTCTACGTACATTGATAAACCAAAGTTAATTAAATCTGAAAGGTTCGGAAAATCACTATAAGGACCAATCTGATCCAAAGCTCACAATTAATTTTCCATATACCTAGTACACTTTGGACTGCAGCACGTCACATCAATGTATATAAACTGAGATTCATACAGAGACTATCCATCGATAACTAATGAAATATGAACTGCTGCAAGTGACACTAAAGCTAATAGCAGAAATAAATTTTATAGCGTAAACTGGTATCTCTGTAGTCCAGGAAATAATTCACATATATATTTTATTTAGTCATTTATACTGATGTGACAGACACAGTGCATGATTACTAAAGAGTTTAAGCGGTTGAGGGGTAGCGAATATTTGAACAAGTTTAACATCATTAATAACCGATACACTATGGGAGGAGGCATGATAAAACGTCGCACGGTCATAAGAACTAATGTAATGGCGCATATTGACCGTGTGCGAGGATTGAGATACGCAATATCGCAAAGCCTAAAATCTTATTGGAAAATCACATGTTGAAGGACACCCGTCATACTATATGGCGCTCTCGGTGGCTCGTGGAAGACGTAAATAATAGGAAGAATACAAGCAATAGTTGAAAATGATGATTTTCATGCTTTCAGCTCAGAAACAAAGTCTTTATTTAAAACTCAACCAAAAATTATGAGTTTTGGTATCCTTCAAAGCCAACATATCATTATTACACTTTAGGAGTGCTCAAAATACTGGTTTGGCAGTGCTCAAAACAGCTTCACGTTCGTCAGATCAGTTTCGCGACGCTCAGAAGTCTGGATTTAGTGGTCCTCAGAACAGTTTTCGTTGGGCTCAGAGGCCTAGGTAAGCAGTCCTCAGAGCAGTTTTCGTAGGGCTCAGAGGCCTAGGTTAAGCTGAACAGTCCTCAGAACAGTTTTCGTAGGACTCAAAGGCCTAGGTTAAGCAGTCCTCAGAACAGATTTCGCAGGGCTCAGAGGTCTTGGTTTAGCGGTCATCAGAACAGTTTCCATGGTGTTCAGAATTCTTTTTGGTGGTCCTCAGACTCGAGCACAATTGAGCGATTTCAATAGTGCCACAACAATACAGGTTATTTTGGCAATGCTCAGCCAATTTTGGATTTACGCTCAGAATAAAATGGGCTGTTAAAGATCAGATTTGAGGCTGAGAAAAATATTTCTCACGGTCGGTAAATGCTTGACTTGACCACTGATAGTGGAGCATTGGAGTCGAAAACCACCGTAGCATACTACTTTCATTGTTGAATTAAAACGTATACAACTGCGCGTAAAACTAGGCAAGATCTGTGCAGATATAGCCAAATGTGTACAGTTAAACTTTGACATAACTGGGACTTCAAGGGACCGGCAGATGTGTCTCGCTTAAAGAAGTATTCCACTTAAAAAGTGTCTCAGATATCCAAGTGTATTAATATCTGTCTCATTTACAGAGGGTTCCATTAATACAGATGAGATAAGAGATTATTTTCGTTACAGAGAGGTGCGATTATTAAATGTATAATAAAAAAGTTAGTAAACAGAAATAATTAAGCACGTTTCTATTAACAGTACATAAAGGCATACATAATCCTTCAATCAAAATAGAACACAACATTTTATTAAAAAACAAAAAAAAACATTTATAAAAATTTAAATAAACTGTATATTTGTTTTGTGTACTTTGGAAGTAACATGAGGTCATTTAGCCAAGAATGATGAAACAAGACGAAAATGAATCAACAATAAAGTACGAGTTATACGAGGTAATGAATTAACGTTATTTCAGTTATCGAGGTATACGTCGTATGAAATAAATCAAAAACAATTTTACAAAAGTATTTTTTTTAAATATAGTCTTAGTAAAAGAGGTTTTATATCAAGTATGAGACATAATTCATTTAATTTATATTGAGACTGAGTGCTCACTCCACCGTCAAACTTAGTTTGTGGTGGATCACATTTTATTTAAGAATTCAATTAATTTTCGATATTATATAATAAATTATAATAACCAGGTCTTAGGAAAAGAAAAGAAAAAACAACGTCAAGCCATAGGGCAGCCCGTTGTTTGCCTCTACTTTCAAGCTTCATGTTCTATCCTATGTTATTTTTTTAGGTGATCAGTGGAGTGTATTCGTATTGTATAGACAAGAAAACGCTTTAAAAAAAAAAAAAAAAAAAAAAAAAAAAAAAAAAAATCACACTGACCCGCGCAGAATAATTTTTAAATATTTATTGTAGGTCGAGGAGGAATCAGGGAAATCAATAGATTAACAGATAAATTAACATTAGTTGTGGTAATGCTTCGTGCATTCGTTTAATAACGTAAGCAATTTTGCCCGCGGGGGAGGATTCCATTCCATGGAAAAAGGAAACAAGTATAAAGATGATAATAAAATCTGGCCAGATATTCGTTTCAATCTAGCAAGGCAAAGCAAATCCTATTGCGGTAACCTAAAAGTATGTACATACATGAATCAGCAATGCACAATGTATAGAAGTATTTTCATACACTAGCAAATCTATAATATGGTTTTACGGTATATATAGGACATATTATGATTGATTGTTTATTACGACATGGAACGCCAAGACACGATGAAGCTTGGTTGGTCAAAATCTCAAGAATAGAGGACCTCGCAGTTGGCTACTCGGGCCCCACGAAGAGCTTGGAACTGATTTAGAAAAGTGCGTCAAGATGAACTTATCAGACGTTACAGCTATCAGAAACTATGTGGATTACTGGGCCCAATCAAGGTCGATAGGATTCAGAGCTTGTCAATATTTGCAATGGGAAAAGAACGGTAATTTCAAAGATCTGAGGAAGAGTTAAATAAAGCTGTGAAAGATGATAATCTCTATTGGATATATGATCGCCAGTTTTCTGGGGGGCCGGGAGTGTCGTGAATGGTCATGATTCACGATAGTATTTACATTGGTGTTTATAATTATGTCTCAAACAGCCGATTTATTTTATGTAGCAACACCGACAACGAATCATTTTTATAACAAGGTTGACGGGTAGGCGGGCTGTCAGTTTTCTAACAGCTATATTGGGAACGAACAGTTAAGTGCGGTTTGTAGTGGTTGATTTGGAGGAAAACCAGGGTGAGCTCTTTCCATAATCACTTTCGATGCGTCCTATGATATTGTAACGATTTGGTATCATTTACACGTGTGTTCATGTGCTTTCACAGATCGGACGATGATTGTTTATGATGCGATGTATTTATGTGCGTCCACAGGTCTCATTCTCTTTGGGAGGCGTATTGGTATATCATGTAGATGAATAAGGTTTTCCTACAGGTCGCGCATGTACGTGACCTGTAGGACACACAACACAGTTCTTATTTGTGGAGTTATTTAGTGTTAGAGGATTAGTTACAAGTGTAACAACAGGGTAGTTCGGTAGTCTCGGCTTCAGGCCATATCATCATCAGTCAAGGGTGCACCCGGGTAACTGGAACAATAGTGTGTGAATTGGGACAGTATCAATGGTGGTAAGGGATGTCTATAAGGGGAGGTTGGAGGACATTCTCGGGGACGAAAGTCCCCACACGTCATAGGGAGCTGGCACGCACGAGGCGGCAGCCCCTATGTCAGATATATAAAGGATTCCGCAAGTTGTAAGGGTATGTTTATAGTTGCATATATGCGAATACGGGTGTCTTAGCTTGAGTGCTATAGGTTCTCATTCGCGGCCAGAAGTGGCTTCGCGACACCGTCCGTCCGTATGTCACAGCCACTTTTTTCCGAAACTATAAGAGCTATACTGTTGAAACTTGGTAAGTAGATGTATGTTTAACGGCCTCCGTAGCCCAGTGGGTAGTGACTCTGCCTACGAAGCTGGAGGTCCCGGGTTCGAATCCCGGTCAGGGCATTTATTTGTGTGTTTATCACGAATATTTGTTCCTGAGTTATGGATGTTATATATGTATATAAGTATCTATATGTATGTATCTATTATATATATCATCGCCTAGTACCCACAACACAAGCCTTATTGAGCTTACCGTGGGCCTAGGTTGATTTGTGTAAGATTGTCCCGTAATATTTTTTTTTTTTTTTTTTTTATTCTGTAAACCGCATTAAGATTTTCACACAAAAATAGAAAAAAACAATAAATTTTGGGAGAAACTCAAACATTTTTTTTTCATCAAACCCATACGTGTGGATAAGTCTTCAAAAATGATATTGAGGTTTTTAATATCATTTCTTTCTAAACTGAATAGTTTGCGCGAGAGACACTTCCAAAGTGGTAAAATGTGTGTGTCCCCCCCCCTGTAACTTCTAAAATAAGAGAATGATAAAACTAAACAAAATATATGATGTACATTACCATGCAAACTTCCAACGAAAATTGGTTCGAACGAGATCTAGTAAGTAGTTTTTTTAATACGTCATAAATCGTAAAAAGCTATTTATTTAACGGAACCCTTCATGTGCGAGTCCGACTCGCACTTGGCCGCTTTTTTTTGTCACGAATGATCTCAGCATCCCATGAACGGAAAAATATGAATATTTTTTTATAGGTACATTATTATTTTAGCTGTCACATAGGATAGTTTTTATCTGACTGCGACATACTAGATTTTTTATTCTTAAAGTTTATCGCCGCCACGTCTGTCAGCTAACTACAAGAAACGTCAAAATGGCGGAATTGCTTGGCCTTTCACCTCATCAGCATCATCATCACTCCCGCGACCTTTATCAGGTCATCAGTCCACCTTGAGGGGGCCTACGGGCCTACCCACGCCTCGCCTTCCGGTACGTGATCGCCACTCGAGAACCTTTCCGCCTTTCCGCTCTTTTGGCCTTTCACCTATTAATAATTTAAATCTAGAAAGAAGAAGAAGCTTGGGTGTTACTGTGGACCCAAATTCCTATAGTTGCTCAAGCATGCCTAGAATTAATAAGATGTCGGTGCGTGAAATCTTGCAGTTCCAGGTGCAATTGTTTCAAACGCCAGCTCAAATATACTTACTGAGTTATGTAATAGGTGGTTGTAAATACAATTTATTCACAAACGTTATATTATTATTTTTCTTTCTTTTTATGTTACCTGACTACGTTTATAAATTGATGATGATTAAAAGCCACACTAATATTATAAAGGCTACAGTGGAACACACACAATTACAAACATAGACTGCTAAAAACATAACCCTTCCTTTCGGCACCGCCGTAGTTGGGCAAAAAAAGTACGCTGCTTAACCACAGATAATAATGTTGTCTGTTCCCCCACCTCTAATTTTAAAAACGCTGTATTTAAAAAAAAAAAAAAATCCATCCAATAAACTTATTAAATTATTTCACCGAAAATTATTTTGAACAATATCAGTTCAAAGGTTTTCGTGATATTGCTAAAAACTGCCTTCCCTATAGAAAAGGACGTAAGTGTCGTAAGATTTATGTGACGTGAGTTTTTTTATTATTTTAAAAGTCTACGTAAAATGGCCATAAATACAGAGACTCCTAACATAAATTGTGTTAAGATATACAAGCCTCATTTTTAAAATTTCCGACTAAAAATCTGTGTCCATTAGCCCTTTGAAGTTTAACGGTTCACAAATATTTTTAGTACTTAGGTACTTCTCGAAAAACTTAAGCTTCGATCAAGGTAGGCGTACCTAGACATACAATTTGTCCAGTAAATATATGAAAGAACAGATTTGTGGATTCTAATACCTACGTACCATGTGAGAGTATTTGGTGGACATGAAACTTGTATTTATTAAGTAGACAGAAGGTTTTTAAAGGATTATACCATATAAGTATAATAATGATATAATATCTAATTAATACATTTGGGTGATTTTACACTCAACGGATTCCAAAATAAGTTTTACCAAGTGAAGTATATGTAGGTAAATAAGAACTAATACTACACTACCGTCTCGGGCACACATGACGTGCAGGGTTTTGGCGAGAGCTAGTCTAAGTATGCCCGGTGGTTTTGACAATAAGACGCGTGCGTGTGTGTGGGCCAGCGTGCAAAGGTAAACAGTAAAATACGTGATATAAGAACATTACACCAAGGTTTATTCACTATCTTGACATACTCGTAGAAATGTAGACTTCAAAAACTCAATCCAAGTTACTAATGAGTTCAACCAGCAACCGAAGACAGCATTTCGTATTGCCAGCTATTTACTCCCAGCTATACATATACGGCCAGTTGGCAGCGGCTGAAAGGTGCCCATATAAAGGACGGAAATGCCCCGTTACGCGACTTTTACACTCTCACGCTCTTTTATTGTTCAAGTGTGAAACCGGGAACAGGCCGGCCACGCAACGGGAAGTGGCCAGAGAGGGAAGTTGTAAACAAAAACCTGTCAAAAAACTCGGTGTTTTGATATGAGTATTTCTGGTTTAAATATTGAATTCGTTTTCCAAATTGGGTAACAATATTATGTAGCAGATTCCTGTTTACGTCCCACATATTATTATTATTTGTTTGTAGGCCTTAAGTGCCGCTTCGACCAGCAAGTGATCTATTGTGGCAGCCCTTTCTTTAGAGTTCACCGTTAAGTCCCGTTGCCTCCAGGAAATTCCAGATTCTTTGGGCGGTGATATTATTATGTAGTACCTCTTGTGGGTGCACTATGTGCCGCCCTAGGTAGGTACTTCTTTTATGCATGAGCGGTCCGCAGGAGCAGAGAATGTGCAAGTGCATTGCAGTCTCCTCTGTCTCCTGGCAGACGTCCCACATAAGTTGATAAAATAAACTGTTAAAATTTGTGTGACGTTTAGCATTAGGTACTTCTCTAAGCCTACAATTTGTGGTAATTTGTTAGTACAATACCAGTCCAACTGTATCCCAATATTGTATCGATACAGCACTTTGTCGATTTGTTGAACTGGTAACTTAAAACTTCATATTATTTGGATAAGTAATTTAACATGAAAGTTAAGTTTCATATACTGCGCCTATAGGTACCCGTTCGGGAATACAGGTGTGCGTTTACGTATGTAAATATATGTAGAAAGTGTTGAATAGTACATTGTTTAACAAGGGGCGTATGAGGAATATTGCAAACGAGAGTCTATCAGAAGCTTTTGATGACTCGAGTTTGCAATATTCTTACGCCCGTGTTATACACAATGTTTTTCATCACATTTGCGAGGAAATAAATAACAACAAAAGACAGAAAAACCTATGTTTTATACAAGCGCATCAATCAAATATTGACAAAATTGACAATTTCACTTCTAGATCAGTGCGAGTGGAGGGCGTAGTTTCAATATTTCAACCAATCACAGAGCATGGATCATGTGGTTCTTGCAGGGCATGGCCTGCTCGATTTTATTTTCCAACCAATCACAGAGCAGAATTCTTGCCGTCCAGATTTGCTTAACCAATCAGATCACACACAAGCTCATTACTCCCTTGGGACCATTATTTCCCGCGGGAACAATTTAGGCCATTGTCCTTCTGTATACGTAAGTGTGATGAAAACCAAATAACCTACCAGCTATTTTTTCAATTACTAGATTCTTAGTCAGTATATCCGTTCCAATTGGAATTAATTAGTAGAAACCTAGTGTACCACGAATCGGCGCGAAAACTTCGCCTCGCGCAGAAATAACTCATGTGTTCAGAGACAAGAAAAAGTAATAAAAATATTCAGTGAAGTTGAAAACAAAAATATGGGACGGAAAATGGGAACAAAGGGCACAATCGCATCAGTTTTTCTCAAGCAGCCTTAGCGAATATTTCTTGAGGCTTTATTGAATAAATATACATATTTTACGTCGATACTTCATAAGAAGCTTTCCAGTGTCTTGGTGCGAGTAAATGTTAATGTCATTACAGGCCTCAACCAAACTCGGCGGCTAATGATAGCGAATATTGCGCAATGGTTGTTCGGTGTACTTAGTGAAATGTTTTGATGAGCGAGGTGAATGATTTAATTATAAAGGATGTGGTTATCATTTAATCGATGTTGCCTAAAATATGATTCCTATTTTATAACGCTTGAATTTAATTGGGCGATAGTGGTATCAGTATCACCCATGTATAATATTAAACAATAAGTATGCATACATTACAAGAATGTCACTCTCGATAAGATGAAGAAACTCATATCCATGCTTTGCAGGGTACGGTCCTTCTGTACTTAGTATTTATGTGTACCTATCTATCTTAAATGTATTCTGTGTCGAAATCCGATATAAAAGTAGGTTTCGATTTTAAAAATAATTGATAGATACTACTACTATATATCTCAGCAACAGTATAAACTCAGTGGTTGTTTCATAAATAGGTTTTTTTTTTGATTATAAGTTGTTTAGATTTCTGTGAAACTTCGTATAACAACATTTTTTTTTAATTACAATGACGGTGGCATACAAGCTTACGGCCTGCCTGATGTTAAGCTGGTACCGTAGCCTATGGACACTTGTGACTCCAGAAGAATCACAAGCGCGTTGCTGACCCTTTATTCACTTGAGGATTCGCTGATGTGTTGGCAGATAGAGACATGCAGGTCCCTCACTCCCAAAACAGCGCACCCTAGGGAGCCCTGGCGACCTTACTCACCACCAGGAACACAACACCACATACTTCATAGCATGCAATAATATAGCAACACTACAAAGCAGTGGTGCTATTATGGCTGCTGTCTTCTGTAAGGTGGAGGTACTTCTCCAGTTGGGCTGCTCCACATACGAGCGAGATGACATTCCGCTGTGCCCTACCTCTCTTAAGGTGGTTCGATTGCCATATAAAGCGTTATTTGACATTCGCAGGCGTAACAAACTTTCTTCAAATGGCTTCCCATTTGCGCCAAATTCCTCCTTTCCTAGAATAAACTTGTATAAACTAGATTAATTTGAGAAAAATAGTTTTCCCAAAATATCACGTCCCAAACCAATTTCTCAAATTAATCTAGTTTATACAAGTTTATTCTAGGAAAGGGGGAATTTGGCGCAAATGGGAAGCCAATTTATGAAAGTTTGTTACATAAGTTTCTTAAAATATCACGTCGTTAGCCTGCGAATGTCAAATAACGTTTTGTATGGCAATCGAACCACCTTAAATATTTTTTTAATAACTTCCATATATGTATCTTTAAATAATTTTCTATCTGGCGTTCCCTCGATAACAAAGGCCATTGTTTGTCTAAGTTACAACATTATTTGAACAACAATCTAACGTCTAACAAAATGTAAAGCACGTCGCAGCAAGCATTGCAAGCCTTGCATATCCTAGTATAGAACGCGGGCGGGAAACGGGCGTCGAGCGGCAGATGGCCGCTGCAAATAATTCCCAGCAGAGACGTGCGATTTCTACTGACCAACTAAGTGATTCCTAGAAAGCTTGTACTATTGGAGATCTGCGTGGTCTTGGCTAAAACTAAATATATTTAGTTTAAAAGTCAAACAGAGTCGAGATATTTAGAATATTCCAAATCTTTAAAAAAAACAAGTATAGGTTCAGCCTGATGGTAAGCAGAAACCTTAGCCTATAAGGCGGCCTTTACACCTGTAAGTTACTTACTTACGTTCAGTACAAATATTGCTTACAGACGACTTACGTGAGGAGTATTTGTACTGAACTGACGTAAGAACTTACAAGTGTATAACAGGCCTAAGGCAACCAATACACCTGTCAGTTACTTACGTTAGTTCAGTACAAATATTGCTTACAGACGACTTACAAGAGCAGTATTTGTACTGAATTTAGGTACACATGTAAGTTCTTACATAAGATCAGTACAAATACTGCTCACGTAAGTCGCTGTAAGCATTATTTGTACTGAACTTACGTTAGTAACTTACAGGTGTAAAGGCTGCCTTACGTAAGAACTTACGAGTGTACAACAGGCCTAATAGCCGCTTGGGATTCCAATCACAAGTGCGTTGCTGATTCTTTATTGATTTGAGGATGCATTGTGTTTACAGCTAGAGAGAGAGAGAGTCTTTGGGAGTTGGGAAATTTACACAATCTGCAGTTCCCAATGATGTCGACTTTGACAAGCTTAACCAGCATTTCCCTTCTTCTACCGCTTCTAATATAGTCACCAGTAAAAGCTTATCTCAAAAAAAATTTTTTTTCGTTGCGCTTGTTCGTGAAGATTATATAGGCAACATACTCGTATTGAGCGGAAGAGCCCTTTATTATGCCCATGGGCGTAAATGATAAAGTCTTAAAGTACATGTTTCCTACAGACTTTTAAAACAAGGAGATTTAAAACATGGTGTTCGCAAATCTATATGAATAAGTAATAAAAAATGTAAAAACAGCAATGACACACATCCACACCGTTTAACTTAATTATTTGTAGGTACGTTTTACATGACAATGTTACAATTTTAGTGCCTGTGTAAAATATTTTTAACAGTAATTTTTATTCGTGGCCGAATGCCGAAGGTTCCTTATGGCAAAATCTACAAAAGTGACGAGTGACATTTGCAAGTTTTATTACAATGAATATTTATTTTGCTTAAAATGCATTCGTTCCTTGCAAACGTGATGAAAAACATTGTGTTTAACGAACGGTAAGAATTTTATAAACACGAGTCATCCTTAAAAGCATCCTCGAAAGGCAACCTAGTAATACTTAGTATTTCAAGCTATTAGCAGATAGCTGCCACCTACTTTATTGTGTCGATTTGCGACCACTCAAATGAGTTGGTGAACTGAAAGGACATTTTCTCGTTGTTTTATTAGATTACTATCAAGTAACTACTTGAAGACATGCATACGACTCACGGTTTATTTAGGGTCTGTTGAAATGTTACCATCTTTAATTGAAGATAACTTTGTCCTTCAGGTGGTCGCTAACTGAAGGAAGAACCGCGTAACAGGCAAAATGATTCTACCTAGTTATAGTTTTGTTTTTGGCGGGATGATTATTCGTATAACCTCGTTTTTACGAGTAGAAAAGTAATCATCTAGAGAACTTAATACGCAATCCATTTTTTTTGGCTTCTTCGTCTATTCAGATCTATTGTGATACACATCTTTTAATAGTTGAGAGTTGGCGAGATAATCCGAATTACGGGCGAATGTATTATGGTTAAGGTTCAATACGAAGCCAAATACCTGACTGTTGTCTACGTATCTCGTATAGATTATTCTCGACTCTGCTACGCTCGTCTGCGCGCAAGACAGTGTGGTGATATTGACATTTAAGTATCACTAACTTTATTCCAGAATAGATTAAATTAACTTATCATATAGAGCGCTTGTTTATTTACATTAAAAAACACGCTAAAAAGCGCACTAAAAAAACCTTGGCGCAGCTAGAGTTATGTCGGTATATTTTTATTGGGTGTATGTTCTTTTTGTACAGTCATCAATGACTCGCCAAGGCGATTCTTACAAGCCCATTATCATGTATAATTTAGAGTATTATATTCATATGGCCACTTTCAGATCAGCTTAAATATATATAACATAATATTGTATTGTCATCTGACTACGATGTGTACATAATTTCAACTCAATTGGACTTAAAGAAGTCGTCGTATAGATTTGACTTGCAAGGTTTGATTATACTAAATAAAAAATTGTCAATAGACTTAAAATGTTACTTGCTATTTCGTTTATCATCGGTCTTTGTGTCCATTAAAAGATGGCAAAATCTATGTTTGCGTTCGTGACGGAGATATTTACGGAAAGAAACTAAATGAATAGATTCATGAATTTGCACCCCGTATATGCAAATATACCTTACTTGTTCTTCTTACTTTTGCACGCTAACTGTTATTTGGTAGTAATATGAACCCAACAAATTATTTATATTTATCTATCCTTCGAACATCCTTTAACGTTGTACCTATTCGCTAAAGCGGTACCATCCCATAGTATATTTCGGCCCCTTTTGATTCGCTGAGATAATAAGTGAAATCAAAAGATTATTCAATCAAACCTAATTGCTTTTTTTAAAATAGTACATTACTGCAAAGGCCGTGAAGTAAGGGATTGATGGACGAGTTTGGGCTAGACGGCCGAGTCGTAGACGAGGCCGGATACAACGAGTCCAGCAATCCCTGTTCCGGCCGAGGCTTGTATAGTGCTTTTCTCAAACGATGTGAGGAAATAATAAATAGTTAATTGTTATACAAGGGTGCAGTTATAATTTAACCGCGAGTGTGGAATTGAAACACGAGCTAGCGAATGTGAGTGGTTTAAAAATAGAATCCTTTTCACCTCACTAAAGTGAGAAAGATTCTAGATAAAAAAATCTAAAAAAGAAAAAAAAAACATTAAAAAAGAATAATATTAAAAAAACATTACAAAAGAGTAAAACAAAAAGGAAAAAAATATAAAAAAAAACAACTAAAAAAACAAAAAAAACGCCCAAAAAAATTACAAAAAACAAAAAAAAAAAGGAAAAAAACAAAAAAATTGACAAAAAAAAAGAAAAACAAACAAAAAACATTAAAAAATAACAAAAAAAAGGAAAAAAAAAAACATTTAAACAAAAAGGAAAACTGGAAAAAATTAAAAAAAATCGACAAAAAAAACAAAAAAACATTAAAAAAAGTAAAACAAAAAGGAAAAATAGACAAAAAAAACTTAAAAATAACATAAAAGACCCTACAAAAATTTTAACATTAAAAAATAGACAAACATCAAGAAAAGAAAAGATTTTTTTTTAAATCATTAAAAACGATAAACAACACTAAAAAATAAACGAAAAATAACAAAAAAAATGTAAAAAACTAACAATTTTTTTCATAAAAAACTAAAACAATTAAAAAACAGTATTGGTGGTTGGCAGTATGTATTTTTTCCTTTGTCTGTTTAATATCAGTAAGCAAATTTAAAAAGTTAGAGTAGCGGCCAATAATGTTTTTAGTTAGGGTTTTCATACATTACTTCTTGGCCTAGGCCAAGAAGTAATGTAGGCAGCCATAAACAAGGAACTTCATGTCTTCATTTCGTGACATTAACGCATACATTTCCGAGCATGTTTGAGAAAATTACATTATAGCCTATGTCACTCACACAGTTATGAGGAATCCAACGACACCTCATATGTCAAAACCCATCTAGCCGGTTGGACAGTAGGTAGCCCGTGAAATATAATTTTCTTGTTCACATAAAATACAATGTACACAACAATATACATACGATCGAAAAATATAACCCTCATTCTGAAGTAGTCGTGTAAAAAGTGAGAGAAACCGAATTTCAATCGAAGTTTAGTTACATTACTAGCAAAACAAAGGAGACAGTTTGGCATTTGTTCTAAATTAGAAACGTTGAACATTGTGCAGGTACAGTTATGTTACAGTTATAGTTTTCGTGGTACGCTGCAGTCGCGGTCGCAAACTGCAGCCGTCATCTGGCACACGTGCATCCACCTGCGCGATGCAAATTCGCTGGATGCTTTATACGTTCGGTTACGGACACTTTCTGGGAGTTTTTACTACGGCAGCTTGGGGGTATGTTGTAGGTATGTAATCAGTTAGAAACATTACATTGTATCTAAACCTATTAACTTTTTAATAGCTATCAGCGGTTAGCTATTCGCACTTGCATCTAAAGCAAGGATACCTGTTTTCAAAAAAGAAAGTTTGATGATAGACATGAAAAATAAAAGCACTGTAAAGTTTATAATTATGATGATGGATGCATATATCAAAAAGCGGTCAAGTGCGAGTCGGACTCGCACATGAAGGGTTCCGTGAAATAAATTGCGGTTTACGATTTATGACGTATTAAAAAAAAAACTACCTACTAGATCTCGTTCGAACCAATTTTCGGTGGAAGTTTGCATGGCAATGTACATCATATATTTTTTTTAGTATTATTATTTTCTTATTTAAGAAGTTACAGGGGGGGGGGGGGGACACACATTTTACCACTTTGGAAGTGTCACTCGCGCAAACTATTCAGTTTAGAAAACAATGATATTAGAAACCTCAATTTCATTTTTGAAGACCTACGTATGGGTGTGATGAAAACATTTTTTTTGAGTTTCAGTTTGAGTATGGGGACCCCTAAAACTTAATGTTTTTTTTTCGATTTTTGTAAGAAAATCTTAATGCAGTTCACAGAATACATCTACTTACCAAGTTTCAACAGTATAGCTCTTATAGTTTCGGAAAAAAGTGGCTGTGACATACGGACGGACAGACAGACAGACATGACGAATCTATAAGGGTTCCGTTTTTTGCCATTTGGCTACGGAACCCTAAAAACTTAATTAATAAAACATCCGCAGGCATCTGTCTAATATCGCAGATCTTATATGAACCCTATGTTGCCCAAATTTAGTTAAACGTCTGTAAAACCTGTAATTAATTCAGTGTACACAATATTGCTTCGTAAAACTGTCCCATTTACCTAAAACTATTCTACGAAATGTTATTACTCGGGCAGCATTATTATTGTAAACAATGGTACTGTAATAACACTAATAACCGTTCATTGATTACATTTTACTAGGTACGCGTAATTGTTTAAATAATCTGAACCAGACTTTAAATATACGTTGGAGCTCTGAAATTACTGTAAATATATCTAAAAACATTGTAACTGGTGGTCAACGTAATTTTATAATTATCTTTTTATACATTCCAAGTTCAATTTTATTTAAAGGTAGTAGTGTAGGGATTTGTGGACATTCAGAAAATATGTAACGTACACTTGTGTCTGTATGTAAGTTTCAATTGGACTAGTCTCATTGTGTGTCACATGAGCACTAAACATAATCAGACATTGTTATAAACTTAAAATTCCTTCAATGGTAGAATAGGTACAAACAGAAAAGTCAGGATGTTAGCAGAGAAACGAGAATGGCATTTACTCCATTGACAAGAGCAAAGATGATGCGTGATGGGTACCCTACCAAAGGGTCCAAATTTAGAAAGTAATTTATAGTTTTTGATAGGTTATTTTTAAGTTAGTTTTAGTTTTTATTTTAAATCTAGTTTTAATTGTATATTCTGTTGTGTTTTAATGTACGTAATTTATTTTTATTTTTATGTGTTTTACAATAAATAATTTTAGAGCAAAGATCTTCAATGATAAGATAAATGAAGTCGAATACCTATAGTTAAGTATGGGGGAATCCAAAATGTTCGAGTTCTAAAATACCACAACCAACCTCAACAATGAGCACGTATTTAGAGTACATACTCAAGTCTTCGATTTTTGTAACAAAATTTCCTGTGTCAAAAATCCGATGTTTGCTACTTTTTACGAGCTTTTATTTGACTTGCAATACTTGGCTCAAATCTTGCACCTAACATTAAAGCAGTTATTCTCAACCGATTAAGATAAAATTTTGCATACACGTGCACAAAGTACTATGATGATGATGTCCTCCCAGACGTATCCGTCGACGGCGACATCCTGACAAACGATTGTTTGAGTTATTATTTGTTATTTGCGTGCATGGGCGCGAGAGTGACTCGCAAATCCAAACTAGGTATTGAAGCTCCGGTGACATGAAAAACAATAAAGGTCTCCACTTGAGTAGTATGTGTAATGGTAGGAGGGCTTGGGCCGAGTTTTACAAATCTGACTTTTGGCGTCAAGATCTTCGAGACGGGTAAATATGTTCAAAGTTGCTGAGCCCCGTGTTGACAGCAGTTCGCCAGTCCGATCTCCGAATAGCAAGCTCCTCCCACGACTCACAGGATATGGTGGTTGCAGACAGATCGCGCTTGAGGACATCCTTGTACCACTGATATTGTCCACCAACTTTGCGTTTGCCGGAGGCTAGTTCAGAGTAAAAGACTGCTTTAGGCAGGAGACATTCCATAATGCCAACCATGCCAGTCCGACGCAAAACCTCTGAGTTTGGAACGCGATCCTGCCACCTTAGACGAAGTATTGCTCGGAGACATTTTAAATGAAAGGTGTCAAGGCGCTTGACATCTCCTTTGTATATACACCTGAGGGGTAAACACGTAACGTTTCGAACGAGTGTTAGGACATGCGTTACGTGATCGACCTGCAGCAGGTAGATCTAAATGTAATTTTTTTGTATGGGAAAATGACAGTTGTATTATCCTAACGCGCGTTCGGAACGTTACGTGATTACCCCTCAGGTTCCCAAGGCGTAGAGCAATAAAGGCAGAATGATGGCTTTATTGACGGCAAGCTTTGTGGTAAGCCGGAGGTCGTGCCGTGCCGTGGTCAGATAGAGATGGAAGGTGCCATAAATAGGAACTCCTCAAATACACAAGATAAACCCGTCGTTCTATGGACTCATCAGAACCCTGATTAGTAGTTAATGAATATGCAAAAAGTACAGTCGGCAAGTTTTTATAAATTTTACGGTTTAGGTCTACTATTTATGTAACTTAAAGTCTAGGTAATTGGCGAGAACACGATCGTCCTCAATTGAAGAGGGAAGAACAGGCGCGAGTAATTAAATCGGCTTCGATCGCAGCCCTTTTGGCATGACAATGAGTACGGCGGAGCCTCACAAAGGCGAGCTGAACTAATGGCGCGTGCATAATCCGTACAAGTCTCTCCATTCAATGGCAACTGGCAAATTTTTTGAGCGATGATTTACGAAGTCTGCGGAGACACTCGCTGCCGATGCAGCTATGACACTCACTTTATTTTGCGGCACCACCCTCTCAATCTTTTAGTTTCGTAAATATCGGAGCTATATTATTTACTGTTTGTTATGTAGGTGAACATTTATTTTCAGATTGTCTACACAAAAGGTCTTTTAATTCTCTATTACGTAACTATTACTCATAAGACAAGGTAAAACAAAAACTAAAATCGAAAATGTACCTGAAACAATTTATCGGGCCTCCATTTTCAAATAACAGATATATTGTATGACAATATATCTGCAAAAGCCCCAATCGTTGGCTCACAGGTGTCGGAGCATCTTAAAAATGCCGGTTAACGCAGCCCTCCAACAGGCAGCCGACCGAAACTCCTGGAGAAGAATACTGGCCATGCTACGTCGGCAGAGTCATGATCCTCAGTAATGAGAGACCGATTGAGGAAGAAGATAATTTAACGGCCTCCGTAGCCCAGTGGGTAGTGACTCTGCCTACGAAGCTAGAGGTCCCGGGTTCGAATCCCGGTCAGGGCATTTATTTGTGTGTTTATCACGAATATTTGTTCCTGAGTTATGGATGTTATATATGTATATAAGTATCTATATGTATTTATCTATTATGTATATCATCGCCTAGTAGTACCCACAACACGAGCCTTACTGAGCTTACCGTGGGCCTAGGTTGATTTGTGTAAGATTGTCCCATAATATAATATAATATAATATAATATAATATAATATTGTATCAAGTAAGTTCCCTTGGTGAATTTTTTTTCTAGGAATAGGATTATGGCTTGTTATAAGTTTATTTAAGGACCTTCTTTGAACATAGGGAACATAATTATATTAGTATGGTTATTTTAAGACGGTGCTTTATACATAGTATGTACCCAATTACCGCTTTAAGTTAATAATTAACGCAATGTGCCTATATGGAAATCAGTAGGTAATGCATAATAAAGACACAGATTTACCCCCTCATTCATAAATCTTAAAATGCCTCTGCTAATTAAAATGTGCTTTGCCCCGTTCTTACGAACACAAATGTCAAAGTGACAGGATAAAGACAAACGAATTTTAACGCCAACTTAGTTAAAATAGGCTTGTATTTAGAACGTTTATGTTATGAGTTAAGTACCACAATAAGAATATATGTTATCAAACCTTTTTTTTTTCTTTTTCCGTGGAGAAATCTTGTGAACCAGGTACCCAGCTCTCGGGGGAAGTCTGGGTTATGTGGTATTTCTACCCACTAAAAAACCCACATCAGCCGCCATCTGCACTAAGTAATTCGACTCTAGGATCTCAGGTTGAATGCACTAGAGCCTTCCTCGCGCTGCCTTCTTTGGCATACCTACATGGCCGAGTGCTGTGCCCCCTGCCACAAAAACCACTGGCGACCCTGTTGACCCCCTTAAGTCGCCTTTTACGACAGGTGGGGGAGACCTTAGACCTATTCTTTGCCCGAATCTATACACGGTTATGTTATCGTTGTCATACCTAGTATATCAATTTAATTTAATTTACATACGGTCAACCGATTTGATTCCTATGCCATCATAGAACCTTGCCGTTGTAAATGCTATGTCAATACGGGTTACTAGGATTATTGCGTCGCTAGGTAACCGTTAAAATGACAGGGTTCTACGGTGGCCTAGGAATCTAATTGGCTGACTGTACATGGTGACATGTAATATTTATAATATTATAAATAAATGACTTATGACTTATGAATACGGCCGTAAGGGGGTATATCCACCAGCAATGCGCGAAGATGTGTTTAGATGTAAACGTCAGTATCCTGTCTGTGATGTAACCTGTCAGTTATCACTGCCACTAAACAGTATACCGACCAGTCCTTTTTGTCCTATTCCGCTCCGCTAAATGTCCGCAGGCGCCCTTACGCTATATAGCTAGGTTTACAATCACACAAAGTAAAAATGGAATTTAAATTTATTCTCAATCTATTATTAGTGCGGCAAGCTTACACATACTTGGCTATGCACTAACGCGAGAGATAACCGGCACTCTTTCCTTATTTATTCCACTTCACCGTAGCGGTTTCATGTCCAATTCCTTCTCCGTCCAAGTAGCTCGCCTATGAAACAGTCTCCCGGTCAAAATTCGGCGATCCTGAAACAGGCTTATCTTCAAAACGTCCTAATTTAAGAAAATATATTCTATCTGATATGTAAGTATCATCTATACTATAGTAATGTGTTTGAATGTATTAACATAGATTATTATATTAAAAGAGTAAAATGAAACCACTTTTTTGTACTCGACAATTAAAATATGTGTAGGTATTAAGATTTCATAGAGAATACTGCAACGTCACTCTTTTCATTGTTGTAGTCCATGTTACATCAATAAGATATCAACAAGCGTACGAGCGATGAGCTGCACTTCGTTTCAACAGTATCGAGTTTGTTTAATTAGTTCAGTTGACTCGTAGAAAATTAATTTTAATGAACTCGTACAAAAAGTATTGTTCACAATAGTGTTATAATCAAGCTTTTTAATCTCGTACCTTACCACTCAGCAAGCTTCGTGGCCTAAACACGGTACTCGACTAAAAAGCTCTCTATTATAACACGATTGTGAAAAATACTATTATAAAACCATGGGTACATCTATTTAAGTATAACAAGTCTGCGGCGCTACCACTAACTTCGAATCTCGAACTTCGTATATCTCCGTCTCTGTCGCTCGAGTACCATTAACCATAAGTGCGATAGAGACGGATATATACGAAGTTCGAGATTCGAAGTTCGTGGTTATAGCTCAGCTCCCGTGGTTTGTTTATACTTCCAACAGGGCACGGGAGAGGGGTTCCAGGGTCGGACCTTAGACGACACTGCTTACAATATTATATCATACCTATTTTATTAATCCATCCTATCTTTAGACGTGCTAAAGATTGTTTTGTTTAAATTAAGTCGCACTGCCCACAATTTATCTGCTTTGGCTTATTGACTGGTTGAGATTTCTTGAAGTCCGCCTTTTGTACCATAAGTTTTTCTTTTGTGCAATAAAGTTAAATAAATAACTTATGAATCAAATATAATTTCATATAATTTATATAAGTGCACCAACATCGCGTTCCAGTATTGCCCCCGTTCTCTACCTACAGTTCAAAACGCGCACACCACACTTGACCAAATTATTCGATGAATTGGATTTGATTAAAATACCTCGCGGTTCAACAAAATCTATAAACTGTTGTAAAGTACGTATCGAAAGCACGAATTGCTTATAATACTCGTAAAATATTTAAGCCGTATCCACTAAGTCTACCCAAGAGCCCCGAGTAAAAAAAATATTTCTCGTGAAGGAGTATCAGGATTTTCTCCCGGACGTAAAGTAGGATGGTGAGTTTAATATTTAAGAAGCTCACGTCACATCACAGCCACACTTGTATTTTGAAGCGGCGCGGCGCTTCACTGAGTCAATTAAACGATTCCAGCCGAGATTTCTGTTTGCGGAGTGACAGGCAAGCGGCGCGTCTCTCCAGCCGCCAACTCCGCCAGCGAAACATATTATTTTCTAGCAACCCCAGCCGCGAGGTAGCGCAAAGTTATAATTGATGTAGTAAATCTATTATCGTAACGACTTCCACGAAATTGAGTTGTAAAAACAAGTTGTTAAAGATAAATTGGGAAAAACCCTAATGTTGCCCAATTTTTTATTACCTGTCATAAGCGCGTTATGATTATTTGACCGTTCGAAATATTATGCAGTAAAATTTTAATGCGCTCTTTCCGACCTACAAAATTGCTATCCATGTAAATTTATACCTACGGATAATGTCGTAACCTTATAACAAAACATAATACATTCTGATTTATGTTCCTAGTCGTTATCGAGTTAGTATACGTACCTTGTACCTTGTAGGTGTGTCAATTAGGTATAGCTGGGGTCCACTTAGGGGCGTAGCCATCATTTTACGCGTAGGAGGCGCCATTATCGTATCGTATGCCGTAGACCACACAATAGTAATTAAAGGAAACATAATAGAAACACATAAACACTTGGCCGGTCATACGAGGTCTGCCTACACTACAGAGCCCGTACGCAAGCCACGCAAGGCAATTTCAGCTAACACAAATTATTATGTGTTACAGTTAGATTAAAACGAGGAATGAGTGTTGAAATCCTCATTACACCAATGGATTTTCGCAGTGAATTTATACTGAGGCCCGCTTTCTTTGACATGTCATGTTCTTAGAAGTAATAAATTATTAGCCGCACAGGATTCAGGACTCGACGCAAGATTTTATTTAGCGTTTTATAACAAACCCTAAGTTACCTACTTGCTAATAAATAGCGCAAATCAAGTCTTCAATGGGTACTCGCAAGTTATACAATATCAAATCTGTTCGTATGGGAAGTTTGACAGCGCCATTTTTAACGTTGACCGGTCAGTAAAGTGTGGTAAATTCAATGCAACAAGCCCTTAGGCTCGGATGTTATAACCGCTGGTAATCGTAAGTTAGGTCCATTAAAATGTAATTGTTGCCCAGTGGGATATCAAGTTTAGTGCAATTTGCTCCAATTCATTTGCTTATTGAAACCTTTAATATTATATTTATAGTCAGTCATCGTACCTTTAGGTATATGGGTATTTACAGTCCTCCTGAGCCTTCATCGATTTTGACGACAACGATGATGAAAATAATAAAAAGGCAACGTAACAATTATTCATCTTATTTTGTACGTAGAACAGTAAATCTATATAAAATTTGGTATCACTGACACAATCCGCTGCTTATGTTTAGTTGACATGATAGTAATGCTTTAATTTCAGTTTAGATAATATGATTAAAAACAGCATTCGGATTGTAAAATTTCCAGAGTACCGCATGTAATTAATGGATGAACGTATTTCAATCAAACCAACATGCGGGATATGCAATGGGAATATTCGGTGAATGGATAATTTAAATCTGACTCCTTCAGTAGGTACCTATCTATTTCATATAATGTTTGTCATTTTGTGACTTTGTAAGTTTGTATGTTACGTGCAATCTCTAGAACTAGTCTGCCCAATGAAAAAGCTTTCATCAGTAAATTGAAATTATTGAATAGACCTTGGGGATAGTCATAGGTTATTTTAGGAGCCGTGCGGGGCATGAACAAATAATTTTTCAACACATTTGCTCGTAACGTGCCTCTTATTGTGCCGCTTTTGGGCTCATAATCCTGGGTATTAAACACGCGTGTTTAATAACATTACGACACTCGTGTAGTTATGTTTATATCCCGATTAAGACACGTTGGCACCTTGCAGCAAGGTGTATGTATGGACTCGGCGCATTCTTAAATTGACCGGGTTATACAGGTTTGTTTTTAATTCTCGGCAAATGGATTCTTACTCGACTAAACAAATTAAATCCTTCTTGTGGATTAATTGATTATTTCTTGTTGGATATAATATAGAAACGTTTCATTTAGTAAAACTATTTACTTTTGATAACATTTTACATGAATTTATATTGAATAAGAAAATATTTATTTTATTTTGTATTGGCTGTTTAGAGATTTCATCTAAGCCTCGCTGCGGGCGCACTGCGCGAACTTCACGAAAAAAATAGTTGCGCGCCATCATAGGTAATTTCACAAATATTTGTAAACATTGATGTACGTGTTTGGTTATTGTTAAAAATATTGACTCGTAGTCAATAGAAAAGTGATAAATAGATTTGACGCCACTGTACATTCTTGGAGATGTACAAATATGTGAGTAAAAACCTGTTGTCATCAATAACTAAAGAAAACAAGTTAGGAGCCTGTAACATGTTCATTTTATGAAAAGGATTTTTTCCTCGCAAATGTGTTGAAAATCGTCGTATGACACGCGTGAGCTTTGATAATTACATCCTCGGCTCTATTATCACGCTCACCTGCGGTTCGCGTGACAATTCCGCCTCTGATGTAATGATCAACATACCTCACTTGTATCATAATGTACTATTATGCAATTTTACCATTGTAAGCTAATAATCTCTACATTATTCGTAAATAAAGTCGGAGTCGCATTTGCTTTATCAAATTTTGCCCGTAAGTCTTGATTAGTACATTGTTGCAGAGAAACTAGAAAGTAAGCAATAGATGGACGAGTTAGTACGAGTCCAGCTTGCGTTTAGCTATTGCACTTTCGGCCGAGGCTTAACATAGTGCTTTTCACGTCTACTGTGAGGAAATTGCAAATAATCATAATTTTAAATCAAAATTAAGTTCCTAATTGAAGATCATAATACTAATTAAAAAACAAAAGAAGCGCGGCACCGCTCGCCGGCGCGGCGGCGCCGCTCCTCCCGCTCGACGCCCTGTGATTGGTCGAAGAGCTGTTCAAATTGAACAACCACTATTACAATGACCAACCACTCAAAAATAATCGACCAATAGCAGAGTAGAAAGTAAAAAAGGCCGCTAAACACTACATTATACTTTGCAAATCTACATTGTTTGACTGTTTTTGAATTGTACTACTAAGAACTACTTTCTACTCTCATTTCAATCCATCTTTGGCCATATTTCCGAGCAGTGGCGTGAAAAGTTAATTTACTTCGCCACAGAAGGGTGTGTTTGTTTCATTTATCTGAGGCTGAGCCGTGGATTGTATTATTTATTAGCTGTGTCTTGGAGCCTGTCGTTCTATTCTTAGCCTCTACAATTATCCAATTCAGTTTCCTATTCGTATTACCTGTCTATTTTAATCCTAGCATTTTTGCATTATAATAATGTTTTTGTAATTAATTACAATGATTATTTGCCTGTCGAATTGTAAAATATGACATAAATAATCATTGATATTAATTACAAAAACATTATTATAATGCAAAAATGCTAGGATTAAATAAGACAAAAAATACTGTGAGAAGTTACCTTGTCCTAAACATGTGTGTCCGATAAATCAGTCAATATAATGACAGTGATTTTTTTTCATAAGAATTGAATCATAATGAAATAAAACCGTCAAGTGCGAGTCGGACTCACATACTATTCCTGTGCAACATGTAACGTGAGCTCCCATTTTTGGCACCGTTTACGCTGAGCTGGTATCATTTGAACAGTATTTTTCAGCGACACATATTTAAAATTCACCGTTTTTGGAATTATCTCTTATTTATTTATTTATCGTATGGCAAATCATTGTATTAGAACCGTGAGATCTTCGAAAAGACGGTACGGTTGCCAGGTTGTTGCACTTTTAGCACCGCCCAGGGGTCACGTGTAGGGTAGCGATGGGTAATTCCTACGGACGTGGTGCAACTTCAACTCAAAATCAACGTCTTATATTTTACAATGCAATACCTTGCGTCTTGCCAAATTAAGAAGTAATTCCGAATACTGCGAATTAGTATCAAAACACGACCACTTAAAGACGCAGGACCGATCATTTTGGCACTCTTTGGGAGATACCTAATTATGTCCAGCAGTGGACGTCTTTCGGCTGATAAACCTAATGATGATGATGAGATATCAAAATATGTGACATAAACGGTAGATCTTTAGATTGCGTTAACTTGGAAGTATTATTTTTTCACAGCTCCAACGGTCTGCTGACCTGAGTATAAATATGCTTTTCATTCCAACTTGATACGTGTTCTGAAGAAAAAGGCGGTCTTGACCGATGAACGAAAAATGAGTAATGTTATAATAGTAGATTATACACCAAGGGGATAAAGCACTGTTTTATGTCACGGGAGCGAATTGAATCCCGAACGTAACGAAGGACTCATAATTTAACTCCTGAGCGCAGCGAGGGAGTTATAAGTTAATTCCTGAGCGAAGCGAGGGAATTAAGACTGAGTCCTGAGTGCAGTGAGGGGTTCAACCGCCCAAGACTAAAACAGTCTTATCCCCGAGGTGTATACTCTACTTTTCACACCTTATGCGAGACAAAAAAACAGGCTCAGTAGATAAATAATGTTTATTTAGCAAATTAAAAGTACATAGTAACATTAGACACGTTAGTCCAATTATGGAAAGATAAGGTAATGTTTTTATTTGGTACGTTTATTGAGGTTGAGTTGGAGTTTATTATGCCTATGGCATCTAATTTGATAAACTCAGGAGTCAAAACACTTTCATCACTCGACATTTTCAATATTATTTTTGAAATTAAATCTTCTATAGGCACCTACAAGAACTCGATTTGTTCGTCACGCGTGAACAAATGAAGGCGCGCGGCGTTCCAAATTCGAAAGCACAAGCCGTGGTCCTAGATTCGAAATTCGAATTTCGAGCACCGCGCTCCTCCGGACCGGGGTTCACACGGAGGCAAACTTCATTTATTTTGTCAAATCAAGTAGGCCATGGCCTAGGACAAATTGTGTTTAGCAAAATTAAACTGTATGCATATAGTAATAAGAATTATGAAAAGTGAAATCATATTATTAACCAGCGGGATACAATGAAATTCAGTACAACATTATAACCCGGCTAATACCAAGGGATTTAATGTCTTGCTTTCGGTAGGGTTTACATGACCTACATATAATTCGGCATTGTCGAGCATGTGGTTTGAAAAGGTTATTTTTCCTTTTAAAGTACTGATACCCTACAAATTTTAATATCTAGATAAATAAGTGTTCCATCGAACCAAATCTCGCACGGGACATTGGAAATGTACGACATTAGCTAAAATAAATACGGGTTTTGTAGTGTAGCCTCAATTCAAGTGATTACCCAAAAAAAAAACAACATTCAGCTTTACAGACTTTAGTTCAAAGCCGTAAATGATAAGTAGTTTCCAATTAGTCTGGAAACTACAAAACCGATTAGCGGATAGACGTACAACCAATGACTCTTTAGCACAATTCTGGCCTGAAGACATTCTGAAAATGGGGTGAAATAGAATCGACGGCATGATCGCTGAAGCGAAAAACGTAATATTCCGTTTCAATTATTCTTGTGGATTTGTAGCAGCCGAGTCCCTTCACAATATGACGAGTGAAGAACGAAACAAATAAAGCGGAAGACTGTGTTGACGTATGATGGGGTACGTATAGTCGACGTCAAATATATGTTTACACTTTTGAACCTTATTGCGTTGCAACAAGGCGGACAATGTATACATATAATTGACGTTGACAATACACAAGGGCCGTTACTTTGCAAATAATATCTTGAAACACTGTAGACTCTTTTTTAAAATTAAGTTTCCTAGACCACCTTCATCTTTATACATAGGTACATACTTAGGTACTCACGGGAAGAAATGTGACCGCGGTGCCAGTTTGGTCTTCTGCATTTATGAAATGTTTTATTTAGTAATAGCTACATTGTGGATGTAATGAAATGACTACTATTTATCTGATAAAAATATTTTGAAATGTCAGTACCTTTTTTTTGCGATAAAAACCGAAACGGCTAACAACTACATAGCTAGTAGGAAAACGGTAGAAGTATTTTTAAAGTTAATAATAAAAAACCGGCCAAGTGCGAGTCGGACTCGCGCAAGAAGGGTTCCATACCATTATCTATAAAAAACTATTTTATTCTGTGTTTTTAGTATTTGTTGTTATAGCGGCAACAGAGATATATCATCTATGAAAATGTCAGCTGGAATTATCACGGTATCAGTGAGATACAGCCTGGTGACAGACAGACGGACGGACGGACGGACAGCGGAGTCTTAGTAATAGGGTCCCGTTTTACTCTTTGAGTACGGAACCCTAAAAAGGGTTACGTTTCTTGTCGTTTTCCGTTTGTTTTTAAGCTATTTTGTTTTTATTATATGGGCGATCAGCAGTCTGCTTGGATTTTTTTCACGTACTCGTAGGTATGTAATAGAAAATAAATACACTGTGAAGACCTCCCAAGCTTTCAATGCCTGATTTGGGGATTCCGCAAAATTGCTATCGTACATTTCCGATATCGAGTATCCTGCTCGTGTTCCTACTGATTCATTGTTGCTCGTTGCTCTAAAATATTGGTTATGGCTTTGGTAAAATATGCAGACTATTTGAGTTTATTGCTTTTAAATTAGAGTTTAGTAAAATAAGTCCCACTAGCTTCTATTGAAACTCAATATTGAATTTGACTTCAATTTATTGTTATAAATCACTGTAAAATTACAATACAATAGAATACAAATACTATTTATTGCACACCTCACACAAACAAAGCAGTTACAAAGAGAAACATTATACCTAGTAACATGTAGGAAGAGGTAGACTACACGTACGTTGCAAAAACAGGGTAACTATATAGATGACCAAAACCCGATACGTCAGCCCTACTTATTTTTCTTTCTTAGCAGTTGGCTCTTGATAGAAATATGCGCATCATAATAAATAAAATAATAAAATATCTTTATTTCAGAACATTCCATTCCATACAATATAATATAGTCAAGGTTTCTTAATTAACTACTGATTTCCAGAAAAACGTCAACAGAGCAATAGGTACATAATATGTGAAAATGTCAAGAGAATGTCTAGGTAGGCATCTTAATTAATAATTTTAACCCAGGTACTCAGGATGGAACCGTCTGATCTATCAGCGATGACCTTCAGTATCCTGTTGTCGCTGCGTCGGATGCGGCTTAGGATAGATGCAACCCGCTTTCGCCTTATCGCATAAAAGTCGTCGGTACGCGCCTCGGCAAACATCCCTAATATAATAACAGGATCAAAATCACAATCACGTAAATCATGAAAAACCGGCCAAGTGCGTGTCGGACCACGCGCAGTGTAGAGTTCTGTAGGTGCCTGTCTATCTTCGTTACATCGACACGCGCGCGCCAATTAGACGTTGCGGTTGCGTCGCCAGAATTTGTAGGTACGTAATTGGGGGTTTCAAGACTTTCAAGTAGGTACATTTATTAAGTTCGTCGACTACTACTCGTTAACTAGTTATGCTAACTTATCCGTGATAGTTTTCCTACTAATTCCATTACATGTACTACATCCTATATTTTTACAGGTATACCTATATTTTTTATATATTTTTTTCATATAAACAGTGGTAAAATTTTAAGCGACAGAGGGCCGGACACATGACTCTAATAAAAACTAGGACACGCAAACGCATCCCTGAATTGAAAAATGGGTTTTCAAAACCCATCTTATTTTTGAGCTAGCTTTCCAACGATAACCCAAACCATAGGTTTACCGAGAAAAAGAAATTACATCCCCACTTTATGAGCCTGCCTTACCTTTGTAACTCAAAAAAAATTTTTTCCACATTTTATTCTACCTTCTTGTGGGCGTGATTGATTTATATCCCCATGCCGAATTACAGCTAAGCCACTGAGCTAAGCCGCAGACGGATGGACGGACAGACGGACATATGATACGGACATGGCGAAACTATAAGGATTCCTTGTAGACTACGGAACCCTAAAAATTACACCATATGGTTTGACTGTGATGGTATCAACGGAACGCATGGCGACGAGGCAAATCGAGGTTAATTAATGATTAAATTATCAGGTATACATTTCTGTCAAAAATTTCATTTTTGGTACAAGCTTTTATTGATGACTGTATAAGGTTCTGTTATATATGTATGTAAAGGGTAGTTGTAAGTGCATGCAGACGGTGGCTGCGCCCGCCGTCATTTATAGTTTAATAAACCAGTTCGTAATTGACTGCCCGTTGTGTCACTTTTGCCCCTCCGATCCATATTTAACAGTGGCGGCGTTCCGAATAATCCACGCGTAGTTTTCAAGATGACGTCCACAAATACAGTGGGGTTGTTCGCTAATTTTGATCACCAACAGCAAGACTGGTCGATATATAAAAACAGATTAAACCAGTGGTTTATCGCGAATAACATCGATGATGAATCGGACAAAGCGGGAGTTAAGCGACGTGCAGTTTTATTAAGCGCATTCAGTGAAAACACGTATCAGTTAGCGACTAATCTCGCGTTACCGGGCGGGTTGGAGGAGAAAAGCTATAAGGACGTGGTTAAGATCCTGGATGATCATTTCACGCCAAAGCGTTGCGTGTTTGCTGAACGATTCCATTTTTATTCGGCGTCACAGCAGACAGGCGAGACCCCCGCGCAGTGGGCTGCGCGGCTGAGGGGGCTCGCAGCACATTGTAGCTTCCAGCATATTCAAGATAAGTTGCTGGACAAGTTCGTCATGGGTTTGGCGTCAGGTCCAGAACGTGAAAAGTTGTTTTCACAAGATGCCAGCGAACTCACATTAGCGAAGGCAATCGACTTGGCTGAAAGCGTGCGGTGCGCCCGCGCCGCCGCCAGCACAATCGCGGCGCCGGTGACGCCGGCGCAGAATGCCGATAGCCTGTTCAAGATCGGGAATACTTCGGGTTCCGGAACGGATCATGCTAAATGTCAAGTGTGTGGTTCTTCTAATCATAAATCAAACAAGTGTAAATTCGCGTCTTATAAGTGTCAAAAGTGTAACAAAAAGGGACATCTGCGTAGGATGTGTAACAGCTTTAAGTACATAAAATCGGGCGAGGTGAGCGAGGACGATGACGGTGAGTTGTTTAATATTCGTTCCGTTAAGGGTGCTCCGATGAGCGAAGTTGTGGTATCAAGGGATTAAAGTTGCGATTTGAAATTGACAGTGGTTCGTCCGTCACGGCAATATCTAGTCTGACATATAAATCTCATTTCAAAGATGTACCATTGTTGCCTAACAATAAGCGCCTAATTGGGTATACAGGAGGTGTGATTAAAAGTTTAGGTATGGTTAAGTTGCCAATTACTTATGAGAATCGCACAGAAACCCTGTTTGTTCAGGTTATAGAAAACGGTGGGAGCCCCATTTTAGGGAGAGATTTTTTATCGACGTTTAATTTAGAAATCGCTCCCATAAAATTCTGCGGTCAATCAGAACCAGAAATCGCAAAAACAATAATGTCTGACTACGCAGACATTTTTTCAAATAAGCTGGGTTGTTTTAATAAGTATAAAATAAAATTACATTTAAAAGACAATGCCAAACCCGTTTTTTTTAAAAGCCGACCGGTGGCGTTTGCTTTACAACAGAAAGTCAATGATGAAATAACTCGGTTAGTACAGTTAGGTATACTTGAGCAAATAGATCACTCAGAGTACGCTTCCCCAATTGTTCCTGTACTAAAGCGAGACGGATCGGTCAGAATATGTGCTGATTATTCCCAGACCATTAACAAACAGTTGTTAATTGATAAATATCCATTGCCTACGGTAGACGAACTTTTTTCGAAACTCCACGGTGGAGAACAATTTACTAAATTGGACATGTCGATGGCTTATAATCAGTTTCCAATAGAGGACCCTGAAAACATTACATGTATAAATACTAGTCGGGGCCTATTTAGGTATAACCGGTTAATTTTCGGCATGTCCAATTCTCCCGCCATTTTTCAGCGCGCGTTGAACAGTATACTTGCCGATATAGAGGGCGTGTTATGTTTTCTCGACGATGTACTAATAACGGGTCGAGATAAAGTCGAGCACGAGAGTAGGCTCAGAGAAGTGTTGCAGCGATTTAAAAATGCCGGTCTCATACTTCAAAGGGATAAATGTGCTTTTTTTCAGGACGACATCACATATCTGGGCCATGTTATAAACAAACACGGTATTAACAAATCGAGGTCAAAGGTCGAGGCGATTCTTGAGTCACCTGCACCTACTAATGTGAACCAACTCCAATCGTTCCTCGGTTTAGCTAATTACTATCGCAAGTTTGTTCCCCAAGCGTCTACTATATTGAGCCCATTATATAATCTTTTAAAGAAAGATACGAAATGGGTATGGACTGACGAGCATAATGCGGCTTTTATTAAGATAAAAGAAAGTCTTAGTTCAGAACAAGTGTTAACGCATTTTAACCCAAAAGCGACACACATTCTTACAGTAGACGCTTCGCCTCAGGGTTTAGGTGCTATTCTGTCACAGGTAGGTGATGATGGTTCAGAGCGTCCTATTTCATTTGCTTCGCGAACTTTGAGTTCTGCAGAAAAAAACTACGCGCAGATCCAAAAGGAAGCCACCGCGATAATTTTTGGGGTTAAAAAATATCACCAGTATTTATATGCACGCTCAGAACCTTTTGTATTACGCACCGACCACAAACCTTTACTCTCAATTTTCGGACCACAACGGGGCATACCGGAAATAACTGCGAATAGGCTACAAAGATATGCAATTTTCTTATCAGCATATAATTACATCATTGAGTACGTTCGTAGTGCAAACAACAGCGCAGATTTTTTGTCACGGGCGTCGTTGCCAGACCGGCCGGCCGGCAGCGCCGAGGCCTCGGCGAGCGCCGCCACCGACGACCGCGCGACATACATAAATTTCGTATTGGAGGGTAGTAGTTTACCAGTCACCGTACATAAATTACGCCTAGAGACACGAAACGATGAGACGTTGAATAAAGTTATTCAATGTGTACAGAATGGTTGGCCACGCAAAACCAACGATTTAGCGTTGAAACCGTACCATCAGTGTAGGTATCAATTATCATTTGATAACGGTTGCGTAATGCGTGGACACAAGCTGGTCATTCCGCAGTCGTTGCAGTGTGAGGTAATGAACGAGTTACATAATTCGCATTTTGGCGTGGTTAAAACTAAAGCGGAGGCGCGAGCCCGGTTTTGGTTTCCTGGCATCGACGCCAGGATTGAACAGCTGATCGGCGCGTGCGCGGTGTGCGCGCAGCTGCGGCCCTCACCGCCGCGCGCGCCCATGTCACCCTGGAAATATCCTACGCATTGCTTTATGAGGGTGCATATTGATTTCATAGGTCCAGTAAATGAGCACACTTATCTTCTCATTGTAGATGCGTATAGTAAGTGGGTCGAGTGCTATGATATGAAAAATAATATAACGTCAATAAAGGTTATTGAAAAAATGTATGATTTCATGTCGCGGTTCGGTATTCCTCACACCATAGTTAGTGACAATGGTACATCATTCATTTCATCTCAATTTAAATCGTTTTGTAACACAAACGGCATTACACACCTTACTTCGCCGGTCTACCATCCTGCCAGTAACGGACAAGCCGAATCCTATTCCAAAATTATTAAAAGAGGGATAAAAAGTTCCATATTGGCCTCGGGTAATAATAATAAAAATGTGACAAATAATTTGTTGAAATATCTTTTTGATTACCGCAACTCACGACATAGCACAACGGGTCATTCTCCGGCTTCCTTAGTTTTCGGAAGGCAGATGAGGACTAGACTAGATTTATTAAAGCCACAGTCATCGCCCTCATCCACCGAACTCGCCTCAACCGTCGAAAATAAACAGTGCTCGCAGCTTGATTACTACGGCGGTACCAGCAGAACACATTTCGGCCATAACGAAGCAGTGTTATACAAATCATACATTAATAAAAATAAGTTCTGCTGGAACAAAGGTTGCGTTATTAAACGTATAGGCAGGTTAATATACCTTATACGTGACAACATCACGCAAGAAACAGTGAAAAGACATTTAAATCAAATAATAAAAGATAAAACGACGATAGATACGTCTGGTACGGATATCTCTATTCCAATATCGGCCACAAGTGACAAATTGCCTCCTGGTTCAGGAACACCTCCCTTATTTTTTGTGCCAATGGCAGCAGATATTACAACAGAGCTGGGAAGAGAGGGGGTCCCGAGCGGGAGCGGTATTGACAATGCTGCTCCGCCACCGCCGGCGCCGTCCGCGGGTCCGCGCGCGGCGTGCGGGCCGTCGGCGCCCCCGCCCTTGGAGAGCGCTGCAGCCGCGCCTCTGCCGCCGGTTACAGAAAACTTGCTCTCTGAACAACGTGCAGCCATGACGGCGCAACATAAAAGGCATCGTCCGAAAGTTGATTATAAGCAGTTCCTTTAACCAATTACCTAGTTCTCATTCAAAATATGTTTCGGGTCTTATAGGGGAGGGATGTTATATATGTATGTAAAGGGTAGTTGTAAGTGCATGCAGACGGTGGCTGCGCCCGCCGTCATTTATAGTTTAATAAACCAGTTCGTAATTGACTGCCCGTTGTGTCACTTTTGCCCCTCCGATCCATATTTAACAGGTTCTTTTCTGCATACCATTATGCACCACCAACTACTCATTGAGACGATTCTAACGAGCCCAAACTCGATGGGATTGTGTCGTTTTATTGCGGAGTTCCTATGGCCACCTTCCAGCTCCAGTATCAGATCAGCTCCATGTCATCATAATATTGCATTGTCATGCGATATACATATGCATGTAAAATTTCAGATCAATCGGTTGACAGGAAGAGGGTGAAATTTCGATTACTAAAGACCCAAGAATAAAACAAACAAGCTAAATAAAAGCTTGTAAAACAAACGAATTGCAGTCGTTGCGGGCTCGGGTGGGGCATCAATAGGTAAGGCGACTTCCTAGCGAATCGGTATGCGGTACCTATTTTGTACTTTGACGTGAGCTTACGGATATGATTTTGCAGATATCTTCACTTGTTGGTATACTCGTACTGGCAGCATTTAATTTGCACCAATGATGTAATATAAAAGATACGTATATAACAGATAGATTAATTAACAGATAAATGTTATAAGCGGTCCAAAAGTGGCACACTAAATTTTGGTCAAGTCACACAGCTTGCCATAGTTTTGCGTCGTCAATGGAAACGAATGCTGTCAGAATTTGGTGGCCATTTTTAAACACGGAATTTCGTATAGACATTAATCTACCTATGTTTTACATTACATCATTGATTTGCACACGCAAGACACCGGGAAAATAACCCGCCAACCCAGTTGGGTCATACACAGTCTTTAAAACAAAATTCGTCTTTCTTGTGGTCAATTATAGTTAAGAGCTTACGATGTTTCTATCGCATAATATATATATATACTTATTATCACTTTTCTATGGAGCGTTGGCCGATTGAGGCGACCTGCTCCATACAAATGTTTAAAAAAAATCGCGTAAATTTTTTTTCTTTTTGTTTTTACGTACGTACTAACGCTTAATAATCCCCCTCTTGCGGGAAGGTCCGTCGTTCCGTTCCACCCAGTATAAGAGGAGACGCCGTTTAAATTAATTAAGAGTCCAACCAAAAACTTTGACAATGAGCATGGGAAAGACACGAAACTAAATCTGTGTATGCCCCGTTACTTAAAATGAAAGCTAATAATACAACGTGTAACATAATATTATCAATCAGTCACAATCATAGTGATCAAAACTACATCAATCAGAATATCAACTAAACTGATCAATTCTACAGATACTTGAAGTTTCCGAGCGCTGTAACCATTCACACTAAAAGCAAAAGTTCAATAGCAGCTAATGTAAATGTTGATACACGGAATTCTAACATTCGATTCAGACAGCTCACATTTCAGTCTCACGAAAATATAAACAAGGTGAATTTAATGCGGTCTATACAAGTAATAATGACACACTTTAATGCCATTATTTACTATTGAGAGTGCAGTGGCTGTGGAGTCAAGAAATCGACGGTAAAGAACAAATAAATATAAGAATACACTTTAATCCCTTGACTAGTTGTTTAAGATTCCGCTAAATAAAAAAAGTTTTTGACAGAGTAAAGAATGACCCACGCTAGAACGGGCCGTTTTCTCAGAAAAATGACGGCGTTTTTACGCGGCAAAGGCATACCTTAGCCCAGCCGAGCCACGGGCAGGCCGTGCCGATACCGAGCCGTTTCCGAGCCTCGCCCGTGGCTCAGCCGGGCTTAGGTATGGCTCGGCCGCGAAAAAACGCCGTCGTTTTTCTGAGAAAACGGCCCGGGCCGGACACGGCCCGTTTTAGCGTGAGTCATCCTTAACGGTCATACAGTGGTGATCCCATTATAAAATTTCATTTCAGAACACTAAAAATCGCAAATCGCTTTCAAATGATCGCTTGGAAATGAACAGTTCGAGCACTACGATTTGGAATGTGTAATATTATATATAATACTTTTGCTTACACGGTACGAAGGATAGGTACTGACTGAACTGAGTTACTGAATGGTAAGGCACTGGTTCATGTTACAGACTTTACTCCACAAAGCACACGACAATATTAAAATCAAAAAGTATAAAAAGGTAAAAATGCTTCTAAAGAGGTGCAAATGGTACAAACTGAAAAGTGTTCTGTCTGAGTAGAACCCAATGGTCTCACCGCGCTACGCTGAATAGATAATGTGGCCCGCCACATTAGAATATCAGTTCCTACTCTAACTAGCACAATGGGTTGTGAATGTATCATTTTGTCATATGAAACCAGCTCTACATATATTCAAAGAGTTTCGTGTAGGTTGATATTGATACTTGTGATTGAAAGTCGAGTTCGTTTCTGCGGCGCTACCACGAACTTCGAATCTCGAACTTCGTATATCTCCGTCTCGGTCGCTCAAATACCATAAACCATAAGTGCGATAGAGACGGATATATACTAAGTGCGATATTCGAAGTTCGTGGTTATAGCTCTGCTTTTTTACTTGTCACTTCAACAGCTTCCTCTATAATAATTGGATAATGACATAAGTACTTGCTATCAGCAATAAAATTGTCATTACATATGCATTTTAATTAATCTTCTCCTCGTATGGCCGGTGGAAAAGCTGCTCAACAGATACCTAGCAGTCCAGAATTAAACAAGTTCAAACATGCTCCGCGGTGAATTGAAAACGCAAATACTTATCCCAGAACTTTTTTCTTGGAGAATAACAACCCTGCCCAACTGGTATTATAGGAGCAGGACAATGTACAAAGTTTTAAAATAATTAGCCACAACCGAAGAGATGACTTCTTATACGTTAGGACGTGCTATTTGTGCTTACAATAACAAGCTAAAAAAACAACTTTAAAACTCAATATGTCGCTACAGCTCCAGGGGAGGCGTTGTGTCATATGTGAGAGAGCACCTGCCGTTGTTTCTCTATGTCATGCAAAATTAATCCTAAAATAAATGAAGAAATACATCAATATTTGGGCGTTCAAATACAAGCAGCATGTTGGCCACCTGTTTTAAAAAATGACTAAGAGACGTGAATCTAGTTATAGTTAAGGTGTCAGTAAATAAATTGTCTCGCCAAAACCCACCAAAAGGCACTTAAAACGCAGCAAAGCAATTCATTTCTATTAAAACGTTAATCGACCATTATCAAGGCGAAGGTAAGCTCTTAAGTATTAAAACAGGAACGTGATATCATAGTGTTTAGCCCTTTCATGTGTGAATTAATTGTAATTACAGGTTTAACGCCTTGTTTGTGCGGTGTTATTCCCCCAGGGAGTACAGCGAGGTGTGACGTACAGTATAATAGGTTTCGCTACGTGATTTTGCCAACAAATGTTCGTAAGTATCTGCAAAAAAAAAAATGTGGTGTTAGTGTTAGTGGTGTCAAGGGAATCGTGGCGGTTAAGTGTTTTTTGTGGGGTAGATTCATCATCATCATCATCATCATATCAGCCGAAAGACGTACACTGCTAGAAATTGGCCTCCCCCAAAGAGTGCCAAAATGACCGATCCTGCGCCACCCGCATCCAGCAGGGGTAGATTTGTGAACACTAATTTTATGCGGACGTAAAACATTACTCATACTCAATGGTACTTAATTGACAGTCTACACTTTACATTTGCATGAATTATATGGGGTTTACAATCGGATGTCAATAATCGTCAGGTGGAAAATATCCCGTACTTACTTAAAACCGAATATTCACCAGGAATCCGGGCTGAACTCGCATGATTGAGCTTCATAATCCCGACGTCTCTTATGCAGTGCCACTTTTACAATGGAAGTTTGGAAGCGTTTGTATTTTTTTGACGCAGTTTACAAAAAGAAGACCTTCGCGAAATAAGAAAGCAATCTCAATTGTCAGATGAATTAATAGTTGTAAGTCACGGCGTCTGCAGTAATGTACTATTTCAAGCAACAATGATTCATACCTACAGCTTTATGCATACACATTTACCTACTGACTAATTAAATAACACACTTAAAGGCATCTCCATTTGCCAACCACAGTTCCACTGGGCGCATGACGTCCACATCAATGAGAAATGTATGGACAGAACTTGTCTGCGATCATTGCCAGAACGCTGTTGCTGTGTAATAAGGCAGAAACTGTACCTATTTAAATACCAAAAAATAACGTCACACTCAGTGAACCAAATTAGTACACTTGCTTGACGGAATCAGGCGTTACTTTGCGGAAATCCAAGATAATAAATTCATTGCTTTTTTATAATCCCGAGAAAAAATTTATTTTTTATTTTTTTATTTATTACATTTATAAAAGAAAATACATTTCGTTAAATCAAACAGTGTCGTTAAACCCTATCGGGTTTGTATCGACACAGCAATTCGTGAACAGTGATAAGATTCGATCTTAGTAATTAATTTATACAGGAGGGTAGCACTAAATAAGCGTAGCTTAGGTACGATAATTCACACCCGGGTAAAAACACCGTTTCTCATGCCAATATGTAAAGGTATGTGATTCACAGCCTGTTTGGCATTTCCTCTCAACTCATTCCTACTAACCGCGATTAAACTTATTTGAATAAGTTTAATCGCTTACCAAAAAAATTCTTAGGGCACCAAAAAATACTGACTTGCTTAAAGGGATGCCTTGATTCTAGGACAGTCGATTCGTAAAAACCACGCCCACTTGACAGAGACACGCTTATACCTTCCGCGCACGAGAGACAGAGACGCAACACTCTTCGGGAATGGCTTTTTTGGACAAATTTCGATAAATACCTAACTTAGTGAAGTTTTATTAAGCATAGTAACTATTAACTTAAGAGTGTCGTAAAATACTGTATTGTTTGAGTACGCAGAGTAAGAAAAGGAAAATAAAGACCCAACTTTTTTCTATCTAGGAAATTTTAGGCAATCGTGTACTGATTAAATCAGATAAACAATCATTATAGTCAAGAATCATATATCTTAAAATCAGACCTCATTGTTTCTTAATTTAGTCAGAACGAACGGTGTTTCAAAGCACGCGATAATATCCAATGCACCTATATATACCATATCGTTTTCTTCCCTAGGGTGGAAAGTATTTTTTTTAATTGTTACGGTCAGCCACGGAGTCGAGGATTATTGAGTTACTTCATATTACTAAAATAAAAGCTTTACATATATCTAAACTTATCTATACTCGTACATTAAGCGACGGTTTCATTACGACGATGTTGATAAAATCATTTTACAGTTGGTATTATTTTTGTATAATATCGAATAATTTATTTATTTCATATAATACATATAATTCTGTACATTTATTTATAGAATTATACAAATACAAAAAAATAACATTAAATCTATTAGATCAGTACAGTTTTTAAACTTTTCTAAAGTTGGCAGTATGTGTGTTTTAACTGAATACTCTTAATATGCCTGTTTTATAAAATATACGTGTAGTATTTTACTATCTTCACAGTCGAAATGAAAAGTAGAGTGTTCAACTCGGGTGAAATTACCCATTCCACCCTCGAACTATTGGCACTCTCACTTCGTTCGAGCGCCAGAAATATCTCATGTGTTATGGGTCACTTTCAACCCTTGGTTAACAATCTACTAATACGGGTTCGATAGACTTCAGGGTATTGTTGTACACCATCAGAATATGTTTACTTTAAATAGATCTACCATTATCCATCACTATTACGCATGGCAGGTTCCCTAAAAATATATAAGTGTATACGATATTTTACTATGACAACATTTTTACCCAAACCCATTTTACGTAGGCACCAATGATACTAGTTACAACAAGTACAAGTAAGTATTAACGATTCAGTGCTTAAGCCCACGAGGGATTAAAAATACAGCTGGTATAATAATCACAGTTTATCGCGTGATAAAGATGGGTTACCATTTGTCACTTACTGACATTATTTTTCAGACACTTAGAAAAATATTCTCGTAAAAATGTTTTATGCCCTGTTTCATATTAAACTCTTAGGTTTTTATAAATAAAATTTCTTTTGATGTTTTTTGTGATGGCACTCAGTATGTCCGATACGGGAGTGGTTCAATCGTCATAAAAACTTTTTGTCTTATTTCATGTAACATACGTTCCATCGAAACACATACATAATCAACGATTACCATAAAAACTATTATCTTAACTGTAGTAAGCATAATGCTCAAATTATATAAAATTCATATAACATAACAACTTTTGCTATAACGTTTATACAGCATAAAACACAATCATGATATTTGTTTTTATGCATTGGAATATTATGAAAACTGATTATTATGTTTTATTAAATTATGCTAAGTGTATAAGTTGAAATGATGATAATCGTTTATATGGAAAATGATATTTTACTTAGAAATTATTTTTATACTAAACATTACATTACACACCCGTCGGATATCTATCATATGTACTAGGTAATATATTCTGCGTAACTCCTTGCTGCTATGACGCAGTCGATAAATAGATTCTCCGAATTACTAACTGCATCCAAATAGAATATGACAATTTCAATTGGGAATGGATGAAAATTTTAGAAGTGCCTGTTTATTTCCTCACTTACGTTTTGGGTTTAGGACGGCGAATGAGACACTTTCCTTGATTCGTCTCATATTACAAAAAAATATCCTAAAAATCCGTGGTAAACTGACACTGGCAATGATATTGTCAGCTGCAAGCAGCTATATTTGTCATTGCCAGGGTCAGATATTTAAAATATTTTTTGTACCGTTTATATTTTTCAAAAATAATTGACGCATATGAAAAGTCTGCAACTTTTGTCTGGTGCTAAGGAAGGTTATTCTTATCACCAAAAAAAAAAAATCGGGCACTTCTAAAATTTTCATCCATTCCCCATTGTAGCCGCTCAACATTTGTCTCCAAACCGATGTGAATAGCTATTAGGCATTCCGACCGGTTAGTTTAATCTACTCCTAATCAGCTTCAATATCTATCAGGCCCATCTGAGTGCCCGTCGTTCTAGAATGTCAATTATACAACTCCCAGACACAATGTATCAAACTACAGAAGGTTTTTTGATAGGTACTGATACTGAAATAATCTTCCGCGAATTCCGCGCCAATCTTGCGCACAACTTTCTTGACCTGCCATGCATTTTATCGTGTTATCATGAGAAGTAGGTGTATTGGGAGTGGGCTTACGGACTATAACGCTCGTGGCAGTCGTGGCCGATAACGTGGTTTTCTTGCATTCGACGACAGGCGACTGGTAACTGTCAGATACTTTTATAAACTACAGATTCTGCCTGCGAGTTTTTCCCCGTGGAACTCGCTTATATTTATCGTAGCTCCATTCTAACGTTCGTCCCCCATTTCACCCCCTAAGGGGATGATTTCCAGGATAAAAACGATCCTATGTTCTTCATCTGGGTTCAAACTATGTCCATACCATATCGCATCGGTTCAGCGGTTTAAGCGTGAAGAGGTATCAGACAGACAGACAGGCAGACACACTTTCGCATTTATAATATTAGTATGGATGGATAGTATATTTGACGATCGGCTTGGCCTATTTGTGTAAGGTTTTCACCCAAATATAAAAAAAACTTATATGTTACTAGTCTTAAAATATATCTGGGGGCACGGTAGTGCCTCCGCCAAGTCGAACAAAACAAAGAGGCACGGCTGTACCATTCTTTTCTCGAAGTCATTCAGGCCATTTTCATAAGTATTTTTCATTTCACTATGCTTAAAAAAATAATTTCGTAATTTAAAAACCATGGTATTATAGCGTGGTAGGGGTGTTTGGTAATATTGTGTTAAATCGGAAATAGGTATTTAGGCAAAAGCTAGCCGGCCGTTTACTTCTCCGCTTAGTCACATACAGGTTACATAGGTAGGACGGACCCGACCGCTTGTAACACAAATCTACTCCCAGGTGAATAAATTGTATAAGCTATTAAGCCTAGTAAATGTGGCGAAATATTAGACAACTATTTATCGAATGAGTAAAGAAGACGAAGAAATAATGCCAAGCATTTCCGGGGCTACGTAAATTTATTTCAAAGATTCTAAGTCTTTTAAAGTCACAAGTTTTGTGAACGACTGGAGGCCTCACGCAGTCCAGGGGTCATGAGTCGATACAAAAAATTCAAAAATCAAGATCCGATAAAAAATAAATTCAGTTTACTACAGAAGACCAGAAAACAAAAATAAAAATATCAGAGCAGACGTATATATAGAAGTTTTACAATGTTCCAAAATGTTAATCTATTGGGAACAGTAAACATCCCGACAAACTTACCCGTTTTTGTATGATACCAGTAGACTATCCTCTTAATGTTGCTTGATTTTTGTAATATTTTCAATGAGCCCACAATAAGTACCGTAAAGTGAGGTGAGTAGGGATTGAGGGGGCAGATGGGTCGTGAATATTTTCAGTTGGTACTTTGATTTTCTGGCTGAGGTTGGCCTAAAATTAATTTTATTATACTTTTACACAAATTTTCTTATCTTGCGGCAGCACGGAGTAGCCAAATTAAAACATTTAAATAAGTGGTGTATCTAGAAGTGAATGGTGAAAGATATGTGGCCTGGAGTGGAACCAGAGTTGCGTGGAGCAATCATGCGGAAGAGGAGTGATAAATATGAGCGGAGATTGGGACGGAACGCGGACCGAGGCAAGCAAATCTGAAATTCACAATCCAAAAGTTTTTCCCCATACATTTTCCCAGCTCCCCCTATAGCTATCCCCTCTAACTCCACTACGGGGTGAGTTGGGATTTCCCACTATTTTAGTGTTTATCGTTAAAATTATGAAATTAAACGACGGATAATTATTAAAAACTAAAATTCATACGACCGGAACATTCTTTATGTATAAAAAACAACGTGCCACATGTAAAAATATATTTTTCTCGAGGTTTGAATGTCTATTTTGACCCAACTCACCCCATTTTACGGTACTAAAAGTTTTTTAATGGCTGAATACTCATTATGGCGAACGAACTAATACAGTAACAGTTTGAAATTACATTATGAAAGTAGTCTGCTAGACGATGAAATTCAATCCGTCAGCGATATACGAGTAGTTAAACAAAGCGATAATTTTATCTCCAAAATACCTCGCAGCTTTGTAACATTCAAACATGTTTGAAGTGCCTCAGTAGGCTCAGTAAGCAGTCTTAAGGCTTAATTGCACTCTGTGATCCCGTTGTTTGCCATTAAGATAGATCGTCTTTTTTCGTGATAAAGGTATTTTCCCGGTCGACTACAATAGCCATACTCAGAATCTTGAGCTGTTTGTCATTTTCAAATGATACTTGTACATTCAATTGGAACGTTCACGTTCTTTGGAAGAAATTAGATAGGTATTATCAATTCCTTGACACTTTTCATCTCAATTCTTGAGAGGTGACCAAAGGTTTCAACTGGGCATTAAGGTGTCAAACATTGAGAAGATTACATTACGTAGAACTAAATCTAAATTAATAGATCAATCATAGGTATTGGCGTAAGGGTTGCTACACACATAAGCGGGCCGGCATTAATAATTGCTACACGCTTAAGCGAGTCGGCTTGTTTTTCGAATAATACTGCCGAACCGGACATGCTCGCTTATGTATGTAGCAACCCTAATGTATAAGCTCTAATGAAGTATAATTTTAATTTAGTAACACAAGGATAAATTGGACACGAGTGAGTAATTACTCGAGGAGTAACTTTAGGCACTAGAAATTAGAACGGATAATTGTTGAAATGACCTTGGCTGAACATCCGACGATTTTGGGGAACACATTTCAGAAATTATCCTCCATTATTTTTAAGTTTCCCGGGGTCGATCACAGACCTACGTTGCGCACTTCAAACTATTACACAAGCTCACTACCATGTTTGCCATGCTTCCGTGTTAGAACGAGGCTGCAAACACATAGATATCAAATAAAAAAACCAAAGTTTAAGTTTCTGATATCCTGGTCCTTGTAACACGACAAACATTACATTTTTGTACCATGGTGTGCCGTGGTAGCACATATGTAGTTTGCTGTAAGAAATAATAGTTGTACTGTCACAGACTCTGTACGTGACGTGGCTTGAGGCTTCTCTATACAAAGTTACAATACCTATCTAGTGATGATTCTGTAACATTTTTTTTTTGTCATTAGGGATAGCAACTAGCCGTAGATATAACTAAGACATATTGGTTATTACATAATAGGCCAATAACAATCACCCATTAAATACTTAAGCAATGATTAACACAGAACAAATCAAACATAATATTGAAAATGTGCAAACAGAAGGTTTTCATTTAGAACTAATAAACAAGAGAACAAGCTTGCTTGACATGGCGAGTAATTGCCACCATTAAATAAGCAAACCTCTGGTGTCAGCCAGCAGTGGCACTAGTAGGTACTGAGAGGAGAACGAAAATAGAATGTACATATAGCGCTCTCGTTCAGGTAGGTATCGCGGAGTAAGATATACTCGGTTCGTAAACTGCGGTGTGAAAGGCAAGGGGGAACCACCGCACTACACTTCCTTAACTTGCTGTAATGGAATACTGTAGCTTAAGGTGGTTCGATTGCCATACAAAACGTTATTTGACATTCGCAGGCTAACGGCGTGATATTTTAAGAATTTAATGTAACAAACTTTTATCTTCCCATTTGCGCCAAATTCCCCCTTTCCTAGAATAAACTTGTTTAAACTAGATTAATTTGAGAAAAATGGTTTTTCCAAAATATCACGTCCCAAACCAATTTCTCAAATTAATCTAGTTTGTACAAGTTTATTCTAGGAAAGGGGGAATTTGGCGCAAATGGGAAGCCAATTTATGAAAGTTTGTTACATAAGTTTCTTAAAATATCACGCCGTTAGCCTGCGAATGTCAAATAACGTTTTGTATGGCAATCGAACCACCATAAGGTGTAATGACTCCACCGACAAGAGCCTGGCTCTTAAATATATGATGATGATGTACGTGACTACCACGTAGCGCACGAAGCGGTGACGAGTAGGTACGCATAATTAGCTACGCTTGGCCTCCATCTAGAACACGTGCGAAGTGATAATGCCTACCTACGCATGTCCTATACCTACCTATACCTGTTTATATTTGTATTTATTTGATTTATTTGTAGGACTCATATAATTCATTTCATTTATTTATTCGGTCACAATTTGCATTGTAAGTACTTATGTATATGAATTTTAGTTACCTAATTTTTAAAATATTAAAACACAAAATAATATAAATAAATTTAACAAACAGGTTGTAAAATTACAAAAAAAAACTTAGTCAAAAAATACAATAATTAGATTCTGGCGAATGGGCCGTGCACTGGTGTGGGACGCTACTTGCGCTGATACGTTGGCAGCGTCCTACTTGCCAGTCACGTCCAAACTAGCCGGGGCAGCGGCGGATGCCCGAGAGCGATCCAAGGTCGGGAAATATAGCTGTCTCGGCGCCCAGTACGACTTTGTCGCATTTGGCGTCGAGACACTCGGCCCTTGGGGAAAAAGCGCGCGTGGGCTCTACAAGGAGATCAGCAAGCGGTTGAGGGATGCAACGGGTGACCCTCGCGCAGGCAGCTTTCTCGCTCAAAGAATAGCGATTGCTATTCAACGCGGGAATGCTGCCTGTGTGATGGGCACCCTGCCTAAAGGGCAAAGTTTTGATACGTCTCTGTAATTTTATTTTATTTTTAAGTCGTTTGTAAATAATAAATGTACATAAGTATAAAAAAAAAAAAAAATTAGATAGGTACCCTTATATATAATGGGTCTTTGTCATTTACAAAGTCAGCTACAGTATAATAAGACTTCCTCTTTGCTTTGAGCCTTGCATTGAATACTCTCTTACTAGATTCTCGCCTATAATTGATTTGAATTCAGTTGGCAGTTTGTTGAAGGCAGTTGAGCTACCTGGTAAAAAGCGGCATGCTTCACGATATTGAGTCGCAGTGCCATTTTATTGGGAATATCTTTTCTCCTCGTTGAAAGTCTGACCTCTCTCTCCCTCTGGGTTTCATACTGATAGAGATGTTTAATGAAGTGGCGAAGCAGAACAAGAATATATACAGACATGGCACAGTTAAAATGTTAAGCTTCTTGAAATGTCCTCTGCACGATTCTCTTTGTGAAATGCGAACTATCGTACGAATGGCCCTTTTTGCATCTTGAAGGCAGCAGCTATAAGATGCTACGTTATATTTGTAACAATTTCCCCACAATTTAATGCTGTACCGTAATTTCGATTCCACAATAGCGTGGTATACCATTTTTATGTGTTTTGTAAAGTAAAGTAAATTTTATTTGTAAAGCATAGGTAACAAAGATGGTACAATGGTAATATGCGTATCACTATGTTTGGCCATTTAGGCATACTTTGCATTTGTGTGAACCTCATCTCTCAAACTACGGAGTGCATAACACGCGGAATCAATCGAGGAATTCCAGTTGCTGCATTTCGGTTTTCCATTTGAGTTCCGAGTCTATATGTGTATTCCTAAAAACTATACTACCCTAACCTGATCTACTACTTACTTAATAGCTTTTACACAGTAAAGTAATACAAATTACCATTAAACGAGTTCACGAGCAGCAAGTTCTTTTTTTTTTGTAATTCGTAAAAATAGAATAAAATACTTTATTTAGGTAATTGAAAGGGTTTGTGTCGCAATCCCCGCCGGGCAATACAAGTTAAAAGTTTATCTAGAAAATGGACACGTAAATCGATCAACGATTTAAATTCTTAAAAATAAATATTTAAATGTGAATCTGAAATCTAGACTTGAAACAATAATTTGAAATAAAAAATACAATTGCAGCTTATATTTAGGTTCTATTTCAATGTTTTAAAATATGATATCTACACAATAAAACAAATCTATAAGAATACTAATAAAAAAACCGGGACAAGTGCGAGTCGGACTCACCCACTGAGGGTTCCGTACAAAATAACAAATGTACATAGTTTTCGGTTTTTTTGACTGTACTTGTAGTGTAGGTTCTATGTTGGCATTATACCATGCCAAATCAACAAACAGTTCTAGATCAACGGAAAGTACTCATAATTTTAATTCCCTTGAGAGTGTCGAAATACAAGTTTTTTGGGGCATAAATGGCCGAATCTTTTTTTTACGTTAACTTAGAAGTTTGTTTTTGTCACAGCTTCATCAGTATTTATACATAGAATTATTTTCGGGATTGACATCTGCTATATTTCACCCCGTGGCTCCGCCTCGGTTCGTTGTAATGCGAGGGCGGACCGCGCGGGCAGCTGGTATAAAATAAAATGAAACCAGCGATGTTAATAATAATATACCTAAAGTGTGTTATTAAAAGTTAGACATTTAGGAAATTCTAAGAACCATTACAACCCATTACAACCCAATTATACCATTTCAATTAAGTTTTTAAACATCTTTAAATTACACAAAATATTACGCGAGCTTTTTATTAGTTTCTACACAAAATTCAATGGGTATTGGGTTCAATTCTATTAAAAGTTTCTCAATACCGACACTGTTTGCCGGCTACTTCATTCAGTTGGAAAACATACTGCGAACTTGATCGCGCCGTCATTAAATGGTACGTAACTCTGTTGTTCAACGCAAATTTTTAATTACTTTTTCCAGCGGGCTTTGGAAGTTATTGTTTTTATTTTCCAATATTTCATAGAACGGGTGGCAAATAAGCTTACGACCTGACTGATGGTAAGCAGACACTGTCGCTTATGGACGCTAGCGACACCAGAGGGGTAATCACGAAACGTTCCGAACGCGCGTCGGTGCAATTTAACTGACAATTTTCCATATAGAAAGTGACATTTAGACCTAACCGACGTTCGTACAATGCATTACGTGATCGACCTGCAGAATAATTATTTATCGGCAATTAGTTGAGGGCCCCTTCGGGGCCTAACTTAAGAAGCGATGAAGGAAAAAAAAAATAAACCTAAGAATCACCAGCGCGCTGCCGATCCTTTACTGATTAGAGGATTCGTTGTGTTGGTAGCTAGCAGTGGCATAGCGTGGGTTTTCGCCGCCTGGGGCCAACCGGAAATGTTCCTTATCCGCCGCCCCCTTTCGTATGCCCCGCCAACGCTACACCACTGATAGCTAGAGATAAATGCAGGTGCCACACTGTCAACACAACGCGTCTTTGGGGGCTCTGGCACCCTTACTCACCATCACAAAGTAGGTAGTGGTGTTATTACGTAAAGTAAAACCCTTCCGCTGTACCTAGGATCTTTCTGGGCGGGTGTGCCCCTCAATGTAGTAGTGTGTGTTTAAGTATCTGGGGCACTTCATTGGTTGTTACCAATAATAATAATAAAGCTTTCTCGCGCAGATAATGGCAATCGCAATCCAGCGCGGGAACGCTGCCTGCGTGATGGGTACCCTACCAAGGGCACCAAATTTTGATAGGTATTTTTAATTTTTAGCTTAAGTAATTTTATTTTAGGTAGTTTTAGTTTTATATTCGAGTTAAATAATAATAAATATTTATTTATTCAGATAACTGATGATCCATTGGTTAGTAATTACAATCTTACGACACTATTGTTAGAATATAATAATAACTAAACTAAACACTAAAACTAATTATTTAACTTATACTGTATGTTTAAATTTAACTTATACTGTATGTGGTAAGTAGGTACAGTATTTTACGTAGACAATCCCTGCGTCAACAACTTAATGATTGCCAACCAGTTTTCGATTGGCAATCATCAAATTGTTGACACGAATGAAGTGCCCCAGATACTTAAACACAATTGAGTGATGACTTGGATATGGAAAGGAAAAGGAGGGCCACGGCAATAAGGGGCAATATGCTTGCCCGCAGATTTGCACGGTGTAACACGCAAGTAAAGCTGACACAATTTAAAGCGTATTGTCAAATGTTTTACACGTGGGGAGAGTTTTACAAATATAACGAAAACCTAACACATGTGAATAATAAACGATCTTTACAGACCACATGTTTCGATAGAGATCCTTTATTTTTGTTAAATTGCAGGATTTTTTTTAAGTCGTAGTCCTACCTCTTTATTCTCTCTTCGTTTCCAGAGAGAAACCTTTCCTCTTCTCAAATCTCTGTCATATGGTTTTTATGATGCTACGACTTAAAAACAATCCTGCAATTTAACAAAAATAAAGGATCTCTATCTAAACATGTGGTCTGTAAAAATCGTTTATTATTTACATGTGTTAGGTTTTCGTTATATTTAGTACATCTCAATGTCTATCAACTGTAATAGGAGACGGATCAAGCAAAGTGTCTTATTCGCCGTCCTAAAACCCAAAACGTAAGTAAATAAACTGTTTATATTATTCAAAAATAATTGACGCAGCTAAAAAGTCTGCAATTTTTTGTCTGGTGCTAAGGAAGGTTATTCCAAGCACCAAAAAATTATCTGGCACTTTTAAAAATTTTCATCCATTCCCAATTCAGCAAAGCATAAATTAAGTGTTTATAAGGTAATACACATAACGATTTACACAAAACTTCAAAAAAATGTTGCTATCATAAGATCAAGATGATAAAGGGATATCTTTAAATGTTCATGTGTCTCGTTACTAAAAAGTAAACTCTTAGTTTAGCCGATTGAACATAAAAATTCAGTCACGTAGGTTGTTTACGGACGCAATAAAAGATCGACCGGTTAAAAATTAAATACCTTTAGAATAGATTATGTCGACGAGGTTGTCGTAGATTTCGATGTAAGTATTGGTTCTGTCGTCCAAGAACTACTTAGGTGGGCACTATTTTTAACCCCCGAAGAAGAATAGGTAGAGGTTTAACATGTGTATATGTGTGTCTGTCTGTGGCATCGTAGCTGCCAAATGGACGAACCGATTTGAGTGCGGTGTGAGTTGAAAGTCTTGTCTGTAGAGGTATATCTATACATGTTTGTTTGTGTTTCCAATTTCAAACGCACGTTCAAAAAGTTAACTTTTGCTGAATATAGTCGGACCTCTTAGTTTAGGTAATATATAACATGTTTAACCAGCTTTTACAATAGATGTCGAATTGTACAATTATCATGATAGGTCTCAGAAGTCTTACGCATAGTATAGTTCAACACGGGCGCGTTTCGTTACCTCAGTAACTCGATTGATAGCAAGCACTTTGACACCGCAGCCACTGCTGGAGTGCAGCTCGCAGCCGCAATTAAATTAAATCCTAAAATTGGTACAAGCGCTATGCGACAACGACAAGTGTCCAGTACATATTGCTTCTCTATTTTATACTATCCACAAAACTACCTACTAATATTTCAAAAAGGAAAGTGTGTGAGGATGTTTGGTTCACTATTTCTAACCCCCGACGCGGCGGTGATAAGTTTAGAATGTATGTTCTGTGTCTTTCAAATAGATAAACCTATTTGGGTGTGGTTTTTTTATCGAAAGACTTGGTTGTCGAGACGATGCTATTATGCTTTTTTGCGTCGGGGATTTGTAATTTTTTAGTTTATGCAATTATCAGCACTACAAATACTATTAAATATCACTTAACAATCACGGATTGACCGTGCCGTTGCAGGGTCATTTGAAGTTCTCCATCAGGGACAATGTTGTTGACAACAAAGACAATGCTGCCAGCGGCTTTGAGAGTGTTGAGACTGAAAGCCGCTTGTCACCGTTAAATTTTTTTGAACTGTTAATATTTTGATCTGAGTTTGAAATAGAAGTTTACTCTGATTCAAAAACCTCATTCATAATTCTTATACCGGCAACATAAAAGCAATATTCCCGGTGGCAGTATTCCTGGGATTGGACAAATTAGCAACGGCAGCAGAGTTACGGTACATGTAGAAAATAATAAATCCGCTTAACTGTCCCCAGAATCGTATTTAGCAAAACATACATATACTCCTAATCGTGAATTAATTGGGTATTATGATATATTGAACCGCTGCGAATTCGCGAGTCAAGCAGCTATTCCGAATGTCGCATATAATCCTCTTCACGTTTCCCCTTGAATTATACGCCAATTTCCCGTCATAAGTAGAGAAAATCGAGTCTTGATTGCAGTCACGTAAAAACACTTGTTACTCGCGAACGACAGACGGCATCAATCACTTTGCTTTGCCATGTTTAGATTGGCCAAATTAAGGCCGTTTGTGAGAGCACCCGCCTCGAGGAAAAATAATGGCGATTATTCAACTCTTCTGTTCGCTACATTCGTTAGGATTGTTTGAAGAGTACACACGAACATGACACAGCGAATAAATCTTTACGGAAATCTTGACGCTGCTGCGGCGGCTAATCACGCTCTTTTGTAGAATATGATGAGTAGAAAAATATGTATATCTTTCTGAGTCTCGATTATCTTCTGTATGGGTATTTAAGTATTCAGTATACCGTTGTTTGGTACCTATAATACAAGTTTTATTGAGTTTACTATCGGGCTAGGTTGATTTGTATAGGATTGTACCCATTAAGGGACATTGCGGAACATTAGGCGTAACGTAACGTAACAATATAAATTTGTTTTATAAAATTAAGAATATATTAAATTACCGTTACCAATCCACGCCAGTCAGCTATAAAAGCGTCTGATTTTCAATTGTTTGATTTTGATGAAACAACTACATTCAACTCGGTATAAAAAGTAATTGACGGATTTACAGTCGAGCGATGGAATAGTTCGAACACACATTCATATCGGCCTAAAAGCAACTGTAAATGGACGAATATACACTCGTGCTCGTTCGCTTGTTTGGTCAAACTAAATTCACCGTACCATTCGCTAGGCATGGTTCCCATTTGCAACACATGATTCAAACTGGTAGTTTCGTGAAAATCTAAGTTAGTTATTTATAATTCATAAGTTTCATGCTGAAGGCGATGGAACTGCAGTCGCATTTATCATTTCTGTCTCTATTAAGCAGTGTCAAGTCAAGACCAAAATAGTATTCTTGTCTTAATCAAGCCAGAAGCGCGGCCACAACATATGCATTGAAACCTGTGCTGTTTTAAACCGACTTCAAAAAAGGAGCAGGTTATACATATGTTTTTTTATCTATGTTCGCCGATTTTTCCGTCAATTGTGGACCGATTTTCTAAAATTTGTTTGACGTGATAACGTCTTATAAATCGATGAACACCGGCAGCACGCATGAAAAATGATGACTCATTGTCCCGTTCCGCCTGAGCTGCACGAAATATCAACGCACAGCCCAAACCGCTGGTTCTAGAGATTCCAAATTTAGCAAGTAGGCTCCTTATAAGGTAGAAGGGTGCACTAAGAAAGGTTTATTTCAAAATTCACCTTTCTAAGGGGGTGAAATGGGGGTTCAAAGTTTGTATGACTACAATATCACAGACACGTCCTCTTTATAATATTAAATGTTCAAATGTTGCTCCTTTAACAGTATCTATAGGATATCTTTACTTGCTTCCAGACGCGTCGAAATAACGTAGATTATGTCCCCGATTAACCCCTTGTATAGTCTAACAAAACGCCGATACGCGGTGAACCTCACGTTCAATTGTACATACTTATGCAATCTGAAAAGTTTTAGAGATAAGGTTTAGTAGACGGAACAGTGCATTCAGGTCGAGAGTTGATGCACAGTTACACATTTAAGCGGCGTATTTTTACGTTTCAACGTGAATTCAGATTTTACTCATTTTATTATAATGGCAGCTTTGCAGTGAAATAGAATTTCCTATGCCGGTTTTTGTCGTGATACTTGATATGAAGGTCTAAACTAATGATGAATATAAGTAGGTATGCTTCTAGTTAGTAGCAATATCGCTGAGTACATTATCTATATATATAAAATAAGACTTCCTGACTGATCATCAACGCACAGCCGAAACTACTGGAACTAGAAACTTGAAATTTACACCCCTAAAGGGTAATAGGGGTGCAAAGTTTGTATGGAGGAAACTTTATTTTTTGAGCTGGAGTCTTCAAACTTTGTGGAAAGATTACTTTATAGAATACAAAAAAGTACTTTCAGCGTTTTGAAAAATTCCACCCCTAAGGGGCTAAAAAGGGTTGCAAAGTTTGTATGAGGGAAACTCTTTTTTGAGATAGAAGCTTAAAAGTTTGTAGAAAGATTACTTATTGAATTACAAAAAAACAACTTTCAGCGTTTTAGAAAATTCCACCTCTAAGGGGGTTAAAAGGGGGTGCAACATTTGTATGGAGGAAACATGTTTTTTTAGCTAGAGACTTAAACCTTTGTAGAAAGCTTACTTATTAGAATAAAAATAAAAAACTTCCAGCGTTTTGGAAAATTCCACCCCTAAGGGGTTATATAAGGGTGCAAAGTTTGTATCGAGGAAGCTTTATTTTTTGAGCTAGAGTCTTTAAACTTTGTGGAAAGATTACTTATTAGAATACAAATAAAGTACTTTCAGCGTTTTAAAAAATTCCACCCCTAAGGGGGCTAAAAAGGGTTGCAGGTTTGTATGAGGGAAACATGTTTTTTTAGCTAGAGACTTAAACCTTTGTAGAAAGCTTACTTATTTGTAACTTCGGTTGTAGACTGTTTGCTAAAAGACTACAAAACTTATTTCAGCGTTTTTTTTTTTAATTTATCGCCTAAGAAGGTTAAAAGGGGATTCGAAGTTTATGTAGAGAGCAAGACATATTTAAAGTAAGAAATTTGTAACTACGGTTTCAGACTTATACTATGAGGGTTCAGAGAGGGTTCTAAGTTTGTATAGAGAGCAAGACATTTTGAAGGAAAGAGATTTGTAACTTCGGTTTTAGACTGTTTACTAAAAGACTACAAAACAGATTTCAATGTTTTTTTTAAATTCATTCCTTAATCAAACATTTAGACGATAACATGTTCTACGCGGACGAAGTCGCGGGCAACAGCTAGTGTCTTTATAAAAACGCATCAAAAGTATGAAACTGAAAACCGCTCTTAAAATCGGGCAAGCATATGCAAAAAGTATCATAAATAGAAAACCGCAGCACACGTGAGATTTTCGGGTGCGGTTTAGGGGTGCAAGGTGCACTTGGCTCTTATTGTCATAATTCCGGTGTGGGAAGTGCTCGAATATGTCGATAAGCGCTACGTGCCCCCTGTGCCTCCATACAGTGTGAGGGAACTTGAACCGATACCAATGATCATGTTCAGTGATACTCGTATGAAACTCCATACCACGCACACTATTGGACTTCGTAACAAATACAAAAGAGAATTAGAAAGAGAGAGCTCGAGAGTATGTCGCGGCCTTCTTGTGATAGTCGTGCTGCTCATAGACCCTTCTTTCCCACCGTCCACCTCTCGAGACCACCTAGGTGAACTGTTGAAAATATTTTTTTCCTACCGTTCACCTTTAATTGTACAGTGTAATTTATATTGGTGACCGTCCACCTCTGAAATTTAATACTGGCTGTTTTATTATATCTATGGATTTTTTTATGTTTGCGTGAAGAAATTGTCTGACGGGAGAATGTCATAGAATTAAGCCCGCTTGTGTCTGTTTGTGACAACATAAATTTTATACGGGTACGCAGGACTTAGAAATTTTTTCATCGGTGGGTCATCATTATGACACATATTTTATATGTTTCTATCGTTTAGAATACGCCAAAATAAGCATACTATATATGAAAAAAAACTCTAAAATAAAAAAATGGCTGAGATATTGGACCTCAAAATTGAAAAGTGTCTAATACTGCTGAAGTCACGCGAAACCTATGCTACTCTTAACTCTAAGGCAGGTCGGAGTAGGTTACGACGACGAGCGAAGCTAGCCTCCGGCAGGGGAACCGCGCGTGGACGCCGCACTTGCGACAGGCGCGCTAGGCGTCCTACGTAACGTAGTTAAGCTGGCAAACAGTAGACGTCTTGTCGCCCAGCTGCTGAACCGAAGCTGTTACGTGCTTGCGTTGGGTTGACGCCGGGTGGACGGCAGACGGGTGAGGTGTACCTATTGGAACCGGTCGGCTGACCGGGCGATAAGTGTGCGTTAACCTCAACGAGGCATTTGTGAATACAGATAAAGTAAGAAAGGTAAAGCACAGCGGAATGTCTCAAAGAGAGGTAGGGCACAGCGGAATGTCATCTCGCTCGTATGTGGAGTAGCCCAACTGGGGAAGTACCTCCACCTTACAAAAGACCGCAGCCATAATAGCACCACTGCTTTGTGGTGTTGCTATATTATTGCATGCTATGAAGTGTGTGGTGCTGTGTTCCTGGTGGTGAGTAAGGTCGCCAGAGCTCCCTAGGGTGCGCTGTGTTGGGAGTGAGGGACCTGCATGTCTCTACCTGCCAACACAGCGAATCCTCAAGTGAATAAAGGGTCGGCAACGCACTTGTGATTCTTCTGGAGTCACAAGTGTCCATATGCTACAATACCAGCTTAACATCAGGCAGGCCGTAAGCTTGTTTGCCACCGTCGTTGTATTAAAAAAAAAAAGTTGTCCCTGACAGTTTTTGACTATACCTACCCGTATGCTTTCTGGGAATTCGAGATGAAGCATAATAAAACACATAATTCTTACGGCTTTGATTTAATCACTTGTTTGCAACGATTATGATGACTTACACTGTTCTTTTCAAATTATACATAATAAATATTTGGTAACACTACTTACTAGCTCAGGCCAATGCGCCCACAGTGAAGTGAACTCATTGCTACTAGCTTTTACTTATTACTTTTTAAAGACACATAGGAAGGAATTCTATGCAAGATTCTTAACTGTTTTCTTTTATATATTCACTAATAAACGTTTGTAATTTACTGAAGCTGTCAACCTTGCAACATGGCTAAGCGGCGGAAACAAATAATATTCCGTATTAATCCAATACACTGACTATCTATGGCATCTAAATTTTATTAAATAAAATCTACTGTAGAATTACATATAACACGTTAAACTCTCGCGCTTTGTACACTTATTTGGAAGATAACTTTACAGGGGTCTATTTATTTTTGTCGTGTCGACGGGTTTCACCAGGCTAGGTCCGCTTTGATATCTAATCCCAAGATTTGGCATAGGCACTAGTTTTACGAAAGCGCCTGCCATCTGACTTTCCAACCCAGATGAAAAACTAGACCTTTTAGGGATTAGACCGGTTTCCTCACGATGTTTTCCGTCGCCGAAAGGCTAACGGTAAATATTCCGTACATAAGTTCCGAAAAACTCTTTGGTACGAGCCGGGATTCGAACCCACGACCGCCGCTTAACAGCCGCATGCCTGAATCACTAGGCTACCGTAGCGTATGTTTTACTTAGAATGTTAAATAATTAATTTTATTCAAAACGTATTTTAATGTACACGATAGGTAAATATTTTTTAAGACATCACGTAAATTTTTAATATTCCATGATTTGACGTCAGTGTTTTGGATTAGAATGTGGTTAAGTTAATTAAGTATACATTAATTACATTTCCGACAGTTTCCTATGTAGATATTTAGTATTCTTGATACAATTACATATTTAACATTCTTAAATTATATACAATTGAGTTATGAGTTCCATAAAAAATGTATATCACACAAATTATAAATTCTACTTATGATACTCGCAATATATTTACAAGGCCAAGTTACATAATAATGTATAAACTGTCTTAGTTTACACTGTTCCTTTATAATATTCAACAAATATTTAGATATCTGAATTATTATATAGACAACACTGTAGATATTCCCTTAACTATAATTTATGTACACATTAAAACTAGTTATTATCACGTTACATGCTGATGGAATCACGAAACCGGTTAGAATTTCTTATTGTATAAAAGTAGGCACAGACAACGTCAAAGATAATTACCGACATATACATTTTTCGCTTTTATTAAATTTAGCCGAAAATGTTGATATCTTACATTTGATATCGACTGTACTTACTTACATTGCTCCAAGATAAAACAGTTGAATTTCAATAAACATAATTAAATCGAAAAGCTGCTATGAGCAGGTTCGCGCTAATACTTTCGCGATATTGAAACTATTTACGAATCTGAGTACCCATGTTGAACTATCTCTTATCTGTTGATTAAAATGTATCATCGACGCTTAATGAAACTCAATTATTCTAGGAACGTTCGAACATATAGGTACTGTAGTTTTCACAATGGTTTGACGTTTGTAGTAGCTAGGTACTGGAAATATTACCATTTGTTATGATTTAGATTTTGTATATGTAGGTTAGGTTAAACATTTATTTGGTATTATACTCGTTAACAACGAGCATCAAAATTAAGCTTCTCGATTATTTTACGTAGCAACGAAAAATGTAAGTACCTACATTAAAATTTACAATTAAAATATTCTCATACAGTAAAAATATATTTTTGTTTCAAAAGCTGTCCCCGCATGAAGATTTAGAGTCCTGAAATAAATAACCCAGATACGCAACTCATAATTATAAGACTAGTGTTTCGACTACAGTTAGGAAGATCGCTATCGTGAGCGCGGGCGGTTCGGGCGCGTCGTTAGCCGTAGCGACGACTTTTCCATCGTTTGCGTACCATTTGTTGGCCCTGTCGGGCACCCGGTTGCTTTTCTCGTCGTGCTCTTCGTCCTCGTAGACCTCGGTGCCGTAGTCGTCGTCGGGCACGATCCGCTCGTCCGGGTACTGGAACACGTGCCTGTCGTTGCCAGGTATCTCTGTGTACAATGTGTGTTGATATAGTTTGATGATGTTACACGTGAGGCATATGGCACTGAAACGTGGTCGCTTACAATGGGCCTCAGAAGAAGGCTCAAAGTCACCCAAAGGGCAATGGAGAGGGCTATGTTGGGAGTTTCTCTGCGTGATCGCATCAGAAATGAGGTTATCCGCAGCAGAACCAAGGTAACCGATATAGCCCTCAGAATCGCTAAACTTAAGTGGCAGTGGGCGGGGCACATTGCACGTAGAACCGATGGCCATTGCAGCATTGGGGCGAAAGGTTCTCGAGTGGCGACCACGTACCGGAAGGCTAGACGTGGGTAGGCTCCCCACAAGGTGGACTGATGACCTGGTAAAGGTCGGGGGGGAGTCATTTCGGCACTCTTTGGGGGAGGCCTATGTCCAGCAGTGGACGTCTTTCGGCTGATATGATGATGATGATGACACGTGAGACGGCCAAGGTCGCGGGAACTATTCGCTATCTTGGATATTTGCGTCTGTTGACTAAAGTTTGAGTTTATCACTGCAATATCTTACTGCTAATATGGTTTAATCCTCGAACAAGCACCCCATTCCTTTTGAAGTTAACGTATTGTTAGTAAGCTATGAAATTGAGTGGGCGCTTCCTCGTTGATCTAACGATCTTTACCTAATACCTATCTATTCATATGATTCGTATCATTAACTGCATTTTTAGTTAAAACATTAGTCAGATATTTGTTGACTAAATATTGAGTTTATCACAATAACCATTAAGGATCGTTTAATCCTCGATCAAGCGCCCCATTCATTTTGTAGTTAAAGTAATGTTAGTAAGCTATGAAATTGAGTGGGGTGCTTCCTCGTTGATCTAACGATATGTACCTATCTATTCCTAGTCACTAATCATTAACTGCATTTTTAGTTAAAACATAAGTCATCCTACCATATAATCTAATCTTGCTTTCCACATCGCCGAGCGAGTTCTTGGCAACGCAGATGTAGCTGCCCAGGTCGTCGCGTCGGATATTCTTTATGGTCATGGACATTTCCGCCTCAAACATGGATTTCTGCCTCACCGTCATCTCGTGATGCTCGGAGGGTATTATCAACTCACCTGCGAAACAATTTATTGCTAAAACACCCGCCTTCAAATTCAATATTAGGATTTCACCTTGCGAAGAAGAAGTTTTATGAAAAATGTAAAAACTTGCCTCAGACACCTAGAAGTTTTATGGCTTTCTTGTAATTTGTTTTGCTTTAACGCCGCCTTGTCCGGTAACTTAATATAATTCCCGTTAGTTTGTGATTGTTTGTGTGCATTTAATTATGTAGAACTAATATTAAGTAATATGATATGATGATAGGATGTAATGTAGTATGATTTTTTGTTGAAAAATGCGTTTCATTATCTTCCTTTTCAGATTTCGGTCTGGGAAGCGCTACGGGTATATTCCTCTGTATAGAAATAATGATGAAGAAAATTATATGTTGCAGAAATCAAACTGGCCAATATAGAATATGCGCGCAAATGGAGTAAGTAGAAAACATAATTATTTAGATAATTTAGTTATAGGGATATGAAACCAATGTCATTATATTTCCTATCTCGTCCTATAGCTTCATATTGTTGCTCAGGACCAGTTTTGGCTTTAGATAAAATACTTACCAGGATCTTTGACCCAGTAGTTGATGGACTTGGGCGAGGACTCGACGTAGCACTCCAGCGTGACGTCGGTGCCCAGCGGCGCGCCCACCAGTTGGTTGGGCACTTGGATCACCGGGTGAACTGTATGACAAGGAAAACACTTAAGGGGTTGGGCTTTTGGTCAAGTCTGTTGACTGTGATGACAAAGCACAGTCCTATATCACAGTCCCGAGCTATTTGTGGTTTTTAGAGTCCTAACACTTCCCTTGATATTCTTCCTTGAGGTTGGTAAATATGTTCGGCAAAATTTGGAGGTGTTCCAAAGGAGGAAATGGACCAGCGGTCGTTTTCAGGATAGGAGGAAGCATGACCTGGAGGGGCCAACGGAATGTTTATCTTCGGTCCGCGGATATATATACAACCAAATACCGACAGCTATTAAAAACTGTCGGACGTGCCTTCGTTTTACTCTGAAACTTAAATCCCTGCTGATGCAGAAGGCCTATTATTCGGTAGATGAATTCCTGGACGAACAATTTTAATTACCTAGAATATTTAATAACTTTGACTGTATTGCTTTTAATATATACGCCTATTGAAATTGTTTTTAATAACCTTGTTATGATATTTTAATGTAATGAATGACAATGTATGATTAATACGAAATAAATGAATATGAATACCTATACCGAGAACATGGGTATCGATAACCCTGTTATGTATAGGTAATATTTTTTTTACACTTTGTTGTATTGGGTCATTCCCATCTTCCAACCTATCCAACCCAGGTTGGATACTGAACCTGGGTAGGATAGGTTGGAAGATGGGAATGACCTGTTGTGTGCAATTGCAGTTACAAAATTATTTCGTTTCATAAAACGTAACGACATTAAGCATAGCACTCCACTTGCATCCTTGAAATATATTATCTAGGATCTGTCTGTATTTCCGCACAGAGAACAAAAATGCACCATTAAACTACTACAAAAATGCAACGGAACTATTTCAATATTGTCGTTAGACAAGTTAAAGATGCGCCGCGCCGTCTATCTATCTAAATATACGAGTACGGTAATGTGGTATTTATGCTAAGGCTCTAGTTACTCTGCCAGCATCATGCTCGAGTTCAGTGAAAGACTAGTTAATCATCTCGGGCAGGCTATGTTGATGTGGCTAATAAATTAGGACGCTGTATAAAACGTAGCATGCACAGAACTCATGTAGGTTTAAAAAGAAAGAAAGAAAATACATTTATTCACTAACACACAGGACACACATATTAAACAAAAAAATAACAGTAAAAAACATGTAACTTTTACTCTTTTTCTTAAATGAGCAACACCAAACAATAACTATACAAAAAAAATGGTTTCACCGCTAAACCTAGCCTAATGACCGTCAAACAACAATCAATGCCTGAAGCCTCAAGCGGTTTTCGACATTTATGTAAATAAGCGAGTAGGTACGCCATTTTCGAGGTGCAAAATAAATACTACGTAAGGCTACTGCCCAACCAAGTGGGTAAGTCACAGGCGATCGGATCGACTATTGTTTCTCTCGAATAACAAACAATCTTGGCAATTGTTTGCCTCCGTACTCGCTCGCAGTGTAACCAAGGAGTCAATGTCTGCAAGGGTTTCTAGACGCAAATGGTAGTATGACACTCCTATTGGCTAATTCCGAAGTAATTTAAAACCAAAATCCTGGGATTAATGCTATCTACTATAATTTATTGACTGAAAAAATCCAGTACCTATATACCATTCAAATTGCACCGGCGACTTAATGCAAACCAATTTCCCTTTCGTTGACACTTTTTTGGCTTAGTTAGAGAATAGTAAAGTGCCTGAGGTCTAATCTCGCTATGTCAGTGCCTTAGTGAGCAGATACTTCGCGGTGGTGCTTTGCGCAATTTCTATTTTAATGCGTCGTTATCACACCGCTGTTTGGAAAGAGTTACGTAACCTTAGCCAGCCTGAACGTCAAAATTGCAGGGATCAATTTTTAGTTGGTCGAATTAACACTATCAGCATGAACATGTTCAAAATGAGTACTACCGAAAGCACGTATTTATATATGTGCTTAATCGTGTGATCATGTTGTTAACGTAGATAATATACTTGAGTAGAATTTTCACCACCGATACCGAGAACGCGTTTCAACGTGGTTTCAACAGTCACTCAAAAATTGGAATGCACGTAACTTTAGAGGAAGCCGTTTTGTAATTACTTTTTCAACACATTTGCTCATAATCCTGGGTATTAAACGCGCGTGTTTAATAACATTACGACACTCGTGTTTTTATGTTTATATGCCGATTAAGACACGTTAGCACCTTGCAGCAAGGTGTATGTATGGACTCGGCGCATTCTTAAATTGACCGGGTTATACAGGTTTGTTTTTAATTCTCGGCAAATGGATACTCGACTAAACAAATTAAATCCTTCTTGTGGATTAATTGATTATTTCTTGTTGGATATGATATAGAAACGTTTCATTTAGTAAAACTATTTACTTTTGATAACATTTTACATGAATTTATATTGAATAAGAAAATATTTATTTTATTTTGTATTGGCTGTTTAGAGATTTCATCTAAGCCTCACCGCGGGCGCACTGCGCGAACTTCACGAAAAAAAATGGTTGCGCGCCATTATAGGTAATTTCACAAATATTTGTAAACATTGATGATTCATGTTTGGTTATTGTTAAAAATGTTGACTCGTAGTGAATAGAAAAGTGATAAATAGATTTGACGCCACTGTACATTCTTGGAGATGTACAAATATATGAGTAAACACCTGTTGTCATCAATAACTAAAGGAAACAACTTAGGAGCCTGTAACATGTTCATTTTATGAAAAGGATTTTTTCCTCGCAAATGTGTTGAAAAACGTCGTATGACACGCGTGAGCTTTGATAATTACATCCTCGGCTCTATTATCACGCTCACCTGCGGTTCGCGTGACAATTCCGCCTCTAATGTAATGATCAACATACCTCACTTGTATCATAATGTACTATTAATAAATGTTTTGCATAGAACCGACGTTCACTTTTAAAGATAAGTACTTACTTTTATACCCAATCACACTGCAGCTACATCAAAATCGTATAATACTTTAGAGCGATTACACACGACTTTTTGTACCGACACATACGCGCGTTTCACAAACGTGCGACTGTCGCGCGAAACTCGCCATAGGTTCATCATCTGTCAGAATAACCTGTACCGATACTTCTTCTTCTTCTTCTTACTTCTTTAATACTGTATTGCGTTTGTATCGTGTTTTAGCGCTGCAAATTGTCGCCTTGTGTAACCGCTCTTACTGTATCATTTTCCACGTATTTATTAATATAAATATAACACTTTGGACAGTATCATGTAAATAAATGCGAACCTTTCCCGAACTTCACGATTTGGTTAATAATTTTTCATATTTTTTGTGCGTTGTTTGTTTTCAGTACACCGAATAGTTTTTTTTATGTTCGATTTACATAACACGATACTCGAATGCGGCTGGAAATTTATTTTAACATGAAAATACATATTGAACGGTTTGACGTCAGCTTTGTCATAAAACAGCGACCTTTTGGCCGTAGGTATATCGGTGAGTGTAGTTTGCCACAAATACTTAACCAGATTGAGCAGAGTTCTAAACACTGCGGCGCTATTTATTTGTGTAATAAATAAATTCAAAGTAATGTTGATTACCGCCATCGTCACTAACATTATGCATTTGCAATATGCTAGAATTGATTTCGCAATATTTGTTGTTTTTTCTTCAGTCAGTTATCAGCATTGCATATTACTAACAATAATCATCGATACGGATAACAATAATAAATTACAAACCTAGCGCAGTAGAATAGGGAACATTACGCAAAACTCTTCGTAGGTAGCAGCGTTGACATTGTATCTCGTTCCCACTTGCGGTATTGTCTATGCAAGCATCCTTGTTACTCATTTGACAATCAATTGTGCATGTGTGTGTGAATCCCTATATTCCTATACTGGTTTACTATTAGTGGTAGTGCTGCCTCTATTAAGAATGCTTCGGTTCGCGGGTATGGACCGAGCCGAATACGAGGTACCTACAGAAATGGTGTTTTGTATGAAATTCAATGCCGATTCCTGGGCAAGAAGTAGGGTTGCCTGTAAGCGGTAGCCGGCGGTAATTATCACTCTACGGTTATGGGTGAGGTAAAATATGAACTTACAGTGTACACTAATGTGGATCCTCTTGCTGACCGACGGTGGGACGCCGTTACCCGCAATGCACAAGTATGTGCCCATCTCTGATCGCGATATCTTCGTCAGCTTCAACACTTCTCCTTGGTAGGTTAATACTGGAGACAAATTCAAATAGTTTAGTCGTAATTCTCGATCACACATTTATGCCAAAAAGATGTAATGTAATTAAGAAACATTTAGGTACTATCGACAAAATTTAATCCTGACCCAGCATGGAACCTTGTTACAATTAACTGACGTATTAACGTCATAATTGTGATCGTGCGTATGTTCGTTAATTGTAACAAGGTTCTATGGTGAGTCGTGATTCAGTTGGTTCGATGGTACCTACAATAAGTGAGTCACTGTGGCATTTGTTAAACACCCTTGAAATAAATTAACATCTCCACTTATAATAAATCTCTAAATTAAAAAAAGAATCAGCCAGTTTGAAACTAAGCTTTCTGTGGTACGAATGTTCTCAGCATCCCATGGACGGAAAAATATGAAACAATATATAGGTACATTATTATTCCAGCTGCAACTTAGGATAGTTTTTATCCGACTGCGACAGTTAATTTATTTTCCGTAATATACGACTTCATTTCATTTTTAATTTATTATTCTTAAAGTATATCGCCGCCACATCTGTCAGCTAAAAGAAACGTCAAAATCACAGACTAATAAGGACGGACTACGGACAAAATGGCGGAATTTCTTTGCCTTTCTTTCGCCTATTAATAATTTTAATCCCGTCTACGATATACATTAACGAGACACATAGGTACCAAAAGCAAATATAAAATTAATCGATTTTGATATGCGAACTTATATGCGCAATGGTCGAATTAAGGCGTAATTTATACAAATGTAACAACAAATTCGAACAATATAAACTTGGTTTTTTTTTAATGGCACGCGCGTGCGCTCTTTGCGTATTCAGCCAAACCACGAAAACTGAAACTCGAAGTTCGTATATCTGCATTCCTGTCATTTGTTAGTGCGATAGAGATAGAGATACCCGAATATTTTCGAATTTCCGAAGTTCGTGGTTTAAAAGAAAATACGGATGTCGGATAGATCTAAATTAATATTTTATGTGTGAATATGGTTAAAATTATTTGGGAATACTATTGTTGTTATTGTTTTAGTATATTTGACTAGCTTTAAGTTTAATATTGTACGTCCGAAATGAGCAAGCTGTTGGACTTTATTTTACCCAAAACAACTACATGTACACAGTTCTGACAATAAAGAAATCTTATTTTATCTTATCTTATCGAAAATAGGGATGTAGACACTAAACAAACTAATCATAATGTTGTATTATCTCGAAAAAAAACAACGCAAGAGGCTATACTCGTATAGGTAATCACTAAGTTATAAGTGTATAAAGTTTGAAGAGGGGGTTTGTTGCGTCTCTTTTCCGCAAAACGCACCTTTATAATGAAACGATTGTTTTTTACTATGACGCTCGAGGATCGTGACGTCACGGTCCCTGATCGTTTTCTCACTCTAACAAGCGACATTAAAACGGTTGTAGCTTCGTAATTTTTTGAGATATTTGAATGAGTTTTTCGTTTCTTCTTTCTTTTGAAGTGAGTCTACAGCTACACCTCTATTTGGAAGACAAACGGAAATAATCCATACTATCCATACTAATAATCCATACTTCCTTACTAATATTATGAATGCGAAAGTGTGTCTGTCTGTTACCTCTTCACGCCTAAACCGCTGAACCGATTTAGATGAAATGAGCCCCGGGGAAGGACAAAGGGTAGTTTTTATATCTGAGGGGCTGAAATTGGGGGTGGAAATTTGTATGGAGCTACTTAAACCGCTGCACCGATTTAGATGAAATTTGGTATATAAATAGTTTGAGTCCCGGGGTAGGACATATAATAGGTTTTATCCCGGAAATCATCCCCTAAGGGGGTGAAAAAGGGGGGGGGGGTGAAAATTTGGATGTAATCTATTTTGATGAAATGTGGTGTAGATATAGGTTAAGTCCTGGGCAACCCTCAAAAATCACCCCAGAAATCATCCCCTAAGGGGGTGAAATTAGGGGTGAAAATTCGGATGGAACCCATTTTAATACAATTTGGTATAGAGATAGCTTGAGTCCTGGGAAAGGACATAGGATACGTTTAATTCCGGAAATCACTCCCTAAGGGGGTGAAATGGGGGGGGGGGGATTTGGATGAATCCCGTTTAGATGAAATTTGGTATAAAGGTCGTTTGAGTCCCGAAGAATGACATTAGATAGTTTTTATCCCGAAAATCTTTCCCTAAGGGTATGAAATAGGGGGTGAAAGTTTGGATAAAATCCATATACCTAGATGAAATTTGGTATAGAGATAATTTGAGACATTTCGAAGGATATAGAATAGTTTTTGCCTCGGAAATCATCCCTTAAGATGGTAAGTAGAAGTTTGTTTGCATTATATTTTCTACGCGGACGAAGTCGCGGGCAACAGCTAGTTTAAAAATAAAACTAAAGAAAAGCTATCGCAGTTGAGTGAGGCTGACTCAAAAACCCAGTACCAGTAAGAATCAAGTAGTTAAGTTATACAAATTTTCAACACATTTGCTCGTAACGTGCCTCTTATTGTGCCACTTTTAGGCTCATAATCCGGGGTATTAAACACGCGTGTTTTATAACATTACGACACTCGTGTAGTTATGTTTATATCCCGATTAAGACACGTTGGCACCTTGCAGCAAGGTGTATGTATGGACTCAGCGCATTCTTAAATTGACCGGGTTATACAGGTTTGTTTTTAATTCTCGGCAAATGGATTCTTACTCGACTAAACAAATTAAATCCTTCTCGTGAATTAATTGATTATTTCTTCTTGGATATGATATAGAAACGTTTCATTTAGTAAAAGTATTTACTTTTGATAACATTTTACATGTATTTATATTGAATAAGAAAATATTTATTTTATTTTGTATTGGCTGTTTAGAGATTACATCTAAGCCTCGCTGCGGGCGCACTGAACTTCACGAAAAAAAAATAGTTGCGCGCCATTATAAGTAATTTCACAAATATTTGTGAACATTGATGATGCGTGTTTGGTTATTATTAAAAATGTTGACTCGTGGTGAATAGAAAAGTGATAAATAGAATTAACGCCACTGTATATTTTTGGAGATGTACAAATGTATGTGAGTAAAAATCTGTTGTCATCAATAACTAAAGGAAACAACTTAGGAGCCTGTAACATTTTCATTTTATGACAAGGATTTTTTCCTCGCAAATGTGTTGAAAAACGCCGTATGACACGCGTGAGCTTTGATAATTACAACCTCGGCTCTATTATCACGCTCACCTGCGGTTCGCGTGACAATTCCGCTTCTGATGTAATTATCAACATAGCTCACTTGTATCACAATGTACTATTACGGTTTCCGGATTTATTCTTGTACTTGTGATATAAAATTCTTGCAAAATTCCATGATTTTAGGTCAACGGAAAATATATACCCTATTAGGTTTTGATTCCTTTCCGAGTATGGCATAATAAGTCGTCGTATCTTTAAATCGCGTCGATTTAGATATTTGATATTAATTTCAATGTTGATACTGTCACGCGTTCTTGAGAAACAGATGGACAACGAAATGATTATATAAGGGTTCCGTTCTTCCTTTTTAGTATGGACATCTTAAGTAACATATTTCATGAAAAAATATTTGTACAAAGGCAGTAGCTACCTAGTCAATCTGAAGTAACGTCAAGGGGCGTGTCTAGTGATAAATAATGGTGTTTTCGCGGAGCAATACTGTCAGTTCTGGTAACACGCGTAGGTACATGTGTTCTCGCGCAGACAATGCTTGATTCCCCTTACTTTAAGCACAATAAATCATTGTTTAGCTTAAATAATAGACTGTCACTGTCTCGTACGCGGCCTGCTTAATATGTTTGACTGAGACACGCTCAAGTAATTGCTTTACAAATCTCGATGTACAAAACAGACTTTCAAAAAGTTCTGATGGTTTCGATGGCGCTTCATATTTCTGCCGTAATTTTTAAAAAGGCAGTCTTCTGACATCACTTACTTTTGAGAAAAACGCAAAAGCAGTCTTCAATTGGATTTTTTTACTTTAATCAGGCTGTGTAAGAATATATGACGCAATGATGATTTTAGGTATTAAAAAGGTGCCTGTTCTATCTTTTTTCATTGTTATTTATTATATTTTTACATATTCCTTTAAATTATATCAAGAAATAATTGTGGTATGCATTTTGGGAGTTTATTTACAACCTATAATAATTCACTAAAAGGCAGCTAAAGTCCCGAAGCTGCCTTTTACTGAATTATTACTAACATGAAAATTAAAATTCCTTTCAATTGTATGCTCGTAATTCTTTAAAAGGCAGTGTTTTCAGTTAGCGGCCTTTTTGTAAAGTTTCTTGTCTATAAATCCTTTTCGTTTAATTATTTACAAAGAAGTGAAAGTCCAGTTACTGCCTTTAAATAAATTATTCCACCAAACTACTTCTTTAAAGCAAACGATAGCAAAATTATATCCACTGAGTAATTCACTACAAAGCAGTCTTAAATGCTCAAATGCAATTCACTGCTTTTTAAGTAATTTTCTTCTATAAAATATTTTTTCTTAAACTTCGATAACAACAGTCAAGTGAATTGAAATTAAATAAAACACTCATATTATCATTTATTAAAATGGCATATTACAAAATATAAAATCATGGAAAAGGCACTGTATATTTCTTATATCAGGGCCTGCGTTCGTTCGCGCCAAAATCACGTGAGCGTGCCAATATTCAAGGTACGTATTAGACCCGGAGATGCTGACACAATTTTTTAAGGTATTTGTACCAAGTATGGTGGTGACCCTTCAGGGGTCTAATTACGTAATGAAGAAAAGGAAAATGATGGTGATAGCGCTGGTACTGACGGCCAAAATGCGTGGGCGTTAATCGCACGTGTCGGATAAATTACGAAAATCGAACAATTTGTTACTCAAAAATTCTTGTATTTTCCGATAGTCGATGAAAGAATAAGTAGGCGGCTGCGACGGCAATACGCCTAAAACGCCTCAACCTATGGACGAAACTAGACATACCGCACACGAAGATCCATAACAAACTGATCACAATCCTACCTATGATGGAGGCTTCAATCGACAAAATACCAAAAACTGCAGTCTTTAGGAAAGACTACGGCATATCACTGACGGAAGATTTAAAAGAGGGGCTAAACCAAACAGACCTTAGAATCTTTACACATGGTTCAAAAACAAATACGGGAACTCAGAGGATTTAAACATACACATATCCAAACCACTGGGTGTACAAAACACGGTATTCCAGGCTGAATGCGTAGGAATAATTGAAGCCTGCAATGCCATAAAGAGACGACAAGTCGAAAACACTAACATATGGATACTCTCAGACAATAAATCGGTACTACAAGCACTAAGCAGTGATAACATCACATCTAGCTTGATATACGAAAGCCACCAAAACCTCACAGAGGTGTGCGCAGATAAAAACAAAGTTACTATACAATGGATCAAGAGGCACAGTGGTTCAAGAGGAACGATACAGCGGATGAACTGGCCAGGAAAGGCTCAGAAACAACGGCATACGGACCGGAGCCAATCTTGCCCCTGCCACAAAGCTACATATACAATCAACTGGACCAACACACTAAATAACTACATTAAAAATACTGGGAGGAGACAGACACATGCAGACAGAGCAAAGAGATTCTGTCGAAACGCGACTACAAACTCACAACCGCACTACTAAGGACACATAGAAACCAACTGCGCAAGATAGTGGGAATAATAAGAGGACATAACACCTTGAACAGACGCCTCTATAACTTAGGTATCACAGACAGCCCCATGTGCAGAGCGTGCATGGAGGCAGAAGAATCGACTAAACATATACTGTTGGACTACAAGCAGGTAGAAGTATACAGAATAAAGCACCTAGGTTCTCCAGACACACTACGGGACGCAGTCAACACCAAGGCACTCAGCAACTTTCTAGACGAGCTGAGGTGGTTAGAGTAGCGCCACACCGCCGTTTCACGCAAAATAGGCACAATGGATGTCGACTTACGGAAAACGCCCAGTATAACTGACTAACTAACGCCCATGCATTTGGGCTGCCAGTACTAGCGCTATGACCATCATTTTCCTTTTCTGATTACGTAATTAGACCCCTGAAGGGTCGCCATACTTGGTACAAATACCTTAAAATTTTGTGTCAGCATCTCCCGGTCTATTACGTACTTTAAATATTGGCACGCTCACGTGATTTTGGCGCGAACGAACGCACGCCCTGCCTCAAACGTCCGCTGCGGCTCGCATCTGTCGTTGAAACAAACTTTAAAAAATCCTTGTAAAAATATTATAGGTGCGCGATAAAACATGACTGCCTTTAAAATAATTATTGCGAGAAAACTGCGTTTTAGTATCCGATGGATGCCAAAAAATTGTAATTAATAAAAAAAAATTGTGACGTACATTCCTTTTTTGAAGTATAGAAGTAAGTAATATCAATCAAATAATTATTAAGAAGGCAGCTAACGTCACATGACTGCCTTTTAAATAATTTTTACTCAAAAGCTGCTTTTTAATGAATTATTGTAAAGTAAATTGATGAACTATAATTATCAATAGGCAGTTTGGTACAAAACTGCCTTTTAAATAAGTTTTGCCTAAAATATTTCCCATATATTACGCAGTCAAAGGACTTTAACTGCTTTTTTAAGGATGAATGTCAGATGACTGCGTTTTAATGAATTCGGCACTGGTAAGAATGCACTTGACTGCCTTTTATTGAAAAATTATCTCAAAAACTAAATGTGATAGAGAAAAACGGGTTAGATAGGTCAACGCGTCTTTTTTTCCTGATCACAGCACAATATATAACTCAAAATTGGTAAATTGTCAGATGACTGCCTTTTTAAGAATCACGGCAGATTTTTTCAATTAACCACTAAAATGGTTTCAGAGTTCACACAATAAGACCTAGGACTCCATTCAGCGCGAAACTCTACTAATTACGACAAACTTTAAACAATACTGGACGAAACTCATCCGGAGAATAGTCGCCGCGGCTCATTGTGCCTTGAATGCGGTCACACAGACGCGCGTTTTATTATACATATTCTGAAAAACAATGCACTACTTGCAGCGCGGGCAAACTAAGACAAATGAAATATTTTTATTTGGCGTTTTCATTAAAACGACATTGATTATGCTGCAGAGTGCCAAACATTTATTTGTGTAATAGATTCAAAGTAATGTTGATTACCGTCATTCAGGGAGCGTCTTCCAGGGAGCAAACATAATCATTATCATTAGTTGAGCATTTCTAGAATAGTTTGATGTTGTGTGTGTTTGCATTAGGTAAGAACGCCAATTAAGACATGCTTTAAAATTTCCTATTTTGTTTAAATTTTGATTTGTACTTTACAGTGAGATTCTTTAGAAATAAGAAAGTTTAAGATAACAGAACGATACCTACCTAATTATCGAAAATATGTTAGTCCTAAAAGTTCATGTAAAATTACTAGAAAAATTGGTAACTAAATAGGAAAAATAAAACATGCTAATTTGACTGTTAAAGAAATGCTCAGTTAACAAACATATTACAAAATATAAGTTTACATACCTACACAGTGTGCATAACAAGCTAACATAATGAGCTCGAGAGGTTTCTTTAAAGTCTTTTCAAACCACATGCTCGACAATGCCGAATTATAGGTCATGTAAACCCTACCGAAAGCAAGACATTAAATCCCTTGGTATTAGCCGGGTTATAATGTTGTACTGAATTTCATTGTAACCCGCTGGTTAATAATATGATTTCACTTTTCATAATTCTTATTCCTATATGCATAAAGTTTAATTTTGCTAAACACAATTTGTCCTAGGCCATGGCCTACTTGATTTGACAAAATAAATGAAGTTTGCCTCCGTGTGAACCCCGGTCCGGAGGAGCGCGGTGCTCGAAATTCGAATTTCGAATCTAGGACCACGGCTTGTGCTTTCGAATTTGGAACGCCGCGCGCCTTCATTTGTTCACGCGTGACGAACAAATCGAGTTCTTGTAGGTGCCTATAGAAGATTTAATTTCAAAAATAATATTGAAAATGTCGAGTGATGAAAGTGTTTTGACTCCTGAGTTTATCAAATTAGATGCCATAGGCATAATAAACTCCAACTCAACCTCAATAAACGTACCAAATAAAAACATTACCTTATCTTTCCATAATTGGACTAACGTGTCTAATGTTACTATGTACTTTTAATTTGCTAAATAAACATTATTTATCTACTGAGCCTGTTTTTTTGTCTCGCATAAGGTGTGAAAAGTAGAGTATACACCTCGGGGATAAGACTGTTTTAGTCTTGGGCGGTTGAACCCCTCACTGCACTCAGGGCTCAGTCTTAATTCCCTCGCTTTGCTCAGGAATTAACTTATAACTCCCTCGCTACGCTCAGGAGTTAAATTATGAGTCCTTCGTTACGTTCGGGATTCAATTCGCTCCCGTGACATAAAACAGTGCACCAATTACATTATACACCAAGGGGATAAACCCTTGGTGTATAATCTACTATTAAAGTCTTGAAAAGTTAATAACATTTTGATCGTTTGGGAAAAAAGGTAATAATAAAAGCGGCCAAGTGCGAGTCGGACTCGCACATGAAGGGTTCCGTAAAATAAATTGCGGTTTACGATTTATGACGTATTAAAAAAAACTACTTACTAGATCTCGTTCAAACCAATTTTCGGTGGAAGTTTGCATCATAAATACATCATATATTTTTTTTAGTTTTATCATTCTCTTATTTTAAAAGTTACAGGAGGGGGGGGGGGGGGGGGGACACACACATTTTACCACTTTGGAAGTGTCTCTCGCGCAAACTGTTCAGTTTAGAAAAAATGATATAAAAAACCTCAATATCATTTTTGAAGGCCTATCCATAGATACACGTATGGGTTTGATGATTTTTTTTTGAGTTTCTGTTCTGAGTATGGGGAACCCCCAAAACTTTTATTTTTTATTTTTGTGTGAAAATCTTAATGCAGTTCACATAATACATGTACTTACCAAGTTTCAACAGTATAGCTCTTATAGTTTCGGAAAAAAGTGGCTGTGACATACGGACGGACAGACAGACATACAGACATGACGAATCTATAAGGGTTCCGTTTTTTGCCATTTGGCTACGAAACCCTAAAAACGACTTGATGCGAAACTAAAAAAATGCCTTACGAAATGAGCAACAGTCCATAGGAGAAAAATCCGCCTTACTTAATGAGGGACAACGTGTATATAAATATTACTAAACTAAAAATATAGTAGGAACTACAAAATTTTTTAGTTACATTTAAAGCACTTCGAAGCACTTTTACTATACATATTTCAGACTCGTTCTCAATTATTTCAACATTTCCTCTGAAAGTACGGCGCAGTATATTTACCAAGCAGCAATTTATTTCCTTACATGTAATATTGTGCTCTCGCAGACTTCGTAATTTATGGTAACTACGAGTATGTAATGTATACGTCTATAACACGTATTGTGAAGTTGTCATCATATATGAGGTTTCAATCCAATTTATTATTCAGAGGTTGCGTGCTCCAGTGTTTGATTTTATCGGGAACGTTGGTTGTGTTTCAATTTTTCAAATCGGTTCAATCTCTCTTACACTCCAAACGCGTTTCAATTTGTCTAGCACGCTCGTTCCGATACGTTAGCTTGAGGCACAAGGATATGAATTCTCGGAACAGTAAAATGTGATTGGGATCGGAAGCGATGAACTAAAATAGACCTCATGCTTATTTACGATGAGGTGGATTCACTTTTGACACCCGTTATTTAGAAAACAATAGTCTAATGAAGGAATTCCGATCAGCGTTTAACAACGCAGTACCTATAAACCTACTACTGACTTCTCTAGACTAGATATTCTCGTTTCAAAAACAATCTATTTTTTAGTAATTTTAAGCAAAAGTAACCTTAGTAGGTACTTTTGCTTACAATTAAATACTAATTCGTCCTAAAATTATGAAATGAATACGCGAACCTTAAGGCTGGAAGCAGTGCTCGACCGACGGTCAGCGCGTACCATACGCGCTGACCGTACGCGCTGATCATCGGTCGTGATTACCTAAGCGTTTAGTGCTTCACTGACGGCAAAGTGCTTCAGACGTGTACAGTTAAAGAGAGAAATGAATCCATTTTTAAATTCAATATTTCGTGTTTTGATTTTGAAGCGTTTGACGCTGCGCCATGTCAATCTGCGACATAAACGTACCTTTAGTCTTAGAACCTGTGTGGTCGCGCACCACGATCTCCTGTCCGTCCTCCCGTTTCCACATGACGCGCGGCATCGGCACTCCTCGGGCCTTGCACGCCACGCGCGCAGTCCCGCCCTCCGGCACCATGGTGTCCCCAGACGTCTCCTCTGACACGAAGTCTGGTGGTATCACCACTTCTAGGAAGCCCATCTGTAAAGTACAGTGTATTAGTTTGTGTCCAGCGCTTCAATAACTGTCAGTCAGTGTTATTATTAACGTAATGGTTGTGTTGGCTTAGAAGTACACGCACACGCACACACACGCAGTCACGTACAGACACGCCCATGCACAAATAGTAATTTTAAATTGTAATGTTAATGTTAATCTTATCTCAATGTATACTTTTAATGAAACAGGAATTAGAGTTTTGTACTGCAAAATGGTAATATTTTAAGTAGTTCGTGTTAATCGCACTCGCAGGCGGCCAAGATACAGGCTCAGCTTAGTTTGGCGTCTGACGGATATAACGTTTATAATTTAAGTGTGTTTTTTGTTAAATAAATAAATTTTATTTATTTTTATTTTATTTTAAGTACCACCAAGAGGAACCCGCATAACCGAATACGGGGTCGAGGTTGACCTCGCCGGAGGGGACGAAACGAACTTGACGTCTTTGACCAAGGCTGGTGGGAGGCTGCACTGGACAAGGATACGTGGAAAAAAAGAGGGAGACCTTTGCCCAACAGTGGGATTAAGAGGGACTGGGAGGCTTTTTGAAATTTCAATTTGAGCATTGTTATTACTAGAGCTCATCATATAGACATAATTGACTTTTTAAACACAGTTTTAACCGACTTCAAATCATTAGCCAAATAGCTTCAAGTTTGCCTATAAAATTTGAAGAGTTCCCTCGATTTCTTCAGGATCCCATCATCAGAACTGGATTTTGGTGACAACGGGACCAATCTGGAAGTATATGCTTTCAAACAAAGAAGTTTTTTTTCAAATCGGTTCATAAATTACGGAGTTATCGCGTAACATACACACATAAAAAAAAATAAACATACAGACGAATTGAGATCCTCCTCCTTTTTTGAAGTCGGTTAAAAATGCAAACTATCTAACACCTTTGTCTTTATAGGTGTGAGGAAATTTTACTCCAACTTGAGTAGGTAACTAAATATGAGAGTAAGAAAATAAAGAAACATTTATTCGAGACTAACAACACACAGCATATGCTTGTAGTGCTGCTGTACGTCTGAAATAATTCTGCTTTACTCGTACCAACAGCCATAGCTGAAGCAAAACTAACCTTAACTTTTCTTATTGTGAGGAAGTGCGCAACATCTTCTTGTAGTTTTGCACACCTATCAAAAAATTACCTTTAAGTAATTGCAGTTAAAAAGAGCGATTGAGTCTGAATATAAACGATAGATTTTTGTATATTCAACGTTGCTTCTGTTTTGTGAAAAAAACGTTAAAAACGGGCCAGGCGTAATACAATCTTATGACAATGTCATAAATAAATTAACTTGTCAAAATTTATCTCACAAATATATTTTTTTATTTATTGGTCCAAATATGCAAGTTCCGTACAACGCAAAGCAGTGTGTACCTTATATTTCTATTTAAAAGACACAACAGAATAATAACAATCGAACTTATACTTTCGTGAGGCATGATCAAACATATACTATTAATTAAACCACAATAACTGAGAGTTATGCGCAAATATTGCACATTGCTTTATTGCAAATATATGTAGTTCAATTTCAAAACTGTTAAATATCGAAAATTTATTACATCACGATATACCTGATATACATAAATATATGCAGGACTATTTGTAATTCAACGTAGGTATTCTTGTTAAAGGGTTATACGAGGTTATCTACAACCTAGGTTCTCGAGATTCGCTGAGAGAACAATTCAAAGCTTTAGGCATCCTTACAGTTGCATCACAATACATATAGTTGTTATTTTCTAAGCCGTCCGTTCCGCACTAAAGAACGCCGCACTGCAGAACGGACGGCTTAGAAAATAACAACTATACTAGACGTGATAATACTGATAATGTACACAAATAAAAATATTAATATTTTGAAGAGGCAGTCTGTCGTCCATAATTTTAGTCTACAAGGAATTAACACAAACTCATGCTCAAAATTCATCAGCAGAAAGTAAATATAAAATCGTTTCGTTCATATACTCGGACACAATACAAACTTATTGGTTTGTCAGCGGAGAATCATTACATCTCCGTTGAATTATATGGGAGCTATAATTGATGCATGTTAGGTATTAATCCCTTAAAGCGAATAACTGGTAGGTACTTGCGGACGAAGTCGCGGGCAAAAGCTAGTATATCCATTCCATACCAATATTTACACTTAAGCTGCTTAACCGATTTAGATGAAATTTGGTTTAACCACGAATTTTGTAACAAATTGCCGACGCTGTTTTTTACGCGGCATTTTTTGCACGTGAGATTATTTACGCGGCATTTTTTGCACGTGAGATTATTTACGCGGCATTTTTTGCACGTGAGATTATTTCCATCATTTAGTCTCACTAAGCTGAACAGACTCTCATTTTCATAAAAGATGAAAACCGCTATCTTTATTAATCGATGTATACATGGAAATCACACTGTTATAATATGCAAATTACATACTGAATACAATTTATCGTTAAATAAATTGACATCATTTAGGAAGTCCTTAGAGAAACATTATATCCATGCCTCTAAAAGTCTTATACCTCTATGTCAATATAAGGTTGAGTATGAATTTTATGCCACTTAATACTGCAATATCAAGCGCCTCAGACATATTCGTAAATACCAGACCGAGACAATTACGGTGCTCTTTCCACTTGGTAATAGACACCTAAACGATTCATGCATCGAAGCAAAATGATGAATGGCGAAATACCCAATTTGCTTCACGGCGCCTGAATACGGCTTCATTTTAGCATTTTTGGAATACGAATTTCATGTTAAACTTCTGTTGGATAACAGCACCGTTTTATACCTACGGGTATTAGATGTTATGCTTAATGGAAGGAGATACTCTGTTATATTCAGTTCCACTAAGATTTCGGCATAGTTAGTTCATTCTGTTTTCATCGTTTACCTATCGTTAAACATGGTATTAAAATAGTGAAGGTGGTAATATTTAGAACACTAAGCAAATTTAAATTAAAAGACAACGCACACCTACGAGTAGTATGGAAAAATAAACCTAGGGGAATTTTTATGAAAAATAGTACATTTTACAACTAGTGTGAAAAGAATGTCTTTTTACCACTAGTACGGAGGTATCTTGCCACGAGCTGAAAGCGAGTGGCAAGACTCGGTAAGAGTGGTAAAAGACATTTCACACGTGTTGTAAACGACGTTTTTTAATACAATTGCGAAAAAATAATAAATTAATATTCGTCATTTATATATTAATGAATTCTTTAAATAAATTTATATTATTGTACCTCGATCTCAACTGTTAGTGGCTGCATCGAAACTTCTGCTTGCGTATGCGCTCCTGGTACCTATAGGTGGACCGTTTAACTCGGTCCTCGCCTGCGCGGCGCGCGGGTGCAGGGGTATGACTATAACGGGCTGCGGGCGACGTGCGGAAGGCAAACCCCGGCGCCCGCACCCCGTTATCGTCATACCCCTGCACCCGCGCGCTGCGCAAGCGAGGAATGAGTTAAGCGGTCTACCTACAGATGCGTACATTTTCAGCTTCAAAAATGACTTTCATACTAACGCGATCAAAAATAAATACTCCTAGTATTCGTAAGCGTTTTTAATTTCATAATTTCCAAGTAAAAAATCTAATATAAAATTACTGCGTTTCGAAAGTATAGTTTGGAACTAAAAAGTAAAAAGCACTAGTTCGCGAAATTGAGCTTCTCGTACGCTACGCAGCCACAAAAAGTACCACTTTTAGAGCCTGAGGGGTATGACGATAACGGGGTGCGGGCGCCGGGGTTTGCCTTCCGCACGTCGCCCGCAGCCCGTTATAGTCATACCCCTGCACCCGCGCGCCGCGCAGGCGAGGACCGAGTTAAACGGTCCACCTATAGGTACCAGGAGCGCATACGCAAGCAGAAGTTTCGATGCAGCCACTAACAGTTGAGATCGAGGTACAATAATATAAATTTATTTAAAGAATTCATTAATATATAAATGACGAATATTAATTTATTATTTTTTCGCAATTGTATTAAAAAACGTCGTTTACAACACGTGTGAAATGTCTTTTACCACTCGTACCGAGTCTTGCCACTCGCTTTCAGCTCGTGGCAAGATACCTCGGTACTAGTGGTAAAAAGACATTCTTTTCACACTAGTTGTAAAATGTACTATTAAAATCGTGTATTTAAAAGACTTTTCAAAGAAACTTAGCAAAACATTTTTTACTTTCCACTTTGAAAAAAAAAGGTAGTCTTTCCTTCAGGAAAATATGTTTTACGCTTCCTGCAATATTTTTGTGGAATAGTTGAAAATGGAAGCGGTGGTTTTGTTTACAAATAAAACGCAAATACATTTTCTATTCTAGTCCATCAACGTTTTTGCATTGTTATATGTTATTTAGTATTCATTTCATTTTGTTTATAATGCGCGAACTCAAAAACGCCTACATAAAAAGTTTTTGCAACATCACTATTTTTAAATATACACTTAAATAGGTACGAAAAATAGTAGTATTTCAATGATTATAATAATACTTCATATTTTTACATTTCATGAATAAAACATGTTATTTAAAGAAAATTCACCGTACTTTTTTCCATACTAGGTGGGCGTTGTCCTTTCCCGGACGGATTAGGAGAAATCTCCATATAAGTCTTATACGCATTTTGGTCCATTTACTCGTACTTCATGAAATCAACAATATCAAGTGGCGTAGTTTTTATGTACCGGAAATACAGAGGTCACACGTTCGAGTCTTGTACTGGGCTTCAGACGGCGCGGATGGTTTATTTTTCCAAACAGGATTTCATAGCAATAATTGTACCTTACATCCAGAGGGCCTACCGTGAAATGAAAGCGAACTTCGTTCGTGTATCTCCGTCTCTGTTGCACTTGCTGGTTCGAGCGACAGAGAAGGAGATAGATTTCGTGTCGCGGTAGCCCCTCTGTACCTACTTTTAATTTACGCAAAATAAACAAAATCAGATCTTTAGACAGATTGGACCGGGTTCCATTCTCAGCCGTGTATGAGGCTTTTTTGAAAGTCTTTGGATGCAGTTTAATTAATTAATTTATGCCAGTCTTGGTTGTCCATCCATATCACACGGGAACCGTTGTGTTCCCACAACCCGTGTGATATACTAGTACAATAGTAAGTAATCCATCTTTGATTAATGATTCCACAGAAAACATGTCCCCCTTTTATCAGAATGGCAAAGTCTTCAAAGTGGGGATGTACCTACGCTGTGCCTGCGCCGCCACCCCGTGGGATTCGGTATGTGTCAATATCCGCCTCCGAGGAGAAATAAGTAGTAAGTAACTATAGTATTTTAAAAAGTTAATGTAGCCTATGTTCACCCCTCGGTCATGCCAAATTTTATCACAATTTGTTCAATAGCTCAACGCGTAAAAAGTTAACAAGCAGAGGGATAGATACTTTCGCATTTATAATATTAAATATTACGGATGGAACACCGGCCCTTGGGCGTTTTTCCGCCATTCGGTTGCGGACTCATCAAAAACTGCTCGAGTAACCAGCTTACTTGACTCTTCATAGGATCCGTGTTGATCTGGCACATGTACTGCCCCCGATCCTCCTCCTGCACGCTCTTGATGTGCAGATACCACGTGGAGTGGTCGCTGTGTGACACGGACACGCGAGGGTTGTGTGTGATCACGTGCTCGTGTATGGCTTGGATGGCTTTTGTGTCCGCTTTTACCCAGCCGACCTAAGGAAATATATTATTATTATTATTATTTTATTAAATCTTTATTTCGGACTTGTATTGCATCCATATATTGTTAGTATTGTACTTAACCTAGGTATGTTAGTCTTATATACTAGTTACACATTATTTATAATATTCAATTTACTGTATTTGCACACCAATTGTGCAACGGACTTAGTCTGCCCAACCCAGTGCGACAAGATAGGGCAGTCATACCTGTCTGAAATGACACTTAGAATGCTGTTGGTACTTCCCCTGAGTCGGCCCAGCATCGACACGATTTTTTTGCGTATGATCGCTTGAAAACCGTCCGTGCGGGCCTCGGCGAACATACGCGAGGCGCTACACCACCTAGGCAGTCCCAACAGCATCCTGAATGCATTGTTATAATGAACACGCAGGGCATTATACGCTCTTTTGGTATACTTTACCCACATATTAGTCGTTTAATGAAAGCTGATCATTACCGATTCCATCTTAAAGAAACCTCAGGTCCGCCTGTCACCACCGAACCCAAGTATTGGTGATGCCCATTATTCCCATAATTATAGAGTAAAAATTACCATATTGCAGTAAAATACATATTATAACGTTTAAATTGTTAATTGTTTATTCTCAGTGGAGCGTTCATGGCCACGCATGCTCGCGAGTTAAACAAAGTACCTAGAAATCAGACAGCCTTCGTATGGGTATTAACTGCTTTGGCAAGCGTTAAGCCGCCCGATAGCTGGAGAACTACAGACAGTGAATTTCCACGCCCACTTTAAGCCTAATCCACATAACCAAAAACTATATAATATTAACTATATATATAAACTAGATCTAGTTTCCTCCCTCTGGAAGCGAAGGTCAGACAACATACGTATCCTTAAAATGTAGTGCTTACACTCCAATCCTTGGGATTAGGTAGCAAGTGAAACCCATGCTCCTACAGAGGGTAACTGGAATAACGCAAAGATTCAAAGGATTATGCTACATAATAATACGTATACATACATAATACCAAATGACTCTAAATTTGATGCATTTATCGCGTTTACGTCCGACATAAATCATTGGACCCTCTCACGCTTAGGTAGGTATAGGTAATAAACGAGATCATGATAGCCAATACGGCCATAGTATAAAGAGGGCAATAGTTATTTGTTATACAAGGGGGGAAAGTTGTATTTTACCCGCGAGTGTTCATTTGATACACGAGCTAGCGAAAGGATTCCATATGATTGACCACGAGCGAAGCGAGTGGTTCAAAAATAAAATCCTGAGCGTAGCGAGTGTTTCAACACACGAGACGTAAAATAACTTTTCACCCGTGTATAACACAAATCTTTTCACCTCACTAGATACAGGTACAGGAAAATAAAAAAAGGGTAAAAAAAAGTAAAAAAAAAACAAAAAAAAGTAAAATAAAGTTAAAAATAAAAGTTAAACAAAAATATGTCATAAAATATACCTACAAAAAACAAAAATAAACATTTAACGTTCTACGTCATAGTACTTTTAACGTTCTACCTCTACTTTCTTCACATGTGGATAAAAAGCGATTTTCTCAATAGTTAACACACATACAAAAAGGCCTTTTCGAGCTAGTGAGGTGAAATAGTATTTTTCACAATCGTGTTATAATAAAGAGCTTTTTAGTCGAGTACCGTGTTTAGGCCACGAAGCTTGCTGAGTGGCCTAAGTAAGGTACGAGATTAAAAAGCTTGATTATAACACTATTGTGAACAATACTTTTTGTACGAGTTCATTAAAGTTAATTTTCTACGAGTCAACTGAACTAATTAAACAAACTCGATACTGTTGAAACGAAGTGCAGCCTATCGCTCGTACGCTCATTGATATCTTAAAATACATGAACGAGCGTACGACATCAACGAGTAAACTCAATAATCAAAGCGATTCTATTGGTCCAATTCATTACAGTTCGGTAAAGCAGCCACGTGATTGGTCGAATTTATTTTAGTTCTATTTTCAAATTTTTTTCGGTTGTCTGGAGCGTATCGAAACAGTTATTTAGATTGTTTCGACAGTAACATGGACTACAACTATAAAAAGAGTGACCTTGCAGTATTCTCTATGAAATCTTAATACACAGATTTTAATCGACGAGTACAAAAAGTATGTTAACTTCATACAAACGCAATCTCGTCGAGATTTTATTTGATGCGTGCGGCGACGTACAGATAGTATAGCGCACACAATGAAGATACTTTACCGTCTTTATACTATGATACGGCCATCACAGGCAGGACGGCCTGCGAGCTGTATCGAGGCATCATAGACTATCCATCTCTTTCTAAACGTTCTAATGGGGCTGGCAATTGTCAAACTGACACCACCAATAATGATCGTTAAAAAAGCTAAATTTGTATGGCGGGAAGTAGTTTTTATTTATTTTTGCGAAAATGACTTTTACCCTAAGAACTTTACGGTTTCGCTCTATGAAAACACAACAATATATCGATATCAGCCATATTTTTACACCAAAAAATAGGTTGGGTCATTTGACTAAATATTCATTAATAATCCACCTAAATTTAATACTGATACGGTAAAAAATAATGTAAAGTAATCTTCATTAATTCCGTAAAAATCAGGCGAAAATGGTATAAACTTTCTTTACTTTATAATTGACTACGTCTATATACGTTCTTTGGGATACGCGCATAATCCACTTATTTTTGTTAATGAATAAACCTTTCTATAGGCCAGATGAAATTCAATATTATCTCAAGGTCGTAAAATATTTAATTAAAATGCCGTTATTTCCTGATGCATATATTTTTGGATTCAGGTAGTAAGTCTCCAAATTTGTGTACTCAAACATGTTTTCATTATAAAAATACTGATAGCATTTTTGCTTGCGGGTTAATTTTTTTTCCTAACTTCCGGTCCATAGAATTATTGATGCCCATAGTAAAAGTTGTTTAAAATAACATATAAAAGCCGTTTACAAATAATTAGCCTGCTATTGAATTATTTCCAAAAAAACCGTAATTTTCTCAGGGTTGTTTCGTCCCCAATTGCTTCGAAATAGGAATCCACCGTTTTCCGCAAAAGGCAAAAAATAAAAGGCTGTAGATTAAAGCTATGGGGAAGATTTTTGCCTAAGAACTGTATATGGTTTCCGTACAAGTTAGGGACCATCTCGATCGTCTGTCTCTCTGTCTCATCGTATGGAATCTAGAAGAGCGACATCTACAATTATCTTTCACCGGCGACATTTACAAGTAGAAATCTATCTCGCGCACTACACCATGCTATGCGAACTTAGAACTTAACGCAAACCCAGTTTCTTATTGAAAATAGTGTCACCTACTAGATAGCACACGAACTCTCTGAAGCTACGACATCAGTAGCCTAGGGGTACAGACGGCGGTTTATGGAGTCGATGAGCTGGGGTTCAAATCCTGCGACCGACGCACTTTTTGTATGTTTTGTACATTCAAAGAAAAGTTTTAAGTATCGCAGAAGAGATGGCGCCTGTATACGCAAGCATTAAATGCCTTCTCAATTTGGTTGCCTGTCTATCTCAGTATGTATATTGTAGTCTTTGCACTACACAACTCGTGGGCGGTTTGATAGCCATGTGCTGATGTTGTCATAATTTGTTTTTTCGATAAAAGTTATCATTGAATTATATTGATTCTTAGGCCACTTTTGCATCGCTGGGCGGAATCAGTATGCGGTATTTTGAACTGTACCGAGAGCTTACCGATATCGCCCGGACTTCCTTAGGCCACTTCCGCGTTTGTTGGTGCGGGCTCGGTATGCGGTAATTTGTACTGTACCGAGAGCTTACTGTGTCCTTTTGTGAGGGATTAGCTTTGAAACTGATTTTTCTATTTTTGTGTAATACACTTATTATCATAAATCTTCTTTCTTCCTATTACGAAGCAAGGAGGAGAAATCAATCAACATCAGATTTTATTTGTATATTTTAGTGTAGGTTAGGATAACATACAGTTCTAAACTGGCTGAACAAAATAAGACAGTGTAATCGTCACCTATATTGTAATAATCTGCGCCTAGGTGCACATTATACTTATTTAATAGATCTCAAGGTAACAATAACAATCCCAATAGTTGACTTCTATTTCTTCACCTCTACATACACATGCATATAAATAAAGGTTGAAAGTGTCAGGGCCAGTGTCACGCATTGGGATTTCAAAATGCATAGTACTTCATAACTTAACAAAATGCATAGTACCTACTTCATCATTTCCTTGCCCTTATCCCATTTACTTGGGGTCGGCGCAGCATGTCTTTTTCTTCCATACTTCTCTGTCAGCCGTCATATCATCATTCACTTCTTTTCTCTTCATATCGTCTCTCACACAGTCCATCCACCTTTTTCTTGGCCTACCTCGTCTTTTACATCCATCCACATTCATACCTAATACTCTTTTGGTCACATGACTTTCATCCCTCCGCATTACGTGCCCATACCACGCAAGGCGATTGGCCCTCAATTTATCCGCGATAGGTGCTACTTTTAGGCTTCCCCTTACATACACATTTCTTATTCGGTCCATCCTCGTCACACCACACATCCATCTTAACATGCTCATCTCCGTTACATGCAATCTCTTTTCATCCGTCACCTTTAAGGCCCAACATTCCGATCCATACATGACGACAGGTCTCTCAAAATGCATAGTACCTACTTAATAACTTAAAATGCTAAGGAACTTCAAAATAAATTTCTGCAAAAAAAAAAAAATTGGTAATGAAAGCATGTAGATGCTTTTATTGCCGACTGTACTTTTCTGTATACCTGTCGTCATCAACTACTTACTACTTATTGAGTCGATTCTAACGAGCCCAAACTCCGTCGTCGTCCGTCGTTAGGGGTTACGCCGGTTACTTACTGACTTCCCATGGCCACCTTCTGTCTCCATCATCAGATCAGCTCTATCGTACCATAATATTGAATTGTCATCCGAACTACCTTTACCCAAAATTTCAGCTCAACCGGTTGAAGATATCTGCTTCAAAATTGAGTTCCAAGATTCCTCCTCCAAGAGAGTTACATACATTGCAAGTTAGTAATAGAAAGTTTGAAAAAAAAAACCCGGCCTAGTGCGAGTCGGACTCGCGTACGAAGGGTTCCGTACCATTATGCATAAAAACGGAAAAAATCACGTTTGTTGTATGGGAGCCTCCTGTAGCCTAGTTGGTAGTGACCCTACCTTCGAAGCCGGAGGTCCCGGGTTTGAATCCTGGTAAGGGCATTTATTTGTGTGATGAGCACAAATATTTGTTCCTGAGTCATGGTTGTTTTCTATGTTTTTAAGTACTTATTTATCTATATAAGTATGTTTATCGTCGTCTAGTACCCATATTACAAGCTTTGCTTAGTTTGGGTTTAAGCCAATTTGTGTGAGATTGTAAAAAAAAATAAAAAAAAAATAGAAAAAAATATTTATTTATTCTGGTTTTTAGTATTTGTTGTTATAGCGGCAACAGAGGGCCTACCGCGAACGGCATTCGAAGTTTTCCCTCTCTGTCGCACTTACGTACGAACTCGTAAGTATGACAGAGAGGGGAAACATCGAATGCCTTTCGCGGTAGGCCCTTAGAAATACATCATCTGTGAAAATTTCAGCTGTCAAACTATGACTGTTGTTGAGATACAGCCTGGTGACAGACAGACAGACAGACAGACAGACGGACAGCGGAGTCTTAGTAATAGGGTCCCGTTTTACTCATTGAGTACGGAACCCTAAAAAAGGAGGAGGATCTCAATACGATTGTATTTTTTTAATTATGTTTGTTATTTCAGAACTCGGCCATAGAACCGATTTGTATAATATTTTTCAGATTAGTCCTGTTCTAACCAAAATATATTTCTGACGATGGGGTTTGTGAGGAATTGAGGAGCCTCCTCATAATGTATTATTATTATTATGTAGGAATTCATGAATATTTTTTACGATTGAAATGATAATGTGCCTTTTTTATCACCTGTCATCAATGTGACAAATACAAAGTAGAATTACAAACGACAAAGGGCATAAAACTGGTAGTCGCTATAAATAAAAGTACTTAATTACCCAGCATTAAATAAGATTTAAACCGATTTAATGGTACACGGTTAATCCAAACAAAAAACGATTATTACTCCACTGATTATTGTGTTGCCAGACCAATAAATTATCAATATAAATTGTAAACGGATCCCTTGCCCTATCGAAAACGTTGAGCTATATCTATCGACTGGGAACCGTTAGTAGCATGTAATAGTGCATGTTATTTTGACATTTAGTTAGAGAATTTGGAATTCGTTCTTGAGTTATAAATGGTGTATGTGTTTTATAGATATAGGTGGGTTAATATATAAACATGATTATATTTTAAAAGTAGTGAATTAGTTGTATATACTCACTCGATAATTCCCAAGATTGACGACTATGCATTTGAAGGTTGCATCGCGCCCAATAGGAACTGTTAGGTTCGTAATCGGCTCACCAAACTCCGGCACCTCAATTCCTCCTGAAACAAAAATAATTTGTCTATACAGTTTGTATTATTAAGAGGAAAAGTCTGTGAGATAGCAGCTCTGTAGGTTTGTATGTAGGGGTAATCTCCGTAATGACATATTTGATTTCAAAAATACTTTCACCTGTGTATAGAATATAGTGTCTGTGCAATATATGTAAATATTTTATTCCGCGCCTTCGATTGCGTTCTGAGGAATAAGCAGCAGAAGTCGCGCGGGCAGTGACTTGATACATAAGCAACATGCATCAGTCTGTAGGATAACGAGTTATAGATGGGAATAAAGAATGGTAAAGTGGGGTACTGTTGTGAGTTGGCTGTAGTCACTAGCCGCCCAAAGGCCTTTTAAGGTGGTTCGATTGCCATACAAAACGTTATTTGACATTCGCAGGCTAACGGCGTGATATTTTAAGAAACTTATGTGACAAACTTTCATAAATTGTCTTCCCATTTGCGCCAAATTCCCCATTTCCTAGAATAAACTTGTAAACTAAACTAGATTAATTTGAGAAATTGGTTTGGGACGTGATATTTTGGGAAAACTATTTGTCTCAAATTAATCTAGTTTATACAAGTTTATTATAGGAAAGGGGAAATTTGGCGCAAATGGGAAGCCAACTGATGAAAGTTTGTTACATATGTTTCTTAAAATATCACGCCGTTAGCCTGCGAATGTCAAATAACGCTTTGTATGGCAATCGAACCACCTTAACAGGCATTATGCTCTTCAATGGCATTTATGTAATTCTGAATTGGACAGATAAGCCAATCAAATTAGAATTTTTAGAAGAATTAATTCCCAGAAAGCTGGAAATCGTTTTAATACCTTCATTTGGTCCTAATAACGTGTAATCTGAGTTTGCCCAATCCCCTGGGATTGGGCAAACTGGTGTGCATACATTTTTGCTCTTTTTTCATGTAGCACAAGAGCAGTCTTTCGGACAGAAAATGTATTCTATTCAATATTAAAGAAGGTCAATTTCTGCGTCGAATAAATATCTAAAAATTCAAATTCGGTTCAGTGGTATAGTCGAAATCAAAGGTTGGAAACTGGGAATTTTTTGTCATTTAGGTGCTAACTTCTATTTTGCGACTTTTCAAGACCAACATCTTATTTTTGAAAAAATATACCTGCTGAAAAACCCATGGAATAAAAAATATAGAAAATAAAATTTCACATTTCTTTAATATTGAATAGAATACATTTTCCGCCCGTCGTACTGTTTTTGAGCTACATGCAAAAAACTGAAAAAAAAAGCAAAAATTTCGCGGTTTATGGGCTCTCAAAAGTTATGCACACCTCCTGGGATGGTGTAAACTCGGATTACATGCATTTAGAACCAAATTAAGGTATTTAAACGATTTCCAGCTTTCTGGGAATTCATTCCTCAAAACGTTTTATTGGATTTAATTTGCTTGGCCTAAGAGTTGAATTTGTTTTGTTTCGTTCGATTTTGAAATAAAACAACTTTTTGAAATAAAACACTGGTTTGACAACCTGCATTTCTGATAACAATTTTCGAAACGGCGCTTGTTAAAGTATTGCAGCAATTAATAAACTAGTGTACTACTCGTCCTAACAAAAAAGAATACATCGGATACCCGTGTTTAGTGTTTGTTATTTTAAGATAACAAGGATTATTCTATAACTAATTCCCAGTGTGAGCCAAGGCATAACTCTATGAACTAACTACTAACGGAACTAGCAAATGTTTTATTAGGTTTTGCACGGGTCAGAGAGCACTTTGCCTCTTAATTTCAGTTTTACATAAATAATCTGAGTTGGGTTAGCCGGACTTGGGATGTAGGTACATACTTACGCTAGTGTAAAAGGACTGTGGAAATTAAAAATGTATTCCTTAATTTACGGCAAATTTCAAGGCTTTTTTTAAACTAGTACCTACTAAAATTTAAAGGATTTTAATGCACGAATAAGTGACCAATTACTTTTCATTGTGTTCTAGTTTCTGTATTGCTCATAGTTTTTGGCGTGCGGGCGCTTCTTGAGATATATTTTGCTTATTTTGTTAAAATTCCTATAAAGATGTTTAATCTTGACCACCCTGACCTTCTCCAGGGATCAACACTGATTTACCGGGCTAAACTGGTTACTGGGATGCGTGAGCGCTTTAAGTGGATTGAGTGGCACTCTCCGGTAAGCATGCTTAGTCCTTGACCCTGGCTGTTCTTTGCGACAGCAATCATCAAAACTAGGAGGAAGCTCGAGAGACTATCATTCTAATGCCACTAAGACCTAATATTGCCCTGGTTTGGGATATCATTCATGTACAAGATCCAAGCCCAGATCCGGCTTCGAAGCAGTAGCTGCGGATGTAACTGTGAAAACACGAGGAAAAGGGTGTATATCAAACCATATACCACTTCAATCAAAATATTTTAAAGGTATGTGAAACTAATCGGATTCAATAAATCATACTTACATGCTAAAAGAAAACGGTTTCGTACTCGGAACTGTTAAAACACATCATAATCTTGACATCACATTAAATCATAGACAAAATCTTGACATAAGTACCTACATAGGAGGGAAAATACTAGGAATCGTATTACATGTTTCTCTTCACACGAACATTTTACGAACGCCTGTACTATTTCTCATTATATTTGCTGCTCATATTCGCGAGTGCATATCAAACATTCCACGGTGTGTCGTGCGAATTAGTTCGCAAGACAATCGTTTAAATTGCGCGCCCGCGGAGACTGATGAGCGACGAACTAAGTTTCCCTGACATTAGTTTGTGGGGCGTATGCTTGTGGGGCTTATCGTGAGAAAACCGCGAAGTTCCCGCGAGCTCGTTGTCGGCGCTCGCGATACTGTCACCCGCAGTTGCACCTCGCTGCTAAGACCTTGCAACAAAGTGTCAACTATCCACTTCAACTTCGACTACCTACTCGCTTAACTTTAAAAATGTGACACGAATCTTATTTATGATACGAATAACTTCACGGATTGTAAGTATAGGCCGTTGCCGCGCCTGTGATTATCGTTTCCATATCAATAATTCAACGGTTAATAGTACATTATGATACAAGTGTGCTAAGTTGGTCACTACACTCGAGTCGGTTTTTAAGCCTGAGCCGAAGGCGAAGGCTTAATGGAGACGAGAAGTGTAATGACCAATGCTCACGTGTTTCATACGACGTTTTTCAACACATTTGCGAGGAAAAAAAAAAAATTAAAATGTTAAAAGATATGTAATGAAAAGGCACTAGTGCGATAATGTAATGTAAAAGTCACGGCATGGGTAATATTCTGCATTATTTTGCTAATATCTAAAAATATATGTAATGAAAAGGCACTAGTGCGATAATGTAATGTAAAAGCACGGCATGGGTAATATTCTGCATTATCAGTGTAAATACGCTGTAATAAGACCTACTTTACGAGCAGGTGTGTTGAAAAAGTTATTAAAAGCCTCCATTGATGCATAAAAATATTTTTTTCATATACGCTGTACCAAAATCAAAATTACAGTCAGTATTATTGGGTTTATCGAATGGAAACTTGCTCCGTAATCAGACGTGATTGCCTACTCTCCGACTTGATTATATTGAATTTATACATATTTAACTTAAGGATAGGTAACTAATAATATCTACGAAATTTGATATATATACTATGTGGTTTTGACGTAGGTTAATGTAACATTATGTATTATCGTGCCTACACATACAACACCATACAACATGTAACTGTAAATATTTTAAGAGATTATTTTTCACAGGTCTAGCACGATACTTATGTACCATTATTTCTGGCGTTTGGACGCGGGTTGCATCGGCCGTGGTCTAAAATGAAGATGACTGACGGCCCAGCAAATTCTCTACAGAGATAGTGTTAAACCTTATTCCATATAAAATTTGAAAAATCGTGCGTTAATCCTCATATTATTTTAAAGAAATCTATTTCGAAACGTTATTTAAAAAAAAGTTATAATGATCACACTAAGTAAAAGTAGTACTTACAATCGATTTTGTCTGTAAAATTAGGTATAAAAATTAAAAGAAGTAATCTTTTAAAAATGTGTCCAAAGTGCGAGAGTTTAAAGTTTTAAATATTTTGTGAGATTTCATTTAGTTAGTGTCACTGTAATGTTCTGGTTTAACTTTGTATGGCACTCAGTTCAAAGTGCTGTATGCTAAGAACATGGCCACATTGGCCATAATATAGCGTAGCTAAGTAATTTTGCAGCTGTGTCCGAAATATGGTGAGAGGAAACTAGATATGGCGCTTTGTCGCTTTTATGACCGTCCAGAGGCAGCGAAATAGCGCACCTCGTGTGCCGGCATTCATTTCGCATTTTTCCGACATTCATGAGGCATGTTCTAGGGTTCCTTCGAAGAAGAATCTTATAAATCTTGTTAGTCGATTTAAAGTGATCGACTGAATTTATAGACGCATACATCAAGTGCTAAAACGTAGAATGCGCGTTTAACAATGTGCCTGAGAGGAGAATACCCAGCGGTGAACCGCGCTGTATCGAAATGGAAATGTGTTCAGGTCCAGGCCAAAGCCAAAAAAGATAAAAAGTAATATATATTTACGACATTTCGTTAGAGATAATTTTTTTGTTTTTTACTCAGCAAAAGGTCCCTTTTATAACAAGTACCAAGATGTGAGGTTAGTGAACGGTCATGGAGGGCAGTAAAAAGTGCCGTTTAGCCCCGACAGCGTTCACAATATCGTCGCAGACTGGGACGCAGTAAAATGTTTACAAAATACCTCGCTTTGTTGGTGCCCCTGGAAGTGTTTGTTATTGCTTTAGTATTACCGTTTTAGCGTACACTGAGTCAGCCACTTGCCCCACCTGCGGGAAATCTCTATTTCGGATGGTAAGTATTTACGTGAATTTCAGTGTTGTCCTTAAACTGAAAATTAAGCAGCTTTAACTCTGCAATGGAGATCCATTTTACTGAAACGTATTGGTTTGGTATGAAATTTACACCTGAACTTTAGTTTTTAATTTTATATCGAATTTTAACAATTATGCTACGAGCGCAGAGTTTGATAATGTCCGATGTATCTGTTTTGTAACTACGTAACGTTCAATTGATAAAACAACAGTATAAAACAATATTGCCCAATCGAAATATTTCGGCTCGTGACTATTGTTATGAATGACACACGTACGCATAGGTGTATCACACAAACAAATTTCATCATATCGCTACCCCAATATTGTAGGGTTCTAAGTTGCACTTTTATCAACTTGAAATTTGAAGTTTGTCAGAGTGACACTGGGTCTAAATTGAAGTACCCCAACAATGTAACTTAGGACCCTATAATATTGGGGCAGCGATATATTCAGAGCAATGACGCGTAGTTGCAGTATCCAAGAGGCAACCGGATTGTTTGCGGTATTTGAGCTCCCGAAGCGTTGTGGAACCGCCCTGTCCAACCCGAACTGAGCCAACTTGGAATGGGGCGGAAAAAGGAAAATGTATGTAAAAAAATGTAAGGAGGCAGCCGATTGAGACAGCGGTTGCCTGAAAGTGTGTACGCTGTTTATATAATGAAATGCTGTTTCAATCGGCTGCATCGCGACAATATATCCCCCCCCCCCCCCCTCTCTCTTATTTCCGCCCAGTCTAGTTGGCTCAGTTCGGGTTGCACAGTGCGGTTCCACAACACTTCGGGAGCTCAAATACCGCGAGCCATCCGGTTGCCTCTTGGATACTGAAATTACGCGTCATTGCTTCAACTAATATTCTTAAACGAAACATCAAAATTGCGTAATTAGTGATGCTGAGTTTTCAAACATGAGAAAACAGAACTCGTAGGTAAAACCCAAAGTCGTAATGCTAACCTCATAATGTAATGGAGGTTTAGAGGTCGGCTGGTTTAGTAGGTTCTGAGACGAAGATCGAGTAAAGTTTGGCTTGCCAATGTGCTGTTACTGCCAGATGGTTGAACATTTACATTAAGAACTTTCTATTATTGGACTTGTGTGTTCGGTTGTTCTTACTAAGTGGGTGTGGTGTAGGTACAAAGAGAAAAGCGAAAAGATATTCAATACTAATCGCTATTGCCACTTATATGATACTACGTTAAAAAATAAATAAAATAAAATTGATTTATTTCAGGCAAAGACCCATATTTTAACACAAGGAAACAAAAGCAATAATAATAATAAAACAATCGACACAAACACTTACTTAATATTACATATTTGCATATTTGCAACACTTTAAAAAGTTAAATACTTTATATTTAGTTTACATCAATATTCAATGGCTGGCAAGCCATCATTCTCAATTGTGTAGGCATCAATTAGATGTTAATTAGAAGAGATACAATATCGATTTCACCAACACCCACTTACCACTAGTTCCATTGAAGTAGGTAGCTAACATTTTTGCAGGAGGCTGATCTTTATTACTTAAGGATTTCAAAGTTCTATAGAATAAATTAAAAACTAAGTATCTTCTACTCTAACGTCCTGATAAATTTGGCTAATTATTGCTTAAAATATAAAATTAATATTACAAATACATTTCCAACTAATAGGTAATTTAAAGTATTTTCGAAAAGTACTCATAATTTATATTCAATTCCAAATTTTGAAAACAATTCCAACGGTGATACGTTCATAAATTCATTGAAATTACCCATCTTTTTGCGCTTCAAAGAGGCCATATATTTCCCGGTGGAGACAGCGCCTTGCTATGTAGGGCATCACGCGAATGATAAATCAGTATGGCAAGCAATATTAAGCAGAGAGCTTACCTACGAGTACGTTAGGAAATCACCAGCAGATTTCCTAACTATGTTGCAAAATACTGCCTGTAGGTAAAATTTTACATAATGCTTATGAGTTTTTTTTGTCTCATTACACTATGCTGTAACCGGAAAGTATTGAATTTCTATAATGTTTAATAGATCGGTTTTTTTTATTATGTGGCACATAAATAAATAATCACCCACGCGAGATTGAAACTCGCGTAGCGTTGGTTCACTTCACTCTATTCTTTTAAATATTCCTACGTATTTCCCGTTTTTAATTAGATATAGAGTGGGTGCCGCAAAGTGGGCATTGCCCAGCAGTGGGACACTTTAGAGGCCTAAAAAAACCTTTGTTTTACTGAAATCTGTCGTTTGAAGTTTTAGAATTGTCCTGCCATGATGGGTCGGTCGTGAATGTATAATCTGCATCAATATAAAACGGTTATTTAGCCGCAGTACGTGAACCAATTGGTCACATCCAATACGTTTAAAATTATTAGAAGAACTTGGATAATAAACGGCTCGTTCTAGCGTGAGTCATCCTTTATGCGACAAAGAAGGAAGGCATGATTCGGATTAAAATGTCCTGAACATCAGACTGTTAGACAATGGACCTGAATGTTTAGTATACCTACTATTATATATCCTTTAATAGCGAGTCGAAAGTCCACTTGTTATGCACCAAAGGAGAAAGATAGTGGTTTTGTCTTGCCAAACGTTGGGTTTTCTGTGCGTAAGAGATTATATATTCGGTACCATAGTACAATGCTAAATTCATTTATAGGATCCGTTTTTGAGCTAAACTCCCGATAAATAGTGAAACATGCAGTATTGGAACGTTTCCTTTCGCAGCGGAACAGCCCGCGCCACCACATTAATAATTTATCAGCAAGTGACGGTTGTTTGCTAATAAAGCTTGGATTCGCTGGAAATATTAATAAAAGCCTGCACCGGCGTCGCCAGACCAATGACAAATGACCAGCTGGAAACTACCATTTAATTTTCAGTTAAATAAAAATGCAAAGCATCGGGTTTGTTTAGAATAACTTTATCGTAATGGGTTAAACGCAATGAGGGGTTTTCAGAATGCATTAAGTCATAATCGCAAATGTTCAAATTTATAAAAAAAAAAAAAATTCTCTTCATTTTCCCGGTGTTCATGCTTTTTACTTTTGCTACTTATATCAAAATAACAGATATGGAACATTGGCCCAAGTATAATTTTGTTAGAGGAATTACGGCTCCAGCTTTTAGCTGTTAAATCGAAACAATCAAATTAAGGATGATTAAACATGTGTCAAGGAAACAAGGGTTTATGAATTTATAAGATTAAATATATTACAGAGCGATAAGTTAGATAAGATAAGTAGAAAAAGGAAGAGAGAAAGAGTTGCCAGTGTCGTAGCATAGACAACTATTTCCATGTATATAAACTATGTCTCCGACAACATGTTTGGAAGATTTCGATATCTAGCTGAGGAGTAACTTTCCGAACGAGCGTTAAGACACCTGTTGAGGACACCGTCATTTTCCAACACAAAAAAACACATTTAGGTCTACCTAAAGTCCGTACGAAAAGTTATGCAAACCTATCTCTATGATCGATTGCGTAACATTTGTCCGGAAAGTAACGCAATGAACCCTCTGTTATCTCACTAAAACAAACGCTTTCCATATTTAAAAAGAAAACCACCTCATTATTTTTATACGGCTATGAAGTTCATATTATTTAACGCTATAACATTGTACCTAGTTATAGTTGAGTTTTGATTGCAACCGGCAGATGTGCAATTAGAGAGAACTCAACTCCTAAGGTTAAAATGAGAATATTAATATTCCAATAAACTTGCAGGATTACAAATTCAGATTTGATTTTTAATCTGAGATCAAAAGTTTTAAATTTTTATGAAAAATGTTCTAATTTTCATATTATTCACTTAATTATTTTATAACTCGCATACTATTGTGGTCTGGGTCTATTTTATTTTAATACGTGAATTGAGTAGGTAAGTACGGTAAGTTCTAAGGCTTCGGTTACACGCTAATTCTGGCGTCAGTTCAGTCCATCAGTATGATTGAATTGATGATGCAACGGAGCCACGCTGTTTCGTCGCCTAAATAATAATTGATTTTTAATGTTATAATTGTATGTATGTTAGTCTTTAAGGTATTTGTAACTATGAGCCTTAGATGCCTGAAATGAATGGTTTATTATTGTTATTATTATATAATAACAAACTAAATTTAAGTGTGATCTTACGCCGCTATGGATTGATTGAACCGCGCATTCTGCCTTCAATATTACTATTATTTCGTACCTGTCAGGGTTTTTGTCTGAAACGGTGAATACATACCAGGCAATATACGCACATGTCAAAATCAATGACGAGGGTTTAGCACAATGTAGCGTTAGTGATTACAATGGGCTTACACGTAAAGGTTGCATGATACACCAATATAAATGTACCTAGCTTAAGAAAATATTTTGTGAGGAGCGTAAGCGGGAGGTACCTAATGTGATCACTCGCTTTTGTGAAAAGTAGGATAAGACCACGGAGAGCAAGTGAACGTAAATTTTATCCTCGTGTCATAATTTCTTTTTACAGAGCGAAATAAATTTTCTGTTCTGCGGGTTAAACAGGGCATACTTACTGAGACAAGAAAGTAAAAAAAAATGCAAAAAATGTGTTACCGTGTTGTTTAAGTGCTTTATGCTGTTTAGAACTAGCACGGAAAATGTAAGGTTGACAAGATTTTGGTGTAGTTTGTCTAGAGGGATGCACGGGCTTAATATACTGGACCAATTTTTGTATTGTATAATCCCACCAAAAACATTAGATGTAAAGTGACTGCCAAGACTCGCTAGCTCATATACCTTTCAGCGATAAAAAGATATCAGATCATAAGGTGCGCCAAGCTTCCTACTCCACACGGCGTAGCCTACCACTACCAGCCACACTCTAAAAATTCTACATCTTGGCTAAAAAGTATAGCTTTGTTGGGCACATCCCGGACGCCGCATGGACTCTCGCGCTTAATAAGCGACGGGTCTATACTTTTTAGCCAAGATATAACATTTGTAAGATATAAAGTGGTAGGCTACGCCGTGTGGAGTAGGAAGCTTGGCGCTCCTTATGATCTGAAGATTAACAGTTAGGGAGCACCTAGACAACGCTTTCCTGAATTCGTGGATTGGAAGAGATGGTCCCATCCCATGGCCGCCACGTTCCCCAGACCTAACCCCGTTGGACTTTTACATCTGGGGACGTGCGAAAGATCTGGTATACGCCACGGAAGTTCAATCCAGAGAAGATTTATCCCAACGCATACAGGCAGCATTCGCCGTCATTAAGGAAGAAGTTCGATTACGAACCACCACGATCGAAATAAGGAATAGGGCCTACGCATGCATACGTAATGAGGGAAGGCAATTTGAGCAAGATTTGTGAAGTTATGTTTTTTACAAATTGTAATTAATAAGTGTAATTATGAATAAAACGTAATTAAGATTATTGCCTAGTTAGTGTGTTATTTACACAAACTCCTAATAAGTATCAAATTAGCCTAACACGTCCCTATTGCACAAAATTGACAAATGTATGAAGTTGTGTATGGTTTGTATGGCATTATTGTACATCAGTAGAAAGAAGACAGACAAGAGATGTTTATTAAACAATTTCAAGAGCATGGTTTTTTGTAGTTTTTTTTAAAATGATAATCAAAGTTTCAGTTTCATTGAATTTTCACGCCTTGAAAAACATATCTGGGTCAATAAAAAAATAACTAGACCCGACTTGTTGGTAATTTTGATTTTGATAGAACCGTACAACATTACACCTTGCAATAAAATAAAAAAATCGGGTCTTGGCAATAAAACTTTTTTTTAATTTAAGTTTAAACTAGTCGCTCTCTAGGATTTTTCAAAAAAAATTAAAAAAATATCATTAAAAAATCCGTGGGCCTAAGATTTTTTTTAGGAGCCGTAGGAGGAAGCAAATGACCCCTTCTATCCCCCATTTTAATTTGGCAAACGATGTACCAAACACCCTGATTATGAAGTTGCACTGCAATAAAGCGTCCGATTAAAAAAAAAGTTAAACAGTGCTTTTATGAAAAATGTATGAACTATAAAAGTACACTAACCAGTGCGTTTAATATTTGTTATTATTAAATTTTGCAAATATTTGTTACTAGCTGCCCGCCCCGGCTTCGCACGGGTGTAATACGGTTTTATAAGTTTCACGTGTCTGTGTGTCTGTCTGTCTGTGTGTCTGTGTATCTGTATTCGAAAGCTGACGTCATCGAGATGGTTCTTAGCTACTTTTCAACAAAATCGGTTCAGCCGTTTTTGATATATTGAACTTTGAAATGAATATGTCGGGGGTTTTTCAACTTTTCTAAGAAGTAGTTTTATTTACCTAGACCTACTATGTGATAGAGCCTGTTTTTTTCATTCAATACCTAAAACACTTTTTGCGCAATAAGTTTTTCCTCGGCGGGTCTAACAAATATAACTAATACCTATTCGAACACGTCACCCCTACATGGAAGAGGGGCTTGCTTAAGTTGTTTACCTATTACGTCCACTGCCACTTTTAAGTTTAGTGATTCAGAGAGCTATATCGGTTACCATGCATCATTTCTGATGCGATCACGCAGAGAAACTCCCACCTTCCTTCCCATTGCCCTTTGAGTGACAGAGCCTACTTATGAGGCGAATAGTATGCGACCACGGTTCAGTGCCATAAGTCAGCACTGGGAACACACACTGATCAAAGACTCTCGTCTTGAGTCAGTGTGGAATTTTGGACAAAAAGATGTGCCGTAGTTTACCGAACTTTGGCCAGCCGAGTCGGATTGGACGATTGACCTTTTTTTCGAAGTTCGACCTAACTGAATAGTTTGTCAGATAGTGACTTGGGTTTTTTCTATAATATAATAATCAACACATTTGCTCTCGGAGAGCAGTTCATGTGGTAAATTGGAAAAGAAAAGTGGAAATTTTCATGTAAATACCTATGTCGCTTGGCAAAGTACTGAATTGAACAAAGTAACTTCTTGTTAAAAATGTTTCCCGTGCCTCCTAAACATGGCAATACTGTGAAGTCCATTTTTCTTTTCCGGAACAAAATTATTCGTAGTTTAACTAACTATCCGTGTACGTACCCTTTATCATCAAACCCTGTTAACTAAAACGTTCCAATTCTCACAAACATGCACCAATGTTTAAGTGACACATAAAGATAAACGGTATTTCAGAAAAATATTGGAAAGAATTTAAAAAAGCAAAAAGTTGCCTCGTCTATCTAGGCTCGAATACGGGACTTTTACTAACATTATACCATCGTATCCGATGGGCCACCGTAGACATTGACAATGTTAAAGAAATTAGTATTCTATATCAGTGTATGACGTTGTCATTTGTCTAGGAAGCCATTTGTCACATCGATTAAACACCGAAATCATTTGAATTGGTTGAATTAAATCATTGTAACTAAATAATTACAAACGATACATCAATAAATTGTATATTAAAACCACCACCGTAAAATTCTCTACGTACTGGTGCAAACGGCATAAAAATCGGTCTCGTAGTTTTCGAGTTTATCAATAACATACTTACCCACAGACGTATGCGGCCGAAGACTTTGTTTTATAATATGTATAGAAGAAGAAGATATAGAAGAAGTAGAAGAATAGAAGATATAGATTTTCTCGCAATCGAAGTGAAAAACAGTGTGTATAACTCGGGCATAAATGAGCCCTTTTATTCCTCGACTTAACTATCCACCCTCGATATAAACGTCTCGGCTAAATGGTTCGTTTTAAATGCACTTCTTGTACAATCTACTATTTCTCAAACATGGTCGGAAATGTAAACCATGTTTGCGAAATTTGGAAGTGCCATGCTGACAAGCTGTGTTCTGGGTTGAGTAGTGCGGTCTTTGCACTCAGAAAGTTAAAACCCCTAATTTCGAATGTTTCATTAAAATCGGTGTACTATGCTCATTTTCATTCGTTAATGACATATGGAGTACTCATTTGGGGAAACTCAACGGATGCCTCAAAAATCGAGTCTTCTTAATGCAAAAACTTGCATTACGAACGCTTGCCGGTGTGAAACCTCGACATTCATGCAGGGAACTCTTCGTAACGCACAAAATTATGACGCACTACTCCACATACTTGTTTGAAATTCTGATGTTTGTGAAACGTAACTTACCCATGTTTAGTCGCGTCGAGGTACCAGGTATGACTATTCGTTCAACAGGGCGACTAAGGACAGTCCCACGTCGCATGGCACTAGCAGAAAAAAACCCGCGCGTCATAGGTCCAACTTATTATGAACCTTTACCCGCCGAAGTACGAATGGAAACATCAGTAACAATATTCAAGCGTCGATTAAGAAACTTTCTATTGGAAAATCCATTGTATTCTATAAGTGAATTTTTTGACATAACCGCATAATTCTGATTGATTGTTTTTGTTATTATTAAATTGTGGTTATATGTAATGACGATCCTTCTAGGTGAACTCTGATATCTATGACATTATAAATTTAAATTATTTGAGGGGACATAGTTATATTTAAATTGTTATTATTCTTAAATTTTTATTTTATTGAATGTTCTTGACGATCACAATAGGGATTCTTGTAAATTGAGATGTAATTTATAATGTAATCTTTTATTGTGAATAAATGAATCTGAATCTGAATCTGAATCTGAAACACAGCGTTACGGGTGTCACGAATTTATAGGTCGGTGACGGGATTTGTATGAGAAAATATAGGAGTGTAGATTAAGATTTTTTTACGATGCCATTCGAACTAGTTTTTGTGGGGAACAAATGTTTGTTTGGGAGCAACTATAATGAAATAACATAAATACACAAAAAATATCACTATAACACTATAGGTGTTCAAAAATATCGGCACACGCACCCTAATGCCTTGAAAATAGAGGTGTGTTCCGATGTTTGTGAGATGCTTGTTTGCTCCGATCTATGTCATGGCGACTGTACATGCCGGTTGCCCAAAAATAGGGTACTATTCAGAGTGGCTGCCACGTTGTGCGGCGGATCGCACGCGCACGCTCGCTACAGTGTCCGGTTCACTGCCGCAGAGACACACTTGTTACATGTTTTAAACTGTTTTTTTTGTTTAATATGTGTGTCCTGTGTGTTAGTGAATAAATGTATCTTTTTTCTTTCTTTCTATATGTCGTTACAATCCGTTACCTATTTGTAGTAATCGTTGTATGGAAAATCAAGTAAATCGCTGTTTCGGTCGCGAAATACTGCGTTTAGGTCCATAGGTAATTGTCATACAATTTTGTTTCTAAGTATAAAAGCGTAAGGATTGTATTGGTAGCTTTGAATTTATTCTTGGACAATATATTTATAAACAGAGCCCGGATTTTTCACGGCAAAACAAAACACTATCATAATCTAGCCAGTGGTTGAAACATTATTTTATCGATATCGATAATTGTGTAGTAGAAGAGAAAACGTCACCAAATAAAATAAATATTTAATAAAAAAATTACGTGAAGTTCGTATGAAATTTCTTCTTCGTAATCCACGTCAGAACACACAGCAGCACATGGCATTTTATTTGTGTAATAGTGATAGGAGTAGATAATTATTAGTTTTTCAACATTCTCTGGGAGTAAGCAGTTTCGTTTATCACTATAAAGCCATTTATGTACCATGTACCTATACTAAATGTACGTTCAACTTCACTTGACGTCAAGGGAGCAAATTTATAAAATTAATTTTCAGTTTGTGTAATATTTTCAGATATATCTCTTAAATTTTCATAATCAGGATTTCGTTCGAGCACAGCTTCAAATTTGCGTATCACTGGTAAAAGTTTACTCCAATTTACGTAGCAACGAACAGTATCCAGAATGAGGAAGGATTTCGCAATGGACAAAGTCGAATATGGTAATTGTTCTATTGAAGAGGCTATTACTTCCAGTTTTTTTATTAAATAATATAATAAGGTTGTTTTCCACACTGTAAATTGTCAATAATGTAAAAATATATTGACATGTTATTTTTATACCATTAGGTATAAAAATAACATGCCAACCTATAATACTCGATATCGATAAAATAATGTTTCTATCACTGGCTAGATTACGATAGTGTTTTGTTTTGCCGTGAAAAATCCGGGCTTTGCTTATAAAAATGCATATTTTTTCTAAAATTTCCAGGGTCCATTATCTTTTTATGATTTTAATTTATTTTAATAATTTAATGGTTTAGTATCCATTTAGCAATTTTTACATGAGTCCCCTATTGCCCTGCAACGCGCCCGTGTCGTTAGTGAATTGTCGATTTTAATTTTTTCTAGTAAATTTCAAATTCCGGTTTATTATTTTGAGAAAAGCAGTATGTGAAGAGGAGGCCACCAAACTACGAGTATGTTGGTAACTTGGCACTACAACTTTCCGTTTCCGGTCGAAGATCCAGGGGCAGACCCAGAACAAGATGGAAGGATGTAGTGCTAAGATATATAAGAAAGAGCAAGTTATCCGAAACCGATGTCGAGCACCACAATGTAGGATGAATAGCTGGGAAGAGAGAGAGAGAGAGTATACAAACCGTGGCCCGAACTAGGGATTGCCTCGTATCCGTCTATATTACACTTCGCAGGCGAACCCTTCCTTCCCGGTCTTTGTAGTAATGTAGGTACTTTGATTTCAGTTTCATAATAGGGAACTTGCATCTTAATATTTTATTACGAAAAACAAAAGTATAATCCAGCATTAAAACAATTTATTTTTCTGATGTTATATGCTGTTTGAAATCTGCGCGCGCCGGCACCCCCCGAAAACGCTCTATACTAAACGGGCTTATGCTATGACGTCACAGCATAGCCTTTACTATGGAGTAAGTCATTAATTTGCGATTATCTCCACAAAATTTACGTTTAAGTCTATACTTGTCATACAAAATATCATTTCTAATTTAATATTCTATGTAACAGTTACGTTATTTTATCGAAAAAATAAAAAATAAATTTTCGTCATTTTAACGTTAGGTAAAACTAATAAAATCGTTTTTTTTTTCTTTTTTTTTCTTTTGTATGATTTCTCTACGTATATCCGCATCGATTGAGTGCAATTTATTCGAAATTGAAGTCCCATGCAAGTTCCCCATTATTCTGTTAATTTAAAACCGCTGCTTTTTTAATTGTTTAATTCTTTAAGGTACTTTTTTCCTTCAGGATAAAATTTCAGTTATGTTTATTATTTTAAGGACCACATTAACGTTACTCAAGCTTCTAAGCTCATGAATTGCTCTACGGATATCGAGATGACGGTAATGAATTATTTGTCCTATGCATTGAATTATTGTTCTAAATGGACCTTCGTCTATAAGCTACTGAATGTTCTGTTGTCTGTAACAGTCTTTCAGAGTTTCCGCAAACTTGAGCCGATTATTGTCGCCTCTCGTGACATAATTTAATCTTCGCGTTAGTTATTTAGTTGAGTTGAGTTATTGAAGCCTGAGTTTCCCTCGTTATCGACTATCAGTTCGGTTGTCTGGTTCCTGTTGTCTTGGTGCATGAACTAACTTCGCTCACCGTTCGCTAGTTTACGCGGCACGAAGGCAACTTAAAGCGGTGCATTTCCGAAACCAGATCGCGATAGTGTAACTTTGCAAGAGATATTTTTAAATTTGTAACGAAAAGTGTTTAAGGGACGGAAAATATTGCTCTAGAACAAAATACGTAACGGTCTACATTATTATACAGCCCATAAGCATTTAAAATAGGATTCGGGTTCTTGCCCGAACGACTTACTCGAACCCGAACTCAGCACGGACTGTACTCATCTGTCGGCCTCTTCAGTTTGCCTGAATTTTTACCCTATCCAGAGTTATCGATTCTTCAGTTTGGTCGATTTTTATCGAATCCATTTTGTAAAGTCTTGTTTTTTAAACGGGATTTTTTTACTATTATAATGACTATTTGCTTATCAGCCTAATTAAACATTGTTTTTTTTTTTTTAATTTATTTACCAATATAATCTGAGTAGTACATTTAACACACTAATTAAGTAAAGCCAATTTAGATCCCGTCAGCATCTTAGCACCGGAACTTTAATCGAGACGGTGGCTGATGGGTCTTGCCGCCAGCATGGAAGTCTACCTATTATTTAACAATTATTTGAAGCAGAAGTTGTGACGTGATAATTGCGTGGACACAGTGAGTTTGGTGTGCTTGTCATCGATCGGTGGAGGCGATCTCTGGCCGCAACTCAACTCCAGCGCAAGACTACCCACTTCCCTGCCCCTACCCTGTCAGCGCGTGCGTCTACCCTGTCAGCCGTGAGGTGGGCAGAGTGACCACAGTTAGTGTACGGAGCGACACGGCCGTGAGAACATTTACGAACGAGAATATTTGTCGACTCGAGTTTGTAAAATTCTTCGCAAACAATGTTTTTCATCACATTTGCAGGGAAATAAAAAATACAAAATGTCAATCGTTCATTTTGTTGAATTTGACGTAACGCACGTAAAGCAGAGACCCTTAAGGCGACGTAAGTTCATCTTCTCGCCCTCTCACTGAGTATAAGTGTATTCTTTGATCTGTGGTATAAGCGTGAGCGAGATGGAAGTGCGTGTTCGGAAGCGCGGATATCATGGTTTTAATTATAATTTATTGTGATTAAATAAATAAAAAATAATAGCTTAGTTCCCTCAAACATGATATTGCCGATTTTTAGAATTAATGTTATGTTTAGCTTTTGTGCATAATTTGTTACGAAAGTTGAAAGTGTATTTATGGGAACACCTTATTTTCGTCACTAACGTTTGGCAAACTGATTAATTTCGCAACTTTTCTTTTCCCAAACTCTGAAACTGTAATTATTTCAGGATTTATTTCAGGGCCATCGTATAGGTCCCTATAGGTTAGGTTAGGTTAGGTTAGGTTAATCCTGAAATATTTATCAGTTTCAGAAATATTAAGAGGTTGGGAAATGAAAAGGTGCGAACTGAATCAGGTTGCCAAACATAAGTTGGGAAACATTAGTGAACCGTATTTATGACCGTGATTTTTTTATATTGGGCTAAAGTCAAAAACTTCAGTTTTGTATAGCTATTGTCCCTCGAGAAAGGCCTCAAGATTGCTAGGTATACAGCCACGATTAAAAATTACTGTTAAAATATTTTACAGATACACTATACCTATACACTATATTTGACTATACTACATTTTCCTTTTTCATTATTAAAATAATTCAGTTTAACATGTTTTATTAGTGTTTATACGCTTAAATTATTTATAAATAGGTTTTCAAACTGTTGCAGTGAAAACCTCCTTGCTTTATAACTGACACATGAGTGTCAGTTACAATCTAAGAAAAAAATACATTACGTCTGTGGGCGTAATATAGGCAATTGTAGCACTGTATTTTTGCACGATATGAATCCCTTTACGAGAAAGTGTTATGAAAATTATTATGATCACAAATCAAACCATATACTGTTGTATTAATAAAATATTAACAAAAGGCTTAAAGTAAAGCGTCGATTTTTTTCTAATGAAAGGCCTACAGCGATGAAAAATTAAATTAAACAGAAATGATTAAAGAAAATCTCATTGTGATATATTTAACAGTGTAAGACCCCTCTTCGGAGATCAATGGCGTTGGGAGGAAAGCCTATTTGTACAGTTAATTACGCTTGGGAAGGAGAGAAGCTCGAGAAGATTAAAAAAAACCTGATCGCGTCTCTGAGCATTCAATGATTGATTTAACGATTATGTTTTTAGACGGAATTTTACATTGTCACAGTAAACTTTTGTCACAAAGTACCAGCAAAGGGAAAGCAATCCAGATTCATCGATGGGTAAACAGAAAACGAATTCTATGTACCTACTTGCGAAAATGTTGACTATACTATCACAACGTTCATATATGTTGAAGTGGAATACCTACTTAATATCCCAAATTATTATTTGGTTTACTATGACCACTTATTGTACTGGAAGAGCGGGTGTGTCCTGACACAAGCGTAATGTATTGCTTAAGATGAGGCTCTAACTTGCCTTTGTTATAACTACATATTATGTTATGTTCAAACCAAAATAATAGTTATTTGTCATACAAGGGTGCAAAGTTGTATTTTACCGGCGAGTGTGGAATTGAAACACGAGAAGTAAATTTGCACCCGTGTGTAACACCAAACTTTTCACATGACTGTAGCGAGGAAAGTGCAACATGCAAAACAACAGCTCATAAAAAATAAGTAATTATTTGTACTCATTCCATCATCATCATCATCATCATACATCATCAGTCATCAGTCATCCTTCATCAGCAGAGCCCGGATTTTTCACGGCGAGTAGAGGTAGAAACATTATTTTATCGATATCGATAATTGTGTAGTAGAAGAAAAAACGTCACCAAATAAAATAAATATTTAATAAAAAAATTACGTGAAGATTGCATAAAACAAAATATTAGAAACGGATGCAATTTCTTCTTCGTAATCTACGTCAGAATACACAGCATATTACTCACTTTTATTTTTATTTACAACTGTAATATAAATAATAGTAGTTTATGTGACTGTTCATAATAAAGGGCATTAAACACGAGTGTGGGTTTATGAAAAGAGCCGAAGGTGAGTGTCATAATAACATTACACGAGTGTTTTAATGCCTAATTATGTACAGTTACATACACTACTTTATCTATCCACATATCATAAGCCTCCATGATGCATTCAGGAGCCGCATATTATGACCGGCATCGCGGCGTTGTTTTCTGGCAGCTATCATGGTTTATTTTTTTAATTTCAGAGACAGCTAGAGTCGGCCCCCAACTGTCATATCGTTCGATATCTTACTTACGTGCTACATTTGTCAAATTTGTATGCAAATTGACAATTCATTTCGAACTTTAAGAAAAGTCATCTCGACTGATATAAGAATAGAGATAAAATCAAATTTCTTTGTTTTTCAGAGACGTTCGAAATTTGAATGAAATAATATTATCGAAATCGATGGTATTATTTATTAATAACATTAAGAAATTTGTTCTAACAAAACAGTTTATTTTTATGGTGGTCATAATGTGCGTTTCTTGAACGCATCATGGAGGGTTTATGATATTTGGATAGATAAAGGAATTATACGTATTATCAAACACGTCGGTTTCAAAGCGTTATAAGAAATGAATAATATCTAGAAGCAATTTATGTTTTAACCGTAATAAGTGTCTATTATTGACTGTATTATCTATTATTTTCAATGAGGTGTTATAATAGTCATTATCGCGACTTTTTAGTTGGCTCAAATACCTTATGGCGTTTTCGAAAAAAAAACACTACTAGTTTTTTATTAAAAAATATAAAAAGGTTGTTTTGCACACTGGCAATGGTCAATAATGTAAAAATATATCGGCAAGTTATTTTTATACCTACATATATACCTAATAGTACTCGATATCGATAAAATAATGTTTCTATTACTGGCTAGATTACGATAGTGTTTTGTTTTGCCGTGAATAATCCGTCTTCCGTCATCCGTCATCCATCATCAGTCATCCGTCATCCGTCATCCGTCATCTTTCATCCGTCATACGTCATCCATCATCATCCTCAATGATCATTATAAAAAAAACAAATCTTTCTTATGGAATTTTAAGGTACTTAAAAACGCAGTTACTTAAACACGCTCCAAGGTCTAATTACTTTCCCAACTAGTGGATAAAATGGGATTTTGCTCACTGGTTTTAAAGATAAAAGACGGCTTTCCAAGGCTGTGAGGAGAAAACAATTTTTCATTTTCATTTTAATTTCTTCAATACCTACCCACTTCTTTGCTATTATTATTTAGAGTTATTGGACCAGCGTGAGGACTATTGCCCATTCCCTATCATCCATGAGAGGATTCCTTTGACCAGCAGTGGGATCTATAGAAGCTAGTGTTGATGTTGATGTTTTGATATATAGGCCGAGTTGCTGAGCTGACGAATTTTGTTATTAGCAACTGGATAGTTGATAGGTTGATATTTTTTCATCGTGAAAAAGGCGTTTGGTAAAAACAAAATCCAATTTTCGTATTTCGTGATTACGTTTCTTACATGTGTAATCCCAATACAGATATATTAAACATCAAAACGGCGTTTCCCAAATAACATACCGACATTACCAACGTAGGGTCATTCCCTCGCGGTTGAAATCGAATACGAACTCCGAGCCGTGAATTAACTTAATTTTCTTAGCGGTAATAACGCTCTGCCATATCAAAGGTGCAAAATTAATGTTAGCTCACGCGTAAACATCAACATAAATTGTACCGAATATTCCTTATTCATATTTTGATGATGAACTTTTGTGCCGTCATTGGTTTTATGATGGGACATTATTTGTATGTAAATGTTTTAATTATTAAACGATGTTATTTTACTACGAAGTTTGTGTTCATAGATATTATTTTTGATTTGGAAAACATTGGCACTCTAAATTTCATAATTATGTAAGTAAAGGTTATTAAACTCAATTTAAATGGTAAAATTACAGAGGCATATAGGTGTTTATCACAATTAATAATAAGAAGAATATTTTTACTATCAGATTACATTTACGTAATGAATCACGAAAGACAAATTAACATTGTCAATAACCCAATACTGAAATATATACCTACGTAAATTATTTCAAGGAAAAACTGTCAATATAAATACATTTATGGATCGGTGGAAGTTGGGAACTTTGGAGCCGGGAAATAGAACAACGCCCGGATATTGGAAGAATATATATATTTAAAGCGTGATTTCGCTGTCAATCAATAAAATTCCCCTTCTTTGAGCTGTTTCAGCTAAAAACGGAATAGGTATAGTACGACAAGTCTAGTGCGTCAATAGGAATAGTGCTAGAAGTCGGTCAACCTAAAATGCACGATTTCAGTAAAATATTTTTTCCTTATTAGTTGATAGTAATTAACACATTTTGTACGTCGAGCACTGGCCCAGATTTGCGACAACTTATCAATGAAAACTGCTGAACGGATTTTAATGACACATTATATAATCCATAACATGTTATTTTAGTTACGAAAATATAACCGCTGGTAATAACTATTTACTAGTCTACTTATATTACAAAGAGATAAAAAAACGTTTGTGGATTTGTAAATTTGTGTGTTTATATATAGAGAGTAATCTCCGAAACTACTTATGCGATTTCAAGTAAATATTGCCTTACAACTTATTACGCAATATTAAATCTCTCTCTAAGTTTTACACTCAGCATTTATAACAGTACTAACACCTAAATTCTATAATGTAGAGCGAAACTGGGATTTAAAACAGTGGCAACAGCCTGATATATTTACTTGCGGTACACAATAAGGGTTGGAGTTCCCAATCTGTTTATACCATAAACTTTTTCGTACAAATTTGGAATAAAGAGGCAAATTAATTTTTCATGTCAAAAAAATGAACCAGCCGTTTCAAGCTTCATTAAAATTTTTTGGCCACAACTCGATGCCGCCGGAATTAACTTTTCTCATTTCTCATTTCCGTAATGACTCCTAATTGAAGAAAAGATAAAAGTGGTTTAGCGCAAGACTAAGCTAGACGGAGAGATAGAACAGAACTGTGGCACAGTTTAGATTACAAATTGCTTTTGTACTTAAAATCGAATTAATTTTTAGTTTTAATTCACGACCATACAACAACTGCTAACAACTGATTGATTTATGGTTTCACGATTCAAGGAAGTGGGATTGGATGTATTAATTTAACTTTATATTATTATTTAAAACTTCCTTTTAAGCTACTGTGGAAAATAGATTAAAATATATATAATTTGAGTATAGTTTCATTGTTTGCTTTAATAGCAGACAATTTTATTTAATTACGTAAGGTTGTCTTGCAAAGATCATGTTGTAAACTTTTGCCGTAAGATTTGGTATAAAGTAAGCATCACGTACCAGTGAGTGATATCACGTCTACGGCTCATCAGTGGGCGCACGTGACGACTTAGCACAAACAGATTTCACAACAGGACCACTTTAATAAGACCCCTGCGGGTTCACTGCCCCCCTCTTTTCTCTCCCTAGGGATAAAGTAAAAGGAGAGGACTGAGGGCTGTTATTATAATGGTGATGTTATACGCAAAAGAGCGCCCTGCTACGGTGCCGCTACAAAGTTTTCTTTCTCCCGACTTTATTAGCCCATTAAGAGATCCCATGACTCGCAATTATGCTTTTTCGTACTTTTTTGACGACTATATATAACGAACAATTTCTGTATCTGGTAAAGACTTATTATAATAGGTATGTTTAATTACAACTCGTGTTTGATTTATTTATTTACTGGAATTGGTAACTTTATTAACCAGGGGAATCATCAACTTCTAATCCAGTTGAAAGTCAATTCATTGCATCTTTCTATGCCATGGGCAGAACATTCTGAAGTCCCTCGAGACGTGCATTACATAGTTTATTAAAAAATGTTTAGAGCAACAGTATAACTTGCTTTAATTGTAGCCAGAAAACACAAAATGCTATTTCAAATATTGAAGATTTCAATTCCAAAGGATTGCCTCATAGTATTATATTTTGTATCTTGTTGCATACTCGTATCAATAAAGGTCAGGTTTTATAAAGATAAATTGCACGGAAAAAAGTACAAAACAGCAAACTCTGTAAGACCTGATGTGTTGTCGTCGGGTGGTCGTCTATATCGATATATCACACATCCTTAAATGTTATCTGGCGACCTTGGTTCCTGTCGGAAACTCTGTGTAATGATATAATATATCAAGTGATATTATTTGGTTTTACCTAACTATTAACTGTTGAGCTAAACTCCACACTTCTTCACTAAATATTTTGTTTGTTGAAGGAACATAAGAGTACCTATAGAAAACGTTAACACGACATATTTAAGGGCAAAATCTGGGCAACTACAAATCTCATTTCAATAAGATACCAATCAGATTTAAAGTTTCAAGTTTCTTTATTTGGCCAAGTAAAAAAATAACGTTACATCTAGCAAGTCATGATACATAACACTTTTCTCTTAATTTAATCATGCACTTATAAAATAGGATAACAATAATGAAATTTTAAGTCAAATGTAATTGAATTATCTACGTAGGTTATAGGTATCGTAAGTACTATATGTATAATAATTATAAAATGGATCTATCTTGTTTAATTTTTTCTGTAAATTCATTATCTGTAAAATATCAATGCCTCAGATTTAAATATGAAAAAATGAGCATGCACAATAAATTCTAATGTACTGGGTAAATTGACCCAAAATTAAAAGATGAAACCAGTTAAACGACTTGAAACTTACAAAAACAGTTTTTTTAACAAGCAGAAACATCTGCTGCTACTAAAATTATATTGCTTCCTTCAACTTTTTTATAAAAACTTGGATACCTAATCCTGTGAACTATAATCAATTTATTACAAATTAGTTTACTATGGCTAATTAAGATTTGTACTTCTTTTGCCATCGGCAGCGGACAATTAATCATCATCATTTTCATACACCATTGTGTTTGCCGTTCTACACTATCGGCGATGATCGTTGATCGTGTGATCGTCTATAATCGGCACGATCATCGTGCAAGCATCGTTCGAGCGTCCACACGATCGTCTGTAATAGTTGTCGAACGGCAAGCGAACATGATGGTCATGGAATTGGACGTGGTGTGTTGCTGCTGCAACCATTAAATTTATTTAAGGTGGTTCGATTACCATACAAAACGTTATTAAACGCTTTGTATGGCAATCGAACCACCTTAATGGCGGTATATAACGTCAACTTGCTTGAACGAAAAGTTGTAAAAAAAACCGGCCAAGTGCGAGTCGGACTCGCGCACGAAGGGTTCCGTACCATTATCAATAAAAATATTTATTTTATCCTGTTTTTAGTATTTGTTGTTATAGCGGCAACAGAAATACATAATCTGTGAAAATTTCAACTGGAACTATCACGGTATCAGTGAGATACAGCCTGGTGACAGACAGACGGACGGACGGACAGCGAAATCTTAGTAATAGGGTCCCGTTTTACTATTTGAGTACGGAACCCTAAAAAGCAAGAAAAGAAGATGGTGGTGTTTGAGTATTCACCGTAATAGAACAATGAAAGTTGTTTAAATAAATATATACATAAGGCGTGCATAGGTACATACATATAATCACGCCTATTTCCCAGAGGGGTAGGCAGATACCACGGATTTCCACTTGCTACGATCTTGACAAACCTTTCTTAGTTCATTCACTTTCATTAACCCCCGACGCAAAAAGAGGGGTGTTTGTTTGACGTGTCTGTCTGTCTGTGGCATCGTAGTTCCTAAACGAATGGACCGATTTGAATGCGGTTTTTTGTATCCAATAGCTGGCGTGAGATGGTTCTTAGCTTTCAACAAAATCGGTTCAGCTGTTTTTGAGATATTGAACTTTGAAATGAAAATTTCGGGGGTTTTTTTAACTTTTCTAAGTTGTAGTTATTATTATATTCTGCATATATGATACATGCTCGTCGGTTTGGGGTAGGTGTAGTATTCACTTATTTGCCGATACTAAAGGTATATCTGTATAGATTGGCTAGCCAGCGCACCATTACTCCTGACAACGGTCGGACCACGACTGCCGTCATCGTGACGTATGCGCTCTAGATAAGCACAGATACACTACAGTAGGTACTCTAATTGACCTGACCTTTCTTCAGGATTTCTCCGATTTGGTCGGAAAAAGCTCGACGAGGTAGGAGGGGTGTGAGAGAGGAATAAATATATAATATAAATAACTTTTAGGCGGGCTTGTTCAATGGGGAACTTGCATGGGACTTCAATTTCGAATAAATTGCACTCAATCGATGCGGATATACGTAGAGATATCATACAAAAGAAAAAAAAAGAAAAAAAAAAACGATTTTATTGGTTTTACCTAACGTTAAAATGACGAAAATGTATTTTTTATTTTTTCGATAAAATAACGTAACAGTTACATAGAATATTAAATTAGAAATGATATTTTGTATGACAAGTATAGACTTAAACGTAAATTTTGTGGAGATAATCGCAAATTAATGACTTATTCCATAGTAAAGGCTATGCTGTGACGTCATAGCATAAGCCCGTTTAGTATAGAGCGTTTTCGGGGGGTGCCGGCGCGCGCAGATTTCAAATGCATATAACATCAGAAAAATAAATCATAACAAAGTTTTAATGCTACAGCCTAGCTAGCACACTAGGTTTTATGTCGGCGAAAATGTACTGAAACGTCACGTAAAACGCGACATAAAGCCTAGTGTGCTAGCCCCCCAGTTGTATTAAAGCTGGATTATACTTTTGTTTTTCGTAATAAAATATTAAGATGCAAGTTCCCTATTCAAGTCAAGTAAGCTTAGGTCAAATAAATGGTTAGGTATCTGAAACTGATCTACTAACAGACCTTATTTTTTTGAATCCTATTATTTATCTATGCCGTGAAAACTCCACTGTCCAACGTCAAATGAATGATCGGCGATCGTGTGGGCAGCTCAACGCACCACGCCGCGATTCCCTTTGATGCGTGCCCGAAAAACCGACAAGTCACGGGTCGCAGGCGATTATAGACGATGATCGGCGAGTACAGCCGAGTACAGCCGATTAGGCCCTCTACACGATCGTGCGCGCTCGTAATCGTCTGTAATCGCCGATAGTGTAGAGGAGCCATTAATATTTTAGTTGTTTCCTTAGCCAGCAAGGGATCAACAAGTGTTTCACAGATTTTTTTCGTTTGAAAATAACCACGAAGCTTTTACAAGAACGAAGTAAAAAAGATACACGTAAACTTCACCGAAAAGACTAGATTAGAATTTACGAAACGTATACAATCTTATTTGTAGGAGCAAAAGTGAGCTGCTTAAACGTTTCAATTTCGTGATTTTATTATTTTTTTCTCAAGGGGCGTAGTTACCTTATAATATTCAAAGTTCGTGGACAAGCTAGGGGAATTGAAATAAAAGAAGTCTGGTGTCGTCCCTCGCGGCGCGAGTTTATTACAGGAGGTGATGCATTCCAGTCGGCTTCCCCTGTTTACTTTAATGTTGCCAACCGCCAACTTTCCTGCGGATTTTCGTAAATGAGATTTCACACGGGCACATCGTGTTTGGTTTGAATAAACTTAGCCAAGTTCCTTGTGTTTGAACCGAAAGTTCTCAATTCAACTTTATTAATGGCGCAATGTTTGTTCTATTTTGGCTCTTGTGAAATTGTGATGTCATATTGGCCGGTATTCTAATTGTGATATTTGACAAAAGACGGCGACATATCCCCACTTTCATGTCTGAACGTCACTTCCCAAATCTGAACGACAGAGGCATATAATTATTTTCTGTAAAAAATCGCGTAAAGAAGGTATTCTTTACGTGATTTTGGGGGGTTGGGGGTACCAAGTACATAATAATAGTGCTCATTTCATTGACGCCCTGAATCCTAATGCTGACATAAAAGCATGATCTTATTTGATACAGACACATCCTACGAGTATATAAGAACCGTATTTATTTCCCGTTCAGGCAGTAGAAGTAACAAGTGCAAAGGAAAGGTTTAGGTTTGTATGCGTCATTAGTGAGCTTCCGGTGCCTAATTGCGTCGATGGCGCCTCGGCCGGAACTCAAAAGATTGCGTTCAAATAGCAAAACGATTTCACTCCGATTCGCTAGCGGACAAGCCCCTTCATTCAGACCATTCCATCCCAATCGTACCTATGATTAGACGTCTCTATCTCTTTCATACCAATTCAGTAATACCGGTTTCGTAAAGGATAGCTCTAGTATTCGTATAACTAGGCTTTCGCCAAATGAGATTTTAGCTCTTAGATAGGTATCTGTTTGAAAAGATAGGTTTTCAGTATCCTTTGTCAGTAACGATTTCTTATTTGAATTTTAAGTATTCGATTGATTTAGATTATGCAGATAAATAATAAAAAAAACTGTAAGTAAATACCTATTCAAGTTTTTTTTACTTAATGTTTTAATAATTTCATAGTCAAATTGAATTCAATAAATTTTGGTTACTTAATTAGAAGTTAATGAATGGGTCGGGTAACTGAGTTTTGTTTTTCATTATAGCCGTAACAAAATCATGGCTGCTACCCTCCTCAATGAGACCGGTAAATTGTTTCAAGAGTTTTTCTACTTTCTGTTGGTGTCCAGTAACAATGTGAATGACGTCGGGTTCAGAGGGAACGAGGCAATGATTGATGACGATATTAATTAATACGCCACTTTCCTCTTTGCCCTTTCAAACTAACTAGGAATACGGTATAAATAGTGATTTCCTTGTTAACATTATTAAATTAGTGATAACTTGTGATTTTTTGTCGTAAAGTTAGAGAAATAGATAAAAGCAGGACCGCTATTCGATTTCTTTAAAAAAATACATGTATTTTAAGCTACATATGGGCTCATAAACATAATTAAAACATTTATCATTACATAATTCCAACAAAATAAAATAATTAAAATTATCCTATCCTACACCACCAGTCCTCAAATGCCTGTTGCAACAGTGCATGATATAGTGACAGTCTAGTCTGCCCGCTATCATCGCTAGGACGGTATTGGTGCTGGCTTGCGCGCGCCGGGGCGGCCCCGTAAACATGCCCGAGGCGCTACAGTAACAAGGCAGCCCCATCACCACCTTCAACGCGTTGTACTGGACCTGGAGGGCGCAGTACGCCCTCTGCGTGTAGTTAAACCACAGGTCGCACGTGTACTCGTACAGCGACGTAGCTTTAAAAAGCGTTAACTTCACGTCGCTCGAACACCGCGCAAACCTGCCAGCCAACATGATCGCCCGCGCCCTTCGCTCCCTTTCGATGTCGACATTATACTTAACCCATTCAGGGCCACGCTACGCTCGTAGCGCAACGCCGTAGTCTGTAGCAGCTTAAACTCCGTATGTAGCGAAAAACACTCGTAGCGCTCTGACGCATGTGTGTTGTCATGGGCGCTGCATGGGTTAAGGCCGGCAGTAAAACACTCGACTCTAATATAAGTGGCATTCCATTGAGTGTTATTCCCGGTACTTTTCCTGTCCGATTACTGCCGGCCTCAAAGACCATGTACCTATTGACTTTTTTTCACATTATATTTTAACCCGTGACTCATGGCGTACTCCTCACACGTTCTTAACAGCCGTCTTAAACCACAAACCGACACGGTCAACAGCACTATGTCGTCTGCGTAGCTGAGGTTGTTCACACAAACACCCTCAACATGACATCCGACATGCTGACTGCTGAGCGAGACGATAAGTGCGTCCATGTACAGGTTAAACAGTGCGGGCGAAGTCACCTCCCCCCTGCCTCACGCCGCACTCCAACCCATACTCATCAGACGTTGTTCCTGCCCATCTGACCCTATTGACCTGGTGCCCATAACAGTACTTAAGGATGTTAATTACTTCTGAAGGCATATTAATTTCTTCAAGCTTTTTCCATAGTACTTAGGACACCTGATCAAAAGCCTTTGATAGGTCGAGGAAGCACGCATAAACCGGGGTCTGTCGGTCAGTATAGTATCTGACGCTGTGCTTGAGTCACAGTATTGCACTTTCTGTGGACAAGCAAAGCCGATACCCAAATTGATTATAGTGCAATTTTTTGTGTTTGTCTAACTGTGTATTAGGCACCGCGTCAAACACTTTTGCAATCACAGTTTCAAGAGAAACACCTATGGGCCTGTTGTTGCCTGTAGTTGGGCTGTACTTTTATTCCGTTAAATCCCCGGTCTTACTTTTCACCACAGGCACGACAATCGTTTTTAACATTTCAGTGGGTAAATACGAACGGTTTTAATTGACAGATTGATTTTCTAGGACAAAGATGTTGTAGTTTCAATGTCGACGTCATTGATGATGATGATGTTAAAGACTTCGACACGGAACACAAACACAGACAAACAGACAACATTGTGAATTTCAAATGGAGCTCCAGTTTCTTGGCTAAATAATTTATACGCTTCCGCTGTTGCTGTAATTAATGGCAATTAAACAATATTATCATTACAATGATTTAATTAATATCGTCCATTTATTATTTAGTATTGAAAATTACAATAAACAACCGCCTAATAAGAATAATAAACAACGTTCATTAGCGGCGTTGCAAAACACGGTTCATTTCAATATTGTAATTTTAAGGAAAACAAAAACCGAGGGAAATTCGGCAGCCCCACAGAGTCATTACTATCCGCCGAATGCCATATTTCTCTACCCTTTTTATCCAAAGTTTTAATTAGTACCAGAGGACATTATCCAGGCTCTTTACTTGTCTTGACTATTCAGGCGTCCACCGAAATCCGATCTTACTTTAACTTTCGACAAACTCCGACTTTGACTTAAATTCTTTTTGATCTAATCACATTTACAATAGAAACGACTCCATAAATTGTTACGTTATCTAACATGTATTGGATGAAATTTAATCTTTGTTACTGCGTTACTTGATTTGTGTTATTTTAAGGCGTGCAATAAAGTGTATATGGTACCTAATGTATTCAAAGTCAGACATTCCTACCGATCGCAGATAATAATGCTTCACACGAATGGAGTGCAGATTTAAGTAGGTACATATATGGAAAAACAAAGTTCCTGTTCTGTTCGTCAGATAGGTACTAGTTTTAGGTACGGTACATAATTGTCGTCTTCTTTCATTTATGTTGAAATGTAAGGATATTGGGAGAATTTTATTTTCGATTATAACAAATTACGCAAATTTTCAAAACTTTGAACATTTGTATTTTTAAATTAATCATTTTGCGTTCCATTTGTTAAGACAATTTGGTGTTTTCAAATCCATATAAGGACACTACATCTACACAATAAAATTGAACATGCGTCAACTACCTAATTGCGACGTACATAAATAGTATTCACAAAACAATGTACCTATTCCCTGAGTAATCTCTTACATAAAATAATTATATGAATCTTAAAAATATCCCTCTCGTTATTGTAATTAGCTTGGATTAAAGTTCACGGAATGCCAAGCTCGCTGGAATAAGAGCCTTAAACGGTGTCGTCTGTCGTGAGCGCAGTCACTAGATGCGCCCCCTTTCGCTTAATCCTCGGCTCCGTTGGATGAATGGACATAATTTTCTGTACTTGACACCGACTCCCGAGCTGTCATCGTGGGGCTCAACTACTCGCTGCTTTGTTCCTTTTTATTGCTGTCACTTGGTACGTTCATCCCAGTGACATAATGTCCATGTTCAACAATTATTGTCCTGCGTTACAATGTGTCCTCTCAATCACAGGTTTTATTTGATTACCCGCTGGTGAATTGTAGCTGGCAATAATGTTCAGGTTATTTTGAACGGTTGTATACAGATGGAACAATGTTTGTATGCAATAAAAAGATTAAATAAAAAAAATAAAAAATAAAAGAGATATCCGAAGAAAAAAAGTACATAATTTTTTTTTGAATGCATGTGTTTTAAATACAAAATAAGTAAACGAATTAAGAATGAAATAAAAATATTAAAACTAATAACATAATAGTATATCATTGCTTTGCATTAAGTGGTCGATCGCGCTTGATATTACTATTGCGCAAATGTAATTCTGACTGGTGTACCAATAAGTGAGAAAATCTGTGCGACACTGCAGTAAACTCACGCCAAAGTACAAAATACCGCATACCGATCCCGCCCCACAAATGACTTTGACATGAGTTTCCTGACGGAAGTATCTTTAAATGTTAGCCCGCAGTATAGAATCGGTACTATTTAACTGACAGTTGAGTGTTTGCCGATGTCGTACCGCGCCGACAAATCAGGAAGTCGCCTTAGTCCACAATTTGCATTTAAAACAGTCGTCCACATTTCAAACAACAGGTAAGCGATCCCTTTCACTGACCAGAGCTCTTGGAACCTGAGCATAATGCGACGCCAGCCTTACAAATGGAGTATTAGACATGAATGGTTTCGGTGAACAATGTTGGGAACTACGTCCCGGACGCACTAAGTCAAAACTTGATGAACTTGGGTTATGTTTTAAAGCTACACAGTGTGTGACTTCCATAAGGACATAATAATATATGTTAAGGGCTGAATGTGTTTCTCTAGTTTAAAAATAACTGTTGTTTTTACATACGAATTAATTCGGTACACAATGTATAGGTTACAAAGCTAACAGACTGACAGTAACATTTGAAACTAGCTCTGCCTCTCTGAAACTTCAAATAAATATTAGCAGTAGGTACATTGCTGCTACATTATTTTTAAATGAATTGCTCTCCATTTAAAAAAGTTATTGTTATATATTTTCGATAAAACGGTTCACATAACTTAACCTCCTGGGGCCCAGACCACGATTTTGTGTCATTGAATTAGGAACTTTTTGACATTTAGTAAAAGTTCAAACTTGATTTAAAGTTTTTCTATGTCTATGTCAATTCAACACGGTGTATAAAAATGTGAATTTAGTTAATCAATTAATACAACAAGTTAAATTTTGAACGCTATAGAATCCGTACAAACTCATACCCGCAGTTTTTACTAAATCGGGAAGGTTCAAAACATACTGATGTCCTAGATCTGCATTGTGCAATGTCTATCGTACACCATAAAAAAAATTGAAACATACAATACAAAATAAAACAAAATAAAAGCGGACAAGTGAGAGTCGGACTCGCAGAAGAAGGGTTCCGTAAAATAAATTGCGGTTTACGATTTACGACGGATTAAAAAAAATCTACTTACTAGATCTCGTTCAAACCAATTTTAGGTGGAAGTTTGCATGATAATGTACATCATATTTTTTTTTAGTTTTATCATTCTACCACTTTGGAATTGTCTCTCGCGCAAACTATTCAGTTTAGAAAAAAATTATATAAGAAACCTCAATATCGTTTTTGAAGACCTATCCATAGAGACCCCACACGTATGTATGGGTTTGATGAAAAAAAAATTTTTGAGTTTCAGTTCTGTGTATGGGGAACCCCTAAAACTTAGGTAATGTTTTTTTTTCGATTTTTGTGTAACAGTCTTAATGCGGTTCACATAATACATCTACTTACCAAGTTTCAACAGTATAGCTCTTATAGTTTCGGAAAAAAGTGGCTGTGACATACGGACGGACGGACAGACAGACAGACAGACAGACATGACGAACCTATAAGGGTTCCGTTTTTTGCCATTTGGCTACGGAACCCTAAAAATGCTACCTACAGTAACAAAAGTACAATAAAATTGACGATTTAGTCTGATATTTTGGAATTTTCTCAAAAAAATCTTAAAACTTACAAAAATAAAAAAAAAACAATTTTCTAAGATATGTATGGCTTAAATTGTTCTAAATGACCTAAACTATCACCTACTTTCGGCTTTGCATCCTGCCACCAAACATCCTGTATATACCTTTGTATATTTGTAATCACGTTCTCGTTGCCGGTTGACTCTAACGATTTCAATAAAATGACGGGGGCGAAATATCGATCTAACTGGGTCTCATGTTTGGGAAAATTATTTTTCATCATATTTTCTATATTTTTACCCATTAGCTCGGTCGCCCAGGGACTGTAATATAAACTTAGTTAAAAAGATAACATTTTGTTCTTTACAATATTCAAATGAAATAAGTATCAATGCATTAAAATATAAACGCGCCAAAGTTATATGAATTATTTTAGGAACGGTATCTATTATTTTATCACACAGTAAGAATAAATTAACGAGGAAAGATAAATTCTGCTCTTAGTAAAATTCTAAAACGCTGAAAGAGTATCTCATTGTTTTTATTCAGAGAGAATTGGCTTATGAAAGCGATTCAAATTTGCAAGAGATTCAATTTACATAACGAGCGATTTGTACCTCTCAGAGATTAAACCTTCTGCTCCCGTTTTGTTTGCAGATATGCCTCTCGTTTTTCCTTTATATAGGAACGGCGTTTTTAAATAAAACCTTTCTAAGAAAGGCCAATTTCGCAATCAGGCTATTGAGCTCGTCTACTGTTTTAGGATTCAATTGAGATTATAATATAAGGAAACCGTTTGTCTAACACAAATTTACGAAAAACTGACGAGTTTTATAGTATCGAGAAGAACCTACCTATCTATTCATTATGGTCAATAACATCAGTTACGCAGATGACATGGTGTTGCTGAGTCCGTCAATCTGTGCGCTTAGATAGTTGCTGCGCACCTGTGAAACCTATGCTGAATCACACGAGCTTAAATATAATTGTTTTCGCGGTGCGAGGCATGTCCTCCAATGTGCCGCCCATAAGACTATGTGGAAATGTGTAGGCGAAAGTTGACCAGTTTAAATATTTGGGTCATATTGTAAGGAGTGATTTAAAGGACGACCGTGACATAGAGAGGGAACGCAGGGCGTTGGCGGTTTGAGGGAACATGCTGGCCCGCAGGTTCGCACATTGTACAGCAGAAGTGAAGAGAACTTTGTTCAAATCCTTTTGCCAATCGTTTTACACAAGCAACCTGTGGTCTAGTTACAATTAACTAACAATCAACGCCTTGCGGATCCTCTATAACAATATGTTGAGGGTGCTTATGGGACTGCCTAGGTTCTGTAGCGCGTCAGGCATGTTTGCCGACGCCCGCTTACTTAGATGGTTTCCACGCCATAATGCGCAAAAAAATTGTGTCAATCCAAAGCAGAATCCAGGGCAGTCCCAACACCATACTAAAAATGTTGGGAGACAGATGTGACAGTCCTTTGCAAAGGTACTGGGTTTCGGCAATAATAAACCCTCACTCTGAGCAGGTTTATTGTGTCAACTAAGCATTTGCTTGGTTGATACAATAAACTTTCTCCCACGATTGTATTGTAATTGAAACTAATGTAATTTATAATAACTAACCTAGGATAAGTATATATTAACGCCATTGTGGACCCCAAAGTATATATTAACACCATTGTGGACCCCCGTGAAGTTGTTGCGATGTTCTACCTTAGCCACCCAACTTACGATGTACCTCGGTCTTTGACCAAGGTACATCTTTTTGGTCGGAAATAGGACAACAATTATTTACATACATTATTATGAGTATAAATGTATAGTATTAAAGCTACTTATTAAATTTTTATAGATAAAATGCCGCAAAACAAAGAAAAAATTAAAAGCTCGACAAAAATTTAAAGAAAATGCAGTCAATTTAGTAAAAGCGAAGAAATTTACGCTTCATGGTGCTTCCGTGCATTTTCGCATTCCACGAACTACCTTAAGATGGTACTACCGCCACTTGATGTAAGAAGAATCGCAAAGCAGCACAATATATGCGTGAAAATCTTGCAGTTAAACAAAGTATTCAATATATTTTTTGTACTTTCTTAAGTTTTTTGAAATTTATTTTTGTATTATATTCAACAACTTTTTTTTTGTTTAATTCAACTATTTGAATTTATGTATTGTTAGAATTTATGCTAAAAAATAAGACAAATATTAATACGTTAGGTTGCAAGTTAAAATTACGTGATTAGATGCCAAAAGATTTTCAACAATAATTAGCACAAAGTAGATAAGTGAGGCTTTTTTGAAAAACGATACTTTTCCTTAAACATTGTTGTAAATAATTGTAATAATTGTTAATTGCAAATGCTAATATGATTCACTAATAATTACTAATATTATTTCAACTGAAAATTAATAAATTATAGCTAATATTTTTTTTATCTCGATTTAAACCTGCTCTGTCCAAGGTACAACGGACACAGTCCAAGGTACATCTGGTTTGTTCTACCTAGGACAGATTTCCCTTTTTTTTTCAAGTGGCTAGTGGTCCCAGGTTTTTCAAAATATACACAGTTTTATGATTTAATTATGTAGTTAATTAAATGATATTTACATGCATGCATATTGGACACGTGTAGCACCATTTTTTTTAATAAATCAAAATTTACAAAACTGGCCTACGTACTACAGGTTCAGTACTATGTATAAATTATTAACAATCTTTTAAAAAAGTCTTAATAGTTCACAGTATTTTATTGGAATAAAAAATTAGGAACTGTACCATACTATGTATTGACAGAGGAATGAAGTATTATGAAGCAATATCTATAATCATAAGTATTATTAGCTATACTCTGGCACACATTACTTGATCCTGAAATTCAAACAAAAAAGAGGCAAAATGTATGAAAAGTAACTCTAATTTCATTCATTTTGTTCTATTTTCTATAAATTTTCAGGGTCAAGTTATGTGTACCAGAGTAAAATAGCTATATTGAATAGCATTAAGTATATAATAATATAGTTGACACATTTCATTTTTAAAAACTGGAAAAGGTAATCTACGATTCAAAAATAACTATTATTATTTTCACCATTTATAAAATAATATATAATATATATATATTTTTTTATTTAATGATTGCCAACGGAGTTCACAATGTAACATTTAAAGAAAAAAACAAGGACTTTGTAATGACTAATTGTAACCCTAATAATAGGCAACCACAGCATGCGTTGCGTTACAATTTTTAGCATTAATAAACTAAATATCTAGGCTTATAAATAAGAAACTAAATCATATCAGTCAGACTATGCTTCAAGGTTCAACAACAAATCCCTGATTTTGCATTTGAAGCTATTATGAGAATCACAAAAAATATCAACATTTTCCTGTTCTGTAACGAGATCATTGTAAGCACGCGACAGGCGAGGTACAGGCGAGTGCTTACCAAAGTTGGTCCTACAAAAAGGAACGTGAAATAAGGCACGAGGCATGCGAGGTATTCTAGTCGGGACGCTTAAAGAGAACTTATCAACAATTGAGGCGAATCGATTAAATTGTTCATGATTTTATACAAGAAAGACATACTAAGCAGCGTTCTTTTATTTTATATTTTTCTAGTTTAAAATGTTTAATTTTGTCTAGATACGATCTTACATGACTTGGTGGTTTATATCGGTACGACAAATGCTTTAGCAGTCTTTTTTGGGTCCTCTCTATTCTGTTAACGTGGACTTTATAAACGGGTGACCAAGCGGCACAGCAATACTCTAATTTACTTCTAACATAACTATTATATAGCATTAGTGAGGTAGAAATATTTTTGAATTCCTTTCCATTTCTAATAACGAATCCTAACGATTTATTAGCTGATGTTATTGTAGAAAATACGACAATAGAGAGATCTCTCAGGGACCGAAGTCCAATGAGAGTTGTTTGGATGTTATATTTATGCAACTGATTTAAGAAACTTCGATAGTGCGATGCAGAACTCGTCAGATTTGACAGGAGTGACGCCACATCAGCCCCCCTTTGAGACGGAGGGGTCAAGGATGTATGAAAAGTAGAGTGCAGCTTGCCAGTGCTCAGAGCCAGTGTGGCGAGCGAGCGCTCAGAGCCAGGGTGGCGAGCGGAGAGAGAGAGAGAGAGAGAGAGTCTGGCTTGCTGAGAAGAGTCGGGCGTCAGTCAGGATATTCAGAGTTGCGCTTATGTCCATTGTCGGGGTCACCAATGTAGAAATACGACAATAGAGAGATCTCTCAGGGACCGAAGTCCAATGAGAGTTGCTTGGATGTTATATTTATGCAACTGATTTAAGAAACTTCGATAGTGCGATGCAGAACTCGTCAGATTTGACAGGAGTGACGCCACATTATTATATTATCAATATGGATTATAAATTTTAGTTTTGTATCAATAACTACTCCCAAGTCACGAATGTGAGTGACTTCATTCAGTGTCGTTCCTGCAATGTTGTAAACACTTCTTGTTATGTTTCTCTTCATTGTGAATTTAATGTGAGAGGATTTGGTTGCACCAGTCATGTAATTTATTGATATCTTCTTGCAACAAGACTGCGTCAGTCATACAGCTAACAGAGCGTGTTAGTTTAAGATCATCCGCAAAAAGGTAACAAGTGGAATGTGAAAAAATGTTTGTGATATCGTTGATGAATATGTTGAAAAAGAGTGGTCCTTGATTTGAACCCTGCGGTACACCAGAACAAGCTACAATATGATCAGAACTAAATCCATCAAGTACTACCTTTGAGGGACGATTGCCCAGATATGACTCGCACCAATTCAGCAGTGAGCCACCGACTCCAAAATTAGACATTTTATTTACTAAAATGCGATGATTTACCTTGTCAAATGCTTTGGTAAAATCTGTGTATATCGCATCAACTTGTCCGGACTTAGCAACGATCTGAGAGATATCATCGACATAATGAAAAATATTTGATTCGGTGGATCATTGTGTCATAAATCCATGATGGTTTTCAGATATCTGATTCCTAACATTTTGATAGATATAGGCATAAACTAATGATTCAAAAACATTTGCGATCGTACATAAAATTGAAATGGGTCTATAATTAACAATTAAGTCTTTTTTGCCACTTTTGTAAATTGGTACAATGCGAGCCTCTTTCCATCTGTTCGGAAATACACCTGATGATAACGACTTATTGAAAATCAGAACTAAGGGTGTCGTTAGCTGGGAGGCACAATTTTTGAGAAACAGAGGTGGTATGTTGTCTGGTCCTGCTGATTTTGTTAGGTCCAATTTACTCAATTTTTGATTTTATTGAATCGGTGCTGATATAAATATTTTGAATACCTTGAGGCGCAGGTGAACTATTTTCTCCTAGAGAATAATACTGACTGTCAACATCCCTTTCGAAGACTGATGCAAAATAAGTAGCGAATAAATTACTGATTTCTTTAGTATCGTTACTTTCAACATTATATAAAGTCATAGCAGGTGGGTAATTTGAGCTGTTTTTGCGCTTATTCTTAAAATGCGTCCAGAAATTTTTTGGATTTTTAGTTATTAGCTTCTCAATAGATTCAATATATTTATTGTAACACCCATTCATCACTTTGTCACAGTCATCTCGCAAGTGGTCAAATCCTATCTTATCAAGTGGGTTGCCATATTTTTTAAACTTAACACGGTACTTATGCTTCATTTTAATCATTTTTATTAATGGCTGTGAAAACCAAACTGGATACTTATTTTGCTTAAACTTAGAAGTAAGTGGGACACACTCGTGTGTTATTTTAGAAACGATTGAAAAAAACACATGCACCATATCATTTACGTTCAGGCAAACCTGAAACTCCTTACTCCAATCGATTTCAGATAGCTTTTGACTGACCAATTCATAGTCAGCTTTTAAAAAATTTAGTTTGGGTCCCGAATTTACTGCGTTTCTACTATTGTTAGGAGCTATGAAATCTATTTCAATTTCTAATGGAGGATGCAATTTGTCAATTTGTCTTAAAGGCTTAGTAGATTGTGTTATTTTAATTCCACTGTGAATGTTGCTTAATACCACATCAAGGATTTTGGTATTGTTATTCAAGATATAATTATATTGTACAATATCATTCAACGACATACAATCTATAAGAGTACTTTTTAAAGAACAGTTACTGTAGTTACTAGGTATAGTGTAAGGATAGTCCGTACTTGTTTCCCAATGGATACCACTTAAATTAAAATCGCCTACAATTACAGTACTAATATACTAAAATAAGTATGATCACTATTGTGTTACTTCTTGAGTTATTCAATCAGGAGAATTTTCACTAGTCTGCAGGTTTTGCCAAAAATAACGCTGATTTTCCGGTATAAAAGGGACTAATTTTTCTACAATACCTTCTTTTTAGGGTTCCGTACTCAAAGAGTAAAACGGGACCCTATTACTAAGAGACCGCTGTCCGTCTGTCTGACTGTTTGTCTGTCTGTCTGTCTGTCACCAAGCTGTATCTCAACAACCGTTATAGTAAGATAGTTGAAATTTTCACAGATGATGTATTTCTGTTGCCGCTATAACAACAAATACTAAAAAACTGATTTAAAAATATTTTTTTATATATTTTTTTCTTTTACAATCTTACACAAATCGGCTTAGTCCCAAACTAAGCAAAGCTTGTATACAATTTTATACCATGGGTACTAGCCGACGATAAACATACTTATAAAGTATTACGAGAACAATATTCCTTTGCTATTCCGCTAAAAACGTGCTGGTCGATCAGCGGTGATCAAATGCAACTATTTGCGTAAAAACATGCAAATAATTGATGGTTAAACGAACTTACCTGAAGTGAAGTTTGGCCATAATTATACAAGACGTTACATCCGAAGAGATTTAAGTATACTTTTACTATGTAGTTCATTTTTCAATGTACTAGCATCGCACAATATGTTTAAAGCTAGAAAAAATAAAAATTAAGTATCTCATCTGATTCTGTACCCCCACCCCTGACACCGCTCGCCCGCGCAGCGCCTGCCATAGTCATTCGTTTTTTTTGTGCCGGCATCGCAACATCGAAAAAGTGCATAGTGATTATCTAGCCATAAAATACAGTTTAATTGCTACTTATTTGTCATCGTCTACCTAAACATGGGTAAACGAAAACATAGGGATAAAAACTCACACCTTAGAAAGAAGATACGACGCTTAGAAGAACGTCTTCGATACCACTCGTCGGACTCGAGCGAGGGTAAGTTTATATTATAAGTTCGCGCAGTAAGCAACTGAGCGGTAACAATTTAAGAACCCGCTTTGCAGCTATTAACATTATTGTCATCTATTTACACTCATGTATGCACTCATGTGCGTATGTGGTTTATTGAGGTTATTAGTCGAATATTGACATAATAACGTATACAAATTTAATAACAATATAAAATACGTTCAAAATAAAAGGTTAGTTTTACGCTAACTTTCACTATAAATCAAACTTCAAGCGGTTTTTAATAAAAACCTACAATACCTTGCATAACAATAGGTACACTAAGTTACTGCTAAGTTTTTTTGTTTAGATTTAGATTTGTAGATCTTACAAAGAATTCAAGGAAAACACACTTGTTGTTTTTTTCTCTTTTCGGGCTAAAAATAGGATTTTATCTATTTAGTATAGCTACATTTGTTATACTCCACGATGCGGTCATGGCTGATAACATTAAATAACACGGAATTTGAACACTGGAGTGTATAACGTGTTTCTTGGTACTGCGACAGACTATACACTATGATGCGGTCATGGTTGATAGCCTATTGTTATTATTCCAGTCGTTTTTCCCGCGCTCATCCCGCGTGATACTAAGGGTTATACTCCATGATGCGGTCATGGTTGATAACTGTTAAGGACATGGAATTTGAGGACTATGGTTGATATCGTGCTTAATAGCACGATGACGGACTATACACCAAGATGCGGTCTTGGCCGATAGTCTTTTGTTCTCACTTGTCCTCCCGCACTCATTAATCGGGACTTTACAGGTTATACTCCGTGATGTGGTCACGGCTGATAACTGATCAGTTTTTACATCGTAATGCTATTACGACTGAAATTATAAACATGTTCTTTTTGTCCCTACTTAAGCTTAAGGCTTAAGCCTTAAGGTTTTCTTTTTTTTTCGGTACAATTTCAGAAAGCTACGGAAGTGACTACTCACGATACGACTCCGATACACCATCATATGGAGGGCAAGCCTATGCGCCTTACTCAGATGAGTCGGAAGCGGGCCATGCAGAACAGCCTAAATCCATTGTCGCTGTCCCAGAAACAACCGTACAAAAGGGACCCAGTATCGCTGAGACGACCTTAAATATCAACCTGGAGTCGACTTCTAACGCAAAAAACCTACCTGGTACTAGCAGTACTTTGCAGGAAAACGCCTCAAATTTATCGAACGATATACTCCAGGCCTTAGGCGATTCTAAAGGAAAGGATGAAATACCGGGTCCTAAAATACCGGAAGAGGTCTCTGAACGTTGGGGTAGAATCCTTACTGAGGGTCTGACTAAGGAACAGAAGCATAGTTTGTTAGAAAAAACGCTAATTCCGGAAAATTTCACATTATTAAAAGCTCCGCAGATGAACCTCGAAATTGCAGCGGCGTTGAATGAAACATGCAGAAACAGAGATAAGTAAATATAAAAGTTTCAGCAAAGCATAGGCATAGGCATTGCCGGTCTATCAAACCTCACATCTCTGCTTATTACGAGCGATGTGGACAAACTCGAGATTCTAAGGAAAATCTCTGAGACAAGTCAGATCCTCCTAGACTTGCACTATGACACTACCGTTCACAGAAGGAAGCTCGCGGCCTCGTGTCTGGATAAAAATTTTGGCAATATAGTCAAGGATATTAAAAGAGACAACTTCTTATTCGGAGCAAATCTCGGAGAGAAAATAAAATCTTCAAAATCAGCAGAAAAATCTGGCCTTCAGGTGAAACGAGGCGATCGTAACGCAAGCAATCATAAAAAATTCAACCAGCGGGAAAACTGGAGGGGCCCACCCAGGAAACAGGGACAGCGTCCGCGCAGGCAGGGTGGGCCAAGGAACCGATACTACGGCCAACCGAGCAGACGCCCTCCACCAGCAGCGGATCGCCCGTCGACATCGTCGAAGTTGAGCGCCAAGAACCCTAAGATTTAACAGAGGTAACTTCCCATGCTGGACGATTAAAAAATTATCTAAATAACTGGTGTAACTTACTCTAAGTAATGCTATTTACTTTACTTTTAGCTAAATCTCAATATAAGTTCACTCTTTTAATTACGCTTTAGGGAGACTTGTAGCGGCATCAATCGTGAAGAATTAACAACTTCTTTAACATTTATCGTGAACTTTTTTCGGGCTTCATTAAATATTCTAGATTAAAGTTAGTAAGTAGATGCACCACTACAAGCAAGCATATGCACGGCGGGTGCCAGAGAGGAATGGTGGCGTGTTGTTATACTTACGGTTATCCCCAGCACTTCAAATGCTGACTACTACCTGTCGAGGATGAAATCGACGAAGACGAAAAAGAAGACGTTAGACTGGTATAGGCCAGTCCATAGAGGTTCAAAGCACGGGGGGTACGTTGCAAAAGGTGGTGTAGAAGTTTTTTTTAAATATTGTTTACATCGATACAACCGAGCAAATATCAAAAATGGTTACACGAGATATCTTTGGACAACTTTTGACAGCCACAAATCCTCGAAATTTGGGGACTTTTTTTGGTTTCTCACTCGTATTAGGTCTATACGGTGCATCCTAGTGAAAAGTTACTCACTAGGAAATTAAAGAATACAACTATTTTCACTTAATCGAAAAACTTGCTGAGAAACATTATTTTAAAAGGCCTATCGATTGATGTGCCACACGTGGACATACGATGTTTTTCTTTATTTTGACTTGCAGTTACATGTAGGTATGGAGTGCACCCCTAAAATAATATTTTTGTAGACATTTCATTATATAATTAAGTAGCGGCTAATAAAATACACCTTTCCTCTAAATTTTATTCTTATACACCAGTTTAGTTTAGTTTTTGAGTAAAATGCCTATGAAATACGGACAGACGGGCAGACATGACGAGACTATGAGGGTTATGTTTTTGCCATATTGGCAACGGAACCCTACCGGATAGGTACGGCCCTCTAGGCATTGTACCAAGTATGCTGGCGGTATTTCCTCATTGTACTGCAATGCTGATGCGTTGCACGAGAAAACCGCCAGCTCTTCGATTACCAGTTATGATGATACTAATGCTGAAATTACTCTAGATTCTGTAAATTACTACAGTTGAGGAGCTAAAACCTATAGTTAAATTCAAAATCGAAACTCAGAAGCTTAAAAACCACTATCTTGAAATAACTTACAAAGTTGAGGAAAGCCTCGTTTTCGACCATGGTTTTCTACTATGTCGCTGAACCGAATTGTTATGTATTGGTACTCATTAGACGCATAATTTTATGTTTCTTAATTTCTTAGTGAGTAACTTTTCGTAGGATGCACTTTATAGAAGCTACGAGTGAAAAACCAAAAAAGGTCCCAAAATTTCGAGGATTTGTGGCTGGCTCCCAGTGGAACTAGGTTCGTTTGTGAGTCTCTCCTCCCAAGGAATGCATTAAATTTAATGCATTTTTTTCTATATTGCTTTGTGCTTTGAACATTGTATCGAAAATTCAATACTGTAATTATGAAATAATTGTTACCGTGTGTTGTGTTGTTGTTTGTTGTTGTGTTGTGTGTGCGTGTTGTGTGTAGGAACTTGTGGATAGACTCCTTAACTGAGACGATGCTCTTATAATCACCCCCACACCCTTGTCCCGTCACAAGCACCGTCTCAGTTAAGCGGTCAACCTATTTCTAAAGAAAACATGTCTTAATTTACAAATTGTGATGACTTTTACAATATTTCAGATTAATGATACCTTCAAACACAGCAAGTAAACAAATTCTTCATTCGATATTATGAATTCGAACGAATAAAACAAGGCTGGAAATATTTTAAAATAAACAGTTTTTTTTTCAGATGTTTGAGACTTTATGGTAGTTAGAAAAAGCTCCTTTGTAGTAAATTTAAATCAAAATATCTATTACGTATAGTCCTAACGCCTTAGTACCATAAACTTATAAGATCAGAACTAAAATTGTACGAATTGAGCATTTGTATTCCGAACGGACATTTTACTCAAGCTTTCTAAAATATTTGAACGCCGCCTGTAAATTTATAAAACAACCTCGGGCGGTCTGTGTTTGAGTAAAATTGATAGGTTCATTGGATTTTATACAATTAGCGTTATTTTAAATGCATTTATATGGGTTACGCCAGAACAAAAAAATCGTTAAAAGTTGTACCGATTTTCTAAATTGCATGTAAGTTTAGGCAAATGGATGAAGCCAATTCCCACCAGCTCGGCTTACAAAATAATTTAGCTTCCTTTCACACAAGTACCATGCATATTTTTACGTTTCTTTGACGCCATAATGTGAGCAAAAGGCAACTTATACAAAATTTCAGCTCCTAGGTAGTAAGGGATAATTTAACTCGCAGACAATATTTTCGTTCATATTAACAGAGACATTTAAATATAATTTTCTTCAATAACAACATTCACGGAGACTAAAAAAACAGACGTCATGTTATTATGATGAAAGACGTTATTTTAACGGGGTTCTTTTCCTTTACTACTTTCATAACGATTCCTTAGAATGTTCCTCTGGACGAGGCGCTGCAATCAGTGTTTATAGGCTGATGGGGCGGCGAAAATTAAATTTCAACTACAAAGAGACTGTTGTTTTGCAGCAGATTAATAGATGTAGACAGATAAGTAATAAGTTTCTGTCAAAAAAATCTTTTTTCTACTCCTGAACCGTTATCTGTCATTTATATAGGCTGTAGCTCAAATACAATGACACCACTAATAAGTCGTCGAAAAACTCTATGCTCTATGGCCCAAAAACAAACTGTTTCGCGTACTTTTTTGGTTCATACATTTTTCATAAAAGCACTGTTTAACTTTTTTTTTAATCGGCCGCTATATTGCAGTGGTGCCAACTTCATAAACAAATATTTCGAAATAAAAGTATTTATTTACGATTTAACATTTGTATATTGTAAATTATTTACGACAATAATAACCATCTATTGTGTGTTAAATTACATGTTTTATAAATTCTTGGTATTATTTATGAAAATAAACAGTTCGAATTCGGTCCGGGTCCGGATTCTGTTTGGTTCGGATGGCAAGTGCAAACAAATTAAAAACAAAACAAACCATAAGCAAGAGGTGTCACATTTCCAATTTCTTACCAAAATACAGTTAAAAATGAAAGGACGAAAGATGATAAACTATTAGTCCTAAACTATTAAGATTTTATTCGTGTTTGTGAAGACAAAAGTGTTAGTTCCTTTTAAAATGGTCGAAGAAATTAATAACTCCACCTACTGAAGTAATTGCGCGAGTAGGTAGCAAAAGTACGAATAGAAAACTTGCCGCCTGAAAAGTTTAACTATTCTGTAGTCGGCTATTTATTTTAAATTTGTCGTAGAAAAAGTATTGTATGCAACTGTGTATAACTGGGTCTAAAAACGCTCGGGGCGTCTTTAATTGCGATGCTCGCCAAGGCTCGCATCGCAACCCACGCCACTCGCGTTTTAAGACCCTTCTTATAGAACAGTTGCATAAAATACTATTTTTGGTACAAGCTTTTATTGCCGACTGTACTTTTCTGCATACCAGTCGATGGGGTTGTTTCGTTTTATTGCGGAGTCCCTATGGCCACCTTTCAGCTCCAGCATCAGATCAGCTCCATGTCATCATAATATTGCATTGTCATGCGATATACATATGTATGAAAAAAATCAGCTCAATCGGATAACGGAAAATAACTGAAAAATGGATTACAAATTTTGACGTACAACTTACATACTTATGTATATATTTACATACGAACAGTGCAAGTTAATATAAAGCTTGTAATAAAGCTTGTTAAAAGATTATGGTCAGCACACTCATTTCTGGGGGCAGGGCTTAGGAATCACCTTGGGTGGGCTTGGTCATACACGTCTATGGTATACAAGGTGGGCCCTGTAAAAGGAGCAAATATTCATAAGGACGCTTCCTTAGAGCATTTGCAGTAACCCCTTGTGACTCATTCATTTAAAATAAATGGTTTCGGAGACATTTTGATCTAAAGTTATGACCTCCAAGTAATGTATCTTGGCACCACGAGATCATAGCACGGCAGTCAATGCAGATATTTTGAGGTAACATCATGTAATGATCATAATAGTTTTTGCATTTTTGTTTTCAAAAGATATTTTTGTGATTTTTTTTTGTATTTTTAAAATATAAAGTTACTTGTAGCACTCGAGAAGAGTAAAAAATACAAGTAAACTTATTTTAGAGATTTTTTTTTCACGTAAAACCAGTTGGAAATAATTGTTCACAAGCTTAATAATATACCGTTTCATTTTTTGCTCCTGTTACAGGGCCCATCCTGTATATTACGAGTACCTATTATACTTCATGTTATAATACATATCTGTCTTCCTACCTACTACATGCAACTGAATAATAATACAGTAAATTCAGTCGGGTAACTTTAGACTCCCTCAAAAACATACTAAACGTTTGAATATTTCGTACAAAAGTTACATAAAAATGAGATTTTTATCTAGCAAATCGGTGAGTGCTACTCGTATTTTAAAGTTTTTGATTTAGGTCGACCCGATTTTAACGAAAATTAAATAATACCTACAAGCATTTCCAAAAGCAGTTAGGGCGTACTGTTTTCATCTGTGTTTCTGTTCACCGCACCTAATTGAAAGGAAAATGTTAAATGGCAATACTAAATAATATGTCACATTTTATCCGTCAGCGTTGGCGTTGACTGCTCGCTGATAAAGCATCCATGCAACGATGCGCTTGAATCGAGCCGTGGGATAATTTGAATTTTAAACCATGACAGGCGGTTGTCAAATTCACCCGCGCGAGTCGAAAACGTGCGTCATCGATTCCCGCTAATTGGATGTTGCTTTTCACAGCATCGCCTAGCTGCTCGCCAGAGACCTCGGTAATACCTACGGGACAGGGCCGGTGCTTTAAGATGCGTGATGCTGGTGTGCAACCCTATTCAAATACTTATTCTGCAAGTTGTAGTATAATACCTTACTTTACGTCTGCACTCACTCCTCCTTGTCGCAAACACACCTACTTTTCGTGTCAATGCGTAGATTTCTACGCAGTCCAAATTAATCCATTTGTGCGTATCTTATTGTCTATCTAGATTCCTGTCCAAAACCGCATGAAAGGAATCAATCCTTTTCCATGCTACTTGTAGACAAGGAGCATAGAAAAGGACTTATCCCTTTCATGCAATATTGATATCGATTAAACAAAAATCTAGATAGACAACAATCTAGTGACGTCACATTTTTCACTCAGTAATGGTCACGCTCGATATTCATACAAATCGCGATACAAGCGATGCAAGCAAGTCTACAATTATTATATCGGTGTGCCTGCAGATGAACGCCATCCACCGCGTGAATGTTTCATACGCTGCTGCCTCGCATCATTCAGCCCGAATTCGATGAATATTGTATTAACTCAGTCATGATCGGCCAATTAATTTAATTTTTGCTCCCTTCGAATTTTTCGTGCCTGACTTGAAAGCTTAATCTAAAGGTTTATTACATGAACGTGCTGTTTGTTGCGAGTGGTTTTTAATAGCTATCGATCTGATAGACACTTTTTAGGGTTCCGTACTCAAAGAGTAAAGGATGACTCACGCTAGAACGGGCCGTGTCCGGCCCGGGCCGTTTTCTAAGAAAAATGACGGCGTTTTTGCGCGGCCGAGCCATACCCAAGCCCGGCCGAGCCACGGGTGGGGCTTGGAAACGGCCGTGGCTTAGACGGGCTTGGGTATGCGTCGGCCGCGCAAAAACGCCGTCGTTTTTCTTAGAAAACGGCCCGGGCCGGATACGGCCCGTTCTAGCGTGAGTCATCCTTATAAAACGGGACCCTATTACTAAGACTTCGCTGTCCGTCCGTCCGTCTGTCTGTCACCAGGCTGTATCTCAAGAACCGTGATAGCTAGAGAGTTGAAATTTTCACAGATAATGTATTTCTGTTGCCGCTATAACAACAAACACTAAAAATAAAATAAAATATTTTTTAAAGGGTGGCTCCCATACAATCAACGTGATTTTTTTGCTGTTTTTATAGATAATGGTACGAAACCCTTCGTGCGCGAGTCCAACTCGCACTTGGCCGGTTTTTTTTATTAAGCTGTGGAGTATGAATGAGTTTGTAAGTATTTTATATTATTATAAACTAAACATGTCGTGTCTGACGATATGTGATTTACTCTGTTAATGATTTGGATAACCGCTATTGCAAATTGTATACTTGCTAGGTAGCTAGAAGTATACCAACTAAAGCTACGAGTAATAATTAGTTCAAAAGAAACTAACTTGAAAGTTTGTGCTGAAAAACTTCCAGTCCGTCTGGCTAGGTATTTAGTAATTCTTGCCTAATGGTTACACACCACAGAGAATTTTAAATTAACTAAAAATTACTAGAATACTTCATTAAGTCCTGGTCTTAGTACATATTTTAATTTCAGACAGAGCACTTTAATTTAAATGAGTTACCCAAAATAATATAATATTAAATATATGCAATTTTTGGATGTTTGTTATACAACAACAGCATTATAATATAAATTTACGGCATGACTAGCACGTCCGTTATTTGCCTCTGGGATGAAACGAGGCCCGTGTACTGTCCTTTGATATTTATATTTACGCAGCAGGATTATTTCTCAACAGAAATAAAAAGGTAACGAAATAACATTTTTGTTTTTTTTCGTGGCATCGACTTATCACCTGCGTCCAGCCGGCATGTGAGACTAAGGTAAACTCGGGGCGTTATTTCATAAAGTAAATATTTATGAGGGAAAGGAGTTCTCCGCGCGCCTGTGCCGGTAAGCCGCCTGATCCGAAAAGACATAAACCTCAAGGGATTCAGTTCTTAGTTCACAGGCAACGCTTTTTATTTTGTCCTTTTTTAGAATGTTCCATTGAGGTGGCAGAAAGCGTGCTTGTGAGGCAATTGGCATAGTTTGAAAGGCAAACGTAGCGTTTATTTGACTAGGGCGAACAAGTAAAATACACCGTGGAATGGAATGGCCGTGCAGAGGGGCTTTCCCGAAAAACTCAAATGATGACAATGAATTTGGTAATAGTAGAAATAAGTAAAATAAATAAAAGGCGGGTTCCTGGCAGTGATCGTGTTAATTGGTAACACCGCAATTAAAGTTGGTCTGCACCTGTACCTATACAAAACAGTCAGTATACATCAGCATCCTCCAAAAATTAAAAAAAAATATATATATAAAAAAAAATTACAAAAATGTAAATTAAATTAAGCAAATTTTTTCATATAACTATGATATAGCAACTTGTACCAATTTTGTAAAATAAATAACAATAAATTGTCAATCATATCATAATAAATCCGCCTACTGGCCAAATATACGTTTCAGGAAAGTTTCTCATCCTATTTCACTCAGAATATCCCAGTAAACCGTCGTATAAACTCAACATGAGTTTTGCACTTTAATAGAGTGGAAAATACCTCCCAATTCAAAAACATAAAAACCGCTCTAAGACTTATGACGACTTAGGTAGTCACTAACTAACTATACTTTTCGTGTTAGTCTCGTGGAAGTCCAAAGGGGAAGTAAAAGGGGGTGCAACGTTGACATGGAGAAAACGTTTTTTTAGCTAGAGACTTAAAACCTTGTCGAAAGCTTACTTATTAAAATACAAAAAAAAATCTTTCAGTGTTTTGGAAAATTCCATCCCTACGGAGGTTAAAAAGGGTTGCAAAGTTTGTATGAGGGAAACTCCTTTGAATGTGAGATAGAAGTATAAAAGATGGCGGAAATATTACTTATTAGAATACAAATAAAAAACGTTCAGCGTTTTGGAAAATTCCACCCCTAAGGGCATGAGAAAGGGGTGCAATGTTGGTATAGGGAAACTTTTTTTAGAGCTAGAAACTTAACCTCCTAAAGCCCACCATACGACACAAAAGACCAAAACAAAACAAAAGCAACTCTATCCCAACCCAAAATGGTTTAAATTCCTTTAAGAGAAAAAGTCCTTCCAGTAGGCCCATGGGCCTTAGAAGGATAAAACCTTTTAGAAATATTACTGGATTATTGAAGTCACAATGTCCATAGGCTATTACCTGCTTAACATCAGGCAGGCCGTAAGCTTGTTTGCCACCGTCGTTGTATAAAAAACTTATTAAAATACAAAAATAATACTTTCAGCGTTTTAGAAAATTCCACCTCTTAGGGGTTTCTAAGAAGGAGCAACGTTTGTATGGAGGAATATTATTGTTGAAGGTAGAGTTTGTTGAAAAATTACTTATAGGTCAGTCCGAGAGTAATTCTTTGTTGCAAAAGGTGGTGTAGAAGATTTTATTTTTAAATATTGTTTACTTCGAGACAAACGAGCAAATATCAAAAAAGGTTACATCAGATAAATATCTTGGGACAACTTTTGGCAGCAACAAATCCTCGAAATTTTGTGACTTTTTTTGGTTTCTCAGTCGTAGCTTCTATACGGTGCATCCTATCGAAAAGTTACTCACTAGGAAATTAAAAAACATGAAATTATGCGTCTAATATGTACCAATACATATTAATTCGGTTCAGCGACATAGTAGAAAACCATGGTCGAAAACGAGGCTTTCCTCAACTTTGTAAGTTATTTCAAGATAGTGCTTTTTAGGCTTCTGCATTTCAATTTTGAATTTAACTATAGGTTTTAGCTCCTCAATTGTAGGAATTTACAGAATCAGCAGTCATTTCAGCATTAGTATCATCATAACTGGCAATCGAAGAGCTGACGGTTTTCTCGTGCAACGCATCAGCATTTGAACTCAACGAGGAAATACGGCCAGTATACTCGGTACAATGCCTAGAGGGCCTTCTTAGGGTTCCGTAGCCAAAATGGCAAAAACGGAACCCTTATAGTTTCGTCATGTCTGCCCATCAGTCCGCCTGTCCGTATGTCATAGGCATTTTACTCGAAATCTATAAGGTGTATTTGAATAAAATTTATTTTATTAGCCGCTACATAATTGACAATATTTAATTTTTCTGACTCCTTAATTTTGTTTAGCCATTTAATACCTAGTATTTGAAAAGTTAGAAAACACGTATTTTTTCTTTTCATTTAATTTTAAGATAAACCCCTTAAATTTGGTAGTTTTAAACTACCACGTTTGAAAAGGGCTTAAGTACGTTTAAAGGGTGAATAAGATTAGCACAGCACTGTGGTCTATTTATTGAATTAAAAAGTAAAAAGTATGCTGTATCTGTGACAGGAACATTTGACATTTTGACGGTTCCTTGCTGACGGTTTTCGTTTAAAATAGAATCCTGCAAATCATCAATCGCAAAAAAACGTGTTTTGGAGAAGGTAATGAGAAAACGAAAATGTATCGTCAAGATCTAAGTTGCAGGCACACGGCACTGATGTTGCTGGAAAAATAATTATATTTTATTCCCTATCAAAACCGGGTAGAATGGTGTGCTGCCGTAAACAAATCCAATGTTCCAAAAGGTTTACTATACATATGTAAAGATAACCCTAACTGATAATAGCATTTTAGATCAATAATCTTCAAACTCGTTGGCTGAAAAACATTGAACTGTTTAATCATTATCATCATCATATCAGCCGAAAGACGTCCACTGCTGGACATATTGAACTGTTTAATTCAATGTTGTAACGAAATAAAGATTATATTGAATTGTAAATATTATTTTAAGCGTTGTTTAATTTTTTTCCAGGCCCTACATGACAATTAATGTGTTTTATTCTATAAGTAGGTATATGTATATATCTACCTAAAGTCACGTCAAGTCCACTTTGTTCCGACTTTCGCCTCCTGCTTGCTCTGGACCAGCCTTTATTTTAATCATAATATAATATGTAACTACTAACTAGCAAGTACTAGTGTACTTGCTAGTTAGTAGTTGTTTATACCTTCAAGATCTAGGTATAAAATAATAAAAAATAATCCTTTCGACGCATTTGCCGTGGCCACAATAACTTAAGGCGTTCTTGGCGTTAAAAAGGTTAATAGCGTAAAATAATAATGCATGTATTACACCTGATGCAGGACAGCATTTAATTTTACGGTATTTAATTGTATTACAATATATCACCTACTGTATTGTTGCAATACTAGATATTTTGTCAACAATAAGCAGGTATTATGTGTTCCAACAGCTCTGACTTCCAGTGATATTTTCTGCTCTGCATACCCTTTGAAGTGCTTCAATGAGTTAATACATCTTGAGCTAAGACAAATTTATCGTTTGAAACAGCCTCAGACAACTTAAGCCGAGTCAAATAACACCTTATTGATGTGACTGGTGAGTTTGCTTCCACACATAAACTGCATTTACATTATTCTATCCACCTTTGGCAGATTGCGAGAATTAAGTAGCTATAAAGTATTCATCGGTGACTTACATTATTAATTACTTTCAAAATTTTATCAAAATGCTAAATATTACCACTATTACCAGTCACTGACTTAACTTGACAAGAATTAGTCACATAACTGTCATATCACACCAATAGTTTTTTTATTACACGGTACATTAAGCAAAGCCATGGAATGTCCGCATTCAGCCTTTAAATGGCTTTTTTAAAGTAATTTCCATTTTTCTCAAGAACTAGCGAATATAAAAATCTGTTATTTTTTGTATTTACTCAGCTAGCCCAAATCTCTTAATGGTTTTTAGTTTGAGCCGCTATGAAGAAATGAAATTTTGTCAATTCTATAATGAATAGATAAAAAAATATATTTTAGAGGTGTAACTGCAAGTCAAAAAAAAGAAAAACATCGTATGTCCACGTGTGGCACATCAACCGATAGGCCTTTTAAAATAAATATAAGGTTTCTCAGCAAGTTTTTCGATTAAGTGAAAATAGTCGGAGATAATCGCCTACGCCAGTCAGTAGCGTTTCAAAGCACGGGGTACTTTGCAAAAGGTGGTGTAGAAGATTTTATTTTTTGTCATGTAATATTGATACAACCGAGCAAATATGTCATATAGGCATTTTACTCGAAAACTAAAAGGTGTATTTGAATAAAATTTAGAGGATAGGTGTATTTTATTAGCCGCTACATAATTATATAATGAAATGACAAAAAATATCCTTTTAGAGGTGCACTCCATACATGTAACTGCAAGTCAAAAAAAAGAACAACATCGTATGTCCACTTGTGGCACATCAATTGAAAGGCCTTTTAGAATAAATATAAGGCTTTTCAGGAAGTTTTTCGATTAAGTGAAAATAGTCGGAGATAATCGCCTCGAAAGTCACAAAATTTCCAGGATTTGTAGCTGCCAAAAGTTTTCCAGGGGTATTTCGTGTAACAATTTTTGATATTTGCTCGGTTGTATCCATATTACATGACAAAAAATAAAATCTTCTGCACCACCTTTGGCAAAGTAGTGTGCTTTGAACCTCTACTAACTGGAGTAGGCGATTATCTCCGAATATTTTTACTTATTTTTGTAACTACGGTTTCAGATTTTTTACTATGAGGGTTCAAAGGCAGTTCTAAGTTTGTATAGAGAGCAAGACATTTTGAAAGTTAGAGATTTGTTACTTCGGTTTTAGACTGTTTGCTAAAAGACTACGAAACTAATTTCAATGTTTTTTTAAATCCATTCCTTAAACAACCATTTTGATGATAACATGTTCTGCGCGTACGAAGTCGCAGGCAACAGCTGGTATTATTATACTTGTTATTCTTGAGTCGGAATAATTTTACCAGTAGTAGTAGTAAGCAGATTAGTGTACACAGAATAACTATTAATTTCACATACTTTGATGTTAATTTGTCATGGTTATGTTGGCGATAAGCCTACTTTACAACAAAATTGTGTATTGGACAAGTTAATAAATAACACGAACGAACAGTTTGAAAATATTTTTTCATAATTTCCCAAGTAATCGTTTTTATGCGAATTATTTAAGAAACAGGTGAGATGAAGAAACGTTTCGTTTTAATAAATTGAGTTACGGCCTAACCGCGTAAGGGATAATCTAAAGAAAAGTCAGAAAAAGTGAACAAGCTCCGCAAGGTTTACGCAAATTTTACACGGAAATTTTGTTAACTTACCAACTTGGTATTATTACGCAAACAGGGGCGAGTTCGACTTTATCCCGCGCCTTGGAGATGTTAAATTTGATGATAACGATTTATGGTGTAAAGTTACGTTGTGCTGTTTATATCTTGTTTCCTTCATGGAGCAAATCGTTAGGCTGCTGTGTGATAAAGCGGTGATAGAGACTCACCGTGTTTCCCGGTGGTAGCTGCCGCAAGGGCGGTGCTAAGTACCAAGAGGTGCAACAGCATCCTCCCTTCCCCCTCTCCGGCGCATCGAGCTTAAAGCGCGCTGCCGACACCGTCTTCTGAAACAAAATTAATATCCCCCATTAAGATATGCGTGCTGCTCCACTCAGATAATAACAATTTCTAAATGTGAATGTTTCAATGCTAACGTTAGAACGATCTGACTCAAATTGGACAGTTGTTAATAGATTCCCACGCCTCCCCGTTGTGAAATCGTAAAACTGTACCCGAGTAAAACCAGAAACAAGTTTCGCGTTGTGAAATAAAATATAATTCCACTGTGGAACCGGAAGCGGTTTGAGTAACAACTCTTTAATTGAAAGTTTAGCAATTTGCTGTACCCTCTCGAATGGACCCGAAGGCGCGAGGGGCAACTTTCATCCACCGCGTTTCAAAATTGAACGTAGGCAGATGCGCTTAATTACCGGCCCAGATGCTAGCCTCCGCGCCCGCGCCGCCGCGCTCATCTCCGAATGAACCTCCACCTTAGTCCCCGCCAACAATGTTTGCCCGCTTAGACGCTTTTAAATGTTTCTTGTTCTCAGACAATAATTCTTTCCTCTGTTGGCAATTAGAAGGTTAATCACGAAGTAAGCAATCATTAATAATACTAAAATTCGTTCTTACACAACGAATCTCTGAAATCACGTTTGTATCATAAAGCGTAAATACATACAAAATACAAGCATTCGTTCCTATATATGACATATATCTCCGTTCAGCTACCATGATTGAATTCGTTGACATTGAGAGTTTATTTGTACAACGTTGATAACATTCGTGAGTATCATTGTACCTGCCTATTGAACGGATTTTGATCTTTGGAAACCTGAAGAGAGGTTGAGTTTTCCAATATCGTGCCACTAAGTGCCCTCTACGCTGAGATATGTAATATAATATGAGTCGTAGTCAAATAGAGAGATAGCTGGCATAAAGACGTCGTTTCGGAGGCCTGTCGCGGATCGGGTGCGGGCCGGGGCCGCCGGGGTAGTGACGCGCACGGTGTCACACGAGTGAATCAAACTTCCCTTTACATTTTATCTAACTGCAAGGGCGGTCGAGTTTATGTTCCTCGCCCTTCTTGATTTAGTTTTGATGACAGAGGGGAGCGGCTTTTAGATAAATGATTTCGAACCGCCTCATGCCCGTCGACACCGAAAAGTAATTTCGGGCGCGGATTTGCAACAATGTTTTAGTTTATAGGTTCTCGATGCTGCTGGATTTAATGCAGCATTTGTACGGGAAGTAATGAAATGGATTTTGGCGATAAGGGACGGTTAAGTGGATTAGATATTATTACTTGCGAAAGGAAAACGGGAGTGACGTGGATATTTAGGACACTTATTGTTTCACAACAGTTATTGCCTGAGCATACTTATTTCTATGCTCTGCTGATAAAAGATACGAATACCACATTGCAGAGTTAAATGACGTGCGTGTCTATTAAACGAAGGTACTAGTAATTAACTGCAGGTCGATCACGTTACACATTGTATGTACTTTGCGTAGATCTAAATGTCAATTTTTATACGGAAAAATTACAGTTGAATCGTTCTAACGCGCGTTCGAAACGTTACGTGATTAGGTACCCCTCTGGTTTTCAACGCTTTTCTGTATATATTAATTACTAGCAGCGTATGTGAGCAGTTTGCAGTAAAATAAATAGGAATATTTAGTTATCAAAAACTTCCTTTTAATACTTCATGACTTACCCTACATCAAGCGCTAGGCATTAAAATATTCCTCTAGGAGCAAACAGATACGAGCGCCAGTGAAAGTGGTAACAAGATAAGACCGTCCACCATAGTAAAGTCAGATTGATAATCCGGAAACTTATGCTGAGGTCTTCGTACTGGCTGCTTATGTCTAGAGATAAACTGCTGGTCTGTTGCATTATAAATCGTGAGCTCAAGTTTGTAGATAAACAAAGATACATAAAATCTACTGGGCAAGTGCACCGCATCAATCATCCGTGCAAATCTAGCCTCTGACATTACAATTAATTAATAATTCATATTTAGTCCGGTCAGTTTATGTACAATAAATAGCACTGCATGATTATTTGTTGTTTGGTCGTGAAATATGTTTCCATACTAAAGGGGTCGCTCCATGAAAAAGATTGAAATTCACATATCTCCCTCATCCATGATGACATTCAAGGAGCGCCAGCGAACTGAACGGTTTTTTGGTGCTTGTTTGAATGAAAACAGCACCCTTAGCGTGGGATTGAAGTGAGTCGCGTTTACTTCAGACGCTACCGCCTATCGTCAATATTTAGTATGAAAAGTCTATACACCGCCCCTGGTGGTCACTCATAGAACTAAAAATCCAAACTGTAACGTGAGTCACTTATACATTACTTTACTCGCGATCGACTTCACGTTCGTTCGTATAGTTTAATCGATTTTCCAATATTCAACCTTATATCACTAGCATTTATCGTTTTAATTTAAATGTTTGTCGGTTATGACATTACAGAATACGCGCATCGCGACGTCGACAGTGTCGATACAATATGGCGTCGCGTGGGCCATTCATTTGCATTTTTAAATACAAAATACGTGACAATCCGAATTTTGCGGATATATGTTGTCATACTAAAACCCTTATTTTTATAAGTTCTTTAATTTGAGATAAATTTCGATCGGATCTACGGTAACTCTTGACGGAATATTACGATATCACGGGCCATTTTGCAAGTGAAATAGTTAACTACAGTCGCGACGGTATTCTTCGATTCGAAATGTCTCACACTACCGATTGGTAGTACGAATCAAACGTTAAATTACGCATCGAAAACTAAACGCAAAGTGCCTAACGTTTTGCAGTTTGTTTCGTAGTACAACGGCAGTGTGAGTTACAAGTTTGACGGGTCGAATCGAAGAATACCGAAGCGAGATCGAAATCTATTCGAAGCGCGTTTATTCGATCTCGTATGTAGTTACTTATCGTAAGATTACGATTGAAACTCACTTTAGCCGTAAGTACTGGTGTTTTCAGTTTTGAGAGAACTATTGTTTTGACTAAACATTTGGTCAGAACAAAATTTTCTCTCAGCTAAATAGTGAAAACGCAGGTATGGGAGTATGTCGTCGCGCATGGAAGCGAGTGAGCGCAGTACAATTTATCATATAGAATGCGAAATGTCGAGTCAGATTGGCCTCTTTGGCTTTGAATGGGCTTGCAATCGGCGTCTCGTTAATGCTTACTTCTAATCAACCAGTCGTTAGGCGGGCTCGGCACTCGATTACGACTCTTACGGATACAAAGGGACACGCGACACTTCCGCGGGATAAGGATAGTTTGCTATGACTTTGTTGATTTCGTGCGAGAGCGCCGTAAGAATACAAATGCCGCTGATGTAGCTTTGAATTGTTGTCCTTTTCCATTAAGGGTCAGGAGTGTTTTCCAACATGAGAACATGACTTACGATTTATGTGTCCGTCTCGTTTATTTACGTTTTTAGGGTTCCGTAGCCAAATGGCAAAAAACGGAACCCTTATAGATTTGTCATGTCCGTCCGTCTGTCTGTCTGTCTGTCCGTCCGTATGTCACAGCCACTTTTTTCCGAAACTATAAGAGCTATACTGTTGAAACTTGGTAAGTAGATGTATACTGTGAACCGCATTAAGATTTTCACACAAAAATCAAAAGTTTTAGGGGTCTCCATACTCACTCAAAATTTTTTTTTTCATCAATCCCATACGTCACAATCTACGGACAGGTCTTCAAAAACGATATTGAGGTTTCTAACATCATTTTTTTCCAAACTGAATAGTTTGCGCGAGAGACACTTCCAAAGTGGTAAAATGTGTGCCCCCCCCCCCCCCCCCCTAAGGACACACATATAAAAAAATCACAAGTAAAATGTGTGTCACCCTGTAACTTCTAAAATAAGAGATTGATAAAACTAAAAAAAATATATGATATACATTACCATGTAAACTTCCACCGAAAATTGGTTTGAACGAGATCTAATAAGCAGTTTTTTTTTAATACGTCATAAATCGTAAACCGCAATTTATTTCACGGAACCCTTCGTGTGCGAGTCCGACTCGCACTTGGCCGCTTTTTTATTAAGGTGTGTAGTCTTTGTATTGCATGTAATGTTCGTAGATAATATTTTATCTGCAGTTTATGCAATCGATGGAAGAGTTTTAATTTACTTAAACGTACATATACTGGTACATATATGATGCTGACATTTCAGATAGGAATTGAACAGCAACAACACATATTTTAAATGCATTATTCGTAAAGACTACTCTAAAATCGAATATTTGCTCAGTTTTTTACTAAGGTATTACAGTTAAATTATATACATGAAGGTATTATTATATATAATTTCTAATAATTTTCTGACAAAATTTTCTTAATTTAACTTACTTCAAACCAAAGTCGCAACCCAAACGCCACCGTCGATTTAGAGACAGGACAAATAAAAAAATGTACAAGTTTTTGTCGTTATTAATGCCGTTATTTACGAAGAATGTAGGTTATGTATGTAGGTAAATTAAGGAACGAAAAAAATTAAATGCTATTACTTTTTAAACAAATTGAAGTCAAACGTTAAGTGTGGCATTTAAGGGTAATAGTGTCTACACTAACAAATATGTGTATCATCGTCATTAATCTTCATTACGGTTCGCTTAAGCTGCGAGTATGTGCGGTTAGCTCCAGGGAAGGCGACCTTACGTATGTTCTATAACTATACGTATCTATTTTTGTCATCCGAATCTTGAAACGGTTTTATTGCACAATAGAATGTTTGAACTTTGTTGTTTCGAGGGCCTTTGTCGAAGTACCTGGGTGTATTCCGCCTTACTCGGCTCTTAGCTACCATATTTAAAACTAGTTTTTGTAGTCTGCTTCAATTTAACATGTTTTAACTGGCAACACAGGGCAAATGAGCAGTCGTCAAGTGAATTAGTATTGCCAATTTGAACATTTAAAATTGTAACTTGAAGCTTCGTGAAATAGGCCTATTATATATATGTCTGCCTGCATACTACACACAAGAGCAAAAGTTTAGGGTCACCCTAAATTAAATAACCGCAATAGGTTTTTTTAAATATTTTATACTAGTCTTATTTACATAATAAAATACACCTACTATTCTTCGTAATACCCAAATGTATTAGCAAGTTCCGGAATCCTATCATAAAAAAAATATCAACATCTAAAAATATCTCGCTCCGTTAACGTTGTTTTTTTCATGGGTTTTTACGAGTCCGATTTTAAACCTGGTAACGTGTTTTTTTACTGTTATTTTTGAAGTTTAGATGTAAAATTTTATAAAGATCATGACAGGATTAAAATAACTGTACAACCTTGCAGTATTTTAGGAAATATGACGGTATTTCACCCACCAGAAGCTATTGCTCCACACCACGCATTTGGCATACCTTTGGAATTTTGGATACATACGATACCTAGATAACTGAAATTAAAACGTATTGGTAACTACAAAAACCTAATTCCTAATCAAGTCCATAAGGGTACGACAAAAACCTAATTCCTAATCAAGTCTATAAGGAGTAAGTACAAAAATATGAATCCATTTTTTAACCATGTTGCGTTTTGATAGAAGGTGAAAAAAATTATGGATAAATAAGTAGGTAGGTACATCTTTTTTGTAGTCGACTGTACCACCACTTACTGTCTCTTCACTTTGACGCTGCTGCGAATAACATCAAACAGAGATAAATTATACGCCGCACAGATATATTAATAACTCGATTTAGTCAGTGATAACAAGCGTAGTAATACTGTACTAATTACAGAGCTTTGAGCAGGGTCTAATTTACGGCAATGTTTTGCACTTCATTGGAGTTCAGAACGTTCATTAATTTCTACTCAATCCTAACTAAAACTAGGCGAAAATCTGCAAAGCGTGTTTGTTATAAATGCGAAATTAATTCAAAACGGCCAGCCATAAATCTCACGAGGTTTAGGGTAATAAAACAAAAAATGAGATTTACCAATTTGATAAAACAAAAAGTTTGTTTGTTGGCAAGTGCCCCATAGGACAGGCCGTAAAGTGGGCCGCGTTCGACTGTCCTTGGCTTTGGCATCTGTTTCCGATGGCCCTGCTTTTTGCGTGATTCCTACTTATAAGGTACAGTCACCGGCATCAATATGATGATTCAAAGACCGCAAAAATATCTGACACGCTCTTACGGCTCTAGGAATAGAGTTGTTATTAGATATTTTTGCGGCCTTTGTTCCATCATATTTATGCCGGTAACTGTACGTGGTACGTATTACAAGTTCTTTACTGTGGTATACTCGTTAAAATATTGATATGAAGTAACCGTTTACAGCTAGATATCTGTATAAATATGTGTCTGTGTGAATTGTATGTAGTGTACTTAATTAAATATCGTTTTTTGAACCAAAACCAATGCCACTATGTTCAATTCTTTTTTGTAAACATCGTCTGATCGACTGTCAATATTCTGAAATCAATTTGATTGTCTGTACTGGATTGGCTCTCCCGAGGCAGTCTGACTGATTTGATTTGAATCTAACGCTCAATGTTAACCTGGCTAACATTGAGCGTTAGAATCGAATCGCTATAGGCACATACGCCTGTAACGACTACTAACTACTATTATTTCTTGCAATCAATAACCATAAAAATAATAGTGAACTGAAAGTGAGAGCAAATTAATAATGTAAGACTTGAAGCTTTCGTGATTTTTACCTAAACATATTTAAAAGATATTTTTACACGGGAATAACGAGATAAGTACGGGATATTTGTTTACCTTTATTTTTGACTTTTTGACACGGGTTACACCGGCCGTAGTCAAGACGACTAAAGTAGTAAAGAAAGTAATTAAATGCGGCGTTAGACCCGAGTTAAGTAATCTTTTGAATAAATCAATAACCTAATACTTATTTAATGAACTAGCGTATGCTATTCCGACTCCGTCTGCATGCAGTCTCGTTTCAACTTTTCTATCCCCAATTTCATCCCTTTGAGGTCTGGTCATGCGATCCCTTGGAGCAGCGCAGTCCGTTACCTGGGCGTTATCATGGACAGTAAACTCAATTGGACCAAGCATATATGCAAGCTGCGTGTCACAGGTGCACAAGCTCTTGGTGCACTTAGTCCTGTATTAAACCGTAGGTGCAACCTCAGTCCTCGAACGAAATTCAGGATTTACACCACTCTTGTCAGGCCTTGTCTTACATATGCATGCCCCGTATGGAGTAGTACCTGCTTAACTAATTATGAACTATTGCAGACAATCCAAAACAAAGCTGTGAAAATTGCGTATGATACTCCATTCAAAAAGAACCTTAAAAAATTACATATTTTCGAAAATATTCAATTGTTACGTAAGTTCATAATCACCTTAACACTCAAGTTCTTCGATAAATGTAAACATCATAAACATATCTTGGTTTCAAATATTTCCAATAAGACGACTTCTGTAGGTCAATCACGTAACGCATTGTACGCGCGTCTGACAGTAAAATCACAATCTAACTGTCATTTTTCCATTTAAAATTGACATTTAGACCTTACAGACGCGCGTAAGAAAAGTTACGTGATCGACCCGATCTTAAATATATCGACGGATATGGCACTTACCGTTTACCCCAGCACTATTATTTGTTTCCTCCGACTGACGTCACACTGGTCTCTGCGCATGCGGCGGGCAGGAGCAAACATTCGAATGACCTGTCTCGCAACCCGCGTCGCCCCGTCGCGGCTTGCGTGGCGCGGCCGCGCGGGAGGCAAGGTAGCTCACTCGCTTACTATTAACTAGTTTAGTTAAATTGTATTCATGTTGCCTACGGCTAAGCACTGGTGTGTTCAATATTTTGTGTTACCCGCAATAAGCGGTATCATGTATTTACTTAATATAAATAGATCTACCTAATTTTAGTTTGTGTTCTGTTTAAAATTATATTAATAAGTCTTAATGCAAAAAGTGCACCCAATACAATGGGCCACATTAAATAAATACCCTTAGGTATATTTTTTCATACTTATAACATATGTAATCAGTTTCTTTATGTAATAATCAGAATTTTTTTATCATTGCAACCAGCTTTCAAAGGCGAAAACTAGCCTGTATAAAGTAGCTTTTAATTTTAGTTTTTCGTGTGTAAGTCTATGTGATAGTGTTCTTACATTGTACTTGTTTTAATGACAAATAAAGACCTTTTACAAATAAAAATAAATAAATAATCCCTTTGAGGGTTGATTTTAGGGGACTTAGAGCATTGTGTTTAAATCCAAATTAAAAAAATATTATCTCAGTGCAATTTTCATCTAATCAACCGTTGTGGCGTCATTGAGTAAGAAATGTTTCTTTTTCACATTTATAATATTAGCAAAACTACTTAAAGATACTAAAATAATATCAGGAAACTAGATCTTACAAACTAAAAGTTCCGAATAAAACATCTAACTACAATGCAAATGCGACAAGCTATAAGGATCCTACTTCACACGCCAATGGAACAGTAAGCTCGAGCTCTAAGCAGCATATTTTAATAATATCGCTTTAAAGGCACTACAGTCGTTTTAATAGAAACTTATTGCTGGTAGTTAGAGTGTTGAGAATTAGAAAGGTAATTGAAAGCAACGACTTGGAAGGCTGCCTCGGCCACGACTTGCGACGCATCGTTCGTATAGGTAGGTTGTTAATGACCGTCGGCGGCGCCCCCTCTCAAACGGGCACCATAAAATTTTACGGAGACAACGTTTCGTAAAATAAAGTAACACCCCGACCCATCCCTTCACACTCCAAAATAACAATGAATTCTAAGTACCTACAAGTCGCTAGTTTTCGTCGGATCAAATTTAAATAATCGTCAATTATTAAGTTATGCGGCTTATTTTATGGCTCAATTTAAAAATTCCAAAATGTAGCTGGAAGACACAAGTTACTCACTTTTTAATCTAATGATATTACCTATCTATAAATATAAAGACCGCAAATTCACTACTATATAACTACGGCATTTCGCAACTCTATTATCGCATTTCAGTAGTTGCTGGGAAGTCGTATTCATAAGCCACCAAGTTTCTAATTGGACCGCGGCATTCACTAAGTTTCGTTTCGATGTATTCATCGCTATTACAAAATAAAAACGGGTAAGGATTCGGTTCGTATCCAACAAATGACATTTATCAATCTCGCCCCAAGACTTTTTTAAATATATTATACAAATACTTGTTTATAATAAGTACGCAGTATTCTAGGGCCATTTGCCCTGCCATAAACATGAATGGCGCCAAAACGTCTCTCTTATCTTGGGCATTTCTCGGAGGGGCGGAAGCGGGGCCTTAAAGACGGTACGTCGTTCTTCAAGTGTGGCCCTAAAGGATCTCGAAATAAGGGCCGAACAGATCCCTTTGAGAAAGCACTACGTCCTCGGAGCAAATGGATTGTGAAAAAGAAACTCACCATCGATTCCGTTATTGATTTATATTTAGTTAATAGCATTCGGATTAAATCTTGAAAAATAGAATACGTTCGTACAAGAATCGGCAGAGTTTATTAAAAAATGCCGTTTGAGGGGCTCGAGAATTCTAAATCAGAATATATTTGTTTTGCAGTAAGTCCAAATTTGTATCTATTAAGAAAATTGTAGTTAAGATCACAAAATAGTTTAAATCCAAAGATAGGTATGAGACATTACTAGGTACGAGTATGTTCTTGGACTTTTACAATAAAAATAAACAGTTAGTGCAGTGGCATAAACCAACTCTAATTATATAAAAAAACCAAGTCTAATTGGTGATTTATTCAAAGTACCTAGTGGAAAATTTGTTTGAGCTTGAGTCATTTTCATTTCAGAGTTTTTGTTATTAAAAAGTTAACTAAGCGCTAAATTAAATATCACATTTTAGAGAGCGCATTAGTGTCCGTACAATTATGCATAATCCGGAAACGAAAGAGGAAAATGCGCTCTGCTGTATACATATGTATAATAAATGCAGAATTTTACTAAATTAATAATTAAACGCCGAAACCGAAAGGAACTTTAATATTATTCATTTATTGTTTGTATAGGTTACTAAATAATATTGTATTTCTCCTTTTATCAACCGTTGGACGACGTGTTGCAAAAATAATGTTTTGTTAGCTACCTCGCTTTTTATACAGAGATACAGACCTATGTGCCGTTTCAGGAACACTGACACCGGCAATGCCTATTTTCGGGAAAACAGCTGGTATTTTAATTTTTATTGGTTTTGCCCAAAAAAAAAGTGCGTTCGTGTTCACCGTATAATTTTTTGAACTGTTTTTTCACCGAGAAAATGTCTGTTAATGTTGACACTAACTTTTCATGGTAAACAAATAAAAAAAAACCGGCCAAGTGCGAGTCGGACTCGCGCACGAAGGGTTTCGTACCATTATCTATAAAACACAATTTTATTTTGTATTTTTAGTATTTGTTGTTATAGCGGCAACAGAAATACATCATCTGTGAAAATTTCAGGTGGAACTACCACGGTATCAGTGAGATACAGCCTGGTGACAGACAGACGGACGGACGGACAGCGGAGTCTTAGTAATAGGGTCCCGTTTTACTCTTTGAGTACGGAACCCTAAAAACAGTTTCAAACAATTATACGGTGACATCTATAATTCTGAGTAGAATACAGCTTTAGGCAAGCGGTGGTCGTCCATTCGAAGGACATGCCCACTCCACCTGAGCTGACGTTGCATTAGAAGAGCTAATGATGATGTGAATACATACTTAGTGAGTGTCAGTTTATAGTGGACCTGTTTCCTTTGTACGGGGTGGCCCGGAACCCTCGGTGCGCGAGTTTGACTCGCACTTGACCGGTTTTTTTTTATTTGTTCACCATGAAAAGTTAGTGTCAACATTAACAGACATTTTCTCGGTGAATAAACAGTTCAAAAAATTATACGGTGAACACGAACGCACTTTTTTTTGGGCAAAACCAATACAATGGTCACATAAATATATACATACCTACATAGGAAGATGTAATTCAAATTCAATTTGTTTTAATTCTGACCATGTCCATAGTGATTAGTATACAATTGCTTATCCTAAGTTAGTCAGGTACCTAAATCTAATATTACACTATAATCTCCACTTATAATAAATCTCTAAATTAAAAAAAGAATCAGCCAGTTTGAAACTAAGCTTTGCGCGGTTCGAATGTTCTCAGCATCCCATGAACGGAAAAATATGAAACATTTTATATAGGTACATTATTATTCTAGCTGCAACTTAGGATAGTTTTTATCCGACTGCGACAGTTAATTAATTTTCCGAAATATACGACTTTATTTAATTTTTCATTTATTTTTATTGAAATCAAACGCTGCTCCAACTGTCAGCTATAAGAACCGTCAAATTTTCGTCAAAATGGCGGAATTGCTTTGCCTTTCACTTATTAATAATTTAAATCCCGTCTACGATAGACCTTTACGAGACAAATGCTAAAATATAAACCATAAAAAAATATTCGATTCTGATATGAGAACTTATATGCGCAAATGTCGTTTTATGTCGTAATTTCAATAAATGAAATCAACAAATTTGAACAATATAATTAACACGAATTTGTTTTTTTTGAATGACAATGGCACGCGCTCGGCGCATTCAGCCAAAGTACCTGCGGCGCTACCACGAAAACCGATACTCAATGTTCATATATTTGCATCCCTGTCACTCGAGTATGGTTAGTGCGATAGAGATAGAGATACCCGAATATTTTCGAATTCCGAAGTTCGTGGTTATAGCTCAGGAATCGAAAATATGGTAAATAATCATAATGTATTTTCTCGAAAAAGAATTTAAAATAAATATAGTCAAATGGAGAAAAAAACAAAGCAAGAGGTTATATAGGTAATGATTAAGTTATAAGAGTCCAAAGTTTTAAGAGGGGGTATGTTCTGTCCCTTTTCCGCAAAACGCACCTTCATATGAAACGATTGTTTTTTACTATGACGCTCGAGTATATTGACGTCACAGTCCCTCATCGTTTTCTCACTCTAACAAGCGACATTAAAACTTATGTAGCTTCATAATTTTTTGAGATATTTGAATGAGTGCAAAGTTTGTATGGGAAAAACTACTTTTTTTTAAATAGAGACTTAAAACTTTGTAGAGAAATTATTCATTAGAATACAAATAAAGTACCTAGATTCAGTGTTTTAAAAAAATCTACCCCTAAGGGGGTAAAATAGGGGTGCAAATTTTGTATGGGGGAAACAATATTTTTTTTAAATAGAGACTTAAAACTTTGTAGAAAGCTTAGTCATCAGAATACAAATTAAGTACTTTCAGCGTTTTAGAAAATTCTACCCCTAAAAATAGGGGGCTAAAATAGGGGTGCAAAGTTTGTATGTGGGAAACTATTTTTTTTAGCTAGAGTCCTAAAACTTTGTAGAAAGATTATTTAAATACAAAGAAAGTACTTTCAGCGTTTTGGAACATTTCACCCCTAAGGGGGTAAAATAGGGTGCAAAGTTTGTATGGGAAAAACATATTTTTTTTAATAGAGACTTAAAATTTTGACGAAAAATTACTTATTAGAACATGAAAAATACTACATTCGGCGTTTTACAAAAATCATTCCCTAAGGGGGTTAAAAAAGGGGGCAAGGTTTGTATGGGGAACACTTTTTCTGAGCTAGACACTTAAAACTTTGTAGAAAGATTACTTATAAAAATACAAAAAAAAGACTTTCAGCGTTTTGAAAAAATCTATCCCTAAGGGGGATAAAAAGGGGTGCAAAGTTTTTATCAGGGAAAGTTTATGTTTTTGAGTTAGAGACTTGAAATTTTGTAGAAAGATTACTTACTAAAATACAAAAAAAGAACACAAATCGTTTTAGAAAATTCCAACCCTAATAGGGTTAAAAAGGAGAGCAAGCTTTGCATGGGCAACACTTTTTTTTGAGTTAGACTTAAAACTTTGCAAAAAGATTACTTATTAGAATACTAAAAAAGAACTTTCAGCGTTTTAGAAAACTCCATCCCTAAGGGGATCCTTAAGATCCTTAAGAAGGGTAGCCAGTGTTGTGTGGGAAAAACTTTTTTTTTTACTAGACTTAAAACTATTCAAAATGTTACTTATTAAAATTAATAATAAAGTACTTTCAGAGTTTTAGAAAATTCCACCCCTAAGGGGATTAAGAAAGCTTTGTATGGGCAACACTTTTTTTGAGCTAGAGACTTAAAAGTTTACGAAAAAAGTTCTTTCAGCGATTAGAAAAATTCAACCTCTAAGGGGGTTTAAAAGGGGGTTCAAATTTTAAATGGCGAGCAATAAAATTTTAAAGTGTGAGTAAGAGATTTTTAACTTCGGTCTTATTCTGTACGTTAAAAGACTACAAAACTGATTTCAGAGTTTTTCCAAATTCATCCCCTAAGAGTGTTAAAATTGGTTCAAAGTTTGAGTATTTCAAGGCATTGTTAAAGTATGAGATTTTTAACTTTGGTTTTAGACTGTTTGTTCACAAACTAGAAAAAAACATCAACTTTTTTTTAATTATCCCCTAAAAGAGGGTTCAAATTTTGTATTGAGAGAAATCATTTTCTAAGACGATAAAAAGTTCTACGCGGACGAAGTCGCGGGCAACAGCTAGTATTATATACAGAGCCTCTCATGTGCACCGAGTCCCAGTGCTTCCACACAGCGCAGGCAGGAGACTCCAGCACCAGACCGCACGAGGCTGTTGGAGCTGTCACGCACGCGGCGCATCAGGGAGGCGGTTCTCTTACGTATTATTGCACTGAAACCATCAGTACGTGCCTCCGCAAACATACCTGATGCGCTATAAAAGCGGGGCAAGTAATGCATTAATGTTTCACATTGTGTCCAAATTTTCCCAAAATAATTCAATTCAATTCAATTTATTCCATAACAATAGAAACCGTGTCGGAAATCATAAGGCTAATTACAATATTCATTACATTATACATTACATTATAATAATATATCATATCACGGAACATAACAACATTTCAATCAGAAGTAAATTCATTGATGTCATAGTAACTGTGGACGACGCGTGGCGTCGACGGGGTCGATGTGTGACAGGCCCGAGTTTGACCTACGCGACCCTAACAGCCACCTAACAATGGGCGTTTTAAAGATAGTTAGAAAAATAGCAGAGGATTTGTCAGGGTTCCGGGTCCGTTATTTAGTATAGAGGCAAACGGCAATGGCCTCTCCCTCAAGCGCTGTGCCTGCTAAACCGTAATCTCTCTTGACTGTTAAACCGTAACCGTGATTCAATTAGTGCATGATAGACCACAACCAGCTGTTTTGTCGTAAAATACAGACTATAATCTTCACTTTGTAATCATAATTGAGGCAAAATACGCCCATTTTAAAATCATACACTTTTCAAACTAGACACTTAAAGTGAAAATGCCCAACAAGTATCTGCTTATAGTTTACAGTTGTATTTCCGACACAAACTGTTTTTTTTTTAACTTGTGATGTCGTGCCGTTCTAATTATCTCGAACGTTTTGAGTCAGGCAGGCAAAGATGGCGCTTTCGCATGACTACATATTCATGGAAAACTCGATGCGGCTAAGTCGGAATTCGTCACCCGTTTCACTTGCGAAACTTTGTTACTCATGAATATTAAGCAGATAATGCAGTTATAATATACGCGCTGCCAATATAAATGTTGAATTTATGCTCACTTGGCTTCATTTTCGCTGTCTGATTTATGCAGTGAAGTTGAAGCGATGAGATAATCTATTTAATTAAATACGTGTTGACTTTAATTTTTGTCGCTTTTATGGACTAAATTTGCGAATTCAGTCTTCAAATTACATTAGTTTTAATACTTTTAATAAATCATATTTTTTAATACCTACAAAAGTTACTATTAGTCATTGAAGAGTCACCTTCTGGCTGGATCTGCAATCATCAGATCAATTTGATACTACCAAATTATTGTATTGTTATCCACAGAAACTTTAATATTGAAAAAAGGATTAAATTTTAATAAATAAGTAATGTGTATGTATAGTCCCAAAGTTAAAAGGAAAGGGATGGAGGAGGCCTTTGCCAAACGGCAAACAGACCGAACCGATGTTGTCGAATTTTAATGTTATTGTTAAAAATGTAAATGTAAACTTAAGTGTCTGAATAAAAGGCTTATATTATTATTATTTTATTATTATGTATAGTCCCCAACACGCACTTGGCCAACGTGGGACTACTGCCCGCTCCCTCCCATCCATTAGAGGATGCCTGTGCCCAGTAGTGGGACGATATTATATAGGCTGATTTATTATTGAAATTTGCATTCAAAGAAATCTGATACCAACCATAAAACTTGAGTGTAAAATGGATTATTTGGTTTTCAGAGGTGAGGCAAGATTTTTTTTTAAAACATTGAGTGCAGTATTGTTTAACCTTAAAAATAAAATAATATCTCCATAGAGCAAAATATCCAATCTTCAAAATTAAGATACTACTTATACCTACTTTCTCTTCATGTCGCATAGCCACGGGACACCCTGTACAAAGACGATGAAAATTTACTTGCAAAATTTGTTAACATTAGACATATATACAAGAACAGATAGACTTATGTTACGTTACGTTACTGGAGTAACGAGGCAAATTCTAGTTCTCGAAAAAAAATACGTATGGCTATAACATGGTTTTCAAATTCTAGAATCTGACACTCGAGATATTCGTTATGCAACGAGTGGTCGTAACGACCAGCGGGTGTAGCATGGTTGCCATTTTATCACTTACCGCTGTGGATAAGACATGCGTCACGTTCTGACAAGTATAGTGCGAGAGTGACGGATACACAACGATAAATAAAATGGCAAACTTTCCCGATTTGCGTACGCGCTACGGGAAATAAAGAAAACCAACGACTTTAAGACCGCGCTGGCAACATATTACGCGTACAGTTATGCCTGGCTCATCTATGGAATTATCCCCTGGGGAAATAGCACCGATGCTTCCACCATATTCACCATGCAGAAAAAAACTTATAAGAATACTAGTAAACCTAAAACAAGTAGACAGTGTAGAAAATACGACAATAGAGAGATCTCTCAGGGACCGAAGTCCAATGAGAGTTGTTTGGATGTTATATTTATGCAACTGATTTAAGAAACTTCGATAGTGCGATGCAGAACTCGTCAGATTTGACAGGAGTGACGCCACATCAGCCCCCTTTGAGACGGAGGGGTCAGTGATGTATGAAGAGAGAGTGCAGCTTGCCAGTGCTCAGAGCCAGCGTGGCGAGCGAGCGCTCAGAGCCAGGGTGGCGAGCGGAGAGAGAGAGAGAGAGAGAGTCTGGCTTGCCGAGAAGAGTCGGGCGTCAGTCAGGATATTCAGAGTTGCGCTTATGTCCATTGTCGGGGTCACCAATGTAGAAGATACGACAATAGAGAGATCTCTCAGGGACCGAAGTCCAATGAGAGTTGTTTGGATGTTATATTTATGCAACTGATTTAAGAAACTTCGATAGTGCGATGCAGAACTCGTCAGATTTGACAGGAGTGACGCCACAACAGTAATCGCTGCCACAATATTATAGGGATCAATGTTGCACTTTTATCAACTTGAAATTTGAAGTTTGTCAGAGTGACACTAGGTCTAAATTGAAGTATCCCGAGAATGTAACCCGCACTTTACCAAACACAGAATACTCACTCTACCATCCATATACTCGTACATCTTAGAAATATGTAAATTTTTCCGCAAATACTCAGAATTCTATACCAAACGAGAAAACACACCTGTACCATATGCTTTACGAAATACAACCAGATTAATAGAACCCGGATTGAAACTCCACTCATCCAGCCCTTTAATAATTAACCGACTTCAAAAAAGGAGGAGGTTCTCAATTCGTCTGTATTTTTTTTTATGTGTGTATGTTACGCGATATTACGGTAATTTATGAACCGATTTGAAATTTATTTTCTTTGGGTGATTGGTCCCGTTGTCACCAAAATCCGGTTCTGATGATGGGATCCTGGAGAAATTGAGGGAACTCTTCAAATTTTATAGGAAAACTTGACGCAATTTGGCTACTGATTTGAAGTGGGTTAAAATTTTGTTTTGAAAATACAATTATGTCCATAATAAGCCAAGTAAAACAAATTCTTATAAATAAACGTATTTTTTTTAGTGAATACTTAGAAGACAAATTACCTTAACAAAGTAAGTTCTTTTATCACTAGTCACTTCTAGTGACCTTATACAAACAAACATTAACTACAATTAGGTTCAAAGAGATTTGTTATAGCTATTATTATATTACTTTAAGCTTTGTTAGTTTTTAAGTTAGTATTTAAATTCAATACTATATTACATTTGCGATGCCCTTGCATGAATGCAAATAAATTACTCGATTTCGTGGTTTTGACATTCTTAGTATTTTAAATAATATTAGCTGGGGACCGATTTTTGACTTTCGAGCGCTCGAAAATTAAACAAAAATAAATACGATTGTAGTGTCAAAATTGCAGGCTATTACTTTCTACCGATATAATTAAATACGAGTGGTGAATACCACTCGTTTTTTAATTTTCTATCGCTATTTCAATTTAGAATTCCATTATTTATGTTATGACCATTTTCGAGTGAAAGAGTCGAGCGCTCGAAAGTCAAAAATCGGTCCCCTGATCTCGTGTTGTCGACATTGTACATGGGATATTATTAAATTACTATTAAATACCTACCTTAATATGATGACGACCCTTTTCGGTGACGTTTTTGACATGCTATTTTAATGTATTTTTTTGATTTTGCCGTATTTGTCTTGTTTTATAATTCTGTTGTATTTTATTTATCAAATGTATAGACGACCACAATAGGGATTCTTTTAAATTGACATGAATGTAATTTATAATGAAGTCTGTATTGTGTAATAAATAAATCTAAATCATGGGTTTTTTCTCTCGATTCAGTTTTTGGAAATTTTATAAGACATATTTTTTTTAATAAAGGCATCCTTGTGAAACCTAGCTGGTATCGCATTGGATCGCATAATGGTTTTTAGACTAATGCAGATTCGCATAATTGGTTTGGCATAATTATTTGTGGCATAATAGTACTTTCGCATAGTAATATTTTGGCCTACTGTTTTTCTGGCATACTACGCTATTAGCATAATTTTAGCTAGACTAATTTGTATTGGCCGAATAAACATTAGGCATACTATTGTTTGGGCTAATAATTATTTGGTATATCTGTCACTATCCATAATTTCAGTTGTCTAAAAGAATGAAACTGGTCAAAATACCTAAAATGATATTATTCGTTTTTCCGCTCTTTTATAACAAAAATAACCTCGAAGACGAAAGCGGGAGCAAAGCTCCGGCTTCCGTCTTCTAACCTATCCGCGATTCGAGTCGGTTTTGCCAAAAAAATATTTGATGCCCACCCTTTGAACAGAGGCTTAGTGGCAAAACCGACTCGGATCGCGGATAGGTTAGAAGACGGAAGCGGGAGCTTTGCTCCCGCTTTCGTCTTCGAAGTTGTTTTTTTTATAAAAGAGCGGTAAAACCTTTTATTAAAACTTACTACTAATGACAATTAGGCAATTTACTACTAAGACAACCATAGGCTAAAATCACTAAAATCTAAATTTTTAGATTTTAGGGATTTTGAAAGTAGGTTATTTAACGTCAGTTTTTTTAAAGTTTAGACATTGTGATACGTACCCCTTTTAATAGTGTTATGGGTTGTCCTGGGTGTTAAAATAACGGGCACTTCGTACACAGTTTATGGTGTTTATTTATCTAACAACTAAACCTAGCTTATAATTTATTTTATTTATTCGTATGGCATTACTAAATTACAGAGTCGCTTTACTTAACTATTATAATGTAATGTCTAAATTCTTCACCCATTGGGTAGCGTTTGCGTCAGGTGAGTGCAGGTCTAAGATATTCCCAGAGAATTTCCGGTTCGGACAGTCGTTGATTATGTGGTGAATCGACTGCACAGGCGCTCCGCAGTCGCACGCTGGTGATGCGCGCCAACCACATCTATGCAGGTACTCCGCACAGCGTCCGTGTTCGGTGCGCAATCTGTTGAACTGGCACCATAGCCTTCTGGGTGCTGAGAAGCCCCAAGGTTTGCATGTGGGGTCGTAAGTGCTCGGACTGCTGGCTGGAGCGTTGGACCGCCACTCTGCTTTCCAAGCTTCCTTCATACCGAAGCCATGATGTTTCAGGTTATGGGCGGTCTGGTAAGGAGGATGCCGGGACCTCAATCGATGCTGTGGTGGATGTTGAAATTCCTGGTAGGCGGGCATATTTGGGTTGTTGTATATTTTATTGGCCTCCTTCAATAGCGCTTGCTGCCGCCTGAGGTGCGGCGGTGGGATATGGCTTAGAGCTGGGAGCCATTGTACAGGAGTGGATTTGATGGTACCCGATATGCAACGCATAGTAGTTCGTAGTTGTACATCGATTTTGTCCGTGTGAGAGCTATTCAGCCAGGCTGGAGCACAATATTCACCTGCTGAGTAGACTAGGCTCAGCCCTGTGGTGCGAAGGACATCAGCATTAGCTCCCCAAGTTGTGCCAGTTAATTTATGGAGAATGTTGTTCCGAGTTCCGAGTTTCTTACTTAGCTTTTGAAGGTGTTATATGTATTATAATTAATTAAGTGGGCGCCAGGAGAATTTTCGTCAGATGTTCGACTGGAAATATTCTGCCTAACAAATGTAGTAGGTAAGCATTCCAATTAGTTCAGCCTTGTGGATCCGGCCGTGTACAGAAAGGGCGTGTCGTTAGTCCCTTTTTGTAGTATCAACGGCGCACAAAAACAACAAAACAATAAAATCACAGCCACTAGTCGGATGTCCAAATTCTGACAGCAATCTCGATAGTAGGTAGTTCGTTAAACTATTTCGGTATTTACATTTTGAATTCTATATCACAGAACCAGTGGAGGATGTCTGCATTATTTGCCAGCACAAGTCTTTTTATTTTTCTGACACCCGCAAATGAGTATTATTCTTAACTACGAAATCTTTAACATACATTAAAACCATAATAAAATAGAAAAAGATTGTCCGGCACAGGACTCGAACCTCCTTCCTTAAGTTCGTCATACCACTCGTTTACCGCTGGGCTATGAGTACACTTAGATTGTGCATCTAAAATGGTAACCTATTGTAGTGGCAATCAGTGTAAAATCCGCTTGCAACCTTATCCCAAAGCCATAAGGTCTATATTTGCTGAAACCTCCATACACAACATTGGGCATATCACAATAGGATAATAGCGTTATGCATTTTCATATTATGTGAATTGATTATTATGGGTATTCATGTTTATGTTTTTTGTTATTAGTTTTAATGATGGTTATGCTTTCTGTATTTATGCTTTTTAATCTTATGCGTAAAAATTATGCGAAATGTGACTTATGCATATCTTATTTTCGGTTTAATGTAATTAAGCGTAACCATATTAGTAAGTCACATTGCACGTAGAACCGATGGCCGTTGGGGCGGAAAGGTTCTCTTGTGGTGACCACGTACCGGAAGGCGAAGAGTGGGTAGGCCCACAAGGTGGAATGATGACCTGGTAAAGGTCGCGGGAGTCCGCTTGATGCGGGTGGCGCAGGACCGGACATTTTGGCACTCTTTGGGGGAGGCCTATGTCCAGTAGTGCTGTGGACGTCTTTTGGCTGATATGATGATGATGATGATGATATTAGTAATTAATGATTTTATGCCTCTCAATAGTAAACCGATCTAGCTCACATAGCCGCTAGTCTTATGTTTCCGAGGAACCGATTGATTAAACTTTTCCAACGAGCGTTAAGACCACTCCACTGTCGTTTTCCTATACAAAAAAAATATTTATATGTACCTTAGTGTAAGAAACGTTACGCAATCGACCAGTTAGTCAAGCTTTAGTTTCAAGTACAGCGATTTACCTATATAGTCAAAAATACTGTAGGTAAACGCCTTTAACAACATAAAACGAAGTCACTAAAATGAGCGTCGATGGGAACGACGTATGAAATGTTGTTCTATTTTGGGTATAAGTAGTTATTCTTAACATTGTACATGTTTAACAAGGGGCGTATGAGGAATATTGCAAACGAGAGTCTATCAGGAGCCCGACGCCGTAAGGCGGAGGGCTTTTGATGACTCGAGTTTGCAATATCCTTACGCCCGTGTTATACACAATGTTTTTCATCACATTTGCGAGGAAATAAATAAATAATAAATAAATAAATATTACGGGACAATCTTACGCAAATCAACCTAGGCCCACGGTAAGCTCAATAAGGCTTGTGTTGTGGGTACTAGGAGATGATATATATATAATAAATAGATACATACATATAGATACTTATATACATATATAACCTCCATAACTCAGGAACAAATATTCGTGATAAACACACAAATAATTGCCCTGACCGGGATTCGAACCCGGGACCTCCAGCTTCGTAGGCAGAGTCACTACCCACTGGGCTACGGAAGCCGTTAAACAACCACAAAAGACAGAAAAACGTATGGTTTTATACAAGCGCATCAATCAAATGTTGACGAAATTGACAACTTCACTTCTAGATCAGTGCGAGTGGAGGGTGGAGCTTCAATATTTCAACCAATCACAGAGCATGGAGCATGTGCAGTGTGCAGGGCACGGCCTGCTCGATTTTTTTCCAACCAATCACAGAGCAGAATTCTTGCCGTCCAGATTTGCTTAACCAATCAGATCACACACAAGCTCATTACTTCCCTTGGGACCATTTTTTCCCGCGGGAACATTTAAGGCCATTGTCCTTCTGTATACAGGCAAGGAATAACACCATTTATGAGCAAGTGTGATGAAAAAATATTCTCGTTCAAAAAAGCGATTTGATATAGTACAATTCAATGCTAGTGCGGAAAGTATGTCATTACTTCACGAGTGCCGAGATATATCTCGGGACGAGTGAAGAATGACATTTACGCACATGTATCGAACGACGTTTTTTAATACAGTTTCGAAAAAATAAGAAAAACAACAAGTAAAATAGTACATTTTACAACTAGTGTGAAAATAATGTCTTTTTACCACTAGTACCGAGGTATCTTGCCACGAGCTGAAAGCGAGTGGCAAGACTCGGTACGAGTGGTAAAAGACATTTCACACGTGTTGTAAACGACGTTTTTTAATACAATTGCGAAAAAATAATAAATTGATATTCGTCATTTATTAATGAATTCTTTAAATAAATTTATATTATTGTACCTCGATCTCAACTGTTAGTGGCTGCATCGAAACTTCTGCTTGCGTATGCGCTCCTGGTACCTATAGGTGGACCGTTTAACTCGGTCCTCGCCTGCGCGGCGCGCGGGTGCAGGGGTATGACTATAACGGGCTGCGGGCGACGTGCGGAAGGCTAACCCCGGCGCCCGCACCCCGTTATCGTCATACCCCTGCACCCGCGCGCTGCGCAAGCGAGGAATGAGTTAAGCGGTCTACCTACAGATGCGTACATTTTCAGCTTCAAAAATGACTTTCATACTAACGCGATCAAAAATAAATACTCCTAGTATTCGTAAGCGTTTTTAATTTCATAATTTCCAAGTAAAAAATCTAATATAAAATTACTGCGTTTCGAAAGTATAGTTTGGAACTAAAAAGTAAAAAGCACTAGTGCGAGAAATTGAGCTTCTCGCACGCTACGCAGCCACAAAAAGTACCACTTTTTGAGCAACTGTATTAAAAACAGTTTTTTTTTAACAACATCATTATTTTTCAACTGTATTACAATGATGTTACAGGATTAATAATATAAAAGTTTCAAATTCCTTAAGTACTTGTAGATTTTCTTATTTTTTCGCAACTGTATTAAAAAAACGTCGTTCGACACACGTGGAAAAGTAAAAAGCACTAGTGCGCAAAATACAACTTTGCGCACGATTTGCAGCTACTAAAAGTACCACTTTTTGAGCAACTGTATTAAAAAACCTTTTTTAATACAGTTGCTCAAAAAGTGGTACTTTTTGTAGCTGCAAATCGTGCGCAAAGTTGTATTTTGCGCACTAGTGCTTTTTACTTTTCCACATGTGTACTAATAAATAAGAAAAACAACGAGTAAGGTATTTGAAACTTTTATATTATTAATTCTGTAACATCATTGTAATACTTAGGTACAGTTAAAAATAATGAAGTTGTTCAAAAAAATTTTTTTTAAATGCTGTTCTTACTTATTGTTTTTCTTATTTTTTCGCAACTGTATTTTAAAAAACGTCGTTCGATACACGTGCAGAATTGTCATTCTTCACTCGTCCCGAGTCTTACCTTACTTAAGATATCTCGGCACTCGTGAAGTAATGACATACTTTCCGCACTAGCATCGAAATGTATTATTTCGATATCATTTGGAATGGATAAGTTCGAATACGAAACGAGAATTGCCGGTATTATTTCTGATACTCGAGATATTGGGGTTCCATTTGGAAACTCTAGCGGCCACCACGGCGCCATAATGCACTTAACAGAGACTGTTATTGGAAAATGCCATTTAAAGGTTGGTTGTTGTCATTGTTCTGCCTAATGCCTATAAGAGTTGCATATTTTATTGCTCAAAACACTGTAAAAAATACTAAAAAGTTGATTGGATGATACTGTGTCATCCAAGTCCACAGTTTAATTGTTTTTTAGGGTTCCGTACTCAAAGAGTAAAACGGGACCCTATTACTAAGACTCCGCTGTCCGTCTGTCTGTCTGTCTGTCTGTCTGTCTGTCTCTCTCTTCTCTCATCTCATTGACCGTGATAGTAAGACAGTTGACATTTCACAAATACTAAAAAAACAGAATAAATAAATATATTTTTTTAATTTTTTTTTCTTTTACAATCTTACACAAATCGACGTTGGTAGTCCCAAACAAAGCAAAGCTTGTACTATGGGTACTAAACGACGATAAACATACTTTTATAGATAAATAAATACTTAAATACACAGAAAACATCCATGACTAAGGAACAAATATTTGTGCTCATCACACAAATAAATGCCCTTACCGGGATTTGAACCCGGGACCTCCAGCTACGTAGGCAGGGTCTCTACCAACTAGGCTACTGGAGGCTCCCTACAACAAACGTGTTTTTTTGCCGTTTTTATAGATAATGGTACGGAACCCCTCGTGTGCGAGTCCGACTCGCACTTGGCCGTTTTTATTTTTCAATAGTAGGTAGTTCTTCATCCTAATCCATTCTGACCTGATTATGTTTGTTCGAACTCCATAAATAAAAAACCTAACAAATACTTGCAGCCACTTCCATGTTATCGAGCTCTCCATGTAATGGAACTTGTCAACCCGCCTCAGCAGATCCTCGGCAAGTCAAACGACCAGTGTCTCTTGACTGTGGATATCCAGTGACACCACTTCAGTCTTCTTGACACTGGTCTTAGGGCCCAATCGGCAGCAAGGCTCGCTTCAATCGGATATGAGCTGCTACGGACGAATCTGAACCTATAAATTAATCTATTTTATTCTTATTATTCTCTTATAAATACTACTTTTTAGGGTTCCGTACTCAAAGAGTAAAACGGGGCCCTATTACTAAGACTTTGCTGTCCGTCCGCCCGTCCGTCTGTCCGTCACCAGGCTGTATCTCAAGAACCGTGATAGCTAGAGAGTTCAAATTTTCACAGATTATGTATTTATGTTGCCGCTATAACAAGAAATACTAAAAACAAAATAAAATATTTTTTTAAGGCCCCATACAACAAACGTGATTTTTTTGCCGTTTTTATAGATAATGGTACAGAACCCTACGTGCGCGAGTCCAACTCGCACTTGGCCGGTTTTTATGGAATCCAGTGACCAAAAAATGCCATACGATAAATAAATAAATGAGCTGCTGCAGCCAAATGATCAGTTAACCGTGTCATCGGTGGTACTTATATGTCTACCATGTCCTGCCTTCCACAATCGATACATGTTATCGTTCCGCCCCTTTTCCGTTATAGTTTAACTTAAATTGATAAACATGCAATGCGCATTGAAATAATTTATGTACTTAGGTGTATTACTTACAAACAAAAAACATTTCGTTCCGTTGAAAATCATGTAGATTAATTCTCCTTTCAGTTAATAAGGGTCGATACAGTCTGGTTTTATTTAAACTGGAATCTAACCATCGATATTGGTTTGGCATTAAAAAGCACCTAGTTCAGTTTTTCGCTTGAAGTAATAACTTCGTTCATTATTCGTTTACCCGGATATTAGTATAAAATTACGGAATAGGATGAGATTGTTTGGAAACAAGCAATGTCCGCTTATTAGAGGGGCCAGTGTAATAAAAACATCGCCTTATTACAACCCGGGTCTCTCGCCCTTTAGGGAACTCGAAAATTCAAATTTGAACATAAAACGATTTGTTTTTGTTTGCGTAATAAAAATAATCTGAAGTTTAACGGCATGAGATTTTATGCGACAAATAACAGCTCAATGTTACGCCTTTGAGACCATAATCGTCATCGGTAATATTTCGAGTACCTATTTGGTATGTTGGCTGAACTGGTATGAAAATATTATGCGCAAATATTTTGCACTACACTAACAAGTATAATATGATCTCTTCCTAATAACTGTTTGTCTTATTGTTTTTTCATCACATTTGCTCTTTAATGGCTGCATAACGCGCAGGCGTAGGAACATAGCTACGAAAGCGTACTCGTACATTACGCCATTGGGCGTGATGGTTTTTTTCTTACATTGTGTCCGTCATTTATACGTCAGTTATAACCAAAAGAAGATTTTAAATTAAAAACAGTGTTTGGAAACCTATTTCTATAAATATTTGTAAAAACATTTTGTAATTTTGTGTACCTATGAGTAAAATATTATTCAAATAGGGAACATTACTGCAATGTTCTGCCGCCAGAGGCAGCACTACCACTAATAGTAAACCAGTATAGGAATATAGGGATTCACACGCACATGCACAATTGACTGTCCAATGAGTGACAAGGATGCTTGCATAGACAATACCGCAAGTGGGACCGAGATACAATGTCAACGCTGCTAGTGTCGCCACCTACGAAGAGTTTTGCGTTATGTTCCCTATTCAATAAAATAGATGACTAACATTTTTGCTTTAAATGTATTTTTCACTTCTCATGCTCGCAAAGTTCGCCTTTGTGCTGGATATACGCTGCACTAAATGCCACTTTTATGCTCTAGTGCACAAAGTAAAATTGTTTTAAAGACAAAGATAATCGGGCCTAACAGCCACCACACACACAATAAAACTTCGTAGAATAAACTTGTCATTTGATTTGAAATCATCATCATCATCATATCAGCCGAAAAACGTCCACTGCTAGACAAAGGCCTCCCCCAAAGAGTGCCACAATGGCCGGTCCTGCGCCACCCGCATCCAGCGGACTCCCGCGACCTTTACCAGGTCATCAGTCCACCTGGCGGGGAGCCTACCCACGCCGCGCCTTCCGGTACGTAGTTGCCACTCGAGAACCTTTCCGCCCCAACGGCCATCGGTTCTACGTGCAATGTGCCCCACCCACTGCCACTTAAGTTTAGCAATTCGGAGGGCTATATCGGTTACCTTGATTTGAATTGCTTTAATAAATTTCACATCCGTATTTTCCATTACTAAATTAATAAAACTAGATAAAATTTTCATACACACCAGAGAGGGTAACAGCAGAAAAAAGTATTATTGTAATGGATGTCTACAACATTTTCCATCTAACCAAAAATCGGATCAACATAAGAAAATGGGGTGTGATGAAAAAGCTGTCTTGCTTCCTGATGAAGATGATAAAACAATCAAATTTAAAAACTATCAACATAAAATGAAAGTTCCTTTTACTGTCTACGCTGACTTTGAGTGTATTTTATTTTCTGTTAATAGAATAGAAAAAGCAGTGACACTAAAAACACTTTTAATATTAAGAGTGCTCTACAAAAAAGCGCTCGCTCAGAATTCGGTATTTTGACACGAGTAGTGCGTTTGTGTGTGTAAATACTACTACCACCCACACAAACGTACCTAACACCCACATGCACAGCGCGATCGCACCAGCCGCGGGTGCCGTCCCTTTCTAGCTATATGTAAGTGCGATCGGGATAGAACTAACCGCGGAGCTTGCCGATGCAAATAGCTGTATAGCGCACCGTTTGAATTAACTCCGTGACCGATATTGATACTTGCACTAAAAAATGGTAAGTATTACTTCGCTAACATGATGTTCTAGAACATCATGTTAGCGAAGTTAGATAACTTGAATAAAGTAAGTATTTGATTTTTGAGCACAGGTTTTCTATTTGTATTAAAATACTATGATATGACAAAGTACTTATAATATTTAGTTTCGTTTAATTAGTATAAAATAAACTAACGAGTTTTAAAGTTGTCAGTAATAAGAATAATAATTTGTTTTACGGATATTAATAGTTTGCATGTTATCTGAGTCTAATTTATATATAGTTATGTAATGAAATTATACCAGTAGACCCACCACTAGGAAATAACTGGGTACTTACGTATTCATTTCTTGAAGAAATTTTTTTTTGTTATGGACAGTAAAAAAAACTGCCCTTCATAGAAATTGCTAATGTCCGTTACTTACCAAAGGAACTGAAAATTATAAATTATTACAGCTTTTTATCTAGAATACAATTAATTAATGCGTGACTTTATTCAAAAGCCTAAAACCTCAGATCATAAAAAGGAAAAGATATGAAACGGGGGCTTGGCGCGTGTCGGTGCGACATGGCCAAATGGGCATGTCACTGCCCACCGCATGTTAGTCGCAATTCGCCGTGAATCTGAAATGTTCTTCCACGTTTACTCAAAATGCCGAAACGTAGCGTGGTTACATGCAAAAATAGGAATGAAACTAAAACCTACATGAATGGTGGAGTCACGCACCACATGTTAGTATTAGTATTTTCACTTAAGTCAGTAAAAACTAATATTTTAACAAATAAACGCAACGCCGCATCATTTCTCGGGATCGAACTAACATATCGAACGAAAAAGCATATTTTTGTTCTTTGCGTTGTACCTACATTGAACGTTCAATACAGTAAACCACGGCGCAATGTATTAAACCACTATGGATATGGACGATGCTTGAATTTTTTAGTGGTACGGCCGCTGCTTGGCGTCGCAAACTAGAGCGGTGCCAAAGTGCAGTTACAATTTACGCGTAATCGATAAAATAGAAGTACGATATCATACTAGTTATTTTATTTCGACTACTTTCGCTGTTTTATTTTATTTCATTACGTGTTTTAGTTGGGTGCCTATCTTAAAGGTAACTAATAACATACTAATAAGATTAAAAGGCACAAAATGTTTACGGTACCTACTAATAAGATTTTCACTAAGTTGCAGTATGAACGATAAATAGACATATTAAAATTGTATATACAAGTATATAATTTAGTTGCAAATGGCTCCAGAACAACTTAAAACGTGATGTCAAATTGTTTATTATTTTATTTCATATTTTTTATATACTTGCTTACTTAACATACATATTTATACAAGTACAACCAAACCACAGTCTTTACATAATTTAAAATATACACAACATTACTCACATTCCAATAAGATATTCATTCCCTTCCGACAATATTAATTAGAATTAAAACTTATTATATGTAAGGGTCTGACTGAAAATCAGCCTTGCAGTGTAGGTACTCAGTAGGTACTCACTGCAACAGTATGCTGAGTCTAGCCCCTTTTTGGCATCACAAAATGTAAATGCCTCGTACGATATTGTTTAAGTGTGTTTGTCTATTCCTAAGTCTAATTTGTACACTGTTCCTTTTGTATAAAATGTGATGTTAAATAAAGTTTTTCTATGTCTATGTCTATGTCTATGTTATTACCAATAATTTATTTTAAATGAGTATTTTTTTACTTTCATTTGAAATGTGATAATTGAAGAAGAAATCTCGGTTTCTTATTACAGTTTTCCAAAGAATCCGAGTAGGTACTAAAAAAATGGATAGATGCTACTGGCAGAGGTCCTAACTGGTTTCCTGTACAGAGAAGAGTTAATGTGTTCGTAACATTTTCAAGAAAAATGTTTCCAACCACTTAATAAGAGCCGTACACTTTTCGAATATTTGACACCTCGCTTGCTTGAAACCTAGGTGTAAAATGTATGGTAACACATCTTCGCACATCTTTGGTGGATACTCGCCCTTAGCCTTAAATCTCGTAATATGAGTAATGGACATATTATTTCGCGCCAAAATGCGAGTCGGATCGGCCTGGTACTTACAGGTCAAAAATATCGATGTGACCAGAGTTTTAAATGTATGTGAACACGAACTTATAAAAAGCCGTTTATGTTACTCTGTAGGTATTCGTCAATATTTTTTACTTTTGCGATTTATGGTAAGTTAACAACCCGTGTTATTTAAACTTGTAGCTAGAAGTTTAAATACCACCACATAAACTTACCATGTCGTTGAAGTTGTTACCCATCAATATAATATTAATTTATATAACATATAAATAACATAATATTAATTTTAATATCAATGTCGATAAAACATAATTTTAACGTTTGTCGCCCCCCTAGTGTAGTGCGTTTAAGCCAATCACAGCCCTTGTTTGCATGTTGCCGTAGACTCACTGGCAACGCCCGAGTCTTTGTTTTTACACGGTTCAATGTGTGTGCCTATGGGCGCTGCGGTGGGAGAAAACTGGGGACATCGGTTTTGGTTGAAATTAAGCAGTACGGCACTTCTCCCTTTTTTTATGTTCTGAGCCTAAAACCTATGTCACTTTTTAGGATCCCGTACTCAAAGAGTAAAACGGGACCCTATTACTAAGACTCCGCTGTCCGTCTGTCACCAGGCTGTATCTCATGAACCGTGATAGATAGAGATTTGAAATGTGATCGTGTCGCTATTTATAACAAAAAATACTAAAAAACAGAATACATAATTTTATTTTTATTTTAGTTTTTATCTGTTTCTTTTTCTTTTACAATCTTACACAAATCGACCTTGCCCCAAACTAAGCAAAGCTTGTACTATGGGTACTAGACAACGATAAACATACTTACATAGATAAATAAATACTTAAATACATAGAAAGCATCCATGACTCAGGAACAAATATTTGTGCTCATCACACAAATAAATGCCCTTACCGGGATTCAAACCCGGGACCTCCAGCTTCGTAGGCAGAGTCACTACCAAGTTACTAACTAGGCTACAGGGGGTTCCTATACAACAAATTTTTTGCCGTTTAAAGATATAGATAATGGTACGGTACCCTTCGTGCGCGAGTCTGACTCGCACTTGGCCGGTTTTTTAAACATTTATTTCGAAATAAAGAGTGATACTCGGAAATGTCGAAGGGAAGGTCAATCGTCGAATCCGACTCGGCTGGGCAGCATTCGGGAAGCTACGGCACATCTTTTCGTCCAATATTCCGCAGTGTCTCAAGACGAGAGTCTTTGACCAGTGTGTGTTGCCAGTGATGACATATGGCACGGAAACGTGGTCGCTTACTAAAGGCCTCATAAGAAGGCTCAAAGTCACTCAAAGGGCAATGGCTCTCTATTGCCCTTTGAGTGACTTTGAGCCTATGCTATGCTATGCTGGGAGTTTCTCTGCGCGATCGCATCAGAAATGAGGCTATCTGCAGCAGAACCAAGGTAACTGATAAAGTCCTCCGAATTGCTTAACTTAAGTGGCAGTGGGCGGGGCACATTGCACGTAGAACCGATGGCCGTTGGGGCGGAAAGGTTCTCGAGTGGCAACCACGTACCGGAAGGCACAGCGTGGGTAGGCCCCCCGCAAGGTGGACTGATGACATGGTAAAGGTCGCGGGAGTCCGCTGGATGAGGGTGGCGCAGGACCGGCCATTGTGGCACTCTTTGGGGGAGGCGTATGTCCAGCAGTGAACGTCTTTCGGCTGATACGATGATGATGATGATGATGATGATGACTCGGAAATGTAATAAAACCACGTAAAAATCTTCCTTTCCAGTGTAAACCCCCGGTGTGTGTTATTATTATATATAAACGAAAATAATTACTAAATGCAAGGTAGGATCGTGCTGTACTTAACAAACGCCATATAAGCTTGTTTTTTAAAAAGTTTTTTATTCATCTTGTTATTTTCAATAACCCTGCATATTATGTCGCTGGTTCGTGGGTACTTGTACAGACAAATCACACAAACCCAAACAAGATAGGTCTATCTATTTTAGTTAAGGAGTTCCCATGACCACCTTCCATCATCAGATCCTGGAAATCATCCATCACCAAAGTGTTTACCAAGACAAAACAGATGAGCTCAAACTAGATGGGTTTATCTAGTTTAGTTTAGGAGTTCCATGACCACCTTATAGCTCCATCATCAGACTCTGGAAATCATCCAGCACCAAAGTCTTGCCGTGCCATGACCAAATAAATGAGCCCAAATTCGATGGCTTTATCTTGTTGAGTTTAGGAGTTGCTATGGCCACCTTCCGACTCCATCATCAGACCAGCTCTATGATATTATGTCACCGAAGATACGCAATTGTACCTAATTTGAAGATTTCACCCAAACTCCCATACATACATACATACTAACAAGGTGGACTGATAGTAACAAGTAAATAAATTAAATCTATCAAGTATCACGATCACTCGTACAATAATAATTGACTATAGAACGAGTAGTTTAGACAAAAGGATCCAACCCACAAGACATCACCATTGAAATGTATGACTTTTGTTTTAGGTAGAAGGTTCAATTTTAAATGTTACGTATCCGGTGGGTTTGAGCCTTTTCGCTACACTACGTCATATATGGCAGCTATGCAATTCATAACTTGTCTCGATTAGCCTCACGAATGTATCCCCAGTATAGTTTGACCCCGAGGTTGGTAACAACTATGCCTAGTCGGAGATCAAAATAATATAATTTTATCTGAAGAGTGGCCGGTTAGCTTCGTGAATAGCCACAAATAAACACACTACACGTCTGTCTCGGAGGGCTATTCAGCCGGTACTGAGATATATTCCCGCGCGACGGTAAATTTATACTAGTTTTGAATAATTATTTATAAATATAAATTTTGACAAAAGTTATATTTTTTGGACTGGATCTTGTTGGTACAAGCATGAACTTTAATTTTGTGTAAGATTCAATACAAAAATTATTCAACAATAATGAGAAAATCCTTGAGTTTTCAGTACGATTTTGTTGACAAATATGGTGTAATTGAGAACAGTTTACATATATATACGTGCAGAATAAGGAAAATTCGAGGCGGCTAGGCGCAATGGCAACATATTACGCTAGTGAAAATAGAAAAAAACAAGTAGGTTCTCATATAACATCATGGAGTATTAGGGGCTCAAACTTATGACTCTGCGCTCTCTTCAGAAAACTACTGTCGGTAATCGGGTATTTTCGGTTAAAGTATTCAGTTCTTCGTAAATTGGAGGCGGCTAGGACCAATATGAGGAGTTTACCTATGCAAATAATTAATCAATATCTAGAAAAAGCTCTCCGTTTCTTAGAATTACAACGTCAAAAATCCGTCATTCTCGCTTATTCCTGACCAAAAAACGAGCGCCCTCTTAACGAACATGTGCCTTACAGTTTCGCATACTACATCCATTGCGATTATCATGAGACGTTATCAATTTTTTTACATATCGTATCTAATTTATATAATGACGGTGAGAAGATATGTAAAATCCTGAAAACAACTCACCGTCCGATAGACTTGAACTGTCTAATGGAAGAAGACTCTGATCTTCTGACATCTGTCATCTCACTGGGAAAGTGCGTGGTAAAGCTCACAACAGTTGTAACTTGAACTATACCATCCCAAACTTTTTACCTGTAATATTCCATAACTTAAGTGGATGTGACAGTCATTTATTCATAAAAGAGTTGGTTAAAGCCGACGGTAAGATGGGATGCATACCACATAATAAGGTAAAATACATCTCGTTTTACAAACAGCTTAATTATTTTAATTCATGGGAAGCAGTCTCGATACGCTTGCAAAGAATCTCACACAAGACCAATATCAAATTCTGCCTAATCCGTTAACTTAACTTGTCGCGAATTGAGGAATTAGAAGCACCTGTCAGCCTCGAGACGATAGCCATGACTTGGCAGTATGAAGTACCTAAGTCTAAAATTGCGTGTCGAAAATAAAACATAATAACTTTAAAAAGTAAAGTGACGCGAATGAGCTATTATTTTATTGAATTTTGCAATAATTTGTTATTTTCTCTCAATCGAAGTGAAAAGCAGTGTGTTTAACTCGGGCATAAATTAGCCATTTAACCCGTCGACTTAACTATCCACCCTCGCCGGTGGCTCGGGTGGATATACACTTCTCAGGTTAAATGGTTCGTTTTATGCGCTTGTTGTACAATCTACTATTGTTACCACGCAAATGTAAATAAAAAACATTGCTTAGGTATGCCGCACGGTAAGAATTTTACAAACTACTAGTCATCAATTCCATCTGCCTTCGGCTACGGGTTTCTTAGACTCTCGTTCGGAAAAAATCTCTTACTGACCTCCTTGCACAATGTATTATTTCTCCTTTAGAGGACAAACTTGGACCCTTAATGAGATGAGGAAATGTGACGTCGCCGGTATGTCCAAGGGGTATTTTACCTTAAAAAATCAGAAAACACTCGCTATTATTACCAAGATGAAAACCGCCAATTTGTACCAGCGCATATAATACGCATGTAAAATTCATCACCAGGTTCTAGTTAAAACGTATAACGAAAATTCGCTTTCGACCCGAGCCTTATAAATATTAATATTTCCTATCTCAGCTGTTAATTACCCAGACAACTACGGATGAACACCGCCCTGTATTCATTAGGCCAACCTAATTAGCACAAACAAACTCTTGTTATACAGGGCTGGCATTTCTTTGTCACCCTCTACCATTGAACATTGTTGGTAATTTCTGCTTCCTAGAATGCTCTTGCAGATTAATGCGAGTCATTTTTAACTTTACTGAATTAATAATATGAAATATGTTTGTTTTAAATAATTAATGGTTCTTAAATATTTCAGTTTGGAATGGCGTCGGTTAGAAATTATGCTAGTGTGTACAATAAACTGCTAACCATACGGTTAGCAGTTTATTGTACACACTAACGGGATTCGATTAAAGTACAAAGACGAATTTACTCCTATAAGTGATCTCATCCAGCTAACCCTAATAAAGGTTATAATATGCCAATGGTTACCTATATGTTGTGTGTGTGTGATTGTAATTAATGTTAGTCAATATAAAAGCATAAAATATCTAAAATATTCAGTACTATACGTATTTTCCTTTTAGGCTTTTAGCAATGTGTTTGAGGAGTAACAAAATTCTTACCTATTATTTCTGGGATATTTATGATAATAAAATGGAATGATACCTGCGAGACGAGTTTTGATATTCCACAAAAGGAAAATACGCAGCTGTGGCTTTTTCAATAAAATTACGATTCGTTGGGTTTCTGTCAAACAGCCATCAATCATGACGTACAATTTTGACTTATAATAGAGTAGGTAGGAAGGGTTGCTCGTTCCTTTATAAGGTTTTTAATTATAAAGCATTTTGTACCCGACCTTTCTTAATATTTACGGCTGTGCCTTTATGAAATTTAGTTAATTTTCTTTCAAATCAGATTATAAAACTCATATATTTTTATATGAGTTATTACCTTGTTTATTTTGACTGCGTAAATTTATTCATGCGTGAATGCAGGGAATCAAAAAAATTGAAGTATCTATCCTTTTATTACTATGTTTTTTAGCCTTGTTACTTTATTCAAATAAATAAATAAATATTTGCGGACAATCTTACACAAATCGACCTAGTCCCAAACTAAGCAAAGCTTGTACTATGGGTACTAGACGAAGATAAACATACTTCCATAGATAAATAAATGCCCATACCGGGATTCGAACCCAGGACCTCTTAGCTTCGTAGGCAGCGTCACTACCAACTAGGCTAAAGTGGTCGTCGAATCGCGTTTTTATATAAATACCTATTGAAAGTAATATGACAAAGTGAAGGCGACACAATAAACAATTTCATATTATATCCAATTTAAATGTTGTAAAGTCACTTTATTAATTTGAGTTGCTTAACTGTATAGGAATGGAATAAAATAAAAAATACCCTACTGCCTCAGAAGGAGGGTTATGTTTTTAGAGCGTATGTATGTATGTATATGTATGAGGACAAGAAAATGCAATTTTACGTGCTACATTTTAAATATTCAGAGCAAAATTTATATATAGACCAAATCAGTACAATACGAAATGTAGATAATAAATAAAAGATAGAAGGTAACCCATTCTGAAATCCGATACCTGGAACACCATTTCTTGTCATGAAGGTAAACTTTAAGAAAAGTTGTTGACAACTGTAATTAAAGTAAGAGTATTAATGATTCTTTGTGTTTGTTATTACAGGTTAAATCGGAGTTTACAATTCGGTGCGAAAATACCATTGAGCTTCTTATCAAAAGCTTTTTCGCCGCTTTTCCGTTTAATTTAGAAAACGAGCGCGATATTCCACTCAGTTTCCTTATAATTCGATCCTACCTCATTAAATCGTTACTTCAGGGTCAAGGTGTATCATTTTGAACGAATAAGATAAATATTATAATTTCGTCTCCCAAGATAATTAAGGAATGTTTTTAGGGAATATTTCATCCGAGAGGTTATGAAAAATAATATGATATCAAATTGAACGGTTAAATGTCAATTTGCGTTTACAATCATTGTGCCAGTATGAAATAGTATTTTAATGGTTCCGTTTTTTTATCGCAGTGACAATGTTAATGATTACAATATCTAATGCTAACCGTATCTATTTCAATTAAATTAATTATGCCTTTAAGTAAAGGATCCATGTTCCAAAGTAATATTCCGTTACCGAAGTTAAGGTGTAAAGTTATATTAATCACTTTTTGTGTTCTTTAAATAATGTAACGTAACCATTGCCTAAAACACCGAGTGCAGTCAGGCTATGGGTCATACACAGTGTTTAAAATAAAAGTCGTGCTTCCTGTGGTCTATAGCTAAGAGCTTATGTGCATATAAATAATATTTTTCCACTCGTCAACTTTAATCTTTGAATTAAGATTTCATACACGAAACTAAGATCACATACTTTTTAATCCTGGAGCTCCACGAGCACGTCACGGAGCTCGTGGTTTCATAAGACAACCGCCAGCAGTCAGTCTTATGAATCCAGGAGCTGTATAAGATAACTGTGAAGACATCAACACGCAAAGATACTAAGCTGCTGCGCTTCATTTCAGCAGGGTGATTTTCAATAGATACCAAGTTTGTTTAATAAATTATTATTTCCGTTGACTCGTAGAAAAAGTATTGTATACAATAGTTATATAATTAGCTTTTTAAGTCTCGTACCTTAATAAGGCCACTCAGCAAGCTTCCTGGCCTAAACATGGTACTCGACTTAAAAAGCATACATTATATAACGATTAAATTGCATAAACTACTACTTTATCGCATAATAATAGTATACATATATTAAGAGGAGACGCCGATTATGCGCATTAAGAGTCTAACCAAAAATTAGGCTTTGCAGATCTTAACTTTGACAATGGCAACAGGAAAGATGCGAACCTAAATCTGTGTCACCTTCGACACGCCATATCCTCGACGACTGAGGTAATCCTCCATTAGGCCAAAAAGCCTTCTCGCTTATCTGCGACATCTGGACGTTGTTTATATTTTGAGGGACTCCGACAACCTCTATAACGACTACGCTTATCATCCACATGTCTACGAATAGGTAATCTCCCTTATCCTTTCAACACGGCAAAATACACTCTAATGTGCTCGCAAGAAAATTCACAGTATTTCACAAAAAGCTCAATTTGACTCAAGTATCCGAGTGACATCATCAACAGATGAACAATGATATGAATTCTTATCCTATGAAGATAAGGTATATTGTTCTTTGGATGTGGGTTCTTTGGATCTGTAAGCCTTTGATGTAGAAGAAGTGGGCTTTATACAAGGGTATTCAAATTGCGTTTTGTTTGCACCGAAAACACGGCAAATAGAAACATATCAAACATAGCTCTGCTTAATGTCAGACCTGTCGGTAGAATTTAGAATTTGAACCCTTTCCTAGTGATTCTGTGAATTTGGCTCTGCAGTGAAATTATGCTGTAGGCATTACAAGGGTGTACTCGCAATTAGAGAGGATAAGGCTGTTTCATTGAGGAATCCTTTCCGAACAATCACTAATTTTGCGTTAAATGTGTTATACTTACAGCTATAATAGTAGCCGATGATTGTTTTTTTACAAGCTTTATATTAACTTGCACTGTTCGTATGTATGTACATAAATATGTAAGTTGTCCGTCAAAATTAGCAGTTCATTTTTCAGTCTTTTCCCGTTATCCAATTGAGCTGATATTTTGCAAGCATATGTATATCACATGACAATTCAATATTATGATGACTTGGAGCTGATCTGATGCAGGAGTTTTTTTTTTTTTTTTTTTGATTTATTTAATACAATTATGTTTACATAGTTACTGTGTTACACATAAAGCCACTATTTAAAACCTGGAAGGTTTAGGCAATAGTTGGCGAGATCGCGCGGAACATCCCGCGTTCCATAATTTAGTTAAGTATAATATAATATAACAAATTGCTTATATGGACTCCAATTTACTACTTACCTTCATCTAAACTTAGGTAGTACTTTTTAAGTAGCTTCTTACATTTTTCATGACTACTAATGGTATCGGTGAGGTCATGTAATAATTTCTTGGGCAGGTTATTTAAGATAGATGGAAGTAAGTGATCAATAGTTCTGTTACCATAAGTGTTAATGTTGCGTGGCAATAGGTATGGTGGCAAGTAATCTAACGTACGTAAATTACTAGGGCGTGTTTTTTTTTCTAATGAGGGTATTATTTCACATTCCTCAGTTAGTAAGGACAAACAAAATCTATTGAACACGTTAATGATCTTGCAGTGTTTGAATAGGCCTGTTTTATTATCACGGTATTTTGTTTTAACTGTATTAGGTACAATTGTTTTTAACAGTGCAAGTTGCAAATTATATATTTGCGTTAAGTAGGTTTTGTATGTCCTCCCGTAACTTGTAATACCATAGCATATAATTGAATCTGCAAGTGATAGGTAAAGCGTTCGTAGTATACTATATGGTAGTTTATATTTTAAGATTGCCATATTAGCTAATATACATCTCAGTTTTGAACATACGTGGTCCACATGGGGTTTCCAATTAAATGTATTGTCTATAATTAATCCTAGGTACATGTGTTGGGGAACAAGCTCGAGCGCCTCACATTTACAGCTACTGTTAGGGTTATGTAGACAGTGATGATCGTGTGCTATGATTGTCGGGGCCCGTGGTTCTTTTGTGTACGGTGAGCGTATATGTACAATTTTGGTTTTTTTAGAGTTAATTACTAGCCCCACATCATGGGCCCATTTGCATAACTGGTCGAAATTATTCTGCATTGTATTGGGCTTCGAGCAAATCTCGGTGAGAAGTTACTAGACACGTGTCGTCAGCAAACTGGTATACAGAACCCGCACTAAATATGTTGCACATGTCATTGACGTAGATTAAATATTCGGTCGGGCCAGCTATGGATCCCTGTGCTGTGCCTTCTTCCGTTGGAAGGTGGCCATAGGAACTCCGCAATAAAACGACACAACCCCATCGAGTTTGGGCTCGTTAGAATCGTCTCAATGAGTAGTTGATGATGGTATGCAGAAAAATACAGTCGGCAATAAAAGCTTGTACCTACAAAAAAAAAATATGTCAGAAACTTATAATGTTCATACTAGTAAGTGTGCAGATTAAGATTAGCCAATATTGTATTTGTTAGCGATGCGCTCATTATATGTATATTTTAATTTGTTATTTTAATAAGGTGTAATCCTAATTCAGTCTTAAGTGTATAGTCTTAAGGTGCATAATCAAAACGGTCATATGTAATGCAACCCGTTACTAGGCAAAGGAAGGCAGTCCGCTGCTAACCGCGAGCCTAATCACACGACCTTTTGTGACATTTCCTTTACTATAGTATTTTATTGTGCCTTTTCCAAAATACAGCTAGTCTTCCAGAAACTACATGGTTTTCTTCCTTACTGAACCCCGCATAGTCTACAAAGTGGTCTTCGAACCGGATTCATGTATCACACGCCGACCAAGCACGAAACGCGTAGAACGAAAACGCTTCGTGAAGCACGTGAAAGGAAGCTTCTAGAAGACAAACAAAGGATGTCCAATAACGGTGAGAAGAGTAAGGCACCTAATGATCAAGATTCCACAACAAAGTTGGAAAACATTATGCAAAACCCGCTAGAAAGTAAGAATAAATTCCTAGCCAACACAAATAAAGATGAGGGTAGCATTAAGTCGGAACCGTTAGCGCACGGAGTCCAGAAGAAAATGCCTCCTGTTTTGGGTGCCACCAGAGCTTCTAGCAGCAGGAGCTCAAAAATGTCTTCAGCATCTAAGGAAGCCAGAAAAAAACAGCTTGTATTAGAGGCTGCAAAGAAAAAGGCCGCTATTCAGATGGAGATCATCGAAAAAACTCTCGATGCCGACCTAGCAGCGCTCAGCGACGAGGAGGATCAGGAATACAGTTCACAAATGGATCGAAGGGATTTTCCTCAACGCGAAGTGGCAGAATGGGTGGAACATCAGAGTACCCACATGGAACCGCAAGATAATCAGCACCAAATCTTGGACAATGGCTTCAAGATGGGTGAGTTGCCCCCGCATGTGCCACAGTTGACGCCCGTGCCCGGCCCAGCGCCACGCGCCGCCACGCCCGCGCCCGTCCCGGCGCCCGTGCCGGCTGCCCCGCTGCCGCCGCCGGATGCAACCGTCACTGCACTCAACGGTGCAATTCATGTTTTAGCTGAAGCGGTAAAGCATATCTCCACTGCCAATCTCAATAGTGCACCGAACACCAGTTTGCTTAGTCGACTCAGTACCCCAAAAGATTTACCAGAGTTTTCTGGAGATTATTTAGAATGGTTGCAATTTAAACAAGCATATTATGAGTCGACCGAATTATGTCAATTCACGGACAAAGAAAACCTATGGAGGCTGAGAAAATGCCTACGCGGGGCCGCTAAGGATGCTGTCAACGCTTTGTTCATAAGTGCCACGTCGCCCGAGAAAGTCATGTCGGCGTTGGAACTACGTTATGGTAATCCTGACTGCATCATTTCCCGTATTTTGTACGACATTAAGAAGCTACAGCCGCTGCAGCACGACTACTACAAGGATATTATCACGTTTGCATTGAAAGTGCTAAATTACGTAGAAGCAGTACGAGCAGTTGGTCAAGAGGAGCATCTATTACGGGGGGTAAATATTGTATCCATAATTTTATCCAAGCTTTCAACAGTACTAATCTCCAAGTGGTCAGATTATAGCTTTAATTTAATTAAAGAGGGCAAAAAACCAAGATTAGTAATTATGTCTGATTTCCTTAACGACGAGGCCGTTAAGATTTCTACCACTGCAAGTATATATACTGCTGCAAGATATGAAGGATACAAACACAAAACCATGGACACTAACAATGCACGTACCCATACAATATTAGTGCATTCCGAGGGAAGCGATAAAAAGTGTCTATTCTGTCATACATCGATACACAAGTTAACTGATTGTAAACAGTATAAACGAGCGTTGCGCAAAGTACGGTGGCAATTCGTTAGAAAAAATGCCTTATGTTATAAATGCCTATTATCTAAACACGAGCGAGAATCATGCCGCGCGCCTGCATGTGATAAGGATGGTTGCGGCGAAGCGCATCACCGACTTCTGCACTACACGGTAAACAAACCCGAAGTACCGCTTCCGTCATCGGGCCCTTCGAGTTCTCCCAGTTGTTCAGCTACGAATGCGTTAGTGCAGCATGACCTTGAGCCTGACAGCGTTCCTGAGACTTTGACGCATATTAACGCGAGTGATAAAAAGGTGTTGTTAAAAGTAGTACCAGTATGTGTGCAGGGACCTAACGGTACGGTGAATAGTACAGCGCTACTCGATGATGGTTCTTCGGTATCATTAATAAGTGCGAATCTCGCACAGCGCGTTGGTTTACATGGTCACTCAGAGACATTGCGCGTACGCGGCGCCTTTGGTGATAACGAACTTGTGTGCAAATCGACAATAGTAAAAGTGGACCTTAAGAGTATGGACAGTAAGGTTTATAATGTTAAAATGCGTTGTGTCAACGAACTAAGTTTACCATTGCAAACATTGTCTGTATTAAAATTGGTGGATTACCCTTACCTGACAGATATAAAACATAATTTATGTACTATTGATTCAAAACCTGAGTTGTTAATAGGTCAGGATAATCACCATCTTTTGTTACCTATACAATTGAAAGTAGGAAAGTCAAATGTGCCATTCGCTACTCTCTCCCCACTAGGCTGGAGCGTTCATGGGAAAGTGTGCGTGCCGCGGACTGTCCGACCGTCCGGACGCCGTCCGTTTGGAAATGTCCATACTAACCTCTTCACTGCAGATAGCACGATGGAGCACAACACTTCGGACGAGTGCCAATTGAGGGAAATCCACGAGGATGTCAGGCGTTCGTTTCTTTTAGATTCCATAGGAGTGACTGCGCACGCGCGCCAAAACGCCGATGAGGTTCGCGCGGTCGCGCAACTGGAGCGCTCCGCCGAGCTCATCGACGGCCGCTGGCATGTCGGCCTGCCATGGAGAGACGAACACTGCACTATGCCCGACTCTTATCCTAGTGCTCTTAATAGGATGAAAGGCATAGAAAGAAGGATGGCTAAAGACTCCGGTTTTGCTGAAAGATATCGGGAGCGCGTCCGTCATTTACTTCAAAATGACTATGCAGAGGAACTTTCAGACACTCAGGTGAGACCTAAAACATTTTATCTTGCTCACTTTGGGGTAGACAACCCTAATAAACAACGTCTTAGATTGGTCTTCGACTCGGCGAATAAGGTGAATGGTTATTGCCTAAACGATTATTTACTTACAGGACCCGACTTGCTGTCAAAGTTGTTTGGTATTATGTTACGTTTCAGGGAAAACAAAATTGGAGTAACAGGTGACATCAGAGATATGTTTCTACGGGTTAAGATTCGCGCCGAAGATCAACACGCCCTGAGATTTTTATGGAGTGACAACCCTACTGATGACCTAAAAACGTATTTAATGTCATCTTTAATTTTTGGTGCTAATTGTTCCCCATTCGTCGCTCAGTTTGTAAAAAACTTAAACGCGCGTCGTTTTGAATCGACTATGCCGGAAGCTGTTGAAGCTGTTCAAAACTCGCATTATGTAGACGACTACATATACAGTTTTCCTGACGAAGCCGCGGCCATAAAAATGGTAAGAAATATAAGTTCAATACACAGTGCCGGCGGTTTCGAGATAAGGAATTGGACTAGCAACAGCCTTGCAGTTCTAAACAGCGTGCCAAAAGAAACCTTAGGCACAGCAGCCGTAAGGTTTAAAGTCGACCAGCAGCACGAAGGTGAGCGTACTCTCGGGCTAATATGGTATCCCGCCGATGATATGTTGGCTTTCGATGTATCATTAAAGCGGATTCCCGAGAATATAATTAATGGAGACGAGCGCCCTACGAAACGCCTTATGCTTAGGGTAATTATGTCCATTTTCGATGTCCTAGGATTTTTAGCTCCATTCACCATCCAAGGTCGTATTATGCTGCGAGACACTTGGCGGTTATCAATCGGCTGGGATGATTACATACCAGATCATATTTATAATAAGTGGAGAAAATGGATTGATCTTTTAAAGGTAATTAATAACATTCGCATACCTAGGTGCTACAGCTCAGCCGCGCGCAATGGAGAGAGGGATAGCCCAGCGGAGGCTACGTGCGCGAGCAAGACGCAAGAACGCCCGGGTAGCAACACTAGCAACAGCAACTCCGTAGACAGGTCGCCCCCACCGCCACACGCATCATCGTCGGCGCCCGTTGCGGCTACGAATCGCGCTACGAAAGGCTACGACGGCGTAGCGGCAACTACCTGTGCTACGACCTGTCTGGTATACGATAATTTACAATTACATTTATTTAGTGACTCATCTTGCCATGCAATGTCAGCTGTAGGCTATTGGCGCTGGAATAATAAAGGAATCGTTTATGTTTCCTTTATCGCCAGTAAGTGCAGAGTCATGCCGGTTAAGCCATTGACAATTCCAAAGGCCGAATTACAAGCTGGGGTCTTAGCCGCAAGACTGGCTAACACAATTATAGGCGAACATAAACTCATTCCTCTGCGGCGTTTCTTTTGGTGCGACGTGGCGGCGCTCCGCGGCTCGCATCGCTCCTATTCCCGTAAGTGTTGAGTGCTGAGACAGCACTGGGGTGGGGAGTGTTAGCGATGCGCTCATTATATGTATATTTTAATTTGTTATTTTAATAAGGTGTAATCCTAATTCAGTCTTAAGTGTATAGTCTTAAGGTGCATAATCAAAACGGTCATATGTAATGCAACCCGTTACTAGGCAAAGGAAGGCAGTCCGCTGCTAACCGCGAGCCTAATCACACGACCTTTTGTGACATTTCCTTTACTATAGTATTTTATTGTGCCTTTTCCAAAATACAGCTAGTCTTCCAGAAACTACATGGTTTTCTTCCTTACTGAACCCCGCATAGTCTACAGTATTAATATGACTTGAAATAAATATAGACTGATGCTAAATTAATCAATGAATTGAGGGACAGTTTAAATAAAGGGCATTTTTATTAAGTTATGTCATTAGCTGTACGTTAGGCCAGCAGCTCCATTAGCCGGCCTAGTATTTGTCTTATACTTAAATAAATAAATAAATATTAAGGGGACAATCTTACACAAATCGAACTATTCCCATAGTAAGCTCAGTAGATTAGATTAGATTATATATTTCATGATACAAAATGTCATTACAAATTGACATACATGCAGCATTTGATAAGGCTTGTGTTAAGGGTACTAGCCGACGATATATTTAATAGATAGTTACTCAAATACATAAAAAACATCTAAGACTCAAAAACAAATATTCAAATGCTCATCACACAAATATTTGCCTTTACCGGGATACGAACCCAGGACCTTCAGTTTCGTTGGCAGTGTCACTACCCAATAGGCTAACCGGTCTTTCATCACTATTCTCGAATAGTAAAATTGATGCAGACCAATAGTTAGGCAAATACGGCCAAGAAAATTGTTGGCTATTGCCAACACAAACGCTTCGTTTTTTATCACATAAGATTTAAAACTGTCACATTTGCCTAAACGTTTCTTTGTTTATCTACATAAAACATCAGAGGAAAAAACTACGTACTACTATTACAGTAGTGTACTACTAGTTTTTGAGATATACTTTTTGTATATATGTAAGTTATAAGGTTTATATATATGGATCTTTCTTGCCTGCCACTTTTCACCAATGTATATTATGCGAAACTACCCTTTCAAATTTAAAAACCCTTTTCCTAGAATTCTTATGACGGACAATACATATTATTAACAATTTAACTATAACTTTAACCCGCTTACCGGAAAAATGTAACATACTTAGTACGTATTCAATAAAATAAACTCGACCTAAAACTCCTCCAAACCGTGTCGTTAAGGTATAAATACGAACTGTACACCGACCAGCGACAATTTAACGAGTGCACGTGCTGAGGAAAGTGAGTTAGGGTTAGGGTGTTCATCATGTGAACTTTCCCCGACTTTATTTATTCCCCGAGTCTTCCCCAGCTTAATGGCGCCTCAAGCGCTAATGTGTGGCTATAAATTAAACGATAATAAGTTGGGACAACAACACTGTCCGTTAATGACTGCCTTAAGCGCGTGATCCATTGGCGATAACTAGATTCCAAAAAGGGCGCGATTGGGACTTTTTTTGTTCGTCAAATGTCTCTCGTCATTTATTTGGGCGGTATTCCCAGTAATGGAGTAGGTAATGGAACGCGTGGTTGACTTTTAACGCTTCGCTCATCTGTAATGGATTGCGGCCTTAGCGCTCGAAACGTAGCGTGGACACTTTAATAGAGATTGGTTTCTTAATTAATTCTGAAGTTACAAAGAAATAGTTTGTTGGGTTATTACTGTTATTAGACCAGTTACATATTGGAAACATATTGCGTACTAGCTGTTGCCCGCGACTTCGTCCGCGTAGAACTTTTTATCGTCTTAGAAAATGATTTCTCTCAATACAAAATTTGAACCCTCTTTTAGGGGATAATTAAAAAAAAAGTTGATGTTCATTTTCTAGTTTGTGAACAAACAGTCTAAAACCAAAGTTAAAAATCTCATACTTTAAAAATGCCTTGAAATACTCAAACTTTGAACCAATTTTAACACTCTTAGGGGATGAATTTGGAAAAAACTCTGAAATCAGTTTTGTAGTCTTTTAACGTACAGAATAAGACCGAAGTTAAAAATCTCTTACTCACACTTTAAAATTTTATTGCTCGCCATTTAAAATTTGAACCCCCTTTTAAACCCCCTTAGAGGTTGAATTTTTCTAATCGCTGAAAGAACTTTTTTCGTAAACTTTTAAGTCTCTAGCTCAAAAAAAGTGTTGCCCATACAAAGCTTTCTTAACCCCCTTAGGGGTGGAATTTTCTAAAACTCTGAAAGTACTTTATTATTAATTTTAATAAGTAACATTTTGAATAGTTTTAAGTCTAGTAAAAAAAAAAGTTTTTCCCACACAACACTGGCTACCCTTCTTAAGGATCTTAAGGATCCCCTTAGGGATGGAGTTTTCTAAAACGCTGAAAGTTCTTTTTTAGTATTCTAATAAGTAATCTTTTAGCAAAGTTTTAAGTCTAACTCAAAAAAAAGTGTTGCCCATGCAAAGCTTGCTCTCCTTTTTAACCCTATTAGGGGTGGAATTTTCTAAAACGATTTGTGTTCTTTTTTTGTATTTTAATAAGTAATCTTTCTACAAAGTTTCAAGTCTCTAACTCAAAAACATAAACTTTCCCTGATAAAAACTTTGCACCCCTTTTTATCCCCCTTAGGGATAGATTTTTTCAAAACGCTAAAAGTCTTTTTTTTTGTATTTTTATAAGTAATCTTTCTACAAAGTTTTAAGTGTCTAGCTCAGAAAAAGTGTTCCCCATACAAACCTTGCACCCTTTTTTAACCCCCTTAGGGAATGATTTTTGTAAAACGCCGAATGTAGTATTTTTCATGTTCTAATAAGTAATTTTTCGTCAAAAATTTAAGTCTCTATTAAAAAAAAACATGTTTTTCCCATACAAACTTTGCACCCTATTTTACCCCCTTAGGGGTGAAATTTTCCAAAACGCTGAAAGTACTTTCTTTGTATTTAAATAATCTTTCTACAAAGTTTTAGGACTCTAGCTAAAAAAAATAGTTTCCCACATACAAACTTTGCACCCCTATTTTAGCCCCCTATTTTTAGGGGTAGAATTTTCTTAAACGCTGAAAGTACTTAATTTGTATTCTGATGACTAATCTTTCTACAAAGTTTTAAGTCTCTATTTAAAAAAAAATATTGTTTCCCCCATACAAAATTTGCACCCCTATTTTACCCCCTTAGGGGTAGATTTTTTTAAAACACTGAATCTAGGTACTTTATTTGTATTCTAATGAATAATTTCTCTACAAAGTTTTAAGTCTCTATTTAAAAAAAAGTAGTTTTTCCCATACAAACTTTGCACTCTATTTTACCCCTTTAGGGGTAGAATTTTCTAAAACCCTGAAAGTTCTTTATTTGTATTCTAATGACTGATCTTTCTACAAAGTTTTAAGTCTCTATTTAAAAAAAAATATTTCCCCCATACAAACCTTGCACCCCTATTTTACCCCCGTAAGGGTGGAATTTTCCAAATCGCTGAAAGTGTTTCATTTGTATTCTAATAACTAATTTTTCTACAAAGTTTAAGTCTATAGCTCAAAAAAAAAAGGTTCTCCCATACAAACTTTGCACCCCCATTTTACCCCCTTAGGGGTAGAATTTTCAAAAATCCCTTTTTATCCCTAGCCCACGTTATAAAAGCAACATACTGTGCAAAAATCAACTCTCTAAGATTAGTAGTTTCGGCTGTGCGTTGATGAGTGAGTGAGTGAGTGATTGAGTGAATAAGTCAGTCAGGACATAGGCATTTATTATGTATAAATAGATAGAAGATAATGAAACTCCCATTCAAATATCTCAAAAAATTATGAAGCTACATCCGTTTTAATGTCGCTTGTTAGAGTGAGAAAACGATGAGGGACTGTGACGTCAATATACTCGAGCGTCATAGTAAAAAACAATCGTTTCATATGAAGGTGCGTTTTGCGGAAAAGGGACAGAACATACCCCCTCTTAAAACTTTGGACTCTTATAACTTAATCAATACCTATATAACCTCTTGCTTTGTTTTTTTCTCCATTTGACTATATTTATTTTAAATTCTTTTTCGAGAAAATACATTATGATTATTTACCATATTTTCGATTCCTGAGCTATAACCACGAACTTCGGAATTCGAAAATATTCGGGTATCTCTATCTCTATCGCACTAACCATACTCGAGTGACAGGGATGCAAATATATGAACATTGAGTATCGGTTTTCGTGGTAGCGCCGCAGGTACTTTGGCTGAATGCGCCGAGCGCGTGCCATTGTCATTCAAAAAAAACAAATTCGTGTTAATTATATTGTTCAAATTTGTTGATTTCATTTATTGAAATTAGGACATAAAACGACATTTGCGCATATAAGTTCTCATATCAGAATCGAATATTTTTTTATGGTTTATATTTTAGCATTTGTCTCGTAAAGGTCTATCGTAGACGGGATTTGAATTATTAATAAGTGAAAGGCAAAGCAATTCCGCCATTTTGATGAAAATTTGACGGTTCTTATAGGTGACAGTTGGAGCAGCGTTTGATTTCAATAAAAATAAATGAAAAATTAAATGAAGTCGTATATTTCGGAAAATTAATTAACTGTCGCAGTCGGATAAAAACTATCCTAAGTTGCAGCTAGAATAATAATGTACCTATATAAAATGTTTCATATTTTTCCGTTCATGGGATGCTGAGAACATTCGAACCGCGCAAAGCTTAGTTTTAAACTGGCTGATTCTTTTTTTAATTTAGAGATTTATTATAAGTGGAGATAGCTTTTTTAATAATAGTTACCAAATCCACTTTGTAGGAACAAACATGTTCTTCACGCCGGCTACCTTGCGTCTACTAAGGCGAGTTAGTTTTTGTGTATGTCTCACCGGGGTCCAGCGAAATGTCGGATTTTAAGGGCTTAAATATTACCTAACCAAACGAAAAATATTCACCACTGCTTCTAAATTATAAGCTAGGTGGGCGAAGAGTACCGCGTACCGAGCTAACACTAGCGGGCGAGCGAGACAAGTTTTTGAGGGTAACATTCCGCCTTAATCTGTCCGCCACATGCTTTTCTCTAGCGCATCCTTCACGACCGACCCCACGGAATCAAATTGGTGTTACCGCCTGCTAAGACACATCGTCTGGACGTTTAGGTATTTAAAAAAAAATAAACAAAAAAACACCACGTGACTTGGTCTTTCAGCCAATAAGATAATACCATAGATACAAAAAGTTGCTATGATTGGTTGAATGACCAAGTCACGTGGGTTTTTTTATTTACATTTTTTTAAATACCTAAACGTCCAGACTATTTATGTATACCCACCATAATAACTAAGTAGGTTCCTGCGGTACCTGCGAGTAGTACAGTTGTGCTTTCCATCATGTATTCGTTTGCTATCTTGAGATCCGTGGAAGTGCAATGTTAAAGATTACAAGTAGGTATAGAACCTGAGGACAGATGGAAATACGTCTTTGCTAATTATTACACAGGTTGTCTTACCTCCGAAGCGGAACACGAGTCAATTTTGCAATACGATTTTTAAGTCATGAAGTTAACATACTTTGGATAGAATGCTACACTGTCTACATATTTATGTGTTAACCTTTAAGAAAATCTTATTTATGGACCAAATATAAACGTTTCGATGGACATTAAAATTAAGTTTTATACGAGTATATACGGGCAGGTAATGCTAATCCCAATTTATTGCATTTATATCCTTTTTATTTTCTTTGCAAAAGGTTGGAATTGGAGTAATCATTTGTTTAATGGGAAATGTTTGAACAATATTAGGGTTATGGTAAAAATATTGTGTAAATTGAGTACCACAGAAAAGGATAAGGTAAATGTCACTGGCCAAATACTTGACACTTTCATAACAATACCTAAAGGTGAACAATAGGTGTCCACTATTAGACATTAGGATGTTATCTAAACATTGGGACGTATAGGTACCTTACTACAGGTTGCACTACTATGAATTCTTCGGAAATCAAATACATCTTTTTCTAAATAAAAATAATATTATAAACAATAAACAATACGGTTTTCAGAAGGGGAAAAATACGGCACAATTACTATGTAAATTTACAAACGAAGTTAATATGCACTTAAATGAGAAGAAACATGTTATTGTTGTATTTATTGATTTTAGTAAAGCTTTTGACACACTTAAATATAATACCTTATACTCCAAACTCCTGCAAAATGGTATACAGGGCCCACTACTAGAATTTATAAAAAACTACCACACCAACCGTTTCACATCTGTCAAAATTAATAATACCTATAGTGATAGGATTCCTACAGAACAAGGTACAGCTCAAGGATCAAATTTCGCACCTACCGAATATCTTTTGTACGTTAACGACATGTGCAATATATTCAGTGGTGGGTCTGTATACCAATTTGCGGACGATACCTGTCTCGTGGCCACCCATTCCGATATCACGGCTGCAGAAACCATCCTACAAGGTAACTTTAACCGGCTGTGTGCATGGGCCCACGACGTCATGTATGCCATGCATGTCCAAGGTCATGCATATCCACTCTGCATATAAAAAAAGTCTCATCACACCTAAAATAATAGCGCATAGCCATGAGTGCATGCATCAAAAAACTACGCGTACGTGTGTATGTGTACACCTGGAAATAGTGGATAAGCATACATACCTCGGTTTGGTCATAGATAATACATTCAATTGGGGTCCCCACATTAGTCATATTTGTAACAAACTACGATCCATCTTATGCAAACTATCACTTCTAAAATATAAATTACCATTTAATACTCTCAGAATGTTGTACATGTCACTAGCCGAATCCATTGTTAGTTACAGCCTTAGTAGCTATGGCAGAACCTATAAAACTTACCTGGACAATATCTATAAGCTACAATTAAGAATGATAAAAACTATTGTACCTAATTCTATTAGAAATAAGCATAAAAACGACGATAATTATCTATTTCGATACTGTAAAATTATAAATGTATATGATAAATTTAAGATGATGCTAATCTGTGATGAAATTTCTAATTTACCCAACCTTCAAAAACGTTATAGGCCACAAAACTTGAGAAACATAAGTACCTTACCCAAATACGTATTGCCACCGTATAACAATGCATACGGAAAAAGAATGTGGGAGTATTTGTTACCTTACATATTAAACGAATGGCCAAATGATGTTTTCCAGAAACTTATTCATAATACTCACAAAATAAAAATCATCACAAAAAATATGTACTTGCCAACTACCGATGCGCGCACGAGCGTAGCACAAATTATGTAAAACTACCCATTTCTTAGCTATCAATTGTAAACGAGCGACAACGGCGACAGATAAACCGTACGCGGTTTTCGTTCGCTGTTCAAATAATGTGTAAATAGTTTATAAGTATTTTGGATAAATAAAAAAAAAAAAAAAAAAAAAAAATGTACCTATCATATGTGTTTACTAATAAGTAGCAATTCCAATTTAAAGCTCAGTAAAATCCACCTTTATTATACAAGAAATCTATCGTCAATTTTGACAAGCATTTACGATTCTCATAATAAAATAAATGTTTTTTTTGTTGCCTTTACATTTCTAGTGAGGACAAGCTGGAGTTATTCCGTTACAATAAGATTAATGTATGGTTAAGACTGTCTACTGTAAGATTATCTATCACAACAAATCGTGCATAATAATCTGACACATCGTAACAGGTAAATAAGTTTTTGTCCAAAATTTCATACAAGATTTTATTGCCTACTGTACTTTTCTGTATACCGTCATCAACTACTCATTGAGACGATTCTAACGAGCCCAAACTCAACGCGGTTAAATCGGTTAAGTACTGAATTCCCATGGCCACCTTCTGTCTCCATCATCAGATCAGCTCTATGGTACCATAGTATTGAATTGTCATCCAAAATATACCTTTACCCAAAATTTGAGCTCAATCAGTTGAAGATACCTGCTTCAAAATTAAGTTTCAAGATTCCACCCGCACAAACATAGATACATAGTTACAAATGTTACATTGCAAGTTAATAGGAAGCTTGTAAAATAGAGTCACGTCAAATATTTATGCGTGCTTTGCTGTGGCAGATATAAATGCTGGTGACTGTACGTGGACAGCAACAACTGCACATGATGTGACGTGGGCGCTCATAAATCTAATGAATAGGGGTGTTGATACCAAATAAAATAACCAATAATGATGCATTTTCTCGAAAAAGGATTAAAAATATTGTCAAATGGAGAAAGAAGCAAACAAAGTTATGTGTCCAAAGTTTGAAGAGGGGCGGGTATAGTTTGTCTCTTTTCCGCTAAACGCACGTTCATAATTATGAAACGATTGTCATAGTTACTATGACGCTCGAGTGTCGTGCCGTCACGATCCCGGAACGATTTCTCTCTCTAACTAAAAATTTGTATTTTTTTGAGATATGCTGTTCCTTCTAAAAACCTAGTCACATTAATGGACAACAATACTTTCAGGCTCTCCGTATCTCTACGTCTGGGAGCGACGTGTGTCGCCCCTCATCGCTGCCACTGCGGAGACGCTGTCGATCGTCTCGCCCACCACGGTCTCTCGTGCTGCAAGAGCGCGGGACGCATCCCACGTCATGCCAGCCTTAACGACATCATCCGTCGGGCCTTCGTCAGCGCCGGTGTCCCTGCAGTCCTCGAACCTACTGGTTTGACACGGGATGACGGAAGAAGGCCCGACGGAATGACGCTCATTCCCTGGAAGATGGGTCGACCCCTGGTGTGGGACGCCACGTGCGTCGACACCCTGGCGTCGTCACATCTTCCGGGGACTACGTGTAGGGCTGGTGCCGCTGCCGACTCAGCTGAGGGTCTCAAACGGCGCAAGTATGGAGCCATCGACAGTGGCTTCATATTTGAACCGTTCGGTGTAGAGACCCTCGGACCGTGGGGACCAGGCGCGCACAGAATCTATAATGGTTTGTGCAAGCGCCTGGTCGAGGCTTCACGTGACCAGAAGGCTGGCTTTTACCTCGCCCAGAGGATCAGCATTGCCATACAACGTGGCAATGCTGCCAGCCTTCTGGGCACACTGCCGCCTGGCAGCGATCTGGGGCAAATTTTTTATCTTTAGTTTTAGTTATTCTGTATAATGCATGTAGGCTCAGTAATATATTTATCTCTATTAATTACCTTATTTTGTATATATTATAATGTTTTAGATCTATAGTTTCAATTTTGAGATATTAGAATGGGATTTTCGTCATTAGGCATATTTATTTGCCTTCTTTCTTTTGGAGTCATAATACATTTTGAGTCTACAACACAAGCGGGGCGACTTGCGAGTGCTTTCGTACAGGTGTGTGTAACCACCCCGTGCGATGCATTGCTTCAAACGCTACGAGTCCTTAAACATGCCTAAGCTTTCCTATACTCCGAATGAAAATAGTAATCAATCAATCATTTTTTGCATATAACAAAGATCCATACATTACAAAAAAATATAATTAATGTGTTATTTAGTTCAAGTGCTTTGCGTTTTCATACATTTCTACTTCCGCACATCTATAACACATTTGCTAAACGTATTGACCTAAGAAGAAGCAGTGTCCTAGAGGCAAACATTAAAATCCAATCTCTATTGTTACCTTGGAACTACGAGCAATCGGAAACAATCATTAATGTAATATCATAACATACACTCACATACATTACATACATACACTACACACTACACATACACATACATCACCGCAGACAGGCACCCTAATATAATTAATTAATTGTTAGTTTCTAATTGTATATTTTTTTTCTCTTTTCTCTTTTTACTTTGTCTTGTTTTAATGCTAAGTCGCATGGACAGTTAATTAGTATTTGTCTTGGTCTCCACGGGACAGGCCTAGCCTAGTGTGGGACATATGTTTGTAAATGTCTGTCTGTATATGTTAATAATAAATATTTCATTTCATTTCAAGTAACTTAAAACTTATGTTAGTGCCCAGTGCTTCATTATGGGACAGTCCAGCCTATTTAGTATAATTGCTAGGCGGCTAATTAATGTCAATATCCATAAATCGAGCAGACACAGTGGTCATTGAATGTCTTCCGCAGGTCGATCACGTGACGCATTGTACGCGCATCAGGTAGATCTAAATTTCACTTTTTATATGGAAATCATCGTCCTAGCGTTATTCCCGGTTGTGCCCCTAAAGGAGCCCGGGGTCCGCTTTGACACCTAATCCCAAGATTTGGCATAGGCACTAGTTTAACGAAAGCGACTGCCATCTGACCTTCCAACTCAGAGGGAAAACTAGACCTTATTGGGATTAGACCGGTTTCCTCCCGATGTTTTCCTTCACCGAAAAGCTGACGGTAAATATTCCGTACATAAGTTCCGAAAAACTCATTGGTACGAGCCGGGATTCGAACCCACGACCGCCACTTGACAGCCGCATGCCCTGAACCACTAGGCTACCGTAGCTAACCTCCACTTTTTATATGGAAATATGACAGTTAAATTATCCTAACGCGTTCGGAACGTTACGTGATTACCCCTCAGATCTGTGTGAAAAAAATGTATTTACCACTGCGTTACGGCAATAAATATTAACCTAAGATACGTTTTTACTAATGAACTATATAGTCAAGTTACTTGTCGAAATATAATCTTTATCTTTATATATAATTCCAAAAGTCTATCTTAATATTTCACATAGAAAAAGGATAAACGAAAAGTAAAATGAACAACCCACATTTTTTAGCTATTTAACAAATAAATATGCAGTCGCATAATAATTTTACATACCATTGAACGGTGAAGGAACCCGTACGATGTGGTCAAATAAATCCGGGGTTGTTCCGGAACGGTCAGACGGGCGGATGTTTTGTCGAAGTCCACAATTCTGTCCGCAGTAAACTCTGCCAACTTTTTAGGGTTCTGGAGGCCATAACATACGGCACATAGAATTATTCTCAAACGGAAATCCGGTAGCAACGGTCGATTTTATTTTTTTTATAATAGGACAGATTTGTGGGAGACTATTTTGCTTAAATCTTTTCGTTTGTTGCGGTTTAAGTAGAGTACTTTAAATAATTTAATACACCATAAAGCCATCCGTTGAATAAGAAACAATTTGGTAGCTAAAATGCCGCTTTCGCTTAGCACTAGCGCATACGCGAGGGTAAAGGCTCCTCCACACAACAGACCATCATGGGACGCAGTCATTCGTCGGAATGCGATGGAAGTATGTCTTTCTACGTCTAACGCATAGTTGTGGCCTATATGATGGGCCATGATGACGGATTGTGTAGGGAGGCTTAAGAGACACGCTCGGAGTTCTATACATATTGAATTAGACTTTTTAGGGTTCCGTAGCCAAATGGCAAAAAACGGAACCCTTATAGATTCGTCATGTCTGTCTGTCTGTCTGTCTGTCTGTCCGTCCGTATGTCACAGCCACTTTTTTCCGAAACTATAAGACCTATACTGTTGAAACTTGGTAAGTAGATGTATTCTGTAAACCGCATTAAGATTTTCACACAAAAATAGAAAAAATGTTAAGTTTTGGGGGTTCCCCATACTCAGAACTGAAACTCAAAAATTTTTTTTCATCAAACTCATACATGTGGGGTATCTATCGATAGGTCTTCAAAAATGATATTGAGGTTTGTAATATCATTTATTTCTAAACTGTATAGTTTGCGCGAGAGACACTTCCAAAGTGGTAAATTGTGTGTCCCCCCCCCATGTAACTTCTAAAATAAGAGAATGATAAAACTAAAAAATATATATGATGTACATACATTACCATGCAAACTTCCACCGAAAATTAATTTGAACGAGATCTAGTAAGTGGTTATTTTTAATACGTCATAAATCGTAAACCGCAATTTATTTTACGGAACCCTTCATGTGCGAGTTCGACTCGCACTTGGCCGCTTTTTTTATTTTAGAGACAATGTGTTGGTGCTATGACAAAGGCCTATAGTTCAAGCCTGAAATTGGCGGTTTTGCTATAATTTTAATTTCGAATACGAGGGAACTAAACAAGAGCCTGCAACATTTTATAAATCTGTGAGCTCCTATAGAATCCATTTTAAATGCGTTAGCTGTGTATGGACAATTCCGGCGGGAAACTGTTGATTGATTTAATAATATTGTTTGTGTGTGAACCATTTCTGCATAGTTCTGAAACAATTTATATTCAATTGGTACATATTTATATTCTTACAATATGATTATTTATTATTAGATTTTTTTATAAAACTCCCAGCAAAAGATAATCCAATGAGATTGTCTCCGTTATTATTAAATATATTTTTTACGCTAATGTTGACCAAAAATTATTAATCTTCCAAGAAAATACACTATCGATAGAAAACATAAAAAAGGCTTACTACGGATACTTCCATTCCATCTTAATTTACGGTGTTGACCTGTGGGCAACCGCTGCAGATCGAGACAAAATCTTAAAAATCCAAAAGCGGGCAGTTCGTATTATTGCAAACAAGCCCTACGATCACCCTGCGCAGAATCTTTTTAGGGAACTTAAAATACTAACCTTACCAAGTGTGTACGTTCTAGAGGCTTGCACATTTGTGAGACGTAATATGGGCTCGTTCATGACGCGCGCGCAAGGCCACGCGCCCGGCATGATGTCCACGCGCGCCCAGCACCTGCTGCTCATGCCGCACCAAAGGCTAGCCAAGACTCGGAAATCACTCAGCGTGCTAGGCCCTAAAATCTATAACGTCCTACCGCCTGACGTTATAAACGCCGTAACTGATGCAGCATTCAAAAACAAGCTCAAACAGCTCCTCATAAAAATGGCTTGCTACAGCATAGACGACTTTATGACCAATATATCATTGACCCACTCATAAATCAACAACACTTTCAAAATTGTTCAATAACGATAGGTATATAACATCTAAGACAATAAGAAATTTTAAAATGTATTTGACATGCATGATATTGACCTGTAAAATATGACATTTTATCAATAAAGTTCTGAATCTGAATCTGAATCTGAAAAATACTAGCACATTTTTTAAAAATAAATATGGACAAAGTGCACACAGACATCTTTCTCCGAGGAGACCGGAGCCCAGGACAGTTTGTAGCGCTTCTGCGCATCCGGATTGCCGTGACATGTATCTGTCAACACAACAACAAATAAATATCTATTCTGCCCTTTTTCACGAAATGGTACATATCTTTAGTTGATAGTGCTGTCAGTGCTATTGAGTGGAAATATGTTTAGTCTGGACGTTTAGGTATTTAAAAAGATGTAAACAAAAAACACCACGATGACTTGGTCTTTCAGCCAATAAGATAATACCATAGATACAAAAAGTTGCTATGATTGGTTGAATTACCAAGTCACGTGGGTTTTTTTGGTTAATTTTTTTTAAATACCTAAACGTCCAGACTATAGTGACCTAACTGCTAAAATACGCAGTAAACAGCGAGTCACTATCAGTGGACATTTCGTGACAGTATGTTTTTTTTTTTTTTTTTTTTAACTACGACGGTGGCAAACAAGCTTATGGACACTTGTGACTCCAGAAGAATCACAAGCGCGTTGCCGACCCTTTATTCACTTGAGGATTCGCTGTGTTGGCAGGTAGAGACAGCAGGTCCCTCACTCCCAACACAGCGCACCCTAGGGAGCTCTGGCGACCTTACTCACCACCAGGAACACAACACCACATACTTCATAGCATGCAATAATATAGCAACACTACAAAGCAGTAGTGCTATTATGGCTGCGGTCTTCTGTAAGGTGGATGTACTTCCCCGGTTGGGCTACTCCACATACGAGCGAGATGACATTCCGCTGTGCCCTACCTCTCTAAAAAATGTATCTAATGCCTAAATGTCTACTTATTTTGGAATTTAAATTGTATTTTGTCTGAAGGCGAGCTGCTGCGTCCAAAATGTGAAGAAAATGTTTTATGGCGGGGGCACTACCGTTGTGGCTTCCTATTAAACTAAGTTATTATTAGCCAGAACATTTATCATCAGTTTCCAGCCTCAGCACAGAAAAAAAGAACAAGCAGAAAAATTACGTTATTCCACCCAACAAGAGATTAAGTGTGACGTTACGATTATTACAGACGGGAAATATCATTGCTCACGGAACACCGACGCCGACGCAGAACCAAAGAATGTCAAACATGAAATGAACGCCGCACCCCCTTCGTCGACAAACGCAGGAGATGGTTTCCATTCGGAGCCAAACATGTTTCAATGTTTTTGGTTACAAAATCATTCAAGCCACGCCCCTTTTGTCTTAGAATAATATGTTAAAAGCGAGAAAAAATGGCGCAGCAGACGCGGCTTAATATTTGTAACTCATTGAAAAAAAGTTTTTAGTTTAAGTTTTTGTCAATTTCTTTATTATAATATTAGTGTTATTATGTTAATTTATGAGTTACCACTCAGAGTCGATGTTTATTATGACGCCTTGCAAGGCCGTGAGAAAGTCATAAAACTCATGCATAAATATGCTCCCCATCACCCTCCTGTTTCGTGGCCCGGCCCGTGGCATCGCCGCCGCATTGCCTGATAATGCCGTGTAACCAGCACTGAATCCACAGTTGAACGTTAATATTCTGGGTAAAATGGCCATATATATGGAGTCAGTGCGAGTTCTTGGTCACATTCCGAAGAGAGCGAGAATATCTATGGCAGTCAATAATTTGTGTGGCATAATACAATTTTGGGTGGTGGACAAATGGTACTCTCTCCCGTTTTTACGTATAGGGCCTCGACAGCTCCTGAATCTTCGGGTACATGATCAATTTCTTCGAAGAAAAGGCAATCATATTCATCATTCGATGATTTTACGGCGACCTTTCGGTAGCTTTTGTTTACCACAACGATTGAGGCTACCGTTCGTGAGGGCGATTTGAGGGGAGCAGTCCGATTGATTTTGAGCAAGGACACAATCACTCCATGCGAGATACTTTTGCAGCATTGCAGTTAAACGCTCCGATTCCGTTCCGTTCTCTCTGTTTTCCATCGGAGCCAGATCACGGCGTATTTGCCTGATCGGTTAAAGTCGAGGATGTGGCTGTGGCTGTCAACTCATTCTACAGCGGGTCAGCTGAGAGTTTAGATGGCATTTAGGAGTTGACTTCAAGTACGGCGGGAGACAGTGGGTGGCGCTTGATGTAGGTCCTGACCGTACTGTCTTATTTCTTCAATAGTGGGAAGTTAAATCCTCAGATATGCCCTAACGTATAGAAGCCATTTGTGCTATACGTTGCCGCACGCACACTCAAACAAAATCTCGACCCGTTTCGCACTGAGAAACGTGCGGTGCGTTTGTATGAAGATAACATACTTTGCCCTCTTTATAATATGGTGCTGTGATGTTATAGTTAGGAACAGTGTCAATTAACTAGGCGATTGTTTTATACATCCTGTTGTGGGGAAAAGCGGCTGATATCCAGACCATCTTCGTGCTACAGAAACGAGCTGTACGCTCCATCTACGAACTAAAAGCCCGAAATTCTCTCAGGGACAAATTTAAGGAGGCAAATATTCTTACTGTAGCATGCCAATACATTCTTGAGAATATTATGTATGTGCGGAAAAACCTTCAGGACTTCAATCTCAACAGTGATATCCACGACTACAACACCAGAAGTAAACACAAGATCGCAGTGCAGTACAGTCGTCTTCGCAAGGTTAGCACGTCGTTCGTGGGGAACTGTATACGTTTTTACAATAAAATACCTACCGAAATTGTTAATTTGCCGTTAAGTAAATTTAAGTCTCATATAAAAAAATATTTGCTAAGCAAGGCGTATTATAATGTCAACGATTTCATAAACGACAAAAATGCCTTTAAGCCAGTAGCAGTCAAATTGTATTAGAATTAATATACCTTCGAGTATGATTGTCTTGGCGTATTACCTTTGTAATTATTATAAGTACCGGAAATAGCTGTTCCGTTTTATGTAACATGAGAGCACGTAATGCTTTTTCTCGCCGAACAAGTAGCTTTAATCTTTGCTATTATCAATGTCCAGTGTGGCTTGAATATGTCATGCTCGCTTAAAGGGCTTTGCTTACGGTGGCGTCGTTGATCGGGTCGCCACCTTCCCTAACATATGGTTGAGGGAGGCGATGGCTGAGATATGCGTCATACTCGTGATCGGGTGCTGTTTGTGGAGTCCGGTCTGTTCATGCTTGCAAGGGCATAGTAACTACCTAAATACTAGTGTTATTATCATTATTTTGACGAGAGACATCATTCTGTTCTTGACACGTTTTATTGTTATTGACCCTGTACATCTCTGACAATATTACATTAATGATCCTTTTTTTTCTGTTTTAACGCTTAGGGACAGTATACATCTCTACAAGAACATTAGAATAATTATTAATTGTATTTGGATGCTCAGAGACATTATACATCTCTGGGGTACTAAATTATATCATAAACTTATTGTTAATTCTGATACAGACCTTATATCAAATGTATTTGATAATATTTTACAATTTTGGATTGTTCTAGTTTTCATTCAGTGACATTTAGTTTGTAACCATTTAGGTACTAATTAGTTAAAATCTGCAATTTTAAAATGATTATTGTGTAAGATTATTAATATTATATTGTAGAACACCATTTGACATGTAAAAGTGCCCTTGTGGCCTATTTGCAGAATAAATAATTGATTTTGATTTTGATTTTTGATATTTCTCGCTCGCACTCGCTTCCACGTACGGCTTATGCTGGCACTTTACTTGGCGTTGCGTGGATACCTCTCTTTCATTTGCCGTAGGAAGGAAAAAGCAGCAAATACCGTGAAGTGAAGTACCAGCATTAACGTGACATAACAAGCACAGGAACGACGAATACCTCCGATTCAAATATAACAATGCTAAGACAAATAGTGCCTCTATGGAATATACACATTGCTAGATGTATACAGGAATAATTACATACAAATTATATACAAATATAAAATATAGATAGGAGACACCGGTAGAGACGAGAATAAGGAGATCTCTCTGGGACCGAAGTTCAATGAGAGTTTCATAGAAGTACCACGAATATTCGGCTACTATTCGGTATTCGGTCTATTCGGTATTCGACCGATTATTGCGAGCCATTCAGCAAAACCTTGGTGTTCGAGATTCTGCCAAATGGCAGTCATGAAAGAAAAAACGCAAACATATAATCTTGCTGTTATAAAGCAACCAAACTGCCAGTTTAATTGTCGTCACTGAAAGCATAATATTTCCAAATAAGTAGGTAGGTGATTTTTTTGTTGAATGGTGCAATTTTGTAAAGATGTTCCTGGCCAAAAAAGTAGATTTTATAAGATTTTATTACACACTATAAGTAACGCAATTGCAACAACCAACAAATAATGTGTGTTGTGACACCTACCCGCAAATGAAACAAATAATCGGAACCTGTCATCCTCGAAATGTATGTGCCTACTAAGAGTTATTTCTAAGTGTTATTCGGCAGTCGAATATTCGGCGCTTCGGCCGAGGGCCTAACCGAATATTTGGTATTCAGAAAAATACTATTCGTGAACTCGTGGCATCTCTAGTTATACAGGTTGCCCCATAAACAGAGGATAATCCGTAAACAGCTAATAGGGCTGCTACATACTTCTCAGAATATTTACTTTTAAGTTTAGTAATATATGCCTTAGTTTTCGAGATATTGGTATTTATGTAATTCATAAAAATCATTGGAATGATCTGAGAATTTCTGATAAGCTGTCTTGCTTGCATTTTTGCAAGCGGTAAACAAATTTGAGCACTTAATTTATTTATTTTTCAATAAACACCACTTAGTTAAAGTTTTTATTTTTCATAAGTCTTGCTAGAATAGTGCTCACATTTTAAGGTCCTTTTGCAGTTGAATAGCAGAAATCTCCATTCGGCCATTTATTAAGTCATGTACCATTTTAAAAACGTCATGAGTTGGGTTGTATAATGTGATTTTAGCGAAGTATTTTTTTTCACGGCGTAGGGCCTATAATTCAGGATGAAATAAAATCTGACAAGTAGCTCTTAAGTCGTTTTCAAGCTAAGTAGGTTTGAATATCAAAAAAAATATACCGTATGAAAGGCCTTATTTTTTTGTTCTTTGAAAACAACAAGATTAAAAAAACTCATTTTGTATCTTTTAAAGTCACAAAACTGATCTAAGGGAGAATAATAGATCAATTTTTACAAAAATGCTCATAGCTTAAAAACCAGGGGCCCGTTTCTCAAAAGCTTGTAACTTGTAATACAAGCGGAAGCCTCTTTACAATTTCTCTCATTAGAAAGTATCTCTCTCATCTGTGAAATGTGACATTTTACCAATAAAGAAATTTGAACTTCCGCTTGTATTACAAGTAACAAGTTTTTGAGAAACGGGCCCCAAGGCAATTTTGCTAAATTAAAAATTAAATGTTTTGAAGGTATGTAGCAGCCCTATCAGCTGTCCACAGATTATCCTCGGTTTATGAGACTCCCTGTATAAATATGCATCTTATTTAGGAAATCTCGAGTAGCGTGATTGAAAACGTCTCAGATTTGACAACTGACAGACGTGACGCCACACCCATCCACTATTTTGACTGCACATGAGCTTTCAGGACAGGATAATGGTAGATAAAGCGATAATTATGAATTATTTGGAACTTTAAATAAAAAAAAAAAAAAAAAAAAGATAATGTTAGCGCTAAATAACGGGTATGTGGTCAACTAGCTAAGCTTCGCTACGGAACGTAATACATTTTTCAGGGTTCGTTTTTGCTCCACTGAAGCCTGCCCGTCACTCTACTGTCAGTCCGTCTGTTGGATGTCACGAGCCTGTAGCTTGCAAACGTAACACGTTTAACGCAGATATGGAATCCGAATATTTTACAGAAATGTTGGCTGGAAAACGATGAATCATCCGGTAAATGTTGTACATAAAACGTCAAATTGTTAATTGACTACAAAGTATAAATAAAACGATTAAGAAAAACAAATAATAGGTTGTAAATATGATCTTTATCATCATTTTCATTGGTACATTTAAAAAAAAATCCTGAAAGGTTCGAAAAATGTCGCTGCTAATGACCATTAATACCCATTAATTATAATTCGTTATTGGTTATTGGTCTTCAGTGCACATTAATAAGAGGTTTCTTTGTATACTAAGACAGCGGCAAACGCCATAGTTCGTAGCTCTGACGCATGTGTATCGCCATGGGCACTGAATGGGTTAATGGTAAACAGTGATACCATATGTAGCCACCGAATGCTCACGACTGGAGAAGACTCATAAGCGCGTTGGCAACCCCTTATAAATCTCAGATTCGTTGAATCAGCTAGAGACAAATTCAGGTTCTTCACTTTACACAGCACATCTCGGAATATCTGACCTGCTGGCAGCAGGCTCTAGCTCTAAGTATTGTGCCAGTACAATAAAAACAGTTTTAGAATTTTTGAAATAACTGTTTTATCTTTGATAGCAACCCTCTAGACCAATGTTATTTCTGCTACGTGCTGCTACGCGCGTAGCGCTACAAATTATTGGCAGATAGTGTGCTACGGAGTTCACCGACTTGCTTGGCGAGACCGATCTCTACAGAAGACACACCACTAACTACACTTTAGATAGTGTAGCGGCAAGATGTTGCTACGGGTGTAGCGTAGGACACGTAGTGCTGCGAAAGTGTTATCCGATGCGCTCGAGTACAATACGATTAAAATCAGTTAACGATTCTGATGTTAGCTACGAGTAGCGCCGCAAAGGTGTCAGAGGGGTCGGGCGGGTATGCAGGAGGCAACTTGAGGCTAACTTTAGAATTGTTAACTGATTTTAATCGTATTGCACTTACGATTTGCACTCGACCAGACTATTCATAAATAAGCAGTGATCGGTTTGAGATATAAGTAAGGCATTATTTAATTATTATTTGATCTCAATGTATTTTGCGCGCTTGATACTGCGTCCGAGCTACGGCGTTATAATAAACGAGCTAAACACATTTAAACCTCATCGTAATAATTATTTTGAAGCTAGGCTCTTGTCAGCACAGTAAAGAGTTTGACTACGTGAGTCCCAGACGAATATGGGTAAGAATGAAAGTGGGCCTAGTGCAGATTTTTGTCGTTGGGGTTTACGCACCTGTAGACCAGGGTGCGGGAAGCTCACAGCGTACAAAGGATGAAAGACAGATGTTTTGGGATGAATCGAGGGACGTGTTAGGGCTATGCAAGGACAACTAAAGATTAATAATGTTAGGTGACTTTAATAGCTGTGTAGGAGTGAAGAGAGATGGATTTGAAAAGGTGTTAGGGATGCATGGTGACGAAAGAGTTGACGAGAATGGAAGAAGTCTGTTCGAAATTTGTCTTGGGTGGAATCTTTGTGTGGCAAACACAATGTTTGCCCATAAATTGATCCATTTGTACACTCGAGAGGCAGAGAATGTTAGGAAAAGTATGATTGATTTTATAATAGTTGACGAAAGAATGAGAAAGAATGTTCTAGACGCTAGAGTATATTGCGGCTCCGGTGTCCACAATTGTTGTATCTCCTCTTCAATTTGTGCTACAGCACCGGCCGTGTACCGAGGGACTGGTGCAAGGCCGTAATCGTTCCTCTTTACAAAGGGAAAGGATCACAACTTGACTGCAAAAACTACAGGGGCATTAGCTTACTCAGCATCGTCGGCAAATTGTATGCAAAAGTGTTGATTAAAAGAGTAGTGAAAGAGACCGATGAGAAAGTATGGGATGCACAAGCAGGATTTAGAAAGGGTATGGGTTGTACGGATCAAGTTTTTTCCTTACGATGCATAGCCGAGAAATATTTAGCCAAAGGTCAAAAGGTCTATTGCGCTTTCGTGGACTTGGAAAAGGCTTATGATAGAGTGATGAGGGATGAACTATGGTCGGTGTTGTGCACGTATGGAGTAGACAGCCGCCTCGTTCAAGCACTGAAATCTTTATATAAGTGTAAGCGCAATTGGCTGCTTTATTCGATTAAAGAACAAATATCATCGACTTGAGAGTGCATACGAAGTCGCGGAAGGTGAAATTCAAATGAAACAAACATAGTGATTGAATTACTTACTGATTATATTGATCCTTCACTGTGTTAACTTACCATTAAGACACAGTATTAGACTAACACACAATACATTACAAATAGTATTTGACTTCTCCCTGGCTAAATCAAGACTGACTTCGCAAAATCCCTCTTGGGACCACGTCGCCACTCCAATGGCGTTACTTTTCCCTCCATTATTGTCGACCAATCAGAGAGCCGCAGTAACACCTGACGGTCTCTGATTGGTCGAGCGCTTCCAACTGTCAGTCTTGCTTTAATCCAAGTTTTAGGTCATAACACATACTCATTTATACAAATTAATGATTACCACTGCGTATTAACTATATAATTTCTAACAGTCGGCCATCCAAAATAGATGTAACGACCTCGTACATCAAATCGTAATATTAACTAACAAATAAGAATAAATAATACGTACGAGTTTATAACCGTGTAATGGAATACATTTGCTACACATTGTCAAAATATGTTGGATTTTGTATTAATATATCATACACATGGACCAGCTGTAGCATTATACATCTGCGATTATCATTATTTCATGTTTACAACTTATTTCATTAATAACATAACGATATGAATCACAATAAACAATCTAGAGTGTACTCTATGGATTTGATTTACTGATTTGCAAGTAGGTAGACATTATATCACGGCCTGTAAGAGTAAACTACTTAGTAATATAATATAAACATTTATTTTATAATTTTTGGCAGGCTTTATTTCATGGCCTGAATTTTATTCGCAATCGGGCATTATTTCATGGCCAGTGCGAGTGATGTGTTATGTATTCGCATACGGGCATTATTTCATGGCCAGTGCGAGTGATGTGTCATGTATACGCATACGGGCATTATTTCATGGCCAGTGCGAGTGGTGTATTATGTATTCGCATACGGGCATTATTTCATGGCCAGTGCGAGTGACGTATTATGTATTCGCATACGGGCATTATTTCATGGCCAGTGCGAGTGATGTATTATGTATTCGCATACGGGCATTATTTCATGGCCAGTGCGAGTGATGTATTATGTATTCGCATACGGGCATTATTTCATGGCCAGTGCGAGTGATGTATTATGTATTCGCATACGGGCATTATTTCATGGCCAGTGCGAGTGATGTATTATGTATGGTCCTGGACACTGGAATAAATGGGTTAGTGATTACTTTCAAAAATAGGCATTATTTCATGGCCTGAACACTGAAATAAATGGATTAAAGATGATTTTTATAAACAGGCATTATTCCATGGTCTGGACACTGAAATAAATGGGTTAATGATAACTTTCAAAAACAGGCATTATTTCATGGCCTGAACACTGAAATAAATGGATTAAAGATGAATTTTATAAACATGCATTATTTCATGGCCTTAACACTGAAATAAATGGGTTAAAGATGATTGTAATCAACAGGCAATTATTACATGGCCAGAAAACTGAAAATATGGGTATAAGATGATTTTCATTTATTAACTGCTACTGGCGCGGTCTGGCCGCGGCGGTCCATAGTAAACTTGTCATTAGCTGTCAAAATGTTCGAAATACAATTGCACTAGTGCATTATTTTTTTAACATTAACATCAATTTTGAACTTAAGGTTTAAAATATTTATAAAACAAAGAAAAGAAGAGAGACGAGAACACGATATGACACAGATAACAAATATAATGGACAATGTACACCATCATCGTCTGAAGCCCAATACAAGACTCGAACTTGTGACCTCTGCATTGCCGGTACATATATAAAATTTTGTATATCACACTAATTAATTAGTAGCCTTTCATTATGGAGGTCTGAAATAATTCACCCTAGGCTTGATTTTATCAAAGTAACTGCTACTACAGAGGAATAGCGTCTATAACCATTTTTCATCATCTGAGTGTCAACAATCTGCTACCTATGAACATCGTATATTTTAATTAGTCCATATGGACCCTAGAACTTAAGTAAATATATAGCTTTTTATTATTTTCAGTCGCTGGGATTTGTTTTTTGACACGTACTAAATATCCTACCTCGAACTTTTAGGACTGCAACGTTTTGCAGCATAGGACAATATCTGAGCTTCGTGTGAAGCTTTACGAGCTTCGTGTGAAGCTTTAACGAGCGCATTTATGTCTTCTCTCATTTCATCTACACATTTACGATCAGCGCTAGTAACATCGGTACATACTTAACTCTGGAAGAATGCGACTTTCACTAGGTGCCATTAACCAATTATTTATTTGGTGCCAAATAGCGCCTCAGAGGGGGTGCGATTAAGCCCTTGAATTTAAAGTAGTAAGTATGTACAATCTTCATTGCACATCAAGCATTTGGTCTCAACCGTGCCAATGCTATTGGCTGTCAAACCGTCCACCAAATTTATATTATATCGTTCTACTTGCCCGTGACCCTGGGTGTGGATACAGCGTTCAATACAGTAATATTTAGTATTCCTATCGCACAAAACTTCCCAAAGATCTCACTAGTGAAAGATATATATGATTCACCGAGGGACGCCAAAAAATACCCAAAATATTTTCGGAATACATTAATCTTACTAACAACTATGGACAATGTTCCGAAATAAATTATTTGAATTGAATTGAAAAATTGAATTAATCGATGTTCCTAACAGGCTTCAAGTAAGCGTTTTTAGTGTAAGAGTCTATAAGAACCAGTATATAAGCATTGCACCCTTTCAAAAGCGCATTTTAGACAAAAGGTAACGTGAATTCAATATAGTGAAATAATTAGGTATAATTGTAATTTAATTTAAATAATATATGAATAATATTTAATGTAAAAATTGAATTCCAAGTTTTATTATGTATTTAGAATATTTAGATAGGTACAATGCTCTTTATTTATTTAAAAATTTTAAAAGTCCTTCTTTATCCCGAGATGAAAGGTTTTCTTCATATCCTGAATCAGCCTCAGATATGTCAGGAATACCAATTTGTTCGGAATCTACTTTCCTCCCGAGCTACACGATCGCGATAAATCAAAGACTCATTCTTCAATAAGCAGATATTACGAGGAGAGCAAACAGCTACAATATGTCCTACTCCTCCGGCAGGCATCCACAATACCCCAGCTACAACAGAATAACTCACCCCGTTATGAACTATACGAGTAAGTCCTCCTTCCACAAAAATCTCCCCTTTGAATACTTATGGGTTCTGGACGCACCCCTATAAAGGTAGGATCGAAAATTTCTAAATCACGATCGCAATGTTATTTTGAACTTGTTACTAATGGTCACTAATTGATCAAATTAGAGTGTATCCAAGTGATGACTGATCTTTTGTATAACGGTGTGAGGTTGTTCTGTATAGGTTTATCCTATCAACAATTTAAATGGCATAACATCTTTGGGTAAAATTAACAAGTCCTATTTAGCTTCAACGTCATCTATGTATAATGATTTGTACCCATAGAGGTAGAATAGAATAGAGAGACTCGCCCACACATACCTACACGCATGAGTGACAAGTATGCATGCATAGACAATACCGCAATTGGGAACGAGATACAATGTCACATTTTCCGTCCCTCCCCGCGCATACGGAATCTTTGCTGTTTGCCACCACATCTGTCAAAATATTGTACATTATCCTTCTAGCGTTATTCCCGGTTATGCCCCTAAAGGAGCCCGGGGTTCGCTTTGACACCTAATCCCAAGATTTGGCATAGGCACTAGTTTTACGAAAGTGACTTTTATTTCTTTATAGTTAGTGTGTGACTGAATAAATGATTTATGATTATGATTATGATTGACTGCCATCTGACCTTCCAACCCAGAGGAAAACAATACATTATTGGGATAGCCGTCACCGATATAACACCACCAAATCACAAATGACATTAGACGTCAATAATGAGTCTTCTGATACTTCCCAATCTATTGAAGTAAATTCACCACTATCTATTTCGGGCATACGCTAGGACGGCATCTATTATATTTTTATCGAATTTTGGAGGGTAGTAAAATACTATACACCCATATCTCCGTTGACAACTTGCTTATTTCGGGCATACGCTAGGACGGCATCTATTATATTTTTATCGAATGTTGGAGGGTAGTAAAATACTATACACCCATATCTCCGTTGACAACTTGCTGGGTCGACCATGACCGGTGAAACCCGTGTAGAAAGGTCAGAAATAAAGGTAAATAAATATCGCGTTAAAACCGTGAAAAACAATAATTTAAATATGTGTACAAAGCGCGAGTGTTTAAAGTGTTATATCTATAGGTATACGTTGTACTACAAAGTTACCGAATCCTCAAGAGTAAGGGAAGATTACTAGTTATATTGATTCCATTAGTTATAATTATTAAATAGCTTCATAACCTCCGACACCAACCTGAGGTATCCCGCCATACCAGGAAAATAGGCAATTAAATTTAAATCAAATCAAAATACGGACTAGAGTAGACTTTGTTCTTTTTCTAAAATCGAATGATGCAAAACAAATGCAACTCTGTTCTAATTTAAATTGAATATAAATTCCATTGACGGGAGGATGCCGTGAATTCGCGGCACCGGGAGACAACAGGACGTAAAGGACCGTATTCACCAACGCTGTTTTAAAATATTTGTCATTAGAATTGCGGACAGAGCTTAACCGGAGGAGACTGACGAGGAAGACCAGAGTAGGTCAATCACGCAACGCATTGTACGCGCGTCTGACAGTAAAATCACAATCTAACTGTCATTTTTCCATATAAAATTGACATTTAGACCTTACAGACGCGCGTAAGAAAAGTTACGTGATCGACCCACTGGATCATTAAATGCCGCAATACATATTGTAGTCTTGACATTGAGGAAGTTTGGCATAACACTGCCCAGTATCGTGACTTATTCTTGAGCATCGACCACATTTCTTTAATGGTTGCGTACATTCTAAATTTCAATAATATCTGAACTGTGATGTGACGTGGCCATCTTTCCTACATTTACAGCAACGAATAATCTTTGAATGTGTACGTGCCTGTCTACATGCTCTTGGTAGTAAGTTCTTAACAAACTTACGCTCTGTATTTGTCTTTATATTTCTAACATTACTCGCATACGTTAGCGATTTATTAGAATTGTCACATATTGGGCTGCTTCCGCAACAAGCCTAGCAGAACGATCATCAAGTCCATGCAAAATGCATTCTACTGCACGTTTGCCAACAATACACACATCTATTTATCAAAACTAACTTTTCATAATAACACTCTTTAAGCGGATTAGAAAACCTAGCTCTTTTAGCAAGATGAAAATGGAAAGACAACAGATGGTCGACCCTCGTACCTTTTATATTTCATACATACCTAACTTCCCTATATTATGGTCAATTTAATAGTCTCTAAACCGATACAAGATCTACTTATATGTTAGTATTATGAGAAGGCTCACCGAGATGTCCCTGGTGCGTCGTTCACTATGACCGCGCTGCCCACTGGCGGCCCGGCTGCATGCCCGCCGGCTGCCCGACGTGGCTGCACTGTCCGCTGGCTTCCCGCGTGGCTGCGCTGTCCGCTGGCCGCCCGCGTGGCTGCGCTGCCCGTCTGCGCACCCGCTGGCTGCCCGCGTGGCTGCGCTGTCCGCTGGCCGCCCGCATGGCTGCGATGTCCGCTGGCTGCCCGCGTGGCTGCGCTGTCCGCTGGCCGCCCGCTTGGCTGCGATGTCCACTGGCCGCCCGCATGGCTGCGATGTCCGCTGGCCGCCCGCTTGGCTGCGATGTCCACTGGCCGCCCGCTTGGCTGCGATGTCCACTGGCCGCCCGCTTGGCTGCGATGTCCACTGGCCGCCCGCGTGGCTGCACTGTCCGCTGGCCGCCCGCTTGGCTGCGATGTCCACTGGCCGCCCGCGTGGCTGCGCTGTCCGCTGGCCGCCCGCATGGCTGCGATGTCCGCTGGCTGCCCGCGTGGCTGCGCTGTCCGCTGGCTGCCCGCGTGGCTGCGATGTCCGCTGGCTGCCCGCGTGGCTGCGCTGTCCGCTGGCTGCTCGCGTGGCCGCGCTGTCCGCTGGCTGCCCGCGTGGCCGCGCTGTCCGCTGGCTACCTGCGTGGCTGCGCGGCCCGTTGACCGCCCGCGTGGCTACGCTGCCCGTCTGCGCGCCCGCTGGCTGCCCGCGTGGCTGCGCTGCCCGCTGACTGCCCGCGCTGTCCGCTGGCCGCCCGCGTGGCTGCGCTGCCCGCTGGCTGCCCGCGTGGCTACGCTGCCTGCTAGCCGCGCGACCGCTGACTGCGCCTCCTGCTCCAGAGCAGCGGCTGACGCGCCCCCGCGAGGGCCGACTGGAGCGACCGCGCAAGCGCCGCGCCGTCTGACTGCTCGCCTGGCGCGGCGTCGGGGCGTGCTGCGCAACCGTCGATGTGTGTATATAAAGTTCCCTTCCACGAGCTGCTTCTTCTGTTATATCCTGAAACGTATAATTTGTTCGCGAAGTCACTGATGAAGGGTACAGTAAAACTATTAAGCGACACAAGATGCAAGTATAGCTCCAGAAATATTTTGTATTTTTAGTAAAAAAAAAGAACAAATAAAAATGTATTCCGACCAGAGTTTTATTTAAACACCAATACGCATTCAACAACAGCTACATTATCATATAAATTTAATAAATATTATTGTTTAATAAATAAGACCTACTACTACTGGTACCTGTATAAACCCGGATAAAGGGCGTCAATCCTGAAGCCAACCTTGTCAACGCACTCAGTAGCTGTACATTATTTTATTAGCAACAATAAATACACGCTCAAGTGGATTAAAAGTCGAAGTGGAATAATGCGTCGCAATCATACATCACCCTGCTTTGAACCATGTGACCTAACATTTTAGCAATTCTAGCTGTTGAATGACTCTTACCGCGGTATTTAAAGCTTTAACCTTTGATATTATTTTACAAAGAAACGAACTAGCAGCATACGCTCTGATTATAGGAACAAAAACAAGTTTACGTGGGCTTAGTGGTAAGTTTAAACAAAAGGAGGGAAAAAAAAATAGTAGTGAGCTTAGTACTTTTAAGGTCCTTTTCAAATCCCACTTCTGAGATGTAAGCGCAATTGGCTGCTTTATTCGATTAAAGAACAAATATCATCGACTTGAGAGTGCATACGAAGTCGCGGAAGGTGAAATTCAAATGAAACAAACATAGTGATTGAATTACTTACTGATTATATTGATCCTTCACTGTGTTAACTTACCATTAAGACACAGTATTAGACTAACACACAATACATTACAAATAGTATTTGACTTCTCCCTGGCTAAATCAAGACTGACTTCGCAAAATCCCTCTTGGGACCACGTCGCCACTCCAATGGCGTTACTTTTCCCTCCATTATTGTCGACCAATCAGAGAGCCGCAGTAACACCTGACGGTCTCTGATTGGTCGAGCGCTTCCAACTGTCAGTCTTGCTTTAATCCAAGTTTTAGGTCATAACACATACTCATTTATACAAATTAATGATTACCACTGCGTATTAACTATATAATTTCTAACATAAGGATTCCAGTGCTTGCGTGAGAATAAACGGGTCATATCATCGTAAAGGGTGTTAGACAAGGATGTGTATCGTCTCCGTGGCTGTTTAATCTATTCATGGACAGCTGTCTGCAGGATCTGAAAGGTGATGAATGTGGTTTGAGAATGGAAGGGTTACGCGTCAAATGTCTCCTATATGCTGACGACCTTGTACTACTTGCGTCGTCTGCTGAGGAGTTACAAATGATGGTAACGAAGATGAATGAATCTTTTGAATGGAAAGGGATGAAGATAAATGTAAGTAAGACGAAAGTGATGGTATTTGAAAAATATGAAATTATGACAGACTGCGAAATAATGATTGGTGAAGAAAGACTGGATCAAGTAAAAGAGTTTGCGTATTTGGGGACACTATTTACTGGAGACGGGAAGCATGAGAAAGATATTGAAAGGAGAGTGAATGCAGGGAATCGAGTGAATGGGGCACTGAATGCCTTTATGGGCAGCCAGAAAATATCGCAAAAAACACGCGTGGCTGTGCATAGGGGAGTGTTGGTGCCCACACTTATGTATGGTAGCGAAAGTTGGGTGTGGCAAAAACGACATCAAAGTCAAGTGAATGCAGTAGAAATGAGAGCGTTGAGAAGTATGTGTGGAGTGAAATTGAGAGATAGAGTCAGAAACAGTGTGATAAGAGATAAGTGTGGAATGGATGGAGATATAGTCACGAACATTGAGAAGGGTATGTTAAGGTGGTTTGGGCATGTAGAGATGATGGATGAAAGAAGATTAACGAAGAGAGTGTATATAAAAAGAGTGGAAGGGCAAATTGGAAGGGGAAGACCTAGGCGAACTTTCTCCGATCAAATTGGAGAAATCTTACAGAAAGGCCAGGTCAAAAGTACCCTAAACCGATGAGCATGTATGAGAAATGTTATGAAAGTGAGTGAAGCGAAAGTGGTTTGTCAGGATCGTAGCAAATGGAGATCCGTGATCTCTGCCTACCCCTCTGGGAAAGAGGCGTGATTATATGTATGTATATGTATGTATGTATGTAGGTTCTTGTCGGTGGAGTAACCGCCACAGATTTTGGTCCTCTGCCAGACTATTGACGTCTTCGTACGACTTGACAGACACTTTCTCTTTTATTTGGCTGGCATAAGTATGTCTGGGCCTCCCTCTGCCTCCCTTCCCTTCTCCTTTTTAATATTTTGCCCTCCAAGATATTAAAAAAGAAGGTGTCGTGCCATATTAAGTGTCCGATCATTTTGCCTCTTCTATTTTGTATTATTTTTAACAAGCATCAGCTCTATCTTACCATCTTCAAAACCTCTTCGAGACAAATTTCCTTTCTGTCCAGCGTATTCTTTCCATCCTCCGCCAACACCACATCTTGAAGGCTTCTAGCCTTTTTCTATCCTTTTGCGTCAGGGTCCACGTCTCACTCCCGTACAATGCAATACTTCAGATACCTACTACATATACATTTAAACCTAATAGTAATGAACCCAAGGTCATTCAGTATCACATACTAAATATTTCTCTATTCTTGTACTGTTATTTGCCTTTTATATAGGCACTAAGTCAAATATAATGACACATGTTTGTTAAAATCGGCCCGTAGTTATATTGCAGTCGAACTAAAAGTTTTTAATTGCAACCAAACATTTGTATATTATATTGTGTTATTTTATCAATTCTCGGAACTGTATATAAAGGCAGACAGTTCAGATTCGGTTTGGTTCGGATGGCAAGTGCAAGCAAATTAGCTGTCACATTACCTACTGATTTCCCACCAAAATCCTTTTCAAAATAAAAAATGAAAAAAGATGATAGCTAATCTATTAAGATTTTATTCGTGTTTGTGAAAAAAAACACGACTGTACGTTCCTATTAAAATAGACGAAGAAGAAAATAACTTCACTCGTTAAGAAATTGCCCGAGTAAAATAACAAAAGAACTAAAAGAAAATGTTCTGCCTGAAAATTCAAAAAAATGCTATTTATTTTAAAAAAATTGTACAAAAATTATTGTATGCAACGATGTATCTGGTCTAAAAACGCTCATGTCGTCTTTTAATTGCGATTCACGACTCACGCCACTTGCGTTTTAGGACCCTATTTATACAACAGTTGCATAAAATACTATTAATTTTAGAGGTAGGTACGCAGTAGAGCCCCTTGTCCAAGGTAATGAAGTGACTCCTGAGTAGTGTGTAAACTTGAGTCGTAGTCAGTCAACACTTGGCGAGGCTTCAAGTGCTACCCGAGTTGTGCCGTAAGAAGTGATGTTAGGTCGGTACGTTAGTTCTTGTTATTTAGTGGATTTATTTTCTAGTTTCTTATTATCTTACATTTTATTTACAATTTCACTCTAAGTTAAGTAATATATGCTGTTACAGATTCTTCGATAGCTCAGCGAAAGGGGGGTTGGAAAGCATGAATTCCCCAGAGAAAGTAACCAAGGCGATCAGCAAGAGAAAAGAGCAACCCACTCACCTTGTGCACCTCAATAGCAGCAGCTCGTGATGTGGTGAAAGCCCAGCTCCTTTCTCCTTCTGCTATGCCTAGGTCTTATAAGCCTCGATCTTGGTTCAGCACAGGTTAGAGTAAAAGCACAATAGAGAAAGCGGTAAAAGTAAATAGCCACGAAAGCACCGTGGTATATATGTCACAGCGGCTGGAAGGGATGCGCGCGCGACGACAGCCAGTTGCGTACTACCGAACGTTCTGGAAGGAGCCATTCGGAAAGGGCGAGATTCGCTTGGCATTGAAGGAGCCTTCGGTGATGGACTACTCCTAGCTCTTGACAATAGCCTAGTTACTTAATCCTAAACATACTCCCCCCCGCTGCGAAATCATAATTTCCAGAAATGAAAGGGAATAAACAGAAACGCCTGATGGCACAGTGACAGACGGCCGAATAGCATTCTTGTTATTGAGGTTCAGTATAAATAGAAAATCTAACTTACGATTAAGTTAAGATTAGTAAAGAATAAAACAATGCGACAGAATTATAACAGATGTAAAACGAACCCTAGTGGCAAAAAAGCACACTAAGTAAAGTAAAAGTATAAAGAAAGTGTGTATTTGATGTCTTAGTTATTACTAATAGGAAGTACGCAGAGCTTGACGACGGGCCGTTTAAAGTCTCTATTACGCGAATCAGCATCTGCGGTACGAACAGTTGCCACTCGTACGATCCCGTCCTGACCAGGATGCACGTTGACGACGCGTGCCACCGACCACAGCAACGGTCGAAGGTTGTCGTCCTTAATGAGGACTAAGTCACCAACTCTCACAGCACGAGAATTGTCTGTCCATTTGTTTCTCTGATTTAAAGTATTTAAATAGTCACGATGCCAACGCTTCCAAAAATCAGCATGTAAGCGCTGTAACAATTGCCAGCGTTTCAGCAAAGAAATCTTTGTGATCTCATTATTATCGTCCGGGACAGACGTTAAAGGAGAAAGCGTTAAAAAATGGCCTGGCGTAAGGACAGAAAAATCATTTGGGTCATTACTGATAGCACACAAAGGACGTGAGTTCAGTACTGCCTCTATCTGCACGAGAACGGTATGAAACTCTTCTAAAGTCAACAGATGACCTCCCACTACCTTGGCAAGGTGTCCCTTAACTGAGCGTACCCCGGCCTCCCAAACTCCACCGAAGTGGGGGGAAGAGGGCGGAATAGTCTTAAATTCAATGCTCTGTGATGCGGCGGCATCCTTCATAAGCCCCGCTAACTGATTTCTGGCACCGACAAAGTTGGTACCACAATCGCTCATTATCAGGGAGCACCGGCCCCGGCGAGCGACGAAGCGACGTAAGGCAGCGATAAAAGATTCAGCCGAAAGATCATTGGCAATCTCCAAATGCAGGGCCTTGCTCGACAGACAGACAAAGAGACAGAGATATACTTTGTCAGAGCGCGCTCCTCGGCGACGGCGACCAAGGATGACATGAAAAGGACCAGCGTAGTCACAGCCCACACGTTGAAAGGCTTTGACAGCAGTAACCCTGACGCGAGGAAGGTCCCCCATCATGGGTTGTGACGTCGTTGGTTTAGCCCGAAAGCACGGGATACATCGAGAAAGACGTTTCGCAATAGCACGTCGAGCAGAAAGTACCCAAAAGTTCTGAGACAAAAGGAAATGCACCATTTGTGCACCACCATGCAACGACTTTGCATGTACATCATCGATAATTAAAGACGAAAGTCGATGATTTGAAGGCAAAATAGCGGGATGCTTTGCATCGTATTCTAAATCTGAGTGTCGAAGTCTCCCTCCGACACGCAACACGTTGTCCTGTGAGAGAAAAGGACTCAATTTCTTCATAGGTTTTGGCAAAGGCTTGTTATCTTTGAGATTATTGATCTCATTAGCGAAACAATCTTGCTGACATGACTTAACGAGAGTTTCAAGAGCTTGATTCAGCTCTTGTTCACATATTGGACCAGAATATGTTCTCTGCTTCCGCAAAAGACTCAGGAACCTAAGCACAGTCGCAGTTACTCGCAGGATTTTCTTCAAGGAAGAGAACCGGAGTAAAAGCTGCTGTATCGAGTCAGTCTCGTTGGTGACAACGAAGGCTGACTTCTTCTCTTCTTGACGTAATTCCGTTGTTACGTCGATTGGTGGGGGAAGAGTTTTTAAACGAGGCCAATGATCAGACGAGAGGGACAGAAAACTCGGACCATTCCACCAAAGTGAATGTTCCAGCATTGCATTTGGAAGCATGCCTCTCGAGGCTGCATCGGCCGGGTTATCGTGGGTGCTTACGTAGTTCCAGTGTGCTGAGGGCAATTTTCGTTGAATCTTTGCGACTCGATTGCCAACGAAAATTTTCCATTTGGATGGGTGAGATGCGATCCAAGAAAGAGTAATCGTCGAATCAGACCAAGCAAAGATATTCTTGATTACGATCAAAGACAACAGATGAGGAAGTATCGAGTGCACTAAATCTGCAAGCAGAACGGCAGCACATAATTCCAGACGTGGAAGACTGATCCGTTTGGTAGGGGAAACACGAGACTTCCCACACACCAGATGGGTAGAAAAAGTCCCATCATCTAGTTCTGCTTGCAAGTAGACGACGGTGGCATATCCGGACAGAGAAGCATCGGCAAACCCGTGCAAGTGATAGGCCACTGCACGCGAGTGCGTTATCTTCCGTGGTACAGCCAAATTACATAGAGCGCCCAATTGGGAAGAAAATTGACGCCACAATTTTACTATTTCTTCGGGTGGCTTCTGGTCCCAATCTAAGCCTAAGAGCCAAAGACGTTGGATCAAAGTTTTTGCCAAAAAAATGACAGGACAGAGTAGCCCTAAAGGATCAAACACACGAGCCAGCTCTGACAGTATCTGCCGCTTCGTGCATTGATTTTGAGACGCATTAACATTGTACTTAAACTGATCAGACGCTGAGTCCCAGTTTAAGCCAAGTACTTTCACAACAGCATTATAGTCTTCGTCAAACGACGTTGCTTGAGTCACACAATGCTCAAGTGGGATATGGCTTAACAGTTCCGGATGGTTGCTTGCCCATTTACGGAGCTCAAAGCCTCCCTTGGCTAACAACGCGATTAATTGCTTTTGTAGCTCAAGAGCCTCACTAACAGAAGACGCACCTGTGGGAATGTCATCTACATACGTGTCTGTAGACAATACCTCCACCCCTCGCGGAAAGGCTTGACCATCTGACACGGCCAGCTGTTCAATTGCCCGCAACGCCAGGAAGGGGGAGGATGAGACCCCATAACTTACAGTATTTAGACGATAGTCCCTGAGTTCCTCATCAGGATGGAAACGCCACACGATGCGCTGAAAGTCACGATGTTTCTCCGACATCACAATGTTTCTGTACATCTGACGAATGTCTGCAGTAAACACTACTTCGTGTAAACGAAATCGCAAAAGTATATGGGAAATGTCCTTTTGAAGCTTCGGTCCCGTCAGCTGTGTGTCGTTTAGTGACAGTCCCTCGCCGTCACGAGCCGATGCATCAAACACGACGCGTAACTTGGTGGTTACGCTTGATGGTGACAACACACAGTGATGAGGGATGTAATAGGAACCCGTGGTATTTTGGTCAGAGGAAGGTACCTCTGACATGTGACCACTGTCCAGATAGTCCTGCATAAACTCATTGTAAGACTTTCTCAATGCGGCGTCATTAGATAAACGCATTTCCAATTCGTTAAAGCGGCGCACAGCGATAGACCGCATGTTACGGAAAGTCGGCTCAACAGATTTGAACGGTAGCTCAACAACGAATTTTCCGGTGTCATCCCGCTTGTGGGTAGAAAGAAAATTCTCTTCACAAGCCGCATCTTGCGGCGACAGCATTTTTTCGGGGGTACGCACATCCTCTATCTCCCACAACAGTTTCAAATCATTTTTCAAGTCAGCATTTGACGCGTGAAGCGTTTGGACTGACGAAAGGTTTGAGTATAACGAGGGTATACTCTCAAGGCAGCGAGAGCGCCCTAAAAAGACCCAGCCAAAAATAGTATTTAACCCTACAGGGGAGTCGTTCCCACCCGGAATCATACCCTGAAGAAAGATCTCATTCCAAAGTTCGGAACCAAGAAGGAGGTCGATTGGTCCTGGAACATGAAAGGATGGGTCCGCGAGTTTAATGAAACCCAAATTCTTTAAAAAGCTGGTTTCGACCGTGACTGACGGCATGTCATGACAAATGCGGGGTATCACAATTGCCTCGAAAGATATTTCTTTGTCCTGATGGTTCTCGGGACGGACAGTGCATTGGACGGTACCCAATACAGGCGTGGAAGCGTTACCTATGCCAAAAACTGAAGGTGCGTTACTTGAGACAGGTAAACCTAGGCGATTTGCTAGACCTTGGGAGATATAATTGGCTTGACTGCCAGAGTCAATTAACACGCGCACGGCGTGAAAGGAGCGCCATCTATCCAAGATATCTACTTGAGCGGTTGACAGTAAGACAGTTTTATTTGACGACGTATTTGTAGAAAGCCCCTGAACACCTAAAGCATTAGAGGTGGCGTTGGGGTTGGATGGGCTTGGCTTGCGATCCACATAAGTGTCCTGAAAGTGTAATAACGAATGATGACGGCGACCACAAGTTCGACACGAACCTTGTGAAGGACAGTTTGACACTACATGACCTATGCGCAAACAATTGAAACAAAGCTGTTTCTCACCAACGACTTGCGATCGATGCGCAACAGTTAAGTTTTGAAAGTCCGGACAATGTGCGAGAAAGTGCTTTTTCGAGCAGAATTGACAAGGCGGAGGTGGAGGCAGTGCAGGAGAAGTAGTCTGGTTACCCACCAAAGTCGTTTGCCTAAAGCGTCGTGGCGGTGACGTGACGTGATCGGATCGCATGGTGTTAACGACAGGTGGCCGCGTGTATCCGCCGTGAGCTGAACTTGTACTAGCTCCGGCATGCTCCACCGCCTTGCAGTAGTTCTCCACGAAGGTCTCCAAAGATTTATAGGTCGGAATGTCCTCCGACGTGACGGTCATCTCAAATTCTTTACGAATGGATGGTTCCAATTTCGATAAAAGCGTATAGAACATTATAAAGTCCCATTTATCGATGGGCAAATTCAATGACTTTAAAATAGCTAAGTTTTCTTGGAATGTGTCCAAAAGAAACCGAAACGCTTGCGCCGTGTTATTCTGTAACTTAACAGTTACAATAGACTGCCACGCTAGAAAGGCTAGCTGGCGTTTATTTTGATAGCGCTTCACCAAAGTTTCATACGCCATATCGTAATTGTCACACGAGATAGGAAATGCTTTTATTAGGTTTAACGGTTCACCTTTCAATGACGAGACTAAATATTGAAACTTTTCAATTTTAGAGATCTCGTGTTTGTCATGTACCAAGGTTCGGTACAGATCATAGAAAGTAATCCACGTTTTATAGCCACCCTCGAACGTAGGTATATGGATGGGCGGCATGCGAATATGACCCGTATTGCTGCTCGAGCTACCTGCGGGTACGGGCAAAGCGACGCTAGGCACTTGAGGTGCTTCCTCAGCAAACAATTGCGATTTAATGGACAAAATGTCTATCACGGTCTCGTCAAACCCCTGTCGTATCTCCTCATTATCCGCGATCTCCTGAGGATCCTTTAAAGAAGCTACTATTTTCGCATGATTCTCGTCAAATAAGACTTCTAAACCTTCCAATCTCGTTAAATGCACCTTAAAGCGTGGTTCCATTTCCGGGTCCGTTATACATCTTTTTGCACAAATATAAGCGTCATTCAAACGCTTAAGAGCCATAGAACGGCGGCATTTTTCCATTTTGTTCATAGTCTAATTTATGAAAACGAGCGCAAGCGATAGGTATTAACGTGATCGAACAATTACTTAGCTTACTACGAGTAAGTATAAATAATTCGACAAAAGGCGAGAAAGAATTTTAAACCTTGCGTCTACGGCGTAAGGTCGAAAGTCAATAAAATTAATTCGTATGGTTACGTACTGCATTAACTAACAAGACTTACCAATGAAAGAAGTTCCCCTACATACAAATTTTAACTGATATCGCTTATGCTTCAATGTACGTAATGCATAAACATAAAAGTTATAACTTAATCATAATAATCATATTGAACTCGGTACGTCAACTTCAAGATGCAGCAACGCGTTGGGTGCGCGCTAAGGAATTTGAAACACGGAATAACTACCCTGTTTCGCACAGAATATATAAATTTAGTGAAATTTACTATTAAAACAACCAATTTTACACTCAAATAAATAGTTAAACGTACAACTTAGAACATACAACTATAATGTTATAATTTACGACGGCGAAATAAGCCTCTTTACTCGTAAACAACTCGCTGCTCGGACAAAAGGTCGTAAGTTCATACGAAAATTACAGCGGTTACGTCTTTTTTAGAAATCGACCAAATTAGTTTGAAATACATCAATTATTTTAATCTAGTATTTAATAGTATGTTAATGAAGAATGCTATTCGTATGGTTTACCCTGTAATCCATAGGTATACAACATTTAGTTCGAATTAATATATCCGGTATAGAAGGAACACAAATATGTTACAGATTCTTCGATAGCTCAGCGAAAGGGGGGTTGGAAAGCATGAATTCCCCAGAGAAAGTAACCAAGGCGATCAGCAAGAGAAAAGAGCAACCCACTCACCTTGTGCACCTCAATAGCAGCAGCTCGTGATGTGGTGAAAGCCCAGCTCCTTTCTCCTTCTGCTATGCCTAGGTCTTATAAGCCTCGATCTTGGTTCAGCACAGGTTAGAGTAAAAGCACAATAGAGAAAGCGGTAAAAGTAAATAGCCACGAAAGCACCGTGGTATATATGTCACAGCGGCTGGAAGGGATGCGCGCGCGACGACAGCCAGTTGCGTACTACCGAACGTTCTGGAAGGAGCCATTCGGAAAGGGCGAGATTCGCTTGGCATTGAAGGAGCCTTCGGTGATGGACTACTCCTAGCTCTTGACAATAGCCTAGTTACTTAATCCTAAACATATGCTCTTTCCCAGACTTAAGGCAGATTCACTTATTAGACTTTAAGGTATACATAATTAAAATAGCTAGTCTCTTGGGCGACCGAGCTCTGCTCTGAACTTTCCCAGACATGAGACCTAGCAACATCGATTCCTCGCCCCCGTAAGCCCCTCCATTCCAAATTTCATCGAAATCGTTAGAGCCGATTCCGAGAACGTGATTGCAAATATATATTATGTATATATATATATATATAAATATACATGTAATTTAACACACAATAGATGATATAAAGACCTCATAATGCATAAAAAACTTAACACTAGGCACTTAAATCTACTTAACTGCTAGTATATACACCCTCTTCAAGGTCACAGCCCTTGGGAAGGGTGCCCATAAGGCTGGCTACATTTCCTCGTTGAATTGCAATTCCAATCCAATTTGTAATTATTTATATAAAAATATTGCAAGTTTAATAGTACAGGATTGGTGCAACAGTTGCAACGTAAATCCATCGTAACGTCTATGTTATTTTTACGAAACGGGACTTAATCGCGTATAATTATATTTTATGCGATATTTATTACACGCGATTCAATCCTGTTTAATAAAAATAATGTGTGAGAATAGTAAACACTACCTTTCTATGGTCTGAGGTGAGACAAACTAAGGAATTAATTTTTACATTTATAAATTTATCCAACTAGCCAACTATAATTGGATTGACGCTATATTCAGTCCAATGTTTAAAGCCAAAAACTGAGCCAGAAATATCCTGGCATTATATTTCAAACTTATACTTAATTGCTCGCCCGTGTTCTACTCCGAGATAGATAAAGAAAAAATAGTTAATTAAAATAATTAGTAGATTGTTAACCACCAGATTGGTAACCAATGTACCCGAGATATTTCTGTGAACCAATAGTTCGAGGGTGAACTGGGTAATTTCACCCGAGTTAAAGACTCTACTTTTCATTTCAACTGTGAGGAAAGTAAAATACTGCACGTACATTTTATAAAACAGGTATATTAAGAGTAATCAGTTAAAAAACACATACTGCCAACTTTAGAAAAGTTTAAAAAACGTACCTGATCTAATAGTTTTAATCTTATTTCTTGTTTTTATATAATTCTATACATAAATGTATAAAATTATTTATTTAATATGAAATAAATTAATTATTCGATTTTAGATATACCTAAGTAAAATAATTAAAACTATATCCAACCTCTCACCTCTTTGCACTGGCCACTTGCCACGGCCTACTCGATTGTCATCGAGTAGGCCGCGACGCTACTAATCTAGAGGGCCATGCCGAAACGTAAAAAAAAAAAAAAATCATAGCATTATGGCGGGCAGCCGATATTTACAGAAATGATTTTGAATGTTGATTTTCTGTAATTAGGAAGAAAAAATACCAACAGTAAAAGGATTTTTTATCAACATCGTCGTAATGAACCCGTCGCTTAGTGTATAGCTGAATTATCGGTATATGTAAAGCTTTTATTTTAATCATATGAAGTAACTCAATTATCTTCGACTCCGTGGCTGACCGTAACAATAAAAAAAAACACTTTCCACCCTAGGGGAGAGAACGCTATTTTCCACCCGGCTAGATGCCCATGAAAAGTCAACTTTCAGAACAGGAGAGATGAAAAAAAATGTTTCTTATAATCCAAAATTTAATAATACCTACTATTTACTTACCAGTAGGTACATTTCTTCAAGTAAGAAAGTTTAAAATACGGAAGCAGTGTGTAAGTCGCTAAGTGACCAAGAGTTTACAACATGACTAATTATTTTTTCTCTTTCATCTTCGACAAACTGGCAACATAAAGCGATTTCGACAATAGCCACGGCCTCTGTATAAAACAAAGGATCCCAAAAGGAAAATTAAGAGGGTTCAATGTAGACGTCATTGTCGTAATTTTCTTTGTTATGCTGACTTTGCCCTGGAAGTATTGGAGACGAATTGCGGAGGGTTTCGTATAGAAATAATCCAACTGCGGGTAATGATATATTTGCCATCGGGCTCAGATATTTGCTTATCAGAATTACTTGGTATTTTTGCTAGCTGAAGGTATTTGTACTATGGCTTGACTATATCTAACCTTCAGGACAAACAACGTCGTTTTACCGACCGGAAAATTGAAATTGAACGTCAATAAAGTCCCAAATTATTTTCTTCCTACGCATAAAAGTAATGAAGATTCACTGAAGTATTAGCAATTCCTTACACAGGCAAGCTACGTTTAAACAAAAAAAATAAGTTGAAGCAGAAATTCAATATCAAAAGCCCGACAAACATCGCATCATCAATCATCACTCTTTATAATTAAAGAATGAACATGAAAACGTCAAAATCTTTAAATATTGCCAATTAAATCTAAGAAACTTTGAAAACTTACCTCTCACAGTAGACTACGGCTAAATAATAATGACAGGCATTCACATTTCATTGGAAATCGTTCAAAACCGTATCCGAAAAGCTTTATATATAAAACATCCATTAACGTTCACTATTTTCCCTCCTCAAAGTAGAACATCAACGTATGATATTAGAGCTGGTCATTCGGAAAAAAAGTATTTGAGTTTGGAAACTTTTTGTTCGAGTATCGGATACGTGTGCGGGGCGACGTTGACGCGACGTCAGGCGTCCGTCCTCCACCGCGGGGCGCGTTGCACTGAGCTCTCGGGCTCTTGACAAGACAATCTTTGCCTGAACTACACAGTGGCCCTCAACGTAACAGCAACTTGTGTGCTTTCATACGGATAACGCCCGTAACGGGAGCTTTGTTCTTCGTCTAGTTGCCGAGTGTCGTGCCGCCAATTAGGCGACGTTTGACGCTAAATGGAACATCAATAATAATCTGTATTCAATGAAATTCAATGAAATGAAAATAATTTATTCCAGAACGGGTCTCGTCGTTTATAAAGTCAATGAGCAGTCGTAGAAATTGCAAAGTTCATGAAATTTTTTCCGTAGATATTTGAAAGATAGCGAGTATTGACATCTAAAGAAATAGACGGAATGTGTACACTGTAGAGGCGCCTTTGAGAAACATCTTTTTTATTTATTTGTCATTATTACGCTATACATGGTCCGAATATGGTATTCCATTCAGGAAAGAAGAAAGAAGATTACAAAAATATACCTTTAGCAGCATATTACCGATGAAGACTGCACATTTATCGAAAGTCAACAGTTAAATTAGAAAAAAATATATAAACAAGTTTAATAAATGTCGTCTCATCGTCACACAGTCGCAAGCATCCATAGGTTACGGTGTCTGCTAACGTTCAGACAGGTCAACAGAAAGTAGATTCAAGTACGAAGACAGTAATTATGTTCTTATAATTAGGTAGGTATCATCACTAAACGAAACTGCCTTTCATTTAATGAAAACATTTCACACGACTCTCCAGTAATATAATCGAAAGACGTCAAACGTTCTTATCCCCTTATAATGAAGACTTTTGACGTCTACGTTTGCGTAGCTACTTTTGATGTTGACTATACGAATGCCCAGATACAATAAGACTTTTTTGACTGATAACCAGGGGGCGTACTTTTCATGCCGATGACATCAATTTGACGTCGCGCTGCATATAGGATGATCCCAAATAGTTTTATTGTGATTATTAATCATTAGTCGTCAATCATTTAAATCATGTATGTAACGTAAATTTAACTATTTGTTTTGTTTTTATACATACAATTGCAATCAAAATCTATGCAGCGTGGCGTCATTTTTGCGTCAACGGCATGATAAGTACGGACCCTGGTGGTAACAATACCATTTAATAAAATGTATGCATGAAAACAAAACAAATAGTTTAGTTTACGTTACCTATTAATTATTCCACGTGTGAATAGATTACTATTGAAGTTATTTGTACATGATTAAAATGATTGACGACTAATGATTAATAATCACAATACAACTATTTGGGATCATCCTATATGCAGCGTGACGTCAAATTGATGTCATCGGCATGAAAAGTACGCCCCCTGCTGATAACACATTGGAATCCCTACAAGAATAAAAAGTAGCCAATATTCATGACCGTGATTAAAACGATTTTTAGTACCAAAAAAGTTACCAATATATCAAATAAATATTTTCAATGTGCATATTGTTAAACACGAACCACCAATTATTTACATCACCCAAGTAAACTGTATGCGCACATGCGTAGTTACCATGTTTCACTGGTCAACCATAAACTGGCTTGATATAGCGAAACCAAACACAAGCAAAAGTATCGGAAACAACTTTGGAATCCAAAGAGACCCTTTCTCTAAAATACGTTTATTTCCCGGGAGCGTATATAAAAACAGGCAAATCACAAAACAAGATAACATTCGCTAGGTCTTCCACTGCGGGAATCTCATTTTCAATATGTTTTTTATAACTTTCAGCGAGGAAATGAGGTGGTGCTCCCGGGCGTTCGCGGCGGCATTGTCATCATAAACCAACCGAGGCCTTCTCCATAAATCCGCTACAAATGTACCTTTATACGCATTACGCCATAACACGGAGGATTCTTTTTTGTCGAACAATGCTTTTAAACCTAACAAACAATTCATATTTTTCGTATTGATTTTTTAAGTTGCATCCGTTTGGGCTTGCGGAATCATTTTTTACGAGTACCTAGTCACCTAGTGGGAGTGGATCCTCATCAAACTCGTTTGAAGATTACCAACCTTCAATATTGAAGATAATCATAGATTTTGATTTTAAAGTTAATTTTACATGGTAGCATTATATTATACGAGTCTAGCAACTTTTTGCAAAAGACAACAAAGAGAGGTGCAGTCTTTTCGCTCATTTTTCGCTAGTCTCAACATAATAACCTCTTGTTGACTACGCTGCCCCGCACGGCCCCAAGCTCTCCACGAGCAATAAGACGTAATAAATGCTCAGAACCGATGGAATAAAAAATGAGTATATAAGTAGATAACGTTTAGCGACGCTCTGGAGCTCAATATCTTTGTGATAGTTTGAGTTCATGGAATGGATTCGGTTATTTTATTATTGTAGTTTTACGAGTTAATCAGTAGGGAAGTGTTTCAAATGTGCTGCATTGTCTACTTGGTATTGTACATTGGTCATTGGACAACAAGTACTGGATCAACGTGGCTAATACGTTGATCCAGTACTTGTACTAGGTATTTATTGATATAATTATCATGTTATGTTATCTTTATTTTATATTAAATTCATCAATAGATATCTCATTAATTGAATCAAGGGTGACTGCAAAATTTCATGACATCAAACCGTCATTGAATTTTGCCATCATTTTAAATGTTGGTTCAGCAATATCTAAAAAAGTATAAACACAAAAAATCATGAGAGTAATATAAGCGAGGTTATAATTTACGAACTGCGTGCTTATCGTATCTGCTTAATCAAATTATCACAGTATTTGAATTTATCTGAAAAATTAAATTGTTGTCATATCCGAAACATGAGTTGGCAATGTATAAATAATTTTCAAGTTGGCTGCGCGGTGAACAGATTCTTCGTAGCTTCATTCCAAGCGAGGTGGATTATCCATATTATCCTAAAATCTCCGAACGGCAGCGTGTACGCTACAATGATCGCGGCTCATACAAAATTAGCTACTTCAATTTTAAGTTGTTACTTTTTAATCCTAAATTAATGGCGAGTAATTGCCTCGTAAGGTTTCCTCCGAAGACAATGCTTATTGCAGCGTTTTATTAAAAATGTCTTCGAATACGAACTCTTTTTTGGTTCAGTGAATTTCATTTCATTTAAATTTTCATCTCAGTGGAATGAATAATAGTACTATATATACAAGAGTACCTAGAAATCTTAACTTAGTAATGAGGATCACTTTAATATTTTTTACATACTTTTCACAAAATACACAAAGGAGATTTTTTTTTTAAATATGGCTGATGCGAGTGAATTAAGTCTAAGCTATCCTTTATATAAATAGGTATGGTAAATAGTAACCATAAGCAACGGGATCCTTGAGGTCTATTTCCCTCTAAGTATTGCATGGTATTGGAACGATGTTTAATTGTTTATTTTGTGCATACGTTTTCACATGTAAGGCTTGGCACGCGTAGACGCGAGTGATAGCGATAAAAATTATGTATCAATAAACAAGTTTTAAAATAATAATGCATTTGCACTTCTTCAATAATCTAGCACGTGTCGGTAATACGATTTTGAAATTTTGACCATATTATGTTACTACTTGTAAAATTAGCAAAGTTTTTTTTTTCTTGTCTCTCTGACGTCATCTCATCCCAAGTCCACACTCGGGGTTTGACAGCGAGCCATGGAACGCAGCATACTAGGTATTTATTAATTTATTCGTATGGCGTTTTTACAGTCGTGCAGAATAATCATAATATAATCTTATTCTTTACATTCTATATCCAAGGGATTTCGTCATATAAGGTATCAAATTAATGGATCGCATCCGGAACACCACGCTGCACTCCAGAACTCAAATAGTCGTAGTAGCTCGGAAATCAGCCAAGTTGAAGTGGGCCTGGACTGGTCATGTCTGCCGCATGGCGAGTGAACTGTGGGCCAAAATCGCCACTGAATGTAAGCCCGACAGCTCGAAATGGACCCGTGGCAGACCTCGTCGGCCACGGAAAGTCGAGCTATAGACACATTTTCAAAAGAATGGCTAGAAACTGCTCAGAATCGGGAGCATTGGAAAAAGTGGGGGATGCCTTTGCCCAGCAGTAGGACACTACAGGCTCACAATATATTTTTTACTGTACAGTCATTGAAAGTTCATTGGTCTAAAGATTTTAAGTATATGTTTGGAAAATAAGTGTAATTTTATTTAAAACGGTGGCACTTGTGTTTTAAATTTAGGATTTAATTTACAGAATGGTTATTCCCGGTTACATACCAATAAAGTATTGAAGAACGTACACTTTTGTAGCTGAACTACTGTAAACATCATTACAGGCTGTCTATTTTTAATGATATTGAAATGCCTGTAATTTTTTTATTTCATGTTTTTTTTTTTGTTAACTATTACGACTTTACCTATCACTCGTTTTCGGCATGACGTTGACTTTTGGGACACGTTGTACATAAATACGTAGGTATAAGTAACGCCACTGATCGCCTAATACCTACTACGAGTATTTAATATGGCCTGAAACAGCAGCAGCAGCAGACGCTGGGCCTTAATTTTGCAACTAACCTAATTCCATCTCAATACTCGCATATCGACGGTGGAAAGGCAAAACCACTGAAGCGACATTTTGGTCAAAATAGAGTTATATATATCGTTGAAATCAGCGTTTTTTTCTGCGTCGATTGAGCCGGGTTTCATGGCGATCTGATGACTTTCATGTCGCTTAAGGTAATACAAAAATAAGCGCCAATAAAATGTTACTTTATGCAATACACTTTTTGAGTAAAATCTAACCTGTGTCACTTAACCGTACACTCAATCATACCCAGGGTCGCATACAGTATTTTTAAAAATCGTTCATTTTCGATGTCATGTCACTTAAAGTGTTTCTTCCAGGTACATATTTCATAAGATAAGGTACTTAAGTGTTTCTTCGGACATGTTGAAAATAACTGTTGTCGCATGATGGTGTCGCTTCAATGGTTCTTCCGGGATTTTTTTGGGGGCTTTTTCACTTAAGCGACATTTATTTTCGAACCCGCCTTGTTTAGAAGAATAACGTTATTTTTATTAAATAGCTATTATAATTTGAAATAACACGTGCATATAACTCAACACTCTAAGTTAACAAGAAATAAAGTAACGATTTTTTTTATCAAAAAAAAAACTTTAAAATGTTCTCCTGTAAAATTCAAAAAATGTCGCTTCAGTGGTTTTGCCTTTCTACCGTCGATATAATCTGTTATGCGCTCACGCAAAAGGGGTGGATAAATTAATAAGATTTAATATGAAGAAAATAAATATGAACAAAACCGAAATCAATAGCAAGAATTCAACCAAAAAAATGTTATCACAGATTTCGCGGAAACAAACTATAAGATGTTAATTAATCCATGACAATTACGCTAAGGACATTTTTATGTGTAGGTAGGTACTAAATATTTTGCGAGCGTATCTCAATGTCTTTTAAACAACAATATCCCAAAAACCCTCCGAATCGCTAAACTTAAGTGGCAGTGTGCGGGGCACATTGTACGTAGAACAGATGGCCATTGGGGCGGAAAGGTTCTCGAGTGGCAACCACGTACCGGAAGGCGAGGCGTGGGTAGGCCCCCCACAAGGTGGACTGATGACCTGGTAAAGGTCGCGGGTGTCCGCTGGATGCGGGTGGCGCAGGACCGGTCATTTTGGCACTCTTTGGGGGAGGCCTATGTCCAGCAGTGGACGTCTTTCGGCTGATATGATGATGATGATGATCCCAATAACTAAAGCGCAATATACCTAAACGTTAACTGCTAAAGTGTTGAAATCCAGGTTTTATTGTATTTAGCATGTGAATCCCAACACCAGACAGCAGGGCGTTAAGGTGAAACGGTTTAAGGATTTTTTGCCAGTTAAATGGAAGTTCTTTGTACGGATATTCCGAGTGGACGAACGTGTACCACTAGAAATCGGATTAGCAATATCGAGCATAAAACACTGATAGAATCGACGGAGCATTATCTTTCGCTGCAGGCTTTCGCACTATGGAAGAACAAGAAATGTAATAGAATAAGTTTAATTCGAATTGCTTGTTTGGCCAGTTAAGTTGTATTATGTTTTGAACAATGTATTTCACGTTAAGTAGAAAGAAAACCTTTCATATTTGTGTTATCTATCTATCTATACATATTATAAAACAAAGTCGCCGGCCGCGTACGTCTGTGGGTATGTTATTGATAAACTCGAAAACCACGAGACCGATTTTTATGCCGTTTGCACCAGTGCGTAGAGAATTTTACGGTGGTGGTTTAAGTGCATAATTTATTGATGTTTCGTATGTAATTAATTAGTAACAACGATTTATTTCAACCAATTCAGGTGTTTTCGGTGTTTTTTCGATGTGACAAATGGCTTCCTAGATAGACAAATGACAACGTCATACCGTCAGTGCGAATTCAAAAATCGCTATGTGATTTTTTGGTTTTTTTTTTATTTCATATTTTGATTGCTTTTAATAGAATCCATTAACCTATAAAATCCTTTTTTTGATATCTTTATTGGTTTTGAAAATACAAAATCCGCTATGTGTACACCGAAGAAAATATGGATGTAAAAATCGCTATGTAATTTATATTATCACATGGCGATTTTTTTCGTCCGTTTTGCATTATAATCAACTAAAATTTGCTCCAGATGGCGAGTTTTGCTTAGTAAAACCCTCAGTGAGATTAAAATTCAAATTTAAAATACAAGTACGTATTTTACCTATCTGTTCTAGTAGGCCAATCAAATTAGAATTTTTTGAAGAATTAATTCCCTTAAAGCTGGAAATCATTTTAATAACTTCACTTGTTCCTAAATACGTGTAATCTGAGTTTGCCCAATCCCAGGAGGTGTGCATAAATTTTTGCTCTTGTTCCATGTAGCACAAAAACGGCACTTCAGACAGAAAATGTATTCAATTAAATATTAAAGAGGGTCAAATTCTGCGTCGAATAAATATCTAAAACTTCAAATTCGGTTCAGTGGTATAGTCGAAATCAAAGGTTGAACTGGGAAAATTGTGTCGTTTATGTGCAAACTTCTATTTGGCGACTTTTCAAGACCGAAATAATATCTTTAAAAAAAATATACCCATACAATAAAAAAAATTGAAAATTAAATTTCACACCTTCTTTAATATTGAATAATATACATTTTCCGTCCGTCGTACTGTTTTTGTGCACATCCAAAAAACTGAAAAAAAATACAAAAATTACGCGGTTATTGGGCTCTCAAAAGTTATGCACACCTCCTGGGATGGTGCAAACTCAGATTACATGCATTGATGACCAAATAAAGGTATTAAAACGATTTCCAGCTTTATGTGAATTAATTTCTCAAAACGGTTTTTTTTGATACTACTTTTTTTTAACTTCTTAATTAGGATAGTTTATTTAGTATAAACAAGAAAACAGCTACTTATAATTATAGTCGATATTGTTCAACCTCGAAATATCGGGGAGTTTGAAGAAATTTGCTACGAATGTTCGTTGGAAGCCCTGTTTTCGTTTCCCAATAGTCCCCGGGTCAGGACCTTGTAGAACTGCCGCTATCTTGGGAAATGTACTCCATTCGAAAGAAATTCCGGTTTTGTTCAAAAACTACATACTCTATGAACACAAGGTCTAAAGCAACATTAAAGCCGAATAAATTCTGCATAAGCCTGTAGTACACAACCTTGACGAGAAATCGTATCTTCGTGGAGAAAAATGCATCCACATGTGAAATTTTCCCTCAATGTCATTCCAGAGAAAATCCTCCGAATTTGGAGCCCGGGAGAATTTCAAAACCACTTTGATTTACACAATAGGATATGAACTACATTAAAATAACATTTAACCCGACTATGGCTACTTAGGAACGGTGACAGCTGTCAGACTGTCAATACTTATAAATAATCGCTGCTAACATAATATTAATATACTTACATGGATTACATTGGATACTGCCGAGTTTGTGAAATTTACGAAGAACATAACCTCACCGAAGTGCACCAGTGTGTTTTCCACCAGAAACCGTGAGTTGTACGAATTACATATAGATTTGTTTCCGCGCATCACAATGTCTGATTCACGCACACATACAAAAGCGAAATAACGATCTTCAAAATTTTTAAAACGATTATGAGGTACCGCAACATCAGCTGATAAAACTCACATCGTAAATTGTAAATGTCATAACATTAACTTGACAGTTGATACGCCAGAAAGGCTACGTTCAAAAGCAGTGACAAAACAGTTGCGTTCAGAAATAATCTGTGGGTACGTTCCAAAGAGTATGATTATCTGCCTACTTAGGAATTTATAAATTTAAATAAATACAATACGAAGAGAATAATATTGGTCTGATATACCGTATTACCGAGTGCTGAGATTTTATTGTGCATCATATTGCTGCTTCCGTAGCTGCCAGCGTATAAAAAATAAATAAAATAAAAATATATCGACAATATGTCTTCCCGTAAAGAACTACCAAATACGTGTTTAGTATGTGGAACCGATATAAAATCCAGACAATTTCTAAAATGCTACACATGCAAGAGTATTTTCCACATACAATGTACAACAAACGTGACCTCGAAACGATTCCTGCTCATGACCAGTAAAAATAAGAGTAATTGGAATTGTGCGAAATGCGTTTGCCCTCCAAAAACGATTGATCAAGTGACACCATCGACGTCTAAACAGGAAAAAAGCACAAATAAAGGAAAAAAAACTGAAATAAAAAAACTGCCATTGAGGGAACCTGAACTAGCTCTGCAAAGAAGTATTAGTTTGTCACCTGTTATTGCAGAAAGCAACATTTTGAAAGATCCACCTTTTTGTAGTTCAACTGAATCAACGCCCAAAGATATAAATATCAGCGTACAAAGTCTGCCTAATCTCACGGAAAACTCACAAATTTTCGAGTTAAAGGACGAGATTACAGTTCTGACTACCCAACTAAATAGCGCACATAAGGAAATAGAAGTTCTTAACACTGAAGTAAGAAGACTTTCAAAGAACCATGCAGATCTAGAGAGACAAATCTCAATACTTAAAAAACTTCTTGATGGCGGAACCTCTAGCTCACCAGTCAAGTCAACTCCAAAACCGGGAAAAAAGAAAAGAAAGAGAAGTAGTAGTGCTACGAAAAATAATTCAGATATTGAAGATTCGGTGAACGCTACTCATCTCTGCACTCAAATGGAGCTGCCCATTGCAACTACATATAGTCCTACCCAAAACACACCCTCAGAAGTGATGCAAAACTCTCAAAAAATCACTCAAGAAAGCGAAAAAGAAAACAACAAAATCCTCATCTTTGGTGGGGAACAATGCGCCGGAATCGCTTCAACGCTTCTCCGATTGCGGTATGGAAGCAACACCTACGAAAATGCCAAGGATTATAATGTTTTATCGTTTATAAAACCAGGATCCAGGTCAGACACTATTTTAGACACGATTAACCTATTTGAGTTTTCTGAAGGCGATAGAGTTGTGCTATCAGTTGGTGAACATGATTCCAACCCCATGGAGATTCTTACAACCTTAAAACGTGCTTTAAAACGTTTAAATAATTGTACTGTTCTTGTTCTAGCAATAAGAGATAGTAAGGGTATTGATGTAAATGTATTGAATTATATGTTACGCCAGAGTTGCGTAAAAACTGACAAGCTTAGATTTGTAGAAATTATGAATAGCCCAAAAAACAGAAACAAGTATCTGAGGGAAATCAGTAAAAAATTGTACTTAACCATAGAGCAAATAGATTATAAGGAAGCTTACTATAATTTCCGAAAAAGTGATATTGCAGAACTCCAGCTACCCGATTCTCTTGAAAATAAGAATGCAAACACTGGAAACTCTGTAGAAGAAAATACTTGCACATCATTACATTTGCATAAAACTTTACCAAAAAAAGGGACGATTCCGTACTATTTTTTTCGCAACCGAGAACAAAAATCAGATTGACACTTCAACCATTAACCATTAATTTAAATAAATCTCAACCATTAATTTAAATAAATCTCTTAAAGTCTTTCATCAAAATGTGCAGAGTCTAAAATCTAAAACAAGTCAAATCGAAATTTTAACAGCATCCTCCAATTTAGATATTTTATGCTTTTCCGAAACCTTTTTAAAAACTAACGAAACCTCCATCCTGCAAATCGATGAATATAAATTGGCCGCATACTTCTGTAGATCTCGAAAAACTCGTGGCGGTGTATGTATTTACATGAAAAAGACTTTGAACTTTCACAACCTTCAATGGATTTCAGACATGTCGGTTGAAGTACATTTTGAGGCTTGTGGAATCCAAATTCCTGAAATCAATCATATAGTTGTATGTGTGTATAGAGCGCCTGGTGGAAATTTCGAGGTATTTATAAATAAACTTGAAAGTCTTTTAAGTAAAATAACACTTCGATCGCGATATTTAAAACGTAAAACTATTATTGCTGGTGATTTCAACGTAAACATTTTAAATAAAGACAGAGAAACAAGAATGTTTTTGGAAATGTTAGCTAAATTTAATATGAGGCACACAATTGATGAGCCTACTAGAATAACACCCACTTCACAAACATGTATTGACAATCTACTTACAAACTCCCACCAATATACTTCAAGAGTTATGAATTTAGGAATATCGGACCATACGGGGCAAATTATTGAATTGCCAACAAGCTACAGTTATAATGAAAAATACTGGTACGTAGAAAGGAGAAGGATTGACTATCACTTGGATATATTCAAAAAGTATATTGCTCAAATTAAATTTGTAGATGTTTGTAAGGAAACAGATCCAAATATAGCATATAGAGTTTTTTTTGACACTTTCTCTCTACTCTTTAATCTGTGCATCCCATTGGAAAGGAATAAAATAACCTTTATAAAAAAACCAAACTGGAAATCCAAGGATATTTTGAAATCAAGCAGAAACAAAAGAAAAATGCATGTAATAAATCAAAAAACCAAAAATAATACACTAGCATTAATAAAGTACAAACAATATTGCAAAACACTAAATACTGTGATTAGAAAATCTAAGATTATATCAAATGATAATTTCATAAACAAGTACTAATAAACAAAAAGCTACATGGGGCTTGATAAAATTAAATACAAGCTATACAAATTCCATTCCAAACTCGATCACCAAAATAGATAAAGATGTGACAACATTTTCAAATCCTCGTGTCATAGCCGAAATTTTTAATAAATTTTACATATCCCAAAATTTAATCAATACTTTTAATCCGAAAGCATATAAAATGAAGACACTAAGTACTCCACACAGTATTTTCCTAACTCCCGTAGATAGCCACGAAATTAAAAAGATTGTGACTTCTTTAAAGAATAAAAAATCTTCGGGATACGATAATGTTCCTATACAAGTAATCAAAGCATGTGTGGACAATATCACGGAACCCCTTATGCATATTATAAATTTAATGATGGAGACTGGCATATTTCCAGAAGATCTCAAAAAAGCCTTAATAAAGCCACTATTCAAAAAGGGACAAAAAACTAACACGGGTAACTACAGGCCCATAGCTTTATTACCTAGTTTCTCAAAAATATTTGAGAAGGTTATACATATAAGACTGACAAAGTTTCTAGACGTAAATCATATCCTAAATAAATGTCAATTCGGTTTCCAAAAAGGGAAATCCACAACCACAGCCATATTTGAAATGTTAAAGCTTGTTTGGGAAAGTGTGAATAATAAAAAACCTTGTGCATCTCTGCTGATTGATATGTCTAAGGCTTTCGATTGTGTAAGTTTTGACATTATTTTAAAACAGCTTGATCATATAGGAATAAGGGGAAGCGCAAATCAGTTGTTTTACAATTACTTGTGTAACAGGGAGCAGGCCGTAGAAATTGTAAACTATAACGCTCAAACTAAAACAGTAGAACATGTGCAGTCTTCGTTTGAGAGAGTTCTGATGGGAGTACCTCAAGGTAGCATTTTGGGACCACTCTTATTTCTCATTTACCTGAATGAACTTCCCAACATAGTCGATGTGCCATGTGTTTTATATGCTGACGACGTCACTATGCTATTTTCAAGGGAAAACACCAGTGAAAGTATGCAAGAACATGTAAATAACGAATTAACGAAAATTATAAAATGGCTAAATAGTATTAACCTCAATGTTAACCTCAACAAAACCAAGCTTATCCAATTCAGAAATTATAAATCTATTCCGAAGTCCCTTGTAGTGTCAAACGAAAATACTGTAATAGATGAAGTTAACCATGTAAACTTTCTTGGAGTCGAAATAGATTCACATCTGAATTGGAAAGCGCACATTGACAAGGTAAATAAAATGATTTCTAGTCGATGCTATGCTTTGTCAATTCTCTCGGAAACTTGCTCTGAAAACATAGTAAAAAATTCATATTACGGAACAATCTATCCATTACTTACCTATGGAGTCATTTATTGGGGAAATTCCACTGATGTGCATAAAACGTTCATACTGCAAAAAAGATGCCTAAGGACTGTTTACCGAATGTACATTGTGGAATCACTTCGAAACATTTTCCGAGAAAAGCGTTTCCTGACTCTTACCGGTATTTACATACTAGAATTATGCCTACTTGTTAAAAACTACCCTGAATGCTTTCAGTGGAGATCGTGCAAACCTAGCGTACGGTCTCAATACAAATATGATATTACTGTCCCAAAAGTAAGTACATCCATATACAATAAAAGTACATTCATATCAGCCATACGCATTTTTAACAATCTTCCTGTAGAAATAAAAAGCCTGGAAGGAAATAACTTCAAAAGGTGTTTAAAAAACTTTCTTATAGATAAGGTTTTCTACAACCTAAACGAATATTATAGTTATGTGTAATATTATAATGTAGTAATTTTTATAAATAAAATTGTAACTAGGTTAAGATTTACAAAATTGTATGCCCGAAAAGGGTAAAACTGTTGGAACCCACAATATCATGCTTCTACCTTTGTACTTACACGGTTTTATACAATAAAATTTTCTATTTCTATTTATTTCTATTTCTTAAACCCAAATGAATGGTAATGGATTCCATTTCTCGTTAAAAAGTGATAGTCTGCTACTACCACCAGGTCAAGGTGCTTGATGAATTCCAAAAAATGAACTGGTGTAAGATTTCTCTTAATGCTGACAACGTGTTGGCGCACATCGAGTTTAAAAAAATAACTATATGGCGGGCGTGAGTGGAGACCAAATCTGAAATTACAACTTTGCTTCTAGCACTTAATTTATCGGGCGGATTTCAGTAAACATGACATCAGTAGATGGGTCTGTAACACGCCAGTGATATACACTATACTTCGAACATTATTGACGCGGGTATCACTGGAACTTCATAATGTAATGGTCAAAACAGATTTTAGGGCAAAAATGGGGCAACATGCAAGTGACAGTTGTCAAGTTCACTACACACACTCACCGTAACTTCTGTTTACATGTCTTAAAATTTTAACTTTAGGGACCATAGAGACCTCTAACTTGAAAAGTATACTTTATTTTAATTAGTTTTGCAGTCTCCTGTGAAGATAGCGCTTCTTGGTAGCGCTGTACATCTATGTTTCTTAATAATGACCGAACGGATATAAATACTGGTTAAATGGAAGTTGATAGCGTGCATTCATTATTAGAAAGCTAATTTAATACTCCAATTTACTCTCCTACCATTATATAACCCGAATGAGACAGGCAAGACCTAAACATCCGTATATTTTGAACTACATATTTGGATTATACATTTTTTTTAAATTACATAGTCGTAAAATAAGGGGAAATGTTTCGAGTATTAGGCCCGGTAAACGGTCTGGCAATCCAACAGTGACGGACATCAGAGGTTTATGGTACAGCAGTGGTGATGTTAATTATAAAATACCGATACTTTCACCGCTTTACCACAAGAAGACCAGAGCAACGTTCATCAGAAGAACCTGCTCTGTTAGCGTAGTGGTTCAAGCATGTGGCTGACAAGCGATGGTCGTGGGTTCGAATCCCGGCTCGTATCAATGAGTTTTTCGGAACTTATGTACGGAATATTTACCATTAGGTTTTCGGTGAAGGAAAACATCGTGAGGAAAATAGCCTAATCCCAATAAGGTCTAAGGTCCCCCCCCCCTCTCCCTACTTTAAATAAATGCTGAATACTTTGTTACCGTTTAAATGAATAAGTTGACATTACCGTTATTGACTTATTCCAAACCCGCTATGTATCATCATTTGCACTACAAACCAATCGTAGAATCTCGTCATGTATAGGAAAAACACATAGCGATTTAAAATAAACCAAATTTAAATCGTCATGTGGCTGGATTTTAGTTTTTCCTTGATATTGTAAAATATTACAAACAAAACCTTTTTTTTTCAATCACCATAGTATGTAAAATCCTTTTATCTATAATAAAAAAAATACTTCTCATACAAGAAAACTGCGCAGTTCCGATTGAAACAGTTTTTTTCGTCTCCTGAAAAGTAGGGTAAAAATACATAGCGATTTTTGAATTAGCACCGACGATACACTGATATAGAATACTAATTTCGTTAGAGTCACACCAGAGCGTTAAGTCATTATACACTCAAACAACTTTTCTTTGGTGTTATAGTGCTATAAATAACAAAGAAATAAACTTATGGATTCATTTATAAAAACTCATCATTACCTATTTTAGCTATAATACCTATATTTATGTGTCACTTAAACATTGGTGCATGTTTGTGAGCATTGGCCAAAACGTTTGTGTCAGGCTTTGATGATAAAGGGGGTCGTACGTACTCGGCTCGGATAGTTTTGTTCCGGAAAAGAAAAATGGACTTCAGAGTATTGCCATATTTAGGAGGCACGGGAAACATTTTTAACAATAACTAATTTTGTTCAATTCAGTACTTTGCCAAGCGACATAGGTATTTACATGAAAATTTCCACTTTTCTTTTCCAATTTACCACATGAACTGCTCTCCGAGAGCAAATGTGTTGATTATTATAGAAAAACCCCAAGTCACTATCTGTCTTTGAGGAGCTCCATAAGTCATCTGTGGTCTTCATCACCAGTTCCACTTCATTAAAATTGCGATTTGCGAGGGTAAATACACGAGTTATAATTAGAAAATACCGAAATTACTACACGTGTGCCTATAATTTTTGAGGATCGTATGGCGAGACACCAACCTCACGGCCCTCAGGATGAATCCGGTCTTCACGCGCACATACTCCACTATTTCCTCTGCCTTCGTAGAGTAGTGCAGCCGGGAGACGTAAAGTGGGACATATAATCACACGAGCTCACGAAGTCAATGCGACTTGAATCTATGTTAGTATGAATGATAATGATAACACTAGAATTGGTATTATACATTAAATAATATTAAATAAAATGGAATTAAATTTATATTTATATGCCAAGCATTATCTGCCTCCACTTATTATAAATGGAGCAGTCAAATTTATTTGACAACATTATCAGGATGCTGTTGCTGCTGCTCCGAGCGCGACAGAGCAGGGAGGCCACTTTCTTGCGGATGATCGCGTGGAAACCATCCGTGCGCTCCTCCGCAAACATTCCCGACGCGCTACAAAAGCGGGGCAGCTGCATCAACATCCTAAAAATGTTGTTGTATTGGACTCGCAGCGCACTGACAGCCTTACGAGGATATTTCACCCACAGACTGCTCGCATAAATAAAACATAATAAATGCAGATTGATATGACAGGATGTCACCCGTACATAAAAATTCCTTTCTACGTGCATCGGTAAATGATTAACAGTGATACCTTTGAGGCTGAATATAGGATATAGCACTGCATTGCTATTTAAGAATCGCTTTGTGCGCAGTAATCCGTGTACAGCCTTATCGAGCGCTTATGAAGCTGTGTATTATAGGTATATGGTGGTAGAGGTTATTTGCTTTAATTGAGTTTGCTAGCGCAGTGCCAATAACGGACTAATTGCTGAATATAATAAATCGGTTATAAAGCATTAAGAATACAATGCTGGACTCCTTTTTTGAAGCAGTACTATAGATTCCTTCTTTTAGGTCTAAGCCTTATGTGATGTGATGTATATTCCCGTTGTTGTTGCAAAATAAATTTATTCTATTCTATTCTCTCAAAGTCTAACGTTCTTATTAAGGGCTCCACGCACTTTTTGGCTATAGTTTTGATGAGTTTTGAGTTGACATTCCTCCGTCATAACAATAGATATATTTATGGCACAAACCTTTATCAGTTTTTCAATCCTTTATCTACATTTGCACGTGAGTTATTTTTTAAAACATGTATACTTATTTTTTATACGATCAGCCATAAAAATAACGAAAAAGCGGACAGTAACAGATCGAAGGTCATTGGGCGCTGTGAGCCCCTTAATTGCTTGGTAAAGCGGAGCCTAAATAAAACAACAGCGTCAAGGAAGGGAATGCTTCGTTTCTTGTAAACTACGCCCCCGCATAAGAGACACGTTTATGTCTTCCACGCTCGAGAAAACTAGATCTCTTCGGGAAGAGTATTTTTGGAGAAATATAGAAATAAATGGCCGAATTCCAAGAAATAGGGTAGTATCCTCATGTAAAAATTCATAACGCAGTTTTGCTGTATGGATAGTAAACCATCTAATTACTACAATAAAGTTTAAATTACAAAATATAATCAAAATCATAAAAAGATAATGGAACTTGAAAGTTTAGAAAACTGAGTTTTTGTATAGTCCTATAGTAAATTTCGTACTGCCAAAACGATCCTTACACTTTAATAAAAAAAAAATGTACCGTCAAACATGCCTACTTTGCCACCAGGAGGATTTTTGCCCAAGAGGAAAATTTTAAAATTTGCTTCTTGGGCAAAGTTCCCCCTGGTGGCAAAGTAGGCATGTTTGACGGTAGTAAAAATACGCACCTAAACGCAGTATTTCACGACCTTATGGTAATAGAAATTTATTTGATTTTCAATACAACGATTAGTCCAAATGAGATGACTAGTGACAGGGAGGTATGGAAGAAAAGATCATGCTGCGCCGACCCGAAATAAATGAGATAAGGGCAAGAAAATGATGACAACGATTAGTACAAATAGAAAACGGTGACTTCAAAATTCTATGTCAACCCGGCGAGCATGACGTGAAAAAAATTACATCAAGCATGAGGCAGGGTATGACATACCCGAAATTTAATGTACCATTTATTATAGTTTTTATTAATTTTATTTTATTTCGTGCAGTGTATATTGTTCAATAATGAATTTTTAAACTAATTTAAATCAAAGACAAGCTGGGGTTCGGGACACGTCTGGGATGTGAAGCAGCCATACACGCTGTGCGTGCGTTTGCTTTGGATTCAAAGAATGTTGGAAACATTATTCTGAAATTGGATTTAAAAAACGCTTTCAACTCATTGGAGAGGGACGTGTTGTTGAATGAGGTAAAGGAGAACACTCCAATGATCTACCCTTTTCTTCGTCAGGTGTATCACCAGCCATCCAATCTTTTTCGTGGTCCGGACCTTATTCTTTCCCAAGTGGGAGCTCAGCAGGGAGACCCTCTGGGCCCTTTAACTTTCAGCCTAGCCATCCATAAGATCATTACCGAGCTAAAGTCTCCACTCAACATCTGGTACCTAGATGATGGTACCATTGGGGGTAAACCTGAAGAGGTGGAGCAAGACTTACTCGTCTTGCTGCCACGCTTGAAAGATATGGGACTAGAGGTAAATACGGCCAAGTGCGAGTTCTTTCCCTGCAGTCTGGAGTCATGTTCTTATTTTTCCTTTTTCTTGTCGCTGCTCCCAGGGCTCAGAGAACTTAACACTGACACCTTTTCTTTACTCGGTGCACCGATATTTCCTTCCGCAGTACCTGAGGCACTTTTGATACGCAAGAACCTCCTTCTGCTTGCCGGCGAACGGCTCAAAACCATTAGTCCTCATATAGCTATAATTCTACTGCAGAAGTGTTTTGCGGTACCAAAGGTAATGTACCTGCTGCGTACGGCCCCAGCGTGGCTATTCCACAGCGACGTCGATTCTTTCGACGCAACCATTAAATGTTTAATAGAGTCGATAGTCAACGTCTCCCTGAGCGATGTACAATGGACACAAGCGGCTCTGCCAATCCGACACGGAGGCATTGGGGTACGGCGGGTCCGGGATGTGGGTTTGCCGGCCTTCTTGACGTCGGTACACGGGGTTGTAGATCTTGTCGCTAACATATTACAAGCAAATGGTGACAGGACAAACATTCCGTATATGGCTGACGCCTTGATAGCGTGGTCAGCTCTCAATCCAGGGGCTACCGTACCCGAGAACCCCAAAGCCCAGCGCGCATGGGATGACATAGGCTGTAAAGCAACAATCTCTGGACTTATCGGTGAAGCAACCGGTGTCGACCTCGCAAGACTCCTGGCGGTATCGCGGTCTGAGTCAGGGGCATGGTTGCACGCGCTGCCGTCACCACAATTGGGAACCCTAATGGACGGTGACTCATTGCGTGTGGCCGTTGCTCTCCGCCTGGGCTGCAATGTGTGCCAACCACATGTTTGCATCTGTGGTAACATGGTGGGTGCTGACGGTCATCACGCTCTGAGTTGCCGCCGGTGCTCCGGTAGGCACCCCCGACACCATGCCCTCAACAACATAGTCCAGAGGGCCCTAAGGTCGGCAGGTGTTCCGTCTATTCTTGAGCCGCCGGGCCTTAGTCGCACTGATGGCAAACGACCCGATGGCCTGACGTTGTTGCCATGGGAAAGAGGGCGGTGCTTAGTGTGGGACGCAACGTGCGTCAGCACCTTCGCGGCATCCCATATTAACCGGACTACGCGCGCGGCCGGGGCAGCAGCCGAATTTCAGGCCGCATTAAAGCGACAAAAGTACGCTCCCCTTACATCAGGCTATATTTTTGTACCCGTGGCAGTAGAAACAGCGGGTTGCTGGGGGTCGGACGCAAAGAAATTTGTCCGGGACATAGGCCGTAGGCTCAGGCAAAAGGGTGAGGATGCCCGCTCCGAGTCGTTTCTGGTGCAAAGGTTGTCTTTAGCCATTCAACAAGGTAATGTGGCAAGCATAATGGGCACCTTTGCACCAGAGGCGACCAGGGGTGGTTTATTTGACTAGGGTTTTTTTTTTCTTTATATATAGGTACCTATTTTGTTAATAAATATATAAATTAAATTATTCAATAATGTTTATTATTCAATTATTTTTATTTATTTGTGTTTTCCTTATACAATGTAATTATAGGAACAAAAGTTTCGAGGTTTACAAAAATGAACAATTAAACAAAAAAATACTTTCTTTGGAATATAAATCAACTTTTAACTAAAAGATAATGAGATCCTCTTATCAAAAAAACATAACAATATTTTTTTTAATTGAAAATATGGTTAATCACTGCCATCGAAATAAACATGCTTCATTCATATGGGTTTGCTGCAACTTTTACAGGAATATTTGGTTTTTCTGTCCTTCTTGTATGGAAAATAAAAATAAACAACTAATATAAATAAAGTTATCTCAAGCCTGTACACTGAAACCTTAAAAACACTAAGAATAATAAAAAAAAAAATTATAAATCATACATAAAAAATACGTCTAAAATGACGCAGGGTGTGACATACCCGAAACAGGTTTGTGCACGAATATTCCGGCCGACGCCTCACGTCGCACTGCGATCACGCCACTATTCCCTCCCGCACTCCCCTGCCTCCAGCTATTGAGCGAGCTAGTGTTGCCAGACGAAGATTTAAAAAAAACCAAAAGTTTTTAATACTGTCAGGGTATGACATACCCTGGGTCATGCTCGCCGGGTTAATATGAGGCGTTTCGGCTGCGGCCAGCAAGATCTTTGACTAAATTTTTTGTCTATTTAATTGTGTACCGTCAAACATGCCTACTTTACCCGCTTTTTTCGGAAAAACACATAAATCTAATTTTTTTAATATGGTTGGATAATTGTTTTTTTTTTGCTTAACGAATCAGTCATAGTAATACGCATGTGCTCATGAGGAGAAATATTTTTTTAATCAACATCTATTCCAAAATTTTATCGAATTTGATCGCGGGTAAAGTTATCTGGACTTTAGCCAATATTGCCCATGTCAATTATTGCCGTAACTATAGCTCTTACGACGTTGAGACAAGGATCAGTGCAAGATCTTAGGCAAGTTTGGTGTTCCATTTTATCATTCTAGTCTTATGTATGAATTACATAGACATTTTGCTCGTTTCTATACAAGTCGCATTAAGCAGTTTGAAACTGTTAGGGTTGTCACTTTTGGCTTAATCTGTGTAGTAGTGGTTTTTTGTGCCGTTCTTTCACACGACCACAAAATAAAATAGATTATTTGAACAAAAATAATAATATTTATTTAAATTGTTTATTTATGAAAAAAAAATAACAGTGCTTTGGGTTTTTTACTCCTAGTAGCCTTACAGAATTCTTTATTCGTCGTCATTGATATGTGTAACCAGATAAAACGATTTACATGCCCCTACCGGGATTTGAACCTAGGACCTTCAGCTTCCTAGGCAGGGTCACTAAGATAAACCGGTCGTCAAACCATACAACAAAACGTATATGGATACTACTTACTTCCTACTAAAACACGACAGATTAATAGAAATATAATTTACCGTACCTACATCCTAAATAAATTAAATACATAACCTTCCTTTACTGGCGCAATCAGGTAGACAGGCTGAAGGTGACAACCCTGAGCCTTTTTTGACGCTGGGCAATGTTTATACACTAGGTTGGCAAAATACTTGATAACATTGCCCAGCATCATAACTTCTGTTGTAAGAAGTTTATCCAGATTAAATAATAATAAAAATTATCTACAGTTCTAATTTTATTACAAGTAGAAGATTCACTAACCTAAGGCTTCCCCATTTCGTAGAAAATAAAAATCAAACTTGCGCAAGAATTGGCCCGCCAAATCACGCCATTATTCGACGAGTTCCGACACGTTACTTAATGCAGTTAGACGCAAATGTGATTCGTAGTGATACCACAGATATAACCTATTTTCTACTAAAAATAGTGGTGTTGCCACAAACCTTTTTATGGTTCCGTACTCAAAGAGTAAAACGGGACCCTATTACTAAGACTCCGCTGTCCGTCTGTCTGTCTGTCTGTCTTTCACCAGGCTGTATCTCACTGATACCGTGATAGTTCCAGTTGAAATTTTCACAGATGATGTATTTCTGTTGCCGCTAAAAACAGAATAAAATAAATATTTTTATAGATCATGCTACGGAACCCTTCATGCGCGAGTCCGACTCGCCTTTGGCCGGTTTTTTTATTTTTCTACATTAACGGTTTTGTTTAAAAGTTGCATTTTGGGCAAAGTTTCCCCTGGAGGCAAATTTGACGGTAACGACAATTTTACAACCCATACAAAATACATGTAAAAAAAAACAAAATACCTTTGTGCAGTTTTATTAATATTTTGGAACAAAATGTATAGTTAAGATACACATTTAGGTAAGAAAATTTAGGTATTCATATCGTTTCTGTATTCAACAAATCAATATGTTTTTTTAATGATTTTACAACATGCCCTTAATTTCTTGTCATTTAATGCAGTACCTATGTTGTTTACAAGTCCAGTTAAAGCCAGCACGCGTGATGATTCAATTTGATTCGAAATAGTTTGCAAAGTCCGTATGCGCCCGATTTCGCAACGCGTCGCGTAGATGTGCACACCCTTCATATGTATGTAAATAGCGTAGGTTTAGCTGAACGCTGAGCGTATTTTATTGCGTTCGGAACGAGCAGGGTAGTGATTTTAGGTATTTACTGTACAGTCTCGGCGCCGAGCCCACATTCGGTGAGACAATGGAAAATAAAGACCGCTTGGCTTGCGAGATAACCGGCGCGCGAGGCGAGGCACATAGTGCGCATAGGCAGATTTTAAACAGTAATTATTCGACAATCACGGTTTAATTGCAATTTATAATTCACAGAGATTATTTTGTTTTTGAAAACGAAAACGAAAAGACAAAATATTTGGGAATGTTAATTTTTAAGGTCATTTAAATCCAGCGATAGAAACAATAATTTGATGCCATTGCAGGAATGATAAGCAATTCGTCATTAGATAGGTACCTTCTGGGAGAATACCTCTGGTGCGTAATAAGGCGAACTAGCCACATAGTTAAATAAGACTTGTGTTAAGGGACTAGGTCAAGTATGTGGTGTTGTGTTCCTGGTGGTGAGTAAGGTCGCCAGAGCTCCCTAGGGTGCGCTGTGTTGGGAGTGAGGGACCTGCATGTCTCTATCTGCCAACACAGCGAATCCTCAAGTGAATAAAGGGTCGGCAACGTGCTTGTGATTCTTCTGGAGTCACAAGTGTCCATAGGCGACGGTACCAGCTTAACATCAGGCAGGCCGTAAGCTTGTTTGCCACCGTCGTGGTATATAAAAAAAAGGGACATAGTAAATATCCAAGACCCATAAAAATGTTTACTCTTACCGGCATTTGAACATTTGAATTAGAACACGGTGAATGGAAAATAACCTGCAAATAATCGGAATTTGTTTAGTGTAGCATTTGATTTCAGTTTCAGTGTCAGTGTCGTTGATTTATTCATAAATATGTATCTTTATCAATTTAAACTGCTAATTAAATTCCATGTAATATTTCAAGTTACTTTAAATATGTTTAATGTTGAAGTATAATTTTGCTGTGCCCTAGCAGGGTTCATGTTCTGAACAATAATGTTAAAATTAAGACACCATGTACAACATGATACGCAATAAATGAATTATGAATTATGAACTTACTATAAGAAGGGGGGGCCAAGGCCAACTAAGTGTAGTAGCCGCCTTAGAAAGTAAGAACAAGAAAGTACCAAATACTTCTAAAAGCGCGCTCTACCTATAGTTGACCGCCAAGATTCGATTCGGATCGCTGAACCGACGGAGCTAACTCCGGTGTACATCTAGTTTTCTAATTTCAAACAATGGTACCATTACCGTGTTTTGAATTCAGTATATAATGAGTTTCTGTCAAAAATTAGACTAGTTGGTACAAGCTTTTATTGCCGACTGTACTTTTCTGCATACCATCATCAACTATCATCATTGAGACGATTCTAACGAGCCCAAACTCGATGGGGTTGTGTCGTTTTATTGCGGAGTTCCTATAGCCACCTTCCAGCTCCAGCATCAGATCAGCTCTATGTCATCATACTATTACATTGTCATGCGATATATATACATGCATGCATGCAAAATTTCAGCTCAATCGGAAACCAGGAAGTGGGTCAATTTTAACTTGCAAGATGTAATTACTGACAGACATACAACGGGACAGGTGAAACTAAATAAAACTACTCATAGGTGACTACTCATACGGACTGATCTTACTGTGATTGAAATAGTTTTACGGTTTTGTTCATAGATACTATGATAACATACCCTCCCAGATAAAACAAAACAAATGTTACAGATAGTTTTAGACGGGACTGCAAATTATGTACGTAATAAGTACTTTATCGTACACAATAACAGAAAATCAATTCAGTTGGTTACTGTGCATCGCAATTTGATTTCAGTATGATACGCTCTTACTGAAATCAAATTGCGATGAACACTTATATGCAAGCCGAGCTTATGTATCAGAATGAATGTGCGCCGAGCATTGAAATAATATTTCGATAAAAAGTGTCGAACCGAATTGATTTCCAGGTTGAAACGAAATAGGCACATAATGTGATACAGAGATCTGAAACGATAAAGTCGCCCTTGTACCTTGGCGACTTTATCGTTTCAGATCTTTTCTTTAAAGAGACTCAATGGAAGAAGTTTAGTGACTTATACCTTATGCCCACCCCCTTATGAAAGAGATCTCGAAGCAGTCCAGTCTTTGTTGCTTTATGTATGTATTTATATTATATTTTTATCTACCTATATAGGCTGTACTTCTAGCATTTAGTTCCTAAGCGGGTTTAGTGATCAATGAATCGACGGAAATAGGATGAAGATTCAATTATGTAAACGTCTTTGTTAATTAGGAAATGTCAAAGCCGTACCATTTGTCTGAAAATGATGCAAATATTAGTTATTTAACTTGGTTAATTTATGACAGGTCGACAGTCGTGGGTACCACTTTGAATCAGTAGGTAACTCGCCTCGGAGCTAGTATTCGACTAGCAAAATGTGACTTGTTATGTCCTCTGTTTCTCTTTCTTTTGTCATATTAAAATAACAACCCAGGGATATATAAGTATGTCTCAATTTGTATTTTTTTTGCGATACAGACATTGCAAAGCTAGCTACAAAGTCTACCTTCCTCTTTTCTATTCGCAAATGCGGAGTGAGTATGGGGACCTATCATCTATTATTATTATTATCGGGAGCCTGTAGTGTCCTACCGCTGGGCAAAGCCCCCCCTCCGTTTCCAGTATTCTCGATCCTGAGCTTCTTGCGGCCAATCCATAGAGAACGAGTCTAGCTCGTCCCGACATCGCCGGCCAGGCCTGCCGCGTCTCCGTTTCGAGCTATCGGGTTGTCAGCCAGTGGCGGCCTTGGCTCACAATTCATGCCCAGCCCACTCCCATTTCAACTTAGCCGCCTTCCGAGCTACGTCGACTATTTTTGTCTTGGAGTGCCGCGTGGTGTTTCCGGATACGATCCATTAATTTGACACTTAATATGCTGCGCTTCATGGCTCACTGGTAAACCCGGAGTTTGAACTTTTGAGATGCTCTCAACGACCAAGTCTGTGCACCGTAAGTGAGAACTGGAAAAATACACATGTCCATGAGCTTACGTTAATTGCTTCATGCGGTGTTTCATGGACCAATAGCTCCTCCAGGCGTTTTCGGTCCGTCTTTCGACCTCTTTTTCCTGTCGCGCCTGAAAGGAGACTAATTGGCCCAAATAAAAGTACATACATGGACATATGCAATGTGTTCTCCGTGGACCTATCACCTAGTACTTATAGTTAACTTAATTGAATTTGAACTGTCGTGAGTCATATTTAAAATAATACTAATAACTAATGGCTCTGTCAGCTGTAGAAATCGCAAACAGAGGGGTAATCACGTAAAGTTCAGAACGCGCGATTAGGACAATTTAACTGTCATTTTTCCACATAAAAACGACATTTACGAGTCTACCTGACGCACGTACATGACGTTACGTGATCGACCTGCGGGTCTTTTAAAAAAATATATTTTAAACTGTATTTCGAAAAACTGAATTGACCAAAAATATAATATATGTAAATTATTGAACCTGCTCATAAAATTTCACGAAAATCGGTTGAGAAATGCGACCCGTAGGTACCTAGAGGAGAACAGCCGGACAGACTTCGGATCAAAAGAATTTTCGCAGAAGGTGAAACGGAGAAGTTCGTTCGCTTCGCCGCCTCGTTCAACAACGGTTAATCACATGTTAATTGTCACTACTAGGGGTGATACCAATGTTGCGATCCCTTTAAAAATTCTTCGTTAGGATTAGTATTCTCACGGCCGTATCGCAAAAGGGTACGAAACATGTCGCCCTATAGTGACAAGTAATACTGATAAGAGTGTAACTGTTATTATTGGTATAATTCTAGCATTTGCATGCTGCCCTGTCGCGTCGCGTGCGACTCAGTGACTCCTATCTCACTCTAACTGTGTAAATATCGGGTTGCGTAGTGCCAGACCCGTTATGATATCGTTGAATCGACGACAAATATGTCATAGTCACCGCAGAACGCTCTTATCTAGAAGCAAGTGGTTATTTCTAATTAACGATAACGTCCAAACAAAACGAAGCATATTAAACGTGTTCCCAGGGTTTTTGCATAATGGAATAAAAGAAAAAAGCGAATAATGAAGTGAATTAAGCCCGGCACGGCGTAGGGATGCTAAGAGGAATCCAACTAAGATGGATGACGTCATTTTCCCCTTCATTAACCCATTTTACTTGGTCGCACCAGCCAAAATAGTTTTAAAGTCAACACTGGAATTTATACTTTTATTAAGCCATTGTAATGAGGCACAATGATCTAAAGTAGTTTGAGAACTTTATTGTCTTTGTTATAATTTTAAACGTACCGTTTTACCATTTATACGTTTTAGACAAACTACACTCAAGAGCAAAAGTTTCGGGTCACCCTAAATTAAATAACCGCAATAGGTTTTTTTAAATATTTTACACTAGTCTTATTTACATAATATACTATTCTTCGTAATACCCAAATGTATTAGCAATTTCCGGTCATAAAAATATCAACATCCAATAATGACGATTTTTGCGATATCTCGCTCCGTTAACGTTGTTTTTTTCATGGGTTTTTACGAGTCCGATTTAAACCTGGTAACGAGTTTTTTTTAACTGTTTTTTCTGCAGTTTAGATGTAAAATTTAATAAAGATCATGACAGGATTACAAAACTGTACGACCTTGCACTATTTTAGGAAATATGGCGGTATTTCACCGACCCGAAACTTTTACTCTTGTCTGTATTTACTTTTGTAGGTACCGTAATTCATTGGTGGGTACAGAATGATTGCTGTTCGGTATTTCCTGGCATATTCTCCATATTCAAAAACTTGCACTTATTAGTTTCGTGTTTAATTTTTTCCAACAATGTTTTTCAGGAGCCGAGACAACCAAAGTTTAGTAGGTCTTCGCAAGAAAAACATATGTTTGAATGAAACACATATAAAAAAAAGGTTAATCCTTGGAACTCTTCAACAGTAAAAAGTGGTGAGATATTTCGTAGAGCCAAGTCAGGCATTCTTATTAATCTTTAGCTGCGTTCTTCTGTAAGGTGGAGGTACTTCCCCAGTTGTTGTTTTGTTACACAGATAGATTTTGAGAAAAATAGTCACTGGTTTTTCGGATAGGCCTTATATCTCTTTTATCTTTACGTATGTATATCGTCGTATCTGTACTCACATGTTATGAGTTTACATGTCGTGCCACAGGCAAATAACAAAATAATTGATGGGTACACGAAGCGATTTACTTGTATTGCATTTGCGCAAGTATCTTCCAATACACTTTACAGTATACTTTTGCAAGTATAAACTTTCGCAAGTAAATCCCTTCGTGTTACCATAAGTTTAATAAGTATGTGTATATCGTGTGTTATCGTAGCGCCGAAAACGGTTAAACCAATTTGAGTACGGTTTAAAAAAAGTCTTGTCTGTCGAGATGGTCCTTGACTATGTTTCTTATGGGGGATTATTTATTTTTTCATTGTTTTATAGTTATATTCATTCTCAGACGTTAGTTAATCCTGGGCGAACATCACCGGTACATATATATGCAAAATAAAAGTAAATGTCACGTTAGATTCGTGTATGCCCTAAACGCGAGAGTTTAAAGTTTTTCAAGTGTTTGGCTTGTTTAAAATATCATGACTGTAGATCACAAATTCAGGCGAAATATTACCCATCAAGTTCTGAAACTATTGAACTACTTGAGCACACATAGCCAGTATCACGTTTCGAAGAGGCCGAGAACTTCGGAGATGCTCCTTTTACGCCGTTTGAAGAGCACTCACCGAGCGCCGTCCGATTTGGGAAATCATGTTACTGGATCGACGTCAAAGCGATATAACTATTTATTTGATAGTTCAAATAGGTAGATGGACAAAATTTTGCGACATAGTATAGATCGTTCAATTCATGTGGATGCTAATTGCTAATAACTTTTTTTATCATTACTTTGTCAATCATTCTCTTTCCTATCCTGTTGACTAATAAAATTTACTAGTTGCTTGAAATGTATTTAGATTTATTTAAAGATATATATTTTATATTTTGATAATTTAAACGGCTAAATGTGTGATACTTGTAATTATCACACGACCTATTGTTAACCACATTTAATGCAAATAAAGAACTTACTTACTACACTCGCACTCCTTCCCTAAAGCATTGGGATTAGTTTCTGTTATGTTCAAAGTAGATGCCTAGGTACTTGTTCTTTATGGAGAAAAAAACCCCAAGCCTCAATTTATTTTTTGGTACTTTCTCAACCTACGTTCACTGCTAATTCTAAAACAAGAATGTATATAGAACAAAATGTTACCCAGCGTCAGACAGCCAAAGTTTCGAAAATGTTTCCCTCGACTACGCTTGATTAGTCTATCTACGCGTAAAAGTTGCACCTACGTAAATATAACGTGAATTGAACCAGTTTTCATTGCGTTCGAATCAGGACTGCTTAGTAAATAAATATTAAAAGACTATCTTACACACATTAAACTAGCTCTATAGGAAGCTCAATAAAGATTATGTTGTGGCTACTAGTGGGTCGATCACGTAACGCATTGTACGAACGTCGGGTAGGTCTAAATGTCACTTTTTATATGAAAAATTGACAGTTAAATTGTACCGACGCGCGTTTGAAACGTTACGTGATTACCCCTCAGATGACAATATATTGAATAGATATACAAATACATGAGTACATATAATCCAGACTTAGAAACAAATATTCATGCTCAGCACACATATATTTGTGCTAACCTTCTGAGATTTGAAACTAAACCATGAATATTTATTTTAATTTTGTAAAAACCGGCCAAGTGCGTGTCGGGTCACGCGCAGTGTAGTTTTCCTTAGTTGCCCGTCTACAGAAACACATCGTCGTAATACATTTGTTACATCAACACGCGCGCGCCAACTAGGTATATTAAATATATTAAAATAGTAGGTTTTCATTGTAAAATATATTTTTTTACATACTCAGTAGTAACTATTTACCGGCAGTGGGGTACGACGACGACCACGATGACGACACTTATTGACTCTTACAAAAATTAGGGCACGCAAATGGATTCCTCAATTGAAAAATGGTTCACAATGCATGTGCTCGAAAAGCGCGTTTTCCAAGCAGCCAACTCGTGCGAAAAGCGCCACTTTTCCGCCGTAGTGCTTTTTACGTTTCAGTTTTTTTTATTTTTAACTCCGTCGTCCGCCCGACGCAAGAAGTTTTTATTAGGTACTTGAGAAAAGTTTTTCAAATTTTTCAGTTACACTTTTTTTTTCATATACTCAAAGGGTACAGTTGCCATCAAATACATCTGCATACTACAGGTTGTTCAAAAATATCTGAACATGCACCCTAATGTCTTGAAAATAGAGTTGTGTTCAGATGTTTGTGAGTTGCTTGTTTGCTCCGATGTATGTGATGGCAACTGTACATAAATAGGTACTAATGATTTATAAAACCTTTTATTAGTACCTTATTTTAGATTATGTATTTGATCAATAAATAAATTAATTTTATGTATTCACTTTTTTTATATGTTTGGCTGAACGCATATGCCCTTTGCGATACGCCAAGGCGGATATTTGCACATGCGCAGTATTACATATGTTGAACACGCATGCATTTCAAACAAAAAAGCCCGCCATCTGTGTACTTTGGAGTTGTTTTGTGCAAATTTGTTAAAAATGTCGAGTGCTAATCTAATCAATATTAATAATTTATTACTGCGTTCATTGGAACGCAATTAATAAACTATTGAGTTTCAGTTTGTTTCTTAGAACTATCTAACGACGCTACAGTGTCTTTTGTTGTGGAACATTATGTACTCAAAGTTAATTGCGTTCCAAAACCACAAAACAATGGTTTTAAGACTTTTAAGTGAATAAGCTTGACAGCAAAAGATGTATAGAAGTTGTTAAATGCAGCTCTAGCTAATAAGTACCTGATTACCTAGGTAAATTCAATTTTAACGTATCTGTTATAAACGACATTTCTATTACGTTGTATGATACTGACACGCGCGCAAAGATGACGCTTCAAAATTGCAAATGGTTCACTCTGGCCCTTTTGCAATGTGTGCAAAACTGCATAATAACTTACCTACCGCATTTAAAAACGAAAATAACGTATATAAACTTAAGGCACAGTTAAAGACGTACTTCATTAAAAAATGTTACTATTCAACCGAAGAGTACCTAATAGATAAGTAATTTTAAGGGATATATTTGTATTGTATTTTATGTATAGCCATAAGAATGCAACGCCCTAGCAGGGTGCATGTTTGAAACTTTGAATGCAAATATGTATTAGAAATTAAGACCTTTGTAAACAACATGGTGCAATAAATAACTTGAACTTGAACTTGATTTTCGATTCGTGTCGAAAATTACACTCGTCGTAAATCACCTACTTTCCGCACTTGTAGCTTACCGTACCTACATCCTACATAAATAAATTACCTACATAATCTTCCTTTACTAGCGCAATCAGGTAAACAGGATTGGACTTGAGGCTTCCCCATTTTGTAGAAAAAAAATTAAAACTTCCGCAAAATTGGCCCCCCAAATCACGCCCTTATTCGACGAGTTCCGACACGTTACTCAATGGAGTTAGACGCAAACGTGATTCGTAGTGATACCACAGATATAACCTATTTTCTACTAAAAATAGTCGTGTTGCCACAAACATTTCTTTATTTCTCTACATTAACGGATTTGTTTAACAGTTGCATTTTGGGCAATAGTGCATGTTGTTAGGGGAAAATACTTCACTTTCGGATACCGGCGCCACATTTTAGTATGTTATTAGACTTGTTCCCTGGATTCCAAATCTGCCAAGAGACAATCTCTAAAGAGTCGAATTCCCCTGTAATGACGTCATCAAAAACGCTGCGGCTTCGCTTGGAAAAGTGTAAATTACACCCAAACCATACAACGTACACACATGTGAGGTACAAAATGAAAGCTAAATAAATTGTCAATAGTTCATTTATACATTATATTTCAAAATATACTCTAGTTTAAGTACTATTAGCAAAAGTATAAAAAAATCAAGAAAAAATCTAAGGACTTTCAGACTTTGCGGCAAAACTAGAAAAGATACACGAATATAATGTATGACACAAATGATATCTAGTATTTCAGCTTCAAATTTTAGTTTTTTATTTTAAGACAAAGAGCAAAATTGAGAAAATTGTGCTCCAAAAACCAACAACGCAAAGCGAGTTTTCCCTACAAGATTCATTTTATCGAAATTACTATTTTCCAGAAACCAGCACGAACCAGTTGGTGTGTTCCAAAAGGTTCTGCAGTAAAAAGTTTTGCGGTACACCGCAAAACTGCAAAGAGACAGTCTCTAAAGTGTCTAGGTCATTAGAAATTATATAATCTTCATTACCGCGGAGGCTTTTTGAAAAGTGGGATTTTTACCTGAACCATGTAATATACATAAACGTGTGTTATATCATGTAAAAGCTAAACAAATATGCTATAATTCTTGCCCCCATTAAGATTCCTTATATCCTTAAATTTAAGAGGTATATACAAAATAGCAGACAAGAAAAGTGAAAAGTATCCGGGTGGCGCAGGACCGGTTATTTTGGCACTATTTGGGGGAGGCCTATATGTCCAGCAGTGGACGTCTTTCGGCTGATATGATGATGATGATGATTATTGTGCCGCCCATAAGGCTATGTGGAAATGGGTTGGCGAAAGTTGACAAATTTAAATATCTGAGTCAAGTGATTTAAAGGACGGCAGTGACATAGAGAGGGAACGCAGGGCGTTGGCGGTTTGAAGGAACATGCTGGCCCGCAGGTTCGCACATTGTACAGCAAAAGTGAAGAGAACTTTAGTAGGTAGTAATTGTATGAGCTGCCTCACCTCGATCGCTGCGCGATCGAGGCGAGGCAGCTCATACAATTCCCGTTCTACATGTGAACTGATTAATCCAACCCAACTATGTTCAAAAATACTAAAAAAAGGGAAAACTAGAAGATGGGTACCAAGTCCACGTAATAGTTGTCTATTCTGACTATACGCGCTGTTACGTTTAATCCTGTATAATAAATTTTCGCATGTCTAGTCGGTATATCACTTGAGGTTATTAATATACCACTGTATTGCAAAGCGTTTGTTATTTTGACCTGATGAAGGCCATATAAACGCCATTTATCAATTGTTACTTCCACTATGTCGCCAATTTTAACTATCATTTTTTTTGTTTATTTGACTGTTATAACTTATAATAATTTTTAGTAGTCAAATTTTTATTATTTAAAATGTCAAAGGAAATTGAATGTTCTATTGAAATCGGCAGGCACATGTGATAGCTGAAAGAATTTGAATCGTCTTATATTTATACCAACTGTGATTCGCATTTATGCTTAAGATGAAGCATTCGTCTGTCTCGCACTCATCCGTTGTAAAAATAATACAAGCAACTGTTAATTGTATTAATTTCCTTTATTTGAAAAAATCTTATTTGTAATACACCAGTTTCTTAAGCAAGTTACATTTTTAAGGGCACATGTGTTACTATGGTAAATACAACTTTGAATATCCGACGACATTGAATATTTTTGATACAGAGTCTTTAAATTAGGACAATTGTTTTCTTCCAAATATAAATATTATCATTTCCTAATATTTCTTTTAACCACATCACTTTTTCACAACCTTTAGTGAATATATTTTTATTTTTTAGGTAATCCCATATCAAAAACTTGTAATTAAAGTAAGGCACAAAACCTTCGTCCCACAAAATGCCAATGTTTCTTTCTATCCAAGCCACCTGCGTACGCTCCTTCCTTGTCAAGTTATAGAATGGATATGGCGGTTTTATCAACAAAACAAGAACATGATTTTCACATAAAATTGCTATTTCTTTTGGTATAAATTTGTTGTTTTCACTTTTAAAACCTTGGATATCCACGACCGCATTCATGATAGTTTTCGAACTATGTTACTGAGTGGTTTATATTCAAAGAGGCAATCGTTTAGGATCAAACAGTATGCTGTAGTATTATGTGGTATGTCTTCTAACGATTCAATTTCCAAACGTTCATCAACTGGTCCAGTCTTAAGTGAATCGTTTTGTCTTGAGCAGTCGATAACAAAAAGTGGCGCAATTTTCGAAAATGTTTGCAAATCCAGCAATGGTTCGATACAAGCGTTGTAATAAGACTGGCGAAAATTAGCATACATCTCATATAATATACTATATTTACCCTCATCAAACTTTAAATTAAGATTGTCATAAGGAAAGTATTGCGAATTTAAAAATAGTTTGACATTTGTTATATTACAATGATCAAATGAAGCTGAACTTCTCGTCGTATTCAATTTTCTATCAGTTTGCAGTCCTAATATAACATATCTCGGTTTCTCTAACTGTGAAGCAGTTTTAATAGACCAAGAATGCTTAGTTGTTTTAGGTAATAGCGGATATTCGTATAAATCCCAATTTCTGAACGCTATTTGTATGGGTCGATCTTTTTCTAAATGCTTTAATAGTAAGAGTCGTTCGCGATCAGAAACTCTAATATGAGGTACACGCCACTGGATTTTAGTTATATTTATATTAATATTTTCGTTTTTCTGAGCTATCATACTATTCAAAACAGAACTATTTCTATGTAATATAAGCTCATGTCTGCAATTGATGAGTATTTTATTGTAATCTTCAGCGAATCCTAATATTTTATTCAAAGGTATTATAGCAGTGAAATGAGTAGTATCATTACCCGTGGTTCCACCTAAACTCCAACCCCACAACGCTGCATTTTTACTTTCTCCTTCATTCATTGAAATATAAGATTTCATTGTAGTTGTGACTCCAGCATTTTTAATGTTATCGATTGCGACACCATTCAGCTCGTATCTGATATTTTGAAACATAAACAATATAGAATTGTTTATAAAATTGGCTTTTTTGTTATTTTCTTCCCTGCTGCGTCCGTAGTTGTTATACTTGCGCACCCCTCAATATAAATTGAGCTAGCTGATGGTAGTACATAAACATCTTGCTGGTGTATAGGTATCCTTATTTCATCGTTTTCTTCGAAACTGTTATTGTATGGGTTATAGCTATGAATTTCATAGCTCTCAATCGAATTATCATGATGCGGTAAATCTATGATGTGCAACATTTTATACTTTAAAACCGAGAGAACGTAAAAAAATCTTATTCTTTTTTGTAATTACTTTTGTTGCTCTTACACGTCTTCTACCTTTCGACACTGTACGTGAAATATCAGGAGTTCGAGTATGAACAGGGTTTTTATCAAAAACAATCATTTTAGGTTATGGTATTTTTTTAACCTCTTAGATTAGTAACTAGAACATGCAATTTTCAGCACGTTTTATGATACAATGTGCATTGTTCTGACACGTCTTTCTATTTATTTGATCGGTGTCTGTTATGCAGCATGACGTCATATTTATTTATTTATTCTTTCCCAAAATGAAACAAGAAATTTTAAACATAAATGACCACAGTTATACAAATTGTTTCCCTGTAAATTATCATAATTGTAGTGAATTTTTTCTCCCATGTACTTGATAAACTCCTGCGGTGGTTTCAAATTACCATAGCTATCGAAGTATTCAACATAATCATTTGTTTTTCCATAGGCTACCCAATGAGTGCCAGCATTTGTAGAAGAATCTAAATTGATAACTCCACATTCCAGTTGTAATGGGAATTGCGGTAATTCATCTCTCATAAACACACCACGAAAAAAAGGTATGTTTTTAGAGTGCTTCATAATATCAATATTTGTTAACGCTCTTTTGGGTAGCCGAGTAATTAGTTTTTTTCTTTTGTAACATAAATTCCTAGCCCATTTCTGTATGGTTTAAGATGTAATCCTTTTCCAATACATAGGGCTTCCATATTCATATTATGTTTTTTAAATTCCTTCAATTTTTTTTTAGCTAACTTATAGTCGTTGACAGCTTTGGTGATTCCAGCGATACCTCCTGCTAAACTACCGGCAGCAGACAATCCCGCAAATATAGGTATTAGTGGTAAAAATCCTCCAGTTTTAGGGACCGGGATCACTCTCGGTAATTTAATAGATAAATCGTCAGATGCTAGTTCATGAGCGGCTGTATATGCTAGTTCCGTTAAAATCTTCTTGCATTTTGGCTTTAATTTTCGAATACGGTTTTTGGTATGAGAAACAATGTTATTGAATGTTTTTTTAAATCCAAAACCAGTTTTTACTTTTGAAGCTGGCGATATGTTTTTTTTCCTCATGATTATATTACAGACACTATTTTGTTTATTTTTCGTTTATATATTTTTAACTTAACCGTGTATGCGGTGGAGATGGAGTGTTTATAGTAAGACGATTCGCATACGACTGAGTTGTAATATATATTTTATTAATATATACTGTCACTAGTATTTCATCTACTTATAAACGATTGGTCATTTCTATCCAGCTATTTTCGCTTGAAGGTAACCCTAACCACTTTACAAACACCTTTCTTCCTTTAATTCGTAAAACTTTTTCAACAAGATATATATCAGGATATAAAGTTCTTCGAATTTCGTATTCATAAAATGCTCCTAAAATTGGTCTAGCCCCGGCATCTTCTAATAAATAAGTTGTTGGGTAGGTATCTTGAACCTTAATTATTTTAAATATTTCCGAAGACCAATTAGGCGTATATCCTTTTGCGAAGCAACTCTTATATTTGCTTATTCTCACATAATCCCCTACTTGAAATCTTTTGCATTTCAATATTTTCTTAGAGTCTTTTATTTGTGCTTTAATGTATCTTTGTAATACTCTTTCTCTATTATTTTGGTTAATTGTGTACGGAGGTGCTCCTATAGTTCTATGAAATGTATGATTGTACTCATACATTTTACAATCTAGCGTTCCATCAGCCCATTTATAATTTCCTTTCAAATTAAACTCTTTATATAACTTATTTTTTAGCGTTCTTATAAAGCGTTCTACAATGGAGGCTTTTTTGGTAGAATATGTGGAATAATGATTAATATTATATTTTTTTATTACATTTGAAAAACCATTATTGTAAAACTCCTTACCCATATCTGTTTGCAAATTTTTTGGATATCGTCCTCTTGCTAAGAAAGTTTGAAATGCTGTAGACACCATTTCTTTTGTTTTTTGTTTTAGAGGAAATGCCCAAGCATATTTTGAGAAACAATCTATAATTACGAATATATATTTGTAACCCAAATTTACATTCGATAATGCTTGCATATCAATCAAATCTGCCTGCCAAAGGTCATCTATGTCTTTTAATATGACTCTTCTTCGAGGGAAGTTGACTCGAGCGTTTTTATGAATTTCATTAACGACGTCGGCTTTGCTCATAGTGCTTGTTCAACTTCCCTTCTAGTTCTTTCAATTCAATATTTTTTTAAATTTTTTTAACACGGTCTGATAAAACGCCAATTAGTTTATCAAGATGCTCAAGTGTGTTTAAAGTAACTCTTATTTTTGCGTCGATATATTCGCAAGTATTAACGTCATTGGATACTTCGGCTTCTTGTGTAACACATAAATTATGTCTTTTTATTTTAGAAAAAATATTTTCTTTTACATTGTAGACGTTCATCTCTGATGTCCATTTGTATACTAAACATAATGATGATAACATCTTAGTTTTTAATCTTTTATTATACCGCATTCTTTTAACTCCTCAATAATGGATAAGATTTCATTATCATGGTTGCTGTTACCAGCACTTTTAGACGCAATCAATAGTTTTAATCTTCCTATTAATTCATTTGGGTCATCCCAATAAATATAATCTGTAGCTCTTTTATATTTTTTTAATGTAGGCAAGGAACCGCCAGTTTTCAGATTCATCAACTTTTCAGGAAAATCCTGTTTAGCATCTGAGAATAGAGGTTTAATGATCTGACAGTATTTTATTCCTTTATCTCCTTTAAACTGCCCGTTGGGATTAAAATCTCTTCTGTGGGCACTTGTAATAATAAGAAGGTTTTTGTATGTAGTTTTGTCTTTTTCTGTCACCATCTCGAGATTAGGCTTATTGCGAATTAAAAGCTCTTTTAAACCTGCTGTTAATTCGTGATTTTGGTTATTAATTGTAATCACATAATTTTTTTCTTTAGAGTTTTTATTTACTAATGATAAAGAAACAACAGTATTTCCCATCATGAGTTTATTATTTTCACTGCGGATCCCAAATGGTATATTAATATTATCATAAATGTCTAAAACGTCTTCTTTCTTAAGAGATAATAATGTGTCATTCATGTTATTTTCAGAGTTTTTACCATTGTTGTCCAAATCATAATATTCTGAATGCTTGCTTAAATCAGCTTCGAGGGGATTTTCGAAATCTTCGTATGTTATGGAAGAGATATTATCCGTGGGTATATCATTTTCGTTTTTAATACTTGTAATGTTTAAACTATGAGTTTTTTTATCATTTGCTTGTACTAATGTCTCTAGAGGGTCCGTAATAGGCTTAAATACTTTCTTTAGTTTTAGGTTAGCGGCATCTTCTTCGTCCTGCATCATCTTAATTTTCTTTTTTATGCAATTTGCTGATGTAATCAACTGTTTTTTTAGATTGGTATCCATTCTTTTAATTTCAACAACAGTGTGCTATATACGAACACCGCAGTTCAAGTGAGTGTTTTATAAATGAAGCTGGTATTTATAAAGCATTCATAAATAAATAAACGTATCAAAGCCTAGTCTATATCTTCCTTTATCAATTTCGCAATCTTTATTAATTAATAAAAAATTGAATTGATTTCTCCATATAGTACAACAAAGCTCCTTAAACTTAAGCCAATCCATATCCGTATTTATGTGATCCTTGTATATATGTTTTAAATTTGTATCATCTTGCTTAAAAATTATCAATATGTTGGCATTGTCTCTTAGCAACTGCTTTGGTATTTTGGAATACGTTTGGGATAAATAAAAGCAGTCTATTTGCCTATGTCTTCCCATAGCAAAATAGTTTCTAATGTTCATCTGATTTTCACATGCTACATCATCAAAAATTATCACTGAATTAGTTAAAGCCTCATTGGGATGAAGAACTTCATTACTTTCGTTTAGCAAGTAAAAATTTGCTCTAGGAATTCTTTGCATAACTTCTTTCAAAAAGAGATACTTCGGCTGAAAGGCTGTCTTTGAGTACAAATAAATGTGCTTAAACTTTAAACCATTTTCATGTAACAATAAACTCAACATAACATTCGTTTTACCGCAGTTGGATGGACCGCATATTATGCAACGAATAGTATCGGGTAACAAGGCACAATGTTTTACTTGTTTTTTTTTTTTTTCGACATCTATAGTATTGACCTCTAAGGTTTCGGCTTGCTTAACAAACCTCATGATGAAATGTGAAGTGAATCAGATAGAACATGTCTTTATATAGGTAACCAATAAAATTGGGACGTTAATATTAATTATGGTCACGACATATGTATCAGATTTCGCAAACTAAGTGATTACACATAAAAGCTAGATGAGACTTCATTTTATAATTAATACTAGAATGCTGCCATTTCTGCAGTGGTCGTCGAAGAAATTACTCGCGAGTCAAGTAAGTTTCTTTTTAGAATCTGCTCATATCGGTACCTAAAATTAAATTATTCTAATGTGTAAAGTGTATTTTATCGGTAAATGGAGTGAATATGGTATTAACTTATTTCAGAAAATGTCAGACCCTGTGAACTTTGACTGCCAAGAAATCAACAACAGTTTCGACATCGACAGTCGACTAATTGGTGATTTATTTTATAATATTCAAGACCAAGAGGAAGGATATATAGTTCAGCATGAGGAAAATAAAGCACCGGGGGTGAAGAAACGCAAGACTCTGAAGAATAAACCGAACAAGAAAATACCCAAAAAGTCGGAGATATTAAACAATTTATCGTATGTGTCTCGAAAAGGAAAAGAAAATGGACATCATTTGATTAAAATAACCATTTATGAACTTCTTCCTGGAGTTAAGCGCAGCGATGTTGATGATAATGTATGTCTAAGCGTGCAGTATATAGTTGAAGACAAATATGATGAAATTTTGGACTATACAGAAACCGTAGTCAAGAAAATTGTGAAAAAAATAAGTGATAGTGATAGTTACAAGTTGTAAAAATGAACTTAATGCAAATAACTTGTCAATAAATATTTGATGATCTAAATTTAAATAGCCTTTTTTTTTTTGCTGCCGTTGTAATTAACAGGTAGTTAAAGGTAAACTAGAAATATATGACTTTGCTATGTTGCGGAATTTCGCTGGAACTAATTTCTTACACTGGCAATAATTTTGATGACAGTGACATTGATATGACAGGGTGGTTATTATCAAATTCGAACTTTGAACGATGCCAGTCAAATGATATCCTCGTCTCACTCATTAATCGAGTAACAGAGACGGTTTTACAGTTGAAATTAAGAAGTTTTGCTTCATGGTAACTGCCTTATGTCCCTGAACTGTTGCCATATAAATCAGAATAATAGTGTCTTCTTGACAACAGTCATATATTTCTGGTCTACCTTTAAAAACAGGGAAACAAAATTAAATCAAAGGCATGAAAATTCATGATAACATTTATTAAAAACAAGACTACACAATACATTTATGGGTAGATTCATAATTAAAAAATACCGCCAATACATTTAAATTAAATATGCATATCTTATCAGCTAGTCCTATAATCTACAATATATTACTATAGTGACCCCACGGTAAAGTTATAACTGCGCCGTCTATTAATTGCCTTTTATCATCATTTTTACTTAATACCAACTTATTCAGTTGCTGGGTAAACATTTTATGGTTTTTTGATTTAATAATACACATGTTGTCCCTTAACTCCTCGCTATTATACAAGCATTTTTTATATTTTTTCATATCGAGTTTTTTGGTCACGCACTTCTTTACACCTTTCGCTTTTTTTATAGATTTTGCCTCGGTATTGATACAGTATAACTTAGCTCGTAATCCAACAAACTCTGATATTACAGTGCCACCCATTTCATCTTTGAAATAACCGGGAATTTTCATGTTTGCCATCGGCATGTTGTACACATTATTAACCTCAAAATTACTTGTATCAAAGTATGGAAGCATTTCTTTCATATCCGCGTAAAAGTTGTCAGTAAAGACTAAATATAACAGACTATCTGTGTCCGTGTAACATAAACGAATATTTTGATTATACCTTTTTCTCATGACAGAATAATGAAATTGATACAAGTGCTTTTTAGCGAGCTCTAGTACGGTAAATCCAATATAAATAGGCATATCTAAAACTAATTTAGATTGCTGCATTTGAATGGCTACCAGGTTTTCCGAGAAAACTGACAAGCTTTTAAAATTCGGAGCACTGATATACTTTTCTGCGCCACAAATTTTGTTAGTTTTATTCGAAATATCTTTCCAAACATTGACCAATTTGACGTCAACTTGGTTTCTTTTATTTTGAATTGTCTTTCCATAGATGCTATTAACCTGCTTTTTAAAAAAGTTTTTTTCGAAGTCGCATTTAGCATTTTGTCTCAGTTCTGTATTTAGCGATATGTAAGGTTCTAAAAATTTTGTTTGATTAAAAGCTAAAATGCGATGAATTTTCAATAATTTTAAACCATTATTCAAACATTCTTTTAAGTGCTCGTAATGTATTACATATTTATATTTATTGTGCAAATTTGCTATCAGTTTACGACTCGTTTTGTTTGGAGGAACATAATTTTCTGGAGCAAATGGCAAATCTGAGTGGTGATCATGCAATTCATATGGGTATTCAAGATCTACTTCAAGTATGTACCCTCGAGGACTGTCGCAACTGACGCTTTTAACATCAAATTTGTCTATTTCTTTGTCGTTTAGAAACATAAAATTGTTGGTTGGTAGGTATTGCAGCATAGCAAAACCATACAAATTGACACAATCTAAATATATTAAATATGAACTAGTTTTGGTGTCATTATAGTCCGCCAAATATATGTTATTCGCTTTTGCATGTCGTAGCGAACACTGAGCAAGACCGCCTCGAATTCCCTTTTCTATCATTTGGTACATTTCAACATCAGATATCAAATCCAGCTTTATTTTTGTATATAGCAACATCGCATCCCAGCTCAAAGCCGGACTAGAAACATAGTAACACGGATCTAAATTATAATAAGTTAGACTCATGCGCCTGAATTTTTCGAATATATCACATAATAATAACACATCACATTTTAGGTATAAATCAGTATATTCACCCAAACTTTGTATGTTAAATTCTCTCCATACTGACTTTGCGTGTTCATAATTTTCGTTTGTAATATTCTCAGCTGTTAGTTTACTATAAAAAACCTTTCGATCTGGAAGCTCATTTTCGTTGTATCGATCCCACGAGTATATGTAGTCATAGCAATATATGCCTTTCTTGCGAAGTAATTCAAAGTGGCAAGGATTAGGATAAAACTGTTTGAGGTTTTTAAAGTCATCAGGATCCAAAGTACTAGCCAATTCATCTAAACCAGAATTCAAAAAGTTAAATGAGTCGATAAATTTTAACTGCACCGGATTTTGACCCTCTATTGGTATGAATTTGGTTAATGATATGTATTTTTCCTTTGTTTTTGGAATTAAATTTATGCGACCAAGTGTATTCGATAGTTCTGTAATAAACAAGTGACAATCATAACCAGAAAAATTATGAAAGAGTATGGGTATAAACTCGCAAGACTTAGCATTTAAATTACAAAAATCATGGCCTGGACCGCGATATTTACCAGTAAAATGATCATGATCTGCTACGATACGTTCGCCGATTTGAAACGATTTTCTGCAGATATGACAAGTCGTAGCATTCTTTAAGGAATGATTTTCATCGGCAGACAATGGCGACATTTCACAGTCAACTGATAATAACTGATGCAATTTCTTTACATCTTTGGAAATAGTTTCTACAAATTTTTTGGCACAATTTGGACCGCGATATGATACATACTCATTTAGCTCCGGTTTGGATTCACAGCATATATAGTAGGCAAAACACGTCGCTTCATGCACTTGTATATTTTCAATGTGATTGGACTTGCTTTTGTCCGAATATTCTAAAAGCAAACTTTCGAAATCTCCATAAATTACTATAGGTATTCTTTGAGTCCTTTCGAAATGGCTAAATGATAGTGTACTGTCAGGTTCTGGTAACATAGTTTTTACTCTAGCGCAATTATGAGAATAAAGTTTCTGTTCTGTATCAAAGTATATAAAGCATTCCTCACATAAATTGATTTTAGACGTATGTTTAGTAAGTTGTCCACGAACAAGTTTTTCTATGTTTTTTATTAAACAGAAATGAGATTTTCCATTTTGTTCGATAAGTAACAAGTTGACGTGTGTCAACTTATGTTTCAATGTCTTATATAGAGGTCCAGACACGTCATAATTTTTTTCTAAACCATAGACGTTTATTGAGATGTTCGGATTGTTTTTTTCGAATACTTTTAAGTCGTCCAAGGCTGGTGGAAAGGACATGCCTCTAATATTGAGAAGGTTTCTAAAATGCGGATATGATGAAACTCTATTTGGATTTTTACTTGCGGGGTACATATGAGCAATGACGCTCCATAAAAAACAATAATCGTATTTGTTTTGTATATTTAAACATGATTTAGTGTTGCGAATTTTGGCTGGCAAACTAACATATGTGCCGGCCCTTAACGGGTTGTATTTATTTATGTTTATTTCCAAATGGCTAATTGAATCAATAGTCCAGCCTGATTCTGAAAGTTCAAACTCTGAGCACTTTGTTATAAGGTTGTCAACATAACTGAAATATAGGGATAAAATATCAGTATTCCGAAAAATTTCAAAGTACTGTGTATTAAATGATTTCAATGCCTTTTCATTATTTTTTGGCTGTGTGTATGTAACAAAAAGTTCAACATTTACTTTCAAAGCAGTGTGTTTTTCTAGAGAGATTTTTATTAGTTCAAATACTGATTTAGAAATCCTATTTAAAAACTGTTCTGGGGTTGAATGGATATCATCCACAATAGAATTTACTCTATAACTTCTAATTCTATTTTTAAATGCGGTAGCTATGACCTGTACATTATCGAACTTGGTATTTATCAGACAGTTTGACTTATGAAGGTTGCTCTTTTTATGTGATGTGAAGTTAGAAGCATGAACTTTGCACTCGTCACAAAACATGTTTGTTTTTCAAGGTCTTTATTTTATTAGCACTAGCAAAGGAATAGATTTTATTGTGTAATTATTTCATTATTTTATTATTGCATTATTTCATTATTTCCTTATTTCATTTCATATATATGCTGTGAATGAAAAAATAAACATGTAAAACAGTTATAACTTTAATGTTCGGGGTTACTTACAAAATGATAAATGCGAATATATAAGTAGGGAACATTATACTAAATACTGCCGAGTATATTGGTAAGGCAAAGTATAATTCTTACACATGTTATTGAGGAGCTGGGTACATAATCGGCTGAATTTTGACAAAGTCTTGTTTCCCGGCCTGTACTAATTTCGAGACCGCTGTCCACAGCGGTGTATTGGTGTCAGTGGCCACCTTCAATGTGGTAAGAGTATTTTTCCACCGTTCTTCCGCTGGTAATCGCTCCGCTTCACGGCTATTATAGACCCGGAGTTCGACAAAGTATTCTCCTGTCTTGGTAGGATCCCTCTGAGTTGTAAATCCCGACGCGCCGCGTTGAATCAAAAAACTTCTCAATGTCGCTGCTCGAATAGGCTTATGTTGTGCCTGTTGCGCATCGTCCTGTAAGACAAAAATAACAAATTAAGTAATCAGTTTATAATCAAATCAAAGATATTGCGCTCCTATAAAAAAAAAAGACTAATTAGAAACACAGTGATTAATAAAAAAGTTCGCAAACAAGTTTTGGAAAACAAAATAGTCGTATCCCTATCTGCTCTAGATAACTTTGGATACAGAAAATATGTTCAAACAGCAAAAAAAAAACCAAGTGACGGTAGCCTTGACGCATGGGTAACTAATCGTAATGTATGGAATAAAGTAGTAATTTAAAACATTAGAACTGAATATAATTAGCACGTCCCTCCAACATTCGCGAGAAAACCTCCCACTGTACTCATCGCTAACCTAAGAATGTTGGCTATGTTTACACTATTTACTTCCTAAATAAATAAATTAGAAATCTAGGTCAGCTAGTACATACCTCAGATTCCAAGGCCTGTGCAGGACGTTTACGTTTCACTGGCGGCGATTGAGCGCACGGGATGGCTTCGTCTTCCGACTCCGAACAGCTATCCAAGGCCGATAGCTCTTTAACTTGTGATGCTGCCGGCGCCTTTGGTTTTTTCGGAGCACGTTTCTTCGCCGGTTTTTTGTCTGCTACTTTCTTCGACGTTGACGGTGTTGGCTGGACAGAGGAGGACTCATCAATCGTCCTCGAAGAATCGTCCAGCAGCTCGTCCTCCCAAAACGGATTCAGAGACCAACCAGGCCTGCGATAAAATAACAATATGTATTTGAAATGCACCAACAAATCGGAAAACAATAAACTGGCTTAATAACACGATAAGTACTATATACGTACACTTACATGGTTTCGAGTTGTATTTGCGTATATACACCAAACACCAACTCACTTTTGCTTGATTGCAGCGAACACCGAACCGGGTTGTTATTTTTTTATTTAAATTACACTCTCTGAACTGACTGTCCCGAGTCCTGGCAGTTATGAAGCTAATGGTGCGTTAATGTCCCGGCTGTCCTATTTATTATACGATATTCTAAAGTTGCGATTACAATGGCTAATAAAAGAATCATCGAAGACAGTGCAATAAAAACATATTACATAGCTGAACAAATTTAGTCCTTATGTAGACCATCTATAAACACTTCGACTGTTCTGTGCATTGATTCCGTTATAAAGATGCCCTAACATTCCAAAAAAGAAATCCATTACTTGCAAAAACGCCTTACGATATGAAAACCGAGACGTAAATTATAAAAGGAAGGTGTATGTACTCTCTACAGATCGTGAATTGTTTGCAGCGGTCATTTTTACATTGGAATGTACTATATATTGTAAGGATAACCAGTATTTCTCAAACCAAGCGCACCTTAGACTAGCTAGTAGCAAGAATCACATCGAAACCAATCAAATTACGAACGAGTTCATTTGACAGTGGACCTAGCTTAGATAAGCTACTGTAAAACCAGTACGGTTTGAGCTCAGATCTTTTTTATTAGGACTCGCATATAAATGTTAGCGTTAACCTACATAAAACAAACCCTATTATAGTTTTCTATTTTTTTTTCTAATTATATAATTATATATTTTTTAAAGGCCCTCTTGTAATTTAGTTTCTTGGGACATAATCATAATAGTTAAACGCTGGCAACTAAATGTATTCGCTGACTTCGCGCTTCGGCATGAGGTACCTAATTGACAACAATAGAAAAAAACTAATTACTACTTCGATGCAGATAAGTAAAATAAATATTCCATCTCCTTTCAGTAATATCCTTGTGATTATTTTTAGCAGCTAGGCTCCGGCTAGAAAGGTCAATTTCCGCGCTAGTTTTATAACCAATTTGATATCGAACTATGTAAAGTAAAATGTTTAATTAGTCTGAGTAAACTGACAGATGACAGTGTAAATATTTTCGTTATTTAGACATCACTTCATAAGAGTATACATACATGTAACCGGTGATATGAAGGTTACTTTAATTCATAATATTTATATTAGGTACTCACCATATGCCTATCTACTATCAAAAAAAATATATGCATAAATAAGAAAACTGGCTAATTAAATCGAAAATGGGTATTTGTTAAGATAATTTGCAAGTGACGGGGATATGGGCAATAGTTTGTGTTTCTCGTTAATGATTTTGATATCCGGCCAATCACTAGTGATTCTAAGATCATAGCCAATTGATCTATTTATGGCCAAATTTGATAGATGGAGTAGTGTTGGTGGTTCAACTTTTAGCGGCATCTTAAATTCTATGCGGTGCCTCTGTAGCCATTTTATTCCATGCGGCGATTTTACATAATATTGAACCAATTCTACAACACTACGACGTACTTCTCTTACACCTTCAAAGCAATAAAGATTTTTGGAATACGAAGACCGTATCCTGATGGATTTGGGCCCTCGCACTGTTTGTACAGACGACGAAAACTCAAAATTTGGATTGTTAGAGTTTCTGACAAGAAAAGTTCCAATGCTTGTGTTTTCAAGCATTCTATGAGCATCTTGCACATTCAAATTTTCATAATACCATCCGCATTGTCTCAACAAATCCATATTACTCCGTTCAGCCATAATGATCCACGCCATTAACCTCTTGACCACCGCACTACGAATGAAGTGACGTTCTCTGCACGCACCACGGAACTGGCAATCAGCATCGTGCACAATATAATATTAACAACATTCTCAATAGTTTAACAAATGAGAATTAATTTAGACAGGTCGGACGTGTTCCTGTACAATACATTTGCAATGCATCGCATGATTCATAGGTGCAGCCGGCTAAGTGTAACTTGTCGGGTGCGTATCAAATAGGCATGTTGTGAACACAAAACTAATTGTATGTTCTGCATCACTCGATCGCGAAGCGCGCGCGCGCGCGCGCGCGAAGCGATTGAGTGATGCAGAACATACAATTACTACCTACTAACTTTGTTTGAATCCTTTTGCCAATCGTTTTACACAAGCGGCCTGTGGGATAGTTACACTCAACGAACAATCAACGCCTTGCGGGTCCTCTATAACAATATGTTCAGGGTGCTGATGGGACTGCCTAGGTTCTGTAGCGCGTCAGGCATGTTTGCCGACGACCGCGTAGATGGTTTCCACGCCATAATGCACAAAAAAAACGTGTCAATCCGAAGCAGAATCCAGGGCAGTCCCAACACCATACTAAAAATGTTGGGCGATAGATATGACAGTCCTTTGCAAGTACTGGGTGTCGGCAATAATTCTGAGCAGGTTTATTGTGTCAACTAAACATTTGCTTGGTTGATACAATGAACTTGCTCCCACCATTGTATTTTAATTTAAGCTACGAGTACTTAATGTATTTTATAAGATAACTAACCTAGGATAAGTATATATTAACACCACTGTGGACCCCAGTTGTCTTAAATAAATAAAAAAAAAATATTAACTCGTTTAACATCTAAGTAACGTCTTTAAAAAGTTGATTTTTATACAAGTTGAATGGGTACTTAATTACCGTCACAAAACTGACATTAAGATAATTCTTGTTTGACAACTCACGCTAATTAGGTACAATCCCTTTTTTTTTGACTGTCCAAAGATGTATAAAAAACGATACAGTTTCTTGGAGACAAAAACCTCTTTAACTATAAACATACAGTTCCTCATAAAAATTGTATAATATATGTTTCCACGTTTGATACCCTCTTTAAGCCTAGTTTGTAGTTACCTATGTAGGTACGAAGCTGGCAGTTCTGGGTTCAAAACCTGGTAAGGATAAACAGAGACTGCAAAGGCTCGACACGTCGAAATGTAAGTATGAGATAATTCGTCGTAATCGTTTTATTACGTATAAAGTTGTGTATGATTGTCCCCAAATAATCTGAAAAAAATGTTTTTATCAATAAAATGAAGTTTAAATGTGCGCGTTAAACTCGAAACCTGAAACTCTTCTTGTAAGCGTCTATTTGTAATCTTGCATACTGATATACTATGCATGTTTATAGTGCCATTATATAAATGAAGCCCGTCGTTACCTTTTGCGTAGCGAAGTGTCAATATCAGGGGCCTCACTTACATGCTTTATGATCGACGGCTTATTGAAGTGCACTCAGGGCGTTGAGAGGCCGAGACCGAGTCATGGGCTTTACACAGCTAGTTATTATCTAAATTACAGAAACTGCTACATATATTTGTGCGTTGATAAGGTAACTGCACATATTAGATTCCCGATTTTTTTTTCCATTTTTAATTGCTTTCGGTTTTTTTACTATCCAGTAACTGCCGAATTTGTATGTTTTGCTGCTATAAAACATACACCTATACGTTTCTGTTGAATTTAAAACTTATACGTATTGCAGCCAAGGCGAGTTTGATTTAAAACGGATTTAGGGGAACAAAACAAGTTTAAAATAGTTTACCTACTCGCCAAACAGTAAGCTCGATTTAAAATAAATTATTTTTAGCGGGCGAAGCATGGCATAGGTAGCAATTTTTAACTGACTTCAAAAAAGGAGGAGGTTCTCAATTCTTCTGTATTTTTTTTTGTGTGTGTTTGTTACGCGATAACTCGGTAATGTATGAACTGATTGCAAAATTTATTTCTTTGTTGAAATTATATACTTCCAGATTGGTCCCGTTGCGTTGTCACCAAAATCCAGTTCTGATGATGGGATCCAAGAGAAATCGAGGGAATTCTTCAAATTTTATAGGCATACTTGAAGCAATTTGGCCACTGATTTGAAGTCGGTTAAAACTTTGTTTTTAAAGTAAATTATATCACTTATCGTTGTCGACAAGACATCCATCACTCTCGCAATCGAATACTTGTCGGAACGTGACGGATGTCTTATGGGGTCTACAGATTATATGATTTCGCCACAATTTGTCAGTACAACATGTCGAAGTCAGAATTGGGTGTGTCGTACAGATGTAACAATCCAACCACATGTGCATGCAATTTGGATCAGCAGGGCAACATGCCTCCAGACGATAGCAATTAGTCAGCTTCTGACAAATTGGGGCTGACAAACCATGACATGTATGGACCCCATCATCCACAGCGATAAGTGATAAAACAGCAACCATGCTAAGCCCGCGGTTACGCAACACGACTGTCGTCCAATATATAATATGTTACTTACCTACTAAATATAATAAATGTTACTCTCCATTGCATGGACACTGCAAGTATATTAAGCTCGAAGCGCGTTCCAGCTAGTTTAGTAGGTACTTCAAACAACCAAGAAATATCGTAGTAGAGTCATGCACATGCAGCGCCGAGTAATTTTGCGCCAAATCGTGATACATACAAGCACAAGGGGATAGCGATACGCCGTAAAATATCACGTTCATGTAAACACGTTCACACCTGCATAGTTGCTGAATAAACGCCTAGATTCTCTTTGACGTGGTGTTACCATGAATTGATATTCAGTGTAAATTTATCAATATGTCGGTGGGGCTCTAGCGTGTCGCAGTCCATATTATATTAAGATCCCTTCTTTGTTGGCGGAAAACTTGTGGAGCATTAAGGTAATAGAGAACTAGCAAATCACGTTACGCCCGGGGCTATTACGGGCTCCTCGTCCCGGCCTAAGTGTATTACCGGCTATTTATCGTGACATTGAGACCAGCGGCTCATCAGAAGACCAATGACATAGAATCCCTGCCGCCTGCCGACAAAGTGGGACTAATAGCAATAATGCCATCTGCAGGAGGTGTAAATTGTATTTGCTTTTAGCATGCGTCATTTTATGAAGGTAAGCTTTTGTTGTTGCCTTTGGTTTACGTAAGCTTGAAGTAGGTACTTATGTTATATTAAGTAATGAGTATTTAAATAATAGTTTTGTAATAATTATTATTTTAATCATTGCATAACGTTGACATTTTGTAATTTATAAATATTGTTATCTAATTGAAAAAAAAATCAAATTCATTTGTCATATTAACTATTCATATTTTTTTGACATGTTATTTATTTTATTTGATCAATAAATAAGTATGAGTGTGATTGTCCAAATAATGTTTTATTGCGCTGTTTTTTAACTTGTGATTTTTTTATAACCATTTGATTGATTTACTAGTAAATGCGTTTTCAACAAATTTTATACAAAATGCATATTTTGTCCGGTAGAAATACCTACAAAAAAGAATGCTTGTAAAGGAAAACTAGCTAAACACAAAAAATGCATCTGTTCCTTGAAGTAAAATTAACTGTCATGAATAATCATAAACTTTTTTACGAAAAAAACTAGATTTATTATAAACTAGCGACCCGCCCCTGCCTCGCACGGGTTTATGTTCATAATACATGCATGTATAATTAAAAAAACCCGCATCAAAATCCGTTGCGCAGTTTTAAAGATCTACGCATACATAGGGACAGACAGACAGACAGACAGCGGGAAGCGACTTTGTTTTATACTATGTATTGATATTATTAAATATACATACTCTTTACAGATTTGGCTGACTGCCTTAGTTTGGCTTCGTTCGTGGGCCGAGCGACAGAAGATTGTCTAGCGGTCGGATCAAGATAGATACAAAGTCGTAAAAATATTGTTTTAATAGTACATTACTATACAGGCCGGGAAGGAAGGGATTGCCTGCCGAGTGCCGAGCTAGGCGAGGCCGGATAGTGATACGAAGCGAGGTAGGTATAGTGCTTTTCTCAAAAATAGTATGAAATGTTCCCATAACATCTGTGAAGACAGTATCCGAAAGTGACTCATCCTGGACAATTTCTAGAAGTGTCCAGGAAAACGCAAAAGTGTCCAGTAAGTAAGTATGAAATCCCATTACATATTTTATAATACTTAATATTTAAATAGAGAACTATTTTTGTATCAAAGATAAGCTAAGGAGGTTTTTGGGCAGTTAAGGGCCTTAAATAAAGAGGAGGTACAGTCGCCATCACATACATCGGAGCAAACAAGCACGTCACAAACATCGGAACACACCTCTATTTTCAAGGCATTAGGGTGCATGTGCCGATATTTTCCGAGACTTCAATTTACTGAACGGCAAATTAACAATTTCGGTGGGTATTTTATTGTAAAAACGTAGGTATACAGTTCCCCACGAATGACGTGCTAACCTTGCGAAGACGACTGTACTGCACTGCGATCTTGTGTTTACTTCTGGTGTTATAGTCGTGGATATCACTGTTGAGTTTGAAGTCCTGAAGGTTTTTCCGCACATACATAATATTCTCTATAATATATACAACATGCTGCATTTCATTTATTCATAACATAATACGAATTAAAGATTGTTTTTCACTAATAGGCGATGAAAGAAAGTTTCCCCACAGTACAAAACTTAGAAGCCACGTATTGAACTAAAGGAAGGTTCTGAAACTACTGCTAACTTGCCATAATCCCGGCGAACCATTGTAGCCATAGGTGTTTTGGATAATATGGAGCTCAAATAATCACGCCCAATCAACTTTGCTTTTAGAAGTTAGTAAACCTTTTTATTTCTTAGGTACACTTATCGAATGTAAGTAACAATAATTACTGATGGAATTGTGTGGGCAAAAAATGCAGAAACTAGGGAATCTTGCCTTATACGTAGCCCCTAGTAGAAAATGCTTAATATCTCGATATATAAATAAACAAGTTAAGGGCATTCCATTGATGATAAAATAATCTTCATTTATTGATTAATCAATAAAGATAACAAATTGAACATAAACTCCGAGTAAATTAAGTAAAAAAAAAGTGGAATTAGGTTTGGTTGTTCCTTTTTCGTAATTGAGAGGCTCTTATTATTCTCACTCCCATAATTACAGCATTGACTTCTATAAATAGATATATTTTTTTTTTTGGTATTCAGTATAACAACAGCCGTAAATATTCAGATGTTTCCTTACGTAATAAAAGGCCAATAACAGTTATCCGTTAAATACATCAAGAAAAACGGAGACAATTAAATACTTATAACTAACTAAGATAAGAAATGTGGAAGCAAGCTACAGAGAATTAACAACATGGTGTATAGTTCAGATTATAATCTATACATCTTCTTCTATCTATCTATACATATAATAAAGCTGAAGAGGGTCGAAAGTCTTTACATGAAAGATATTCGAAAAAAAATTGGCTAGGGATACTTAAAATCGATAACAGAACACGTTCCAACAGTTTTTAGAATTTTTGTCTGTTTGTCTGTTTATCTGTTTGTCTGTTTATGTGACCGCGCATCACGTGAAAACGGCTGAACTGATTTAGATAAAATTTGGTATAGAGATATTATTAGAGTATAGAGGTATTATCCCGAAAATCAACCCCTAAGGGGATGAAATCGGGGTGGAAGTTTGTATGGAGCTACTTAAACCGCTGCACCGATTCGGATGAGATTTGGTATATAAATAGTTTGAGTACCGGGGAAGGTCAAAGGATAGGTTTTATCCCGGAAATCTTCCCATTAGGGGGTAAAATGGGGGGGGGGGGGGGGGGGTGAACATTTGGATGTAATCCATTTTGATAAAATTTGGATAAGAGGTAGTTTAAGTTCTGGGATCCATTGGATAGTTTTTTATCCCGGAAATCTTCCCCTAAGGGGATGAAATGGGGGGTGACATTTTTAATGGACTCCGTTTAGATGAAATTTGGTCTAAAGATAGTTTGAGTTTCTGAGTATGACAACTCCCCTCAGGGATGAAATAGGGGGTAGACATTTGGATAAAACCCATTTAGATGAAATTTGGTAACGAGATAGAAGCAGTTCCACAGGGAAGGACAATGCATAGTTTTTATCCCGAAAAATTATACCCTGAGGTGGTGAAATGAGGATTGAAGATTTGGATGAACCCATCTAGATGAAATTTGGTATAGAGAGAGGTCCTAGGAAAGGACATAGATTTTTTTTTTCCGGAACACATGAAAGGAGGAAATCATCCCCTAAGGGGATGAAATGGTGCATGGAAATTTGAATGGAGCCCATTTACGGTATAGCGAGAGTTGGAGTCCCGGTAAAGGACAAATGATAGTTTTTATTCCGGAAATCATCCCCTAAGGGGGTGAAATGGGGGTGAAGATTTGTAGCCCATTTAGATGAAATTTGGTATAGATATAGTTTGAGTCGCGGAGACGGACAACGGATAGCTTTTATCCCGAAAATAAGGGGAAAAAAATAGGGGGAGAATATTTGGATAGAACCCATTTAGATAAAATTTTGTATAGAGATAGTTAGAGTCCTGAATAAGGACATAATATCATTTTTATTCCAGAAATCATTCCCTAATGGGGTGAAATTGGGGGTGAAAATTGTGATGTAACCCATTCCGATGAAATTTGGTATAAAAATAGTTTGAGTCCCGGAGAATGACAATGGGTAGTTTTTATCCCGAAAATTATCCTCTAAGGAGGTGAAATGGGGGGTGAAAATTGGATGGAACCCATCTACGGTATAGCGATAGTTGGGAGTCCTGGAGAAGGACATATGGTAGTTTTTATTCCGGAGATCATCCCCTAAGGGGGCGAAAGTTTAGATGTGATGTGACCTATAATAACGGACGCAGTTTTGGAAGACTACTATTTAATATGAGGAGAAATAATTATTCGTAACATAACGTAATGACACTAGATATAATATGTAAACATGTCAAACAGTGACACACGGCTCATGCGTAGACAAGGAGGTTCAGGTTGATAGCCCATATTTAAAACTATTTTAACACTCCTACCAAATTTGAGCTATCCTCTTTAAACAAGATCAGATACGAAAAAGAAATACGGACATACAAACATATTGACAAACAAACTACCTATAGTAGTAAAGAAACATATAAAATATAGTTTGGTTATGTACTTTTGAGATCATACCGACTTCATGTCTAAACTTATATATAATCAAATTCCAAGCATATAATAAAATTCAAATATATAATAAAATTCCAAGCATCATAAAAGATTTACCAATTGGACCCTTTAATAGTACTTTATGCAACTGTTGTATAAGAAGGGTCTTAAAAGGCGAGTGGCGTGGGTTGCGATGCGAGCCTTGGCGAGCATCGCAATTTAAGACGCCACGAGCGTTTTTAGACCAGTTATACACCGTTGCATACAATACTTTTTCTACGACAAATTTTAAATAAATAGCAGATACAGATAACGGAGGTTATCTGTGATAGCAGACTACAGAATAGTTAAACTTTTCAGGCAGCAAGTTTTCTATTCGTACTTTTGCTACTTACGCAATTTCTTCAGGAGTGCAGTTATTAATTTCTTCGACCATTGTAAAAAGAACGTACACCTTTGTCTTCAAAAACACGAATACAATCTTAATAGTTTAGGCCTAAAAGTTTATCATCTTTCGTCTTTTCATTTTGAACTGTATTTTGGTGGGAAATCGGAAATGTGACAGCTCTTGTTTATGGTTTGTTTTGTTTTTAATTTGTTTGCACTGGCCATCGGAACCAAACTGAATCCGGACCCAGACCGAATTCGAACTGTTTATTTTTATAAATTATACCAAGAATTTATAAAACATGTAATTTAACACACAATAGATGATTATTTATTATTATTGTAGTAAATAATTCATAATGTACAAATGTTAAATCGTAAATAAATACTTTTATTTCGAAATATTTGTTTATGAAGTTGGCGGCATCACTGCAATATAGCGGCCGATTAAAAAAAAAGTTAAACAGTGCTTTTATGAAAAATGTATGAACCAAAAAAGTACGCTAAATAGTGCGTTTTTGGGCCATAGAGCATAGAGTTTTTCCACGACTTATTAGTGGTGTCATTGTATTTGAGCTACAGCCTATATAAATGACAGATAACGGTACAGGAGTAGAAAAAAAAGTTAACGCTTTTATTAAAACAAAAATGTTATTACAATACTCAACAATTTTTAAATGACATTGATTTATAATTGACTTTAATATTGCAATTGTATTACTTCCAATTTGAAATAAATATTATAATTATATTTAAGTTTATTTTGACATTATTCCATTTTTTTATTATTTTGCGCAGTAATTTCTATTTTTTGATTTTGTTATTAAGATAGTAGGACAATTGCATGAAAAAAACATTATAAAATATTTGTACGCCAACCGGCAAAACATAGTGTTTCGCTATATGCTTTAATTTTAAGATCTATACATGTACCTATGTTTTACAAATAAATACATTCATTCATTCATTCTTAACTAACTTATCTTTAGACAAAGGCTTAATTAACATATCAGCACTTTGGTTATCAGTACTGACATAATTCAAAGTAATAACTTTTTCAGAAAACTTTTCTTTGACAAAGTTAAATTTAACGTCAATATGTTTGCACCGGTTATGATAATAGTCAACACTCTTAATCACGCATATAGCACTTTGATTGCCAAGGTTCAAACACACCGAGTCTTGATTGAACTGACCGATGTCTGTCATCATTTGTCTAAGCCAAATGGCTTCTTTCGTGGTAGTATAGGCAGCCATAAATTCTGCTTCGGTTGTGTATAATGCCAAAGTCTGTTGTCGTTGGCTTGCCCAAGTGACAGCTGCGCCATTTTGGTCATCGGCGTAATCAGCGTCACTGTAACCGACCAAGTCGCTTGCATGGCATATCTGATCGATAGCAGAGACCAAAGTCCTTGGTGGCTTTCAGATATTTAACTATTTTCTTGACAGCGTTCCAGTGATCCTGATTATAAGAATTAAGGAATCTACTCACCAAGCTCACAGCGAATATGATGTCTGGTTTGCTTACGATTGCGGCGTGCATCAGTGATCCCACGGCTTCACTGTAGGGAATGTTGTCCACGCTTTCACTTTCATCCTTCTCCAGTTCTTCATTAATCAGCTTCTACTGAGTTACCAGCCTCCTGGTAGGTCTGCGGCGTTAAACTAGTCTATTCACTGTAACATAAATAGCCACTGGGATTAGTTGACAGCTCTGCATTCAATTGCTTCCTCGGCCTTAATGTCATTATGTTAGACTCGGGCTTAACTTCCTTTTCAGTCGTATCTGGTAAGTATTCTGATCATTCGGATTGTTCAGATTCTGTTGTCAACTCGCAGGCAGTCTGACTTGAATCATAGTTTTCAGAGTTATCTTCTTCACTATTTTCTTCTAGCTGGTCTATTGAACTTGAATTTTCGTTTGTTAACTCAACCGGAACGAAATTTCTTTTCACAGTAGATTCTAGGAAAACAGCATCACGACTTTTCACGGCCGGGTTTGATGAACCTGTACCCGCTGGTATGTTCACAGTAGCCAATGAATTTATTCATGTTCTTTAGTTTTCTCGCGTCAACGAACGGCGAACAAATTATTTGGAAATAAATTTCGTAAATTTTATTTTCACTGCACTACGGATGATTTTACTGGGCTATCTGGGCCCATAACCTAATAACGGACGCAGTTTTGGAAGACTACTATTTAATATGAGGAGATATAATTATTCATAATCATAACATAACGTAATGACACCAGATATGATAATATATGTAAACATGTCAAACAATGACACACGGCTCATGCATAGACAAGGAGGTTCAGGTTGGTAGCCCATATTTAAAACTATTTTAACAATCTATTTAGGTGTCATTTGGTTAATTCAATTTTTTTTTTTTTCATTTCAGACTATGTCCATATCATGTTAGTAACAATAAAAACTATTAAAACTTAAGTTAACAGTTAAGAGATAGTTTGAGTGCTGAAAAAGGACATATGATAATTTTTGTCTCGGAAAAGGGATTTAAGGGGATGAAATGGGGGGTGAAAATTTTGATGGAACCCATTTCGATGGAATTTGGTATAGAGATGGTTTGAGTCCTGGGAAAGGACATTGGGTAGTTTTTGTTCGGGAAATCATCCCCTAAGGGAGTGAAATGGGGGGTTAAAATTTGGATGAAACCCATTAGGATAAAATTAAATTAATTAAATTAAAGGAATTAGTTTGAGTCGCGGAGAAGAACAACGAATAGTTTTTGTCCAGAAAAAAATCCCCCAAGGGCATAAAATAGAGGGTGAAAATTTGGATGTGCCCTATTTGGACGGAATTTAGTATAGAGTTAGTTGGGATTCCCGAGAAGGACAATGCATAGTTTTTATCCCGAAAATCATCTAAGAGGGTGAAATGAGGGGTGAAAATTTGGATGGAACCCATTTAGATGAAATTTGGTTTAGAGTTAGTTTGAGTCCCGGAGAAGGGCACAGGATAGTTATCGGAAATCTACCCCTAAAAGGGAAATTGGAGGGTGAAAGTTTGAATCGAGCTACGATATAAACGAGCTCTACGCGGACGAAGTCGCGGGCAGAAGCTAGTAATTATATAAATCTAATATTTGTCCAGTCATCTCGCTTAGGAGTTCTTCTTTTTACGGCTTTTAGGCCTTGGAAGTCTTCATATTGAGAGGTCTTTTTCTAAATATTCGATTTTATCTTTTTTAACCGTAGGTACTTTTTTGTAATTATTTCTTAAAAGGGGACTTCTGTGAAGATTTACTTTTTACAAGATGTTATTGTATTTTAAAAGACTCTGCTTAAAGAAGTAAGACTTGGTATGACTTCGCTGTAACGTTGCTTTTAGAATATTAAATAGACAACAAGTTTATAAAAAAATTGAATTTCCATTTACTTAAATGCCTATCAAGTGTTATTGCCATGTTTTGTTTTGGTTAATATAATAATTCCTATTTCGTACCAGAACGAAATAAACCAAAGTGTTGGGTACGAAATAGGCACGAGACAAACGTAACGATTTCAAACTTACCGCGTAAAAAAATGGCATGCAAGTGGTGTCATTACCTCTAGTAATTAAACAGATAAAAATAAGTGTATAGTTAATGAGGCAAAAAACTTCTAACTTACATAACGGGCCATGAAGGAAATCTAAAATTTGAAATCAACCAAAAAATACTCAAACAGTGAAATCGTTTACTTTTTCGATAATTTTTGACAGAGCGGCAGCACGGAGTTTTTTTCCACGTGACGTAACATGGCGAACTAGTAGTTCCATATTTTATCACATGAGTCTCTACTGCTGTTTGTGGCTACGAGAATTTAACAGGGTACGTTCAAGGAACAGGTACGGGTTAGGTAAGTTTACCTACCTGCCTACATTTATAAATAACCTTTAGTCATTTATCCTCATTCATTTAAGAGTACCTAATGCTATTGTCAGTTGAGTAATTTACAACTTATTCTACAGTATTATTATTATTATTAAGTGTCTTCAGGGAAATGTAAGTGTGGTGGTTTCCCCCTTGCTTTCCATACCGCAGTTTACGGACCTAGTTTGCGTTACCTAAATGAGAGCCCTGCCAGGTTTATGTGACATGTAATCATCATATCAGCCGAAAGACGTCTACTGCTGGACATAGGCCTCCCCCAAAGAGTGCCACAATGGCCGGTCCTGTGCCACCCGCATCCATCACATGTAATATTTATATAATCTGTACATATAATATATTATGAATAAATGAGTATGAGTACATCTTCGTTATCCTGTCAGTAGTAGTGCGACTGCTGCCTAACACTGCTTAAATTTAATGGTGGACTATGTCAGTGAATAGGGTAGTTTTCTCATGGTAAAATTGATAACGTAGGTACTCGTAGTGTTGCTAAATGGATAGTAAACCATCAAATTATTGTAATAAAGTATACATTACAAAATATGATTCAAATATATGGACATTGAAAGTTTAGAAAAAATATGCGTTTTCATTTAATTGTCCAAGAGTAAATTAAAAGCTACCAATAGAATCGTTACGCTTTTATCGGACAAAAATTGTATGACAACTATGGATCTAAACGCAGTAGATACAGTTATTTACTTGAATTTCCATAAGTTCAACTATTAGGACAAATAGAAAATTGTAACGTCATACTTTTATGTCAATTAGAAAGAAAGAAAGAAGTAACTAGTAAAAGAAGTAACTAGTAGTAGGAAGACCAGCGCTGGCCTTCTAGGTTAGCACCATGCTGAGTCGGGGCCTTTTCGTGGACCCTGCTATTTTTACGTTCTGTGTTTTGTTTTTTACACCCATTGTTTTGTCCACGAATAAATGTTTTCTTTCTTTCTTTCTTTCTTTCTAAAAAGGTCGTTACTCAGCTTTGATGTCTTAGAAGCAAACCGTGGTTCACTTCGTGACGATGAAATAATAGTAGTACTTAACAAAAACAAAAAAATAGATAAGAAATGCGCATTATGGCTGCCGCCATCGAGGACCGTCTTTGACTAATTTTTTTTGTGTATTTATGTTGTTTAATTGTAGTTGCTCCAACACAATCATTTTTTTCTCTCCAAAAACTGGTTCGAAAGGTATCGTACTTAAATCTTAGGACACACGCCTATCGCCACCCACAAAACTTCCCACTACATCCTGATAACTCTCCAGCTGTATGAATGGTCGGGGACCGCTTATTCAATATATTCGCAACTAACCACCATACTGATAGTCATTCCGCTAACCGCCGCCAGCGGACCCCGGTAGTAGCCACATCTCTACTTTAGTACCTGACAAAAGTACCACATTTCACCTACGCGCTTTATTTTCGATTGACCCAAATCAAGTCCTTCAATCGATAGTAGCCCTATAATCAAATAGGTAATGTTTTTAGAGCCATATTTTTATAAATAATTTTAGGGTTCCGCTTTTAAAAATATGGAAAAATTAAGGTCGCCAACGCAATCTCAACCAAAATACTCGTAATAATAGTGATAATAGTGAACAGTAAAAAAGGCTAATTAAGCTTTATGATGTGTCTAATAATGTACCTTATTCTATGCTTGTGTTGGGGATATTAGTACAAATTAGACTTAATCTTAAATTAATAAAGTTACGACTTGTGAAATGGAGTACCTACTTACTTGTAAAAGCATTAAATTATCACGAGAAATAACTACTTAATAACAAATAATATTCAAATGCTTTGGGCTTAAAACCACCAAATTTCATAATAACTTATTAATTAACTTTCAAATTACCATGGGCTCATAATACCTAAAATTTCAAATTGTCTCATTCTTAAATTGAACGAAATTCATTATGACTTTGACCTAAAACGTCATATTCTCTAAATACCTAAAGATTGAAATGCACAATGCCTGCAAATACCGAATGATAGAAATGACAAATATTAAAATAACTCAAACTGAAAACACCTAAATGGCAAAATGCCTAATTTTTTTTCACGTGTGGTTATTCGAGAGAATGATTGATATTGATATTATGAGTTTATAATCTTTCCATTAGTACTTCAATTTCAAATGGCCAGCATTAAAGTAGGATAGGTATCAAAATGGTTAACTATAGAGTTTGTGCCACAAAAGATAACCGTCGCGGCAGAAAAAGGAACATTCATCTTATGGAAAAATTGACAATCTCCGTGTAATACAAATTTAGGCATTTTAAGCTTTAGTTAAAATAAAATAAATAAATAAATATTACGGGACAATCTTACACAAATCAACCTAAGCCCACGGTAAGCTCAGTAAGGCTTGTGTTGTGGGTACTAGGCGATGATATATATAATAAATACATACATATAGATACTTATATACATATATGACATCCATAACTCAGGCACAAATATTCGTGATAAACACACACATAAATGCCCTGACCGGGATTCGAACCCGGGACCTCCAGCTTCGTAGGCAGAGTCACTACCCACTGGGCTACGGAGGTAGTTGTTTTGAACATATGTTGTTATGCCATGAAAGTGTTTTGAGTTAAGGCATTATGAGACTAAGCTATTTTGAAATTCAGCCATATTAAGGTTCCGGTGTTTTAAGAAAAAAAAATTGGCATTCTGCAATTTAGGTGTTTTGAGACCAAGGAGTTTTGAGATCTGGGAATATTGATAAAGAGCTATAATGCAATTTAGTAGTTATAAGCCCAAAGCATTTAAATAAACTATTTGTAGGAATTAAGTTAGTCTTCCTTCAAGAATTTAGAAAGTTGTTTTGATTGCGATTGTTTTTTACTGTGGTCTACACAAGTTTGCACAAAACTATTAAGTTTGTAACTATTAAATTGTGTTTGAAAAAAAAAAGTTACTTCGGAGGAAAGGCATGCTGAATGAGGAGGCTCTTTATTGAAGAATTCATATCGATACATTTTGGTTTTCAAAAATTAAATTCAAGCCGTTTAATAAAAAGCCAAATAATCACGAATTTGTCTGGCTGTCTATGGACGTCTAGTGTGCGACATACACAATTACACATTCACTGCCAAGAATCGCTACGCGCTACGCTCGTAGCCGATCGCGTGGTTTTTCTCGTAGCTAGCGGAAAGCGACTACGGCGTAGTCCTAGGCGGGTTCCTGGCAGTGAAAGTGTTAAATAAAGAGCAACACAGAAACACATAGCAAAATCTTCAATAAATAAATAAATAAATATTTGCGGACAATCTTACACAAATCAACCTAGTCCCAAACTAAGCAAAGCTTGTACTATGGGTACTAGACGACGATATAGATACTTATATAGAGAAATACATACTTAAATACATAGAAAACATCCATGACTCAGGAACAAATATTCGTGCTCATCACACAAATAAATATGTTATTGAACCATAAAAATATAATACTTACTTTTTGGACAAGGAGATAATAGAGAAGTGAACTGGTTTGATAGACGATTTGTTAACAACATGCCTTTCATCCGGTCTAGTCTGTCAACCGGCCTAATCATTTCTTGTTATTGGCCCCTCTAGACATGCCTAGTTAATCCGCTGCTAGTTTTTAGTCGTAATATGTATTGCATGCTAGAGATAAGAAGGTATTTCAAAATAAATTTAACTTAAGACACTGCATTAACAATTAGACGGAGAGCTGAAGGACCAAAACTGCAACAGTTTTATAAAGGCTGATATTTTAATATTAGGTCATAAATAGCTCGAATATCAATAGCCAGCCTAGAGGGTTTCTGTGTTGCTCTTTATTTAACACTTTCACTGGCAGGAACCCGCCTAGGACTACGCCGTAGTCGCTTTCCGCTAGCTACGAGAAAAACCACGCGATCGGCTACGAGCGTAGCGCGTAGCGATTCTTGGCAGTGAATGTGTAATTGTGTATGCCATACTTGACGTCCGTAGACAGCCATACAAATTCGTGATTATTTGGCTTTTTATTAAACGTCTTGAATTTAATTTTTGAAAACCAAAATGTATCGATATGAATTCTTTAATAAAGAGGCTCCTCATTCAGCACGCCTTTTCTCCGAAGTACCTTTTTTTTTAAACACAAAATGTCGGTGTTATATTGTTGAAGTAGACCTTAATAGTTTTGTGCTAACTTGTGTAGACCACAGTAAAAAAACATCGCAATCGAAACAACTTTCTAAATTCTTGAAGGAAGACTAACTTAATTTCTACAAATAGTTTATTTGAATATTATTGCAGTTTTAATCCCTCAGCTCTCGGCTCTTTTTCCTTTAGAAGTTATATTTCTTAAAAAGTACATTTAAACATACGGAACCTTCAGACGGCGACGGAGAGCTCGCCCGCGTTTGAGGGTGTTTTTCCTCCATAAGCATTACGAAGCAAAAAGTTAATAGATTGGAGCTCGGTAACAAATTAGATGTAGCCTCGTTCATCGCAGACCAGCATATACTTCCACTAATAGATCTTGATAAAGTATAAATTGAAAATTTTCTAAAGTTACCACAATATTATAGGAGCTAATAAAATTGCTGTCATCAATCTTACCTACAAATGGCTCTGCGAGATTATTAATGGGGCACAGTTGTAATATTACGTTATCAATTAAATTTAATTGAAAATGGTTCCTATATGAGTACCGAAATCGTTCCTTCATACAATACATGCGACAAGAACCGGTTTTTATTGATTTACACGCACAATTATATTGATGATATTGACGCCAAATTGCTTTACTTACTTAAATATTTCATTTGATTTCTAATCAATTAATTTTCACCCGATGACTAATATAGAGAAACAATGTACTAGGAACCAGACTGTCAAGTTGTTTATTAAAATTCCTGTAGAGCTAAAAGGTATTGTACAATATAATAGTTTTAAAGATAAATTAAAGCAATCATTATTAAGAGGATGCTTTTATAGTGTTAAAGTAATATTTGATAGAGTGTAAGTAGTTATTAGATATTAGAGCGTAGTTATTAGTAATTAGATATATTATATTGTTAGCTGTAAGAAATTAAAACACAATCTTGTATTGTTTACTGAATAAATATGTCTATGTCTAATGATCTCGTATTTTGTAGTAACTCAATTTGTAAATCGTTATAAACAGCATTAGGTACTTCTTTGGCTACTATGTATTGGAATATACAGGCTAATATTTCCAAGTGAATTCGATTTCATATATTTTTTTGAAATAAGACCTGTACGTTTTATCGACATACTACGAGTATACCTACTTATATTATAATCAAATAAAGTTTGTACCCACGTATAGGGGGTAACCTCCAGATATACTAATCCCATTTTAAATTGGTTGTCACCAGTTATTCATATTCATATTCATATTAAATGGAGATGGATCTTCGAGATGGACAAAGGCTTTATTATATCCCTCGGTTCCGCTTGCGTTTGTTGGAATATGCGGCCGAAGTAGCAGGGTTATACTTATCAATATATTATAATGTGGTTGGCAAAAATCTTAAAATATTAGATTTTTACCTAATAAATAGTAAGCAGTTCAGTAGTACTATTGAACGAGTGAGCGTAGCGAGCGAAGTTCTCCGTTTCAGCTTGGCCAAACATTTTCGTCTGTCCGGCTGTTCTATCTATCGGTCGCATTTCTCCACCGACTCTCCTGAAATTTTGTAAGCAGGTTACATTTTTTTGTCGATTCAAAATAAAAAAAAACAAAAAATTTACAGGCTCGAGAGTTCTACAGCTCTCACCTACAGCCACCATTACTAAAATGGTTACATGTTTAATTATAAATGGATGAAAATTTCAGAAGTGCCTGATTATTTTTTTGGTGATAGGGAATAACCTTCCTTAGCACCAGAAAAAAGTTCTGTTACGTCAATTATTTTTGAAAAATATAAAAATCTCCTCACTTACATTTTGGGTTTAGGACGGCGAACTTTCCTTGATCCGTCTCATATTACAAGAACATATCTTAAATATCCGTGGTAAACTGACACAGGCAATGATATTAACAACTGCAGCAGCTATACCAATTTATCATTGCCAGAGCCAAATATTTAAAAAAAATGCAATACGAGACTGATCAAAGAAAGTGTTTCATTCGCCGTCCTAAACCCAAAACGTAAGTGAGGAAACTGTTTACATTTTTCAAAAATAATTGACGCAGCTGAAAAGTCTGCAACTCTTTCTGGTGCTAAGGAAGGTTACTTCTATAACCAAAAAAAATTTCCCATTACCGTCAATTATGTTTTATACATACATACCTACTAAATACATGTTCCACTCTATATTATAATATCAATATTAGGAACTTAACTGAATAAGATACGAGTACATTTAACATCACGAACAATCAAAAAACAGTATATTCTTATAAGCTCTGAATATTACAGTTACTGTGAGTGTCCATTTTCTAAATGAGTTCCGTGCTTATAGCGTGCATGTGTGTAAAAGTTTCTATCTACACTGTTAAAACGAGCTCTTACTTATAACTTTGCCCCCGTGGGCCCATAACGTGGCTTATATTATATATTATATTAGGTAGCCGGAGGTGAACTTTCATAGAAGGAACCTGAAATGCATTTCTTTTAAATTGGAGATAATTAAACTGAAAACGATACGTTTTTCAAATGAGCTGAAAGTGATTTTACCGGGTGCTTTAGGATACAAATAAAATGCATTACGCTGCCCGCGAGTTCTTGCCATTATGTATGAAGTATCCCAACGCTTAAAAAAATCACTTTTTCACTTCTCATGCTTGCAAAGTTCACCTTTGTGCTGGATGTATGCTGCACAAAATGTCACTTTTATGCTCTAGTGCACAAAGTAAAATTGTTTCAAGACTAAGACAATTGGACCTAACAGCCACACACACAATTAAACTTCGTAGACCTTTGATTTGATTTGCTTTATAATAAATTTCACATCCGTGTTTTCCAAAACCAGATAAAATAGGAGTCAATTATTACTGCAAAACGTATCAATTATCACGTGTCGAAAATTAAACATAAAAACTTTAAAAAGTTAAGTGACGGGAATGAGATATTAATTTATTTTATTTTGCAATTATTTGTTATTTTCTCGCAATTGAAGTGAAAAGCTGTGTATAACTCGGGCATAAATTAGCCATTTAACCCCTCGACTTGACTATCCACCCTCGCCGGAGGTTAAAAGGCTCGTTTTATGCGCTTGTTGTACAATCTACTATTGTCGTGGCGTGGTCTAAAATAGGCCTTGGTTATTTTCCCGAACGAAGTAAGGAAAAATTGATCGAGAGCTTATATGGCTTTTAGACCAGATAAAAGTTTTACACTCTGCTTTCACTTCGATTGCGAGAAAATAATCCACCCTCAATTCAAAGTAAAAAAAAATATGTTACGCAGTATACGAACCAAAAAAGAACTTAACGCTCGGAATGACTGTCGAAGTGTAAAGTTATTGGTGAATTTAATAGAAAAGAAGTGAAATATTATGATTGGTCAAAATAAAATGTTTTGTTATTCATAATTATTATGTACAGTCAAGGTCACCAATATGTATACCTACACCACAAACTTACTTACAGACCTTATTACTGCGGAAGTAAGGTTGTTGTATACATTTTTTTGCAACTTTGGGTATATACATATTGGTGACCTTGACCTACTCTTATTTTCCAATGTACTACTTAAGCCCCTCTTGACAAGTCTAATAGTTATGACACATTTTTCGAGCGTGAGAAGTGAAATAATATTTATAATTATCATTACGCATTATTAGACTTATTAGACTACAGTGAGACTGAACTGCTTTTAACTGTTCTCTGTTAACAACAACAATTTAAAGCTATATTATATTATTAATCTCTCCAGTATTTAATTGTTTATTTATTTATTTACTTATTTATACCTTCAATTCAAAATACTCATGATCACACACGCACTCTCAGACTCTCACACACACTCACGCTCACACATTACACTGACAGAACTAAAATTATTGTAGCTTTGTAATTTGTAAAACATCTATTCTATACTTGTCTCTTATTTAATATCGTATGCTTGCTGTTCTACTGGGTCCCGCAACACAGGGAATCCTAGCTCGGGACCCAATGACTTTGTATCATGTTTTTGTCGAATAAATATTTCTATTTTTATTTCTATTAGTTAGGTACCTATCTATCCTAAAAAAATTGGATGTCAACTATTCTTAATATTATTATATTATATTATCAGGATAATATATCTTGATCCTTGTACTAGTTCCTATGGAAAGTTTTCTATCCTAGCTGCCGAAGAAGGCGCGAATTATGTTTTTTGGTTACCAAGATTATGATCATGAAGACCTCGTTAAATTATTTTGTCCCGAAAATCGATGATATAATATTAAAAAAAATAAGATTTTGTGCCAAAACATGATCAGTAAAAAAAAAATCGGCATTAATGTCATGTATATGTTTTCAAACGAAAACTAAAAAAATGGCTTCTCGAGCACACATTCTACAGCTTCGACGAATTTATAAACAGTGTATGAATATTTTTAATTATTATTGCAATCTTAACTAATACATATTATTTGTAAGTACACTTTTTGTGTAAAGCTAATATTATTATTATTTTTTTTTTATAAATTCCTGACATGTAATATTGACAATTATGAATAAATGAATATGAATATACTTGTGTGTACTTTAATTTAGAACATATATTGTCATATATTTTGGAATAAATCTAAACTAACCCCAAACCAACTCGCCAAATTCCTCCCTAGCTTTACTATTTATTAAGATTTTACCTGCACAAATTCCAAACCTGTTCACTAAATACATGTCAGTTACAGCTCTTCTACAAATTTGGAATGCAATTTAGTACGAATCTACGCATTGAAATTTCTAAATCGGTGGAAATTCTCGTTAAGCTTAAATTAGTGAAATAGTAAAATATTGCAGTACGAAATTAAGGCAAGTTCATAATGAATATTTATAGCTTTAATACCTACCAGCTGGGCAACTCGCCGAGTTAACCGGCTAACAATCGGCACTGCATACGGAAATTGCTGGGAACTGTGTGTGCTGTTTTTGTTTCTGGACTCTTTTAATGCAAAAAAGGTAATGTATAAACCATGTTGTTGTGAAGCTTTGAAAATTGTTTTTGCTCCACTGAGTAGATAGTATGAATACGAAACAGTGTAAGTTTATATTCGAAGGGTTGGTTGTGTGTAACACCCATTGATGGGATCCAAAACCTAGAATAGATATCAATTGGCACCCAGTTCTTGTAAGATTCTTGTTCTCTTGTTATTAGTTTGAACTTGCCAATGTTTGAATGGGTGCCAACAATATGTAGGTTTATATCCTACAAAGTATCATAGAATTGAAGAATTCTAAAATAATACACTCGTCAATAAAAGGACAAGGATTTTGAGATGCTGGCTGGCATGAATTCTACCGTCATTGTCGGCTCACGTATATCTCAAAGGTAGCTAGGACAAAATTAAAAAAAAATAAGTTTGTATTGTTTTATTATTTAAACAACAGTTTTCTATAATCATTATTAATTTCAACAAAATTTGTTACAACATCAATGATGGAAATAAAACGGACTAAAAATGCTGAATATTAACCAAAGATCGTGGACGAGAGGTTGAGACGTTGGCCTGGTAAGCTAGAAATACCGGGTTCGATTCCCGGTTTCTTCCATCGGATAATACATTACAATGGTTAATAATCCTTACACTTACAAAATTTCTATTTTTAAAACCTAAATATAAGATAATATGTTGCGTAATTGTTGACAGAAATAAACAGTAAATACAGTCGGCTATTATAAAGCGGTTATAAATAATATTATAAATATTATGTGTCATCATTTATGTCAATTAAATCAAATATGAAAGTTGGGCCTTTGAATAGGTTTTCAAACCTAATTAATTTAATTCTATAGGCACAAAGTTGAGTTCCATTGCACAACTGAGATATTTATATTTTTAGTCAGCGTGAATACGAGCTGTTAGGCAGGCACATGCCATTTAGGCATCCCGCAGGTCCATTAAATGACTATTGATTTATAATGAGATAATAATTTTCTGTAAATAGTAATTGTATTAATATAACTCAATAATTAGCTACAAAAATGTGTTTATTTTACACACTTCAGTACCCTCATGATTAATGATCGGTATATCCAAGAGAAACCCGTTTTCTGATAGAATTCACGCTGACTAAAATATGAATATCGCAGTTCTGCAATGGAATTCAACTTGAAATAAAATGAAATAAAGAATATTTAAATACCTAACTCTCCATACAAAGTTGCCAATGGTCCTTTATATACCTGCTAGGTATGTGAAGATTTATTCTTAGTGTGTAGGGTGTACAGTACAGGTGTAGGTATTATTAAATATTCTCTAGAAACACAGCGTTAAATTTTGTACGTTGAAAATATTAATAATATTGATTACATTCACGCTTGGGAGCTTTTATTCATCTACAGCCCATTAAAATTCCGCGTCATTACACAATTTCGTGCATCATCTCTCGTATATGTACCACCAACGTATTGTGTATACACATCGAGGGTATATTCTGTGGAAAATAAACGACAACCGCAACCTACTCGCTTTCCAACGCTTGTCGTAATTGCCTTTTTCAGATCGAGTACCTACTGCGGCAAAAAACGAGGTGTCTGTTTCAGCGCGCAATGTAACTAGAAGCGGGTTCGTTTTAGATTCGCTTTGTAGACGGAATAAGGCCACTGTATGGGTTTATACGCGTACATAGCGCTGGCGGAAATTGAATGCGAACTACTATCGGTTGGACCGACGCGACGATGGACGTGTAACTACGTTCAACTGACGTATCTGTCCATCAGCCCCGGACACAAAGACATTCATCTCGTGCCCGTAACAACAAAGACTCGTTGACATGTTTCAATTAGCCACTAGGTGTCTATTACTTATCTGGGCTAAAAATGCGTTATGAAACTAGGCAGTTTATTAAATACAAACAGGTAGGTTTACAGAATTAAGCATAGTACAGTCGACTACAAAGTGATCTATACAGCCAAAGTTACAAAAATATGTACACACGACCTTAATGTTATAAGACTTATAAGGCAATAAAGTCGTGTACACATATCACATTATTTTAACCAAGTTACTAGTTGTTATTTTATCGTCATATAGAAGACGTACATGATATGGATTACAAACGTTTCATATAAAAACAAATTGCATATTTTAATTTTGCATAACAACAAATTGCATAATCTCAACTTGTATAAGTGGTTAAATTGTACTAATAAAAATTGTAACAAACGAACGCTATAATGGCCACTCTTTCATGGTCATAATATAAAAGAACTTATCGTTTCTGGGAGCTAATCCTCGCTTCATCAGCCCTTCATTTCACAGGCACACTCAACATTATGTTTTATTTTTTATACAACGACAGTGGCAGACAAGCTTACGGCCTGCCTGATGTTAAGCTGGTGCCGTCACCTATGGACACTTGTGACTCCAGAAAAATCACAAACGCGTTGCCGACCCTTTATTCACTTGAGGATTCGCTGTGTCGGCAGATAGAGACATGCATGCGAGCTCTGGCGACCTTACTCACCACCAGGAACACAACACCACATACTTCATAGCATGCAATAATATAGCAACACTACAAAGCAGTGATGCTATTATGGCTGCGGTCTTCTGTAAGGTGGAGGTACTTCCCCAGTTGGGCTGCTCCACATACAAGCGAGATGACATTTCGCTGTGCCCTACCTCTCTTAAGGCACTATAGGTTCAGCGAAGTGAAGCAAACATAGTTTTTGAAACAATATAATGCGTCTGTTTATAATAACATGGTTTCAAAAAAATACGAATAGTAATCTTGAGGCTTTTCTGCAGGGAAATCAGTGATTCGAAACACGATTAAGCAATTTTCGCTCGATAGAAAAAAATCACGAACATAGGTCTAAAACATATTAAAATTCACTTAAAACATTCGTAGCAAATTATGCACAATAGCTAAACATATTAACATTGGTTCTAAAAATCGGCAATATCATGTTTGAGGGAACTTAGTGATTACTTTTTTATTTATTTAAACGCACAAAAAATTAAAATTAAAAAACATGATATCCGCGCTTCCAAACACGCACTTCCATCTCGCTCACGCTTATGCTCAGCGAGAGGGAGAGAAGACCATGATACTATAGCGCCTTAAATGTTCCGCTCGGGAGGTCGCCGGCTCGCTTCGCTCGCCACCTCCGGACTCTCGTCCCTTCAGCCTCGTGCGGCCGCTCAACTCAGGACGTCCTTCGCCAGTTTCTGGCTCGTCAATTTTTATATACACTCTAGATAGGGGCAAGACAGACAAGACCACGAAGAAGTGGGGTACTCTGATTCAGTTTTTGGCAATAATGTTTCCTATATATTTTTTTTATCCTGCGTAGTGATATTAATCACTTGGTAGGTAAATAATCTAGAGTACCTGATCATTATTCCAAATGTTGTTATGAGTTTTTATCATTACACTTAATGTATGTTATACTCAAAGAAATTAGTTCACATGAACGTTATAGAAAATGTGTTGGTGATAAATGGGAGTTATGTTATTTAAATATAATGAACAATAAAAATATGCATTTTATTATTATGATAATAGTTTGTTATGGTTTCCGAACGTATGCTACTTGAAATTATGCATTTTGTTTGTATGGCGACTGGACGGTACCCATATTTGAGTTACTCTTTCACAAGTTATTTAACCCGTAGCACATTAGGCACGTAAGACTCGTCAAAATGTCATCATCATCATCATCATCATATCAGCCGAAAGACGTCCACTGCTGGACATAGGCCTCTCCCAAAGAGTTCTAAAGTGACCGGTCCTGCGCCACCCGCATCCAGCGGACTCCTGCGACCTTTACCAGGTCATCAGTCCACCTTGTGGGAGGCATACCAACGCCGCGCCTTCCGGTGCGTGGTCAAAATGTAACAGTGTATATTTAGGAATTTAATTGGTGAATACTCGTAATTTATATAAAGACGTTTACGTTACACAATATTTGATTTAATAGAAAAAAAACTTCTTTAAGCTTAAGTTAACTGAACAGTGGCACGAAGAAAGCACTACCATTTTAGAAATACTTAGACTTTAAAACCTAAGTCATAACTTACAGTCATTGAAATTCAGGATGCGGGCTTGCAAGAGGGACAAATTTTTAAAATTGAATTTAGGAGAACGGACCGTGTGTGATACAGCCGTTGTTGAACACAATACTATAATATACTAGCGACCCGCCTCTGCTTTGCACGGGTTTATGTGTATAACTCATGCATGTATGGTTTGTATTATACATATAAACCTTCCTCTTGAATCACTCTATCTATTAATAAAAACCGCATCAAAATCCGTTGCGTAGTTTTAAAGATCTACGCATACATAGGGACAGACATATAGACAGCGGGAAGCGACTTTGTTTTATTACTATGTATTGATGAACTTTTTGTATGAAATACGGTTTAACTGAAACTCAACTAATTGTCACTATTGACACCATGTTGAATACAGTAAAAGTTAATATGACTTCCCAGAGGTTCAATTTAACAATACTTTATTTTTTTCAAAAACATATTTATGTGCATTTAAACTTTTACTCTTGACAATAGCTTTTCCATCTTATTTTTAAATTAATTCCGTAAATCAATCTTTAACAAAGTGGTACGTACTTTGGGAAAATCAGATCCATGCTGTGATTGCCTCATCTCAGCGCCTAATATAACGTTATTATATACGTATAGGGCTCAATTCATTTTCCTCGGTCTTATTAAATCTTGACTTAAACGATTTAATGTCTTAATTTACTGCACAAAGAGAAATTAAAGAGCCTGTTAGAAGCATGACATGACAAAGTGCTCTTTCTGTTTTAACTCTTTTAAGTCGTGGACCTTACGTGTCATAATTTGTTAATTACTTGAACCGTTTAGTGTGAAAGCAATTAAAATTAAGTTATGTGAGTGCTATTTAACACTGTTTTCATGCCTTTCAAACAGTTTTACTATAGACGTACGTAGATGGTGATAGATAACGTATGTATAGTCAAGAATCATATATCTGAAAGTCAGTCTTTATTGGTACCTAATTTTTTCAGAAACGACGTTTCAAAGAATCCGATGTTTTCCAATCCAAAATTGAGTCATTATTTTCTTGTTTACTTCAGCCTACTCAAACAATACATTAACAAAATGACACTAACAAATTTAAATGCCATAGCATTTTGTCCCAAAATCTCACTTAAATAATTTTTGATGGGGCGTAGTTTACTAGCATCGAGGCATCCCCTTAAATCTCGCAAAGTATCTCAGCCCCACGACTCATCATAAATTGTGCAACTTCTCGGACAATCATGTGCTGCGGTTGAATCCGGACCTCAGTGGATGTTATCAAGCAAATAAATGGTTTCTTCAATTCATTAGATTACGTGTTTCCATTTACCTCCCCGAGCGTGGCTTTCTGAGCTGTCAGCCTGTTAACTTGTTTTGTCACGTTCAAAGCAAAGTTTACCGGCAGGCACACGGCATGTCTCTGTTCACACTAGTAGGCCGGGTTTACTCCAGGAAACTTTGATTTGACAAGATTGACAGTAACAGTAAAAAAAATACCAATATAATTACACAATATATAACAATTTAGGGATGTAAAAGTGTGTCCTTTTTAGTAGGTACCTACGATGTTCATAGTGCAAGAGGTCATTTACTGTAACACGGTTAAAAAACATTTAACTACATTAAAAAATAAAACACAATTTCTCTAACAAAAAATATTAAGCGAACCGCAAAAGTATTACTTATTGTTTACTTTCAATTAACACTTATCTTCTGAAAATTCGTTTAATATCTTTACCTACGTCATCCTTTATAAAATATATAATACCTAATTAACTAGAAGTAACATCATAAGAAAAATGAAGATATGAATGGTAGGTATATATGTATACAGGCGGTATGAATAATTTATATAAAAATAAATAAGCAGCTCTCGTGGATTGTATTTAACAAGTTCATAATAACTTCTTTGATTTGAAAATGAATGTGACAGTTTGTTATAATAGTAGTTTATGTGACTGTACATAATGAATGGCATTAAACACGAGCCGCAGGCGAGTTTTATAATAACATCACACGAGTGTGTTAATGCCTAATTATGTACAGTTACATACACTACTTTATCTATCCACATATCATAAGCCTCCATGATGCATCCAGGAGCCGCATATTATGACCGGCATCGCGGCGTTGTTTTCTGGCAGCTGTCATAGTACTTTTTTAATTCAGAGACAAGCTAGAGTTGGCGCCAACTTACTTGTTCCTTCTGAACCTCGCAGCGCATACTGGAACTCTATCAGCGACATCAATACGAATACATATACTCGTAACTATGTACCAGTGTGTAACCGCCATACGATAAATAAATAAATAAATATCTTACTTACGTGCGACATTTGTCAAATTTGTATGCAAATTGACAATTCATTTCGAACTAAACGTCATCTCGACTGATATTAGAATAGAGGTCAAATCAAATTGCTTTGTTTTTCGAGGTGTTCGAAATTTGAATGTAATAACAGTATCGAAATCGATGTTATTATTTAGCAATAATAGCATTTTCACAGATAAGAAATTTGTTCTAACAAAACAGTCTGTTTTTATGGTGGTCATAATGTACGGTTCTTGAACGCATAATGGAGGGTTTATGATATTTGGATAGATAAAATTATGTAAGCTATTCAAAATAAGTACTTCGACCTTGAAGTAAAACTCTCATCTCCTCCATCTTCTGTAAGATGCGTCATGTGGTTCTGTCGTATAACTTTCCAAAACAAGCCTTTGTAAATTGAAAAGGATAAGTGATAGGAATTTTCAAGTGATACTTATCTGCGAGGGTCTGGAACTTTAAAGTTTATTGTTTGGAGTGGATGCGATTTTCCGACAGTTAAATTCCAACGCACGCTCACGGCTCTGCCGGAGGAATATCAATTTGTGAACTACGAATTCGCGACGCGGTGCCGCTTCAAACCATATGCTGATTTTGCTGGCTGTACATAAATTAGAGATGACTTTCCTGCCTTTGCTTTGATACACGTTCAATTTAGCGTTGTACGCGGCATTCCATAAATTATTCATTTATTTTATCTGTGGTACAACGTTAACCTTTTCAGATAAAATATTGGTTGCATTCTAGTCTGATAATATACCTATTTATTTATGGAGGTCTTTGTTGTTCTACATCCGTAGGAATAACCCTGGAAACCCTACACGTGACCTCCGGGTGGTGCTAAAGAACAACAAACTCGGCAGCTGCACTGTTCCTTCTGAACCTCGCAGCGCACACTGGAACTCTATCAGCGACATCAATACGAATATACACTCAAGAGCAAAAGTTTCGGGTCACCCTAAATTAAATAACCGCAATAGGTTTTTTTAATTTTTTTTCACTAGTCTTATTTACATAACATACTAGTCTTCGCAATACCCAAATTTATTAGCAATTTCCGGGATCCTATCATAAAGGTATCAACATCCAAAAATGACGATTTTTGCGATATTATCTTGCTCCGTTAACGTTGTTTTTTTCATGGCTTTTTACGAGTCCGATTTAAACCTGGTAACGTGTTTCTTTTTTACTGTTATTTCTGCAGTTAAGATGTAAAATTTAATAAAGATCATGAAAGGATTAAAAAACTGTACAACATTTGGACTATTTCAGGAAATATGACGGTATTTCATCGACCCGAAACTTTTGCTCTTGAGTGTATATAATATGAACGATGAATAAATAAATTGATTAAACTGTACATTTATAGGCTTAAAGTGAAGTACCAAGGCGCCTACATAAGACTTAATTTAAAATGGTGCTTAATAATTTTAATGGGTATCACATCCATTCACGTCACTACCTACTAACAACACATATTACAGCGCACTTACTTTAGTGAGCAGGGTTACCACGCTATACCAGCTATCGGCAAACGAGTTGAATGAGTAGCGCCGGCGCACGGGCCGCGGGCGCGTTGTCGGCGCGGCGCGTGCGTCGGCCTGACACGCCCGGCGCGGCGCCCCGTCCGCGTATACTGCCAATGTGTCTAAGTACATATATGGGTACCTACTTAAGGCTTATACACCCGCTAACGTCCTTGAGTCGTCGTCCGTATGGGCCAGCGCGCGACTGATCGGCCCTGGCGAGCCTCCGCGCTCGCGCATTTTGTAGGTATTTAAACATAGTAATTAAGATAATCATTTTATCTATTCAAACTCTGCGAATTTGTCTAAAAATATTTCATAACTTTATTTGAGTATAAAAAATTATTTTAAAATATCTATAGTTTAGTCATAATATTGTATAAACTTTACAAAAAGAGGTAACTTTGGGATTTTTTTCTATCGAGTGAAGTTCATTAGATCGCGTAACTGAATGCAACTTTGACTAGATTAGATCTTTAAGTAATACGTATCTTTTTTTTGATTTTTGTACCCTATTTTCTACGTCTGAGATTATTTTAAAAAACTCGAAAACGCTGCCCCTGTTGACTGTCGAGCCTTAAAGGTTTTTTATTTTGATTGTCTACTATCCTGAACCGTCCACAATCCAGATAAGTCACTTTCCTAATTTGTCGACGATGACATATCGTCAACCTATAAGTAATAAGTATCTACAAATTAGAAAAGTTGAAAAACCTCCGACATTTTGATTTCAAAGTTCAATATTTCAAAAACAGCTGAACTGATTTTGTTTGTTGTTTGCGTTGCTAAAACCATTCCGATCTTGTCAGCTTTCGAACAAAAAAACCGCATTAAAATCGGTGGTCCATTCGTTTAGGAGATACGATGCCACAGACAGACACACAGACAGACAGACACACAAACACTTCCCACTTATAACACCCCCTCTTTTTGCGTCGGGGGTTAAAAGTAAAGCCCTATATATAAAAAGTTCAAAAAACTGTATTCCGACTACGGAAAATTGACTGAAAAACCTGGTCTTTTTTTCATACAAAAGGTGGCCTAAGATGTCAGCCGGAGCATATAATCGAGTCGATTGATACCTCATTCATCAAAATCGGTTCAGTATCTTTAAACGCTACGGTGGAACACACGTAAATACAAGCATATACTGCTAACATCATATCCCTTCCTTACGGCTCTGCCGTAGTCGGGCAAAAATGGATCACATTCATCACTGTTTGACGACAAATTCGAATTAAATAGTATTTCCATCTCTCCTGTTCTGAAAGTTGACTTTTCATGGGCATATAGCCGGGTGGAAACTAGCGTTTTCTCCCCTAGGGTGGAAAGTAATTTTTGCGTATTGTAAAAATACCATAAAATCTAGTTAATATATTTTTTGTTTTAGTTTTTTTTTGTCGTTCGTTTTTTGATTTCTTTTGTTGTTTGTTTTTTTTTGTTGTTTGTTTGTTTTTGTTTGTTTGTTTCAGTTATTTTGTTTCTTTGTAAGTTTGTTTTGTTTTTTGTTAGTTTTTTTGTTTTTTTTCTGTTTTTTTTGTTTTTTTTTGTTTTTTGTTTTGTTTGTTTTTCTTTTGTTGTTTTGTTTTTGTTTTTCTTTTGTTGTTTGTTTTGTTTATTTCGGCATGGCCCTCTAGATTAGTTGCGTCGCGGCCTACTCGATTACAATCGAGTAGGCCGTGGCAAGTGGCCAGTGCAAAGAGGTTAGAGGTTGGATATAGTTTTAATTATTTTATTCAGGTATATCTAAAATCGAATTATAAATTTTTCTCACAGTCGAAATGAAAAGTAGAGTGTTTAACTCGGGTGAAATTACCCATTTCACCCTCGAACTATTAGCGCTCTCACTTCGTTCGAGCGCCAGAAATATCTCGGGTGTAAAGGGTCACTTTCAACCCTTGGTTAACAATCTATTATTTGCTCCCTAGTATTGTATTACGAGGGAGCAAAATGATATATAATCCTGAGCGTAGTGAAGGATTCAAGCAACGTCGCCCGAGATATAAATGATTTTGCGCCCGCGTAATACACTCCTTCCATGATAATTAATAAAAAACACGATGATTTTTACCTAAGAACAAGGTTTAATAAAAAAGAATATGGCTTTCCAAGGAATATAGCTTTGTTATTCACGTTTGTAGCTTCCATTAAAAAAAAATCCGGTGTTAACGTATAATTTTCAGTTGAACTGGATGAATTCATCATCCTAAATTGAAAATATTAGTATAGGAAATGCTTTTACGTGTTAGTCATTAGTCACGACGGTTTTTTTTTTATAAAAAAATACGGGCTGCATGTTACGGCTTTTTGTTCCATGGTCTTGAACTTTTTGTACTTAATATATTTATATTTATTAGTAATCATATTATACCTATCAAATAAACATTGTTTGTAATAACACGTAGCTATTTGAAAGTAGTAGGTATTTATAAATCCATATTTTTATTTATTAATCATATTAATGGAAAAAATGGAAGGAGTGAAAAAATAAAATTATCCCAAGTGTACATACGCCATCAGATATAACGGAGCGGCCAAAGTGCTCACAAATATCTGAACACGTCTCTATTGTCGAGGCATTAAGGACGTGTTTGTGCAATAGCGCACTGGCTTTTCCACTGTCGGACGAGGCCAGGGCGCTATTTAAGCTAGTGAAGATAGGTATCAATATTCAACCTTAAGGTGAACCGTTGTTGATCATATGGAGCGTCATAATCGCTAAGCGATAAAGCTCTTTAATAAAGATGGAAAAAAAAAAAAAAAAAAAGGACGTGTTTAGATATTTGTGAGCACTTTGGCCGCTCCTATATATCTGATGGCGACTGTACATACAAGTATCACAAGTGTGCAGTGCTAAATTTAGAATATGTGAGATGTAGTGTGAGTGTCCATTCCGATCCCGAAGATTAAAACCGAGTACACAGTTGCCCCCCGGGACAGCTAGTCCCGTACCGGTGTGTGCTGGTGACAAACGTGCAATGACCCACGTGATGTCAACAGCCGTCGTAGATCATAGAATAATAGTATAAAGAGGATAAAGTATGTTATCTTCATACTAACGAAGCGAAATCAGGTCGAGATTTTATTTGAGTGTGCGACAGATACTGTGGCGCACACATACAAGTTCTTTATACTATGATAGAATAGGCACAGGTCCCCATATTAATCCCGTGTATTTACTGCAGATTTATAATCAATACTAATATATACTAATAATCATATTAGGTATAAAGAGAAAAAGTATGTTATACTGTAGCTTTGTAACACAGCAGGTCGATCACGTAACGCATTGTTCGCGCGTGAGGTAGGTCTAAATGTCACTTTTCACATGGAAAATTGACAGTTAAATTGTACCGACGCGCGTTCAAAACGTTACGTGATTACCCCTCAGGGCGGGGCAACCTACCGTCCCTACCGAACGCTACGTCGGAGCTGACGACGCAGCGCAGCGGAGCTACACCGTTATGTCGCCTTAATGATATCTTTATAATTTACTTTAAAAACAAAGTTTTAACCGACGAAAAATCAATCATCCCCTATTTTCCTACCCTTAAGGTTAGTTTTTTTTTCCCAAATTTATATGGGACCTACTCGGAGTATACTCTTTCCAATAAACAAAGAATTATTAAAATCGAACTACTCTGTAAAAAGTTATGCGTAGTCATACATAAAGAAATATATATATATACGCGTCGACTTGAGAACCTCCTCCGTTTTTTTCGTCGGTTGAAAATTAATTTTTATAATTGGGTACTTTCCTGGGTAAAAATAATATAATTCTTTTAAGAGAGGTAGGGCACAGCGGAATGTCATCTTGCTCGTATGTGGAGCAGCCCAACTGGGGAAGTACGTCCACCTTACAGAAGACCGCAGCCATAATAGCACCACTGCTTTGTAGTGTTGCTATTGCATGCTATGAAGTATGTGGTGTTGTGTTCCTGGTGGTGAGTAAGGTTGCCAGAGCTCCCTAGGGTGCGCTGTGTTGGGAGTGAGGGACCTGCATGTCTCTATCAGCCAACACAGCGAATCCTCAAGTGAATAAAGGGTCGGCAACGCGCTTGTGATTCTTCTGGAGTCACAAGTGTCCATAGGCGACGGTACCAGCTTAACATCAGGCAGGCCATAAGCTTGTTTACCACCGTCGTAGTATAAAAAAAAAAGTGTCAGTTAGATTAAGTATCAAAATACATATATTGGACACGTATTTTATATTTTGTTTTTCAAACAAAAAATGGTGAAGATATAAAGGCCCATTAAATTTCCGTGTGACGTCATATTATGCTAAAAAGTGTACCATAATGTGGTGGAACTTTAACGGGCTATTATCATCATAATTTTTTGTATGATTGACAAAATAAAAAATACATGTCCAATATTTTACTGCCGGGCTAAATATATATTTTTTAGGAAAGTAGCCAATTGTTTGTCTTTAAGGTGTTTGTCTTTGATGCCTAAATTAAATGAATTATTATTATTGTTATTATACACTTCCATTCGTCACTCGTTCAGAAATTAAATTAGTAAATGACATAGGTACACATAATGCTTTCATTTAGAAACAAGTGGAATTCAGAAATGAAAATGTTTTTCAGCGCTAAAAATATTTCGGAGGATAAATTTTATATACTTATATTAAAATGGATACCTAGGAATAGCAAAAGATTCGTAATTTTATTTTACCCGACTGCCTCAGATGGAGGGTTATGTTGTTAGAGCGTAAATGTATGTATACTTTGAGAATGAATTACTTTGGTAACGGCTATCCGCAACCAAAGGAATTCAAGGTGCTCCTGGTGAACTGCATCATCCGTTTTGTGGAAATGATGGAGCGAGCTTGGGAGTAGGCATAAAGGAGAGGGCAAATGCACAAAAGATTTCACTGGGAAGTACATCCGAAAGGGCCATCACCTAGATAAGATGAGATAAGATGTATATGACATGAAAATTGTATTTCACGGGCTACAGTCCAAACGACTTGATAGATTTTGACATATGAGGTATCGTTGGATTCCTTGACAAAGGCTATAAATATGTACTTAAAGGAAGAAAGAAAGAAAAACATTTATTCGTGACACACACAAAACGACAAACATTGAATAAAATATATATAAAACACGTCACTAAATAGTCCCAACTCAGCATGGTGCTGGTGATTGCCGCACGACGCAAAAGCAGTTGGGCTTTTAGAAAAATCTTTTTTTATTGATTTTTCATTATCATCAATATTAATGTGGAAAAATACATAGGATCGTAACTATCACAGCAAATATCACTTAGTACCTACTTACAAATGGTGTAACAACAACATCTGTATACTGTTTCTTGAAAGGCTTAACTACTTTTGCTGCCTCAGGCAAGAGCAAGAACTGCCTCGGATACGTAAAGATGCACGTTCAGATCCTGCGGGATGTTTTTATCTGAACTGATTGTGTGCATCAAATACTCAAATATAGTCATAGAGCATTTTTTGTTGAGCGGAATATTATTAGAAAATCCCTACAGAGCATGATTTTATTTCATCAGTAGGTAGCATTTTTAATAAGTCTTAAGGCTGCGTACTACCAGAGATGATATTCTGCTCTGTATTTAGATTGAAGTGGTACTCGTACCTATTAGCTTGCTGGCTAGCGAGTTTAGCTGAAATTTATGAAAATATAGATTACATAAAGATAATACATCTATAGGAAACCCACACATGTGAGTAGCTATGCCGGTTTGTGGACAAGGATTTTAAAAATGTATGTCAAAGTACGTACCTCTACTTGAGAACGAAGACGCGGCAAAACCTTAAACAAATCGAAGCGCCTCAAAGTGCATGTGTGGGTCAATAGGAGTCAGCTGAGCTGGGCTGAGCTAGCAAATCTTTGCATTCAGTAAAAGATATGAAACGGCTATCGAGGTCACAGTGGCGTCCTTTTACGATGTAAGTTTTACGTGATTTTTCAGTTAACGATCATGTGTGGTGTTTGGAATAGTGATTGTGACTAAACAAAATATACTTAATGCTCCTTTCGTATTGAAAAATAGAACGATGAATATGACAACCTACTCACTATAATTATTTTGCAAAATACATGATGATGATTTATTTAAATAAAACGGATTAGTGTATACGTGTATGACTTAACTGATTAAATAAACATAATTTCCTCGACATTTTGGACGTTTTGCGACTATAAGGTAAAAAGTATATACAGTGTGTGTCTTTATAATGTGCACATAGCAAACTGGGATAAACAACGCCCAATTTTACCGACGCAAATAATGTTTAAAAAATCTTTTGGATATTTAGATTTTTTTATAAGAGGTCTGTACTTGCATCCGTAGCACGTGCGTAGTGCGCAAGGCCATTGTTTGACCGCGAATAACGAAAGTTGTATCTCAGTCATAAACGTGGTAATTTTACTGTTGGAAAGCTAATACGGTGTAAAAGAACATGAAATAATAAAAAAGTTAGGTAAACAACAAGTTTTATTGAGTTATTTTACAATTTTGAAAAAAAATTAGGTAAAGTAAACAAAATTTTATGAAAAACCTCGAAATAATAAAATGAGGTCTTAATTTTTTTCGATAATTATCATTTTAGTGCCTTAGCATCATATCATTTTTGTTTTCATTTCGCGTCGATAGGCGGTGTAGTTTAAGAGCAGTAACGTTTTATTTATATGTAGTATGGAATTGCAAAATAAAAAACTAAAAAAATCATAAAAAAATCAAAATAGCCAGAAGATTTTTTTACATTTTTAGCGTTGGTAAAATTGGGCGTAGTTTTTCCCATTTTGCTGTGTGCACATTATAAATACTCACACTGTTAATACACACAATAATATATAGGATTAATAGGATGGAATGGAACGAGAGACTTTTTCACAAAAGAGATTTTTGTATTGAAGTACATTTTTCCAAAACACAACTTACAATTCATAAATTATACTATATAATCTAGCAATTACCACCTAACTAAAATGTAATAAATGGATTTTGGGCGCATCGATGGTACCTACGAATTTTGTAATTACGGAAACACCGCTCCCACTTCGAAGTGGTGTTGAAATTTCCCGTGCCTACGGCAAATTGGAATTGGAATCATGCTCAGGTTCCCAGAGTCTAACGCAGTAAAGTCCATATTTCCCCTTATATTGATTACTAAGGTGTCTACGACTATTTCGTCAATTTGTTGATCACATACTAAACCAGCGAACTCATGCAAGTAATTAACCCGGCGAGCATGACCCAGGGTATGTCATACCCTGACAGTATTAAAAACGTTTGTTATTATTTAAATCTTCGTCTGGCAACACTAGCTTGCTCAGTAGCTGGAGGCAAGACATTGCGGGAGGGGATAGTGGCGTGATCGCAGTGCGACGTGAGGCGTCGGCCGAAATATTTGTGCCTGACAAACCTGTTTCGGGTATGTCACACCCTGCGTCATTTTAGACGTATTTTTTTATGTATGATTTATACATTATTTTTTTTATTATTCATAGTGTTTTTAAGGTTTCAATGTATAGGCTTGAGATTACTTTATTTATATTAGTTGTTTTTCTTTTATTTTCCATACAAGAAGGACAGAAAAACCAAATATTCCTGTAAAGGTTGCAGCAAGCCCATATGTATGGAGCATGATAATCTCGATGGCAGTGATTAACCATATTTTCAATAAAAAAATGTTGTTATGTTTTTTTTGAGAAGAACATCTCATTATCTTTTAGTTAAAAGTTGATTTATATTCCAAAGTCAGTATTTTTGTTCCTATAATTACATAGTATAAGGTAAACACGAATAAATAAAAACAATTTCATAATTAAAACTTGTCTTTGATTTAAATTCATTATTAAACAATATACACTACACGAAATAAAATAAAATTAATAAAAACTATATTATGGTACATTAAATATTTCGGGTATGTCATACATTAACTTTTTTTCACGTCATGCTCGCCGGGTTAAATAATAACTATACACAGACTGTTATTAATTCAGTTTGTGGGGAATTGCCTCCGTAAATAACATTGCAAAAGGTTGAGAGAAAAATGTTTTGATTGGACTTTTTTTTTCTACAAAAACATACCGTTTTTCATCAAAAACTAGTTCCTCGTGTCCATTTTAGTCGATAACTGTATAGTTAGCTATAATAGTTTAAGGCTTAGCTTATTATTTCCCCATTTTTCAAAGCTCATGGGTTGAATCCGACTTGTTTCATGTAATGATACTCATAAAAGAGAACTCTATAAACTTGATATATTTAATCCGAAACGCATAATTTTGGCGCGAAACGATCAAATTTGAGAGATTTTGGAAAAATACTACTTTTTCCGCCGCTCACAAATTTTTTCTGTGAGACTTATCTAAAATAAAATAAAATATTAGCGGATTTAAACTTAAAATAGACTTTTTTGTGATAGAAGGAACAATTAAAGTGCTGTTTCAAAAACACTATAAGATGGCATCTTTAAATAAAGATGGTTACAAACGCACACATGGCCCGAGCTCGGAAATTTAAATTTTAAATGAATTCATACCCGACCAATATAAATCAAAACATTTTCCTCTTCACCTTTTGCAAGGCAAATCCCCCATTGTCTGGATTATATATTATAGTTTTCTACCGTTTGCTCACGATTTCGTCCACGTCCCCTTGGAGTTTCGTTCCCGGGATAAAAAGTATCTGTGAAGTATGAATTACCGTGAGTGACATTATATCCAAATCCCTTACGCTGTTTTTGCGTCTGAGTAACATGGTTGTCAATAACAGTATCAAAACCTGCTATAGGCTAGCTATAGATACCTTTTAAATACAAGAGCCGCCGGATAAAATATACCATATGTATACCCTGATAGTCCATTCTATATAAGTGTAAAATATATTTTTTTATCGGATTATTAGTTCCGGACCGGAGGTTACCTCCTAAATACTAACTTACAACCTCATACAATTCTCCCCTTTATAACATAAAGGTGTGCATATATATAAGTTAGTATAAACGTAGGTAGTAGTTGGGTAGAACCTACCTATACCTAATCGTATTAAGTCTTTTCTTTTGCTTGGTTTCTTTAATTGTGTAATTTGTGACGTTAAATAAATGTATCTACACTGCTCGAAAAGACCAGCCGGTGTGGAAAGTGCCACTTTTCCACACTAAAGCTTTATACTTTTAATTTTTTTTTTTTAATTTTTAACTCTGTCGTCAGCCCGACGCAAAAATTCAAATAATTTATTTGCTCAGAATGCAGTTACATAAATGGTAAAAATAAAATAAAACATGTCCAGTTAGTCCAGGCAATGAACTGACAACTTGTATGGAAAAAATGTCAAATTTGGAAATAATTTATAATAGCTGATTTTTTCTTAGTAATGGATACATTATCAATTAAATAGTTACCTAGCGACAAAATCCAACAAAATTTCAGACATCAAAAAAAATGATAACTTAACCAGCTTCTGAAAAGTCAGAAAAATATTATTAAATGGTTTTATCTTTATTTTGGTTCATTTAAATTTGCTTTATAATATTCAAGATAAATAATTAAAAAAAAAAACAATTCATGTTTTATTTAAATCTATATAAATACTTCCGGATGGAAAGTTTGTTGGATTCTTGAATAAAGCATCATAGAATAATGTTTTAAAATGATGTAAAGAAAAAAAACGCTATTATAAATTAATGTTTTTCAAAACCGTATTTTGCCTGGAGTAAGTGTATTCAGCCTGCATGCAGGCGTGCAAAATATTACAGAGGAGCGAGCGTTTAGTACCTATATATCTTTTTTTTAAATAAGCATTGTCGCGGACATTATCGCGAGAAAAGCCATGGCTAAGAAAGCTTTTAATGCCAAGAAGTGTCTATTCAAAGCCAGAATATCGAGCCATTTTCGAAATAGGCTTATAAAAGTGTAGGTACATTTGGAGCATAGCATTGTATGGAAGCGAAACGTGGACAATGACTCAGCGTGATAGAGAACGGATGGAAGCCTTTGAAATGTGGTGCTGGAGGCGGATGGAGAGGATCCACTATGGACGGAGAAGAGGACAAACGTGGAGGTGCATGAAAGGGTGAAAGAAAAAAAGGACGTTCTTAAAAACCATAGAGAACAGAAGAGGCAAGATGTTTAGACATGTGTAACGACACGATGATAACATGAAAACTAAAATAGAAGGGAAGATAGAGGAAAAGAGGAAGAGAGGGAGTCTAAGAAGATCTTTCACGGACCAAATCAAGGAAAAAGTAGACAGCGTGTCGTATCAAGATGTCAAGAAGAAAGCTGAGAATAGAGACGAATGGAAACTGTTCCACCGAAAAGAGCCTGGCTCTTAAATATTTAATGATGAAGCATTCCCAATTTTATAACAATATCAAATAATAACAATCATTCGCTCGCTCATGAATGCATAAAAATAATAAAAATTACACTCGACGAAAATCACTTGCTTTCCGCACTCCTAGCATAAATACTTATTTATTTCTTTCTGTCTTCCTATAATAGTTAATTATGAAGAGATTATAAAGTAAACACATAATCGAGTTTACTTATATATAGCTGTATCTTAAATTCTGTCGCAGTAAGCCAGCGAGTTTAGTTTCAGCGATTTCTACGAACTTAAAGTTGGCCCACGTCGCGTGTGGTATATTTTATTCAGCGCTAATGCCTATAGAACAGTCTCCACGTGTCCCAAAGCGAGGATAAAGTCATTGTTAAAATGACAAAAATCTCGTTTCTTTCCCAAGTTTGTGTACCCCGTGTCGTATTCAACTCGTTTCCTAAAATTCAATTTTGGGAATTTGTTTCCTCTCGCCGAATGCTGCGCTGAATACTGATGCGGGTGTAGAGAGTTCGCTGCAAAGACTTGTATTTCTCATTTTAACAACAAAAGTGCCTGACGATAAATAAGGTGCAGTTAGCCATCGTAATGATCTCTCAATTGAAGAAAAATGTTTCTTGGTTAGGCTCTTATTGTTCCATATAGTTTGTAATGTGAATTATGTTAGGTCATAAGTGTATGTACATAATTGTTAAGTGGTTACTATTAATAGTAATAGTAATAAATCTTTATTGTTCAAAAACATAAGTTTGTTACAACTGGAGCCTTGGAGACTGCGTTAGTTTACACTGTGTTGCAGCCCCCAGTGGTTGCCCGTAAACATGAACAGAAAGTTGTTAAGAACATGGAACTATTACATGGGTGGATTGCAAACAAAATTCCTATAGTTAAGAGCCTTAATCTTATCTACGATTTAACTTTTATCATTTTCGTAACGGCAATTATACATACATTTTATATGGGTCCTCCTCTCCTACGAAGCGAATAAAAAAGACTCTTTCTATATGGTGATTACAGCAGTTAAGATTACAAAATAGCTGCACACACTTAGGCTTACCTTGGGATATATAAAATTCTACAAGTTTGGGTTTTAAAACGTTTATATTAAGGTTGTTGTCTTCCAGCCATGTAATGGTATTGTTAAGGATAAAGGGTCATCGACTCTTACAACCAAAGAATGGTCATCAGCATATAGTACAATTTTATGTTTGGTGATGTCAGAAAAAAATGTAAGCTAGGAAAAGAAGGGGAATGCTATACACCATATTTAATATTGCTGAAATGCAGTCCATGATGATTTTAAATACCTGGTAGATTGCCATAATAGTGGTTTTGCTTTTACTAAAGCCAATCTGGCTTTTTCAAAATATGTGATATTTATAAAAAAAAAATGATCTGGTACCTTTTCGAATACTTTAGCTAGTATTGGTATCAGTGCTATATTGCTCAGAATCTTGTCGATCACCCTTTTTGAAAATTGGTTTTGTTATTGTAACCTGTAATAGCTCTGCAATAATTTACTTTAAAAACAAAGTTTTAACATATTTTAAATCAGTACTTCTCCAAGCCACATAGGTACATGACAATTTCCACATTTTCTTTCCAATTTACCACATGAACTGCTTTCCGAGAGCAAATGCCTTGGTTAACACAGAAAAAACCCAAGTCGCTATATGTGGGCTGATAATATTTGAGGAGTTCCGTCGACTACTCAAGGATTTCAGAATAAACACTTCATTAGTTGCTACTTCAACGGAATCATGTCAGAATCTTTGACGTTTGAGTTCCACTTCACCAAAATTGCGATTTCCGAGGGTAAAAACACGAGTTATAATAGAAAATACCAAAATCACTACACGCGTGCCTATAAAATTTGAGGGTTGCCCTCAATTTCCCTGGGATCCAATCATCAGATCCTAAATTGGTGACAATGGGACCACCTCAGGAGTATACTCTTTCGAAATGAAAAAGGATTTTTTTGAAATTAGTATACAATTGACCGAGATATCGGCGAACATACAATAAAAAAAAAAAACATACCTACAGTGGAACATATAACCTCCTCCTTTATTAAGGCGGTTAAAAATACCTTGCTCCATTGCCTGGTTTATGATATAACATAAAAGTGGTGCCAAAGCAGTACAATTATCTTTGAGAATACACGTTAGGAATTGGTCATACCCTGTTGAGCTTGGATTCTTTAATGACACAAGTATTTTATTTATTTAGTTCACATAATATGTTGGTTTAAAAAAAAACATAGTATTGTAGAGCTGTATATTGAAGTATTCGATTATTTTTATTGTTTTATACTTAAGTTCTAATGTTGTTTGCTTTTCGTACTTATTGTTAATAATTGTAATATTCATAAATTCCGTAGTGCCTTAGTTTACAGTTATGCTGTGTCTTTTGTTGAAATAAATAAAATGAATCGCCGTCTTTTACTATTTGTATATTCTGGTCGTTATACTTATTGGCTATTTCCTTCGGGTCTTCCGTGATTAAGATAAGCATCTTTGAACTTTATTTTGTTAAGTATGTGTTTCGGCTGTTTGTTGCCAACAGTTTGATTAATAAGAGCCAAGGTAGCTTTTGCTATACTGAATTTTGTCACTCACGTGGAGAGTCTGGTCAAAATAATCAATCAAATGCAAGTGAACATTTACTAAGTGCAACGGTAAAATGCAACCAAAATATTGCATGTCGTTGTGTCTTATTCTATTAATATATAACCATTTTGAACGTACATACAAATAGATGGTAGGTCAATGTCCGATACGCTGTGGAACGTCCAACTCTAAGGAGACAGGAAATCGCCGCTATTACCGCGAGGACACTAAATAACCAGGAACGTTACTAAGAAGGAACCTAGTGCATGTAGTGTTAACATCGACATTTGAAAATGTTTTAGCCAGAAACATTATTTATTTAATATTTACATTATTATTTTAATTTACTGTTTATTAAATGTGTGCGTTTCCTCAGTCTTGACATAATTTACTAATGTATGTAATTGATATACCTACCTACCTTGCAATAATTATAATTATTATTATCGTAGAGATATTTTACTAACAAGTAATTATTTACAAACCTGACATTCACCGGCTATTAAAAGCAATGTAATATGTTCATATAGATTCACGCCTTTATTTCCAAAAGGGATAGGCAGAGCACATGAAACTTATGTTCCAGTGCCACTTTTAGCATAAACGTGGGTATAAAAGATCGAAAAAAAAAGTGTTTATTTACCTTATGTGTTATCGGATTTTCCCAATTTAAACTTAGCTGGGTCATCCTCCTAGCGTTATTCCCGGTTGTGCCCCAAAGGGCCACAGCCCTAAGCTTACCTGGGTAATTAGGTAATAATTGAACGCTTAAACTATTATTATGGCTCTGCTAGCTCGAGAAGCTAATTATATCTACTAGATCAACGCGGCTTCGAACTAATATCCAGTAATTCGGAGCACAATCTGGATACAATATTATAGATTTATCCCCGGCTTTGTGGTATAATGGACGGCCGCTACAAGCCATCTGAGACCTGCTCCACGCGCTCAATTAATACCTATTATTCGACTACACGTCTCGACTAAATGATATTACAAACTACATAAGCAGTTTATATAAAAAAATACACAGGCTCCCAAAAAGGAGTATATTTTTTATACACGAAATTATGTAACAAATATAAAATATTTTTAACACTATCGAAAATTTGGTTAACACCTGTTTGTTATTAAACAGGGTGAATTCGGTCATGGAGCTCGAAATACAGAGAAAGCACGAACCGAAGAAAACCGATTAAGGGGACGTAGGTTTGTGGTCTTCTCTCCCTCTCACTGAGCATAAGCGTGAGCGAGATGGTAGTGCGTGTTTGGAAGCGCGGATATCATGTTTTTTAATTTTATTTCTTTGTGCGTTTTAATAAATAAAAAAGTAATAGCTGATTTCCCTTTGCCGATTTTAAGAACCAATTGTTATATGTTTAGCTGTTGTGTATAATTTGTTAGAATTTTTTTAAGTGTATTTTAGACCTATGTTCGTGATTTTTTCTATCGAGCAAAAGTCAAAAACTCAGGATTCGAATAGCTGACTTCCCTCGAAAAAAACCTCAAGATTGCTAATTAAATTTAGGGCAGCCGTATTATAATCCAAACAAAAGCTACGATTTTTTAAAAATCCGTTTTTGGAGCTCACGTCGCCTTAAGATTATTTTGACTTTTGCCGTAGGATTAGAAGTACTTAGTAAATAGGTAAGTAAATTACTTTTCTACAGCAGCCAAAAAAACAAACTCGAATGATCTGTGATTATCATACCTGTGCTAACTCGGGGCACAATTTAGGGATTTGATATCGATAAAAAAGATGTCGATGTATATGTCCGGTTCGATATCATATCTGAACACATGTCATATCTGTTTTATTTTGACTCTTTTTTTTTTGATTGACTTTATACAAGCTTTTGCTCAATTCTGACTCAAAAGTCAACATAAGTACTTTAAGACAAGAAAAAAAGCCCCGTTGACCACTGTAGACGTTGAGAGAACGTATATTAATTTAAAGTGGATATTTTCATCTAGACGGCAATCTTAATCAGTTTTATCACCGACAAATATGGATAAAATATAAATTGTATACTATGAAAACTATTTTAAAATAAACAAATAAATACATGTTTTCATTTGTTTATTGTTTTTATTTTAAAATGAAGAGTGAATAAATAATATTTAACTATGTTGAATAATATTTAGATGTTGACAGTAACATCGATATATTTTTTTTGTCGATAAAATATTTTGCTACATCACTTTAGTATAGGTGCCCCGAGTTAGCACAGGTACACACCCTTAACTTTCAATATTTATTTAATTTTCTTTTCATGTTATTTAGGTACAGCGACGTTAAGAGAACAGAGTTTTTGAAACAATATAAGGCGTCTGTTTATAATAATATGGTTTAAAAAATACGAATAGTAATCTTGAGGCTGTTCTGCAGCGAGATCAGTGATTCGAAACATGATTAAACAAATTTCGCTCGATATAAAAAAATTCACGAACATAGGTCTAAAAAACACTTAAAACATTCGTTCAAATAATGCACAAAAACTAAACATATTAAAATTGGTTCTAAAAATCGGCAAAATCATGTTTGAAGAATTTAGTGATTATTTATTTATTTATTTAAAGGCACAAAAAAATAAAATTAAAAAACATGGTATCCGCGCTTCCGAACACGCACTTCCAACTCGCTCACGCTTATGCTCAGTGAGAGTAGGGTGACCAGATGTCAGGAATTTTCCTGACATGTCAGGAATTTTAGGCATATGTCAGGAATGCATAAAAACCGGTCAAGTGCGAGTCTGTCTCGCGCACCGAGGGTTCCGTACAAACGTTCACCACGCTTTATTAAGAAAATCTCTATGTGTTTTTCAGAGATAATTATTTTTCAAGTGAACCAATTTCGATAATTCTTTTTTTATTTTCTAGAAGGTACTTTTAGAATACTTCTTACTTTTAGAGCTTTTGTGGTGGGCCTTGAAAGAGCAAAGTGTGCCTGGGAAGTATGTGGAACTAATTCGGTCTATGTATGACAGATGTTGTACACGCGTCCGGTCAGCGGCTGGCACCACAGACAGGTTCAGTGTAACGGTAGGCTTGCACCAGGGATCAGCTTTAAGTCCATACCTCTTTGTACTGATTATGGACGCTATGTCGTCGGACATACAGGAAGAAGCACCCTGGTGTATGCTCTTCGCGGATGATATTGTTCTTGTCGGTGAAGACGCATCCGAGGTACAGAGCAGATTGGAGAAGTGGCGACAAAAACTGGAGAATGTTGGCCTGAGGATCAGTAGGTCCAAAACAGAGCATATGTTTTGTGACTTCGGCGGTCTCTCCAGTTTTACAGGCATAAAGCTAGACGGCGTTATGCTCCCAGTCTGCTCCGATTTTAAGTACCTCGGTTCGCTTGTACAGTGTGATGGTGATATCGACCGTGATGTCAAAAACCGAATTAGCGCTGGGTGGATGAAATGGCGACAGGTCTCCGGAACAATATGCGATGGCAGAATGCCTCCTAGGTTAAAGGGCAAAATCTATAAGACCATTGTGAGACCTGTCGTCATGTATGGATCGGAATGTTGGGCCTTAAAGGTGACGGATGAAAATAGATTGCATGTAACGGAGATGAGGATGTTAAGATGGATGTGTGGTGTGACGAGGATGGACCGAATAAGAAATGTGTATGTAAGGGGAAGCCTAAAAGTAGCACCTATCGCGGATAAATTGAGGGCCAATCGCCTTGCGTGGTATGGGCACGTAATGCGGAGGGATGAAAGTCATGTGACCAAAAGAGTATTAGGTATGAATGTGGATGGATGTAAAAGACGAGGTAGGCCAAGAAAAAGGTGGATGGACTGTGTGAGAGACGATATGAAGAGAAAAGAAGTGAATGATGATATGACGGCTGACAGAGAAGTATGGAAGAAAAAGACATGCTGCGCCGACCCCAAGTAAATGGGATAAGGGCAAATGATGATGACTTTTAGAATACTTCCATATAAATAAGAAGGAAAAAAATTCAACACAAAACTATTCAATTACAAACTAATATATTTAATGATTTTTGAGGATAAAAAAAATACGCTAGATCTCTCGTTATACTTTTTCTTTTCCGGTAATATCTACGTTAATATTAATAATATATATTATTTTCAAATTTTTCTCTCGGTAATGTTCGGAGATAAGTGGGGGGGGGGGGGGGGTGGTATTTTCTACATTTTCCTTTGTAAATCAAAGTTTTACCACTATGACCAAAAAAAAAACTGTGTTAGAATGTGGAATTTAAGCCCTTCCATATGATACCCCACTTGGCCTACTAACTAGACTTTAAATTTTTACCCCTTCTCTTATGCGTTCTTTTTTATAGAAATTAAAAATATATATTTAACTTTATCATTTTTATTATTTAACTTTGTGACAGACAGACGGAGTCGCACCATACGGGTTCCGTTTTTACCTTTTTGGTTCGGAACCCTTAAAAGATAAAGCCACAAATACTTTGGACTTTCATAAATTGTACTATAACATTGTACATATGTGTAAACTTATAAATAATCGTAATTATATTTTTACGATATAAACATAAATCAATCAACATTGACAAATGAAATAATTTAAAAGATCAACAAATAAATAACCTCTAAGTAAAAATAGTAGGCTAAAGGTATAAATAGGGCAATAGCCCCCTCCTCCTCCGCCGTCCCGCCGCTGCCCAAGACGTTATAACGCTGTCTTAAATAAATAAATAATAATAATAACAATACGCCGCGAGCGCGAGCGCGACAAGCTCGTGGCAGGAATTTTGGCCGAAAATCAGGAATTTTGTCAGGACTTTTGTTTGTATCTGGTAACCCTAAGTGAGAGGGAGAGAAGACTATGAACCTACAGTGCCATAATTTTGTAAACCAAGCAAAGATAGTTTGATTACAAAAAGGTATGAAATTGAAAAGTAGGATGACCATTAAGTTATTTTAAAATATTTATGTAATTAAGGCGCTCTTATTAGACGATATTTAGGTATTTGCGGAGGTGAGGCAGACGGAGCGGGAGACGCGCGTCCCGCGCACCCCGCTAACGGCCTTATTCTGTTGGCATCCGTATTCGGCTCGTTTTTGCGGATCATACGATCAAATGTTTGTCTTCTTGAATAATTGTTTTATTTTTCAAATCTTGGTTGATTTGTGTAAGATTGTCCCCAAATATTTATTGTTTATTTATTTATTTAAATCTATTTTTTTTAAGAAAATAAGGAATAATAGGTAGTTACAGTTCTTAAGTACATCGTAGTATGATGACATCAATTATGGACACTTACTTTCCAAAGATATGTTAGTACAGATTTTTTCATCATCAATCCACCTATCGTTTTCCCAGTTCCTATGTGGGTGCTTCCGTTTTCCAAATACGTAGAACTGATAAAATAATAGTACATCTTCACTTCCTAAGAGTGAACGTCACCAATTATGGATTGTACTAATATATTACAGGTTTTTTAAACCGAAATAAAATCGATTACTTCTATAGGTAAAGTTATAGCGCCGGTTAACACCCGCTTAAGAAACCATCAAAAATAATAAACAAATAGCTATGTTCATCTATTTATCTCCTGGCAAATTATATTATTACCATGTATGTCTTTCCCGCTCACGGGACAATGATGTCCCGGACCTTTGGGAGGCATGCGTGGGGCTAGGTACCTACAAAGTACCAACGGAGCCAACACGTAGAGGCCCTTTTGACAATTTAATGAAATGCAAGGAGTATTATTACCATAATTATTACATTTGTTACATAAGTATGACTGACTGATCAAAATCTGGATAATTAGACCACTGTTAGTCAGAAGAGCATTTAATTATACAGGGTGGTTATTTTAAGACCAGCAAGTTCTTCAGTACATGACTATGTCTATTAAAAAATGTAGTTTGACCAAACATCATATAAAAAAAAACAAATTCAATTTGTCTCTTAAATACCTAAAAGTGTTATGTCACTGCGCTCGCGCGGCGCGTGCTGCCTACCATGCTACCTCGACCAGCGGCCACACCGCGATGGACCTTGATACTCTCAACAAGCAAACAAGATTAGGCTTATACTTGGCTCTATACTCCAGGCAAAATACGGTTTCGAAAATCATAGCGTTTTTTTGTAAATTTCATTTTTAATCGTTATTCTAAGATGCTTTACACAAGAATCCAACAAATTTTCCAACCGGAAGTAATTATATAAATATAAATTAAGCTTTAATTGTCTTTTTTTGTTTGATTTATATTGAATTTTTTAAAGCAAATGTAAATTTAGGTAAAAGCCTCCTCGATCTCATGCCATTTTTTTCGGTCTTTAGCCAACTGCATCCAGCTAGGTCCGGCGACCTCAGTTATGTCATTGGTCCAACGTCTTCGTCGTCTACCTTTCCTTCTTTTGCCTTTCGGCCCTGACCAAATTGTTGCTTCCAGTGCCCTTCTTTTCTCCTAATATCTGGCGATATATGGCTTTTACCCGAATGGGGTCCATATAAGAAAGAAAAAATGGCATAAATCTTTTAGATTTAGTAAATATGTACTAACACAAACAATATGGAATAAATAAAGCTTAAATAAATATATATATATAAACTAGCTGTTGCCCGCGACTTCGTCCACGTATAACATGTTATCGTCTAAATGTTTGTTTAAGAAATTTAAATTTTTGTTTTTTAAAAAAAAACATTGAAATTAGTTTTGTACAGTCAGCATCAGATAGTTAGTAGCAGCCTAGGTAACCAAATATATCGCAACACGTCTTTGTTACTATAGGTGTAAGGATGTGTTACGATATATTTGGCTACTTTGGCTGCTACTAACTATATGACGCTGACAGTACCTAGTCTTTAAGTAAACAGTCTAAAACCGAAGTTACAAATCCCTTAATTTAAAAATGTCTTGCTCTCCATACAAACTAGAAGAACTGTATATCCTAGAAGTAGGTATTTTTGTCAAGACCAATCCAAGCATGTTCAGTAACGTTTCAGAAGGCCGCAGATTTCCGACACGTAAACAAAACAAACAAAAATTGAAAATTTTGCAGGGTAGCAACAACACAGCGCTAATCAGAGGCGGAATCTTGGGAATGGCACCAAACATTTTCAATAAAATTCCAGACCGAATTAAACACTGGATATTAATAAATTTAAAAGACAATTGACTTCAGATTCAGATTCAGATTTGTTTATTATCATAATTTTACAATTGAAATCATAGTACAATGAATATACAGATAAAAATGTGTTAAAATTATAACTTGTCAGTTACAATAAAATACAATAGATGTGTACAGTTGTGTACAGAATTGTTATTATTTGTAAATAGTTTAATAATACTCATACTCATAGCATAATGCTATTACATAAAATAGAGAAAGAAAACATAATACAAATATTAACGTCAAGCTTTTAAGATCTTGTAATTTAGTCATTTGAAAGAAATTCTTGTAAACTATACAGTGTTTTTTCAAGCAATAGTTGTTTTACATGGAAGCGAAAAGAGTTGTCGTTCGTTATGGTTTTAAGGTTTGAAGGTAGCCGGTTAAAAAGTATTTGTCCTATTAACTTCGGAAGTTTTGTGCCTATTCTAAGTCTGGGCGAGGTTGTTTTGAAGTGGATACTTCTTTGCTCGCGTTCTTGTATAGGGGTACAGTTCAAAATGTATCACGTAACTTCCGGATTAACTTTTTGTAGAGAAGCCTAATCTGATTTCAAATAATTGTTTGTTACATGTTTTAATCCTTCTTTATTTGCTATTAGTTGTTAATCACAAAATGTTATTTAGTTTATGTGACGGGCATGAAAACTATGCTGAAATGACCGCCATTTTCAATGCCTCGCGAGTCAAACGAGCTACGTCAGTCAATGTTGCTATATATACCGATTTATCTGTGCTTATACAGATTTCAGTGAATTAATGCAGATATATATTTTACGGGGACAACCAACAAATAAGTATCCACTTAAACTTAATTAACGGTTGTATCTCGGACACAACCCGCTTCTTTTTAAGTTATTCGCATTTCTCATTGATCTCGAACTATTTTCACCTCTCCTTTGAAATTCATTTGGATAACGTTTAACATACATCAAAACTTCCAATATATAAGTTGAAACTGATGTTAAGATACTAAGTTTTCTTAAATGTTCGCGACACGTGTATCTGTCCTTTGCATAGGGAAGTACTCTAATTGCACGTTTCTGGATCTTTAGGATGCGCTCATAATCCGTACTGTTGCCCCAAAGCATTATCCCGTATGAAAGTTGAGAGTATATGTACGCATAATACAGCTCTTTTAAGCAACTTTCTGACACAAGTGGTCTTAACTGTCTTAGAGCATAGATCCCTCTTGCTAACTTACTGTATAATGTATCTATGTGATCTTTCCATGACATTATTGGATCAATCATTTCAATCAATAGATCAATATTTGATTGAAAAGTGTTATAATACCATTAAAGATTACTTAAACGACCCTACGACATAACATGATTCCATTCCAGACATTCCTTAGTTATAATATTCTTTAGTTATAGTATTTTTTGAGAGTTTTTGACATGTATTTGAAGTATTTAACACCAATCACTGTATTGACATTTTTTTTTTTAATTTTTATAAATATATTAGCTGGCTGAAATATTTTGTAAACCTACATTGTGGGTAATGCACAAAAGTCTTATATTTTGTATACCAACAATACTTGTAAAAGTTGTAACCTATGTTTAACAAAATAAATGTAATTGAATTGAAAGTACTTAATTTGTATTCTAATAAGTAATCTTTATGCAAAAATTTTAGTCTCTAGCTCTAAAAATAAAGTTTCCCCCATACAAACTTTGCACCCCTATTTACCCCCTTTAGGGGTGGAATTTCCAAAAATCCTTCTTAGCGTTGCCTACGTTGTAAAAGGTAGTTCTGGTGTAAATTTCAACTCTCTAGTCTTAGTAGTTTCGGCTGTGCGTTGATGAGTGAGTGAGTGAGTGAGTCATATCAATAACTCCATACCGACAAAAGGTATGTTCACTTAGATAACGTCACATTTATTTGCTTTAGTGGGCTTATTTTTAAAGGGGCGTGGCGGGGGAGGCTTTCTTGGTAGTTATTTGGAGAAACAGCGGTGGCAGAGTGAGTTCGAGATGTGAAACGGCATACTTTAGTGTTTTGTGATGGGTATCATGTGCACAAACAGCTGGCAAAGTTTTGCAGCTGTATAGGGGAACACCCTGTAGTACTTTGTACCCGACTGCCTCAGAAGGAAGTTTATATTTTTCGAGCGTATGTATCATCATATCAGCCGAAAGACGTCCACTGCTGGACATAGGCCTCCCCCAAAGAGTGCCACAATAGCCGGTCCTGCGCCACCCGCATCCAGCGGACTCCCGCGACCTTTACCAGGTCATTAGTCCACCTTGTGGGGGGCCTAACCACGCCGCGCCTTCCGGTACGTGGTTGCCACTCGAGAACCTTTCCGCCCCAACGGCCATCGGATACTTAAGTTTTGCGATTCGGAGGGCTATATCGGTTACCGTGATTCTGCTGCGGATAGCCTCATTTCTGATGCGATCGCGCAGAGAAACTCCCAGCATAGCCATCTCCATCGCCCTTTGAGTGACTTTGAGCCTTCTTATGAGGCCTATAGTAAGCGACCACGTTTCCGTTCCATATGTCATCACTGGCAACACACACTTGTCAAAGACTCTCGTCTTGAGACACTGCGGAATATTGGACGAAAAGATGTGCCGTAGCGTATGTATGCATGTATGTCTATGACGAAGATGAGGAAGGGCCGTGGCCTGCTGCTGGTGGAGTGGCAGGGTCTTTTTCCGCACTCGTTTTTAATAGTATCTACTAAACAGCAAGAAAATATACTTCAGTTCACCAACTCGTTTAGGACTTTAGTCTAGGTAGTCGCTATCCGGCGCAATAGCCCTAAATGCTTTTGACATATTTCTGTATGAATAAATAAATCTATTATTCGTACAGTCCATAATTGGTACCATTACCCCCCCAACCATGTGCTCGTGTCCGAATCCGATTTACACCCGACTACTTACTACCTAACAGTTCTAAATACGTATTCAGGATAACTGAAGATTTTTATTGACATCTTGTCAATATGCTCCAGCTACCTATTAATACGTTTTAGGTGCGGATGTAGAAACGCTTTAATGTAGTAAATATCGCATACCTTATATTTGTTATTCTATCATTTCGAATGTGTTCTCCAGCATGTATTAGCGTTTCCTATTCCTTTATATATTTTTATTTACCTTGATAACTCGAAATAATTGCTGCAAAAAGGCGTATTTGCGTGCCAGGTAAACATTCACAGATCCGTCGTCGGCAGTGGCCACGGGCGTACTAAATTGTACTCGCCACCGCGCATGCATGACGCGGACACCCGGTTTTTCAGACAAATGACCAAATGTATTGAATTATCAAACATATTGAAATTCTAAGAAGCCGGTAGATAGATCTACCAAAAAGCTACCTATCATAACAAATTTAATTGTAATATTCCAAATAACTTTTGAGATATTTCGAGTTTGGTGGTAAAAAAGCACTGTTTTGAAAGGCAAAATCTATCGAGGTTTTTGTAAGCAATCGTGATTTTACGAAGTACGAACATAGCCAATGAACTGAAGATATACATATCAAAAATTTGGATCTCTAGCAATAGTACAAGTATACTAATAATCTGTTTGGAAAAGGCACTTTTTCGATGCGCAGCTGCATACAGCGCCTTAAATTTATTTTAACATTAATACACCAGTGTTTGTAAAAAATCGTATACAGGTAACATCGCAATCATCTTATTACTGAATTATAATAAAGTTGGTCCAGGTCATGACCCCAAAGTCGGCGTACATGATGAGTCAGTCAAATTATATAAAAAACTTCCACATATAAATCCGAACAAATTAATGTCTCGACTGACGACCTCTTTGTTCACGAAAATACATTATAAAGTACGTAAATAAGAAACTTCCGTCGGTATACTTTTATAGTAGCTGCTGTTGGTACCGTAAAACTTGTGCTTTTACGGTACGACGAACAAAAGAGGCGGTAATAACTCCCCCTTCCCTACGGCCCTCGCCTCCAACTCGGGAAAGACAACTGGAACAACTCCATGGACTCTCCTTAGGAATGGGAAAGTCCATTGATGTCCAGAAAGGTGTATAGTTTGGAAGTTTTAAAAGAGAAACTTTGATGGCGCCAGTGAAATGGAATTCTTTCAGGTAAAAATACACAATGTGCGCAAGTCGTTGATTACTAGAGCGCCGATCGGTGAGCAATTTAGTTTCTGATGCCTAGTTCATAAAATGCAGTTAGCATCAAATTAACGATGCATTCCAACCTATTGAATGAATCCGAGTTTCCTGTTTAATTGGCTATTTAGAATTCCGTATTCAACGTGGCTTACTTGACTTGACTTCCAGGTAGTAGGTACGATAATTAAGCGATTGAAATACACCGCTAAGAATTTGTAACTGTCACTGTCATACACGTAGCCTAAGTCAGCGTATGTTCTCTTTAGATACATCCCAATTCCAAAGAAAGTCAAATTCAACGTAACAATATATTGCCGTTTAAAACTCAAAGAATACTACGATCGAAACGCTCTCGCATAGTTTGGTCTAACTTGTGAAGTGGTCGGAAACGTGAACCGATGTTATCCATTGTCGACTGTCCAACAAAATAGTTGGAATTTGTTGGTTCACGGGTGAAACAAGTTATGTATTGGCGTTAAAAACTTTGTAAGCGTTGATTATGCGTCGACGGTAGTTCCGAGCTCTGGTTTACACTACCAGACCAATGAGAGCATTAAACTACTATTAGAACGAAATTGTGTTTGCTGGTAACTATTCTTCAGGCGCTCGTAAACAACAAGTAACACAACCATGTATTAGGTAATAACGTGTAAAATGTTAACTACAGAAAATTAATAAACTTATTACATTCTAATATCTGTTAGTCCTACATTTTTTTTAGAAAAGAATTGGTACTGACTTGGTTGACAGTTGACACCTCAGAGCATAGAATACTAGAGCAGCTGTATGCTCAATGGGCATACACTGCCATACTGTGCACGCGTGCTGATCGCAGAGAATATTACGTTTTTTCCCAAAATGCCTGATATGATGCGCGTTTATTGTCAAATAAGCGTGTAGGTATACAAGTGTGTGTGTTTTAGATGAGTGCGTGCTTTGTCTTGTCAATTACTTGGGCGTTGTGTGGGTTAATGTACTTGCGACAGGCTCACTCTATACAAATCGGCCGCCATGTCCCATCTCCTTATATTCATACATCTGTGGTTGACACTAATTGCTTAGTGATACCACACCGACAAAATACAGAGTTTTCACTGAGTGTGCTTTACATCTCCGTTATTGCGGTTTAGAAAATGGGTTACTCCTAATATTAAACCTACAAAGTAGGTCTAAAAATCACAAGAGATTTTACTTACATCAGACACAACAGTTAGTAAAGTCATCAGTTATACATTTAAGAGAACCAACCTTGCAAGTAAATATGGCCACATCCAAACGCTCAACTTATTAATTGATAGGATTTCTCACATCAATAAATAAGTAGTAATTTTAACGTAGTTTTCGTGCCCTGATATAGAATTGCTAATATTAGAGCAAACAAAAGAAAATCATGACACCAAGAAACGTCCCGACGATATTCATTCACTTATCTAGAAATATGTAAGGTTATTAACATCCATACTATACTAATACAGTGTGAGACTTCCATAAGAACATATATTTTGAAGGCTCAAAGTATAAGCCATAATGAACGTAAATTGGTATCTCCAGTAAAAAAAAACGCAATGTATCGGTAACAAAGGTAACAACTGATAGTAACTAGCTCTGCCTCTCTGAAATAAATGTTAGCAGTACATTACTGCTCGAGAATTAAAAAAAAAATAATAACACTCCTATAGAAAAGGTGGTAATGTTATATTTTTTCGATCATAAGGTTCACAGCACTTAAAGCTATCGTTAATTAAAATGTATGTTCTAATAGGTTGTACGCGGGCTGGGTTTCCGCAACTCGACGTCATAAATGCGCCTATTTTGCGTAGGGGTTTTGGCACTACTGTTATTCGTGCCAACCCAGTTCCACCAGGAAGCCTAGCAGACCCTTTATGTTGCCGACGGCCTCCGGTAGTGACCCTGGTGTTCCGAGGTGTTCATCTGTCTGTTACCTTATCACGCTTAAACTGCTGAACCGATTAAGATGAAATTTGGTTTAGAGATAGGAGTCCCGAGGAAGGTGCATAGGATAGTTTTTATCCCGGAAATCATCCCCTTATGGAGTGAAATGGGGTAAATTGTGAAAGTTTGTATGGAGCTACGATATAAACGAGTTCCACGCGGACGGAGTCGTGACCAGAAGCTATTTATCCACAATATCCATACTATTTCGTTTAGAAGTACGAGTCCTGAAAACACACGTCGCCTGGAACCGAGATATTTAACTCCGGAAAAGCTCATTGTTTTAAAGTATTGTACTGGATGATGTCGGGTCTACTAGGTGTATTATAATAAAATCTGGATAACCCGCCGAAGCCAGGGCGGGTAGTAGGTAGTTATTATTACATTGGGAACATACTTATTTCCGTAGTTCGTAAGTGTGCGACGCCTAATAAAATTGGTTACCAAAAGACGAAGACGTTGTCCTAATTAGTCAGTTATTTTAGGCATGTAACACAACGCAATGTATTTTCTGTTAGCATTTTAGGTAGCAACTCCAACTTGGGTATTAGACGTCAATATGTGGCTAGTATATTAATTGCAGCAGCCCCACAAGAGTCAGCAACAATGTGTCAACATGCACCCAGTTGCAGTCAGCGATCGTGGGCTGGCCCATTCATTGATCTACAATTACTGACGCTAGCTGCCCAGCACGCCATATAGAGCACGGAAGTTATAGATCTTTTATGACCGCTGTGCAAACCAATTTTCTCCCTAAATTTGTGACAAAATTGGACACTTTTGTGCTGTTGACAAGTGTGGTTTGCACTATAATTGCTGGAATACGATGTCTGAATTGTGCTGTAACCAGGGAAAAGTAATGAAAAAACCTTCGTGAGAGATTAAATTTATAAAGAATTCTAAAAATGCGACGGTAATAATAGAATATTACGTTGAACCTTGTCGCAGTATTAATATTAGCAAAACGACATCTGTTATCTCGGGTGATTAGAGGTAGCCTTGTACAAAACAATAGAATCTTTGGACGGATTAAAAGTAATCCGTAATTGGCTTTATCATCTTAATTGAACGTAATTAACTATCTCCAATAAGGTAACTATTTGATTGATTGTCAGATCAGCATTTTAAGGGTTCCGGACCAAATAGGTAAAAACGGAACCCTTATGGTGCGACTCCGTCTGTCTGTCTGTCTGTTTTGAAGTTAAAACACCCCAATTTTCTGTGGTCAAACAGTGTACATTTTCTGATCTTTAAGAATCTTTGGAATAGCAAGAATAAGTTCAAGCTTGATATTTTCGTTAGTTTTGTTTATTTTTTAAAATACTTTTTTTTTTCGTAGTCATACCGGGTTATAGGTTAAGTGATTTACTTAGATACCAGGGCTGAAAAATAATACGCGGATGAAAGGCAGACTTATTTCAGCTACTTCATTTGACTGCTAAAATACCTCGTGTCTGGCATATGTCACAATCACCCCTTGGTAAAAAATGTACTATCTATGGAGCACTAGTTTACTTGTGGAAATAAATTTGTATTAAGGTCTAAAGTCCTTCTTTCTAGATCAATAACAGATCTAACTCGAGCGTAAGCGTGCCGTCTTTCCCGATTCGTTTTACTAAATATACTACAAGTACACACCCAACAGTCATGCACCAAAAGTTGATCACGAGTATTGTTAATTACTGTCTGCGAAGTAGTTTCCTAACACTATGCCGGCAGTTAACTGCACTGTACACTCTCAAATCACTTGAGAGGAGCTGCCGGCGACAGCACATCTCCAAGACTGGACGTTCCATTCCAATATCCTCGCTGACTTTACATCGTTACAATAATTATAATATATTGTATTCAGTAAGTGATGTACGGCGATAACAAAAACAATAAGCCATTAAAGGGATGAACGAAAATGTAGTGACATGCATCTTTTTCCAATCTTCAAATAGTTTTTTTTTGTAATTTCTGTAATAGTTACATGAAATCCGGTTCATAGGGCCACAAGTACGTATAACTACAGCGCGGTGTTAGGGCTTGGTATATTAAGACAAATTCCGTTGCATTATTTCTTATCCATGGTTTAACGGGTTATTAGTATTTCGTTGTGTTAGGTACTCACTGTATTACAATTTTACACATAGGTTTAGAATAACCAAACCATATTATGGATCAGTGAAAATTGATAAAAAACTTGTATACATTTCTACGAAAAGTGTAAGTATCCGCTTCCTTTGCGCTTGAGAGTGATATAAGTAGTGTTGGATACACTGAACTCTTATCGCAGTTCTAAAACTGCGATAACAGACTGCTTTTGGTCGAGTGAAGTCTAAACTTCGCTCGACCAAAAGGCAATATCTATAGTTGTTATCGATGTGAAATAACTTTAATGCACTTCTCCTGTCGCCAGTTAAAAGTACGTTCATTCTTAAGAATTTGTTTACGTTTATGAACTTAGCTTTAAATCTCTGCCATATGACCCTGGGCTGCTGGCTAATTTACTTTATTACGTAGCAACATAACTGTTTTAAAACAAGTTATCGAGTAATTTACAACGCGTAGGTATTCGTAAAATAAACGGCATGCTGCCGGACTGTGGTCGGATCATTTTGTTTGTCAATATTGAAGCATACATACAATGGCAATATGAATTTGCGGTCGAGCCACGATATTCACTCGTGTTTGCCAATGTGATATGAAAACGTAGTTTTTTTATCTAAAAACAAAATCGGCGATTAATATTCTACGTTTTTCAGACCCGAACCAGTACCCGTTTTTAAAATAAGATAACTGAGTATGAATAATAAAATGTAGGTTGCTTTGAGTGCCTATAAATCGGTGAAGCAAAATACGTATTACAAAGAGCAATAAAGTCTTATTAACATATTGTTGCACATCGAAGTAGAAACGAATTGATATTTAAAATGTACTCAAGATCAATCAAGTTTGTGTACGATTTCTGTGCGAAGTTTTTGCTTACTTACATTACACTGTATTATAACCCTACGAATAGGTAACACAAATGAAGACGCAAATATGAAAACAAGCGTGTAGACAATACAATCTGCAAAGTTTGTCTTTGAAAAAGTTCTTTCAAAACTGTAGGTCCCTTCGAATGAATGTTAAATCTATACCAAGTCCTATATCATAAAAGGGAAAGTTTGTGATATTGTACATATGTAAGTTTGTACGTTCAGTCAGGGGTATTAATATAATATGGAATCCCCTTGTTTTACCGACAAACGTTTCATGTACCTAATGAATGTTTCGCCGAATTTTCATTTCGAACTAGTTTTTATAGAGTCTACAAAAACTAGTTCGAATGGCATCGTAAAACAATCTTAGTCTACACCCCTATTTCTGCTCCTCTTTAGCGTTATCCCGGTTGCATCCCGAAAGATCCAACGATCTGTTCAGCGGTCTGCTCAGCTGCTTGAGCGGCTACCGCGAACCAAATGTTCGTGCAACTCTATCTCTATCGCAGTTGCTCAATCGAGATCGCGGTAGTCACTCCGATCCCAAAAACAAGAGCTTTTCAGATAGTATTGTCACCAGCTATAGGTAGACCGTTTAAAAAGTGGGTGCAGGGGTATGACGATAACTGAACGAGCGCGGCGTGCGGGTGCCGGGCTTTGCCTCCCGCACGTCACCCGCGCCCCGCTATCGTCGCGCCGCGCAGGCGAGGACTGAGTTAAGCAGTCGACCTATAATATAAGCAGAACTGTGAGAGGTCTAGGTGTCAATATCCACCAATCAAATTTATGATGATTAAATTATATGATCGGTTGATTTTTACCACTTGCCACGCCGCAGTGCTGCCGGCTGTTGACATACCGCATTCTGAAAAACTTTTATGGCCATTGGCGCCAGTAATTGCGGAAGTGATTGCTATCTGACCTGCCAACCGAGAAGGGAAACAAGATTATGTAAATTGTCCACGATTCAATCTAATCTACAATGTGGTGTTGGAAGTGGTTAGAAAGGATCAGTGAGACAGAAAATAATAATTGTAATGGGTTCTAGCAATAGTAAATGAAAAAAGACATTCGTTAAAAACTGGAGAGCAATAAATATAGAATATATGCTTCGCCACGATGACCGGATGAAAACAATAATAGCGGGAAAAAAAGAAGGAAAAGGGGAAGGACGAGGATATCTTACATGGTGCAAATAAAAGAAAAAAATAAGCGCTTCATCGTACTTATAGATAAATGAAAAGAAAGGCGGTATTTATGTAGAAGAAGCGTTGGATATAACTCCACCGACAAGAGCCTAGCTCTTAAATAAGAAGGAAGAATTCTGATCTAAGCTTTGTCACTTGTTATCATTTCATCCAATTCATGACTCTATATCATCTGTTATCATACACGTATGGTATTTGGCATGAGTAGTGCTAAATAATTATTTGCTGAAATCTATTTCCACTATTGAAATCGTGTTTCTGAAACGGTTTGAGGCTTCCCAATTAATTTCGCATAACGTGATGTTATATTAAATTGATTTCGCAAAGTGGTCCTGATAACTGAATTATAATTCAGTTGAGCAAAATGTTCATGCAGATAAAATGTTCAGATGCAGGTATTTGAATTTAAACCCATAGATGTCATTATAATGTCCATACATATAAGTTAAAGGTTATCAATTTGGGACGGTAAGGAAACTAAAACGCATGCCTTTTTATAATTTATTTGTGCCCCCAGAGTTATTAACCCTTTGAACGCCAAGAACCGCCGGCGTCGTGCAATGTCGTTCCCTTTAAGACGTCCGCTGTCAAAACAACCTTCTGTCTTTCATATAAGGTTCAAAGTAACTCTCTTATGGAAAAAAGGTTGGCGTATCAGTGACACTTTAGTACGTGACGAATGTCGTTCATGTTAATAATGCAGACAGAGCCACGAGATATACTATTGTCTAGCCCGAAAGTTTTACCAGTAAACTGGTGAAATATTTTTTTAATCGGATGATGGTGTTCAGTTGAAAGCCGCAAACTTACAACTTTACCTTTTTACTATAATATAGGTACTACCTGCGTGTGCGGCTTCACCACCTCCACCACCACCACCTACTACAAAAAATGCAGGTGAAACCGCGTAGAAAAATATAACGTATGTCCTTTTTAGGGTTCCGTACTCAAAGAGTAAAACGGGACCCTATTACTAAGACTCCACTGTCCGTCTGTATGTGTGTCTGTCTGTATGTCTGTCACCAAGCTGTATCTCAACAACCGTGATAGTAAGACAGTTTAAATTTTCACAGGTGATGTATTTCTGTTGCCGCTATAACAACAATTGGGTGAACTGCAAAAAATGTGTACATAGTTAAGAGCCTTAATCTAATCTACGCTTTAACTTTTTTCCATTGTGTAACGGCAATTACCCATACATTTTATGTGTTGAAGCATAGATTAGATTAAGGTCCTTAATTATATACAATTTTTTTGCAATCCACCCAAATAGTAAAAAACAGAAAAAATAAAAAAAAAAGCTTTTTTTTCCTTTTTTTTTTACAATCTTACACAAATTGGCTTAGTCCCAAACTAAGCAAAGATTGTACTATGGGTACTAGACGACGATAAACATACTTATATAGATAAATAAATACTTAAATACATAGAAAACATCCATGACTCAGGAACAAATATTTGTGCTCATCACACAAATAAATGCCGTTACTAGGATCCGGCTTCGTAGGCAGGGTCACTACCAACTAGGCTACAGGATGCTCCCATACAACAAACGTGATTTTTTTGCCGTTTTTATAGATAATGGTACGGAACCCTTCATGCGCGAGTCCGACTTGCACTTGGCCGGTTTTTTTTTGTATGACTTTCTTCAAGCCTTCACAGGAACCCTTTTGCTCGGCAACGTATGTCCAATATTTGTCCATTCGGAGGTCCATGCTATATATTAGTAAATTGTTTTCTATAGGAGTTCCGGAGATAAAACCATACATAAAAACTAAGAAAAATTAACTCCTTCTAATATTAGTATAGACTAGCTTACCTTATAGCCGCAAATTCTTTTGCGTGAAATTATTTATCATCAGCATTATACATTAATTTTGTATAAAGCAGTTAACGCCTGCTAACGATATTTATAAATTTCAAATTAAAGGAAAAATTGAAGAAGGAACTGATTGAAAGATTTAGGGGCTGAGACAGATTGTTCCGATAGTTCAGTTGGTTAGTAGCGACGGCCCATGTATGCCTGTGGTCGCCGGTTCGAATCCGGCTCGGAGCCTAAATTTTTCAATTTTTCCTTTAATTTGAAAATCATTATACATTTTAGAGCCATTCTCTTTTCGGTGGAATAATTTAGCTTCGAGTTAATTTTACATTTAACCTTTTCGACGCTAACGACGCATATATGCGAACTGCAGGTTCAACGCCAACGACTGATATATACTTCAAGAAGCCCAGCGCGATCGCAACCTTCTTGCATTGCCATAAAGTTTAACTCCGCACTAAATGTTTTGTTGATTTGGCGTGTGGTTCACAACTTTTCTCTTTGACGGAGCGTTGAAAAGGTAAATCCTTTATCAGGCAGAGGCGTTATATCGACCACATACAGACTGTCAAACATGTATCTTAATGTCAATAAAAAAGACTGACATTTGATTGTAATTTTTCAATTACCGGTCTGAAAAAGGATTAAGTGGTGGTACTTCCCGAGTTGGGCTGTTCCAACTATGAGTGTGAAACACTGTACATAAAAAATGTTTATAGTTTAAGAACATAATGGCGACTGGATTTTTGGTGCAAGAACTAAATTTAGTGTAATAAAGATTCCTCCCTTCATGTTTAAACATCATTTAGCATGCATAACTTAAAAACCTCTTTAATGTTTCACTAATACGTAATTCCAGCTCCAACTCACGTCCAAGAAAAACTACATACTTTTTATTCTTGAATCACATTAAAAGGCCTCGGCATTTTGGAATGTTGCTAAATCTTGCAAGACGTGCAGCAGGAAATGTTCTCTTTATCTTACACCATCCGCCTTCCGCGGCGTACCTTCCGCTCTCCATTCCGCCTCGCCGCCCCACACAACGGAACTGACAGGGGTTTATTCACAATAAAATATGTTTAGCTAATTTTGAATCGGCGTGCTCTGAATGCTCTAAGGCCTAGCTCTTTCGATCACGTTAAATGTTCGCTGAAATGGTTTGCTTAATAGAAATTAATGGGGACGTTTGCAATAGGAGTAGGAACCGAATATAAAATAAACCTCAATAATACAACAGCTTGAGAAGTGTAACCAAGCGTCAAATACCGTCGAACATAAAACGTTAATTTTAGAGATGTTCAATAGTGTTCATACCGCGGTCCACCTCAATAGGGGTGTAGACACTCAATAAAATAATCAACAATGTTGCATTTTCTCGAAAAAGTATTAAAAATGTAGTCAAATTGAGGAAAAACAACGCAAGTGGTTAAATAATCACAAAGTTATGTGTCCAAAGTTTTAAGAGGGGGGTATGTTCTGTCCCTTTTCCGCAAAATGCACCTTCATATGAAACGATTGTCATTTACTATGATGTCACGATCCCCTAGCGTTTTCTCTCTCTAGCAAGCAACATTAAAATGGTTGTAGCTTCGTAATTTTTTGAGATTTTTGAATGGGATTTTCGTCATAATTCTTTCTTTTGAAGTAATAATAAATTTTGAGTCTACACCCCTATTGCACGGACTGGTCGTGTGGACCCTAATGCAGTATTTAGCATTGTTTGCCCCTATTTCAAATGATAACGAATTCGCATGCAGTCTTTCCCCGCGTGAAATATTAAACACAAACAAAGCTGCGAGGAAACTAAGTGAAAGATACAAATTGATACACAGCGGGAACTCCATTTTTACAAGAGACAGGCGTCGCAGACTATTGTTTCCCTTGTGCAAATGCTTGGGGATTATCATCAATCACCAACTGCAAATTGCACATGGCCTTTCGGAATGCAACTGCCATTTGTGTGCCGCACGTAGAGATGGGCTGGCCGCTCGCTGATTGTTGAGAGCTAAGTGATTGGGGAGCGAGTTTTTTATTTGTTTTGATATCCAGGTTGAGTTGAAGCTTAAATAAGAGCTCAAAGTTATTTTTTACATTGGAACTTTGTATGACGGCAGCTCAACCTAGAAACAAAAATAAAGCAAATAAATACCACACACCAGTTGAAGCTTAAATAAGAGCTTAAAGTTTTTTTTTACATTGGAACTGTTCATTTGTATGACGGCAGCGCAACCTTGAAACAAAAATAAACCACCATGTTAATAAGCCATTTATTTAATTTTTTTTTTTAGTGCCTTTGTTTTTTTTCTGTTTAATTTTGTTAGATTTTAAACTGTGATGCACGCAGTGACTTCACCAGTTTGCCCAGACATAAGACCAGCGCTGGCCAATTAGGTGTGGCGGCACGTGAGAATTTTCACTGGACAACACGGAGCAAAAAAAGTGCAGTTTTTGGTGATTTTAGGCAAACCGAAGGGAATCGGCTTGTATGGGCGCTCCGCCAAGCTGAGTTGGGTCTATTTCGTTGCACTTTTATTGCATTTTGTGTTTTTGTTATTTTCCTTGCTGCTGCTGTTAATTTCTTTTCGTTCTTTTTTCCTTTCTATAAATATACAACCATTATCAGTTATTACTTTTTCATGGAGGCAAAGTTAGGTTTAGGTTACGTTTAAGGCGAAACGCTATCAAAGTAACCTTCATCCTTTTAAGTACCTATACAGATCATACAGATCTTGAACACCATCAGCGCTAGAAGTGGGAAACTTATTGGACATTTCATACGGCACGACAACTTCTTTAAAACCAGGAAAGGAAAAATAGAAGGAAGGAGAGGCAGGGGAAGACCAAAGCGCAGTTATATGGACCAAATAAAGGAAAAAGCTGGTGTCGTGTCGTATCAGCGAGTCAAGGAGATGGCGTACGACAGAGAGAAGTGGAAAATACTCCACCGACAAGAGGATAACTCTTACATTTAAAGAAGACAGATCATATTCGCTTTTTTGTAACAACGGCGTGGCGTTATATTGGTGTTTAGCATACGTTATCTTACATTAATACCTACTTATATATTTAAAATAACAAACAGGGTAATTGTATAGCTTTCCGAACGAGCGTTTGGGAGTATTAACAACCATTTTCACCTTCAAAAAATAACAGTTAACATTTTAGGACACGTTCCATAAGTTATGAGATATCTGCCGGGCACATCGTGTGACCTCTCGTAGTCTCGCGAGACGAATACAGGTTGAAGAGACTGCATTCATCCGCCGCATTGATTCGGATATGACTGTTTGTGTTCCTGGAACGCAATCGGGCACATCTCTAGCCGCTTAGGATTAGATAGCATTAGTTGAATCGAATTCCGTGCTAAGCGCTCTGCGGGGCTATGTGTTACGGTGAACGCACGACCGCGTCTTGTGCCGGTCTAATCGCCGGTGCAGCTGCATTGCATGTGACGAAACCTGCACAGTTGCGATTGTTTGCCCAGCAACCCTTAGTAAAGCATGTGGGTACAGTCAACTACTGATATATCTAAAGTTAGAACCTGTCGGATGTAATTACATGTACAAACACCTCACTCAAATACATGACATGACATGAACACACTCACATACAAAACGCTTTGATGGTTCCTTCATGTTTAAGGCAAAATATTTCGAATTTCATGTTAGTTTTGATCTAATAATAAAAAACTACATAGGTAATGACGTAATTACTGCAATATACTTAATAACAATGAGTAGAAATATATATCAACAAAAATGCGCCAATATATAGCGGGAAGTAATTAACGTGATTAAAATTAATAAGAACATGAAAATGTTTAAATTTAGGAAAATTTGCTCAAAAATTATTTTAATCAAAATTAATATGAAATTGTTTTCTATGTAGGTACTCTACCCATTAGGATTAGCTAATGATCAGAATAGTTGTAATAAAATGCATCAGTATTTAATTTATGCGAAGTGCCTTTGTAACAATAATTATATCTACCTATTAGAGAATCTCGTGTAGGTAGGTAACGTTAAAGTTAAGTACTAGCCATTTTATTCTGGTGGTTATTTTAATCATGCAATAAATAGTGTACTTTATGCCATAAACAAACATAGATTGCATATCAATTTGTTGAACACTTTTCAAGCACCAAATTTGTATTAAATATTTATTAATTTAAACTACATTGCATAGTAACAATGAACAGATACAAAATGCGAGCTTAGCACTATAAAACTTTCTCTACCACTCAACCTTTAGGCCAGATAGAGAATAATCAATGCTTGCGCGGGAAATGTGTACTTACCTTCATTTCTGTGTTATACCAACACAGAAATAAATGTAGTACTAAAATGTATGCATATCTCCACTGAAATTGACAAACATGCTCCTATACCTATGAACTGCATTAAACCAATATGAAATCTATTGCGCTGGAAAAGTTTCCAAGGATATATTTACCCGTATTTCATCCACTAAGGAAATGACCGAAATTAACAAATAAACTTGGTTTTAAGTTTGCCAATTTTCGTTGGTTTATGATTTCCTACCAAATCGGTGGAACTTCCACAACTGAGCTTGTTGGTGAGAGATAAATGTAACTTATTTTATCGGTTTCTCTCTCTCCCATTCCCAGTGCCCAGCTTGTATCGCCCTTCGCAATCGTTCGGTAACTTCGTCCAACAACAACCGTAAAAAGATACCCGACACGGCTGAATTAAGCAATTTCATAACGGTTTCAAGCGTTTAATTTGTCGAGCATTAATTAAGGCTTTGTAGTCGAATATTGTACAGTTGTCACTCTTTTATTACATGCATATAGACCAGGAGATGTTGAGACAATTTTTTTAAGTATTTGTACCAAGTATTTGTACCTCCAGGGGTCTTATTACGTAATGAAGAAAAGGAAAATGATGGTCATAGCGCGGGTACCGGCGGCCCAAACGCGTGGGCGTTAATCAATCGTGTCTGATACATTCCGATAGTCAATGAAAATAAAAGTAGGCGGTAGCATAATGCCATACTTCTCCGGTGTGACTTAGAGCCCGCCATACCGACGAAAACACATTAATAAATAAAAAACCAATTCAACCATTTGTACCAGACTAATTTTTGCATAGCTAATCATCGTCGAGTAGCCATTCATGTCTGTCTGTCTGTCACCAGGCTGTATCTCACTGATACCGTGATAGTTCCAGTTGACATTTTCACAGATGATGTATTTCTGTTGCCGCTATAACAGCAAAGACTAAAAACAGAATAAAATACATATTTCCGTCCGTCCGACTCGCACTTGACCGGTTTTTTTTTTTTTAAACGATTTGTACCAGTACACGGTGGTCTGGCTGGTATTCATAATTAAAAAATGCATGTATCATTTTTAAATATCGAATGCTAACATGTCATTGGTCGATAAATGTACTGTAATTAACTAGAAATAGATTCCGGATAGCTTACTTATTGTTTTCATTCCTTAAGGAAACTCGAATGTAAACCTAACTTACGTTTGCACGCGCACCCTTATCAGTGACTCATTAAGTAAGTGATCGGTCATTAGCGGCTATCTTTATAAGTTTGCGATAAAAGTGACTATTTATTACAATGGAGCTTCAAGAACCAGGTATGTTGTTTTGTTTTATCTACTTATTCTGACATGTTTGTTAAAAATACAGATATAAAAAGGGGTCTACGCCATGACCTAATTTAATTTAAAAATAAACTTTTAACTATGTTAGGAATCAATTGTAATGATAATTTATTCTGAATTAAGAAGACAAATGTGTCTAAACTGACAGCCATACACAATTGTCCGCTGCCTTTCAGCAGATTGTCTAGTTAGAAGCCTGCTACGCCTGCGTATAGGCCGAAGTGTAGTAATGCTAAGAAAATTTTACGAATATATTTATTGAATTAGTTCTTTTTTTCAGACGCGTAGTACATCAGATCCTTTTCAAGGGGGTTTATATTTGAACTATGGCTGTCGACCAGTGGTTCAGACACAGAAAAACACCGTCAAGTGTTATACAGCACTTACTAGGCATGATGCCGGATGCGGAAAACGTAGATACCGCCAACTTGGAAAACAGAATCATTTATATTTGCCAACGACTTGCTGTTTTTTGGAAATCTGCTTCTCGAAAAGAAGCACTGTTCTAAATAAACATTCTAAGTGGCTGGGTGAGAAAGAAAGTGTAAATTTACCGAAAATAACCATATTGAACCAAAATACGCCACATGATATTCCCGACCGCGAACCAACAACGTCGGAGCCCGCAACCGCTGCTGGCCGACCAAGAAAAGATTTCGCCACTTGCAGTAAGCAGTCACAACGCAAAAGGCTTAAAATGCTGGTTCAGGTTGATGCGTCAGCAGTCAGAAATCTGAGGAAAATGTCAGACCTCGGTACTAGTGAAGTTAAACCTGACGAAGCATGCTTGGATAAGATTTTTTGAGTATTTTTTGCACGTATCATACCGGCTCGATATAAAAAAATAGCAAGTGGGGTAAAATTACGAAGAAGTCGTAGGTAAAACAAAGAAAACGATTCAGAGTGAATTTCGAAATAAGTTGAGTCTAATCGTCAACAAACTACGTAGTGGCGGGAGTGGTACATCGGACGACGGCAATACGGCACGAAAGTTTTTTAGCAATTCTTCTCTTGCAGCTAAAATCACGGGAATAAAAAAATACCTCATCGATAGATGTGCCACTATTTGGAATTGTCTAAACTCGGGTTATAAAATTCATTCTTATATGTATAGAGATTTTGCTATAGATACCTACGGCTCGGCAGCTTGTTAAGGAATATAACTGTTATAATTTACCAGCTTCTGTGCACAAGGTCCTCATTCACGGAGCTGAAGTGATTGATCATATAATGGTTCTTTTTGGAGAGCTTTTAGAAGAAGCTGCCGAATCCACAAATAAAAATATTAAGTTGTTCAGGCTCAATATTTTTTTTATTTTTTTTATGAGCCTATTGTGTGTCCCACTGCTGGGCCAAAACCTCTCCCCGTGATCTCCATGCGTCCCTACTAGATGCCTCTTTCGCCCAATTGCTGAGGAATTCATCCAGGTCGTCCCGCCATCTCCATCTAGGTCGGCCCCGTCTGCGTTGCCCGTCATGTGGCACCCACTTGTTAGCTATGCTAGCCCACCTATCTGGATGCATGCGACAGACGTGACCGGCCCAGTCCCACTTGAGCCTGGCAGTTTTTACACCCACATCAGCTATGCGTGTTTTGGAGCGCAGTGTAGTGTTTCGGACCCGATCCGTCCTTTTGACACCTAGAATACTGCGCTCCATAGCGCGTTGGCAAACCTTCAATTTGGACTTCTAGCTTTCAGTGAGTGACCATGTTTGGGCACCGTAGGTTAGGACAGGTAAAATACACATGTCGACGAGATTCCGCTTTAGTGTCAGAGGAAGGTTGCCCTTCATTACCAGGATCATCGTCATGGACCAGTAGCTCTTCCAGGCGTTTTCGACCCGGCGTTCGACTTCCTTGTCTTGCCTGTTGCTGAAAGAGACTAGCTGGCCCAAGTAAATGTACTCGTCGACATAATGTATGATATACCCGTCAACCTCGACCCTACGTCTCGTGCTCTTGATCATCACCTGAGTCTTTGACCGATTCATTTTTGGTCCAATTTGAAGGCTTGCCAAGCTCAGGTCTTCGAGCATGAGCTGAAGTTCTGTTGCAGAAGAGGGGAAAAGAACAATTTCGTCGGCGAAGCGAAGGTTTGATAAACTCTTACCGCCGACGACTATTCCCCTCTCCTCCCAAGAAACTGCCAGGCTCTTGAAGACTTCTTCAAGCGTGCTCGTGAATAGTTTCGGAGACAGCCGGGTCACTCTGTTTCACACCTCGCTGTATGCGGAACGACGGACCGGATGACTGGAGTTTAACGTCTGCTGTGCTATTGTTGTAAATGGTGTTTATTAAACTAATATAAATGGGATCAATGTTTTGGTTTTGAAGAGCGGTAACTATGGCAGAATGAGTGATGTGCTCAATAATTACACCAGGAAAATGTTACGCAAACTAACAAACGAAGATCTTTTAAATTGTCTCTTGTTAAATTCAGATCCCTGATTACCGGTCTCAGAAAGCTCTCCAGGATGAAAACAATGTGCAATATCGCAATCCGTAATTAGTTTATTGCATGGTAAGTTAATAAAATACCATTTTCATTTATTAGTTTTAGATATAAATTTCATTTATTCAAGTAAATAATTTTAAGGCATCATTTTTTCACGTGTACACTACACGTGAAAAAATTCAATTCAATTCAATTCATATATTCAGGGACCAACATGGATCATTATTGTTAGTAATAAAATAATACTTAGCTTAATATTAGTAACTATAAAAATAATATAATAGCACACATAGTCAATTTAGAGCAATAATAATACAATTTAGGTCAGAATGAAATTTACATTAAAGGTAAGTAGATAAGTACAGTCAATTAAAATAATATGTATATGAGAAATTTAAATTAAAAATGTACAGGCTGTCAAGTTAAATAATTAATTACTCATTTAAATCACAAAATGTCAAATGTTAAATGTCAGCTTTGTAAATATTTAGCATCTTCTTATCTTTTGTGTTGTCATGTAAAATAATTTTTTGGTGTATTTTTTGATTAAATCGACATTAAATTATTATATTTTGACGAAAATTATTATATAATGTATTATTATTATTTGTTACTAGACATTGAAGTTGGATAAATTTCGCATACATTTTTGTTATATTTATATATATTTTTTTACATACATGAAACCTATAAATTTTTGTTTATGTTGATACTTTTGGAGATATCGAATTTTGACACTTTCTCCATACAAGCCAGACCACTGTGCAGTATGGCATTTGGATTTTTGGAAAACGTTCGATTAACGCCCATGCGTTTGGGCCGCCAGTACCAGCGCTATGACCATCATACGGCGAAGTACGTCGAATTTTTCTTTTCTTTATTACGTAACTAGCTGTTGCCCGCGACTTCGTCCGCGTATAACATGTTATCGTCTAAATGTTTGTTGAAAGAATGAATTAAAAAAAAACATTGAAATTAATTTTGTACCTAGTTTTTTAGAAAACAATCTAAAACCGAAGTTACAAATCTCTTGCTCTCTATACAAACTAAGAACCCTCTCTGAACCCTCATAGTAAACAGTCTGAAACCGTAGTTACAAATTTCTTACTTGAAAAATGTCTTGCTCTCCATACAAAGTTCGAACCCCCTTATAATTCCCTTTAGGGGATATATTAAAACAAGTGCGAGATGGACTCGCGCACGAAGCGTTCCGTACCATTATCTATAAAAACAGCAAAAAAATCACGTTTGTTGTATAGGAGCCCCCCTGAAAAAAATTAATATTTTGTTTTTAGTATTTGTTGTTATAGCGGCAACAGAAATACATAATCTGTGAAAATTTCAACTCTCTAGCTATCAAGGTTCTTGAGATACAGCCTGGACTACAGACAGACGGACGGACAGCGAAGTATCAGTAATAGGGTCCCGTTTTACTCTTTGAGTACGGAACCCTAAAAAATGCTAAAATAAGTTTTGTAGTCTAAACAGGCTAAGATCGAAGTTACAAATATCATACTTTAAAATTTTCTTGCTCTCCATTCAAACTTTGAACGCTTTTCAGGGAAAAATTAAAAATAAAACACTCGGTTTTTTTATTGTAATAGGTAAGTATTTTTTCTACAAACTATCAAGTCTCTAGCTAAAAAAAAGTGTTTCCCATACGAACCTTGCACCCCTTTTTAACCCCTTAAGGGGTAAAATTTTCCAAAACGCTGGCAGTAGGTATTTTTTTTTGTATTTTAATAAGTAGGTACTTAATCTTTCTACAGAGTTTTAAGTTTCTACCTAAAAAAAAAGTTTTCCTATACAAACATTGCACCTCTTAATCCCCGTCTTAGCGGGTGGAAATTTTCAAACCACTGAAAGTAATTTACCTATATATTAATTGTATTCTAATAAATAATCTTTCTACACAATTTCAAGTCTCTAGCTCAAAAAATAAATTTCCTCAATACAAATTTTTACCCGTTTTAATCACCCTTAGGGGTGGAATTTTCCAAAACGCTGAAAGTTCTTTATTTGTATTGTAATAAGTAATCTTTCAACAAAGGTTTGTTGCTTGCTAAAAAATATATTTACAAACGTTGCACCCCCTTATACACCCCTAAGGGGTGGAATTTTCTAAAACGCTGAAAGTATTTTATTTTATTTTATTAAGTAATCTTTTTCCAAAGCATTGAGATTGTACCTCTTTTTCATACCCTTAGGGGTGGGATTTTCCAAAACGCTGTTTTTTTATTTGTATTGTAATAAGTAATCTTTCTACAAACTTTTAAGCTTCCATCTCAAAAAGAAGTTTCGTCATTCATACAAACTTTGCAACCCTTTTTAACCCCCTAAGAGGCTGAATTTTCCAAAACGCTGACAGTTCTTTATTTGTATTCTAATAAGTAAGCTTTCTACAACGTATTGAGTTTCTTGCTAAAATAATAAAGTTTCCCCTATACAAAATTTGCACCCCTTGTTTACCCCCTTAGGGGCAGAATTTTCCTAAACGTTGAAAGTATTAAATTTGTATTCTAATAAGTAATATTTATACAAAATTTTAAGTCTCTAGCTCAAAAAATAAAGTTTCCCCCATACAAATTTTGCACCCCTATTTGACCCCTTTAGGGATAGAATTTCCAAAAATCCCTTCTTAACCGTTGCCTACGTTGTAAAAGGTATTTCTGGTGTAAATTTCAACTCTCTAGCCCCAGTAGTTTCGGCTGTGCGTTGATGAGTGAATGGGTGAGTCAGTCAGGACATAGGCATTTATATGTAGGTATAGATAGATAGAAGATGACGAAAATCCCATTCAAATATCTCAAAACCGATTTTAATGTCGCTTGTTAGAGTGAGAAAACGATCGGGGACTGTGACGTCAAGATCCTCGAGCGTCATAGTAAAAAACAATCGTTTCATATGAAAGTGCGTTTTGTGGAAAAGGGACAGAACATAAAACTTTGGAACTTAGTGATTACCTATACATATAACCTCTTGCGTTGATCTTTTCTCTATTATCCTTTTTTCGAGAAAATACATTATGATTATTTTATTTAGTGTCTACCTACAGCCGGGTCCGCTGCACCAATGTTTTCCATGTTTTTAAACATCTTACATGTTTTCCGTCAGGTTCGGCAAACAAATAGGGTTCTGTTTTAATTGGCAAAACATGTTTGACGTTTAAAAACCACGAAAACATAGCGCAGCGGACGCGGCTTTTGGGGAGTAGTTTCTATTCCTGAGCTATACCACGAACTTCGGAATTCGAAAATATTCGGGTATCTCTATTTCTATCGCACTAACAATACTCGAGTGACAGGGATGCAGATATACGAACTTCGAGCTTCGGTTTTCGTGGTAGCGCCGCAGGCACTATGGCAGAATGCGCAAAGAGCGCGTGCCATTGTCATTAAAAAAAAACAAATTCGTGTTAATTATATTGTTCAAATTTGTTGATACATTTTTTGAAAATACGCCATAATGCGACATTTGCGCATATAAGTTCTCATATCACAATCAAATACTTTTTTATGGTTTAACTTTTGGCATGTGTATCGTAAAGGTCTATCGTAGACTGGATTTAAATTATTAATAAGTGAAAGGTAAAGTAATTCCGCCATTTTGACGAAAATTTGACGTTTCTTATAGCTGACAGTTGGAGCAGCGTTTGATTTCAATAAAAATAAATGGAAAATTAAATGAAGTCGTATATTACGGAAAATTAATAAATTTTCGCAGTCGAATAAAAACTATCCTATGTTGCAGTTAGAATAATAATGTACCTATATAAAATGTTTCATATTTTTCCGTTCATGGTATGCTGAGAACATTCGTACCACACAAAGCTTAGTTTCAAACTGGCTGATTCCTTTTTTAATTTAGAGATTTATTATAAGTGGAGATTAGACCCCTGAAGGGTCGCCATACTTGGTACAATACAAATACCTTAAAAATTTGTGTCAGCATCTCCCGGTCTAATACCTACTACATACAAAATAAGTACATAAGTATATTCAAAACTAATATTCATTTTGTCATTCTAGGCAAAATAATGATGAAAATTCAACTCGTAAATACTAGGTAATATGCCAAAACAATGTAGGGTATAAAACGTTGTTTTATAACTAATGCGCGGAAGCGGGTGCAGTACGAATGCAGTAGGTACAGTCGCCATCTCTTACATCGGAGCAAACAAGCACGTCACAAACATCGGAACACACCTCTATTTTCAAGGGTGCATGTGGGTTCCTCCTTCAAGGATCTGGGTGTAATATTTGATACGCGTCTTTCTTTCCATGACCATATAAGGGATCTCGCCACCAGCTGTTCCCGTAGATTAGGTTTCGTTATGCGTAATGCTAGAGCTTTTCATGACCCAGTAGCTATAAAGTTACTGTATAATGCTCTGGTGCGAAGCAAGCTGGAAGCATCTGCGATAATATGGAACCCGTACGAATATACTTATATACTACTCTTGGAAAAGGTCCAAAAGACATTTATAAGATTTACATATAAAAAAATTATGGATTTTTTCCATGCATGTATCCCACAAAATTTCTTCTTGGAACGCTGACTTACCAGTCTTTGGAAGTGAGGCGCAATTTCAACCTACTCAATTTGTCGTGTTTTACGGGGAGAGTCAGATTGCCTAGCACTAGTGGAGCAATTTGTGAGGTTGCACGTTCCAGAAGTCCCACGAATGGCTCTTAGATATCGGATGCGCCCGTTTTTGGCAGTGCCTCCGGCTCGCACTGTGTCGCACGGGAACTCGCCGCACCTCCGTGCGCTGACGCAGCTGAATGCCCCGTTGGTGTCCACACCCGAGTGTGATCTGCTTGCGTGGCGATGGACGGCTGTGTGTAGGGAGTGCCTAAAGTTTTGCGAGATGAAGGATGATAGGCCCTCTAGTATTCGCAGTTGATTATTTTTATTGTATTGTTTAGTTCCTTTAATTTCATATTTCGTTTGACAGTGTATTCGATTTAAGTAAATCTGTAATGATGTTTAAATATATTTAAATAAAATAAATAAATGTGCCGATATTTTGAACACCTATAGTGTACCGATGTATGTGATTGCGACTGTACTGCAACCGCACATCCCCGCTGTAAGATATAAGGTACCTATATACTACTGCGCAATTGTAATATTGGCAGTAAATCAACATGTGAGAAAAGCTGTGCGACATCAGTAAACTCTCGTCAAATTACAAAATACTGCTTACCGATACCGCCCCGCCAAGTCAGGAAATCTCGTAATAATTATGTGTTGCATTGACAATTAAAGATAACGAGGTGTTTTGAAAGCCAACGAAAGTAATAAAACCAATAATAATTACTAACACCATTCCTTAGGCTTTAAGAAGCCAACAAAGGTACTTACTACTACACGCAGAACTTCAGAAAAGAAAAACAACATTGTATTTTACTATATGTCACTTAGGAAACATATTGTTGTACTATATGTATGTAACTAGTAGATAATTATCAAAAGTTATCCGTAAGTTCACCTTCATCCCGAACTGAAAATCATGTTTCAGATTATAGGTAGTAAATTTATTGGTAGGTATAATACTTAACGTCAAATACTTTGATCTTCGTATTTAATCTTATTTTGAAACACATAAACCAACTTCCACGTTCCGTTGCAGCAATCAGATGCTTAAACTGTACGCCCTTTACTTAAATTTGCAGTTCATTCGAGTCTTCTTTAATTACAATTCCTTATTCAGAGTGGAGCAGGAGGGAGTTCCAAAACTATTCGAGACACTAAATCCGGCTGCCAGTACTGTAGTACTCGTATCTAAGTCTAAGAGCGCAACATGCATACCCATGTAAATTTCTAGGCGAGCAGGCCCTCGTTAATTTGAGTCTTGTCACGGGGCACATCCCTTTCTTGGTAGCGAGTCTGCCCGCCCGCTCCCCGGCTAAAGGCGTCTTTGCTCGAAATTGCCTGCTTTATCTTTAAACTATCGATCTGGGAAGGATAGAGGCAGTCCTTTAATCTAATAATTGAGAAGTTACCTAACATTGGTAAAGGATTGGTTTAAGATATGAAGTTAAAAACTAAAGAAAGTTTTATAATTTTTGTCAAATACAATTTCCACTTATCACTAATGCAATAGGCGGACTAGGTACAAGGAATTTGATTCGCGTACCATCTTTAATCTAAATTGCTGTTGACAATCGATTATACTAAGGGTTATCTTTCTTTGCAACGCTAACATGACGTTTGTGCCGCAGTATGACATATTTATTTACAGAGCTTTTCCGAGCTCATGTCACCGTTTGACATCATTCGAAAATTTTGCATGGCATATGACTAAGACAGTAGTACCAAAAGGTTTATTTCTTATCACAATCGAATATAGCCGACTTTGTCCGATTAGCTGTTACTACCAGCAAAAGATGAACAGGTTGACCTTGACGAATGTTATTGGCTGTTGTTATAGGTGACTTGAAAATATTAGGAGGTAACGTTTGCTTATAATAACGTCAATAACTTTGGACTAGCCTGCGAACTTTCCCGTCATCAATTGTCGTTTGACATATTTAATGACCAATAAGACTATTTATATGTAGCGCAGTACAAAACAGAAATTGTATTCATAATACTTTTTAATATCTACTATAAGCACCATTACTTTCGGACACAGCTTGGAGGCGGGCCGGCATCGATTCTACTATCCGACTGCAAATGTCTGAATGACGCAACGATTCCCATACTTCGTGAAAATGTTACTTCAAGGCTTGTTTCGTTCTTTCTTGCTCATTTTCCCACATTTGCACCATGATGCCCCATACATTTTCGATTGGGTTTAAATCGGGAGATTTACTAGGCCAAGGAATTAAAATTGTGTCGGGATGTTGGTGAAACCAATTTTGGTGACCCTTGAACGAAGTAAATCATCATCATCATCATCATCATATCAGCCAAAAGATGTCCGCTGCTGGACATAGGCCTCCACCAAAGAGTGCCACAATGGCCGGTCCTGCGCCACCCGCATCCAGTGGACTCCCGCGCCCTTTACCAGGTCATCAGTCCACCTTGTGGGGGACCTACCAACGCCGCGCCACTCGAGAACCTTTCCGCCCCAACGGCCATTGGTTCAATGTGCCCCTGATGTGACTGTCCAGTTAGGTAGGTCCAACTTTGAGAAAGAGGTCAATCCGACTCGGCTGAACGAAGAACACACACACACACTCACACACGCACACACACACGCACGCACGCACGCACGCACGCACGCACGCACGCACGCACGCACGCACGCACGCACGCACGCACGCACGCACGCACACGCACACGCACACGCACACGCACACGCGCACGCGCACACGCGCACACGCGCACACGCACACACGCACACACACATTTTGGTTTTTTTTATATTTTTGATAGACCAACCAGCGGTCATTTCACACAACGCACACGTCACAGAGCGCGGAGCGGATCTGAGTGCACATATTTGTTGTGAATTTAGTACAAGCATTTTAACTATCATTGTTATCTAGTTCCACCCAGTTTGAGCGAGTGGAGTTAGTAATCGCCCGTCGCAACCAAACACTCTTATATCTCAGCGATTTTTCTAGCTCTAAAATCGCTTCTCGCTCAACATCGGCGGTAATACAGGTGCCTGAAATACCACTTTTTTTACTCACCCATATGCGACCAATACTATATATAAGCACGTGTCATAAATAAATTAACATTGAGGCACCTAGTGATAATTTGATAACAAGCTTACTTATTACGGTAACCCTTCCGCAACTCTATGCATTTATCAGTGTTAGTTCAGATAAGATTAAGGATAAGTCTTTTGGAATGAAGTTCATGCACTGAATGCGTGAATACACGAATGTCATTGTAATGACATAAATGTATTATTAAATAATTTGTAATTTACGCCACACTTGGCTGCACAGGGTGAGTTTACACCAGAGTTGTACGAGGCGGCGAGCGAGGAAAAAATGGACCAATTGGAAGCGATGCGCGATAGCATCCCGCAAAGCTATTGATATATTTTTCCTAACTCGCCACCTCGCAACCTCGCACAGTTCTGGTAGGTCCTGTTTCATTTCATTTATGTTACATACATGGATGGTAGGTACGTGACAGTGTCGTTCTTTACATGCCACAGGGATATTCCTCACTAAGTTTTCGTCGTTAATACTTAGTAAGTAGGTAAGATCGACTGAGACATTAAACAAATAGACACCCACTATCCTGAGGATGGCCCCAAAGGATGTAGCTCCCTTGAGATGGGCAGACCTAATAAGCGATGGCTGGATGTCGTGAAGGCCGACATGAGCGAAAACGGGCTCACAAAAGAAGACACCCTGGATCGTGCAAAGTGGAGGAAAGCGAGTAGGAAAGAGGACCCTGGCAAAGGCCAGGATAACGCTAGGCAGAATAAGAAGACACTACATCCCATTATAATTTTGGGTTACAGTAAATTGGCATTTGCTACCATTTGGAGCCTTACCCTAGAAATATTACAAACTACCGTGCACTCGTGATTGCACTAATGTATTGGCTCAAATCATTTGCAACAGTGTTCCTTACGCACTTTTACTAGAAAACCGTCAGCTCTTCGATTACTAGTTATAATGATACTAATGCTGAAATAACTACCGATTCTGTAAAATTCTATAATTGAGGAGCTAATATATATTCTTTAAACTCGAAACGCAAAAGCTTGAAAACCACTATCTTGAAATATCTTACAAAGTTGAGGAAAGCCTCGTTTCGACCATGGTTTTCTACTATTTTGCTGAACCGAATTGTTATGCATTGGTATTTATTAGACGCATAATTTCATGTTCTTTAATTTCCTACTGAGTAACTTTTCGCTCGGATGCACCGTATAGAAGCTACGGGTGAGAAACCAAAAAAAGTCTTTGAACAATAAAGTCCCTTCTTTTTCATGGTCTTAACTTATTTTAACAATATACTTACAATTGACTTATGACTACTATCCTTTTGAGACCTTGACAATTATCATGCAATTTATGAGTCTCTACCGCTTTCTGATCTTACACAGAGAAACAATTGTCTTTACAAGTTTTTCTTTGTTTTTAAGATAAGTTTGGTTTGGCTTTGTACAAATTATTAATTTATAGTCACATTTAGCTTGAGTCAATAAAGATGCACGGGTCAGTCTCGCACACTCTTGAGATGATAGCTGATAATTATTGATAACTAGCTGTTGCCCGAGACTTCGTGCGCGTATAACATGTCATCGTCTAAAAGTTTGTTTAAGGAATAAATTTAAAAAAAACATTGAAATTAGTTTTGTGCCTAGTCTTTTAGTAAACAGTCTAAAACCGATGTAACAAAACTCTTACTTTCAAAATGGACACACTTTGAACCCCCATAATAAACAGGCTGAAACCGTAGTTACAAATTTCTTACTTTAAAAATGTCTTGCTCTATACTATACAAACTTCGAACCCCGTTTTAACCTTCTTAGGCGATGAATAAAAAAAAACGCTGAAATAAGTTTTGTAGTATTTTAGCATGTTTGTTTTGTCTAAAACCGAAGTTACAAATCTTTAAAAATGTCTTGCTCTCCATACAAACTTTGAATGCCCTTATAATCCCCTTTGGGGAAAGAATTTCAAAAAACGCTGAAATAATTTTGGTAGTCTAAACAGGCTAAGATCGAAGTTACAAATCTCATATCTTAATTTTTTTTTATTATTTAATCTTTCTAAAAAGTTTTGAGATTCTAGCTCCAAAAAATCCCTTTTACCAACATTGCACCCCTTTTTCATCCCCTTAGGCGTGGAATTTTCCAAAACGCTAAAAATACTTTATTTGTTTCGTATTAATTGTATCGTAATAAGTAATATTTCTAAAAACTTTTAAGCTTCTATCTCAAAAAGGAGTTTTGCTCATACAAACATTGTAACTCTTTAGGGGTGAAATTTTTCAAAACGCTAAAAGTACGTTATTTGTATTATAATAAGTAATCTTTCTACAAAGTTTTAAGTCGCTTGTCTAAAAAATAAAGTTTTCCCCATACAAAATTTACACCCCTTTCTAACCCCCTAAGGGCAGAATTTTCCTAAACGTTGAAAGTACTTTATTTGTATTCTAATAAGTAATCGTTATACAAAGTTTTAAGTCTCTAGCTCAAAAAATCAAGTTTCCCCTATACAAACTTTGCACCCCTATTTAACCCCTTTAGGGGTACGATTTCCAAACATTACTTCTTATCCGTTGCCTACGTTGTAAAAGGTAGTTCTGGTGTAAATTTCAACTCTCTAGACCCAATAGTTTCGGCTGTGAGTTGATGAGTGAGTGAGTGAGTGAGTGAGTCAGTCAGGACATAGGCATTTATATTTTTGTTCCCATAAATATAATTATTATACTTTTTGCTGTCAATCCGTACTGTTTTTTAGGCTTCCATACTCAAAGAGTAAAACGGGACCCTATTACTAAGACTTCGCTGTCCGTCCGTCCGACCGTCCGTCCGTCTGTCTGTCACCAGGCTGTATCTCAAGAACCGTGATAGCTAGAGAGTTGACATTTTCACATAATATGTATTTCTGTTGCCGCTTTAAAAACAAATACTAAAAACAACATATTTTTTTTTTAAGGGGGGCTCCCGTACAACAAAGGTGATTTTTTTGCCGTTTTTATAGATAATGGTACGGAACCCTTCGTGCGCGAGTCCAACTCGCACTTGGCCGGTTTTTTTCTGTAGGTATCAATTTCTTCAAATGACTCGTCTTTAATATATAGATTAGGTACTCTTTCCGCTTGTCTTCCAAATAGGGGAGTAGACTCAAAATTTATTATTACTTCAAAAGAAAGAAGAAACGAAAAACCCGTTCAAATATCTCAAAAATTACGAAGCTACAACCGTTTTAATATCGCTTATTAGAGTGAGAAAACGATCGGGACCGTAACGTCACGATCCTCGAGCGTCATAGTACTCATAGTAAAAAACAATCGTTTCATATGAAGGTGCGTTTTGCGGAAAAGGGACAGAACATACCCCCTCTTAAAACTTATAACGTTAGTGACTACTTAAATAACCTATTGTGTTGTTTTTTTTTCCATTTGACTTCATTTTAAGTCCTTTTTATTTAGTGTCTACAGTGTTTATTTTATTTAGTGTCTACAGTAGCCGACATCCGTATTTTCTTTTAAACCACGAACTTCAGAATTCAAATTATTCGGGGATCTCTATCTCTATCGCACTAACATTACTCGAGTGAAAGGAATGCAGATATACGAACTTCGAGTTTTGGTTTGGCTGAATGCGCAAAGAGAGCGCGCGCATGCCATTAAAAAAAACATTTGTGTTACTTATATTGTTCGAATTTGTTGATACATTTAATGAAATTACGCTTTAATACGACATTTGCGCATATAAGTTCTCATATCAGAATCGATTAATTTCTTATGCTTTACCTCTTGGTATGCGTTTCGTGAAGGTCTATCGGAGACGAAATTTAAATTATTAATACGTGAAATTAAGGAAAAGCAATTCCGCCATTTTGACGTTTCACAAAGCTGACAGATGTGGCGGCGATATACTTTAAGAATAATAAATGAAAAATTAATGAAGTCGTATAGTTCGGAATAGTTATTTGTTCAACAAGAGAGCAAAGTAGATTTTTGCTGCGAGTGTTGATGTTTAATCCCGAGCAAGCGAAAGATTCTTTATTTGAATCACGAGCGTAGCGAGTGATTCAAAATTAGAATCTTGAGCGTAGTGAGGGACTCAAAGGCACGAGATGCAAATATCTTTGCTCTCGTGTGATACATACAACTTTTCACCTCAGCAGTGAGAACATCGTCACGTTAAAAAATATCTCGTTAGGCTTTTACGCACCTATAATATTCTGAATTTGTAATAGACCCCACACTATGATGTTGATGTGTCACCAGTGCTCGATATCAAAATTAAAAAGCTACTTTGACTCACGGAGTGAGCAAAATCGCATTTTGCTCACTGTTTTCACGCAGCAAAATATGCTTGTTCGAGCTGCTGAGGTGAAAAATTTATTAATTGTCGCAGTCGGATAAAAACTATCCTAAGTTGCAGCTAGAATAATAATGTAACTACAAAAAATGTTTCATATTTTTCCGTTCACGGGATGCTGAGAACATTCGTGACAATCCAAAGCTTAGTTTCAAACTGGCTGTTTCTAGAGATTTATTATAAGTGGAGATGATAACTGCAGTTTTCCACCGTAATTATGATTTATTTGATAACGTAATAAAATGATACAATATGTAGGTTTGATGTGAATACACTCGGTGGCGGTCGGATATGTACTAACTTAAAGGAATGAAATATATGCTACGTGAAGTAAAAAGCTGACGGGCGGAATGCAGACTTTTGTACAGACCGTACATGCTCCCGGGCGCGAGATGAAGAAAGATGAAACTTAAAAAAATATAATAAAACAAAGATCTTATAAAATTAAATTGCTTCACTGCTATTCACGCGCAGCGAATCGCAGGCCCACGATGGGTGACGTGGCCTTGTCCGATCCTTGTGGTCTTGATAAGTGAACTCCCGTATTGGTGGCGTGCTGTACATTGATTTTCGCCTTGTGTTGTGATTTTGAACTTTCGCGGTTTTCATCTCTAGCAACATATTGAATGTGGAAGTCCGCAGTTGCGTAGTTGGGGGGCGCGGAAGGAACCTGCGCCGAGCACCGAAGGCGTAAACGTCGCCATGCGTATACGATATAACTATCGCAGCGCTCAATAATAAGTATACAACAACGTACTGGTGTACATCATGCGATGATATTCGATCGGCTTGAACACCTTGTGTTTCGTTGGCCTTCATTTGATCAACTTGTCTTCCTATGTCCAAAATTCGCCTTTTTATTTCCATCTTTGTTGATTTTAACCGCAGTATAAACACGCTTTACACCATTTACTGGAAAACAATTCTACAATACTCTCAATTTCTGGTTGTGAATTATATTAGATGCCTATTTCTAACAATTTAGCAATGTTTTCAAGAGACGTTGAACCCTCGAAAATTTGGGGATTGGTTAAAACGGTTTAATATGCGATCAGTAGGTAAATAATAATTATTATCAAGATGCAAGATTTATCAATTAAGATGACTACGTGACTTATAATTTATTATATACCTATGATAATCATTACTCATTTTGACCTTTCTAGTAGTGAACTGTATTTTTAATAGTAGTTTATGCAATCGTTATATAATGGATGCTTTCTAAGTCGAGCTTCGTGGCCTAATTAAGGTACGAGACTTAAAAAGCTAATTTTATAACTATTTGTATACAATACTTTTTCTACGAGTCAACGGAAATAATAATTTATTAAACAAACTTGGTATCTATTGAAAATCGCCCTGCTGAAATGAAGCGCAGCAGCTTAGTATATTTGCGCGTTGATGTCTTCACAGTTATCTTATACAGCTCCTGGATTCATAAGATGACTGCTGGCGGTTAGCTTATGAAACCATACGAGTTCGTGACGAGCTCGTGGAGCTCCAGGATTAAAAAGTATGTGATCTTAGTTTCGTGTACGAAATCTTAATTCAAAGATTAAAGTCGACGAGTAGAAAAAGACTATAGTTTATCAAGACGTAATAACATTAAATATGATTAGATTAGATTAGATTCATTTCTTTCATAATAAGATTACATTGTATGATTCAGGTAATTCAATTAAAGATGTTTGAAAATAGTAATAACCAGTAAATATGTTTTTTTATATAACCAAGCCAATACCGAATTGGAGTAAAGAGACCCTACCGAATACCGGATGCTCCGCTTTTCACACACTGAGTTCACCACAGGGATAACCTTCACAGCAGCTAAAGTTGAGGTTTACGGTACTCTCCGTAAAAGTAACAGCAGCGCGTCATTGTTGTCATCAAATTAACAGTGTCGTAATACATCAATTTGCCGATATCTATTGACGAGCGCGGAGCTGAACGCGACGGTCGTGCGTGAGTTCTCAATTAGTACCACGAGATGTGCCGGCGCACGACTGGCTAGTATAATTGGGACAAAAGTTTGTTTTAAACTCATTGCTTTACACTGGTATACAATTATTCTGTGACAAAAGGTTAGTATTCCTGATACATCACAGTTTATTTTGTTTTTTTCCACTTAATTTAGTTTACTTCATTCATTCCACTTAATTTAGTTTACTTCATTCATTAAAGTGATGCATTTTTTACTCAACTCCCGAAATTAGTGTAGTGTTTTAGTGCCTATTGCCTATACAGGGTGTTTGGTCCATTGTTTGCAAAATTGAAACGGCAGGTAGGTTGGGTCATTTGCTATCTTATCCGGGCTCCACAAAAATGCTGCGCCCACGGATTACTTTTTTGGCTTTTTTAAATAAATTTTGATAAAATGCGTTTCAACTTAAATTAAAGAAAAGGAAGTAGTAGAGCCTACATTTTTTGAAATTGTAATGTGTAATGTTGTACGGATCTATCAAAGTCAACATTATTTCCAAACTAAATCTAGGTAGGTAGGTACTTATTTTTTTTATCAAGTTACAGATGTCAATGACTGTTTTTTTAGAGAATACCCCGATGGAAACATGCAGCGAATGTACAATGTACATTGCTGGGTTTAATGATGAATTCGAGCCTAAATTGAAAACTCGTCGCCGATAGTCTATGCGACAGACTGAGTGGTGCAGATTTTGCCCTACGTAAACTAAAACCCCGTATATGAAATAAAGCATTTAAGTTTACTCTTGCTCATTTTCATTCATTGGTGTCGTACGGTGTTATAATATGGGGAAACTTGAAAGATACCTACTCCAAAAACGATCACTACGTGACGCAAGGCAGTTGCTATAAGTATTAACATGAAGTGTAATAGTGTTTGTTACAAGTAATATTTTGCAGTTAAGACCAGGTTCCTTAAGTATAAATAAACAAATAAGAATAATATTGTCACAAAACAGCAGGAAATAGACCGGACAAGTGCGAGTCGGACTCGCCCACCGAAGGTCCCGTACAAATTTACTCCTACCTCGCTGATTGATTATTTATTACGTACTTTAAATAAAGACTATACGTTTTATGATAATATATTAACGGGCAAACAAATTCGTTCAAAGGGACGGCTACGAACAGTTTCCCATCGTATGGCCATAGCAGAAAAAACCCAAGCGTCATACGCCCCACATTATACGAGCCTCTGCATTTAAACGTCGATACAGACTTTTTGTTCAATAAGCCATTGTACTCTGTCTGCGAATATAGCCACCAGAAACCTGATAGGTACTTAATCACTATTAACATTAGGTATGTTATGTAAAATATTCTGGGATGTTAGCATTTTCCGATCCACTGCCAGAGAAATCTAATATTTATGACACTATTGTTCTGAAATTAAAAATGTAGGTAAGTACCTACATTTTTTATCATCATCAACTTTTAAGAGCTTGGCTCTTGTCGGTGGAGTAGGCACCAGTTCTCTCGGTCCTAATTTCTTTTGGTCCCGGTAAGACAAGACATTTGCTTTTAGTTTTAGTTGTTGTACAAAACGTATCCTGGGTCAATCTCTACCCTTTGATCCTTCTATCTTACCTTATATAATATTTCTAAAGAAAATGTGGTGTCTTATCAAGTGACCTATCATTTTGCCTCGTTTATTTTCAATAGTCTTCAGCAAGTTTCTTTTTTCTCCCACTTTAACAACACTTCTTCATTTGTCTTTCTGTCTATCTAACTTATATACTCTCTTTCTTTCTCCTCCTCTCCTCTTTCTTACTTAATTTACACTTTATTTTTAAATATTCTGTTTGGTTTTTGACGACCATACTTAATAATGATTTCATGTAAATTCACATACCTAATGTTCTTATTTACAATGTAATCTTATTCTGAAATAAATGCATATGAATCAGAATCTATTAAATATAGCATATTTTGATAAAATGTTGTCAAATGTATACATATTTTTGTATCACGTCGGCGACGAACAAACAGAAAACATAAATAAATGACCAAAGTTAACGAAATCATTGCGAAATTTCAACCATTTTTACATATAGAGTGTAACACAAGTGACTCATGAAGCCATATTTGTTCGGCGATTATCTTTTTTGACGCGATTATAATTATGGGTTTCAATTAAGACACGATGTTAACAGAACGCATCAGTTATTATCATGACAAAGAAATCACCATTTCTAGTACAAAAGCAAACAAACCCCAAACTTCATACAAAGTGACTAAATGCACATTATATGTGTAGTGAGTGGTGTTTTGTTCATGATCGTCAGTCATGGTCATGGCATGCGAATAGTTCCTACTTTTATCTGTCAAAAAGAATTAGTTTATCGGCAAGTTGATTTTTATTGTTATCGCACGATTGTGATTATTAAATTGAAGCTAATCAATAGTGGAAGAAGTCAATACTTACCTATAATTAAAACTGAATTTAACTAACAAGATTATTATCATTATTACCTTTGTGTAGGTAGGTACCTTATAAGTAATACAATATATTTACCTATGGCTAGACTAATCGTGAAGTTTTTCGACAACAAACCACCCGAATTCAAGCATATTTGTAATCATGTTATTAAACCACTTACCCAAATTGAAAATTAGGATAAAAATAACAAGGTGGCTGGTAATATAGATAGCAAATTTTACAAATTTGAATAAAATGTACGGGACTGTAACGATTTAGTAATCTTTATAAAAATACTAGGTAGATAAAGTAAAAATTTAAGTAATTTATTCTTCCATTTAGGCATATTACATGCACCTGGTCTATACGAATGTCGAATAACTAGGTACCACCGGTTCGGAAATAAACCTCTGCCACGTGAAGAACCGAAGTTAAAAACTCTGCGAGATAATCATTTGTTATGTCCCTACGCTAAATACGAATGAATGTAGGTATAATGACCAATAACAATATAGTTTTTCCGAGAGTCCATACAAATAATTGTGTAGTTTATGTGCAGGTTAAATGCTTGTTTCAGTTTAATCAAGTCAGGTCTAAGTTTTAATTTGACTAAGTGTAAAGTTTATCCAACATCAGCCCATACAATACCGGCGCTTAATTTAACCTAAGTAATCGGGCCTTGTATCTACACACATAGGTACATATTATATGTCAATATTTTGAAAGCGAAAATGCTGATATCTAACCGGCAAATATGATACTAGTGTTGGCTAAGCTAATAATGTCAAAGATCACTAGCGCTTTTCTGAGCTGTCTGATAAATAATGAGTTAAAATTAAGTAAAATTTCACATTGTTATTCGGTACGTCAGTTGCAGAGCTGGGCTGTGACCGATAACAACGATAGTAACGCATAGTAACTTTATTTATCGCCATATACAACATAAGACACAACACAACACATTAAAAAAACAGCTATCGCTATCTCCCTTGCTCTTGTAACTGACAGTATATTATCTATTTACAACAAAAAAAAAATCTTGTCGACTATTATCAACTCAGATACAAAAACAAAAACAAAACAGTATCCTACTAATTAATATTACAAATAAGAATGATATGATGTTTGAATTTCAGTTACTTTATCAAACAAAAACGACTGAATAGGTTTGAATGAAATTTGGCACATAGTAGGTACTATACTTGTTTACTTCATACTTTTTATCTCGAAAATTAAAATGAGGAGAGAAGTAAAGTTGGTGGGAGTATCCGCAGACGAAGTTGCAGTACATACAAAGCTACATTAGAGATATCAATTAGGTACGATAAATTATTTGTTGAGTAGCGTAACAATCATATAACATTACAGAAATAATTATGTACTAGCCATACCACGAGTAACACGTATTGTGGGTCATCCAGACACATGTTTGTATTAGCAGTTCAACGTCTCATTATATATTAGATAACGACAATGTTCTCGTTTACACATACCCACTGACTTTTGATCTTATCGAGACACACCCGCATAATAATTTACGTCATTCAATTAATTAACGAAGTTATCTGTAGCATGTATTGACAAAGTATTGAAAAAAATACGGGCTTCGCCGCTATCATTAGATATAAGTCGACAGTTAGGTACAATTCCGTGACGCTTTTAAATCCTGCATCTTAATCCCAGTATTTCGTAAAAAAACTTAAATCCTATAATGAGTAAGAAGTTAAAGTGCGGCGGAGGAAAACAAAGCTTGTTCTTGTAATATACCAGCCCAGCCTAATCAATTTATTTCACTAAGTATTATTACCGCTGATTTTAGCTTCATGCTGATTCAGGAGCAAACGAAATGATACAATATTTATTCCCGATCGATCGAAAAAGAAAGACTTGATTATTTTTATGATGGGTAATTTTTATTATTGCAGGCACAATTTGTACTCAAAAGTTTTAAGAAGCGAATAAGTAAGAAAATATGACAACAGAAAATAAATCATTGGTGATGTCTCAACGTATCGAGAAAAGAGTGAAGAAAATACCACCGGACGGAGGTTGGGGATGGATGGTCCTACTGGGTGTGGCGGTGTGTAATGTGAGTACCTACTGGGTTATTTATCTAGCTCATGTTAGTAATATATGTACAGGCATAAAAAATTCTAAACTCTGTTTCACGACTAACTAAAAAAACTTTTTTTTTTTCAAACTGAAAGTAGCCTATAGCCGGAGCATAATTTCGAATCGATATTCGATATCGATATTGATACCTGATTCATCAAAATCGGTTCAGTATCTTAAACGCTACAGTGGAACACAAGTAAATAGAAGCATAGACTGCTAAAATTTTATCCCTTCCTTTCGCCTCTGCCGTAGACGGCAACAAGTGATTGTTAGGATGTTTGTTATTTAGCTACAAAAACAAATGAAAATTCGGGTGATACGGGAGTTCAGAGTTCACGAGGATAAATTCTAGTCATCAATATTTGTTGCTTCAATCAATACGTTCTCTTCCGAGCCCTCCCAGCAATAAACGCATTACAAAATTATTGTTTCCGGCTTAATTTTGTGAAATTACACATTGAAATAAAAAAAAACACCAAAACTTCATGCTTCCATATGAAAATAAGAACTTTATGAGATTTCGTTTTCAATGTTCATGATTGGCACTTTAAAATATTTTTAAATATTTAAAATATTTTTTTGGAAAATATGATTAAATAATAGGGTGTGCTTTTCTTACAAACAGACATATCAAAATAACAAATCTGATAAAAACAAGTGTATTTTAACAGCATTTTTTTCTTTAAGTGATTAGTTTTATGAACGTTTGTGATTTAGACCATTAAACAATTTTAATGCTGAATGTATTTTTAATACGGGAAACCATAGCACTTCAGCTACTATAATAATCAGCACGATAACTCAACTGTTTGTTTACTATTTATACACCTATAAATATTTGTATTAACAACAGATGTCGTCTAATTCCATTATTTACTAACAATTCACTGCCAGTACAGCAAATCTTATATTTATGTAGGTAAAATTATATCGTCAATAAGAAAAAAGAATGTATGTTCAAAAACGTCAATACAGGGGACCGATTTTTGACTTACGAGCTCTTGAAAATTAAATAAAAGTGAAAATGATTGTAGTGTCAAAATTGCAGGCACTTACTTTCTACCGATAGATTTGAATACGAGTAGTCAATACCACTCGTTTTTATATTTTCTATGGCTATTTCAAAAAAGCATTTCATAATTTTTAACTGTTTTCGAGTGAAAGAGTCGAGCGCTCGAAAGTCAAAAATCGGTCCCCTGAACGGAACAGAAGCCTCGAAAATAGATTGTCGTCGTGTAGTGATCGGAAACAAAAATAAACGATATCAATATTAACAAAACAGACAATACTTTTTGATTCGTTTTCAGGCAACAAAAGGCTCATAAGTATCTAGGTACCTACGTAATATATAACTAACACACATACAATTTTTTTCTTAAAAACTGCACACTATGCTTGCGACGATGTAGGTGTACGACCCAACTGTACGTATTACAGTTGGGTTACTATTTTACATTACCTATTCGATTTCAAGGGAAAAAATAATAAAAAATGTAAATATATTCGTTATAGTATTATCTAGCTCGCATGCTATCTTAAACATAATTTGCTGCTCGTAAATATTTGTATTAGGCTAAGGTCAAATGTGAGCAAAACATAAATCCATTTTTTTATACTATTTAGCATACAGCCTGCCTGATGACAAGCGCATTGCCGTGATTTGAGGATTCATTGTGTTGACTGACAGCCAGAGCCAAATTCAGGTCCCTCACTCAGACCACAGAGCATGCTGGGGAGCTCAGGGAACCTTCCTTACTACCAGAAACAACAACACATAACTTTTCACAGAGCAAGCTACGGCCATCTTTCAAGTGGAGAACTTCCCGAGTGGGCTGCTCCAAATATGCTCGACATGTAGCTATACCTTGCTTCTTCAAAATAAAGCGAAAGAAATAAATTTAATATATAGCGGACAAGGTCTAATCAAGAACTATCGCCGTCTCGGGTAGTCGAGGCCACAGGGTTCAAATTCTTACCACCTACAAACTTTTTTGGTGTGTGGACACCCCCCACAGACGCATTAAAATTTGTCATAGAAAGTTACAATTTTGATATCTTAAAGAGTTATTTAAAGGACTGCAATGCATTTACAAAATATTTATTAAAAATCGCGATAGCCGAAGACAATATATCACTGCGTAAATTGACTTAGCGCAAGTTAAAGAAACCCTCAAAGGATTAATAACATATTTGTAATCCACTTGTGGGACTTGTCCTCATTGTTGCCTGATAACCTTAAAAGGATACTGTTATTGTCTTTCCGTCGGCCGCGATAATGGCGAGATTCATTTGTTTTCATGACTTATTGAACAGCTATGAAAATAACAGGATATTTTTCACCGTTTATCTCGCTATCGACGGAGTTGACCACCCCGAAGGCCGCTGTGTTTACATTAGAACATACTTAATAGATATTATAATCTTTTTATCGGTACCTGATATCGGGGTTATAAATTATAACGATAACTAATAGGATCGTCCTAATATCTAGCTAGTTTGCATAATGTCGGTACCGACAACTTTGGATTTTCAAATATGTATTATTTATTACTATATTTTTATTGTCGTTAGGTTTTTTAGTAGACAAAAATTAGTATAAAAACCGGCCAAGTGCGAGTTGGACACGCGCACGAAGGGTTCCGTACCATTATCTATAAAAACGGCAAAAAATCACGTTTGTTGTAGGCGAGCCCCCTGTAGCCTAGTTGGTAGTGAAGCCGGAGGTCCCGGGTTGGAATCCCGGTAAGGGCATTTATTTGTGTGATGAGCACACATAATTTGTTCCTGAGTCATGGATGTTTTCTATGTATTGAAGTATTCAATCATCTATATACGTATGTTTATCGTCGTCTAGTACCCATAGTTCAAGCTTAGCTTAGTTTGGGACAAGGTCGATTTGTGTAAGATTGTAAAACAAAAATAGTTATTTGTTCAACAAGAGAGTAAAGTAGATTTTTGCTGCGAGTGTTGATGTTGAGTCCCGAGCAAGCGAAAAATTCTATATTTGAATCACGAGCGTAGCGAGTGATTCAAAATTAGAATCTTGAGCGTAGTGAGGGACTCAAAGGCACGAGATGCAAATATCTTTGCTCTCGTGTGATACATACAACTTTTCACCTCAGCAGTGAGAACCTCGTCACGTTAAAAAATATATCGCTAGGCTTTTACGCACTTATAATATTCTGAATTTGTAATAGAGCACTGGTGACACATCATAGTGTTACCTACGTTATGTAAGTACGTAGATGTCGATTGAAGCCCACACTATGATGTGTCACCAGTGCTCGATATCAAAATTAAAAAACTACTTTGACTCACGGAGTGAGCAAAATCGCATTTTGCTCACTGTGTTCACGCAGCAAAATATGCTTGTTCGAGCTGCTGAGGTGAAAAAATAATTACAAACGGTCTGTTTGTTGTCGTGTAGCTAATTACAAAACTTAAACGAAAATACAATCAATTAATAATACTCATATTTATTATCAGGATATCGCTCGCTGTAAGGCGTGACAAGACGGGAGGTATACAGCGTGTATATTTAATATAACCGCATATTGTAGCCAGACGTAGATTTTAGTGTTATAATCTGATATTTGTAACATAGTCATAGTCGTAGTCATAGTCAAAATCATTTATTCCATTGACATACAATATGCACTAGAATATGTCTTAAAACTAGGCAGGTTTAGGTTTACATTTTATCAATTTGAGATTCGTAACATTTTGTAATTTGTATTTCAGAGATAAATAGATAAAATTTTATAATTTAAATTCTATGTCATAGTACTCATTTATATTATACAGTGCATTTTCAGATAAAATTTGTTTGAGGTATAATTTATATTGAATGTCATTTAGTATGGTAACAGAGTCAGAGGCTCTAGTATAAGTTTTATCGAAACATATACGTTTTCGAACGCGTTTGCGTTTAGTTTCAATGTGTAAGGCAACGCGTAGTTCCTAATAGTTACCACCAGAGGCGCTGTTCGCGTTGCCATATAAATTGAGACTAAACGCAAACGCGTTCGAAAACGTATTGCATGGATAAAACTTATACTAGAGCCTCTGGTGGTTATATGATTTGGCTAGGCGTACATTTGGAAGGCAGAGTTTATGTCTATTTCGTGTGGGGTAATTATGAATATATAATAATCTTTTCTTACTGCCGCTTAGGTGCTTGCGAGCATATAATCGGTTTTAATATATAAATAAGGAGTAAAATGTCATTATACCACTTTCTCTAAAAATACTTCGGCAGGTTTCTCGCGCAGGAACACTATAAATATTTCTGACTGCCCTTTTTTGCAATATAAAAACTCTAGACCCCGTTGCTGCATAACCCCATATTATCAGTGCTCCGTAAGACATTAGGGAATGAAAGTATGCGTAATAGAGAGACTTACTAGCTTGGACACCGCACATTACCCTAATTATTCGTATAGAGAATGCCGCTCTTGTAAGTTTTTTACACAAATTATCAATATGCGATCAATGTGCGAACAATTATTAATTTAGCGTTAACTGCCATGGCGTAATTAATTTTTGAAATTTTTTTGAGCAGCAATGTACGGCGTACACTCATTTGACAAATGGAAGGAGCTGGTCACTTGTGACAGTTGTGATGTCACATCAGTAAGACAAATTAGTGATCCATTGCGAGCTGAATTATTTAATATGGAAAAAAAGTTCGCTTTTTTAAATAATTTATCCATAAATATATTAATAAGTGCCTATTCTATAACTCCCCAAAGTTTGCAGTTATATCAGATACTTATACACGCTGAATGTAACTACTTGTATTCGGCGATTCGAATAGCGCCTTGCTTGTTCAGTTGGCTAAAGCTATCAACCCGGTTTAGTGGAAAGTCAAATCCGTCACAGGTTCAAATCCTGCTGGGGATTATGAATGTTTATTATTCTCCCTTTAAATTTTGCTGTTGGTATTCTGTCCAGTTAGCCAGGAGACTACAGTGCCAGAATTTGATACAAAATTGACTGTACTAAGTAACTAACTAAATTCAGTAAATAACAAAATTGACTGTAAGTGTGTAAGTTGTATTCCTGGCAAGGAATACAACATAAGTTCTACAATATGAAAAAAAAAAATGTTTTAAAAAGTGATACAGGAGACGTACACTGTACCTTAGCCAAGAAAGTGACGCACCAATCTTAAATTTTAATATCTGAGAGTCGAAAAGTGGTAAACCATTTTCTTGGCAAACTTTACCAACCAAAACGAGCTAAAAGGAAAAGTTCATTGGACTGAATAATAGAAATTAAAAAAAATTTAACACACACAAATAAAAATATTATAGGTAGGTATGCGCTTAAATGATTATGTATGTACTACAAAAACTACGCATACAAGTAATTTTTTAGATAACTTAAATAGTATTTTCATAGAGCCTACGAGCCCGCATGAGATATTTAAAGAAATAATGTCGCTACGCAATACCAAAGCAGCAGGATATGATCAGATATTTATTTTAGGACAGAGGTCCTAAAAGCTGTTGCAAGCTACATAGCGAATCCATTATCGCACATAATAAACCTTTCTTTAGAACAAGGCCTTTTCCCAAAAAACCAAAAGTTTTCAGTTGTTAAGCCATTGTATAAAAAGGGCAGTATCACCGATATCACTAATAACAGACCCGTCACATTAATACCGGTACTATCTTAGATTTTTGAGAAAATATTTTACCGTAGACTTAAAGTTTTTGGATAAAAACAACACGGTTTTAGAAAAAATAAATCCACTTCTCTAGCTGCTTTCAACCTTGTTAAAAATGTCCTAAATAGTATTAAGAACAAAAAGCCGATGGTAGCTCTGTTCTTGGACATAAGTAAAGCTTTTGACTATGTGAATCATAAAATACTGCTGGAAAAGCTACACAAATATGGCATTCGTGGCCCAGCACACAAATGGCTCCAGAGCTATTTATCCGAACGTGTTCAAGTTACTAAAATTACTAAACTGAATGAAACCAATAATACAATAGAAGATTTCAGGCAAAACAATTCAGGAGTACCACAAGGAAGCATACTGGGACCATGACTGTTCCTCTTATATATAAACGATTTGCTACTTGCAGTACATCATACAACAGTTTTATTTGCTGACGATACAACCATACTGGTGGAATGTAATGATTCGCAAACCTATGAAAGTGAAATCAGTTTAGCTTTAGCAGACACGGTAGAGTGGGTAACTAATAATAACTTAAAAATTAACACGGACAAAACAAGTTTTGTTCAGTTTCGTACTAAACAAAGTAAAGACATAAAGTTGAAGATCATTTATAACAATAAGAACATAAAAGAAGTTAATTACACAACTTTCTTAGGCATGGCAATAGATAAACATTGTGACTAGAAAAAACAAGTCGAAACAGTATGCAGTAAAATTAATAAATTTGTTTATGCGCTCAAAAAAATAAAACACATTTCGTCGCATAAAACCGCATTGCTTGTTTATCATAGTTACGTGAGCTCTGCACTAAGGTATGGACTAGTATTATGGGGAAACTCGACGGAGGTCCATAAAGCTTTCGTAGCACAAAAAAGGTGTCTAAGAGCTATATGGGGCATTCGTTCAATGGTTTCATGCAAACCAATATTTAAAGTGCATAAAATCCTAACACTTCCGTGCATGTACATTTTAGAGGCATGCAAATTTGTGAGAAATCACATGGAACTATTTTTGGCAAAAGACAATCGTAATAAACGTACTGCAACTCGCAAACCATTATGTTTACCAATGACAAAACTGACGATGTTTAGGAAGAATTCATTTTATATGGTAAGCCAAATTTACAACAATATACCGAAATCGATTGAAAAGTTACTAACAAAAAGTTTTATTACTGAACTGTACAAATGGCTAGCAAAATAATGTTTTTACTCTGTACAAGAATTTTATGAACATGATTATAAAATTGATTGACGTGTAACTACCTATTTATAATTTTATTGAGCTTAGTTTTTATAGGCCATGACATTATGCATTTATTCTATTTTTATTATTTTGTACTTTATTATGTTAATCTCGTTAATGTTTATTCTTCATGGTTATGGCATATGACATCGTTAATTTAATTTAATTTAATTGTATATATTTTTTTGTATTTTGTAATTTTGCATGTCACTGCGTGACGAGATAGATGATTCTATATACCGACATATATCTTCAATAACATCTTGTTGTACTCTATCTAAAGCGAATAAATAAATAAAAAGAAATAAAGAATGGTTCTATTTTAGACCAGTTACTTCAAGCACAATGCTGTCATATAATATATTCGTATCGCGCAACTTAACTTACACAACGTTTCATTTATTTTCAGATATTCAATCAATCAATGCTCTCACTGTTTAGTTTACTATACGGAGATCATTTAGAAGCCATGGGCCATAAAACATCAGGAGCAGCCGTTGTTCTCAGTACCATGTTGTTTGTCACCAACTTCGGGGGTCCCATAGCAGGCGCCATGTTGAAACTGACGTCACCTAGGATGGTGGCTGTCACTGGTGCATGCTTCTGCACCTCAGGAATATTTTTAAGCGGTTTCGCTACCAATATTTACCACTTGATCTTGACTTATGGAGTTTTATTGGGTAAGATTTGCTTTTTTCTATTGAATGAATCTCTTATAGTAGTTTTCTCAAACAGGCTCGGAAATGTATGCGTTAATGTCACGAAATGAAGACATGAAGTTCCTTGTTTATGGCTGCCTACATTACTTCTTGGCCTAGGCCAAGAAGTAATGTATGAAAACCCTAACTAAAAACATTATTGGCCGCTACTCTAACTTTTTAAATTTGCTTACTGATATTAAACAGGCAAAGGAAAAAATACATACCTACTGCCAACCACCAATACTTTTTTTTAATTGTTTTAGTTTTTTGTAAAAAAAAAATTGTTAGTTTTTTAAATTTTTTTTGTTATTTTTCGTTTATTTTTTAGTGTTGTTTATCGTTTTTAATGATTTAAAAAAAAATCTTTTCTTTTCTTGATGTTTGTCTTTTATGTTATTTTTAAGTTTTTTTTTATCTATTTTTCCTTTTTGTTTTACTTTTTTTAATGTTTTTTTTTTCTTTTTTTTTCTTTTTTTCCTTTTTTTTTGTTTTTTTTAAATGTTTTTTTTAATGTTTTTTTTGTTTTTTCCTTTTTTTTGTTAGTTTTTTTTTTTGTTTTTTGTCATTTTTTAGGGCGTTTTTTTGTTTTTTTTTTTCCTTTTTTTTTGTTTTTTTTTGTTTTTTGTGTTTTTTTTTTTCTCGTTTTTGTTTTTTTCCTTTCTTTTTGTTTTAATGTTTTTTGTTTGTTTTTATTTTTTTTTGTCCATTTTTTGTTTTTTTCCTTTTTTTTTGTTTTTTGTCATTTTTTTGGGCGTTTTTTTTTGTTTTTTTAGTTGTTTATTTTTTTTATTTTTTTCCTTTTTGTTTTACTATTTTGTAATGTTTTTTTAATATTATTCTTTTTTTATGTTTTTTTTTCTTTTTTAGATTTTTTCATCTAGAATCTTTCTCACTTTAGTGAGGTGAAAAGGATTCTATTTTTAAACCACTCACATTCGCTAGCTCTTGTTTCAATTCCACACTCGCGGTTAAATTATAACTGCACCCTTGTATAACAAATAACTATTTATTATTTCCTCACATCGTTTGAGAAAAGCACTATACAAGCCTCGGCCGGAACAGGGATTACTTCACGGCCTTTGCAGTAATGTACTATTATGTGACTGTACATAATGCCTAATTATGTACAGTTACATACACTAATTTATCTATCCACATATCATAAGCCTCCATGATGCATTCAGGAGCCGCTAATTATGACCGGCATCGCGGCGTTCTTTTCTGGCAGCTGTCATAGTTTTTTTTTAATTCATAGACAAACTAGAGTGCGACATTTGTCAAATTTGTATGCAAATTGACAATTTATTTCAAACTAAACGTCATCTCGACTAATATTAGAAAGAGTTTTTTAAATCAAATTTCTTTGTTTTTCAGAGACGTTCGAAATTTGATTGAAATAATATTATCGAAATCGATGTTATTATTTAGAAATAATAACATTTTCACTGATAAGAAATTTGTTCTAACAAATAGTCTATTTTTATGGTGGTCATAATGTGCGGTTCTTGGACGCATCATGGAGGGTTTATGATATTTGGATAGATAAATTATTCAAAAGTATTGAGGGTTCTCGCACTTTTCAACCTACCATGCAACTAGCCGTAGCTTGAACGGAACTGCAGGTTTCTGTTGGTTGGTTGAGAAGTGAAAACATGAAATAAGTACAGTCGGATAACCATTTACCTGATCGTCGTGAAAATAAAAACATCTTGACTTTGTTCGCGCGTACGTACCAATATATGATTTTTATTTTGCAAGTAGGACGCAATAGCAATACAGACTTTACCTAGTTAAAATAAGTACCTCAACAAGAAAAAAAACCATAAACCGACTATTAACTAAATCGTTGGGAATGCTTCTTGTAGGAACTGTGTCATCTAGTAGCAAGCGTGATTCAATAACAATGACAGTATGAAACACTAGGAAGGGCACATACATACGGGAATGGTTTAAATATTCATTGTTGTTGTTCGGTCCCATAAAACAGGAGACATAATTTATTAGAAAAAAGATAGTTCATAAAAAACGGGTTTAAAATGTCAGCAAAATCCATCATTTAAAGAAAGTTCCAAGTAGTTGCAATGTGCTATAAAATGAGAGTTTTTAAAAGTGACCCAGGAGACCCAACTAGCGCTAGAAAAAAATTGATGTGCCTATTTTCCCTGTGACCACTTCAATTTATTCCTTAAATTTCATATCTAATTCCTCATAAGGAATTCGTGAGAAAAAATTACAAAGTACTTGTCAGCACAGTACAGTAGGTAACAATAAGTTATAAATAACTGTCATTAGTTCATTCCAGGCGCGGGCTTAGGGTTCGTCCAGAATTCGTCGTTCGTAGTCATAAACAGCTACTTCAAACTGAAGAAGTCCCAAGCAGTGGGTCTGGCTAACGTGGGCACAGGTGTGGGACAGACTTTAATGCCGCATTTAGTGCGATACCTGCTGGAAAATTACGGGTTCCAAGGCGCGTGCTTGCTGCTCTCCGGTTTGAGTTTGAATGGGGTAGGTAAACGTATTTGTTTTTGTTATTGTTAAAGTTTGACAATTTAAATATATGTATATGCTTTACCTACAGTTTTTAACACAAGTGTTTTTGCGTTTGTTTTATTTTAAAGAGTAATTATTGAAGGACTGCCCTTTCTACGAGTCTTGGGCAGACACTAATAGTAGGAAATATCACATTTACGAGAAAAAGAAGGCATTGGTCATCTGTTTTTGTACCTAGTAACTTATACTATTAATTGTATATACTATTAAAAAAAACGTGTGTGACAATCTATCTACAGATAGGTGTTATTTTGTTTTTGTTTATTTTAGATTGGCGGAACGCTTCTTATACAACCGGTCGAATGGCACATGAAAAAAGTCGAAGAAGACGTTATTATAGACGAGAACTTGCATTTATTACAAGCTAAACATAAAGATATTGTTATAAGGAAAGATTCTGTCACAAAAAAGGAAATTTACACGGGTCTCGGCCGCTCCACTGAATCATCTCTAGGGAAAGAAAAGCAAACGGACTCTGATCCGAAATACAATGGTCAAAAGAAGGCGAGTATAGCGAATGGTGTGAAATCCTTAAAAAACACTTTAAATGGTGAGTAATCGTCAAAATAATAGTCCTTTACACACCTAAGGCCGGAAAACCTAAGAATGTCTCACTTCCCAGATATTTGATGCCCGAGCCGTAGGCAAGGGCGTTAAATTTGTGATCTGAGACTATCTTTCTTACCGCCCATGGTGAGTTAAAACTGTTACGTCTTCCGCGGGCCAATGCTTCATATTACTACAATTTTATTGATATTATGATATCTTTTCAAAGTAATCATATAATTTTACGTACATTGGAAAGTAGTTGTTTAATGAGGCAGATAATACCTATTATTGAGTGGAATAATCCAAAGGTGCGCAAACAAACGAGTATATCAATCATATTATATGTCAATTAACAAGGCTCATTACTAAATGCTAGAGGAATATTTATCACGTTTGATTGATATTTAATATAAATCAAACGTGTGTGTCTTATACATATACGTTTGTACCAAAAGATAGTAGGTATTCAAAGAAAAAAAATATATAGAACAATATACAAACACTTATCAGACAATCTGTTATGTTTCTTTATCTCCGTGCCCTATAAGCTCCTTGAAAAATAATTCATCGTCGCGGTTCTTTCAGATTAAACAATAATATTTTATATTTTTTCTGTAATTTCCAGAGAATAACAATGAAGTCGCAGTAAAGAAGCCCAAAAAGGGTTTGGTTAAAAAGTTGTATGATTTATTCGACATTTCTCTCTTATCGAGCCCTCGTTTTCTAAATATCATTATCGGTACCGCTCTGGCGGTAACTTCGATACAAAACTTCAGTATGCTGTATCCATTTTTCCTACAGGTAATATTTTTATTAAGTACAAGGTCCCAATGTTTGACACCTCTATTCTAAGAATTGACACGCTTTTGCTATGAATTAAGATTGAAGGTGGTATTGGTTCGGTGTCAAACAGTGGGATATTTACATTAGCACTTTTGTTACTATAAAGCCAAAACAGTACCTTCTGTGGTATAATTGCATAAAATATTGATAATATGTCATAGTTAATGGTTTTCCCAATATTCTGTTTTTTTTTGTGGCAGAAAGTAGCTCAGATGAATAAACAGCAAACAGCGAACTGCATGTCTGCTGTCGCTTTAGCGGACATTGCTGGCAGGCTGATACTGCCTGTTTTCCAGGACAAGTTCAGGATCAAGGCCAGATGGATGCTCATAATGACTAGTATATGGCTGATTGTTGTTAGGCAGAGTAAGTTCCCCATATATCAATCATTGCATGTAGTTTTTCGGCGACAATTGTTCGCCATAAGCGCTGCCGCTGGTTCATTTGGTCAAAAATAAATTGTGGTTTTAATTTATTGACACTATACCTTCTCATTTATAATTATTATTACAAGTAGCCTAAACAATGATATTATATTTCCAGTACTGGCGTATCAAACAAATCAGATGGTTCTCTTGGCTATGTCGTCTGTTTACGGATTTGGCAGAAGCATGGTGATTGTCGCAAGGAACATTGCCATATCGGAACAGGTCAGAATGGCTCAAGTGCCAGCCGCCGTGGGTTTGGGAATGTTGACCATGGGTATCATAGTACCGCCTACAGGCTACTTTCTAGGATGGATCAGAGACTATACAGGAAGTTTTGTTGCCAGTATTACGGCACAGAACTTTTTGTTGGTGGTACTATTAATCACATGGATACCTGACATGATACTCATGACGATGAAAGAGAAACGACAGAAAATGAAAGAGCAGGAAATGATAAGGATGACCTAATAAGGACTCGAATGACCTCTAGGGTAAAATTGCTAATGCAAATGACGGTATTGAGACAGCGAGAAAGCAGCAAACAGTTAAAATGCATGGAGATTATTAATTAGATATCTAATTATCAAGAAATATGGAAATAGTATTTATTCTTTAGTGTATTATAAAGTCGAAGAAATATTGTGCCTTCGTGAGACAACGTACCTGAATGTTCTGTTTTGAAGGTCTCCGTACATGCAAAACGTACGAAAAACAGTGTTGCATTTTATAAACTCTTCTTAGATTTCTCATGTGTTCAATTATAATACAAACTTAAACCTAATATTATAAATATAATAATTGTGACATTCGTTTATAAATGGCAATAACAAATCAAATAGCAAATGTTATTTTTAATTCTTCGTTGTAGGCCTAATTTGACCGAAAAAAACTGACTAGTCCAGCAGGTCGATAACGTAACGCATTTTACGCGCATCAGGGGCTAGCACACTAGGCTTTATGTCGCGTTTTACGTGACGTTTCTGTACATTTTCGCCGACATAAAACCTAGTGTGCTAGCTAGGCAGGTAGATCTAAATGTCACTTTTTATATGGAAACATGACAGTTAAATTGTCCTAAGGCGCGTTCGAAACGTTACGTGATTACCCCTCCGGATACCATAATACTTAAGAAAGGAAGACGCAGTTACAATTATGGTTCTTGAGTTTGTGTTTGATGATTAAAAGCGGCTGTGAATATCTGTAAATTATAAGTAACAATCAAGGTGCTTTGAGTGATACCAGTCTACTTATTGCACCTGCCAGGGCTTGAATAAAGATTTAATCTGACATTGACTGTCAAAATTGTGTGAACTATGTGGAACTTGAATTATGTGGTTGATCGAATCATGGCTTAATTTAAAAGATGCTTTATAAAGAGTGGCTGTGAACTACGTTTGATCATTGTATGTAACACCTAAATTGTTTCAAGTGATACCAGTTGTATGTAAATCGTGAAGTATAGTTTTGTAGTCCTACTTTATAGATAGATACAATAATATTTTCGATGTGATGTTACTTCTAGCTAGTCCAATATAATTTTAATGTGAATTATCATAAGTTAGTATAAATTAAAAAGTTTTGTTTTGAGTTTGTGCTTATTTATTCACACATTTAATGTTATCCTCAATAACCAGATGACTTATAACTGTGGTTCGTCGAATATATTTCGCATAAACTTTAGCTCGGTATGTAAAAAGGACCTATACATTTCTGTTTGCTAAATGCCTTGGTCAGTATACAGTGTGTTCGGAATAACGATGTAGAAACTTAAAGAGGTGATACACTGGACTATTAGGAAGAGTTTGAACCTTATATGTGTTAGTCCAATCTGTGATAGTATTTTTTATGGAGTTAAATAAACTTAAACTGCCTCTTATATTATAAAGAGGAAAATTCGTTGAGATTGTAGTTTTGTAAGTTTGTTAGTAGTGAGAAACATGCAGAAGCACTCATCCGATTTCTAAAATTATTTCAAGTTTGTATTGAATTGAATTATTATATGGACATAATAAGCTCTCCGGTCCACTGGATGCGGGTGGCGCAGGACCGGTTATTTTGGCACTCTTTGGGGGAGGCCTATGTCCAGCAGTGGATGTCTTTCGGCTGACATGATAATGATGATGATGATGATATAAGCTCTATTTTATTCCGTGGCTTTGCCTGCCTTCTTTGCAATACGCGGGCGGAGCCGCGCGGGCAGTTCGTATAGTTTATACTGACGATATGGCAGCAAAAAGGGCTTACATTAATCGACCAATACCTATGGAATGCAATATAAATACTTCATAACCGTTTCCAGTAAGTTATGTTCTAACATAATATTTCATAACCGTTTTCGTTTCGTGATTTAATATTAAAAACAAGGATTGAGTTTAAAGTTTCAAGACCAGAAAGTGACTACGGATTAGACACGCAATCATTAACAGTTCATAATTAAAAAGCACTGTAGTTCATGTTCAGCCGCATATAGGCATCTTTTACAATCTTATTAAGGGGCTACCCGAGGTTTTCATCGATTTTTGACTAGTTTTGAATCGATACAAATACTTTTACACTACAGATAGAATTATAAGGCAAACGGCTATCGATTTTTCAATCTTTAATCTCCATTTTGTGTACCATATTTTGAAAGAAATTAATAGTAATTTATTTAAGGTTTTTTTAAACATTGTCTAAAAAAACACCATTTTGTAAAAAGATTGCTGTAAAAGATCTAACATATACGAAATCTACATATTTGGGTTCGTCTCTGATGTCTTTATAAACATATGTAGGGTTTTCATTTTAAACTAATTAACACAAAAATGATGGCCAGAAAACCTGTTTTTTGGTCTAAAATTGTTCAACTTTGATGCCAAATATCTTGAAGACAGTGATGTTTGAAGTAAATATTGGGTACAATATTGCTTAAAACTGTTGTTGTTAATATGATAAGCTACAAAAAACATTAGAAAACTAAGGGATTCAGATCGAAGGTCATTGGCGTATGGGATCCCCTTAAGAAAGAGACAATAGACTTTTTCATTCCTTATACATACCTACATCAAAGAAGCCATCGGGTTTGTTACAGTACTTACTCGCTCTAGAACCAACTGACCGACATTTCACAAAAAGCGAAATCAAACAAGGTATACCTACCTACACCGTGTCCAATAACTTCGAATACACTTTTTATAACACTGGTTTGAAATAAATAGAAATATTTCAGACAGTTTTGTCATTATAATTTTAAGATTATATTGTCATGAACAAATAACAATATTTAAAAAATATATATCTCGCGTCGTTAACTTGAAATCCATGATGAAGCAATTCCGGGAACCTATTATATCAAAATTTCTTAAGGGCGATAGCGTGAGTGCATTTTTTGCGGCGTTGAAACCTTTTGGAATTAAGCGTAACCTAGTTTATACTACAATTAGAAGATACAAAGAGACCTCCACATTAGAAGACTGAAAGAGATCTGGTCGCCCGCGTTCAGCAAGAACGGATAGGGTCGTGAAACTCGTGAGAGAGCGTCTCCGCCGGAAAAAACACCGTTCGATCCGAAAATTAGCTGCAGACTTAAATATTTCAAGAGGATCAGTACACAACATTTTGAGAGCAGACCTCGGGTGTCACGCTTAAAAGAAAAGAAAGTACACGGCATTTCCGAAGCTATAACGAAAAAAAGATCACGCGGGGGATGAATTCGTTTTTTCGGACGAAAAACTCTTCGTATTAGAGCAACATCTCAATGTTCAAAATGGTCGTTTGTGGGCAGCTAACATCCAAGATATTCCAGATAATCAGAGGAATGTGCCAAGATGCACCATCAGTGATGGTTTGGGGAGCAGTTTGTAAGCGGGGTAAACTTCCTTTGGTATTTATCGACAAAGGGGTACAATGCTGATTACTATAAAACAGAAGTTTTGGAAAAAAATGTTGCTCCAAACCAATCCAAACTTAAAAATGTTGTATGGAAACGATTACTATTGTTTCCAACAAGACGGAGCTCCATCCCACACGGCAAACTAAGTCCAAGCGTGGTGTCAGGCCAATTTAACGGATTTCTCGCCAAAAAATTAATGGCCCCCGAGTTCTCCAGATTTAAATGTACTGGACTTTTTTGTATGGTCATATATGCTCTCGAAACTTAATAACTACAAAATAAAGAATTTGGAGTATTTCATAAAAGTTATCGTACAAATTTGGGACGAAATGCCGATGGAGGCAGTGCGTGCCGCGTGCGACGGATTTGAAAAATGTTTGAAGCTGGTGATAAAGGTTAAAGGCGGAGTTATCCCAAAACATTTTCTGTGAATATTGTATATAAGAATATCTTTCACGAAATATAGTTTTTATTGCAATTGTTATTAACACTTTGTTTTAATGAGAGTTTGAAACTGTATGCGAACTTATTGGACACGGTGTAGGTGTATCTACTTCTGTACATTACTTGGTGCTAGTTTCTAACACAAATATAAATGTAGAATTAATATATTGTTGATAAAAAAATATCTGTCCAAAATAAGGTAGGTACACTAGATGATGAGCGGCTAGATGAGATGGCGGCGCGTGAAAATTATCGATGGGCAACCCGGGTCAAAAATTATCGATGGGCAACCCGGGTCAAAAAAGTAATGAAAGAGTACCTATAAATATAGTTACTTATAGGCTTGCCTCTAAAGAAATTTTAGGCAAGCCGGTGGGATTTGACTTGTATGGGCGCTCCGCCACTGTACACTATACCCAAAACTGGAATTCAAGACCAAAAAAACTACGACAATGTTGCCACTGCAATAAAATGATCTTACAATAGTATATCCCTTTTTTTCTAAAAACACACGCTGACATAATTAATTTATTGGTAATTTCAATTCTATAATTTAAAGAAGTAATTTTATTTACTTATTTTTACATAAATACAAGACGCTTTAATAAAAACTTAACCATCCGTAATTTTTGGTGGCAAAACTGGTATTGCGCTTGTATCACTTCAGGTGTTAATAACATTTGGTACAACATTTTAACTACATGTAAGTTATTAATAACCTATTTTTGCATACATTTAGCTAATTGCAGAATAATAGTGTGTAGCGTGCTTTATGGTTGTTATGGCCGCCATGACGCCATAGATTTGATGACTGATTGGCTGAAGGAAAAGAATGTTACATTTCCACAAAATTTGACCAAAGAGAAATTGACGACAGTTGTCGCAAAGGAGAAGCCTGCTCACATTAAACATGCAGTGGATGAGGTAGCAGTGGCACACTATTGTCTTAGGTTTAGTACCTGTAAAAATAGTTGTAAGTGTGGAAATAAATAAAATAAAATAAAATAATGTCAAAGTATTAAGATTGCCCCCTTACCACTGCAAATTGAACCCAATTGAGTTGGTATGGGCTCAGGTAAAAGGGCATGTAGCCAGGAATAATAAAACATTTAAAATGGCAGAGGTCAAAGACCTATTTCATGAAGGCCTCCGGGCGGTGACACCGCAAAAGTGGCAGTCATGTGTAAGTCTTGTCATAAAAGTAGAGGACGAGATGTGCAAACTGGACGGATTAATTAAGTACTGGAGTGGTGGAAATCTTTATTATACAAGTGACCGACTCAGATTCCGAAGTTAGTGATTCTGACATTAGCGATGGTGAAGATGAAGATATATAAAAACAATTAATTAAAAAATGGTTTTATTTAACTTTTCCATACTGTCTTTATAATATGGCACACTGTCGTGTGCGTTCATTGGTAATATATCTTGTTTAAGTTCTTTACAATAAAAAATTGTCAATGTTAGTTGAGTTGAAAATAAAGTTTGTAATTAAGTTCCTTTTTTTTTGAGAAAATCCTAATAAATTAATTGTGCCAGCCAGTGCAAAGAAGCATATAACAAAAAGGTTGGCGAAACCCGAAAACTTTATTTGACAATGACATAAGTGACTTTGACAGATTTGACAGTGACGTATCTGTCGTAGTTTTTTTGGTCTTGAATTCCAGTTTCGGGTATAGGTACTATTTTATTTCCTATCTAGTACTGACCAACAGTAAGATATAAACATATGATATGATTGTTAATTCTCAATGAGGAGACAAGGCAAACACGGACCGTTCACTATGACAAGTATATTATTTTGACTAACTCCGCGCGGTACGCAGCCGCCCCCTCTCGTTTCTTAAAGCTACCCACATAACATCTCTCGACCTTTATTCCTAAAATTAACCACCAAGAAATAATAAAAAACTAAAAGAATAATTTATAGTCAACCTTTTTCCTAGGCCGTTTCCTAGTTGGTGCAGCGTGTGCACCTATTCGCGCGCTGCGCACGCCTTCCGCAATCTCCAACGCTTTCTGCACAGTGAGGTCCGCCATACTTGTTGTAAACAGCTTATCCCGCTCGGGGCCGTGCACCATTCCGAGCACGAAACGGTCGCGCAGAAGGTCGCCGAAGGAGGCCGCACTGAACTCGCAATGCGCAGCTAGCCCACGCACGCGAGCCGCCCACTCCGCCATGGTCTCGTTCGCATTTTGTACCGCACTATGAAATTTATAACGTTCCGCGAAACCGCACTTTTTACTACCAAAGTGGTCATTTAGCAACTTTACCACGTCCGCGTTGCTTAATTTCGTAACTGATCCCGGCAAGGCAAGGTCACGTACTAATTTAAATTTTGCCTCCGTTAGACAACTTAGCAAAATAGCACGCCTTTTTGCACCGGATTTGTCTCCACCCTCATCGATTGCTCTAGCCTATCTTTATAAATTTCCCACTCTTGCACTTCGTGATTAAATGTCGATAACGATCCAACTGTTACTTTGGCCATCGTTACACGCGTTACGCGAATATCATTTTGTCGTCGCAACTGTTAATTCTCAATGAGGGAAGTCGATATGGTGACAAGGCAAACACGGACCGTTCACTATGACAAGTATATTTTGACTAAATCCGCGCGGTACGCAGCCGCACCCTCTCGTTTATTAAAGCTACCCACATAACAATGATAAATATGATAATACCTATAGTATGATTTCTATATCTCACAATATACTATTTTACTTAAAACACAAATAATTCACAACAACAAAAAATTTCACTTTTTATATTATTATGATTTTGAATTTCAAAATACTACTTATAATGTCCATTGCCGTGTCCGATCATATTATTTAAATTTAAACATAAAAGTAAGCTTCTGCAAGTAATCATACATTTTAAACAAAGTAATTACTCAAATGAAAAGTAAAATAGAAAATAGACATTCAAATTTAATTCGAGTTCGAAAGCTCTATTCAAAATAAGTTTAGTAAAGTTATCTGTATTCAATTTCAACATTTAAATCAAGTTAGGTTTTAATGCAATATAGTCGGTATTCAAACTTTAAGTACAGTAGACGGCAAACTTCGTGCGCAAATGACCTTGCCTGCGCAAAGGCGAATTGTACGTGCAAGCTGCCCCCCACTTCCCCTCATTTGCGCACGAAGTTTGCCGTCTACTGTAGCGAGCATATTCTTTAAGTCGTGAAAAGCGCTCTACTTAAAAATAAATTCCTACAAATAACCTAAAAAGCAACAAAACATCGCTATTACCTCACGTGTTTAACACGACCCCGTTTTATAACGACGCGGCAACGAGAGACTTGAGTTTTATAGGATAAACTAGTGGTCTATCTTCAGACCGATATTCCGCAATTTTGGTAAGGTAATTTATTCTTAGCAGTCGTACGTTGTGTGGGGTTAGTTCCAGAAGTGAGAAAAACTATGTAATTGCTATAATAAGATTTATTCAATCAGCACACTTTAGTCGTTTACAATCACTTTCATATCCGTCCGTACTATCCGGCTGCCGCCAACGTAATGATCGTGCGCTGATCTTGTCGCTCGACTATCACTCGGTAACCGTTAAGCCACACCAGAGGGCACTCTATCGGAAATAGTCAAATCAAGAACTTCGGTTTATCGAGAAATAGTTAAGTGACTTACATGTAGACATTCATACACTTAAATTATATAATAATAATATTATACATGTCATCATCAAGCTAACAGTTGTGTCTTTCCATTAATATTTTTCGGTTGTCCTCGGTCTTTTTCCATTTAAATCCTAATTTTTGTATTTGTTTTCGTAGGTCTTTATCAAATTTACCTTATCGCTAAAGGACAATATAGCTGAAATGTCTGGATTGTGTTATGTATTTGTAACTACATAGACATGAATGCTAAATGCCTCTTTGGCAAAACGTCTGGATCTTAGAACGTAACAATTTAAAATGATCTACCAGCAAAACATCTTTATCTTCGAATGTCTTTATTTCTTAATAGACACAAATGCTAAATGGTCCGGTAGCACTACGTTTGTATCTTAGAACGTCTTAATTATTAAACAGACATAACCGCTAAACAGTCAAGAAGCTAAAAGTCGGGATTGTGTAATGTTTTTATTGCTAAATAGAATAAACGCCAAGCGACACATTAGCAAAACGTCAGGATTTCAAATGTTATACTATTAGGGTGCCCTTACGAGTATTTTGCAATATTATAAAATTTGGAATAATTAGTATGTAATCGATTATTAAATAAATTTATATTTGTTTGGAAAAATCCAAATACAAGTTAACACAAGTTAGCAGTAAAGGAATTACTTCCAATTTTATTTTTAAGTGTGATGGTATAAACCTATGTTTTTAGGGGGTATGCGTTACTAACAAATAAAAATGTCAGAATATCCATTAATATTATAACTTATACATATTTATAAATTATGACACATTAAATTTCCAGACGTTTTGCTACTAACTCGTTCTGTGTTCATGTCAATCAAATAATTTTACTTTCGACGAATTGGTAATTTTAATCATGTCAGACCCACCATACCCCTAGCCATACCCCTGGGGGTAGGGTGGGACTGAACCATACCACCGTTAGTAGTGCTGGGATTTGATGCAAAAATAGAAAAATAAATAGGTACCTACGAGTAACAGATACAAATATTTATTTTATTAAACTGAAAAAAACGAAAGCCGTTCTGGCAAAACCAGTTAGGTAGGTTAGGTTCGTGAGGTATCTTCAGATGCCCGAAGGGCAAACAGACCAGAAATAGGAGCCCCGCTCCGCGGGCCATAGGGCTGCCATAGCCATGTCACGCACTGAAAAATTTATTCATAATCATAACCGTGCGTTCCGCTCTACATTCAACTTCAAACTGAGCGGCATCGAAGATCATCGACCAGCAGCTAGCCGCCGCCTCGCTTTAAGCGCGCTGTCGCGCAGCCGTAAGCGCGGAGTCACCTAGCTGCAGCCGCGCGGACACCTCGGTGGTGCTGAGCCGTTGTTTCCGTTACGTGCTTGCGTATGATTGACGCCTGGTTTACGGCGAGCCGATGAGGTGAGGCGGCGCCGGTCCGGTGCCAAGCGGTTACGCGGGCGACAACCTTAAGATTATCATTAAGAACAATCATATAAAACTTAATTATAAGTATTTATACTTTGTTACATGGGCTCAGGGACTGCATAACCGAAAAATACCGGTATTCTATTTTAACGTTATGACGTCATATCGGTTGTCAAATGGCGGTTTCGGTAGCGGAACCTTTATATTTCGCTATGGCTTATACTTTATTTTTTCCAGTACCGTAACCGCTTTTTATAGGTAACCGATATATCGACTTTGACCTGGCGTTGTTGTCAAACCGCCGGCAGCCGCACTGATGTTTTGTCTTTTTATCTTTAAATGTTTAGTAGCCAATGCTTCTTTCTGACAATGTTTGTAGTGCCAGCTCGCTTATTTTTTTCGGTTTACTTTTTAATACTGTTATTTCAAAACGGTTACGGTACCGTTATGTTCGCGCGGCGCGCATAACCTTTACGACATAACGGTACCGTAATGGAATACCGGTTTCATACCTGTATAACCGTAACCAAAATAAGTCCCTGATAGGATGCTATATAGGTAACACCAGTGTACGTAATATTTGGAAAAACAAAACCTGAAAGCATATAGTGCACAGCACTACGGTGGTATGGTTCAGTCCCACCCTACCCCCAGGGGTATGGCTAGGGGTATGGTGGGTCTGACATGATTTTAATTATATAGACTATTTACATTTCATGACGTTTTGCTATTAACTCGTTCTGTGTTAATGTCAATTAACTAATTTCACTTTCGGCTCATTAGATATTCTAATCATATGGACTTCTTATATTTTTCAGACGTTTGGCTACTTATTCATTCTAATTCTTAGCCATCCAGCTAAACTATCTTTTTGCTGACTGAGTATTCTACGTTCATATCGTCGCAGCTGAATGGACTATATGCTGACTGTGTATTTAAATTTTATGTCATCTAGCTGAAATAGCCGTTTAACGATAAGGTCAATTTGATAGTGACCCGTTTTCGTAAGGTGGAAATGCCAAATTTGTAATCTAAATCGGATTTTAACACAGAGTGGAGTGCCTTTAAGGTTGGGAATTGCTTATGGGACAGATGAAAATTGTATATAGTTCTCCGGATGACTTCCTGATCAAAATCGTCTACTTCTGATGACGGACAAGTACGTAACTTTTTATTTCTCGAGGAGGTGAATTTTTTTGTTGATGCGAATTTCTCACTATTGCTCTCCGACACAATGTTATAAACAGTTGAGAGACAAACACCTGTAACTTTTTCAACTAATCGGGCAGCCGTGTAAGGGGAATTTTTATTTTTTCTTCAGTTCAAGTTCAAAGTATTTATAACAGTTAAAAATAATTTGCTTACCTTGACTCTCAATCGGACCAAAATTACTCACTGCCATATTTTTTGAAAATTATGTAACTTACACTTAGTCGTACGGGCTGACACAGAATTATTCTGATAATTGTGAGAATACAATAAAATCAGACGTAAAAATATATGCACAACTTAAATAATATTCACAATTTGACACTGACATTATTTTGGTATTTACTTCTTCAATATATAACAAACCTCTTTTTATACTGATAGTACGAGAAAATAGAAAATTCAAATATAGAATGCCAGTAAACATACAATACTACTACATAATTATGCAATTCCATGCTCTCGTTATAATTTATCTATAACTCATGTGATTTCAAGGAAAATAATTTTGAAACGTGAAAAAATAAGTAGTCCTATGGTAGGTGGTAGGAAACGTATTTTTTTTGAGATATTTGATCTTGTTCATATCCTAGAACCGACTCGTAGTTGTATAATATTCAAATGTTGTATGGAACGAGATAGATATAATTATGTATGTCGTGCAAAAAAAACTAAAGCATAGGTATCATTAAACCGAGTAGGGCTTCATCATCCTCCTAGCGTTATTACCAGTTGTGCCCTAAAGGAGCCCGGGGTCCGCTTTGACACCTTATCCCAAGATTTGGCACAGGCACTAGTTTCTACGAAAGCGACTGCCATCTGACCTTCCCACCACATTCTGACCCAGAAGGAAAACTAGACCGGGATTCGGACCCACGACTGCCGCTTGACAGCCGCATGCTTGAACCACTAGGCTACCGTAGCTTCCAATATATGATCATTAAACCAGAGGGGTAATCACGTAACGTTTCGAACGAGCGTTAGGACAGTCTAACTAACTGTCATTTTCCCATATAAAAAGTAACATTTAAATCTACCTGACGCGCGTACAATGCGTTACGTGATCGACCTGCAGACCTAAGTAAACGACAATTAAAAAAGTTAAACAAAATAAGAACAGAACAAAGATATAACAAACAATAGATGCGTTATTAGTGTCTGGAATTGAACGCGAAAGTATATTGTGTTAGACTAAGGGCGGGTCTCACGAAATAAGCCGCAGTTTGTAAACAGTAGCACAATATTGTTTCTTCGCCGGCAATGCTTGCAGGCGAACGTATTTATCTACGAACGAACAAAAACTGTTTGAAATAGAAACCACGAATGATGTGACGGGAAGGTGACTTATCCTTGTTTAGTATGTTGTTACTTACGTGTTGGGCAGGTAGTGTTTGATTTGTTAAGGAACTGAAACAATATTTTTTTTATTATTTTTTTTATTTTTATTGTGTACATTTTTAAGGGGATGGCTATGGCGCTTGTGACACTCCTAGAGTTTCAAGCGTCCATAGGCTAGGCGCTACTTTAACACCGTCGGTGGTAAAAAAAATAATCAAATATTGGTATCACTCTAACACCCCCATCGACACGCTCCGAGTGATTTTTATGTTAAACCTTTTCAGCGCTCTGTCAAAGAGAAAAGTTGTCAATAAGACATTTAGTCCGGAATCAAACCTTATGTCAATGCAAGAAGGTTGCTTTCGCGCTGGGCTCCATGACGCATATATCAGTTGTTGGCGTTGAACCTGCGGTGCGGATATATTTGTCGTTGGCGTCGAAAAGTTTAAAACAATGGTGAGAAAATTGTAAGTCCTTTCCTCAGTCGATATTTAACATAAAACCTTAAGAAAAATCTTAGTGTCCTGTAAGTTCCACGTAATTGGGATATTTTTATGCGGCAATTAGCGTAACGTTGGTCCGCCACCGCCACGTGGAAGTCTGAAAGTGAATACATACAGAGGCTCTAGCATAAGTTTTATCGATACAATACCTTTTCGAACGCGTTTGCGTTTAGTTTCAATTTGTATGACAATGCAAACAGCGCCTCTGGTGGTAACTATAAGGAACCACGCGTTGCCATACAAATTAAAACTAAATCCAAACGCGTTCGAAAGCGTATATGTATCCATAAAACGTATACTAGAGCTAAAGTAGTTCTAGTATAAGTTTTATCGATACATAGGTATACGCTTTCGAACTCGTTTGCATTTAATTATTTTAAGCGTTCGTACTTCAATGTAACTGCTTCAGAACCGCGTCCTTAGGTATTTTTTTTTAACAAGGATGGCAGAAACCTATACTGCCCCGCCACACTTCCATAAAATTGTTTTGATTCTTGTAGCTTGTTGTTAATTATAATTACTATGGGTTTATTGACAGCATCTGGGTATTCATAAAGTATTCACAGATTCCAATGACTCACAAAAAAGATCCAAAAGTCCCCGATGAATAAAACAGGATAAGGAATACTTATATGGTTCGGAAAATCAATTATTTTTAATGGGTGATTCACGGACTCCTATCTTTAGATTTAGAAACTGGAACTATACATTTAGATGACAAATCAATTACATTAAAGAGTATAAAATAGTGTTCGGTTAGGTCAGACCATACGTTGACGCGGACTGTGAGTAAATATAATATTTAGATGAAATCAAGTTAGACGTAGAATATACACATTATTTTTCATCTTCTTAATGAAACAAATTATTTTATTAAATATTTTCGTTTCGTGTCAATTTAACGTGGAAAATGTTGATAACATTTTAAACGATATGATACAGGGAACGAATATAATGGAAATAAGTTTCTGTCAAAAATTAAATTTTTGGTACAAGCTTTTGCCGACTGTACTTTTCTGTATACCGTTATCAACTACTCATCAAGACGATTCTAACGAGCCCAAACTCAATAGGGCTACGTCGGTTAAGTACTGAATTCCCATGGCCACCTTCTGTCTCCATCATCAGATCAGCTCGATGGTACCATTATATTGAATTGTCACCCAAACTATACCTTTACTTAAAATAACAGCTCAATCGGTTGAAGATATCTGCTTCAAAATTGAGTTGCAAGATTCCACCCGAACAAATTACATACAATACTTACATACATTGCAAGTTAATAAAAAGCGGCCAAGTGCGAGTCGGACTCGCACATGAAGGGTTCCGTGAAATAAATTGCGGTTTACGATTTATGACGTATTAAAAAAAAACTACTTACTAGATCTCGTTCAAACCAATTTTCGGTGGAAGTTCACATGGTAATGTACATCATATATTTTTTTTAGTTTTATCATTCTCTTATTTTAGAAGTTACAGGGGGGGGAAACATATTACCACTTTGAAAGTGTCTCTCGCGCAAACTATTCAGTTTAGAAAAAAATTATAATAGAAACCTCAATATCATTTTTGAAGACCTATCCATAGATACCCCACGTATGGGTTTGATGAAAAAAAATTTTTTGAGTTTCAGTTCTGAGTATGGGGACCCCTAAAACTTAATGTTTTTTTTCGATTTTTGTGTGAAATAATGCAGTTCACAGAATACATTTACTTATCAAATTTCAACAGTATAGCTCTGATAGTTTCGGAAAAAAGTGGCTGTGACATACGGACGGACAGACAGACAGACGGACATGACGAATCTATAAGGGTTCCGTTTTTTGCCATTTGGCTACGGAACCCTAAAAAGCTTGTTAAATAAACCATCATTGTCTGAAGCCCTAGACAGGACTCGAACCTGTTAACTCTGTAATGCCGGTACAGTGCTCTCACCACTGAGCTACGGGGACAGTGACTGATGCAGCGTATCTTTCAATCACATTCGCCGCCGAGCGACCTCTCTGTATTTTTCTTAAAGGCTCAGAGCCTTAGGACAACTCTAATGGGCAAGCTATATGCTCTCTAAAAGTAGTTAAATCGTCTAGCTCGTCCACGACTTCGAGTGGCGGCAGCAGAGGCAGCGGAGCGCCATCCGTGGGAGCGAGAAGCCGCGCTCCGTTCTCTCATTCCCACGTTTAGCGTTCTGCTACCAACTGTCACCGCTTTGTCGTGATCATACCCTTCTGTTCGACTGCCGTTAAAATAGCCCTGTCAATCAAATGATATCTCAAATTATCCTGCAAAAAATATTCGTGTTTGAAAACAAATACGAGCTTCGAAAAGCCTTTATCTTATTTTAGAAAACTCATAACGTGACAAAAGATTTTCCGTGTCAGTCTTTATAATATACATTAAATTGAATTTCACCTGGCCTGTGTGAAAAGGTTTTAAGTAGTAAATAAAATGACACTGGTAGCGAGGGTGGCGTGGCAGGTATATTATGTTAATTATTTTATTGAATTGGATGCAACTGTTCTGCTAATTAATTACGTAATGTGTGCCGTGTGTCTGCTAATAACAGCTTAATGTGTTTTGTAAGCATTTATAGCAGTTGGAGAGAAGTTCCAGCTGTCCTCGCTTTGAATAAAGGCTTTGTTTCAAATTGGAATTTAAGTTGTGGAGAAATTTTGCACATTCTGTCCGTTCCAGAGCCTTGCCGGGCCATTAGTTTGTCTGCTAATAGAGTTTTTATATCATTTAAGTATATTTTGGGGAGTATTTACTTAAAAGCACAACATCTCTGTATTTAGCTATCACCTATGTTTCACAAATAAAACAATTTCATATTTTTTTCTCAAAATTATGAAATTTTTGGTTATTATTATTATGTATCTCCTGTTTAAATTCACGGGACAAAGCCCGGTCCTTTGGAAGGCGTGCGTGGGGATATAGATCCAACACGTAGAGGCCCTTTGGAGACGAAGTTTAATGTGATGTAATACATTATTATTATTATGTATCTCCGATTTAAATTCACGGGGCGAACCCCGGTCATTTGGAAGGCGTGCGTGGGGATATAGATCCAACACGTAGAGGCCCTTTGGAGACGAAATTTAATGTCATGTAGTACACCTGCTAGAACCCATTCACGGGTATTTATTATTATTATTATTATTCAATTTTTATTTCGGACTTGTATTGTATCCATATATTGTTAGTATTTTACTTAACCTAGGTATGTTATTACTACATGCTAGATACTTATAGTATCACTATCCGAAATTATAAAAAAAACGGTCCATACAAAGTGCTCATGATTCGGAGCAAGAAAATCCCATACTTATGGTAGTCCAGGCAATGAACTGACAGCTTGTATGGAAAATATGTCAAATTTGGAAATCATTTATATTAGCAGATTTTTTTTATGTAATGGATATATTATCAATTAAATAGTTACTTAGTGACAAAATCCAACAACATTTCAGACATCAAAAAAATGATAACTTAACTAGCTTCTGAAAAGTCAGAAAAAATATTAATACATGGTTTTATCTTTAGTTTGGTTCATTTACATTTGCTCTATAATATTCAAGATAAATAATTAAAAAAAAACAATTCATTCTTTTTTTTTGGAAAGTTTGTTGGATTCTTGAATAAAGCATCATAGATCAATGTTTTAAAATGATATAAAGAAAAAAAAACGCTATTATAAATTAATGTTTTTCAAAACCGTATTTTGCCTGGAGTATGGCGCGTATCTAACTTAAGCTGCTGAAACAATTGAGCATTCACTTGTGATGAGCATTCTTACAACCCTCACAAAATAAACAGGAGCATTTTAGCGAGCATTCTAGCGAGCATTCTAATGTAATGACAGTAAATTTGGTTCGAGCATTTTGCCCTCTCCGTCTCTTACTCGCTCCGTCCACACCTTCCGCATGCCTGACGCTGACAGCACTCGTTAGACGAGATAATCTACCCTCATCTTACTAATTTGCACACGAGCATTTACTAGAGCGTTCGCTAGAATGATCGTAGCGATGTTTGGCTTTATGCTCGGCTCTGTTCGTTGTTCAGTTGTCTCGTTAAATGTGAATGCTCAAGTCTGCCAGCACCTAAATTGACAGCAAATTTGTACAAAATTAGTGTCACAAGTTTTCAAATACCCGTGAACGTGAGAAGGGAAGCGATGAATGATTAACTCTGCTTGTATTATTTATGTTGTTGCTGCAATGTCGAAGTGCACACGAAGGCAATATTAGGTAATACATTGTGCCACAAGTATGATAAAAGATGTTTTTTGTAGAATTATTACCGTACCGCACACAATGTTTTTCATCTCTTTTGCGAGGAAACAAATAGATTTATAAGTACAAAATAATACGAATCGAAATAAAAAATACAAAATGTCAATAGCCCATTCTGTTGAATTTGACAATTGTATATTTTGTATATGTGTATGTGTATTTTTTTTGACGTAGGTAAGCGTAAGGCAAATACCCTTCGGCCTACAGCCACGATTTAAAATCACTGTTAAAAATATTTTTCTCAAACATGCAATGAAATATTCTTTTTACGTTCCTTATCATATAATAGACTCGGAAGTATCCTTTTTCGGGCGCAGCATCTCGAGGCGGCCTGAAATGGGATTTTATACAACTTTTCAGGCCTAGGCCTGCAAAGTAACTTTTTAATTTTCATTCCACTATTTGTGGCACAGCATTACGGCATTCAGCCATGAAAATTAGTTTGATTTGAGGATTTTTATTTATTTATTTCATTGCATGTTTGAGAAAAGCTCTATACATGCCTCGGCGTGAAAACGGATTCCCGGCCAAGTAGGTATAGAGATACGAGGATACGGATAGAAATCCGTGTTTTCCCGGTCTCTGATGTAATGTACTATTACAGACATTTAATTACCACATTTTATTTTTAAATTATTCTGTTAAACATTTTTTACTTGTGTTTATACAATACATTTAGATGTATATATAAATCGGTTGTCTTATTTGAGTTCAACTAAAAGGAACTCAATTATATTTTCAAACATATTTATTTGTTTCACTGTCTTCACTTCACACAATCAGATAGCCGAAGATTGATCACGGTTTGCTTTTGATTCGCAGTGAGTACGTCAGAGAGGTTTTTAGATTTATGGAGCCTCGAGAGGACGTTCCTGCACATGATTTATACTCGGAGGTTTTTTGAATTTAATTTATTACTAGGAATTCGTGGTCAGTTCATTGAAAGCTGCTATGCAGGAGTACAACATATGAATAAATTCGTGTCAAATTATATAATGCCTGAAATATGAATACAATTTAAAACGTACCTACAGTCACCCACCGACTGAACAACGTGCGCTACTTTTGCGCGCTTTGTCGTGTTAAATAGGTTATGAATGAAGGTGACTGTACAAGTCGGTATTGACAAAAAAACTATTTATGTAACCTTTTCGGAGCAATAAGACTGAAATTCGATCGTCATTTTTCAGCTGCCGCGCTTAGCACGGGTAAGTTTTTACTAAAGAGGAAGAGTATCTTTCAAGGCACAGGCGTAGTCTATCACGTAGCATATATCAGCTTAAGGCAGCGGTCTTGACGGCAGCGGACAGCGCAGCGCGGCGGGCAGCGGAGCAGCGGCGTGAGTTGCGACGGTGAAATGAGGTGACGAGAGTGTGCGCAACGTCAAGACTACGATTATGAGCACACAATCATGACATTTTCACATACCGTTCCCACTTCACCATATAAATTGCTTTCCGATTACAAATGCGGTGGTTACTACAGCAAATAGCCGTCGCTTTATATAGCCCTTACTTTTAGTTCCTCATCATCGGTTCCACTTCAAAATGTGTATTTTGACGAGTATGTTGTGCCTACGTCTACAAAGTTTCATATGTCATCTGTGGTCATCATCATCCACTGTAGATTCAAAACTTCACAAAAAGAGCAAATGCACGTTTAACAACAGAAAATACCGAAATTATCATATCACATTTGAAGGTTTCCCTTGATTTCCCCTGGATTCTGTCATCAGACGTCCGTCAAAGTTATATAGGATCACCTTAAAAGTACCTGCTTTCAAAGAAAGAAAAACATCCAAATCGGACAACATGATAAAGAACTATCGCAGAACATGCCTAAACTAAAGCAATTAAATTTGAAAACGAACTAAAAACCTCGTTCCTTACTTTTAAAAAGGCGTTTCACCGTCGCTGTCCGCCTGGCCAGGTTCGTTCTATCAAACCTATACATTGCGATCAAGTCGCCGCCCCACTGCCCGCGCCACTACCCGCAGCAGGCAGCTGGGCGTAGTTCATAGATTGACCTGGAACAAATGTATGAACTGCCGCTCTTCGCGCCGCTGCCCGCTGATGTACGTGTGTTTCTGTTGCCGCTATAACAACAAATACTAAAAACACAGAATAAAATAGTTTTTATAGATAATGGTACGGAACCCTTCGTGCGCGAGTCCGACTCGCACTTGGCCGGTTTTTTTAGAACATGTTAGCATGGCGCGCAAACGAGTTCTCAGAAACATACAATAGGCGCTTTAACTGGTGCCTCAATCTGACCGTCTCTGTGCTGTTACCTAGTGCACGTCAATTTAGAAAATTATTATGGGAATAATAGTATTTTTTTATTACAAGCTTTAATCCTGTCACTAAGTATGGATGTATATATTTAACAATGTACTTAAATAAATCTTGCAAGTAGATTTTTGACCACTTCCACCAGATTAGTTGTTGAAACTATTTAGATTGAAGAACTACATCAAGCTTTGAGATTTTAACGTCGATTTCTATTATGTAGGTCTGGCATAAACTGAAAATCAAATTGAAACAAAAAGTTATCATGATCATGTCATCCAAAGTAAAGCTACAAAATGTCAATTCCAACACGTGTCGCCATCATAACATAAATCCCATATAAAACAAGGTAAAAGAGAAGCAAAATACTATTATAGAGACGCTTCATGCAGAGGTCTCGAGAAGCATCTTTACATTTACCGAGGAAATAAAAAGCACAGTCAAAAAAACATCAAAATCTCATTAGTTCCCGTTTCATGCCGTGACGACACTACGGAAACAGTATAACTAATGTACGGTAATAAACAGAGAGGAGTGTCGTATTTCTTTTTATAACTTCTGTTCCATTTTCTGATTTAAAAGGTACTTATCTGCCGAGTGAAGGTGGAAATCGGTGTTAGCGGCGGAGGTTACAACCTGGACTTATGCTTTATATTACATCTTAAAAGTATTAAGGATGGACATCTTTATATTATACTAGTTGCCCGTGCAGCTGCACCCGCGTATAAATAAGAACCCAGATGGCGCCAGGTGATAAAATATAGCCTATGTTCATCCTGAATACCCATTATATGTATATACTGGTGAAGGATTGTTTTCCATCGGATGCGTCGTTCCTGAAATTACCTCCTACATACAAACTAACAACGTCACAGACTTTTCCTCTGTATTATAATAGGTGCAGATTAGTAATATTAGTAATTACTATAGGTTCTTATAGTAAAACTATGTCACCTTGTCTCTTTAAGGAAACTGTGAAAGTACCTAGACATTTGGATTGAAGAATAATTTAAATGCCTATAGTTATGTTTAAGATTGTGTGCCTAAAAGTGTAAAAAACTGAATAAGGCAATATGATTGTGTCCTAAGACTATTTTACGATACCATTCGAACCAGTTTTTGGAGAGGAACATACCCAAAAAATTGAGTCAAAGATGGACCTCGCTGGCCGCAACCGAAACGATTCAAATACAAATTGACATAGAAGTATGACGTCACAGTTTGCTGTACTAATCGTTATATGGAAAATTTTGTAAATTGCAGTTTTGGTCGCGAAATACTGCGTTTAGTTCCATAGTTTTCATACAATTGTGGTTTCATAAAAGTATATGGATTCTATATTGATTAGTGGTTTTTTAGGGTTCCGTACTCAAAGAGTAAAACGGGACCCTATTATAACTAAGACTTCGCCGTCCATCCGTCCGTCCGTCCGTCTGTCTGTCACCAGGCTGTATCTCAAGAACCGTGATAGCTAGAGAGTTGAAATTTTCACAGATTATGTATTTCTGTTGCCGCTATAACAAAAAATACTAAAAACAAAAAGAAAAAATTAAGGGGTGCTCCCATACAACAAACGTGATTTGTTTGCCGTTTTTATAGATAATGGTACGGAATCCTTCGTGCGCGAGTCCAACTCGCACTTGGACAATAAAAAAAAGTTTTTAAAAGTTTTGTAATTTCGAAACTTACTTAATATCTTACAATAATTTGATGGTTTACTAGTTACCCATTTAGCAACACTACGTTATACATTTTAGCATGAGGAATTAACCTAACCTTTATCTTAATTCAGATGTATAGGTACTTTAATATTTAACCTTTGATTTAGCGATCGTACAGTGATCAGCTGCAGCGACAGGGACAGGAATAATTCCCAATATTAATTATATATATAATATGCCCAATATATAATTGCCAATCCCACGCTACTTGCTATGGTGACTATTAGAGTTACACCCGTCTCGGCCAAATCGCTACGTCCTCGCAGCCGCGGCTTGTTCGCCATCCCGTCGGCCAGGACGCGCGCACAGGACTCTTCTCCCCTACACCAAGCATTGATGCTACTGAATAACATTTTAACCAGTGACACCCATCTCGACGTCTTTTTCACACCAGAGAATCGTTTTCTGGCCGCATCTAGTCACTATCTAGAATCAATAGGGAACATTACGCAAAACTCTTCGTAGGTGGCGACACTAGCAGCGTTGACATTGTATCTCGTTCGCACTTGCGGTATTGTCTATGCAAGCATCCTTGTCACTCATTTGACAATCAATTTTGCATGTGTGTGTTAATCCCTATATTTCTATACTGGTTTACTATTAGTGTTAGTGCTGCCTCTGGCGGCAGAACATTGCAGTAATGTTCCCTATTGTCACACCTAGCTCTATCTAATTATTAATACCCAATTACCCATGTGCACGTACCTATTGACTATTGATTGTTAAATATTATTTATTATTGTATTTTGAACCCATTTAATTACTTTAATTTTATTATAAATTAGTACGTAAGGTTTATCTGTCAGTGCTAATTATTACATTAAATAGAATAAAATAAAATAAATGAAATTCGAAATAATATGCATAATTTACGTAAGGATGACTCACGCTAGAACGGGCCGTGTCCGGCCCGGGCCGTTTTCTAAGAAAAACGTCGGCGTGTTCACGCGGCCGAGCCATACGCAAGCCCGCGGCCGGGCCGTGCCGACACCGAGCCGCCTCCGAGCCTTGGCCGTGGCTTGTCCTGGCTTCGGTATGGCTCGGCCGCGCAAAAACGCTGACGTTTGTCTTAGAAAACGGCCCGGGCCGGACACGGCCCGTTCTAGCGTGAGTCATCCGTCCACCGACGTTGTAAAGGCATTTAACCCTTTAAGGATCACCTAAGTTCATGTGTCTATTAAACCTCCTAGAAGCCTATATTAGGTACATCATTTAGTATACTAGAGAGTGGGTATGCTTTATAACAAATACCTAGAGAATAGGTTTACTCTTAACAAAAACTAGAGATTTTGTTAAATATATCTACGTATAAGCATTTGTAATCACATGAAAAGAAACGTTTAGGAATCTAAGCCTCAAAAGAATGCCTACGAACGACGACTTAAGAAAAGGATAATCCCCACAAATGTCCTTAGAGGATAAATATTCGTTGTTTGCTAGGGTTAAGAGCTAGACGTCGCTCAGGTAAATGGAATTGTCTTGCTCGAACCGCAGAGGCGTCCTGCTGTCTGTTTAAATTTTCACCACGGCGGACCGTGCCGCCATCGGCTACCCGGACCTCAATTTTTCAGCATATAATCCCGTTATAATTTGATACCAATCCATCTCAATGTCAGTGCATCATGCTCACACACACCTAGCTGCACGTTTGCGTAAAAGGGAGCGCATGAATCAAGACGTTCGGTAATGCTTTCAATAAGTCAAAAACACGTTCCGAAATTTGGCTCCCGGTGCACCGCTGCGAACTTTTCATTAGTTCCGACATAAGGCCGCCATTCTTTTACTGTGAGGTGAATCGGTAAGGTTGTTTGACTGTTTAAGGAAGATTTGTTGTTTAAACATCATATAAACCTATATATGCATTCTTGTTATATGGGTTTAAAAACTACAGATCGAAAGCAAGTTATTGTCTTGAAGTTGAATGTTCGAATTAGATATCAAAAAAAAAGTTATTTAAATAGGTGCGAAAAACATGTATTTATGGTTTAGTTGTTATATTCTTCAAAAGCGGATAATCCTATTAAACTCACCAGTACCCTCCATTGTTGGCACATTCAAAGTTAGGTATTTCAAGAAATCTGTTGACGATCTAAAAAAAATGGTACATATCAACGTCTCCATAGATACACTCTGCGTGCGTAAGCTGCGGAGCTTTTAGTGTCACACATTGATAATAAGAATACAGGATGAGCAATATAAATGGATCAGTGCGGGGAAATCGGAAACTAAAAGAGATAGCGAAAAATGTAACTTTGGATTGTCAGGGAGCAAGGCAATAATAAAAAAGCGGCCAAGTGCGAGTCGGACTCGCACATGAAGGGTTCCGTTAAATAAATTGCTTTTTACGATTTATGACGTATTAAAAAAAAAATACTTACTAGATCTCGTTCAAACCAATTTTCGTTGAAAGTTTGCATGGTAATATCACGTTTGTTTTATGGGAGCCCCTCTTAAAAAATATTTTATCATGTTTTTAGTTTTTGTTATAGCGGCAACAGAAGTACATAATCTGTGAAAATTTCAACTCTCTAGCTATCACGATTCTTGAGATACAGCCTGGTGACAGACAGACGGACGGACGGACGGACAGCGAAGTCTTAGTAATAGGGTCCCGTTTTACTCTTTGAGTACGGAACCCTAAAAAGCATTACGCATTTTTGCGTCGGGGATTATTAAGCCCCGACGCAAAAAGATAATGTACATCATATATTTTTTTTAGATTTATCATTCTCTTATTTTAGAATTTACAGGGGGGGGACACACATTTTACCACTTTGGAAGTGTCTCTTGCGCAAACTATTCAGTTTAGAAAAAAATTATGTTAAAAACCTCAATATCATTTTTGAAGACCTATCCATAGATACTCCACACGTATAGGCTTGATGAAAAAAAAAATTTTTGAGTTTCAGTTCTTAGTATGGGGAACCCCAAAATTTATTGTTTTTTTTTATATTTTTGTGTGAAAATCTTAATGCGGTTTACAGAATACATCTACTTACCAAGTTTCAACACTATAGCTCTTATAGTTTCGGAAAAAAGTCGCTGTGACATACGGACGGACAGACAGACAGACAGACAGACAGACATGATGAATCTATAAGGGTTCCGTTTTTTGCCATTTGGCTACGGAACCCTAAAAAAGTTGCATTTAATAAATCTTCATTCACGATTGACTAGGTTCGACACCCAGTCAAATCTGTTGAGAAATTGTATGTCATGTTTTTTTTAAATCTCTGAAGGCAGTTTATCCACCATAATAAACTGCCTTCAGAGATTTAAAAAAAAAACATGACATGCCAAGTCGCCATGTCACCGACCCTCTTTGATTGCTCATCCTGTATACGTCTCCTAGACAAGCATGACCAACCCACTCTCGATATAAAACACAATACACGTACAATATTATGTAAAATACAATAAATGTATAGAATATGGTATTGACATATATTAAGAGGACAAAAACTATTCCGACCCCCCTAGTGGGGTCGCGCTCTGAACGAGTCATTTTGTTTTGGAGAAAATCCTAATCACCTTTATTACTCTAAGAGGAAAAGGTAAAATCCTTCTTAACTTTGTTTTGTTAGTGCCACATTACTTATAAACGCAGAAGAGCGCTGGAATGGGATATCGTGAGATAAATAAATCATATCATACCATTATCTTATTACAAAACTTTTAAGTTCAAGTATCTATCAATATTCAACGCGTAGGACAAAAGAAAGAAGAAATAAACTAGTTTTGCTCTTCATATTTTGTTAATTCGGATGTTTAGTTACACTACTGTGTACCTTTTTATTGTACTAATACTAAAACTAACTTGTTACGATTTGATGGCATTTTAGCAAAAAGACAAAGGCTCCCGTGAAGAATTCCACGTGGATTAATTACCTTTGTAGGTTCTTTGTCTAACAAAAAGCATTCCTTAAGCAGAATCCTATCAGGATTTAATTGGATTGCTTGGATAGAATTTTTGTGGTTACACTCAAAACAAGATTGTTTCAATAAAGGCGTGGTAAGCTTAGTTGCTTTCTTAGCTATAGTTTAAATGTTCATGTACCTACTTATAAAATGTGTAAAAAAAATTAAAATATGTCTAAGTAAGGAACGGTGGGCACGGCAGTTTCTCCGCCAAGACAAGTCAAACGGTCCTGTGAATATGGGCTCTAAGGACACAGGATAAAGTGGCCTTAAGAACCTTACAAATTACACAAAGCTTCGTTTATTCTTTTATACTTTTCCGATTTTATTAATAGGTCCATAGGTCCAATATCACTATTCCAATAAATGACACCATTTTTGTCACCTTTATTGCAATGTCTTAAGGTACCACTTATAGAGGCAATGCGAGCACTGGGACATTTAGGTACCTTACTTTTTAGTCGATTTCAGTCACTTACTCACTTACAGGTAATCCACACCTACCATTTTAGAGATATGAAAAAAAAACTGACTGAAAAGGTAAAATACCATAATTAAATACCATTTTACAAAAATTTACGAGTTCCCACTAAAAACACAAACAGCATATATTTACCTACATATATATATTTGCACGACTTTAGGACTTGTTTAATTAAACAACTAAATAAGTAAACACTTAGAAAATTAAAACTTATTTTCAAACCGATTGGTTTTGTTCGGGCACGAGTAAAATCAGCCCGGATATCGAAACATCATTTGCCCCGTTTCCCTCTCCCGCGTCCTGCATAACAATCGAGTAAAAGGGACAAGAGATACGAGAGTATCAAATTTAGGATTTAAAAGTGCATACGCGGTGTGTTCTGGTGCTTGCTCTGTGGGTGAATGAAAACAGTCTGAAGTGTAGTTTACAAAGTGTGGTACGTGTGACCATTTGAGTTTGCAGAACAACGTGGTTAGCCATAGACTGCGAACGCTGCCAGCGCTCCACGATCGCATCGCATCGCTTTTTATTTCTTCCCGTTGTTTGTTCGTCGGTTAAGCGCCCATTTATTGAGGTACGAGCGCAGTCCGACGCTTCTTTATGGGAAAGTAATTATTTTACATCCTGTACCCGCTGCGCTGAATTGCTTAATTGGTATGAATAACGAGTAAAACTCCGCAAGAGGTCATTTTAGTTGTATTATTAAATTAATTATGTGTTTGGTTTAGGAGTCAATATTTTTCGGGCCGAGAAGCAAATAAGATACCATTGATACCCCAGCAATTTTATTAAAATTTAAGAACATCTCTCCATCCAAATAGCTTTTTCAATTTTCGTAACCTGAGGGGTAATTACGTCACGTTTTGAACGCGCGTTAGGACAATTTAACTGTAATTTTTCCATATATAAAAAGCGACATTTAGATCTACCTGACGCGCGTCCCATGCGTTACGTGATTACCCGTCTGTTGTATAGTAGGAAACAACTCACTAGTTAACCAGTCTAAGCGGGACCTCCAATCGCATTCAATTGTTGTAAGACATACGATTGGTCAAACTGGAATGAGCTGAGAGGAAATGCCAAACAGGCTGTGAATAACATACCTTTACATATTGGCATGAGAACTATTGTACCTAAGCTACGCTTATTTAGTGCTACCTTCCTGTATAAATTAATTACTAAGATCGAATCTTATCACTGTTCACGAATTGCTGTGTCGATACAAACCCGATAGGGTTTAACGACACTGTTAGATTTAACGAAATGTATTTTCTTTTATAAATGTAATAAATAGAAAATAAAAAAAGTTAATTACCATGTATAACGCTTATTTGCAAACGTTCGTAGGTACGGCTACCATATTTGGCCAAAATATCGGTCTTTTCGTGTTAATCAATAGATGCCTAATAGTGGTAGTTCTAGGTTTTCTCATCGCATCGTTTAATATTAAAGATGGTAAGGATTATTATTTATTTCGTTTCGTTAACAAGTCTTTGTATTCATCTTGTCTCGTATGTGCTCTGGGCATTATAGGAATAATGAGCCCTTATAACAATAAAACTAATACGAGCGACCAAGATAACAATGGGCATTTACCTGGAAGCCAGGATTACTCACGAGCAAAATGCTCTTCTACACGGTCTCCACAAGACCTTGCTGTTGTGTCACTGTTGGTTAGGGTTTTTAAATTTTGTATGCACATTTTTATATTTTGAATAAATTATTGAAAAAAAAACCTATTCAATTTTTAAAAGAAAATATAACTGGACCAACACTTAAAGTTTTTTTTCCTTGTTTTTACACCAGATTAATGAATGATTCATGTCATCGACGGTGTTTTCTGTTGTTAATTTTGTTAAAAAAGATCTTTATATAATATCGCGTAGTTTAGCCAATCTACTTTGTACTACTATTTAAATATTTTGTTTAGAATTTACCATATCGGTATACGATGGACTACAAGCTGCAATGGATTCCTCATGTCTTCTACGTACTCCGTTTCAACCGCAGCGATTTTAAACAAAGCAAACAGTCTCATTTATTTCATTAGTTTCAAACACAGCTCTCAAAAGTCACCACCGAAAGAAACCCGACACTTTTTCGTCGGTTTATAAAGAGATAAAGCGTGAAATAAGGCCCATTTAAATCCCTTTAAAACTTGTGGAAAGTTTCTTCGTGGAACGCTCGCGGGTGTTACCGGTGCAAATTTAAAGTATGTATTAGGAGCTGCAAACCGTCAGCGGGGCGAGCATGAGAATTCCATTACAGCTGTAGGAGTGACACGGTTTAGTGTCCCGGTTATACACCGGGACCCGGTTATGCTCGCCCGATAACGCTCGGATTTATTTAAGACGGATGCGCCCGCGTGCCGATTCTGGTGACAAGGCTACAATGAAAACGTTAGAAAATAAATTTGCTACCACAGTTGTCACCTTGTATACTTAAAAAGTATAATATGTATTTTGCAGTTGGTTTCATAACCATCATCAGTTTCAGCCTGTAATCCTCTGCTGGGCAAATGCCAAATGTGCTGAGAACTGCATCATGCATCTAATAGTTGTAATGTTTACGAGCCCCAAGAGTTGGTGGTTCCCTCGTCCCATACAAACAATAAACTTGAGTTTAACGACCACTTGGATTAGTCGTGACAGATATTATGCCCACCTATTATTTATATATTAACTGAACTCTGTTATCGTTCGGAAAATTTCTTCTTCGCTGACGGGCGGGCGTTACCGGTGTTTTGAAGTTCGAGCTGCAATTACTGCAAACCGTCAACGGTGCAACTACACGGTTTTTTAGAATTATTTACAGTTAAAGGAGTGACTCGCTTTAGTGTTCCGGTTGTACAGCGGGACCCGGTTATGCTCGCCCGATTACGCCCGGATTTATTTAACACGGATGCACCGCCGTGCTATTCTGGCGAGAAGACTGCAACGCAATCGATGCGGCTCGAGTTTTACAACATTGTTAATATATATAATAAATAACTGTTGCTCGTATGGCAATAAGAGCTTATATTGTTTTGATCTTACATAAACATTGATCTTCACGATTACATGTCATGCCTACCAATAGTATATTACGTGAGAGCCCGATACATAATATAAAGTTAGGACCGTATCAACCTGAAATGTAAATAATGTTCATTTTCATAATGGGCTTTAGATCGTTAAAAGTCATAAGGCGTTTGTTTTATGTCGTTGTAGAAGCGCAGCCCACTTGGAAGAGCTAGTCAAAGTGTTTTCAGGTGGGCTGGATGTAAGCCACAACACTGCTGAATGAATAAACTGCAGCAATAATACTACTTAAGTGCCCACAACACAAGCCCTACTGAGCTTACCGTGGGCCTAGGTTGATTTGTGTAAGATTGTCCCGTAATATTTATTATTATTATGTATCTCCGATTTAAATTCACGGAGCGAACCCCAGTCATTTGGAAGGCGTGCGTGGGGATATAGATCCAACACGTAGAGGCCCTTTGGAGACGAAGTTTAATGTCATGTAGTACACCTGCTAGAACCCATTCACGGGTACATCGGTAGATACCCGTGAACCGGTCCCAGCAGGCGTTGGAGCTATTGTAGGAAAATGGAAAAGAGAATTGGGTATCTATGGTGATGACATTTGGGTGGACAATAAAATTGGGTTATCACAAAGTGGTCCGGACACCTGCCATAACAATGTTATCCACAACGTTATCGAGGCAGGCGGTGACTAGCCGCTCATTAGATGGGCCCTAAAAATGCCGTCGTAAAGACGGCCAGCAGCAACACCGGGTGAGCGGCTCAGGGGTGTCGAGAGGTGGTGCTGCGCTTTCTCCGAAGTTACTCGCGGCGTTATGCCCTTTAACACTTCCACCCCTGGAGCATATAGCTCTGACGACTCCTCTCTGGACAGCCAATGAAGGCAAGCCAGAGCTGAGAGTCCTGCGCTCCCCCTTAGGGTTCCACTCCGACCGACGAAGACGGAGGCCCTGACCGACTCTCAGGAGCACTCGGGTCCGTGGGGTCGTTACTCCCCTACAGCTCGCCACAAGCTGCCCTGCGGGCTTATTATTACGCTCTACCGGAAAGCTAGAATAGCCGCTAACACTACACGCCCGTCATCAGACGCCCTTATATATAGTCGTTCAGTACCAAACACAGAGTAAGTATGCCAAAATTCAGCTGCGCAGCTATCACAGGGCTGTTATTCGCTACGCGTTAATGCGGCTCACCCCACCCACCCGTTACGAAACTAGACCTCTACCTACGCTTAATTACTACGTGTGTTAAGGTATAATTGTGGGTGAGCGCTGAGGTGAGCTTAAAACAAGTTACAGAATAGGGGGGCAGGACGGCCCGCGAGCTTTGTCGCGTCGACATAGACTATCCGTCTCTTTCTAAGCGTTCTTATTAGAAAGAGTCGGATAGCCGCTCGCGTGCCGTCTTGTGATAGTCGTGCACGTAGCCTAAGTTTCCGATCTTTGTCCAGATAACATTCCGAGCTGGTTTGCTAAAAAGAAGTTCTATTGCGGCTCAAATCAGAATAGGCGCGGAGGCTCAGTCGGCAGCAGCACTTTTCGGCTAAACCGATGCTTTATTTTTTATCAATGAAGGAAGCCTTTTGCTTTTTCAACGAAAAAGGGTTAGTGTGAACTCTTGTTGATATTTAGGCTCTACTCGTATTTTCAGTGACTTTGTTTATTTGTTGATGGTTATTATAACAAACTTTTAACTAAACCATAAAGTCTACTATTATCTCACCACATTTTATTTACATATAAGTACTTTTTTGGGAGGTAGAATGCGATGTTATAATTTGTTATTTCATTATTGTTATTTCGAATAGGTACTTTGATGACGATCGTCGTGTAAATTCTTATATTTCGACTAAGCAAAGTACTGTAATAATATTTCCGAAAAATCAATTACGATATTTAACGCCGTTCCGTACCAACCTTTACTAAACAAAACTACATACTTACAATCAAAATTATAAAATACTAATTATTAGTTATCACCCCTATAGCTGCATCATGTACGCCAATAACAAAACGTATTTACTTACTAACCATTAAATAGAAATTAATCAATGTTTTACATCGTAAAAATACAAAAGATAAAATTATAATCCCCTATATGAATAGAGAAAGTAAGTACACATGGGTATTGGTTTTCAGTACAAACCTATGCATTTGCTGTTCGCCGCGCAGAACGACGTGGCGAGCTCATAAAACCTTATCTGGCCCCGTCGAGGGCGCGTTGGATACGTAATAGTTACTTGAACGCCCTAATTTACTTACGCGAGTCACTAAACTACTAAACTCTGACCTTTTTTGGAGATAAATGAATATTTGGTATAACCGTAGATGGGAAGGTAATGTTTTGCGAGTATTATATAATTGTTTTGCGAGTATAATATTATATCTCTGGCACGCTATGCAGACTAAACGGCTTGACAGGCTGAAATCATGAGGTATTGTAGTATTGAGAATTAATCTTTAAAGTGAGAGAGGCATTATATCTAAAACACGAATGTAGAAAAAAATTCACAAAATTGTCATTATCTAACATGGATCCTGTTATATTACCCCCGACCGCTGTAGCGCCTTTTTGCTTCATGAACTTGATTGATATACTGATGTGTGCATAAGGTATAAAAAACCAGACCAGTTTTCTAAATAGTTTTTTTTACTTAGGTCTCTTGTATACTTCCTTTATTACTATTTCTACTTAATTGTATCATTTAACTTGCTCAAAACTATTGACCACCATAAATATTCATAAAAAAATGTATCTAAAAAACAAACTGATATTGTGTTTTCAAAAAAAAATGTGACCGATGACATAAGAGGCTTTTTTGAAAATCTTTGAATGCTGTTTTTATTTTTTCAATTCCGTATCTCTTATAGTTTAGAATTTTCCCTCACTGCCCCGTTTGAATAATACAACATGTGTAAGTATTAAATTAAAATATTTTGATCGTTTTATCATTATGTAAATATGTAATTGTTTTAGGTGTTTTGTCAATATAACTATTATCTAGGTAGCAGAGACGCTTATACACAGACATAAAAAAACCGGTTAAGTACGAGTCTGACTCGCGCAACGAGGGTTCCGTACAAAGTTTCATACACCATACCCGTCATGTCAGGACCCCATTCAATCTTGAACAATCTTAAACGGCTCATAGTACTAAGAAGCTACCGTTGCAAAGCGCCATCTGCATTTTGGTACTAACAACTTACAACCTAGTATGTTTGTTTATCAGCGATAGCTTTTTACACGCGTACCGATTTCAAGTATTTATTTTTTATTTGAAAGAAGGGACTTTGAAGATAATCTGATAGGAATTTGAAGACACAAAATGACATGCGAATGTAAATAAATTACAAATTTAATTAAGAAATTATTTTTGATAAATAAAAAAATAAGCTAGATAGAGATATTGTTTTATTTTTCCTGTATTGTTTATGTTACTCGTAATTTTCCGAAAAGGGGGGGGGGGTGTGATATCTTTTTTTACATTTTCCTTAATAAATCAAAATTTAACCCCTGTAGAAAAAAAATAAAAAAACCGGCCAAGTGCGAGTTGGACTAGTGCACGAAGAGTTCCGTACCATTATCTACAAAAAAAAACCATTTTATTCTGTGTTTTTAGTATTTGTTGTTATAGCGGCAACTGAAATACATCGTCTGTGAAAATTTCAGCTGGAACTATCACGGTATCAGTGAGATACAGCCTGGTGACAGACAGACGGACGGATGGACGGACGGACGGACGGACAGCGGAGTCTTAGTAATAGGGTCCCGTTTTACTCTTTGAGTACGGAACCCTAAAAACGGTTTTAGAAAGTGCAACTCAAGCTCTTTTATACGATACCGCACTTGATATATTTAATAGACTTTAATTTTTTTACCTACTCATATTCGTCATTTACACAAAAAATAAAAATGTATATTTAAATTTTTCATTTTTGATACACGTGTCTTAACCCTCTTAACAGTTTTTCCAAATTTCGAATTGATAGCTTAAGTTGTTCCTGAGGTATTTAACGTTGTGTCAGACGGACAGAGGCGGCCATAAGGCTTCCTTTTTTACCTTTTTGGTACAGAACCCTAATTTACAGATTATATTTAGGTACACAGAATAACAAACATGAACAACACTAAAGCCTAAATTGTTAATTTATGTTGTTTTCAACTGCATAAAACTAAATAATCGAACCGAACACCAATACCAAATTTATTCACTTGCTATATTTAGTTACTGGCCTAAACCACATCCCTCCCCACGTTCAAGTGCACTCGCCCATTCCAAACGCTCGACAGGCGCCCGGGATTGAAGTACCAGCAACAATGACGGTCTTTGCCTTTTGTAATACTTTATTATGTACCGGCAAAGATCCCCTGACAAAACTTTATTGGACATCGAGTATGAGCACTCAGATACGGGAACAGTTATAATGTGACGTCATTACAGCGATCGTCAATTCTGAGGAATGTTTCACGGTATCGAGAACTTTATTGCTTCTTTTGTTTGAGATGTACCTACACGACTACAAAGATACGCTGTACTGTCAGCATCAGAAGTAGCTACGCAATCAAAGGCGTCAAAAGTTAGTTCCCTTTTAATAAAGACTTTTCACGTCTTCGTTTGCGTAGCTGCTTTTGATGCTCACTGTACACTATGTATAATTAGGAAACATTTATTATAGGCTAAGTATATTTCAAATTAAACTGCACAATCCCGACACAAGCAATAAAAAATACGTCAAATAAGCGCTTATCATAATTCTCCCAAACATCTGTAAGCTGTAGAACTAATAGTGAGTTTTTTTTAACGAATCGTCAAAACAGATCTATTTCATTATTAAACCTGCTCACAAAATTTCACAAGAATCAGTCGGGAATCGAAGTGTAGAGGAGAAAAGCTGGACAGCCGGACATACAAAAAAAATTTGGCCCAAGTTGAAGCAAAGAACTTCGTTTGCATCGCTCGCTCGTTCAACTAATAATCACTTACTAATCTATCTATCTATCTATCTATCTATATTATTATTACGCGAGCCCGATTTTTGTACATGCCATCAGATCTACAGTTATGGTCCGATTTTGATAAATGATATGTCACTGGATTCGTCTCATGCTGCAGATTTGCAATAAGGTCTTGGTTTTTTCATTTTTTATCGGTAAGTTACTAAAATATAAATTTAGAGAAACTACTGTGCGCTGACCACGTGACTTTGGCTGCGTGACATCACGTGGCGTAACTTCTGTTTTGACTTGAGATGACAATGTAAAATAATAAACAAGAATTAAACTCAAACCTGTACTAAGTTCTTCAGCATGAGAAATAATAAATGTTGACTCGGCCACATATGGATACAACACTAAGAAAAGTAAGAAAAATAGAAAGTAAACGGCCTTTTGTAAATATTGTTTATTTACATAAACTGACAGACGTATTGTGTCAAATGTGGTTTTTTTTTATTGACAGAAACGTCAGTTTTACTTGCCATGTTCTTTTTTACTTCAGAAAAGTTTATATACAAACTTATTTTCCCATATTCGAGATGTTGGGAGAAGGATGAGGTTTAATTAATAAATAAATATTATGGGACAATCTTACACAAATCAACCTAGGCCCACGGTTAGCTCAGTAAGGCTTGTGTTGTGGGTACTAGGCGATGATATATATAATGGATAAATACTTATATACATATATAACATCCATAACTCAGGAACAAATTTAATCCATTAATTGTCGTGGACCCCATAGACGGCTTTTTTAACCTAACTTAGTACAATGCCGTAGGCGCCGATAGGCTCCGCCTGATTCCCAGTATAAAGAAAGATGTAGAAAACGAAACTTGATTACAAAATTTTCTTTTGGCGACTTTGTTGACCTGACTTGAATACCATCCAAATTATTTCAGGTTCAGATATTTGTATTTTGATTACAGGTAGGAGGTTGGTTATATAAATTTTGTTATAAAACGAGCAATATTTGTTCATATATATATTTGCAATCACGTTTCCGGAAACGGCTCTAACGACTTCGATTAAATAAATTTTATTTTTTAGATAATGTTTAAATAAATGTCAAAAACGAAACAAACTTCCAAAAATGACAAAATACAAAAATAGGATGTAGTACGATTTCATTCATACAAGTAATTAAAGCAATCCTGTAAAAACATTGAAACAAGGAAGGAATAATTTTATTTGTAGTTAGTTTTTGGCATGAAGTACCAAAGCTAATAATTTGAATTTAATATATGTAGTAGGTCTATAGATGGGCAATTTATGAAATATGGTGCCGCTAAAGACACCAGAACACCAAAAAAAAAAACAAATTATAGTTTCCATTATTTTGACATATATTTGTATTAAAGTTTCAGGCAATATTTTTTGTAGTGATGGGTTTTGTTATGTAGTATAGTTTACCAAAAAATCAAATTAATCGCAAAGACCGAATTCAAGAAATAAATTAAAAAGTGAAAAAAAAACAAACCGCCATATTACGAAAACTGACAAGTGTACATGACTCTTCTTTGGGGAACAGACCTTTGCCTAGAAGGAGTATCTAAAAATGAAATTACTAGAACATTTGACAGAAAGGCAAATTTTGTATAGGAACACGGCTATAGCCTTTTACGAGGGCGAGATATCGATCTAGATAGGTCCCATGTCCGGGAAAATTCGTTTTCTCCGTATTTTCTCCATTTTCACCCGAGCAGAGCTCGGTCGCCCAGGGACTAAATGTAATTTGTCAAAACGATATGGCTTAATACTGGAAAACATAAATTAGTAGATATTAAACTATTTAGCGGTACCTACCTATAAATAGCCTGTGCCGATACTAATAATAAACAGGTGTAATGTCTGTGAAATGTAAGTTTGTATGTTGGGGGTAATCTCAGAAACTATACCCATCCTATTCTAAAAACCCTTCAGTAGGTAGGTTATATGTATGTATGTATGTAAGCACTTTATTGTACACAAAACAGGTTAAAACATAAACATGATATGTAAGATTAAGTAAAGTAGGTACAAAGGCGAACTTATCCCTATAAGGGATCTCGGGGAGAATATAAGGGATATGTAGAATGGCCCTACAGGATTAAGTATGTGCTATATTATATACCGCCTAGATTCATTGTATACGCGGCGGAGCCGCGCGGGTAGCTAGTATATCATAATATCTAGTTATATTAGCTTATACTTGTATTTAGCTAGCATTTGCTTTAATCCATTCTGTTCAAAAAATGCCCAATAAAAAAATTGCATTTATAAATATTATCCAGGTGACTTCACTGGTTTAACCTAGAGGGTAGATATCCTGCCTGCAAAGCTGATGGTCCTTGGACTCCTGTTGGGGCGGAAAGGTTCTCGAGTGGCGACCACGTACCGGCAGGCGTAGCGTGGACCCCCAACAAGTTGGACTGATGACCGGGTTAAGGTCGCGGGAGTCCAATGAATGCGGATGGCGCAGAACCGGTCATTGTGGCACACTTTGGGGGAGGCATATGTCTAGCTGTGGCCTTCTTTCGGGTGATACGATGATGATGATGAGCATAAATATTTGTTACGAGTCTTATCGAGCTTATTGGCAAAGTTTGATTTGTAAGATTGTCCTCTAATATTTATTTAAATAACTTACTCATACTTATTGTGCAACTAAGAAAATGCACAAAATTGAGATTTTAAAGGACATTTCAACGCAATGGCGGAATATTTAAGTACTTGTAGTAAACTCGTGAACCGTTAGAGTTCAATAGTATCGAGGAACGACACACACTATGTGATTTCTGAAAATTTACCTACAGATACTATTTTCTTTGTATCAGTCTTCCAATAGTCTAGTTTCCTCTTTAGATTAGATCAGATGGCAGTCATTTTTTTGAAACAAGGTGGGTTCCACCAAACCGTCTGAAATTGTAAGCGGTGCTCATTAAAATCAAAATGTATGGAAACTATGACAAGTGTATGGGATGACAGTGGGGTTAGTATGAGTTATAATTGAAAACTCACGTTCGATTACTACATTTGGGATCGAATAAACGCGCTTCGAATAGATTTCGATCTCGCTACGGTATTCTTCGATTCGAACTGTCAAATTTGTAACTCATGCTGCCGTTGTACAGTGGCGGAATGAAAAGGTTGATCAGTTTTCAAATCAAATCATTTACGCGTTGCAATCACATGTTACCTTTTTAAACTGTGTATCAGACGAGAGTTATGTATTGAAAGTTATGTTCAACTGTTTGACAACAAAGTTCAAATTTACTTAGACGAATTTTCCTTGACAGTTAATAGTTGAACTAAAACCTTTTTATTAGTTTGATCTTGCCATTACGTTGTGTCAAGTTTGATAAATCTAATGATTAAATCCTCTTCGCTCAACGTAACAGGTCCTGTCAATGTCATCATTGCTATTTCTTGTATACGTTTTTTTAATTTTTTAACTCGTTTTCCAAAATTAAATGAGGTGTAGTGAAATGACATTCATTATGACGGAATGTGTCTGACACTCGGTCGATAAAGCAGATACTTACTGATAACATATACTGAGCAAGCAAAAACAGATCTGTAGGTGATCAACCTTTTCATTCCCCGACTGTACTCCGAAAACAACTGCATAAATTTGATGATGATGATGAACGTTTGTTAACGTAGCGTGTAATGTAATTTATTGGTGAGGTTTCAGGGTGAGGGCGTATTTATTAAAATATGGATACCTTACGAGTATCAAATAAAGCGTAAAAAAGGAATAAGGTAAACTGACTAAGCAGTAAGAGTAGTAACGGTCAGCCTCACGCCTCACAACACCGTGTCGCATTAAACGTCATGTTAAACTGCTGTATGAAGTTGTCAAACGAGTGAAAACGACAAGGTAGTTAGGTGTTCAGCAACGTATGAGGCTAACTGTACCATGCCTAGCTGCTAATAAGGGATATTGGGTTTCATGGTAGTAAATATCTGATTCCGCTGAGGCACTAGCTGGACCAATACAAAGGATATATTTCGAGTTATTCGAGCCCACGATGTGTCTTCACAGACGCATTTACCGAGACTTTAACTAAGAATCCCTCGCTTTGTTTACAAGCTAATTATTAAAATACCACGTAATGTGTATGTATCCCCTTACATATCCCGCGCAACCATAGAGTGGTCGTTCCTCCGGCCGGCGCCGGACAGTCTCGTCTCGGGCGATATAATATCACACTCCGCTGTGCACTGGAGGTAATCAGGCGACACTATATACTCGTAGCTACACGGGTGACTAGGAGAGTCGCAGAATGTCAGTGATTTATGGACATCAACCGTGAAACAGTGTGATTCCAGTTTTCATATCACTAGCTGGAACTGGAACTGCCTTTAGTTGTACGTCTTTAAACTCTTCCATCCATCCTTTGATTTTTATATCCGTATTGGTGGCGAGAGGTAAGTAGGTAATTATTTTGGGACAAACTTTAATAAAAATTGACTTTCTCTTAATCAAGGCTGTTAATAAAATTATTTGATAAAGAAAGCGCGTGGAGCCATTTTGCAATTTTAACATGGTATTGGAATTGCTTGATGTATAACGTAACAATGGTACCTAAGTACGTAGAAAACATTCAAGATTCGTCAGAAACGAATCACTATCGACATAAAATCGTCAGAAAAGAATATTGGTATCAACACACACACCTTAACATGCCTTAACACATTAACTGCCAAGAATCGCTACGCGCTACGCTCTTAGCCGACCCCGTGGTTTTCCCGCAAAGTAGCGGAAAGCGCCTACGCCGTAGACGCCCGCTGTCCGGGTTCCTGTCAGTGAATGTATGTCAGTGTATGTGTGAAATGATTTATTAAATAAATAAAAATAAATATTATGGGTCAATTTTTACACAAATCGAACTAGCTCCATAGTAAGCTCAATAAGGCTTGTGTTATGGGTACTAGATGACGATATATTTAATGGATATAAATATATAAATACAAAGAATACATCCAAGACTCAGAAACCAATATTTGTGCTCATCAACAGGCATCGGAGTTTTTATCGCACGGTAAGACGTTAGTGAGCGATGGAGTCAACATTTGCAATAAAATTCAACTCGTGTTCATACTCTCATATTCATTCATATTGACAACAACGTTGACGAGTGCTGCTACTGCGACTTTTTCCATATTTTCTGATGATCAAATATCCACTTGTGAATAATTGACACGTCTGGAATCGTCAGTTATCTCATTAGGTCTATCGCAGCGATGTAGTTTGTGTATCAGAGTCTGTATAGTTGTATGTATGTTAAAATAGTTAAAGCTATGACTATCAGTCAGGTACCTAATAGAAAAATAATTTTATTGTTAATTTGAATCCGATTTTTAATCACGATCGCTATTAAAGGCATTTTAGAATTAAATAAATGAATAAGTATGAGTGATACAAGTTAAATTTTATTACTAATGTCGACTCCATAGCTCGCTAATGTCTTATCGTGCGACAAAAACTCCGATGCCTGCTCATCACACAAATATTAGTCCTTACGGGGGTTCGAACCCTGGACCTTCAGCTACGTAGGCAGGGTCACTACCCACTAGGCTAACCAGTCGTCAAAACCGGTTCTGCTTTAATTAGGCTAGGTACGCGATTATATAGGCTCTTAGGTGCTAACTACATTATACACCACAGTCGGAACCGTCAGCTTCGAAGGCAGGGTCACCATCAACTTGCTATTGGAAGTAAGCGTCTTAAATTAGTAAACGTCTTAATTTTGGTATCTATATGTAAATAAACGAAAATATTTTTGAAAATCTAATAAACTGCTTCAACGATTATGTCTAACTCAGTCAAGTTGAAGTGTAATTACTATTTGGCAAGAAGTCACTGAACTCTTTTAATATAAGCATTTACAAATCTATCCTTTTAATGCTTCTTCGTTAGAATCAGAAAGTTTTAATATCAGGCTAGTTATAAAACATATTAGAAATACGCTGAGGTATTCGGGAGTTGAAAGTTATGATTAAAAGTCATCAGTTCACTTATTTTAAAGGACGCAAAGTTTGCCAATTTATATTCATATAGATAGCGACCCTATTAAAATCTGAAGGGTCAACACATGTAGATTTATACCAATTTGTCTATGTTAAAAGCATTAAGTCTACATTGTTTAAATTACTGTAACTGACAAGATGTTTTTATTAATTGCTACAAATCAAGTCCGATGCTACTTTACGTTTTCCCCGACTACTGCAAATTCGTACCTACTTATTTTTCTTGCCCAGTACGGCTAACGTGAGTTACAATCGTAACCTTACGCTACGTAACCACAGACCAGAGCAAATCAACGCGCTTTGAATAGATTTCGATTCGACCCGTCAAACTTGTAACTCACTACTGCGAAACCAACTGCAAAACGTTAGGCGCTAGCATTTAGTTTTCGATGCGTAATTTAACGTTCGATTCGTACTACCAATCGGTAGTGTGAGACGTTTGGAATCGAAGAAAAACCGTCGCGACTGTAGTTTACTATTTCACTTGCAAAATGGTGCGTGATATCGTATTATTCCGTCAAGAGTTACCGTAGATCCGATCGAAATTTATCTCAAAATAAGGGTTTTGAATTGACAACATATATCCGCAAAATTAGGATTGTCGCGTATTTTGTATTTAATAATGCAAATAAATGGCCCACGCGCCGCCAAATTGTATGGACACTGTCGACGTCGCAATGCGCGTATTCTGTTGTGTCATAACCGTCTAACGCATTTAAATTAAAACGATAAATGCTTGTAATGTAAGGTTGAATATTGGAAAATCGATTAAACTATACGAACGAACGTGAAGTCGAGCGCGGGTAAAGTAATCTATAAGTGACTCACGTTACGGTTTAGATTTTTAGTTCTATGAGTGACCACCAGGGGCGGGGTAAAGACTTTTCATACTAAATCTTAACGATAGGCGCTAGCGCCTGTAGTAAACCCAACTCACTTCAATCTCACGCTAAGGGTACAGTTTGTAATAGGTAGGCAGCCACTTAGACCATTTCGCACCGACGGCGGTAAACTAAGAATGTCTCTGATCTCTGATATTTAACGCCTGAGGCAAAGCCAAGGGCGATAAATATGCGATCTGAGGCTTTCTTTATCACCGCGAGTTAGTATTAGGCGAGTACAACAATTTACGTCTCTTCCTAGCCAGGAAGTGAATTTTTCGTACGCATAGAGGTAGTTTTGGTAAACATTCAAGTCCTTAGAGTCTTCATTTCTAAGACTGAACACAGTTTTTAAGAATCTATTCATTGAATGAAGCTCAAGTTCATTTCAACTTGGGGGGGACTTAAGTATTCTGTAGTCATCTATACAGACTCGAGTGTTTTGTTTACGCTTAAGGCTTTTGGAACAACTGAGTTATTATTAGAACTGAAAAGAGTTGTAGGAACACTTGAGATAACGCAACTTACTCAGTAAAGAAGTAGTGTAGCAATCACTGTATTTTTTGGTTTTTAATTCTGTCTGTCAATATCGTTTCCTTAATTTATCACAACCTAAAAAATAATAATATAAATTTTAAAAAGACTATAAAAGTCTTTTTTAAAGATCCCAATCAAAAACCTAAGCTCGAAATCGATTACACATATAAAACAATAAAATAGAATGTACTGATACTTTCTGCCTGCTAGGTAATATTGACTCTGCTGTGAACTGGAAGGACCATATTAATATAGAACGAAACTATGTACATTTACATATGCGCTTTGCGAATTAAAAAAAGTATCATATATATTAAGACCGCAATCTGCGCTTATTATGATTATGCCTATTCCATCCTCTAATACGGCATTGTGCTGAGGGGTGGTGCATCGGCCACTATCCAACAATTTAGAGCCCAAAAAAATTTTTGAGAATAATAGTCAACATAAGTCAAACAGAGAGCTGTGAACCCCACTTTATTAAAGATCTTGACATTGACTTGCATTTAAGTATATTCTAGAAGTACTTAAACGCATTTGTAAAGAAAAATCGACATCTTTTCACTCTACAGTCCCGTCCCCCGAACTTGCGTCCCCAAAACCAGCTAAGTCTGCCTGCCTCCAAGCTAAAAATGGTTAACTGTGGTCCCTACGGTATGGCAGTTAAATATATACAATCATATTCCGCAAGAAATTAAAGATGAACAACACTTTAACAAGTTCAAATCTAGATTGAAACAAATACTGATAGAAAAAGCTTACTACTGTTTAAAAGAGTTTTTAATTGATTCTTATCAAATCTTACCAAAGTCTTGAGTAGTCACAAATACAGGACTCGATATGACTCGAAAAAGGACTCGGACTCACGACTTAAAAGACTGAAGTATCGAGTTCTTGCAATTTAGACTTCAAAAACTTGAGTCTTTACCAACACTACAATATAGAGGGCGGTAACTGCCACTTTATGGTCAGGTGTGACGTAAACGTATTACTTACATCAAATGGCATCATTTTACGTTTAACCCGACTTTTAAATTTGTTATGTCCGCCTACGCGTATGTGGAAAAATCAATGTCATGGAATAAATAATGTTTTTAGATAATTTTATAGTGAAACATTGTAAATTAAATGGGAATAGGTATCTAATTACCAAACATCGGGGTTTTCGGAGCGGGAACGTTTGACATTAGCCAAAGAGAAGGTATTTACTTAAAAACAGATCGTACCCTAGTAGGTTTCTACCGAATGAATAATTGATTGAAAAATAAATAAAGATTAATCATACATATAGGTACATATTTTATATTGGTCATTCATTATCAACCTCTTCAGTTAAGTCTATTAATTTATAAGAAAATGCTTCATAGATATCGAGCGTCAAGATTGACATTGTATTAGACACCTATTGTCAACCTTTACCCTTGCTTGTCTAGTAGATAAACTTATATGCAATTGTATTTTAAAAAACTGTAAATAATCAGTCAACACAAATAATATGCCTCCGAGAAAAAAAACTCGTTACGAGTTTATGCGTTCGTGGATAGAAAATAATCCAGAGATAGAGGTTCGAGATTCTTTATTATTTTGCACCAAGTGCAATGTGAGCTTCGCTCAAACGAAATCTAGTGTAACGCGACATGTCGCATCTAATAAACATACAGGTATGAAATATGATTTCAATAGTGAGCTCTTGAAATTTGTTGTGGGCTGTAATATACCATGGACGCAGGTAAACAATCCGATATTTAAAGATTTTATCGAAAATTGTGTTACCGGTAAATTTGGAAAAACTGCAAAAGTTCCTTCGGAATGTCAACTGCGACGGGAATATTTAAATAAAGCTTACGATGAAAAAATGAATAAAATACGGAGCGAGCTAAAAAATGAATATATATATGTGAGTGTTGACGAAACCACGGATGATTATGGTCGTCAAATAGCTAACGTAATAGTGGGAGCATTACGTGATGATCACATTGGCACTCAACACTTGATATCCAGTAAACGGTTAGACAGCACGAACAATGTATCAATATCCAATACGGTCACAAGTGCTCTTGATGAATTATGGGGTGCTAACCATAATAATCACAATAAAGTACTTTTACTTTTAACTGACGGTGTGGGCTACATGCTAAAGGCTGGAAGAAATTTAAAATGTATTTTTCCCAATCTTTTGCACTTCACATGTTTGGCTCATGGTTTAAATAGAGTGGCTGAACTAGTAAGAAAACTTTATCCAGATGTGAATGATTTAATCGCAAATGTTAAGAAGACATTTTTGAAATCTCCTAAAAGAATACAAAAGTTTAAAGAAATGCTCCCCGGAGTGCCTTTACCACCTCGACCAACAATTATTCGGTGGGGAACCTGGATAGAAGCTGCAACGTATTACAGCAAACATTACGATGAAGTGAAACGTGTTCTAAATACATTCAGTCCCACCGAAGCCCAGAGTATTAGAAAGGCAAAAAGAGCGTTTGGAAATGCAAATATAAAAAGCGACTTAAATTTCATAGCAAATCATTTGATGACTATCCCAAATGCTATTAAAAAACTACAGGATGCGAAGCTGTCCATCAGCGATAGTTTAAAAATAGTTCATGAAACCTATAGAGATGTTTCCAAATTAAACATGAGCGTAAAAGGAAAACAGATTTATGATAAACTGAAGTTGGTGTTAAAGAAGAATTCTGGCTATAGCACACTAAAAATTATAAATGAGTTGGTACAAGGCAAAGAAATAGAACTTCAATCTCAAACTTCTCGTGCATCAATTGATTCCTACAAAAAATTTAAATATGCACCTATTACAACTGTCGACGTGGAAAGATCATTTAGCTCCATGAAATGGATATTTACAGCAAGACGCCGTAGATTAACTGTCCCAAATATAGAAAAAATATTAATAGTTTATTCTGAAAATCGTGTCAACTATTCAATTTACAGCAGGTAATTAATTAAAGTTATTTTTATTGTTACCTTATAAGTTATAAGACTTTTACGGAAATTAAAATAAAACTTTGTCACAGATTGTATACAACTCACAGAGAGGTAGTTATTCATTAGGCATAATAAGATATTTTCTTAGACTAACATATCTGTTTATCTCTACTCTTTCTCAAATCATTCCCGCTCCGAAAACCCCGATGTATGCTAATTACATTTGTGCAAATTCATCATCATAATCATCAGTCGTTCCCTAAATACTGAGGATCGTGACGTCATGTGCAAATTAGCATGACTAAAATAATTCGACAGAGGCATTTTCCCAAATAAAATGGCAAAGCTAAATTAATACAAAATGAGGGTAAATGAACTGATGTGTGCTGAGCTTTACAGCTCTAATAACTCATAATTCAGATGCGTAATGTCCGTGAAATAGATTTCGCGCGCCCTCTCTCGGCTTCTAGAAGAAATGTTTAAATCGACGACGTATTTACCATACCTCGTATTTTGAAGCATTGTGCCATTATAAAAGTAACCTTAAATTTCAGTAAACAGAGTATTTATTTGAAAATAATGCGAGCAAAGATATGCAATTTAAAAAGTAAGTAAAGTAAATCCTGCGAGCCGGCCCGCTGGCTCGGAACGCTAAATTAGCCTGCCAAGCTGCCGCGACTGTTGTTTGATATATTATGGGAAGTGATATGAATATTTGCTTCGAATAATTCATGTGAGATTTGGCTCGGTAAGTGACCGTTTTTGCGAGACGCTTCCTGGAATGAAGCGATAACTACTGCAAACAGCATAGTCTTTAGTAAAAAAACGAATGATTAAGTAGGTAAGGTACTATTAGAATCTATCATGATGTGTTTTTAATTTTGTAGTTTGCTTTTATAATATTCAAGATTAACCTACCTACCTAGTTACCAACATAATTATTTATGATTTAATAAATAATGTGTGATTAAATATAATTTGGTTCTAATTCACAAATTTGCACTTGTTATTGCTATTTTGGTATATTTTTTTATTATTGCTTTACAATATAATATTTACATATATACTTCCTCTAATTAACTAACCGAAGTTTTATCGACCAATTATAAAATTTTCTAATAGCATACAGTGTCCTAACAGGCTTGGCGGGAAATTAAAAAAAATGTATTCAATAGTTCTACAGCATTGTTAGATTGTGTCAACTAAGTTCAGTCACACTAACATGCAGTTAACTTTGAATGGGCTCAATAAAAACGCGGAATAACCTTTTGTATAATGTACATCATATTAGCAACAACTTTCGTGTTAAATTTTCTTGTTAAGAGTCTCCAGCACGCGCAACTCAAGCCGACAAACGTAGTTCGATTCTCACTAAATGGCATAGTGAATAGAATAGAATAAACATTTATTCATGAAATCAACATACACATAATGTTTATGTTGAAAAGTGATAGGTAGATATGTAACCAATTTTTATGCAAAGAAATCAACATACAAACAACAACATTGAATAGCATGAAACTTTTTATACACATTGGGATCCGCCATATATAGGTTGGAAACTAGTTTCTGCTATAAATTATGTGTGAGCCGGACTCGCGGACGAAGGGTGCCGAACCATTATCTATCAAAATGTTTATTTTATTCTGTTTTTTTTTTTTTTTTTTTTATGTCGTTAATTCATGTTAATACAATAAAATAATATAACAATAAACTTTCCGTGATCTCTGCCTACCACTCTGGGAAAGAGGCGTGATTATATGTAATTATGTATGTATGTTATAGCGGCAAGATCATCTGTGAAAATTTCAACTGGAACCATCACGGTATCAGTGAGATACAGCCTGGTGACAGACAGACAGACGGACAGCGGAATCTTAGTAATAGGGGTCCCGTTTTACGTTTTGAGTACGGAACCCTAAAAATTAACCGATTTAAGACTTTGTATGAAAACCGTTCTACTCGCTCTACTTTAATTTCTAGCAACATAAACTAGTTTCCGACCTAGATATGGCAGATCCCATTAAATTAAATTAAATTAAATAAATAGCAATTTATTTCAGACGTTCATCCATAGGTATTACACATAGGTGGGTTACATACATAAAAGCAAAAATGATAACAAAGTAAATTTTGAATTTTAAAATAATAAACATAACTAAAAGAATTACCTAAACTACTAATAACTAGGACCGTGAAGGGCCAACCACCTCTTCATCACGGGTGTGTTCCACCTGTCAGCAAACACGTTCAGGATGCTGTTTGTGGTCGTGCGCAGGCGGGTAAGCACGGAGGCACACCGCTTCCTTATGATAGCGTGGAAGTCGTCGGTGCGCGCCGCGGCGAACATGCCGGACGCGCTGCAGCTCCACGGCAGCCGGAACTGTTGGATGGCTCGTTTTATGCGCTTGTTGTACAATCTACTATTTCTGCAAAAGTGTACCAATCCATAGCCATGTAAAGCAAGGATCGCCTACACATATAAAAATTTGGCAACGCCTTTATTAAGGTGGTTCGATTGCCATACAAAGAAAAATAGTTTTCCCAAAATATCTCGTGACAAACCAATTTCTCAAATTAATCTAGTTTATACAAGTTTATTCTAGGAAAGGGGGAATTTGGCGCAAATGGGAAGCCAATTTATGAAAGTTTGTTACATAAGTTTCTTAAAATATCACGCCGTTAGCCTACGAATGTCAAATAACGTTTTGTATGGCAATCGAACCACCTTAAAAGAAACATTATTTACTATCAATCTACGTAAACCTCGTAAAATATTTTGATAGGTACTATAAAAATATAAAGTGATGGGAGACTCCCAAAACCTTTTCAAAGTTGATATGGACATTGGACATGGGCGATGAACTACCATAGTGATACATACTTTACTTATTAAGGCCTTGAAATAGATTAATCAAAAATCATGCTAAGCAATCACGATATATATTTTTTCATTTATTGATTAAGACATAAGTTAAGTTTTACATTATAATACCCATTTTAGGAAAAACTTAGACGAGGTTTGTATGCCACTGGAGAGTTCTAATTTTGATAAAAGCAGCAACATGAAACATGAAACAAAAGCTATACGTACCTATATGTACTGGGTTCATCTTCTATCATAAAGACAAATGAAATCGCGGCCTAATAAAACTTTCCGATTCAATTATGTTCCCTCTAATCTAACCCCATCAAAAATTCAATAACACCGTTGGACGACATTTCGCTTGCATTTAATTTCAACTGCGTAATGAGCTTGAGATGCATATTTCACAGCGGCGGGCCGTTCGCGGGCGTTAAGTGGGGTATTTTATTGGCTTATTATACAATATTCTAAGCTAAAAATCGTGGAAAGAGTACGTTTTTAATTGGGCAACGAGCTCGCGTGGTGCTGACGGCTGGATTATTCATGGCTGCTTCAGAGCTCCGCTCCGTCGCACCGTTAATTCAGCCTCGAGTTTTTTTATTACGCCCTTTATTCTCCTAGATTGAACTTTTTGAATATTATATTTGAACGATTAAGAACACTTTAAGCATATTATATGGGTAAAAGGGTTAAAGCGGTCCTACATCAAAGTTAGTCACGTAATTGTGAGCATAATTATGTTGAATAGCGATAGGTAGATATGTAACCAATTTTTATATAGGTAAGTATGGTACAAAATTGTATTTTTTTCGTATAAAATTTACGTTGCTACAAAAATGACTATTATTTTACGGATTAAATAAAAATATATCCTATGATAAGAAGTTATATTTTAATGCATATTGACAATTACAAAGGTTTCATTACATACACTTTTATTTAACTATCTTTTATGTGACAAATATTGCATGAATATTAGTCTGGTCATAATTTTTTACACATTTCATTATGCGTGAGTGGGAATCGGACGCATTGATGAATTATTGAAATACGTATGTAATTTTGTTTTTGGAATGCAGGCCAGGCAAACTCGACTTACTGTCTTAATCTCTCCGAATCTAGACAAAAATAATAGGGTATTAAGCCGACCAGCGATTTCCACCCTAAATCCATGAGCGTCCGTTAAATGAGTCATTATTGCCCGCTTTTTTCTACGATCAAAGGGCCTCCAACTCTTCTATGAAGTAAAGCAGTTGTCAATGTAGAATTTATTGTCCTGCCAGTAAATAAAAGGTTCAACGGAAGCATTTTAACCTTAATTTGGGGCAGAAAAGACCGCTTTTGTAAATCTATCGTAAATCCTTCTTCTCTCAGAAGCTACTTACTTCTGATGGGTTTTTGAGTGGAGTGCAAATAGATAATAACATATTTTTCTCAAACTTGCAATGAAATATTGACATGACTTACTTCAAATTTGGTCCGGAAATACTATGTATCCGGTGCGATGAGCGAAGATGATATGTAAAGAAAAGAAATTTCACACAGTCTTACACACCTAGACCTGTAAAGCAACTGTCTTTTGTTTATAAACGTCAAATTGTGACATAAGGTTATGATGTGACAGCACTGACAGCTGTCATTCTCCGCTTGATTGACACTTGTCAATCAAGCGGGGAATGAATGAATGCTTGTTGTCATTGCTAATGTTTCGTTCAGAAACGTATTATTTAGTTGCGTTTACCCACGAATAAAACAAATTGACTACTTTTTGTTTCATTGCAAGTTTGAGAAAAGCATTACAAATCTCGGCGAGAAACGGGGTTCCCGGCCGCGTATCCCTATCCGGCCTCGCTATGCTCGGCCGTCTATATCTACTTGGCCTGCAGCCCTTCGTTTCCCGGCCTCTATAGTAATCTACTATTACGTCATACCTGGTCATGGAGTAGCAATTACCGCACTCTACGCGTGCGGAAAATCCGCCCTAGGTTAGAAATGTACTATTTAATAACGGATTATTGACTGCGCTTTATCATCATCCCAATATTTTCTACTTAAATTATTTTTGGAAACATTAAAACAGTCATGACGAAACGTTTAAAAATACGTTTTTACAAACACCTTTTATTCACTTTACAAAGACAAAGTTGAAACTTTGCTTTTATTTATTTATTATATTTAAATTGGAAGTAGGTATCTAATTATTGCACCGGGTGGTGTTTTTAATTACAAAAAAATATATTGTAATCGCGCGGAACTGCAAGTTTCTTATTAAATTATTAATTTACGACGCTAACCGTAATGAGTAAACAAATAATGACTGCGTGTTTGTTAGTGTTACCGCAACGCCACAAGTGGTTGAAGGTAAACACGGGGTGGTTACTGCAGTTTGTTATGATAAGTGCTGAGAATACGTAAACTATATTCGTTGGTAGGGTGCCCACATCTCGGGAGAGACAAAGGGTTTTACTTGAGTTTAGAGATTTAAGGGTTTAAATAATAGGTGTTTTTTTTATGTTGTGAAAGACAGGAGAAGGTATCATGTCGCGAAGCAATACTTGTTGAATTGATAGCTTTCAAAAACTACCTATTCTACATTTTATCTAGTTAAAACCTAAACTTATTAATTTTCATGGCATATTTTTTATTTCTTATTTAGAAGTTCTGGGAATACACAAATTTAAATAAGAGTACCTACTTAGTTTTTAAAACTTTTATTTTATGAATATTTTTTCTATGACTCATAGCGTGAATTATATACATAGGTTAAACTAGATATTCGTTTATTGCCATCCAAAATATTAGTTTTAGCTTTTACAAAAATAACGAGCTTATGACCTCTGGTTTTCATACCAAACTTTTTCAAAATATCAGTAATATTGCCGAAAATAACGCTACCGCTAAAATAACAGGTAGGTTTACCCTACGCATGTGCTCACGAATAAATGATTAACAAGCTGTTAAGCTTTACTGCATAATTACTGCGAAGTTGGACATTTAAATGATTACCCTTATTTCTTATTTCTTCTTTGTAAATAATTTGATCTTAACTACTATTATTATTATGTATGTCTTTCCCGCTCACGGGACAATGATTTCCCGGACCTTTGGGAGGCGTGCGTGGGGCTAGGTACCTACAAAGTAACAACTGAGCCAACACGTAGAGGCCCTTTTGACAATTTAATGAAATGCAAGGAGTACACCGAGCGGATGCTGTCCCTGCCCGTGTCATGGGACGCACACAGAGACAGCACCCGCTTTGGTGTATAGGGACTATTGCTGGTTGATGGAATCTTTATTATTATTTTTATTATTAAAGCCTTTATTCTCTACTACATAATATACAATTTGCTTACTTCTAGATGTTACATGCGATTGTAGTTATAGCTACAATGTAGATTGATTAATAATTGTAATATAAGTATTTATATTTTTTTTTAAACATGCATTTTTTCTAGTGTATCTTTTTACCAGAGGGCGGAATTGCTCATGGCAAAAATCAAACGTCAATAGAGTTGGAACGTTGAATTTTATCGAATATCGAATTAACTGAAATTATATTTACGTAGCGTATCTTTAATTATTTATTAACAAAACTAAACCTCAAATCCATAAGCAAACAATAATAGACTTCATATGAACATTACGGAATAACATACATTTAGATCAGTATATTGTTAAGTTGTTTTCGTTGTAAGCAAGACAAGGATACTTCTTTATCCATTTGTTAATTGTTTTTCTTTTTGGATTAACCATTTTTACAAACGTGAATTAGTTGCAAAAAACTAGTGGCAGAAATGACAGTTAACTGCCATGCAATTTACTTTTAATCAAATCAAAGAGGTCAAATGGTCAACTAGCTAATCAAAGAGGTTAATGTTAAAGTCAGAAAAAGAAGAGAAGTGTAAAAGGTGACTGAACTTATCGATAGCTGAAAAAGTCGATAAAATTCAACGTTCCAACTCTATTGACGTTTGATTTTTGCCATGAGCAATTCCGCCCTCTGCTTATTACTTTTTTCTCAATAATTATATAATATTAGGTACCTACATGCAGTTTATAGTTAATCCTTTCTGATTTATATTACACTGAAAAAAATAAAAATAATGAAACATTTTGATTGCTATGTTTACCATAACACTATCGTATTTTTAATGTTATCGTATAAATTTTTCATCTCTGTATTCATTGATTATTTATAGTATTTTACTAATTCATGGTATTGTTATTAAATTATATTTAGGTAATATTCATTTAGGTATTTGTTTAAATTTCAGTCTTCTTTCTTGCTTGTAGTAGTCGCCTCTAGGGCGTAGGCCTACTATAGGTCATCTTAAATATTAAAGATTTTATTAGTTAAGGAGTCTTTATAAATTACATTTATCTACTGGTATTTCTATTAAAATTATACATAGTTTATATGCAATACATGCTTAATTTTATTAACATTTGTACTTACCCAACAAGTGTCGCTTAACTATATTTTTAATTTGGCCTGTAGTTTGACCCTCTATTGAGCTTGATAAATCGTCAGGAAATCGATTAAAGGTACTTGGGAGAAATTGTCCATATTCGTTGTTGCTTTTACAAATCTCAAATTTCTGCATATTTTGTAAGCTAGTTTGTGTTTGGGCCTTGCTTTTTTCTTAAGGTCTTTAATGTTGTTGCTATACTGGGTTACAATTGATAAATCTATAGACAACACTTTGCATTCACATGGTCACCCTATTCGTAGTACAAGATGCGGTTGCATTTATGATGTGATGACGGTTAGGATAAGCGTGTGATTGCGTTCCCATATTCGTCCGTTAAAAAATAAAATTATTTTAGTTAAGACAACAATGCGATGCTTAAATACCTTAAATAATTCTTTAAAGTGAATAAGTGCCATAACATAACTTTACTGTGACCTTTATTTTCGAAAGAAATTTTAGTGATAACTGCGTATATTTAGACACACTGCAAATAAAAAATACGGCTTCTAGCAAAAATGTGATTATAATAATAAAAAACAAAAGGTCATAATGTCAGGGAGTTAAGGTGACGCAAAATAACTCACGAAACACGAATCCCCTAAATTAATATTTTCAGTGTGTATAGAGTAATTGAACAATCTTAAAAAGAATGTCCTTATGATAACTAAAGATTAATTAATAATTAATCTTTAGTAATCGTAGCAGCATAAAATTTTGTTTAAATTTAGGTATGTTATTCATTTTAAAATACGTTTAACGTGGTTTTACTATGCAATTTCAGCTTTCCAATACCAACTTGGCCGGTAAAAAGGCTAAACATAAAGTAGCAATCGGATTTCCGCTGTAACCCGTTTAACCAACTTAAAACGAAACTTTCAACAATTTCTTTAAAAGCCTATAATATCTTTTTAAGAGTGCTTATCGCGAAAGGGGTACTAAACCAGCCGCGTCGCGAACATTATTTAAAAAAGAGGAAGCCGCAGGAGTTTACTTGTTTTGTAATGTTTGTATGGAACCGGGATGCAGTAGGTCAGCTGGGAATTATTAGGTTATTCTTATATTTGTGCTCACACCACACCACCTTTGGTGGTTGGTGTTACAACCGCAGCTGCAACTAGATAATAGATCTCTATAGATAGATATACCTACTATCTGTACTAGTATTATATAAAGGTAAAGTTTCTGAGTGTGTAGTTTTGTGAGGGTGTTACTTTGTAAATTGGTTTGCCGTAATCTCCGGAACTAGGTACTCAACCAATTTCAAAATTTTGTACCTTTAAAAAGTGCTAAATGGCCCGGGCCCCGACGTCACATTAAAAATCCGCCATGTTTGCTGTAATCAAAACTAAGCTTACATTTTATTTGTTACCACATTATGAAAACAATTTTGCTAGGAAAAACCTTGACCTATTTGAAGCTAAACTAGATTTATACAAAACCAGGAACCAGTATAGAACTAAGAGAATAGAAACAAACTAAAAATACCAAACTCTAAAGCGGCCGACCAATAGCAGTTGAAGTGACTAAAATTCAGCTACCACTACACAGTAGGCATTTTCTATTTTTTTATCACGTAGGGTTTCTTGCAGTCGGCCACTGGACTAATTCCAGTGTATATAATGTTTGGACCGTCAGGGCTGACATGGGCTATATTTTATCCCGCAGCTTCCCATGGATTTCTCATTGACTTATGATCATAAGCGAAAATGTTGGGCTATTTGACAAAATTATATCCGTAAGAGGGATTCGAGTGTTAGGTAAAGATTTATAGTATTTTTTTAATACTCTTTTACTTTATTTTATACCTTTACACTGCCACGACTAATTAAACCCGACAGTAACACACTAAGGTGAATCTAACGTAATCTCACATGTTAAAATCCCAACATGAAGTTGAACCTGCCGAGAGTGCCAAAGAAATACATACACTCGAAAAACATAACCCTCTGTCTACCGCAGTCGGATACAAGATACAATCAAATTATGAACCGCCTGCATTTTGAACTCAACAAAAAACAGCATAAGTCATGTGTATTTACCTACTGTATGTAAAAGCCGCTACGCAAAGGTCGTTGGGCCATCAGATAGCACCAGATTTGCGGCCACTCCATTAACAAATTACCTCTTTAAAGCGCTTCTGTAAATAAATGTGCAGGCTTCTTTATTTACACGAGATAATGGTTTTATTTTCGCATACGTGCTTGCGTGCCCGGAGGAAATATAAAAGGAAAGTCTTCTTCAGTTAGTAGACACTTAGATTATTTTAACTAATGAATTAAAGCTTGTTCTTGTGTTAAGTAAAATCAAATAAGGACATACTGATACCTTCCTTTATCTACACCACTGCGGTGATAAACGAGTTTATGGCCCGATGGTATTTGAAACACACTTGACTTTAAGTCACACGTACTTTTTTTGACTAGTTTTGACGAGTTTTGAGTTGATATTCCTCCGTCATTACAATAGATATATTTATGCCACAAACGTTAATCGGTTCTTCAATACTTTATCTACTTTTGCAAGAGAGTTATTTGGAAAAAAAGTGTATGTTTATTTTTCTATGATTTATTCAAACATGGCCCAAAAAAGCTCTGTTTTCGATATTAGTATGTTGTTTATGCATTTTTATATATGAAATTTACATGTAACTGTTCTTTTTTGACGTTTCTAACAACCCAAGAGAGTTTTTTTATTTTTAACTAATTTTTACAAAAGTTACGTCCAAAATCTGGTTTTTGGCCTAAAACTGCTAAAGTTAGTTAGTTAAATATCTCAAAAACTATGAGTTTTGAAATAAATATGGGATACTATTTCGGTTAACCTCGTTGTTGTTAATACGGTAAGCCAAAAAAAAACACGAAAAAACGGACGGTAACAGATCGAAAGTCATGGGGAGCTGTGAGCCCCTTAAATGAACTATACCAAAATATAAAAATAGATTTCAAAAACGGTTGACTGGTCACGAGGTGTAGGTGATTAGGTACAAATTTGTATCAAAAAACCCATAACAATCCGTCGGGGGTAGCCGTTGCTTGACTTAAATTAAACTAAGAATATGTACATTTTAAATATATACATTAATCATGAATATGTAATATTCAGCTGTGACTTTTTTATTGAAAATGGGCACAGAAATGAGGGTATGGAACCGATGGATACCTACTTGTGCAAAGTTCTATCTATAGATACGTTTTTCTGCTCCATCATCAGACCCAGTATCATCAGTCGCTCGATCAGTCGTTCAAGTGCATGTGATTCTCACCAAGCCTTATCAACATAATCTAGACAAATGCGCTGAACCATCGCTGCTGAAATGTGTTTCAGCAGCGATGGTTCAGCTTCTTACAGAAAACCGCATCTAAATCGTTCAAACCGATTGGATATAATATAACGCCAGTGACGAGCACACATACGTCCTAATCAAACAAATAAACAACCTTGCACCCTAAACGCATAATGTACAGTCAGGGGTAATAATATACGTACAAAAATAACGACATAATAGTAGTTTATGCAATCGTTAAATATATCTATTTTAGTAACACTTTCAAATATCTTGTCATATAATTCGTTATGAATTCAGATCTTATTTCCTCTTCTTTAAAAATACTTGAATAATTGTTATTGTTACATCTTCTCTCAGAAAAATGTTGAACACTCACGAGATCACAAGAAATAGGATTATACATAAATAATAGGAATAATGGCATTACTAAATCACCCTAGCAGAAAACATAAAAAGTACAAATTTAACAAAGATTTTTCTCATGTTAATGATTTATTGGCTACATTTTGTAGCTACTGGTAGGTACAGGTAAATCTTTTTGAGTTTATCATTGCATTGTGGTGTGAAAATTCTGTTATATATTCTACCTTAACACCAATATAATAAAGCTTTTATTGCTAAATACACCCCTCACAAAAATGATTTAGTGTAATAAAGATTGAGGTATATATTATTAGTATTACATTCTATTCGGTGTTCAGGTACCTAGAATATAGAATAAAATGTTAACGCTCTTTTATAGTGGCAAAGGAGAAGTAATCGAACGGGATTTATTTTATTACATTATTGTTATCTGATACATAATGCACCGAACTAAACTGACAGCTTTATAAACATTATACATAAATAAAAATATATAATTTTCGTAGTTCCCTCATAAACAAGTGGCGCCACCTGTTACTACGTGTGATGAATCATTTTCGTTGCTAAGCAAACTTAACTTGGCCTGTATTGAAATAACAATCAGTACCACTCATTTCCCAATTCTAAATATCAGTTCAAGCACAAATATGAATAAAAACGTTCTACGCCCTGTAGTGGACGACCAAGAACAACAAATTAGTGTAATTTGCCTTGGCCCTAAAGGATCAGGAAAAACGACGCTGCTGAAAAGACTTCAAGAGGCTGAGGGTATCGATAATACTTACAGTCCCGTTCCAACTATAGGGACTAATATTTATGACATTCACTACCTCAACAAGAATGGGAAAAAACAGACTTTAAGTATCAGAGAAGTCGGTGGAGAAATGGCGTCACTGTGGAATAGTTATCTGGATGGAGTTCAACAGGTAATATCACTATTATCATACTTTGTGTTATGTATCTATTTAAATTTTAACACCAGGGTAGCGCGCTGTAACGAAAATACTACAGAATTTAATTTTTTTTTCAACCGCGACGCGACGGACGGCCTTCCTGATGGTAACCAGACACCGTAACCTATGAACGCTTGCTACTCCTTCAGTCATAAGCGTGTTGCTGACCCATTATTTGTTTGAGGACTTTCCTTGTTGACAGCTAGAGATAAATGTCCCTCACTCTAGCTCACAGCTCATCCTAGGGTGTTCCGGTGACCTTACTCACAACGGCAGTTATTCTTCTCTCATGCGTCTGACCCACAGATGTATGAATATAAGGAGATCGGACATGGCAGCCGATTTGTATAGAGTGAGCCTGTCGCAAGTACATTAACCCACACAACGCCCAAGTAATTGACAAGACAAAGCACGCACACATCTAAAACACACACACTTGTATACCTACACGCTTATTTGACCATAAACGCGCATCATATCAGGCATTTTGGGAAAAACATAATATTCTCTGCGATCAGCACGCGTGCACAGTATGGCAGTGTATGCCCATTGAGCATAGCATTGAGCACACGGCCGCCGGCGGCTTGTCCTCTCTCTAGTATTCTATGCTCTGAGGTCTGACCTCACCCGTAACGTCTAACGAAACTAAATCTCTACCTACGGTTAGTTACTATACTACAAGATATATTTATGGGTGAGCGTTGAGGCGAACTTATAACAAGTTGCAGAATAGCGGGGCACCCCATATTAGGCTTGTACACATGTATGTTCTTACGTAAGTTCAGTACCTATAAATACTGCTCACGTAAGACGCCTGTAAGCAATATTTGTACCTACTGAACTTACGAAAGTAACGTAGAGGTGTAAAGAAGGCTGCTTTAGATAGTAAAGGGGCGTTTATCAAAATTAAGTGTCAAATATATTTTTTTCAGAATTCGTTTCTTTTTTGTTTTTCTAACTCAGAATCGTTGATACTATCATTACTATCTATCGATCCTCATACAAGAAAAAAAGTGTCCCATATTTTACTATGTAGGTAAGTTCCAGTACGTCACGACCATAATAAATAAATAAGTTTCTGTCAAAAATTTCATTTTTGGTACGAGCTTTTACTGCTGACTATACTTTTCTGCATACCATCATCAAGTTACTCATTGAGACGATTCTAACGAGCCCAAACTCGATGGGGTTGGTCATTTTATTGCGGAGTTCCTATGGCCACCTTCCAGCTCCAGCATCAGATAAGCTCCAAGTCATCATAATATTGCATTGTCATGCATAATATTGCATACATATGCTTGCAAAATTTCAGCTCAATTGGATAACGGGAAGTGACTGAAACATGGATTGCAAATTTTGACGGACAACTTACATATGTGTCGCTTAACTTCAAACTCAGATAAATCCACTCTAACCACTTCCAAGATAATTGAAAAAAAGTGATAATAAGCTTAATTCGTTGATTTGAAAGGCAGTTTTTTTTTATTATGGCTAGAGCTTTAAATAAAACCATCCTGTTCGGCAAATTCAGCATTAAAACCATCCATTATTTACAAAAAAACAAATTTAGATTGGATTTACCTTCATTTGATATAATCGATTGTAATTTATCTATCTTTGAAAAAACTCAGTGTGGATTTGTATAATTTTGATTTAACAGACCTGGATTTATCTAGATTTGAAAAAAATACGATTAGAAATTGTCAGCCATGTTGAACAAACTTCTTTCGCTGATTGGCTTGGATGGACTTACCTACATTTGAAAAAAACTGTCATATGGATTTATCTGATTTTGATAAAATATTATGATTTTAAATGTATTTTTCTCAAAAACCAGACAAAATTATACTAAACCGATTAAATTATAACAAAACTAGTTTTTTACCCTTTTATTTCATACCAAAATCTTACAAAATGACAGAATTGGATTTACCCGAGTTTGAAGTTAAGCAACTCATATTTACATACTTACATATTTACATACATACGAACAGTGCAAGTTAATATAAAGCTTGTAAAAACCGGCAAAGTGCGAGTCGGACTCGCGCACGAAGAGTTCCGTACCATTATTTATACAAACGGCAAAAAATCACGTGTGTTGTACCAATGGGAGCCCCCTGTAGCCTAGTTGGTAGTGATCCTGCCAATGAATATGGAGGTCCCGGGTTCGAATCCCGGTAAGGTTTGTGTGATGAGCACAAATATTTGTTCCTGAGTCATAGATGTTTTCTAAGTATTTAAGTATTTATTTATCTATATAAGTATGTTTGTCGTCGTCTAGTACCCATAGTACCAGCTTTGATGACGATCTCAATATTGTGTGCATGTTTTTATTCTAATGTATGAAAATTATGTATTACTAATTGAGAAATAAACTATCTGAATCTGAATCTTTGCTTAGTTTGCGACTAAGGCGATTTGTGTAAGATTGTAAGAGAGAAAAAAAAGACAAATATATATATAAAAAATTTTTTTTTTTTTTTTTTTAGTGTTTGTTGTTATAGCGGCCACTGAAATACATCATCTGTGAAAATTTCAACTGTCTAACTGTCACGGTTGTTGAGATACAGCCTGGTGACAGACGGACAGACAGACAGACAGACAGACAGACAGACAGACAGACAGACAGACAGACGGACAGACAGACAGACACCGGTGTCTTAGTAATAGGGTCCCGTTTTACTCTTTTTTAGGGCTCCGTCCCTAAAAAAGACTGCATACAAAAATGTGACGATCTGAAATGGAATATTTAGGATACTTTTTTCATGTACGAGTATCGATAGTAGGTACCTATCAAAAAAAAATAAAAACAAATTCAAAAAAAAAAATATTTTGTATACTTTTTTTGAAAAACGCTCAAAGAACAAGTAGTGGTCATGAATTTACTATGCCTGCTGCGGTCTTCTGAAAGCCTACTTTTCAGTTGGGTTGATTCGAATATGAATGAAATGACATTGCGCTGTCCCTAACTCTCTAAAACGTTGATGTTCAAATACGACATTAAATAAATCAGAATTTTAAGAGTGACATTGTTAATAGGGTTGTAGACACCAAATAAACTAACCAATAATGATGAATTTTCTAGAAAAAGTGTTAAAATATTTTCAAATGGAGAAAAAAAGTAAAGCAGGGGATTTAATAATCACAAGTTATAAGTGACCAATGTTTTAAGAGGGGGTATATTCTGCCCCTTTTCCGCAAATTGCACCTTCATATGAAACGATTAACATTATCATGGCGCTCAGGGATCGTGACGTCACGATCCACGAGCGTTGTCTCTCTCTAACAAGCAGTATTAAAACGTTTGTAGCTTCGTAATTTTTTGAGATATGCGAATGGGATTTTCGTCACTAGGCATATTTTTTTGCCTTCTTTCTTTTGTAGTTATAATAAATTTTGAGTCTACACCCTTATTGTCAATAAGATATCATCCATGAGTTGCTTAAACATTTTTCACATCTGCTATTCAGAAAAGGGTCATTGTTTAAGTTTTTGCATATACTACTTGTTTACGCCTAAGCCGGCCGAGCGCCTGAGTATTCTTTTGTTTGGCTTAATGCTTGTATTCTATTCGTTTATTTTCTACCCACTTAGTTTAGTTATAAAACGATACTTACTGAACGAATGTTATAGGATAGCCTAATTACTTATTTAATTAAGTGACACTTATAAGGACGGTGAATCCTGACCCACCGTGACACAGTGCAAACTAGTACGGGGGTCAGTTGACACTTACTTTTGGTTTTCACCATACAAATTTGTAAATTAAAATGTAAGTAGCAATTTGTACTTTTACTTACGAAATAAATTTATGATTATGATTATGATTATTGTTGCCCTCAAATGAGGAATGAAAATTTTCCTCATAGAAGGTGTGAAAAATAATAAGAGGCGCATTTGAGAGAGAGAGTACATTGTTTAATAAGAGGCGTAAGAGGAATGTTGCAAACGAGAGTCTATCAGAAGGCGGAGGGCTTTTAATCACTCGAGTTTGCAAGATTTTTACGCCCGTGTTATATACATAATGTTTTTCATGACAGTTGCGAGAAAATAAATAACTACAAAAGACAGAAAAAGTCTATGTTTTATACAAATGCACCAATCAAAAATTGATGAAATTGACAACCTTTATCAGTGCGAGTTGAGCGCGTAGCTTCAATATTTCAACCAATCACAGAGCAGTATTCTTGCAGCGCATGGCCTGCTCGATTTTATTTGCAACCAATCACAGAGCAGAATTCTCATAGCACGCGGCCGTCTAGATTTGCTTAAACCAATCAGATCACACACAAGCTCATTACTCCCTTGGGACCATTATTCCCGCGGGAACAATTTAGGACATTGTCCTTCTGTATACAGGCATGGAATAACACCATTTATGAGCAAGTGTGATGAAAAATAATTTTCATCTTGAGCTTAAACACTAAAATCCCTCGAGCGTTCTCAAGATTCTACTCGCCGTGAATATATAATTTTGCTCCCTTGTGACACAATCTACTATTTAATGTTTCAGGTAATATTTGTAGTGGACACGTCAAATTTATGTCAGATATCGGCGGCTGCCGTCATGCTCTTTACATTATTGGCCGAACCATGTCTCAAACAAGCCAAGGTAAATATATACATATTTAAATACTTACTATTTCCTACTACAAAGCAGAACGTAGTAGGGTAAATCGACCGTAGCTGGTCACCCTTCAATAGCTGGCCCCGTCATACTAAAAATTTACTCTTTTCCTCTACAAACAGAATTCAATCTACTACATTACGTGACGTATACTATGGCATGGCCAGTTATTGAAGGGTGGCGTGGCCAGTAATTGAAACCTTATACTAAAATGAATTCCATTATAGGTGTTTTTAGTATGAGGTGGCCAGTTATTGAACGCTGGCCAGCTACTAACGATTTACCTACCTACATTTATTTAGTTGATGTTAATAATAGTTATTTGTTATACAAGGGGGGAAAGTTGTATTTTACCTGCGAGTGTTCATTTGAAACACGAGCTAACGAAAGGATGCTATGATTGACCACGAGCGAAGCGAGTGGTTCAAAAATAGAATCCTGAGCGTAGCGAGTGTTTCAACACACGAGACGTAAAATAACTTTTCACCCGTGTATAACACAAATCTTTTCACCTCACTACAGCGAGGAAAACAAGAAAAAAAGGAAAAAAAGGAAAAATAAGTATAAAAAAGTAAAAAAAATATAAAAAAAAATAAAAAAAAGGTTTTTTTTTTAAAGTTAAAAAAAAATTTAAACTAGTTTAAAAAAAGTTTAAAAAAAGTTAAAAATAATAAAAAATAATGTTATAACATACAAAAAACCAAAAATAAACATTTAACGTTCTACGTCATAGTATTTTTAACGTTCTACGTCTACTTTCTTCACATGTGGATAAAAAGTGATTTTCTCAATAGATATCAAACATACAAAAAGGAACACTGGAACTCTATTAGCGACATCAATACAAATACTTATATGTACCAGTGTGTAACCGCCAAACGATAAATAAATAATACAAAAAGCCTTTCCGGGCAAGTGAGGTGAAAAATGTTTGTGAACTCTCGATTCTATTATTGTTGTGGGAACGTAAAAACTGGTAGACCAGTTTATTTGCTGGCTGTGGGTTGCCAACTGTACTATATTATGAGGTATTGTGCTACTTTGTGACTCTTTGTACTATAAACCTACTGTTGAAGAAATATATAGTACGCCAAAATACTATATGTTGGGGGACCTTACGAAGTGCTTCAAATTGCCGAGGTTTTTACTAAATAGCAACTTTGGCCAGCCAAGTATTTACTATATTTTTGTCGTTTTTTTTTTCTGGGAAATACTAATCATCATCGTCATCATCATCATATCAGCCGAAAGACGTCCACTGCTGGACATAGGCCTCCCCCAAAGAGTTCTAAAGTGACTGGCCCTGCGCCACCCGCATCCAGCGGACTCCCGCGACCTTTACCAGGTCATCAGTCCACCTTGTGGGGGGCCTACCAACGCCGCGACTTCCGGTACATGGTCGCTACTCGAGAACCTTTCCGCCCTAAGGGCCATAAGTTCTACGTGCAATGAAATACTAATACTCTCCTAAAAATAGTAGGCAACCCAAGGCTGGTACAATCACCAGCATTAATATCTACCATAACAAAGCAGGCAAAAATATCTGACAAATATCTGACTAACAGCCCTAAAAATAGAGAATGCGTCAGATATTTATGCACAACAAAGTAGCAGATATTATTGTTGACGCTGGAACACCATTTAACATTCTAAATGATAAATTCATCGTACAAGGAAAACAATTTTGATCGCGCTGGAATGAATTTTGTCATTTGATTTCATAGGTTTCGTATATTAACTTTGGAAGTGATTTTGGAACGCTTCTCTCGTCAGTTACCTACGTAAAATGTGGTACAGTCGAGTTCATATACACGTGTATATGCACGTTCCCAAAGATTCAAAATATTTGAGCACCCTTATATTCTTAATGATAAAGTCTTGTAGGTACACACATTTTTGATAATTTTGTCTCTGCATTTATTTTCGACCTCGACTGTATCATACACAGTAGCAGCAAAACACGACGATCAAACACAAATAATGTTTGACTTTTCACCGTAGCCAATTATTTTCCAGTTCATCCTAGTCCTAAGCAAGATGGACCTAGCTTACCGGCAGATGCGGAACGAGGCCCTGCTAATGTTACAAAGCCGTCGGCTGCTCGCGGAGCTGCCCAGACCACTTACCATCCTCGAGGCGGCTCCGCTCACGGGCGAGGGATTGACGGAGTTCAAGGCAGCGCTCACCAATCAGAAGCTTAAACCTGCTATTTAAACATCGTAGGAGCATTCACTAATCCGAAAATTAAACTTAAGAGTTGGAGCGTTTGACGCTCAGTAAAAAAACCTATAATTTATTGGTGTTGAATTCATAAGTCCCCAATATCAACGTGACATCATCTACAAAATTAAAAGTGAAATCAAAATTTGCGTGTCATAGAATTTCAACGCACCGAGACAGATGACAGATGTTTTAAAGCAGTCGGCTACTCGCAGAGCTGTGCCGCGGCCACTTACTGTCGTCGTCACGGGCGAGGAACGGGCGGTGTTCAAGGCAGTTCTCACCAATCATAAACTTAAACTTGCAATTTGAACATCATTGAAGGAACCTTTCCTTAAACTTGGAGAAGGGGTTTACAATATGCAATAAGTAACTCTATAGTCTCTATACATAATACAATCTGAAAAAGGAATTCCTTTAAAAGGCGTCAAAGACCCCCATTCTAATCCAAAGCTATCATCTAAATCTAAATAAATCAAAAGCTATCAGCTAAATCAAAAGCAAGAACATACACAGTTTTTACCTGCAATTTGAGTGCTATTTTATATTAACTGATATGAAACTCAAATTTAAAAGTTGAGCGCGGGGTTAAACCTGCACTCTTTAGACACAGTTGAATTGGCCAGTCACTGCCATGTCTATCTGACATTTTGTTGTAACTTCAGGCAAGCCCAGGACCGGTGCAACCCGCGTCTACACGTTGGAAATTATGGTAAACAAATACGACAGACCTGTCAATAATAACCCTCTAAAACATCATTTTGGTAACGCCGACACTGTTCAATAATAGTCGTATAAACAAGTTTGTTATTCCCACCACAACTTAACACCCAATCCAATACCCTAACCGCGAACACATGCGTCATCCAAAATTCTTAACAAAAACAACTTTCAAGTCTATAGGGGCTTAATTACTTGCAGATCCTAATAACAATAATAAAACTTTTGTAAATTCTCGTCTTATAAATTATGAAGAATTTAAACCTTCGGGTAGGCGAGGAGCGTTACAAGACGAACAAGACTCTACTCTTCGTTGGAAGGAACTTCGCTCTCGAAGTTTCGACATGTGTCCCGCAAGACTCAACCCACCTACAGCGGCTACAGCCTATACAATATCAAACTCAGGTGGAAGTTATGTGTAGGTTTTAGCGTCTGTATCCTTACTATCGGTGGATCTGGGTTTTAAATAATTTTATAAACTATTTCCTTCGAGTAAAACGAAGACACACGTCATTAAAGATAAATTAACTTTTCTTTAATTACGATTTAATTCATTTGACTAAACTTTTATACATCTAGGAGCACTGACAGCTTCGCGGCGGCCGTACATCGATAGCGCAGGTAAAACATAACGGCACGGGTCGGTCCTCTGATGGGTGACCGCTTTGAGTAGAAACTAAGTGAGCTCTTCCTTTCTTTGAATAGCGTGATAAGTTGTTAATCCCAGTTGTTGTCTATGCAAACAGTTGTTAAGACGAGTCAGAGGCCTTCGGGGGCTTGAGAACTCCCAACAGTCAAGTTGACTACTCACTTGACAAGGTCTTATGCCGCAAAAACACAGAGTCTTCACGGAAATAGTAACCTAAAATAAAAATATTTGGGATTAAGTTCCCGAATGGACCCCGGATTCTTTCATGATGTAAAAGGTGGTTCTTTCAGGGTTTTCGGAATAACGCTAACATGAGGAGGGAGACAGACCAGAACAAGCTCGAAAAAATAATAAGTTAAAAGAAATACATAAATAAACTTGATTCTCTCTCACATAAATATTACATTCCACACGACTTTAGGCCAATATTCCCACACACGTGCGAGAATGAGATTTCATGACAATTAAAAATTCACCTTTTATGTATATTTTTTTATTTCCTTGCATGATGCATTGTACAATTTTGTACATCAACACGTGCGGATAGGTAATCCCGACTCATGTCGATCAAAAACACTCCCTAACGGTCATGTTTTTGGTCATTGCCACTCGTTGGGAATTACCTACTTTCCGCACTTGTATCATAAATGACTATTTCGAAATTCGACCCCTAAAGGGGTTAAATAGGGGTGCAAAGTTTGTATGGGGGAAACTTTGTAGAAAGGTTACTCACTTATTAAAAATACAAAAAAAGTACTTTCAGCGTTTTAGAAAATTGCACCCCTAAGGGGGTTAAAAATTAGGGCAAGATTTGTATGGGTAACACCTTTTCATTGAGCTAGAGTCTTGAACTATTAGAATACAAAAAAAAAAGAAATTTCAGCATTTTAGAGAATTCCATACCTTAGTGGGTTAACAAGGGGTGCAAGGTTTGTATTTGAAACACCGTTTTTTCAGCTAGAGACTTAAAACTTTGTAGAAAGATTACTTATTATAAAACAAAAAAATTTTTTCAGCGTTTTAGAAAATTCCACCCGTTAAAAAGGGCGTCACAGAGGGACACAGTTTATGTGACTGTACATAATGAAGGGCATTAAACACGATTGTGGGTTTATGAAACGAGCCTTCAGCTCGTTTCATAATAACATCACACGAGTATTTTAATGCCTAATTATGTACAGTTACATACACTACTTTATCTATCCACATATCATAAGCCTCCATGATGCATTCAGGACCCGCATATTATGAACGGCATCGCAGCGTTGTTTTCTGGCAGCTGTCATAATTTTTTTTTTAATTCAGAAACAAACTAGAGTCGTACCAACTATCATATCGTTTGATATCTTACTTACGTGCGACATTTGTCAAATTTGTATGCAAATTGACAATTCATTTCGAACTAAACGTCATCTCGACTAATATTAGAATAGAGGTTAATTCAAATTTCTTTGTTGTTCAGAGACGTTTGAAATTTGAATGTTATAATATTATCGAAATTCGATTTTATTATTTAGCAATAATAACATTTTCACAGATAAGAGATTTGTTCTAACAAAACAGTATATTTTTATGGTGGTCATAATGTGCGGTTCTTGAACGCATCATGGACGGTTTATGGATAAAATTTGTATAAGCAAGCTTTGTTTGAGCTAGAGACTTAAAAGTTAGTAGAAAGAGTACTACCTTAAAATACAAAAACCGGCCAAGTGCGAGTCGGACTCGCGCACGAAGGGTTCCGTACCATTATCTATAAAAAACTATTTAATTCTGTGTTTTTAGTATTTGTTGTTATAGCGGCAACAGAAATACATCATCTGTGAAAATTTCAGCTGGAACTATCACGGTATCAGTGAGATACAGCCTGGTGATAGACAGACGGACGGACGGACGGAGGGACAGACAGCGGAGTCTTAGTAATAGGGTCCCGTTTTACTCTTTGAGTACGGAAACCTAAAAAAGTGCTTTCAGCGTTTAGAAAAATTCAACCCCTAACGCGATCAAAGTATTTATGGCCAGCAAAAAATTTTAAAGTAAGATATTTGTAATTTTGGTCTTATCCTGTATGTTAAAAGACTACAAAACTAATTTCAGAGTGTTTTCAAATTCATCCCCAAAGAGTGTTAAAAGGGAGTCTAAAGTTTGTGTAGAGAGTGAGACTTTTTTAAAGTATGAGATTTATAACTTTGGTTTTAGACCGTTTGTATAAAATCCAGAAAATGATCAACGTTTTTTAAAATTTATCCCCTGAGGGGGTGAAAAGAGGGTTCCGAGTTTGTATGGAGAGTAGTCATTTTCTAAGACGATAAAAAGTTCTACGCAGACGAAGTCACGGGCAACAGCTAGTTATATTATAACATAATTAAGCGAAACAATCACTTGGTTTTATCGGTGCAATAACTCGCTGTGTGTAACCGATCTAAAACACATCATACCGAACTACTGACTTCAAAGTCCATCAAATCCTTTAGGACGTGGAGCGTGTATACCTATAGGTTAGATATACGAGTACACCCGTTATTTACATTTACCCTTTGAAGTTAAAGTCGGTAAAAAGTAAAAAAAAACATTAGTAGGTACGTCGGGTGACAAGCTAAACTCACTAAGTAACAAATACCTACTTAAATCAAAGGTCGTATCTGGATATCGACTACGTACCGAGATACGAGGTTTTGAAGAGCAGTGACAGTTTTGGTAGTGACTTTTGCTTGTCACCCGACGGTATAGTGTAGAAGATTGTTTTTACATTTAACGGCCTCCGTAGCCCAGTGGGTAGTGACTCTGCCTACGAAGCTGGAGGTCCCGGGTTCGAATCCCGGTCAGGGCATTTATTTGTGTATTTATCACGAATATTTTGTTCCTGAGTTATGGATGTTATATATGTATATTAGTATATATATGTATGTATCTATTATATATATTATCGCCTAGTACCTTACTGAGCTTACCGCGGGCTGAGGTTGATTTGTGTAAGAATGTCCCGTAATATTTATTTATTTATAATATAGTCTAAGAACGAATAATATTGAAGTAAGGCTCATGACATGACGTAACAATCATATTACTTATAGATATTTGGTGCAGGTAATCGTAGGGATACCTACTCGTACATATTTTATAACATAAAATGCACACACAATTAAGGTTAGTCAAATAAAACCGTTTGCCATTTATCATTTACATACAGTCTCATACATAAAACAGAACTCAGGCTGCACTTGATTCAGTGTTTCCCGCCATCCAACTCCAGATTGTGCCCGCAACGCCGCAACTTCCGGCTTCCGGTGGTTGCTTGCGCTTGCGTGCTGGATATGACGTCATCGCCATAGTAAATAGAAATATAGAAATTATGAACCTGGACCATGTTCCTTAAATTGTTCATCCGCAAAAAAATCATTATTTTTTATCGCCGGTTGAATGCAATGTCAGTGATCGCCTCGTCTCGCCAATATGTTTATATTATTTAGGTATTTAAAGAGAGGTAGGGCACAGCGGAATGTCATCTCGCTCGTTTGTGGAGCAGCCCAACTGGGGAAGTACCTCCACCTTACAAAATACCGCAGCCATAATAGCACCACTGCTTTGTAGTGTCGCTATATTATTGCATGCTATGAAGTATGTGGTGTTGTGTTCCTGGTGGTGAGTAAGGTCGCCAGAGCTCCCTAGGGTGCGCTGTGTTGGGAGTGAGGGACCTGCATGTCTCTATCTGCCAACACAGCGAATCCTCAAGTGAATTAAGGGTCGGCAACACGCTTGTGATTCTTCTGGAGTCACAAGTGTCCATAGGCGACGGTACCAGCTTAACATCAGGCAGGCCGTAAGCTTGTTTGCCACCGTCGATGTATAAAAAAAAAAAAAATATTCCTACTTTACATATACATTTAGACGAAACAACAGACTTTACAGTGAATCTGGAGTTTGATTGTTTTTTTTTATCATTTTCGTATCGCAAATATTTTGCATTTCAATGGATTTCCCGCACTCATACTAACACGTTAGCTTAGGCTGCGTGGAATGCGAATACCTACACTGCGAAAAGACGAACTAAAATGTCTTTAATTCCTCTTTTATATTGACCCTTATGGGCTTTTTGTACGATTTTTTTGTTGGAAACCTTAGATTATACACCGTTTATGTTGTGATTTATTTTTACGAAACAACATCTGTTAATGAAAACACCAATTTCTATTAGGTACTATTAACTCTCATCTATAACCGTTTTGAAAGTCGGTTCAAAGATTTATTGTACCTTTCCGCTTGACCCTTTTCAACTCCGCGTTTAAATATTCAAAAATTAAAACTGGGTACTTTGGGTAGCTCAAAACTTGAGTAAATCTTCCTTTCCGGCCGCAAGGGGCCCAGAGCCGAGCCGACTACTTCTCTAATCAAAACCGACGTAATCCTTGCGAATGTGTATCTCGTTGGAGCTAACATGTGTTATACTATAATTTTATGATACGATTGCGTTAGAAGGCTGAAAAAATAAATATTTTTATCTGCGTACCGTACAGGGGTATTTTTATCTATTAATTCGTTTGTAGGTTTTTGTACAGGTATAAAACATTTCTTTTCAAATACAATAGACATCATAACGAAACCAATGATGAAACGTGAAAGTTACCACGATCATATTTTAAACCATATCATATCGTATGTATAATAAGTTATGTTAAGTTCATTATTTTGTAAATTCTTCTACGTTACAAATACAGGTATACCTATAGATAATATTTAAATAATAAATACATATAAACTTATGATAAAGTGTCGATAATCCCACGCAAAAACTAAATTATTTTATTTTTCATTGTTTTTTGTTTATTGTATCAAAAAGTACATCTGCAACTTACAGCTAACCGCCAAAGCGTCACAGATCTTTAGCTATATTATCAATTAAAACATTACGCATACAAGAGAAGTTACTTACATATTAATCGGATAAGGATTGTTCAATAAAAACCTTGCATTCCTGCAGCAAGCAGGCCAATCTCGTTGTGAACAGGGGACCAATTTTTGACTTTCGAGCGCTCGACTCTTTCACTCGAAAACGGTCATAAATTATGGAATTCTATTTTGAAATAGACATAGAAAATTTAAAAACGAGTGCTATCCACCACTCGTATTTAATTCAATCTGTAGAGAGTAAGTGCCAGCAATTTTGACACTAGAATCATATTTACTTTTATTTAATTTTCGAGCGCTCGAAAGTCAAAAATCGGTCCCCAGATCACAGGACGGTGCTGCGAATTTCATGGAAATTAGTGACAACACTCGAGTGACGGGATCGCCCTTACAAGCCGATACCCATCGGCTTGCTAAACATTTCTTTTTATAGACAATGGTAGGTATATTAGGTATATATATATAAATTAAATAAGAATTTAATATTTGAAGTATAGATATGACAGCTACTAGAGATAAATTAAAACCTCGTCTTACACTTTAATAGAGTCTGGCTAACCAAATTTTACCCAAAGTTTTGGCGGGAAATTCAAAAGTTTTGGGCTGGTCACACTTTGAGTTGTTGGAATTATAGTTTTGATACTAGAAAATATTTTTGATTTTCTGTGCATACGTAAGGTACCTAAAAAAATAAGTTAAATATAGGTATAGAGGTAGAGTACTGCTGCACCGGCACGACGGGCCAAGTGCTGTATTCCATCATTAAGCTCGTCGCTCATATATATACAACCCGGTCACAATATCTGTGCACCTGACCTCGTGACGTCATATCGGCGGTCTGGGTACGGTGGGAAAAAAAGTTTTTTCGAGAAATGTGGAGGTAAAAAAAAATTACTAACCTTTTCAAATCAATTTATTATTGATGAAGGGTTTGTTATTAAAAAACAATAATTTTGATTACAAAAACATTGCGAGGTGCACAGATATTGTGACTGGGTTGTATGTATACCTAGACATTTTCGACCAAGATATTTTTATATGTTTTATATATTTATATCAAGTTACTACTGACCAGTCACTTCACAGATTTCTTCTTAATATTGGTTTTCTGTAAATACGTTCCAATGTTTTGATTGTATTTATATTTTCCAGAACTTCTAGTTTATCCGTTTCTGTACACATTCTTGTTTATGAGATTCAGGTATTAATATATTCACGTACTTAATCAAAGTTATAGGCAAATGTTCGAACTAGTAGATACATAAAGTATCAAAATATTTATGCAGCACCAACCTACTAAGTTGTTCGCGGGTTCTCACGGTAATTAATAGTTTGCGGACCTCACTCGGTAGTCATTGTTTATATTATTTAAAATAAAACATAAACCGCAAACCATTTGATTGAATGACATAAATCGATAACTGACTTTTGGCCTATTTTTTATCATAGACAGTTGGTGATACCACAAGGACATATCTGTCAACAAAATTTGGTTAGCCAGACTCTATCTTAAATTAGGTTTGATGTCATGGGTTTGACGTTAAGAAGCAACAAAGTCATTATTGTCAAATTCAGTTGTCACATTATATAAAAATGAATAGAGTTTTATCATCTTTAGTTAAAAATACAATAGCTCATGTATTTAAACGTTCGCTCCGGGTTACAAACATTGTATCAAGCGATAAATGTAAGAAGAAAGATCCATGCAAAGGAGAAAGTGCAAGCAGTGGGAAACAGATGCAGATAGAAAAGGGGTTTTCTCTGCAGCCAATCGAGACCAAAGGTTGGACCCTCCGGCAACATAATAATGACGTCAGGCAAAGGCTGTATGAATTCGGTTTATATGTCGCTGCATGTTTGCCGAAATTTGTGCAAAAGATTCAGATGACCAATACAGACGAGCTGGAAATTATGGCTGCACCGGAGGGTATGTTTTGTGTCCTTAGTTTCATGGCGCATCACCAACATGCCTGTTTTGGCCAGTGTGCGTACGTTACCGCGATAGATGTGCCCAGCCGGGTGTACAGATTTGAAGTCATTTATGTGATACGTAGCTTCAGGTTCGGGTCGCTCGCTACCGTTAAAACTTACACCGATGAACTGACTCCTATACACTCGGCGTACGAGCTATGGCACGGAGTTAATTGGTTTGAAAGGGAAACATACGATATGTTCGGTGTCATTTTCTCACACCATCCGGACTTGAGAAGAATCTTGACTGACTACGGATTTAAAGGTCATCCATTACGTAAAGACTTTCCTCTCGTTGGGTATACAGAGGTTCGCTATGACGACGAATTGAAGAAGATCGTGTATGAGCCAGTAGAATTCGCTCAGGAATATCGAAGTTTCCAACTGCAGTCGCCTTGGACTTATTACAGAGAATTCCACGAGGGGTACAACTGTCCACCTGCCCCGCCAAAGAAAATTTAAAAGCGATGTACTGAAATAATCGTACTATTAAACATTATTTACACATTTGAAGATGATGGTCGATGTATAAATTGATGATGTCGAAATATAAATATTGCATTCGTATTTCGTATTTTAGAACATCATCATTCGCTAGTCCTTATCCCATTTACTTGGGGTCGGCGCAGCAAGTATTTTCCTTCCATACCACTCTATCGCTCGTCACATCCTTCCTATTCACATCGTCTCTCACGCATCTCTCATTTCATTGACCTACATATACATCTGTTCTTTTAACCCTCCCCATTCATACCTAATACCTTTTTTCACATCACTTGAACGTTTAACCTTTTGGACGACACCATAGCTCATGTACGAAAGTGACCCCTACACGCCAACTTTTATCTGTAAGAATGTGATTATGAACGTTTCTTGAATGCATGCAGATGGCTTTGACAGCGTGCGTACCCAAACCTATAGTCGTGCTTGGCGCCGTGGGCACGACAAAACGCTTTTTGATGTCCTAAGGGTTAACTTTAATTGTCTTTTACATTGCTACTAGAATAAATTTATTATTAATATTATAAAAGATTAGTCTATAGATTAGATTAGATTTATTTTATACACAATACCTACAGATTTCATCATAAATTACATTAATGTCAATTTAAAATAATCCCTATTGTTGGTCGTCTATACATTTGATTAATTAAATACAACAGAATTATAAAAACCATACAAATAAGGCAAATTCAAAAAAAACATTAAAATAGCATGTCAAAAATGTCACCGAAAAGGATCGTCATCAATGTCATAAAACTCATCAATCATCATATTAAGGTAGGTATTTAATAGTAATTTAATAATATCTCAAATACAATGTCGACAACACTGAGATCAGCTTATAAGTTATAATATTTAAAATACCTACTTAGAATGTCAAAACCACGAAATCAAATACAATGTCACAGTGTAGGTACATTATGCAGTTAAGTAAGTCAAAAATTCACATACAGAATATAATGGTTTATCCAACAGAAAGTTTCTCAACCGACGTTTAAATGTTATATCACATGTTTCTGTTCGTATTTCAGCGGGCAAACGTTCATAGTTTGTCGGACCTATAACGGCCGGATTTTTTTCTGCAAGTGCCATGCGAGGTGCGACTGTTTTTAGTTGGCCTGTGGAACGGATATTCTTGCCCACAACCTCGACACGTTCAAACATGGATAGGTTACGTCTAACAAATAATAAAATTTCAAATAAGTATGTGGAGTCACTAACTCCACACCACTCCACTCCTGTAGGGATCTATTTACAACGCATAAAATTTCACACCGGCTGGTGTTTGTAATGCCCGATTTTGCATTATGAAGACTCGATTGGCATCCGTATAGTTTCCCCAAATTAGTACACCGTATGTCAATGAAAATGAGCATAATAAACCGATTTTAGTGAAACCTAACTTTCGTAACGCAAAGACCGCACACTTAACCTATCAGTTATCACACAGCTTGTCAACATGGGACTTCCAGTTCAGGTTTGAGTCCAACATAAACCCAAGGAACCTAGTTTCATTCCAAAGTGGCATTGGACAGCCGGATATACAGGAGGGCACTGAAATCTTCCGCCCTGAAAAAATCAGGATGTTAGATTTCGTGACATTTAGTAGCAACCCATTTGAACAAAACCACCGTTGCAACTGCCTACATGTAGCGCCTATCTTTTCACCAAGCTGTTCGAATGTTTGCGCACTGACTATACCATCATCATCATCATCATATCAGCCGAAAGACGTCCACTGCTGGACATAGGCCTCCCCCAAAGAGTGCCACAATGGCCGGTCCTGCGCCACCCGCGACCTTTACCAGGTCATCAGTCCACCTCTTTCTCAAAGTTGGACCTACCTAACTGGACAGTCTGTCCTAGGTGTACATAATCGTCTACAACTTCGAGCGTAAAGTGTCCGATTGAAATGGGAGTTTGTACTACATACCATACTATACCATATGATACTATATTTTAAATGGATATACGAAGTCTCAGTCAGAATGTAATCAAAAGAAGTAATTTAGGCAGGCATACATAGCCGTAGATAGCCGCCGTCCCGTGACCGGCCAGATGACGGCCTTTCTAACGCTTCAATTAATAACTTTGGAAATTAGCGGCAAGTGGCTAATTATTCTATCTCCATTTCATTAAGTTAGTTGCCTCATAAATAGGCTGGGTCAAGAAAATTACATTATGATGCCTAATTATGTCATTATACTTATAAGAATTGTGAGACCATTTTTTCTCAAAGACGGGGAATTAATACAGTAGGTACCTAATATTGTTACATTACTTATATATTGTGCCCGGTAAAGATTAATATATAAATTTATTTTTTTATTTTATTTTTATCTTGGCTAAAAAGTATAGACCCGTCGCTTATTAATGTCATCATAAATTCATAATTATATATATGCGCTCGCGAGACTGTATACTTAGTTACCTTCTTGTATTAATACTAAAATGTAAGCATAACTATGTACACGTATTACTTTAATAAACGTTGTTTGTTTGTTTGTTTGTTTGTTTGTTTGTTTGTATGCTGTGACCGGGATGTGCCCAAAAAAGCTATACTTTTTAGCCAAGATGTAGAATTTGTAGAGCGTGCTGGTAGAGTTTAAGTCGTGTGGAGCAGGAAGCTTGGTGCTACTTGCGAACTGATATCTTTTTAACGCTGAAAGCTACGAGTATATGAGCTACGGAGTCCTCGCAATCACTTAACATGTAATGTTTTTAGTGGGTACCTACTTGTTTACCTATATATTTTTTTAATTTATTATTCCATGAATTAATAAAGGATAAATACAATACAAGTCATTCTGATGTCATGAATCGGTAATATAATTGTAATAGCTAATTATTTTATTCATATTTATAATTTTTACTAGGTGCGTGTTGTAAGGGGATTCCGTCGACCAAATACTTCACTTTCAGATACCGGCGCCATATTTTAGTATGTTGTTAGGCATGTCCCCTGGATTCCAAAACTGCCGGGAGACAGTTTCTAAGGAACTGCGCTTGGAAAAGTGTAAACTACACCCAAATTATGCAACGCACATACAACTGTGGGATACCAAATTAAAGCTGAATAAAAATTATAGATCAATGAACTACTGACAATTTACGTCAGTAGTTATTTAATACATTAGTCCCTGGGCGACCGAGCTCTGCTCGGGTGAAAATGGAGAAAATACGGAGAAAACGATTTTCCCGGACATGAGACCTATCTAGATCGATTTCTCGCCCCCATAACCACCTATATTCCAAATTTCATCGAAATCGTTAGAGCCGTTTCCGAGAACGTGATTGCAAATATATATACAAATATTGCTCGTTTAATAGTATAGGAATATTTCAATATATACGCTAGTTTAAGTAGCTACAGTCGCTATCACATACATCGTAGCAAACAAGCACGTCACAAACATCGGAACACACCTCTATTTTCAAGACATTAGGGTGCATGTGCCGATATTTTTGAACACCTAAAGTGTACCGATGTATGTGATGGCGACTGTACTATTAGCAAAAGTATTAAAAAATCATAGAAAAATTATAGGAGTTTCAGACTTTGCGGCAAAACTAGAAAATATACACGAATGTAATATATGACACAAATGATACCATTGATTTGCAAATACCTCTTAAATTTAAGGATATATGGAATCCGAATGTTGGCAAGAATTAAAGCGTATTTGTTTAGCTTATACATGACTTATATATAGCTTTTACGCGTTTTTTTTGTTTATTAATATATTTTCATACGCTCAAATCATTGAAGTATAATGTACTATAACTTGTAATTACAATGTAGGTATATAATAATATTTAAAAAAATAACACAGTACGCGTCACAAAATTTTGCGTGTCTGAAGTTAGCCTCGAGTCGCGTCCCGCATACCGGCGCTACTAGTAGCTAACATCAGAATCGTAAACTGGATTTAATCGTATTGTTACTACGATTAAACAGAAAGAGAATAATAAGAAAACTAAATTAAAACTAAAACTAGAAAATAAGGTTAATATAACACGAAAGAAAATGAAATATAATAGTAGTTTATGTGACTGTACATAATGAAGGGCATTAAATACGAGTGTGGGTTTATGTAAAGGGCCGAAGGCGAGTTTCATAATAACACCACACGAGTATCTAAATGCCTAATTATGTATAGTTACATACACTACTTTATCTATCCACATATCATAAGCCTCCATGATGCATTTAGGAGCCGCATATTATGACCGGCACCGCGGCGTTGTTTTCTGGCAGCTGTCATAGTTCTTTTTTAATTCAGAGACAAACTAGAGTCGGATCCAACAAAGTGAATGCAAATTGACAATTCATTTCGAACTAAACGTCATCTCGACTGATATTAGAATAGAGGTTAAATCAAATTTCTTTGTTTTTGAGACGTTCGAAATTTGAATGAAATAATATTATCGAAATCGATGTTATTATTTAGCAATAATAACATTTTCACAGAGAAGAAATTTGTTCTAACAAAACAGTCTATTTTTATGGTGGTCATAATGTGCGGTTCTTGAACGCATCATGGAGGGTTTATGATATTTGGATAGATAAATATATTTTTATGTCCGGCTCCCATCTGGTCCAAAGGTGCCATAAATACTGGCTGCATTGCCCTGCTGAACTGCCACCGATATTTGTTGGACAGGACATGTAATATATACAAACACAAGTTTATATATATTACATGGTTCAGGTAAAATTCCCACTTTTCAAAAAGTCTCGGCAGCAAGGAAGATTATGTCAATACTAATGATCTAGACACTTTAGAGACTGTCTCTTTGCGGTTTTGCGGTGCACATAACATGTTTAACAACATACTAAAAGTTCGTGCTAGTTGCTAGAAAATGGTAATTTTGATAAAATTTATCTTGTAGGGAAAACTCGCCTTGCGTTGTTGGTTTTTTGAGCACAATATTTCAAATTTTCTCTTGTTTTAAAATAAAAAACAAAAATGTAAAGGTAAAATACTAGATATATAATTTGTGTTGTACATAACATGCGTGTATCTTTACTAGTTTTGCCGCAAATTCTGAAAGTCCTAAGATTTTTCTTTGATTTTTTTATACTTTTGCTAATAGTACTTAAACTAGCGTATATGTTGAAATATAATGTATAAATAAACTATTGACAATTTATTCAGCTTTCATTTAGTTTCCAACATGTGTATATGTTGCATAGTTTAGGTGTATTTTTACTTTTCCAAGCGCGGCCGCGGCGTTTTTGATGACGTCATTACAGGGGAGACAGACTCCTTAGAGATTGTCTCCTGGCAGTTTTGGAATCCAATCCAAGGGACATGCCTAACAACATACTAAAATATGGCGCCGGTATACGAAAGTGAAGTATTTTCCGCTAACAACATGCACTAGAGGGTTTTAACATTGGAAGTACCAATACTTTCCTTAAATTATTGGTACGTTCAAAATTCCACGCTGCGTAGTGTAGGTAGGTACTCGGAAATAGGAGCTAAGCGACTATTGCCTACTTGTGTTCTGGTGTAGAAATAGGTAATTCTAGACAGAAGACAGCGATCTGACCAAGTTCGAATAAATAGAACAAAAACATATTTCTTTTAAACACAGTCAGTAGCCGGTATCATTCAATGTATCGCTATATTCGTAGAATATGCCAAAAATGAAAAACCAAATTTATACGTAAAAAACTTGAGAAAGGCCACTAGGGTCAAGCAAGTTTTTTAGCGCTCGTCATCGTCCGGTATTTCAATTTACATCGTTGGCATATTCTACTAACCATAACACTGCGTAGTGTAGGTAGTTACTCGGAAATAGGAGCTAAGCGACTATTGCCTACTTGTGTTCTTGTGAAGAAATAGGTAATTCTAGACAGAAGACAGCGATCTGACCAAGTTCGAATAAATAGAACAAAAACATATTTCTTTTAAACACAGTCAGTAGCCGGTATCATTCAATGTATCGCTATATTCGTGGAATATGCCAAAAATGAAAAACCAATTTATACGTAAAAAACTTGAGAAAGGCCACTAGGGTCAAGCAAGTTTTTTAGCGCTCGTCATCGTCCGGTATTTCAATTTACATCGTTGGCATATTCTACTAACCATAACACTGCGTAGTGTAGGTAGTTACTCGGAAATAGGAGCTAAGCGACTATTGCCTACTTGTGTTCTTGTGAAGAAATAGGTAATTCTAGACAGAAGACAGCGATCTGACCAAGTTCGAATAAATAGAACAAAAACATATTTCTTTTAAACACAGTCAGTAGCCGGTATCATTCAATGTATCGCTATATTCGTGGAATATGCCAAAAATGAAAAACCAATTTATACGTAAAAAACTTGAGAAAGGCCACTAGGATCAAGCAAGTTTTTTAGCGCTCGTCATCGTCCGGTATTTCAATTTACATCGTTGGCATATTCTACTAACCATAACATAAATATCTAATACTGCGCCAACTTACAATCCCTAAGTTTCTTAAGACTGTTTCCATTGGCTTCATATCGTTCACAACCCAGCTGCGTTAAGAATAACGGCGGAGCGGAGGTCTGAATGAACAATCGCCGTCAGTGTGTGGCGTGCTCGGGCCGCGCCGTGCCGTCCCATCTCTCCCGCGGGAACCAACTTATCACGCGCAAACTTCACTATGTAAATAAAATATTTAACGGACATGGATAGTTTGAAAATGGAATAAGGTGAGCTTTTTGTTTGTTAAATGTTCTCTTTTTTTGGGATTTTGTTTTGCAAATATTGGTTTTGCATTATTATTATTAATACTTAACTACTCAGTTTTTGTGATGATTTATTTTTTATCAATATTTAATTTAGAAAAATAAGGTATGAATACCTATGCATTTACTTGTCCTCCGAGTTGTTAAACAATAATTAATCAATATTATTTGGAGTATTTTGTTTATTATTTTATCAAATATAGTTCTTAACTTGTTCTTTAAATTTGTAGTCAAGTGTTTAAGTTTTAATATTTAGGTATTTAGTCACCCTGTCAGTATTTTGATAGATTTCGTTACAATTAATAATAATAAGTTATAAAAACTATTACATTCTTTCCAAACTTTCATCGTTAAGTGTGCCAATCAGCATTTTGAAGCAGTTTATTTTTTAAAAAACATTAAAAAAATGAAATAATAATAATCTTTATAAGATAAACAAAAAAACATCAGCAACGTAAGTTTACAGCATACTGTAAAGTTGGTAACTCACGCGGAGCTGTAAAGCATTATCACCAGTTTTTTCTTTCAACAAAATGGGAACAGATTCTTCAGTAATTAGCGTCATTATTTCCGGCGCGTTCCCGCAAGTAGCTGGGTGTCGAACTAATAGACGTACAAATATCTGTTCCGGAACTTAACTGCAGTTTAACATGTTTGCCGTTAAATTACACTCGTTTCGTCGAAGTACTACTCCAAAAACAATCAATGGTGACCGCCAGCCATAGGTAATATTGTATTCTCGGGACTATTGAACCTTGGGAGTCTAAATTTTCATGTGTCTTGGACAGTTGGTAATATTTTTTTAATTATGATTTCTCAGAAGAGATTAAAATTAAATATTATTTTTATTATTGAGTTACAATACTGTCTTACCAACCATAAAATATCGGTAGTTCTTCGTTTAATTAAATAAAAACCAAAACAAATGTTATGTTATGTTGTGTGTATGTAAGATTGTCCGCAAATATTTATTTTATTTATTTATTTTATTTATCATATAAAACAATTGGTGTCTAAGCGGGCCCCGGGCTCCTTAAGGCTGCGTTTCCAGTTTCCATAGGTGGCAGGTAGGTACAAAATTGTTGTGAAAAGCGAGGTTGCGAGCTTACAAATGTATGAAAACACATCCTCGCACAGCTCAGCTCAGCTCTGGTGGAAACGCAGCCTTAGGGGCACAACCGGGAATAACGCTAGGACGATGATGATCATAATTCAACAATTTTGTACCTACCTACCTCCTATGGAAACTTATTGTTTACGGTTTACGATTTAACTTAGAACTATTTGAGGTGAGTTTACCCTTTGACAAGCCTGGGGTGTGAACTTCAAATTTAACATCTGAATGTAATGTTTATGGAGACAGATGACAACAAACACAACATAAAAATGACAATTAATGTTATTAAAAAGGTCAAATAAAATCATCAACATCATATCAGCCGAGAGACGTCCACTGCTGGACATAGGCCTCCCCCAAAGATGAGTCGTCCCCCAAGTGATGTCGCAGTGATAGGTTGCTAGCCCATCGCCCACAACACAATTCAACTCTGTTCCCTTAGTCGACTCTTACGACACCAATGGGAAGAAAGGGGGTGGCACTATTCTAACCCGATACCACACGGTTTATTTATTTATTTTCCACACTTACAACTATTTTTACAGGCATCGAACCTAAGACAACAGTGTAACTATTTTATAATATAACATTTTTTTACGTAGTACTCTTATAACATATTACGAGCAACGCTGCCTTTGTGAATTCATTCAGAGAACACGAAAACAAATCAATATTTTCCGCTATGAGATTGAGGGTACGCACTGCTCGCGTCATCGGTGCCCTACCAAGCAGGTTGGTGCGCCCGCGCGGCTCGGCTAGCAGCCGCGGCCGGAGTCTACGCCACACGTACCTATCGGGAACACACACACTCACACCACTTAATACCTGGCTGTTGTATATTTTACCCCGAAGTAATTTAAATATGTAGGTGGCCAGGCACAGCTCTCTGCGCACCCGCAGCTGGTTGTACCCCACCATGCCTAGTACAAATAGAGTTGGATACATTAGTGGGTAAAATGGGTATACCCCGTACTTCCTCCAATACAGAAATCGTACGAATTTATTTTGGATACGCTCCACCATAAGGTGATATTTAGTTTCATGCGGATCCCAGATGACTGCATTGCATTCGAGACCACTTGTACGTTGTATAATGCGATAATCGCTCCAATATTTGTAAAGCCATGGGAACGACGCAGAACAAATCCCACAGTTCTATACGCCTTCTTACAAATATTGACGATGTGATCCCGGAATCTCAGATCAGATGTGAATTTGACTCCCAAATCTTTAACTTACTCTTTTTAATTTCATGGCATTTATTTCGTAGTCATGAAGAATGGGATAGTGCTTTCGAGTAAACGTAATAGTAACGCATTTCGACTCATCGCTTATCGTTATATATATCGCTTCGCTCCATGAGACCACACTATCTATATCGGTTGCACAGTCTGCCGTATTATTGATAGGTAGATACATTTTTAGATCGTCGGCATATAGTAAGCAACCTGAATTTTTAACAACCTGAGGTAAGTCATTAACCATAATTAAAAATTTCAATGGGCCAAAATTACTTCCCTGACTTACTCCAGACCTCACGAAATATGGTTCTGATCTACATCCCTCGTAATCTGCAAACTGCTTTCTGTCGCACATGTAACTTGCAAAAAACTTTAACAGATGAGGGATAAATCCTACACCGGCTAGTTTTTTGAGCAGGATATCGTTATCCACGACATCAAATGCTTTACGAAAATCAAAGTAAGCGTTATGTATTTTTTAACTAAACATCGTACCTATAAATAGTCTGCAGTGCCTTTTGTACTGACGCCGAGCGCCGCAACGCACCGCCTTGTTGATTAACGGTCAAATTAAGGACGTTTGGTAAACAGTCCAGGTATTTTCCCTTTTTAGGGTTCCGTAGTCGACTAGGAACCCTTATAGTTTCGCTTTGTCTGTCCGTCCGTCCGCGGATAACCTCAGTAACCATTAGCACTAGAAAGCTGAAATTTAGAACTAATATGTATATCAATCACGCCGACAAAGTGGTTAAATAAAAAGTGATTTTTTTATTTTTATTAGGGTATATAGATACGCACCCTATACGTAACGTGGGGAGTGTTTTTTTTTTTATTCCAACCCTAACGTGTGATATATTGTTGGATAGGTATTTAAAAATTAATATGGGTTTGCTAGAATATTTTTTTGATAATGTTAATATTTTCGGAGATAATCGCTCCAGAAGTAAAAAAAAAGTGTCCCCCCCCCCTCTAACTTTTGAACCATAAGTTTTAAAAATATGAAAAAAATCTCAAAAGTAGAACTTTATAAAAACTTTCTAGGACATCTATTTTGAACTTGATAGGTTGAATAGTTTTTGAAAAAAAATACAAAATAATTTCACACACTTACTGTGACGGACGGAAAACTACGGAACCCTACACTGAGCGTGGCCCGATACGCTCTTGGCCGGTTTTTTATACTTACAAAATGTTCTCTACATTGATGGAATCCATGTCCTTTAGTGGATAAACGTTAATTAAACTATAAATAAAAAAATATTTCCTTTGATAAAATCTTACATGTTATATTTTAGCTATTTAATTAAAGAAAATATGATAATATTTAAATTATTTTAAACAGCAACAGGTACTAAGATTATTTAGTACATTTTTTGAGGCTTACGCAGCAATTTGGTAGATTCTTATAAATAACATTTTATTTTTTTCAAGGATATGATATACTTTTTTGAATATAGGTACCTAATAAAGTAAAATATTAATCAGACAGTAAAATAATATAATAACTAATCCCCCAATAAAAACGAAATGCTACCTACCAGTAAAATAGATTATGTTTGAAAAGCGTCGCTAATATGAACATACACAGAGTCACTGGCACAGCTTGTATTAACGTAAGTAAGTGAATGTAAGTAGGTACTTATCCACTCAAAATGATAACACTGACAATAAAATAAAACAAAAGAGTTACAATAGTTAACTTTATTTGAAATCCCTATAGAGAAGCTAGGTACGTACCTACAAGTTTACCGGTCGGTATGAAATTTCCGACGGCGCTTGTAAACTTAGTTTCCACGTCCAAGTTGTTCGTGGAGCTCCGAGACTCGCTCTAAGACAATGTACATCAATGTAGTGGAAAATGTTGTTAGTTACTATTGTGATATATCTACCTTACTTTTATGTTTCCTAAGGGAATATAATCTCAATTGAATCCAAGCGGGGGCAATGTCTATTAAATGAAACACCGAGTGACATGGCATTGTCATTCTGATATAGAGAGAGATTGAAGACCTCATTTCGTGAAAAAAATATAACTCATTTTGTACATACGTTTTTGAACTCGGTGGTATTACCGGTCTACTCTTGATTAAGTTTAAAATATGTTTTTGGTCATTTTATGTAACACTTCGTCAGAGTACCGACATACGCAGCAGTGGCGGAGCGACCATACAAGCCGATTTCAAATAACGTTAACTGTTGTAAGTCTTTGTTTTATTCCATTGGCTTGTTTAAAATTTATTTTTAGGAAAGCCTATAGTTATATACCTCCTCTAAACTCTTTCATAACTTTTTATGCAATACAATACAATACCATACAATACAATCATTTATTGATAAAATGTCATTTTACATGTCAACGTACTAATAATATGTAATACAATGTATGTAGCTATTAGGTCACACAGTTACATAATCATAAACAATACAACGATGTATTATTATTATTATTATATCGAGCCCGTTATGTCCCACTGCTGAGCAAAGGCCTCCCCTCTCCCCTTCCATTCATCGCGGTCTTGAGCAATAACTGGCCAGTCTTTTAAAAAGGAGTCCAAGTTATCCCGCCATCGCCGACGAGGTCTACCGCGTCTCCGTTTTGAGTGTTGGGGCTTCCACTCCGTATCCATTCCACGATGTATTAACATTTGATATATTATTTATATTTATTGGGCTTGCGAACCAGTTTGGTTTGTATACTAGGAGGCATAGATAACCATAAAAAGGAGATTATCTATGATACTAGGTCATGTTATATATTTCTCTGATCAGTCTGGCACTCGAAAAAGGCATCCAAGGAGTACTAGGAGTAGTAGGCGTCTCTTAATAATTTTAATTTTAATTTAGTGACGAAGGAATTGTCGCTAGTGGCATTTTTTATTTCTATAGGAATTGCGTTGTAGATCTTTGGCCCCACCGTGTGCAGACACTTCCTCGATTTGGCAAGCCGCGTCTGTGGTGGTCGCAGTTCGTCTCCCCTCCTGGTATTCATACCCCGGCCTGATGCACGGGTTTACCGGGTTTCCGGGTTACCCATCGAAAGTTTTCACGCGCCGCCACTGGTACTACGCAATGAATAATTTAATTATTCTAATAATCAACTTAAACCTTTCCAGTCTCTATTCTAAATAGCTATACTGATAAAACAAACATTGAACATGTAGGTACTATTCAAAATTATCATATAATTTCCTCAAGCCGGTCTTGTTCCAGATCCTAATAACAATCACAGAAGGGAATTGGGAATTCCCAAGGCAGGTGTATCGTAATCCAATGAAGTAATACAAATTCTAAACTCCTCACCCAAATAAATCACCAGTCCGTATAAGTACAACCCGGAATTCGCAGTGATTTTAAAAATTATTGGAACATTTCCAATCGAACCCGGGATTATGCCCTGATACCGCTGTCATGTAGTAAATTTTTATCGCGTTTAATACCCTGATTATATTTGGGAATGTCTCCGTTATTCATCTGTTAAATTACAATACGAGTTCTTTAGAGTTCCGTACACAATAAATTGTTTTAACTTCATTGTATTTGTCTGTGTACTATAGTTATTGATTTCGAATAACTGTAATATTGTATAGATTTAAATAATGAACAATTCAAATAAATGCAGACATACTCTTAGCTTCCGGTAAAAGTCTTTTTCACAATTGTGTTATAATAGAGAGCTTTTTAGTCGAGTACCGTGTGGTACGAGATTAAAAAGCTTGATTATGACACTATTGTTAACAAAACTTTTTGTACGAATTCATTAAAATTAATAATTTAAGTCATTAATACGAGTATATAAGAAAACTAAATATCGTAAGTACATACCTACTATATTGTCTAGTTCTACTATCCGACTTCTTTTACACAAGATAATTGAAATAGTTATTTCTTGAGGAGTTATAGTACATTGTTTAACAAGGGGCGTATGAGAAATATTGCAAACGAGAGTCTATCAGGAGCCCGACGCCGTAAGGCGGAGGGCTTTTGATGACTCAAGTTTGCAATATTCTTACGCCCGTGTTATACATAATGTTTTTCATCACATTTGCGAGGAAATAAATAACCAAAAAAAACAGAAAACCTATGTTTTATACAAGCGCATCAATCAAATGTTGACGATGACAACTTCACTTCCAGATCAGTGCGAGTGGAGGGCGTAGCTTCAATATTTCAACCAATCACAGAGCCTGCTTGATTATATTTTCAACCAATCTCAGAGCAGAATTCTTGTCGCTAGCGGCCGTTCAGATTTGCTTAACCAATCAGATTACACACAAGCTCATAACTCCCATGTGTTATTATTTCCCGCGGGGACAATTTAGGCCATTGTCCCTCTGTATACAGGCAAGGAATAACACCATTTATGAGCAAGTGTGATGAAAAAGATATTTCGTCACTACTCATTTTCTTAGATTTTATTTTAACTTTTTCAGCTTATCTTTGAAAAGAAAAGTTATCACAGCCCCGGCGTCCGTAATGTTGCAGTACTTTGCTAAATACTAGGCAGTCACAAAGCGTAGTTTTTTATTTTTGTATGCCCTGGATACAGCAGCAAGTTTAAGTAGATTTTTGACATAGATATGACGCGAGTCGCGACGCTGCAACGTTCCGAAACGTCATAGATTGGCAATTTTGTATCGGATCGAGTCTCCTTAAACAAGGACACATATTATTGAAATAGGTACGAAGTTCTATTTTCCATTTTTTTTCGGTTTTCTAGATTGTATCGAAATAGTTATTTCGGTTGTTTCGTAAGTAACATAGACTATTCAACGATGAAAAGAGTGACGTTGCAGTATTCTCTATGAAATCTTAATACACATATTTTAATCGACGAGTACAAAATAGTATTTTTCACAATCGTGTTATAATAGAGAGCTTTTTAGACGAGTACCGTGTTTAGGCCACGAAGCTTGCTGAGTGGCCTAAGTAAGGTACGAGATTAAAAAGCTTGATTATAACACTATTGTGAACAATACTTTTTGTACGAGTTCATTAAAATTAATTTTCTACGAGTCAACTGAACTAATTAAACAAACTCGATACTGTTAAAACGAAGTGCAGCTCATCGCTCGTACGCTTGTTGATATATTAAAAGACATCAACGAGCGTACGACATCAAAGCGATTCTATTGGTCCAATTCATTACAGTTCAGTAAAGCAGCCACGTGATTGGTCGAATTTATTTTAGTTGTCTGGAGCGTATCGAAAAGTAGTTATTTCGATTGTTTCGACAGTAACATGGACTACAACTATGAAAAGAGTGACGTTGCAGTATTCTCTATGAAATCTTAATACACATATTTTAATCGTCGAGTACAAAAAATTACTTTTCATTAAACATTGCCAAATTGAAATAGAGATTTCGACTTTAGTTCTTATTTAGGACTTATTAAGCTATCAAATGGAATCAGATAGGGATGAGAACTTATTTATAATACAAATGTGACTGTACATAATGAAGGGCATCAAAAAGTGTGGGTGTGATGTTATTATGATACTCGCCTTCGGCTCGTTTCATTATAACATCACTCGAGTGTTTTAATGCCTAATAAAGTTACATACACTACTTTATCTATCCACATATCATAAGCCTCCATGATGCATTCAGGAGCCGCATATTATGACCGGCATCGCAGCGTTGTTTTCTGGCAGCTGTCATAGTTTATTTTTTAATTCAGATTAACTAGAGTCGGATCCAACTATCATATCGTTCGATATCTTACTTACGTGCGACATTTGTCAAATTTGTATGCAAATTGACAATTCACTTCGAACTAAACGTTATCGCGACTGATATTAGAATAGAGGTTCAATCAAATTTCTTTGTTATTCAGAGACTTTCGAAATTTGAATGAAATAATATTATCGAAATTCGATGTTATAAAAAAAATTCTCACAAAACAGTCTATTTTTATGGTGGTCATAATGTGCGGTTCTTGAACGCATCATGGAGGGTTTATGATATTTGGATAGATAAATACATAATACTACTAGAGCATGTTCATTTCTGCTTGCATAAATTAACACAATATATAAACAACCTATCAGTAGCCGCAGAGTAGAAATTGTTCCACACAGTTTGAATGTGGAAACTGTATGAATTAGGTTGCAATATGTGGTAATATTGTGAACACATTTCGAACTACCAAGATTTTGGTTATTTTGTTACGGCACAGTTTCTACACGTTGCGACTTAATATCATAAAGAGGGTAATTTTTGGGAAAATATTTAGTATCGAGTTTGTGACTGTGCACTTGACACGTTCCGGAACAAAATTTGGTCCGAAAGTTACGTAACTGTTCCGGAAATGTGTTGACACAGTGAAATCATACGAAACATCATAGTTTCATAATTGTGTTACTGGTTGTCAAAATATGGTGCGGTATGTTTCAGACTAAGAATTAATTATTATTAGTAAAAGATGAATTGAAAAACAAAACCCCGTAGCAATTCTTCAACATTTTATCAAAATAAATAAATATAATTTTATAAATTATTTAATTGTAATGAGTGCTCATGTGTGTCCATTGTAAAGCAGTGATCACGGTATTAACTCAGAAATGTCCAGTTCCAATGAAAATAATGGCATCCTTGAAAAATAAAGTATAAGAATCCATGTCAGTAAATAAGATCATCGCCTCCATTTTTAAATGCAAACAAGTAAACACAATGTCGACACAGTATTGGAACAATGTGAAGAGATTTTCCATAAGGAAGAATCCCCGATAGATATTAATAAATAAACTTTTCTGTATATTGAACAGCTGCTGAAAGTTAACAATACTAATATAATTTGAAAATGTAACAAATCCTTTACTGTAGCTATACACATTTACATTTGATTGTCAATTTTATTAAAAATAAACCATTAGCATTTTTAGGTAGGTAATTATTTTAATTATCTTTCACAGTTTCGAAGGCGCATTGTTATGAAACTTATCTCTTTTCCAAAACTACAGGAAGAATCTTAACTTGACTAGCTTGTTACTCAAAAAATCTTAAGAGTCCTTTAATCCTACAGACGAGCGTATTTCGCAAAATGCTCCCTTTTTCACAAAAACTGATATAACGTACTTAAATAATCATTTCTTAACCTAGGGGATAAAAAAGTTCAAATTTTCATTCTCTTTTTCTAAACTAGCGTGATTTATACGTCTTTAAAAAAATTATAAATTTACGGCAACGTAGGTCCTATCGTCATGATTTTTTTATGTGTTAACATAAAGTAACTGTTTGCTATAATATGTATTATTTTTAGGGCAAAATATAAATATAATTTGCGGTAAAAATAAATAATGTAATCCTGTTTTCACCAAAAAAATTAAGAAAACTCGGAAGGTGTTTTATAATTTTTTGTTAAATGGTCTATGATTTTCAATCATGTCAGCCAAGATACTTATGATGAATTGACTTTTACCAAATGATTCTGGTTTACTGCGAAATTGAGAACCGAAACGACACTTCTCACAGCAAAATTTGTAAAAGACTCTCAAAAAACCAATTTTTTTTAGGTTTTGAAAGAGAAAATTAAAATTTGAACTGAAACTAGGGAGTTTAAGAAATTATTATACACCGTGGGCGTTAATAACCCGAAATATTTTAACCACGCATTCCTTAGGTCATTAGGCGCAAAAAATGTTATTTGAACCCCAGTCAAATCCTGCTTAGTTTTGAAGATATTATCATTTTCATGTAAACTATTTATTGTTTCGAGTCGTTATTGACATACATCAAAGTGACAGCTACCACTCACTAAATTCATTCTTTTTTGGAGAAATTATTGTTACCATTTTATTAAAAGGGATGATTTCTATCCAGGCAGCGATACTTATCCAAATTTTATTTACAAAAACCTAAAAAAATACAGAAAAAAAATTTTTTTTTTTGCTGAATTTGGATTGCATTCATATAACATTGTTTACTCCTAATGACCTCCGGAATGCGTGGTTAAAATATTTCGGGTTATTAACGCCCACGGTGTATAAGTAGGTACGTTATCACAGTTTTTGAATAAATACTAATAGTTACGTCGTAATTTTTAATCAAAAAGGAAGCATTTTGCAAAATACGGTCGTCTGTAGGAGTAAGGACTCTTAAATTCACTGTTATCCGTTTACGTTTTTTTTTTATTTTTATTAAAAGAAAACAGAAATCAAATGTCAAGACATGCCAATTAAAAGAGTTTAATAAATGAATGAGTGAATGAAAATCTCATTATTTAAAGTAGACGCAATCACTTTTGTAACTGGGTTACTTGGTGTATCCATTGTCATGTTACAAATCTTCCCTACTATTAGTCGTCACGCAAAAATGGTAACATTTGGTAACAGTGTGCATACTTTGCGTCGACACAGGTAACATTTTTGCCCGGTGACTAACAGTAGGGAAGCTTCCCTACTATCTACAAATCTAGATTTGTAACATGAAAATGGATACACCAAGTAACCCAGTTACAAAAGTGATTGCGTCAACTTTAATGAGATTTTCAAACACCTGACTGACTCCTTAGTCAGTCTCTCCAGTATTGACGTCATCATAATCGGCGCGACCGCGTTAGAAAAGTGACAATTACACCCAAAGTCCAAACCATGCAACGTACCTACATACGAGTGTGGGGTATCAAATGAAAGCTGTACTTATGCCTAAAAACATAACATAATAAAAGATGGCACTGGTATCCGAAGTGAAGTATGTGTTGGACGGAATCTCGTAACAACATGCACTATGTTACCTAATACTTGATTTTGAAATTCGTTGATAATGTTGTTGATTATACTTAAGTAATTCTTGTACCATCACCAATATGTAACATGTGTTTAATTAATATTTGTTCAAAAATAAATCAAATTAAATAACAATCAGTAATATCTTATCACTTCACTTAGTCATTGATTAAAGATTCGATTCCCTTTTCGCCAATGACGAGATAATTACAGTAGGTAACTGAACCCGTTTCTCTTGATAAAAAAAGCATTCGCTGCTGGGCTCGGGGTAAATAGGGATATTTTAAATTTCACAGAAGTAAGTACAGAATGTACCAGTTAGTCGATATTATATACTACAAATCTTTAACAGAATCTCAGTCATTTATTTATCAGCTTACACTCATAGGGTAAGCATACATAACTTTAACTACGTAGGTATACAATTACTATCGACCTACACAACAATAATAATTCCTTTGCGAACCCTAGCAGAGCAAGCACGTAACAGCAATTTCATTGTCGCCTCCGATACAACCATAAGTGCGAACGACACAAGTTTCAATATGGCGGTCACCATTTTCACGCGACCGTTACTACGCCTCGAATTTTTCACAGGCATTATCACACTTGTGCGGAAAAGTAGTTACCGGTGCGCGATCGCATCCGCACTCATTTTATACATTTTCGGTCGACACTTCCAGTGTAACGGCGATACGTGATACAAAGATGGCTGTCATATAGATATGTGGGGAATCATTATTGACTGATCGAATCGCAAAATCGTCGTGCGGAAGGGACCGGAATAGCTTTCCACGTGTCGTGACATCACACGCCTCCTAATTGCCTCGCTTGCTAATACACTGACGGGGTGTTTTCTACATTGTGAGGTTTGCGTTTGCCACTCGCAAACTCAATAATAGGAGGGTAATAAAATAGGTACCTACGCTTGAATTTTACAGTAGCAAAAACCACGTTTCCTGTAATACGTGGTCGGCGCCGCCGAGGGACAAAATATAGCATGGACAACCCTGAAAGTCACACTCATCGGTGTATTCTTTTAAGCGGATGTGTACAACATAAAGAATGAGTAATGGAGGAGTGAGTAGTTTCGCAGATTAGTCTCTTACACAAACTTAGCGTCACATACTTTACCTCTTTATAAAATTAGATTTAAATTACAGATCAGTTAGGTACCTGTACATACAAAAAAACATTATAGACACTCACCCCGTTCGGTGAGTACTGTAAGTTCAGTATTTTTTTTGTTGCAGTTTTACAAAGCAGCTTATGCCGCAGTAAGAAATATGCAGTCTTGGTGGTCACTGTATCTTCTGGCTGTTTTTATGCTAGGTCTAGATTCCAAGCTTGCAGGTAATTGAAACATTATTAAATATAACGGGTGCATTTTTCTACTAGAGTTTGTTATTTGGTGCTTTATTATAATTATTATTATACCTGAGCTTTATTAGCACCAAATTTTACGCAACATATCCCGCTATTTTTAAATAAAAATTGAAGACATTTTATCTTACAGGGCAGGCTTTCCAACCGGAGTTTGTGGAGCCAATAACAAATTTGACTGTAGCCATTGGACGAAACGCAACATTTAGGTGTCTAGTGCAGAACCTTGGCGGGTACCGAGTAAGTTGTTTTTATCATTCCAATTGAGTTAATCGATGCATACAAACTGTTGCTTAAAATTTATAAAAAAAGAACAATGTTAATAAAAGTCGATAAATAATAAAGATACCAGGCCCCGTAGCATGGATGGCCTTATCACGCGACAAGTGACAGGATAGAGCATCCGTCCCTGGCTGACGCCGCTCGATAGAACGAGACGACATCCATGCTACGGGGCCAGAAATATAAAAATGCACTATTTTCAGGTGGGATGGGTAAAAGCGGACACGAAGGCGATCCAAGCAATACACGTCCACGTAATAACAAATAACCACAGAGTGGGCGTATCCCACAACGGGCAGGCAGTTTGGAATCTGCACATAAGGAACGTGCAGGAGGAAGACCGGGGCCAGTACATGTGCCAGATCAATACTGATCCGATGAAGAGTCAGGTAAGAACTTCTTGAGGACAGTTTAGTCTATGCTGCTTGCCAGAAGTCTTGGCAATAGCGATCACTGTCGCGACTTTCGTTCCGGGGCTTTTTCCATAATTTGTCTATAATTCTTAGAGCTTTGAGCAATAGCGATCACGGTAGCGATTTTGGTCTTGCTGGCATAGTTTGTTCAAACGAACGAAAGCGGGTCGCGAAATTGGGTTATTTAGAAAACTATCGTTAAAAAATTAGCACGTATTGCAACCCGGTGTCGTTATTCCTTAACTATTTCTCAAATGCGTGAAGCTTGTAATAATAATAAGTAATTAATTTATTAATGAACCAACATTGTTAGTAGCTACTTTGATCGCAATTTACTTGACTTCTAGTACTTTAGTATATATCATTACTCATTAGGTACGTATCTAGTTGAAAATTCTATAGTGACTTCCAACTAGTTATAAATGTCGCCGCTCTTGTGTACAACATTGTAGACATAAAGATAAATAATTTGACTATAGTCCCTGCCGTTTCGCAGGTCCCAAGAATAAAGTACGGTTGATGATATTAGATGAGCTGGTTTTGGGTGAATTCTTGTTGACTCACTCACATTTTGACATACAAAACAACGTTGTGAGCTGAAGTATTATTAAAAATTTAACGAAAGGGACCTAATTTAAAATTTTATTTTTGATTGATACAATTCTTGAATCATATTGGTACCTACATGTACGTTTTTGAGTAAGGCATCCCTACCCAAGACGCACTGATGTTGATTTGGGGTTGAAATTATATTGTTAGTTGTAAAATAGAGGCACCAGCGCGCGGACTTTAAGGAGGTTTGTAGGTTTCGTAGAACGTTCTTCAGTTAATTAAAACATTCAAGCTTGGTTCAAGTGATTGCTCGTAATGTCTCGATTCAAATTCAGTGAACAATATTTTCACTACATTTAACTTCTTTTTTTTTCTTTTCCCGTAAACCTTTTTTCCTAATTATCTGGATACAAACTTGACGGTTTATTGTTTTAAAAAAGTACATCTGCAACTTACAGCTAACCGCCAAACCGTCACAGATCTTAAGCTAAAACATAATTATAAATTAAAACATTAAGCATGGTGGAGAAGTTATCACAATTTAATCTGATATGGATTGTTCAATAAAAATCTTGCATTCCTGCAGCAAGCAGGCTAATCTGGTTGTGAACAGATCACAGGACGGTGCTGCGTCCAGGCCCCGTAGCATGGATGGCGTTATCACGCGATAAGTGATAGGATAAGCGCGTCGTCTCGTTCTATCGAACGGTGTCAGCCAGGGACGGATGCTCTATCCTGTCACTTATCGCGTGATAGGCCATCCATGCTACGGGGCCAGCACGGAGTTGAAGATAGAGAATGCGGTCGGGAGCGGTGCTGTTGTACAGTCGCCATCACATACATAGGTACACTATAGGTGTTCAAAAATATCGGCACATGCACCCTAATGCCTTGAAAATAGAGGTGTGTTCCGATGTTTGTGACGTGCTTGTTTGCTCCGATGTAAGTGATGGCGACTGTAGTAGGTTGGTGCACGCGCGCGGCCGTGTCAGCAGGGGCGCGTGGCGCAAACGAGATTGTCCCATGGCGCATATAACCGTACCACTTCTTCAACCAATCCCGAGCAGTCAATTGTGTTTAGAATGATTTGTAAGGAGTTTGTATCGTAGTGTCCCTCATAGAAATAGAGTCGGGTAAAGGTATGGATAGTTCGTAGGTATATTCCTTTTTATAGTGACTTCTTAAAAACTTTTTTTGTACCTGTTCTATTATTAATGTATATTTGGCCTCGTGCGAAATCCAAGCCGCCATTCGACTCGAGCACTTGGCTTATAAATGTCAAGTTTACTATTGACCGCCACCGCAGAGGCTTCAGGCTTTAATGATTGATGACAATAATCATTTAATGTGACGTGGGGATGAAAGGAAACCTAAGGAAATATTTGAAGTCTAAACCAAAAGTTGCAATGACTTTACTAAAACCAATTAATCACTGGAAACTATACAAACTGAAAAAATAATAATAAATCTCCACAAATATGGATATAATCGAAGTAGCTTATTACTTTGCTACAGAAACGAACGGGCGAAACAAAATACTTATTACCAATCACTCTAACATTTTCCTCATATCCGTGATAATAAGTTATTGTTTATATCCCACTGAACGTAATAATTCTAAGGATAAGCGTCATGAATATGGATGGCATCGGCGTCATTACAGGTGACATATTAACAGAGACTCTTTCGTGGTACGAGCTATTGACTTATTTAAATACCTATTCAATTTGGATTGGGATCATATTGAACGCTAGTGTGTACCAAATAGGTAAACAATAATGAGAGCATAAATAACGATCCGTGTCGAACGTCAATATGACCGTAGCACATCTCCACTTATAATAAATCTCTAAATTAAAAAAAGAATCAGCCAGTTTGAAACTAAGCTTTGCGCGGTTCGAATGTTCTCAGCATCCCATGAACGGAAAAATATGAAACATTTTATATAGGTACATTATTATTCTAGCTGCAACTTAGGATAGTTTTTATCCGACTGCGACAGTTAATTAATTTTCCGAAATATACGACTTCATTTAATTTTTCATTTATTTTTATTGAAATCAAACGCTGCTCCAACTGTCAGCTATAAGAACCGTCAAATTTTCGTCAAAATGGCGGAATTGCTTTGCCTTTCACTTATTAATAATTTAAATCCCGTCTACGATAGACCTTTACGAGACAAATGCTAAAATATAAACCATTAAAAAATATTCGATTCTGATATGAGAACTTATATGCGCAAATGTCGTTTTATGTCGTAATTTCAATAAATGAAATCAACAAATTTGAACAATATAATTAACACGAATTTGTTTTTTTTGAATGACAATGGCACGCGCTCGGCGCATTCAGCCAAAGTACCTGCGGCGCTACCACGAAAACCGATACTCAATGTTCATATATTTGCATCCCTGTCACTCGAGTATGGTTAGTGCGATAGAGATAGAGATACCCGAATATTTTCGAATTCCGAAGTTCGTGGTTATAGCTCAGGAATCGAAAATATGGTAAATAATCATAATGTATTTTCTCGAAAAAGAATTTAAAATAAATATAGTCAAATGGAGAAAAAAACAAAGCAAGAGGTTATATAGGTAATGATTAAGTTATAAGAGTCCAAAGTTTTAAGAGTTTCATACCCCATGTTCTGTCCCTTTTCCGCAAAACGCACCTTCATATGAAACGATTGTTTTTTACTATGACGCTCGAGTATATTGACGTCACAGTCCCTCATCGTTTTCTCACTCTAACAAGCGACATTAAAACGGATGTAGCTTCATAATTTTTTGAGATATTTGAATGGGAGTTTCATTATCTTCTATCTATTTATACATAATAAATGCCTATGTCCTGACTGACTTATTCACTCAATCACTCACTCACTCACTCATCAACGCACAGCCGAAACTACTAATCTTAGAGAGTTGATTTTTGCACAGTATGTTGCTTTTATAACGTGGGCTAGGGATAAAAAGGGATTTTTGAAAATTCTACCCCTAAGGGGGTAAAATGGGGGTGCAAAGTTTGTATGGGAGAACCTTTTTTTTTTGAGCTATAGACTTAAACTTTGTAGAAAAATTAGTTATTAGAATACAAATGAAACACTTTCAGCGTTTTGGAAAATTCCACCCCTACGGGGGTAAAATAGGGGTGCAAGGTTTGTATGGGGGAAACATTTTTTTTTTAAATAGAGACTTAAAACTTTGTAGAAAGATCAGTCATTAGAATACAAATAAAGAACTTTCAGGGTTTTAGAAAATTCTACCCCTAAAGGGGTAAAATAGAGTGCAAAGTTTGTATGGGAAAAACTACTTTTTTTAAAATAGAGACTTAAAACTTTGTAGAGAAATTATTCATTAGAATACAAATAAAGTACCTAGATTCAGTGTTTTAAAAAAATCTACCCCTAAGGGGGTAAAATAGGGGTGCAAATTTTGTATGGGGGAAACAATATTTTTTTTAAATAGAGACTTAAAACTTTGTAGAAAGATTAGTCATCAGAATACAAATTAAGTACTTTCAGCGTTTTAGAAAATTCTACCCCTAAAAATAGGGGGCTAAAATAGGGGTGCAAAGTTTGTATGTGGGAAACTATTTTTTTTAGCTAGAGTCCTAAAACTTTGTAGAAAGATTATTTAAATACAAAGAAAGTACTTTCAGCGTTTTGGAAAATTTCACCCCTAAGGGGGTAAAATAGGGTGCAAAGTTTGTATGGGAAAAACATTTTTTTTTTTAATAGAGACTTAAAATTTTGACGAAAAATTACTTATTAGAACATGAAAAATACTACATTCGGCGTTTAACAAAAATCATTCCCTAAGGGGGTTAAAAAAGGGTGCAAGGTTTGTATGGGGAACACTTTTTCTGAGCTAGACACTTAAAACTTTGTAGAAAGATTACTTATAAAAATACAAAAAAAGACTTTCAGCGTTTTGAAAAAATCTATCCCTAAGGGGGATAAAAAGGGGTGCAAAGTTTTTATCAGGGAAAGTTTATGTTTTTGAGTTAGAGACTTGAAACTTTGTAGACAGATTACTTATTAAAATACAAAAAAAGAACACAAATCGTTTTAGAAAATTCCACCCCTAATAGGGTTAAAAAGGAGAGCAAGCTTTGCATGGGCAACACTTTTTTTTGAGTTAGACTTAAAACTTTGCAAAAAGATTACTTATTAGAATACTAAAAAAGAACTTTCAGCGTTTTAGAAAACTCCATCCCTAAGGGGATCCTTAAGATCCTTAAGAAGGGTAGCCAGTGTTGTGTGGGAAAAACTTTTTTTTTTACTAGACTTAAAACTATTCAAAATGTTACTTATTAAAATTAATAATAAAGTACTTTCAGAGTTTTAGAAAATTCCACCCCTAAGGGGGTTAAGAAAGCTTTGTATGGGCAACACTTTTTTTGAGCTAGAGACTTAAAAGTTTACGAAAAAAGTTCTTTCAGCGATTAGAAAAATTCAACCTCTAAGGGGGTTTAAAAGGGGGTTCAAATTTTAAATGGCGAGCAATAAAATTTTAAAGTGTGAGTAAGAGATTTTTAACTTCGGTCTTATTCTGTACGTTAAAAGACTACAAAACTGATTTTAGAGTTTTTCCAAATTCATCCCCTAAGAGTGTTAAAATTGGTTCAAAGTTTGAGTATTTCAAGGCATTTTTAAAGTATGAGATTTTTAACTTTGGTTTTAGACTGTTTGTTCACAAACTAGAAAATGAACATCAACTTTTTTTTTAATTATCCCCTAAAAGAGGGTTTAAATTTTGTATTGAGAGAAATCATTTTCTAAGACGATAAAAAGTTCTACGCGGACGAAGTCGCGGGCAACAGCTAGTTTTGGAATATATCCCCATAGCTTCAAACTTAAAAAGCTACAGCCCAACTGTATAATTATCGCTATTGCTATAACACGAACAATTAATAAACAGGACCTCCATTCTGTGCATCACTTTCACATCATAATCGAATTTTAAAATGTCTTGCGCGGTCTTCATGACACGTTAGCTCGGCGCGCGTGGAAGCTAGTTCAGTAAACAAATGAAAATGTGATCGGAAGCGACAGACCAAAATATACATAGTTATCTAAGTGCTAGTTAAAACTTCCTCTTAGAGTCGAGACATGTATTGTTGATGTAACGCAGTACTCGTACCTACGGTGCAACGTCGCTTATCCTCCATTAGCTACAACAGTGCGATGTCACTCAGCAGCGGTCTCATGTCTCGCCACTGTCGCAAGTAAGCGAATTGCATTTTAAATTTAGAATAAAGTAGGTTCTCGTAAAAAAATATGTTCAATACAAATCATTCTGCTAATTGTAGATACTGTATTAATGCACTACTGTTATTGCACCTAATCATACTGACCAATTTTCAAGCGACCCCGACCACTAAAAATAGTGGGTGAAAAATTGCTGCAAAATATTTTATTACAGGATATACTCGTGAAATCTTACTTAAAACGGTTTACCAAGTTATGTAAAACAGAGTTGCTGATTCAAGTAAAAAAACATCATCATCATCATCATATCAGCCGAAAGACGTTCAGCACTGCTGGACATAGGCTTCCCTTAAAAAGTGCCAAAGTGACCGGTCCTGCGCCACCCGCATACCGCGGCAAGTAAAACATTTTAGGAAATTATTGTTCTTACATATATCAATCCCCCGCTATCTCCCGTAGCTCAAATTGCGGGGTAATCTTTTTTATTTTGTAAATTTGGTATGGACAACAACGGGTCAATCAAGTGGTTAAGTCTAGTTATTAATAGGCTGTTGAATTCAGATTTTCATAACCTAGCCTACTCCTAATGTTTAGTAAGAAAAGTAATACAAACAAGCATCATCGCTCTTACATTTTCGTATCTACCGCCCTAACCATTATACTCATGTGGGTAGAACGATATAGCGAGGCCCAAATTAAATGGTGATTACTATAAACATTGGGCAGATAAAGTGAATTAAAGTGCGGGTCAACGCAGCGCAATGATTCGTGCATGGTGCTCCTAAATTATTACGCCGCACTGTAATTTATACCCGGGCCTGATAACGGCATAAATCGTAGGCGACATCGCCACTATGTGTATGAAAAAGGACGTAGGTGTATTTGTAATTAAAGTGGTTGTAAGTCCTTTTGGTCCTGCGCAAGGGCTGCAGCTGCCTGGCTTCGACGAGACAGGCAGAACGTCCACACGGCATGACGCCAGTTGACGGAATGGGGTAAAAATTGCACCCCGCTGGTCTATGAATGCAATTTAATTTGTTTTATCTTAAGTGAGCGCTTGATGCAGTTGCTCCTGAGTTGGCCCTGAGGGCCAATTAACGTATATAAACATTTTGTCGCGTGCACTCTTTCTAAGTAATACGTTTAGTTTGGCGCGCGTGAAAGATTCCATTTCAATACGTTTCTCGAACAGGCAGCCAGTATGCTGTGGGAGGGTGATTGATTATGTAGGTATCTAATATATAAGTAGATAACAGATGGAAACAATTGCTGACTTGATTTCTTTTAATTAAATAAAAATACTTATCTATTGCATTGACAGTCAATGAAATTGATAATTCATTGAGAGCTCGGCAGTACGTACTTTTTGATTACGTACAGTCGACGTGAAGATGTTTACATTTTTCGCCTTATTATAATGGAATAGTTAAGGTGCAGAAATGTAAAGGTGAAGATGTTTACATTTTTCGCCTTATTATAATGGAATAGTTAAGGTGCAAAAATGTAAAGGTGAAGATGTTTACATTTTTCGCCTTATTATAATGGAATAGTTAAAGTGCAGAAATGTAAAGGTGAAGATGTTTACATTTTTCGCCTTATTATAATGGAATAGTTAAGGTGCAGAAATGTAAAGATGATGATGTTTACATTTTTCGCCTTATTATAATGGAATAGTTAAGGTGCAGAAATGTAAACGTATTTTTGACGTTGATTGTACATATATTTAGCCCCCGACGCAAGTGACGGGGGTGCTTAACATGTGCAACAACAATATTAGTTTAACATGGTGTATCTGTATGTTGGCCTTTGCATCGAATTTCCTAAACGGGTTAGTTATGTTATAATTTATATCAAAAGTAAATATTTATTATTTCACACAACAGATGGGATACCTGGACGTCGTGATCCCGCCAGACTTCATCTCCGAGGAGACGTCAAGTGACGTCATGGTGCCAGAAGGCGGCACGGTGCGCGTGGCGTGCCGCGCGCGCGGCGTGCCCGCCCCCGCGGTGGTGTGGCGGCGCGAGGACGGCGCAGATATCGTGCTTAGGGATCAGTATGGTGGGAAGAATAGAAGTGAGTATAATTTGGTTTGGTTTTATAAAGAGCCGTTAGACTGTTAATTTATTTTTATATCATTACGGTGGATGCTTTATATGAATGCATGAATGTGAATAAATGTATTTATTGTTATAACATAGGTATATGTAAATATCTTAAAACTAAGGCATATCGCGAAACACTAAATATCATAATTTTTTGTTTGTTCATGCATTTGTCATATTTATCTATATGATACAACCTTTGATAGTATTCATCAAAGAAAGATGTTTATGAGATTATTAAAAGATATTTTGAATAGGTTCCTGATACCATAACATTGCCTTTATGTCATTGACTTGATACAAAATTGCAACTTCATTTCAACAACATTTCGATTTTTGAAAGTTGTATTGCCTAATTTCTATGAGGATGTTTACGAAAATAGATATTATTTTACGCGAAGCCATATTAATTCGTATACAGTCGACGCCAAAGATATATTTTTCAACTTATACCGTCCCTACTGGGCTACATTAGAGGGTAATCTTAGTATATATTTTTCCCTAATCCCTCTAATTTTCTACCCCACAGTGAACATGTACAAGGAAGAGGTGTTGACTCTGAGCAAAGTCTCACGCTCGGACATGGGCGCGTACCTCTGCATAGCGAGCAACGGCGTGCCCCCCACCGTTAGCAAGAGGATCCTGATCAAAGTGCATTGTATGTTTGATTTTCTCTACCCCCCTTGTTTGCCATATATGTCATAAGTGAATAGATGTTTGCGATGCCGAAATGAAGCTGTTAGTTTTGTTTTTCCCGATATTGTAGCGAGTTCAGCCGCAGATGATATTGCGAGATTAAATTGGAGATAATATTACGGTAAATGCTTTGATACAGCTCTGTGTTGTTAGCGAACGGGATTTTCATCGATTTGTTTTGTCTACATTGATGTGATAAGTTAGATGTATACCTACTAACCAACCCATAACTGCTACTGAAATAGAATGTATGTTAAGAACTGAGAGAAATTGTACATCAAACTTTCAGCGAAAGATTTTTCCCAGGAGCGTATAAACCGATCTGGGAATTATGTTCCGTATTCTAATTTGATTTCAATGTGTGTCGCACGCTCGTTTTGACACGTAACGTACGCTCTAGAACAGTCTCATCATTCACTTTTACTCTCAGAGCATATAATACTAGAGAGAGGACAAGCCGCCGGCGGCCGCGTCGCAGTTGTTAGCTCAATGGGCATACTCTGCCATACTGTGTACGCGTGTTGATCGCAGAAAATATTACGTTTCTCTCCCAAAATGCCTGATATGATGCGCGTGTGCAATAAGAGCGTAATTATACAAGCGTGTGTGTTTTAGATGTGTGCGTGCTTTGTCTTGTCAATTACTTGGGCTTTGTGTGGGTTGGTTGTATGTACTTGTGAAAGGCGTACTCAATACAAATCGGCCGGCATGACCGATCTCCTTATATTTATACATCTGTGCTTTTACTATTGTGAACAAACTAATTGTTAAATCATAACATCACTAAATTCGTATGTCTTTCCTAAAACCTCTTGCCCTGTGTTTGTTGTAGGTAGCCGTTGTTTATTTTTGGCAACTTTCGGAGGGCTGGTTATTAATGACGTTATTCAACGTCAGTCAGTAGTAGCTTTTAATTATTTCCAGGCTGGAACTGTTTGTGTCACGGCGTTGGCGTGGACATTTTGCCTTAATGCAACTTTATACACTCCTTTATTTATCTCATGGTCAGAAAAATATTGAAAGCATACATTTTATTTGCTTTTAATCAGTGATTCCAAATCAAACTATTTAGTTTTCAATATGTCTTATTAGAAATACATATTTAACAAAGATCGATACATAAGGAAGTTTTCGAGACTTGTTTGGCGTTGGGGTACCTAACTGAGAGGTTAAGACATTGGCCTAGTGAGCCAGAGGTTAGTTTCCTGGTCCCTTCCACCAGGCACTAAAGTTTAGCCTTTATTTTACTCTATCTATGATTAGTTCAAAGTTTCAGTTCTAAGCAAAGTTACGTCTTACATATAATATATGTAGGAATATTTTTAACCCCCGACGGAAAAAGAGGGGTGTTATAAATTTGACGTGTCTGTGTGTCTGTCTGTCTGTGTGTATGTCTGTCTGTGGCATTGTAGCTCCTAAACAAATGGACCGATTTGAATGCGGTTTTTTTATCCAAAATCTGACGTGATCGAGGTGGTTTTAGCTACGTTTCATCAAAATCGGTTAAGCCGTTTTTGAGATATTGAACTTTGAAATTAAAATGTCGGGGTTTTTTTAACGTTTCTAAATTTTAGTTATGCTCTTAACACATTGGCTGCCAAAATCGATACACGCTACGCTCGGAGCCGATCCCTTAGTTTAGTTTTTCTGCTAAGTAGCGGTAAGTGCCTACGTCGTAGGCGCCCGCTAGGCGGGTTCCTGGCAGTGAATGTGTAACTCATTCATCGCCGCCGCTCTAAGCTCGTAGCGCTACCCCGTAGTCCGTAGCAGCTACACCACTGCCAAGAATCGCTACGCGCTACGCTCTTAGCCGATCCCGTGGTTTTCCTCGTATGTAGCGGAAAGTGACTACGGCGTAAGCGCCCTCTCGGCTAGTTCCTGTATGTGTGCCGTGACAGCGTATTTTAAGCTTTAGTGTGAGTGACCTAATAAATTGTATGATGCAGTTCACCCGGTGATACAAGTGCCCAACCAGCTGGTGGGCGCGCCGCTGGGCACCGACGTCATGCTTGAGTGCTACGTCGAGTCCTCGCCCAAGTCCATCAACTACTGGGTCCGGGATTCTAGTAAGTATTTAAAATAAGACCAAATAATTGCTAACAGTGGTGATGTAAACCCAAAAACAAGTACTTGTACTTTTTTTATGCAGAATATTTGCACAAGATAATGAAAAAGGCCAATTTTAATTAAGTAATTAACCGAATATAAAATTACAAAAGCACTATGTTTTGTTGTTAATATCAATGAAAAATAACTATAATTCGAAAATATATGACTAACACAATGACCACTTATTTTCCTGTACTTTTGCGATAAAAACGTAGGGTGACCTGATGACATACTATTCCATTCACAAACTGAACGTTTAAAACTTCAGTAGTTAATTTAAAATGAGACCTGTTAACTTGAAAATTAGAGCACAAAATTGCAGTACCTATATCTGATTAAAGACGATTACCGTATGGTAATACGTGTATACGCGATGTTTTAGGTAAAATCGAGGTGATTTAAAATGGTAACTTACTTACACAATATTAGGTATTATAACATGTAATATACAAGTATTAGATATACTAGGTCCCAACGAATGAGTCTGTAAATAACTCGTGTTTGCCAAAACGTCGGTTTGTTTAAGACTTGTATCATTACTTTAAGCAGCAGAATTCCTAGTGCTGATAAAGTTACTTATCAAGTTGAGATCCCATCGCCTTGCGTGGTATGGACATATTATGCTGAGGGATGACAGTCATGTGACCAAAATAGTGTTAGTTATGAACTTGGAGGGATGAAAGAAACGAGGTAGGCTAAGGAAAAGGTGGATGGACTGTGTGAGAGAGGATATGAAGAGAAAGGAAGTAAGGGACGCGATGACGAGTGACAGGGAGGTATGGAAGAAAAGGACATGCTGCGCCGACCCCAAGTAAATGGGATAAGGGCAAGAAAATATGATTCGTTTATTACGAGGTTCGCGTAGTTTCTACGAGGTGGAGAGCTTGCTTGGTGGTATGTACATTGATATATGAACTAAAATACCTGGAGTTGAAACAGGTAAAGTAAACGTCTGTGTGCTCAACGCGGTACTAGTATATGGCATGGGCACTTTATGTCAAAGCAATATGGGTAAATTCGAACAGGATTTTTCTTCATTCAAATTTAAGCCATGTCACTTTGACATAGAGTGCCCATGCCATATACTGGTACAGCGTCGAGCACTCGGACGTTTACCTTAGTTTACAGCTACTGAATGCAAGGCACCGCTAGTCGGTGCACGCGTTTTGTACGATCGACTACAAGTATGAATCTGTCACCGTTAGATTGTGAAAACCGTCAGTTTATAATCTTACCCGTTATATTGTAAACTGACGGAATATTGTGAACTGCCAAAATAATTCATAATTTTACGCATTCATTTTCGTTAGTTTATAAACTAACAATGTCATATCGTCAAATTGTGAACTGAATCAAATTTGCCTGATTCGGAACGCAACCTGTGCGCTGTTTGGTTGAGCGAATTATTCCACTTGCATCAGTTTCCACTTACGTCAGAACATGATTGTTTTTTTTTTGTTATTCAGACATTTATTCCATTTATTTCGGCATCCAGCAGTATCGACGGAGCCCCGCTGCGCGGGGCTATTATTTCCGGGCGCTTTGCCCTTCGGGCAACTGAAGATACCTAACTATCCTAACCTACCTAGTCTTTGTGTACGTTCCGTAGCAAGCCGATTTGATCTCAGTTCACAATTTGACGATTCGACATTACAATTAACGAAAAATAATGCGTTAAATTGTGAACGGTTTTGACAGTTCACAATTTTTCGTCAGTTTATAATATCGCGAGGTAGATTATAAACTGACGGTGTTCACAATCTTACGGTGACATATCCATCCATCCAAGGGACTATCGGATAGTTTAGACTGAAGAATGTATGGCGAGGAGGATGAGACTATGGAACACTTATTGTGTGAATGCCATGCCCTTGCCAGACAAAGAATGAATTTCTTTGGTAACGGTTATCCGCAACCAAAGGAATTCAAGGTGCTCCCGGTGAACTGCATCATTCGTTTAGTGGAGGCATAAACGAGAGGGCAAATGCACAAAAGATCCCACTGGGTCGAAGTGCGTCTGAAAGGGCCCTCACCTAGATAAGATAAGATAAGATAAGATAAGATGTATCCATTGCATGGCAATAAAACGAAGTTTCTGGCAAAAATATTTAGATTTGGGTACAAGCTTTTACTGTTGACTGTTTTTTTTTTCGCAGTCATCAACTACTTTAGAATGGCCTTTTTTTATTTAATATATTATTTAAGTATTATGTCTGCAATACATTGAATTGAATTAATAATACTTAAGGGATGGTTCTGTAAGCAGTATGTTGTACTGGAACTGGACCAAGCATTAAATATATAAAGCCTTAGTTACTCGGCTTGAACCAACAGGTCCAAGTTTGATTGTACTTTAACATGAGATATTTACTAGACAAGGATGCTTGAGCGAGTCCCTTCGGGAGTCAGTTGATATACATGAAACACGCAAATGAGTCCTTATTGCTGAGATGGAATTAAAACATCATTACGACAGAAAAAACTCTTAAGACTAATGTATAACCCTCAAAAATCTTGTCCTGCTCGCTCGGTAATGGTAGAGCATACGCCCGCGCACGGAGACTTGCGATTGCTTTTTTGTCAAAACAGATCAGTATAACAAAAAGTGAACAATTATAATTATTTAAGGTTCATGTATTTTGATTCGTTTCCTGAAAGAACTATCGAAATATCACATCTATGCATATGTAGTTTAGAAACCAAAAGTCGAGTATATTTATATCAATAAATCCATTTACATCAATAAAAACAAAACAAATAATTCAATTACTTACTCATTGAGATGTAGTCCCTTCTTGAAACTCCCTCATCATCATCATCATATCAGCCGAAAGACGTCCACTACTGGACCTAGGCCTCCCCCAAAGAGTGCCAAAATGACCGGTCCTGTGCAATGCAACCCGCATCCAGCGGACTCCCGCGACTTTTACCAGGTCATCAGTCCATCTTGTGGGGGGGGGGCTACCCACGCCGCGCCTTCCGCTACGTGGTCGCCACTCGAGAACGTTTCCGCCCTAACGGCCATCGGTACTTCGTGCAATGTGCCCCGCCCACTGCCGCTTAAGTTTAGCGATTCGGAGGGCTATATCGGTTACCTTGGTTCTGCTGCGGATAGGCTCATTTCTGATGCGATCACGCAGAGAAACTCCCAACATAGCCCTTTGGGTGACTTTGAGCCTTCTTATGAGGCACATTGTCAGCGACCACGTTTCAGTGCCATATGTCCCAAACTCCCTCAGTAACCTTAAAAAAATACTACCTACGTTGTAATATATGTATCTACAAACCAAAAGACTTAAACATCCACATAAATGACAGGCAATTCTTACAAGTTACCCTGCCAATTCAACATGTCGGCCTCTGAATCAGGCAAATTTTGACATTGTTCTTGCGGGTTTTAAAATAGAAAAGAAATTCTAGCAGTCGCGACCCCCTTCAAGAAGCTTCGCGACCGTCCTGAGGGTCGCGACCCACAAATTGAAAAACACTGATGTAGAGAGAGTAAATAATCATAATTAATGTTAAATGACATATTGATACTTCTTCACAAAACAATTTATTTTATCATATATTTTATTTTCGTGTTAATTTAACGTGGAAGTTACCACGATCAAATTTTAAACGATATGATACAGATAACTTGAATCTACTGCTACAGGACCTACAAACTAACAAAGTTACTGAATGTACATACCACTTAGCATGTTCGTTAAACAAAACACGCTAGAAACTTTTAGTTAGATGTATATTGACACCAAAATTAATAAATGCAAATTGATCAGCACGCTATGGCCGTGGCTGGACAAGAAGGAGGAGAGAGAAAAAAGTGATGCCAGACTAGATTTTGGCATAGACAAAAATAAAACTTTCTGTTCATGAACATAGTTAGGGCGGCCAACATAATATGCCTAAAACAAAAAATAAACTAATAAAATTTCAACAAAAACTATGAAACTTATATTCTTAGATTAGCACGGGCACAATTTCCTGTAAGAGAGGATAAATATTTTACCAGAGCTAGCCATTTTTATCTCTGCCACCGACCGGAAAAAAACATACTGCCCAATTAATTAAAATATTTAGTTTTACGTTTGTTCATTTGCCATATCCTGTCAGGGTGCCATGTGATTATCTATTTCTTTACAATACAACTGTATATTAAATGTACCATGGTTCGCAATAAATAAATAAACGAATCATATTTTCTTGCCCTTATCCCATTTACTTGGAGTCGGCGCAGCATGTCCTTTTCTTCCATACCTCCCTGTCACTCGTCATCGCGTCACTTACGTTCTTTCTCTTCATATCCTCTCTCACAAAGTCCATCCACCTTTTCCTTGACCTACCTCGATTCTTCCATCCCTCCACGTTCATACCTAACACTATTTTGGTTACATGACTGTCATCCTTCCGCACAATATGCCCATACCACGCAAGGCGATGGGATCTCAATTTGTCGATGATAGATGCTACTTTCAGGCTTCCTCTAATATACTCATTTTTTATTCTGTCTATCCTCGTCACACCACACATCCATCTTAACATTTTCATCTCCGTAACATGCAGTCTCTTTTCATCCGTCACCTTTAACGCCCAACATTCAGATCCATACATGACGACAGGCCTCAAAATGGTCTTATAGATTTTGCCCTTCAACCGAAGATGCATTCTGCCATCGCACATTGTTCCAGAGACCTGTCGCCATTTCATCCACCCAGCGCTCATTCGGTTTTTCACATCACGGTCGATATCACCATCACACTGAAGATGCGAACCGAGGTACTTAAACTCGGAGCAGACTGGGAACATAGCGCCATCTAGCTGTATGTAAATAAATAAACTTCCTTTGAACCTTAAAAACATAACGGGTTAACCGTTTTTAAGAGGTAAATACTTCAGTTAAAACCGACTTCAAAAAAGGAGGAGGTTATACTTATATGTTCCACTGTATGTTTTTTTTTAATGTATGTTTCGAGAAATTGGTTCTCGGTCAATTATGGACCGATATCCAAATTATTTTTTTTAATCGAAAGAGTATACTCCTGAGGTGGTTCCATTGACGCCATGTAAGGATCTGATGGTGGAATCCTAGGGAAATTGAGGGTAACCCTCAAATTTTATAGGCACGTGTGTAGTGATTTCGGTATTTTCTATTATAACTCGTGTTTTTACCCTCGGAAATTGCAATTTTGGTGAAGTGGAACTGATGATGAAGACCACAGATGACTTATGGAACTCCTCAAAGATGTAAAGTACGTCAAAGATTCTGACATGATTCCGTTGAAGTAGCAACTAATGAAGTGTTAATTCTGAGATCCTTGAGGAATCGAAGGAACTCCTCAAATATTATCAGCCCACAGATAGCGACCTGGGTATTTTTCTGTAATAATAAACGCATAATTTTGCTCTCGGATAGCAGTTCATGTGGTGAATTGGAAAGGAAATGTGGAAATTTTCATGGCTTGGCGAAGTGCTGAATTGAAGTTGGTTTAAACTTTGTCTTTAAAGTAAATAATTGTTACTCGAAGTCTCAACGTGCATTCTCATTAAAATAAGTAAATCCTTTCGCTTCACTTTCCAAACTTAGTTGTTTGCTATTTATGTCGTCGATACTTATCACTTATCTGCATTTTAGCTTCATTAAAATCAATGCGATGATCTGTGAGTCTACAACTGATTTGATCTAAATTGAAATGAAAAATATGAACGGTTTATTATAATTTGATTGTTACACCAATTAGTGTCAATTTGGTCGAATAAAAATAGAGGGTCTTTCAATATTTTTTATAAAAAAAATTACGTTTATCTTGAAATTAAACCTTTAACCTCCTGGATCCCCGCATCCTTTACAAAGGACGAAATGGACGCTCACTTTAAGTCCTGACACTACGCAAATAAACTCATCTGAAAAAACCGAGTGTACTTTATAAAGTATATAATATCCACTTATAATAAATCTCTAAATTAAAAAAAGAATCAGCCAGTTTGAAACTAAGCTTTCTGTGGTACGAATGTTCTCAGCATCCCATGGACGGAAAAATATGAAACATTTTATACAGGTACATTATTATTCCAGCTGCAACTTAGGATAGTTTTTATCCGACTGCGACAATTAATTTATTTTCCGTAATATACGACTTCATTTAATTTTTCATTTATTATTCTTAAAGTATATCGCCGCCACATCTGTCAGCTAAAAGAAACGTCAAAATTACAGTAATAAAATAAGAAATACTACGGACAAAATGGCGCAATTGCTTTGCCTTTCTTTCGCCTATTAATAATTTTAATCCCGTCTACAATATACATTGACAAGACACATAGGTACCAAAAGCAAATATAAAATTAATCGATTTTGATATGCGAACTTATATGCGCAAATGTCGAATTAAGGCGTTATTTGTACAAATGTAACAATAAATTCGAACAATATAAACTTGGTTTTTTTGAATGGCACGCGCGCGCGCTCTTTGCGTATTCAGCCAACCCACGAAAACCGAAACTCGAAGTTCGTATATCTGAGGGCCTACCGCGAACGGCATTCGAAGTTTTCCCTCTCTGTCGCACTTATGTACGAACTTGTAAGTATGACAGAGAGGGGAAACTTCGAATGCCTTTCGCGGTAGGCCCTCTGCATTCCTGTCATTTGTTAGTGCGATAGAGATAGAGATACCCGAATATTTTCGAATTCCGAAGTTCGTGGTTTAAAAGAAAATACGGATGTCGGATAGATCTAAATTAATATTTTATGTGTGAATATGGTTAAAATTATTTGGAAATACTATTGTTGTTATTGTTTTAGTATATTTGACTAGCTTTAAGTTTAATATTGTACGTCCGAAATGGGCAAGCTGTTGGACTTTATTTTACCCAAAACAACTAAATGTACACAGTTCTGACAATAAAGAAATCTTATTTTATCTTATCTTATCGAAAATAGGGATGTAGACACTAAACAAAATAATCATAATGTTGTATTATCTCGAAAAAAAAACAACGCAAGAGGCTATATATAGGTAATCACTAAGTTATACGTGTTTAAAGTTTTAAGAGGGGGTTTGTTGCGTCTCTTTTCCGCAAAACGCACCTTTATAATGAAACGATTGTTTTTTACTATGACGCTCGAGGATCGTGACGTCACGGTCCCTGATCGTTTTCTCACTCTAACAAGCGACATTAAAACGGTTGTAGCTTCGTAATTTTTTGAGATATTTGAATGAGTTTTTCGTTTCTTCTTTCTTTTGAAGTGAGTCTACAGCTACACCTCTATTTGGAAGACAAGTGGAAATAATCCATACTATCCATACTAATAATCCATACTTCCATACTAATATTATAAATGCGAAAGTGTGTCTGTCTGTTACCTCTTCACGCCTAAACCGCTGAACCGATTTAGATGAAATGAGCCCCGGGGAAGGACAAAGGGTAGTTTTTATATCTGAGGGGCTGAAATTGGGGGTGGAAATTTGTATGGAGATACTTAAACCGCTGCACCGATTTAGATGAAATTTGGTATATAAATAGTTTGAGTCCCGGGGAAGGACATATAATAAGTTTTATCCCGGAAATCATCCCCTAAGGGGGTGAAAAGGGGGGGGGGGGGGGTGAAAATTTGGATGTAATCTATTTTGATGAAATTTGGTGAAGATATTGGTTAAGTCCTGGGAAAGGACATGGGATAGTTTTTACCCCATAAATCATCCCCTAAGGGGATGAAATTAGGGGTGAAAATTCGGATGAAACCCATTTTAATACAATTTGGTATAGAGATAGCTTGAGTCCTGGGAAAGGACATAGGATAGTTGTAATTCCGGAAATCACTGTGTGAAATGGGGGGTGAAAATTTGGATGAATCCCGTTTAGATGAAATTTGGTATAAAGGTCGTTTGAGTCCCGAAGAATGACATTAGATAGTTTTTATCCCGAAAATCATTCCCTAAGGGTATGAAATAGGGGGTGAAAGTTTGGATAAAATCCATGTACCTAGATGAAATTTGGTATAGAGATAATTTGAGACCCTTCAAAGGATATAGAATAGTTTTTGCCTCGGAAATCATCCCTTAAAATGGTAGAAGTTTGTTTGCATTATATTTTCTAAGTTCTACGCGGACGAAGTCGCGGGCAACAGCTAGTATATAATATGTATGTATATGTATGTATAATATTAACCGTTAAAAATGTGGCCATAGTGGCAAAACGATAACAATCATTTTAGACTTTAAGGTTCAGGATTTTCATCCATTTGGATAGTATTAAAGTAAAATTCTACAGTTTTGAAATCGCTCCATGAATGGAGCGATTTTGGCGTAGCGCTACTGCATTCGGTTTGTTGGAGAGCGGTCATGACCAGCTTTATTCCTGTTTGGCCCAGTCGAAACTTTAATTATATTTTCACTTCTCATGCTCATATTAGGCTTAGCGACCAGGGCTAAAGTAGTACATTTAGCCCCTAGGGAAAATGTGTATTCATAAAAAAACATTTGTACTCGTATTTGCTATCGACCAATCTGGAAACAGAATTAATTTCAAACACTAGGCGTTTTATTATTCCCTAACTCACAAGCATTAAAAATAATAAACACCTCTGACCGTCTATAGCCGCGTCCAAAGTGGTTGACTGCATACATGGCATAAGCTATAAGATAAAGCGGGATAGACTGCTGTCTATCTCGCTTTATCTTATACCCCGTATGGTGTTCGCCGCACCCGGCCATTTGGACGCGGCTATAAACGGTCAATGGTTTTTATATGTGGTGTCAATATTTTGTATATGTGTCAAAGCAGTTTATTAAAAAAAAATGCCGCCAAATTGAACAATATTTTTGGCCGTGGAGGTTATTATTGATTGTGGATGAATAAACCTTTGTTTTTACTATTTTCTTGCAGTCGAAGAGAAAAGTAGAGTGTATAACTCTGGTCTTAAAGCCATATTATCACTTGAATAATTTTTCCTCACTTCGCTCGGGAAAATAACCATCTCGTGGTAATATGGCTTATTTTAGACCCTTGTCATACAAACTTCTATTCTTTTAAACTGGTTCAGTATAAGATTAAACTTTGTTGTTTTCAGCGCTGTAGGTGTCTGTCTGACACCTCGGCATAATGCTGAGACAGCGACCTATTTACTGCCGCGAAGACACACACAATATGTGTTAAATTGTAATGTATGCCTACTCCCTTTGTCTCTGTGTGTCTTTTGTGTAGTAAATAAATATCTTCTTTCTTTCTTTCTTTCTTTATTGATCAGTTTAGATAAACAAAACAGTGAAGGTCTGAAAATTAGGGTATATTAAAAAAAATACATTAAATTAGGTATGCGTCTTCATATACAAAAATTATCTTCATATATTTTGGGTACCGGTCAAATGAATGGTCTATAAATCCGCTGTCCATCTAGCCATGGTGTATGGCGCCGAGTGCTGGCCTCTTAAGAAACAACAAGAAGACAAACTACATGCTGCTGTAATGAGGATGCTGCGCTGGGCCGGCGGTGTCACCCTGCTGGACCGTGTCCGTAACATCTATATCCGTGGTAGTTAAAGTAAGACATATTCCCGAAAAGTTAACTGAGGGACGACTGAGATGGTACGGGCATGTTATGCGCCAAGAACCTAAACACATGACTCGAAAGGTGCTAGATATTGTCCCCCTGCCTAAGAGACGAGGAAGACCCCGACTGACATGGATGGCTACTGTAAGGAGGGATATGCAAGAAGCCCAAATCCAATCAGAGACGACCCAGGGCCGACAATCCTGGCGAAACATAACTAGGAGAGCCGACCCCAAATAATGGGAACAGGACAAGGAAAGAAGAAGAAAATCTTCATATATTTTGGGATTCTTTGAAAATTTACTTACTTACTTGATTAAACTTTAATCACATTATATTTAACGAAGAACATATCACTTAACAAAATTGAAGTCATAGGCACAAAAAGAACAACCTGATGCATTAAACAAAAATTCTCCAAATATAAAAAAAAAATTACTTATCGATTAATTAAATGTTTCATAAACTTTCCTTATTTTGCTTCATTCGAGGGTCTATAATATTAAATTAGTATAAATTTATCTGGACGTGACTGCGCTTGCAAGTAATGAGATATTAAGTTTTAATTTACGAGTGCGTCGGGGTTAATTCTTAAGAAAATTGACCTTTTGTGGTGAATAAGACAATGCGATTTAGTTCCAGCTGAGAGGACGTGGCGTTTATGTCTCTCTCTGGAGCCAACAATGCTTTTATAATTCATCTGGTAGATCGTGATTTCAGCAGATTTTGGCATGTTTTAACAAAAAAACCCATATGTTTTGCCTTTCGTGATAGAAGCAAAAAAACTAGGATAAAATGCTGTCAATTATAAAGAAATAAAATAATATATTTATAAAATTAAAAATAACAAACAAGTTCTTGCTTCTTTTGACCTCGTATTACTAAGTCCAACCATCAATTTTATTTCGTCAGACTATGGATATTAGTGTGAAAGTCATAATATTTAGGTATTAAACTATGTGTTCCTTTTATCCAAATACCAAAACTGTGTTTGCGGGATTGTAGTAACAAACATAAAAACACTCACATTGTAATATTAGGAGGCTGTTAACTTTTGGTTTCATTCTGCATCTAATATGTTGGTATGATCACCTCACATAGGTATTTAAAATGTTCTATTCGTCAAGTGCAGGTAACAAATTACGAAGCAGATGTGGTTCCATTTCCTACACAATAATGAACTAATGTATGTCGTAGCATGATTTTCGTATCAAAGAAAACGTATTTATTTGAAGCCGATAATGTTTCATAATTTCGCAAAGTTATAAGTTTACAAATACAACGAAACCAGAATCTGCGAAATTAAACATTACATAAAATGAGATAATTTTAAATAGTTTAGGTTTACCCATAACTCATTATACCTCATATGTTCCTAATCTAAAACCAGAACTCATATCAAAATTTAGCGGCCCGCTACTGCAGATCAAGTTGAACGTAACGAGGCGGTCCAAATGTAACCGACAAGTTTCAACGCCAGCAAACATTCCGTAACTAAGTCGAGCTTTTGATTCCTCCAAGTTTCCGTTTCCGTAAGTCAATGAACTTGCTGACTTGACTTGTGACTTTCCGTTTGTATATTATGTATGCTACATTTGTATTTGAAAGGCCTTCTTTCCCCAAAACATTTAATGATCTCGTGGTAAGGTAGCAATTACGATGACATTATTTTAATTAAACGTCTTCTCGCGATCAAGGTCATTAAAAGTGTAATCACAATTATGATTTCCGAAAAAAAAGTCGGTGATCTTATTCTTCGGAGTTCGATATCTATATTATTTACCTTTATAATCACCAACATAAGGATATAGGAAAGATGACGCTACTTAAAAATGTAAATGAGTCGAGATGCAAGATATTTTCTAATCATACAAATTTACTGAAACTGAAGTTTGCCTCAGAAATAGGTTTCTTGTTTATAATTTCTCCTAGATGATCGTAGCAATACCTATCCACTAATAAACTAACACTGATAAGCTACATAATAGTTACTAAACCCGTGGAAAGCATAAAGTTATTTCATATATAGACTAATTGAAACCAATGGAAGGTTAATTTACAATTTTGTAAAAGTTTTTACAATCATATCGTATGATAACCGAGTTCGCGGGCTCAAAGGTTGAAGCCATTGTGGAACGATCACCGCGGAAATTTCAAATCGTTTTGTGTACTTTCTGTATTTCGAATTCATGATGCGGATGTAGTTACTTAATGACTATGCATGAAAATTTCAATGAGTTCCTTTATTGAAGAATAATAATATAAAATATTTTTGAAGTACCTACCTGATGTAAATTGCGTTTTAATGTTTCAAGTTTGTTTTTTGTTTCTAAATGATCACGAATATGATGATGATGATGAAAGATTTACTACGCTTTACTTTAATTGTATTATTTGTCCAAAATAAATATCAATGGTTGACTGGTAGAGAATGTCTTATGGCATTTAATCCTTTCTTGTATATCGTGCAATAAAGTTTTAATCTATAAATAAAAGAAACAAAAAAAAACTCTACCAGATGACGAAAATCTAAATCAAGAACCCCAAAAAAATTTTTGGGTTATGTGTTGCACCAAACCGTCTGTGATCGTAAGCGGTGTTCGTTTAAATCTGAATGAAGGGAAGTTGGACTGTTTCTATGGATTGACAGCTGCCGGCGCTATATTTAACGTTGATCTGCCTGTAATCGTAAATTGGTGCAACACGCTATTATTCGTTTTAATTTTGCAAGTTAGAGAGTGAACACACGCGAGCGGAGACATCACTTCTAACGTCATAGTATGACATTCGTTCCATTGTGAAGGTGCGATTTGCGGTAAATGGATTCATATTCATATTCATTTATTGCATTTATGGGTTTTACAAGATTTTATAAATAATTACATGTAAAGTACTTACTCTATCTAGGACTTAAAAACTAATCACACCAGCAATATTAAACCTTATAACTTAGATACTCCTTTATATTGTAAATAGTAGATTGTATTACTAGGGAGCAAAATGATATATTGTAACGAGGGTGACTGATTGAATCCAGGACGAAGGGAAGGATTTCCAGAATAGAATCCCGAGCGTAGCGAGGGATTCTAACGTGGAATCCTGAGCGTAGTGAAGGACTCAAGCAACGTCGCCCGAGATATAAATAATTTTGCGCCCGCGTAATACACTCTTATTTTCACTCCTTCCATGATAATTAAAAACACGATAATTTTTACCTAAGAACAAGGTCTAATATAAGTAGGTATTTCAAAAGAATATTTGCTATTGACTAAAGGCTTTGTTATTGGCGTTTTTTTGACGTTTGTTGCTTCCATTTAAAAAAAATCCGGTGTTAACTAAACTTTCAGTTGAACTGGATGAATTCATCATCTTAGATTGAAAATATTAGTATAAGGAAATGCTTTTACATGCTAGTCACGACGGATTTTTTTTATAAAAATATACGGACTTTTTGTTACGGCTTTTTGTTCCATCTTAAACTTTGTATACTTAATATATTTATATTTATTAGTAATCATATTATACCTATCAAATAAACATTGTTACTATTAGACGTTGCTATTAGAAAGTAGTAGGTGTCTATAAATCCATATTTTTATTTTTTAAGCATATTAATATTCAAAAGCGTTCAAGGAAAACAATATCTGAGACCCTAACCGCTCCAAGAACAAAACAGCGCGGTATTTAAAAACACTCAAAAAAGTGTCTGCTTAAACACGCTACTGAAATAACATTTTGTCTCTGGCCTCGCTCAGGCACACAGATTTTTTTAATGATGATTTTAATGCTTTCTTCTCTATGTGGTCTATGACTAGCGTGCAGGGAGCAAAATCGAATTTTGCTCCCTAGGGCAAAAAAGTTAAATTTGAAAAAAAAATATGCATAGGGATCAAAAACAAGTTTTGCTCCCTATAAACGGGCTAGAAAAGACTGTTTTTCGAATAGAAGGAGTGAAAACGAGTTTTCAACCAGGAAATTCTTTAGTTTCTTGTAGAATAATGATTCTTTCTCTATATTTTTAAGCTCTAAAGGTATGTTGTTATAAACTGTCACTGCCATATGGTAAGTACTATTTTCAAATATATAAGGTGCTAACTAATTTGTTTCTTTTCCTCAAGTTTTTATTTCTAAGACAGTTATCTCTTGTACTTTCAAATAAGTGTATTTGTTTCTTAACAAAGTTACATATTTCAAAATGATGTAAATAACATAAATATTTGGGTTTGAATCCCGGTAAGGGCATTTATTTGTGTGATGAGCACGAATGTTTGTTCCTGAGTCATGGATGTTTTTTCTATCTATTTAAGTATTTATTTCTCTATATAACTATATATATCGTCGTCTAGTACCCATAGTACAAGCTTTACTTAGTTTGGGACTAGGTTGATGTGTGTAAGATTGTCCGCAAATATTTATTTATTTAATCTATTTATAGTTAGAGAGAAGGTATTGAAAAAAATATTGTGTTTCTTATTTGATATGAACATGAACATTCCTATTATTAACAGCCAAGTAGTATCTGATAATGATTACTAAGTAGACACATTCTTGGCCATGATTCTATTTACTCGTATACACACATGCCACAAATGAATCATAATTTTCATTTCAAAGTCAAAAAAATGCTCACAAACATTTTATTTGAAGAAACCTAAATGATATTTATACACCTTTTATGAATACGAAGGTATTCAGCCGTGAAATGTTCCTTTGTTTAACTGATGAGACCATATTTTATTCATATTGCCATAATATGAGGTGAGGGAGTTCCAGGTACTTGTGTTGCAGGAAACCGGTGACTCTTCGTATAAGATAGAAATGGTATATTACCATAAAACTGTATATCGTAGCAGGTAGTTGGTGTACAGGTTATTTACAAAAATAGTACCTGATAAAACAGTATAAGTGAACTAGATAAATTATTATACTTATAATGATTAAATTCCGTCATAGTGGCGATTGAGACGCGTTGAGTTTAAATGCGCGAAAGTAAAATCACGATGATTAGTAAACACAACATTTTCTTGAACTTGTCATCATGTAATATTTACTATTGATTTCCTTCGCAAAGGAAATGCGAGTGATTGCAAGCTGAGTTTATTGTTAGTTCATTACTGGAACCGGTCACGAAGTCAGCGCCTCGTAACTCGACTCGTTGCGACCATACCTGCTTCAATAACTCTGAAAAATATCTCGCCACATGCAAATATACCTCCGGAATCATAATAAAAGTCACCGCTATGTCCTCAGTGAAAAATCCATTAACACTTATTCGCGCGTAAAATAAACCAAAGTAAGTTACGTAATAAAATAACACATTCTCTCCGCCATTCTCTCATAACACGTATGTCGGGAGAATCTGGCCGCGTAGCGTACCGGCGCCAAATCACGACATTACGTATTCAAGAAGAATGACAATATCTCAGCGTTGCATTTGTTACCGGAGCCAGGAGTGTGGAAATTGAAAAAAAAAACACAAAGTGAAATATTCCGAGAACCCTACAGCAGCTACAAATAACGGAGTACTAACTACTTTTATTGCGAATGAAGGCAAAACCACACGCTCGGCTATTTCTTGTACCTATGCTCTTCGTTTGGTTTTCCTCGCCTCTATAGACGCAACAAAAATGGTTATTTTAACATTTGAAATGTGTAACACTTTTAACATAATTATAACCACGAACACCTTTGCAAATATTTTATTTAAGTAGTCACCTTTACAAAATAGACAATCAACCGTCGGTATATTTACTTCATTGTGTTTGTATGAATATTCCAAATGAATGTTCTCACATAACTTTTTTTCGTTGCAAGCGTGCTATTTTAGTGAATATTTAAATAAAAAATACTCCATATTTAGTTCGCTGTGCAGCGCCGCCGGCGGTTTCGCAAACTTCCCCTCGGCACGGCAGTTGTCGCCTAAAATTTACGGGTTAATTTACAATGGGAACGGGTTTTGAGCTTCTGAACATTTTTGAGTTGCACATTATATGCGATGCCGCTCCAGTTAACCGTGACATAGTTTTTTGTTATTCAGTAAAAATAGAATGACAAGAATTGGAATTGTATATTTTTTGCTTCGCGCGTTTGAGTTGTATTGTCGTAATAGATACAAAATTGGTCATGATCAAAACAGGCAACCCTACCAGAACAAAGAAAAACTAGGAAGCATTTGGCAATTGTCGTCCAGCGCTCAGTCAAGCAACGCGCGTTAATTATTAAAGTGCATTAGGGTCCCAACTTGTTTGGCTGTGATACGAGCCCGTGTATTATGGGCCGTCGATCAAACCTTTGTTCGCTGCGAACTCGCGAAGTGACTGGCGTTTTCCCGGCCATTCCGAAAACCAACCCGAAAGAGCGAACACCGCGGGATCGTCATTTTCATTTGTCATCAATCTATGTTAGGGCCGCTGACATGTAAGTGTTAATTAAGCAGGCCTCACTCGAGCGTAATTAAGAGTGTTACAGTGTTATTTTAGACATTAATTGAGATGAAATTTCTTGTTATAATGAAACGGGCGGGGGCGATACCCGAGTTAGGCGAGTAATTTTGCTCAAAGGTCATCGAGCACCAAAGTCAAACCAGTACACTGCTGGAGAGTAAACAAATTTAAGTTCCGATCGAAACGAAGATTCTAAAAAGCGTGACTGGTGTTATCGTTTCCTTGTAAAGTTGCCGGAGGATAAGAAATTTGTACTTTGTAGAACAGATACAAATATTGCGATAGAAATTTCTTCGGCGTTCACGTTGCTGGGGGATTTGTATTTTATGAAACACAATATATGTTCGATGTACGGGTATTTTGCTGGATGCATTTAGTTTTTGGTAAGAGAGCTAGTCGCTTTATCATTTGCGGGCACCAAACACTTGGGGCTTAGGCGGCTTGGCGACGGCGACACACTGCGGTAGGATTGTTTGGGCGACTAAAGGCTGGAGGAAAATGTCGCCGCTTTAGTGTTGCTGGAAAAATAACGTCTCTCAGAGATAAATAGTAAACTCGACTGCTGAGACATTTCTGAGAATGAATCGTTAACTGGTTCCGGTTTTATGATTAAACTAGAGCAACGAACACTGTAGGTAGGTAGGTACGTTGGAAGGGAAATACCTAATAATTAAAACTAAATATCCATTTATTTTCTAAACTAAATACTAGATGATAATTAACATGAACTAAATTAAATTAAATTAAAACTACGTTAGATCTAAAAAAGGTTCTCGAGGCATTGTACCGAGGATGCTGGCGGCATTTCCTCGTTGAATTGTAATGCGTTGTGCAAGGAAGCCGCCAGCTCTTCGGTCACCAGTTACATTAATCTGCTGATTCAAAGAGATTTCATATTGAATCATCTATCTATACATATAATAAAGCTGAAGAGGGTCGAAAGTCTGTACATGGAAGATATTCGAAAAAAAATTGGCCAGGGATACTTAAAATTAATTATATAATTAAAATCGATAACAGAACACGTTCCAACAGTTTTTAGAGATTTTGTCTGTTTGTCTGTTTATCTGTTTATCTGTATATCTTTTTGTCTGTTTATGTGATCGCGCATCACGTGAAAACGGCTAAACCGATTTAAATGAAAGTTGGTATAGAGATAGTTTGAGTCCTGGGGAAGGACATAGGGTAGTTTTATCCCGAAAATCAACCCGTAAGGGGATGAAATGGGGGGTGGAAATCTGTATGGAGCTACTTAAACCGCTGCACCGATTTAGATGAAATTTAGTGTATAAATAGTTAAAGTTCCTTGAAAGGTCAAAAAATAGGTTTTATCCCGGAAATCTTCCCCTTAGGGGGGAAAACGGGGGGGTTAAAATTTGGATGTAACCCATTTTGATAAAATTTGGTTTAGAGGTAGCTTAAGTTCTGGAAAAGGATATTGGATAGTTTTTATCCCGGAAATTTTCCCCTAAGGGGGTGAAATGGGGGGTGAAATTTTGGATGGACTCCGTTTAGATCAAATTTGGTATAGAGATAGTTTGTGTCCCGGAGAATGGCAACGGATACTTTGAATCCTGATAATCATTCCCAAAGGGGATGAAATAGGGGTAAAAATTTGAAAAAATCCCTTCTTCTTCTCCTTCTCTTACTTAAGAGCTAGGCTCTTGTCGGTGTAGCTCAAAGTAGGCCCTCCATCTACTCCGATCCCACGCAATCTCTTTGACCTCACGATATGACCCAACATCAACTCTCTTTTTGAGTTGCTCCATGAAAAATCCCATATAGTTAAAATTTGGTAAAGAGATAGAAGAAGTCCCAGGGAAGGACAATTTATAGTTTTAATCCTGAAAAATCATCTACTGAGGGGGTGAAGTGAGGGGTGAAAATTTGTATAGAACTCATTTAGATGAAATTTGGGATGGAGTTAATCCTGGGGAAAGACATATAAAATTTAGTCCAGAAATCATGTCCTAAGGGGGTGAAATAGGGGAAGAAAATTTGGATGAAACCCATTTACGGTATAGCGAGTTAGAGTCCTGGGGAAGCACATATGATAGTTTTATCCCGAAAATCATCCCCTAAGGGGTGTAATTGGGGGTGAAATTTTGTTTGTGACCCAATTTGGATGAAATTTAGTTAATAGATAGTTTGAGTTCTAGGAAAAGACATTTGATAGTTTTAAATTCTAAAAATCATCCCCTGATGAAAATTGGGGGTGAAAATTTAGATTTAACCCATTTAGATGAAATTTGGTCTAAAGATAGTTTGAGTCCCTGAGCATGACAACGGATAGTTTTAATCTTGAAAATCATCCTCTCAGGGATGAAATAGGGGGTGAAAATTTGGATAAAACCCATTAAGATGAAATTTGGTAACGAGATAGAAGCAGTCCCAGGCAAGGACAATGCATAGTTTTTATCCCGAAAAATCATCTCCTGAGGTGGTGAAATGAGAGTTGAAGATTTGGATGGAACCCATTTGGATGAAATTTGGTATAGAGAGAGGTAGAGTCCTAGGAAAGGACATAGAATAATTTTTATTCCGGAACACATGAAAGGAGGAAATCATCCCCTAAGGGGGTGAAATGGTGGATGGAAATTTGGATGGAACCTATTTACGGTATAGCGATAGTTGGAATCCTAGAGAAGGAAATAGGATAGTTTTATCCCGAAAACCACCCCTAAGGGGGTGTAATTGGGTGTGGAAATTTGTGTGTGACCCATTTTGATAAAAATTGGATGAAAAATAGATTGAGTCCTGGAAAAGGACATATTATAGTTTTTATTCCGGAGATCATCTCCTAACGGGGTGAAATGGGGGTGAAAATTTGGATGTAGCCCATTTAGATGAAATTTGGTATAGATATAGTTTGAGTCGCGGAGAATGACAATGGGTAGTTTTTATCCCGAAAATCATCCTAAATGGGGGGTGAAAAATTGGATGGAACCCATTTACGGTAGAGCGATAGTTGGGAGTCCTGGGGAAGGACATAGGATAGTTTTATCCCGAAAACCCTCCCCTAAGGGGGTGAAAGTTTGGATGTGATGTGACCTATTTAGATGAAATTTGGTTAATTCAATTCAATTCAATTGTTTTATTTCAGACTATTTCCATATTATTATTATGTATCTCCTGTTTAAATTCACGGGACAAAGCCCGGTCCTTTGGAAGGCGTGCGTGGGGATATAGATCCAACACGTAGAGGCCCTTTGGAGACGAAGTTTAGTGTGATGTAATACACCTGCTAGAACCCATTCACGGATTCATCGGTAGATACCCGTGAACCGGTTCCAACAGGCGTTGGGGCTATTGTGGGTTATATGGATAGAGAACGGGTTCTATGGTGACGAGATTTGGGTGGATTATTATTGTTTATTTATTTCAGGCCAGGAGCCCATAAAGTTGTTAGTACAGTACAATTACTTATCATTAAATTATGTTAGTATTAATTATTACATTAGAAATTGTATTTTACATTAAATAATATTAAATAAAATTGAATTAAATTTATATTTATATGCCAAGCATTATCTGCCTCCTCTTATTATAAATGGAGCAGTCAAATTTATTTGACAACATTATCAGGATGCTGTTACTGCTGCTCCGAGCACGCCAGAGCAGGGAGGCCACTTTCTTGCGGATGATCGCGTGGAGCCCATCCGTGCGCTCCTCTGCAAACATTCCCGACGCGCTACAAAAGCGGGGCAGCGGCATAAACATCCTAAAAATGTTGTTGTATTGGTCTCGCAGTATATTTATTTACGAGTATATTTCACCCACAGACTGCTTGCATAAAATAATTGGCAAAAGGCTTTGAAAAGTGCCACCTTAACTGGTTTCGAGCACCGAGCAAATCTGCGAGCAATCATGTTCCCCTTAACTGCCAGTGCCCTGCGCTCCCTTTCTATGTCACCGTCGACATTCATATCATGTTAGTAACAATAAAAACTTATAAAACTTAAGTAAACTGTCAAGAGATAGTTTGAGTGCTGGAAAAGGACATAATGATAATTTTTGTCTCGGAAACCATACTTTAAGGGGGTGAAATGGGGGGTGAAAATTTGGATGGAACCCATTTCGATGGAATTTGGTATAGAGATGGTTTGAGTCCTGGGAAAGGACGTTGGGTAGTTTTATTCCGGAAATAATTCCCTAAGGGGGTGAAATGGGGGTAAAATTTGGATGGAGCTACTATACAACCCATTTAGATAAAATTTGGTATAGAGGTAGTTAGTAGGCGCGGCGTTGCGTTGGTAGGCTGATGGTGACAGACAAGGTGGATTGTGATGGTGAATTAATGAAAATGTTTTATCGTACAGTTCAACATCCTCCTATCGTTATTCCCGGTTATGCCCCTAAAGGAACCCGGGGTCCGCTTTGACACCTAATCCCAAGCTTTGGCTTAGGCACTAGTTTTACGAAAGACTGCCATCTGACCTTCCAACCCAGAGAGAAAACTAGACCTTATTGGGATTGGACCGGTTTCCTTACGATGTTATCCTTCACCGAAAAGCTAACGGTAAATATTCCGTACATAAGTTCCGAAAAACTCATTGGTACGTGCCGGGGTTCGAACCCATTTGTACGGCTGCCGCTTGATAGCCGCATGCCTTAACGACTAGGCTACCGTAGCTTCTTATTGGACAGTAACATGGAAGAATTATAACGCAACATAAATAATATTTATGTTGCGTTATAATTCTTCCATGTTAAAATAATATTTATGTTGCGTTATAATTCTTCCATGTTACTGTTAAAAAAAATGTAAGGCCGAATTTCATAGGTCGAATTTCAAGGCCTTAACGTTTATTATGCATATGCGTATCATTCTTCTTCAATACAATGGCACATATTTTTCTGACAGATGAAATGGTGATATCATCAAACAAGTACGAAGTGGTGAACACTGCACTGAGTTCGTTCGAGAGCCGTATGGCGCTGACGGTGCGGCGGCTGACCGTGGCTGACGCCGGTGGTTACCGCTGCGTGGCCAAGAACTCGCTGGGAGAAGTCGACAGTGTCATCAGGCTTTACGGTAAACAAGCGAACATTTACTAATAGACATTAAATAGCATGAAACAAGTACGAAGCGGTGAACACGGCGCCAACTTCGTTCGAGAGCCGCATGGCGCTGACGGTGCAGTGGCTAACCGCGGCCGACGCTGGCGGGTACCGCTGCGTGGCCATGGACTCGCTGGGGGAAGTCAACAGCGTCTTCATGCTTTACGGTAAACAAGGGAATATTTACTAATATACCTATATGAAATGGTGATATCATTTAACAAGTATTTACAAAGGCGCTGAGTTCGTTCGAGAGCTGCATGTCGCTGATGGTGCGGCGCGGGTCACGCTGAGTGGCCAAGAAATCGCTGGGAGAAGTCGACAGTGTCATCAGGCTTTACGGCAAACAAGTGAACGTATAGTAATTGACATGAAATAGTGATATCATGAAACAAGTACGAAGTGGTTAACACGGTGCATGCGGCTCTCGACCGAGCAAGAGCCGCATGGCGCTTAAAGCGGGTACCGCTTCGTGCCCAAGAACCTCGTTGGTAGAACTGGCTGGTTAACAGCGTTCTGACATGTAAACTTCATCAATTTAATGAAAACGGTAAATCTGTTTTATAGTAAAAGTTTTGTCACCCAATATCCTTAATTAAAGTCGAGTAATAAATGAGTCGTATCATGGTCGGTACCTACCTCAGAGCATAGAATACTAGAGAGAGGACAAGCCGCCGGCGGCCGTGTCGCAGCTGTATGCTCAATGGGCATACACTGCCATACTGTGCACGCGTGCTGATCGCAGAGAATATTACGTATTTTCCCAAAATGCCTGATATGATGCGCGTTTATCTCCACTTATAATAAATCTCTAAATTAAAAAAAGAATCAGCCAGTTTGAAACTAAGCTTTCTGTGGTACGAATGTTCTCAGCATCCCATGGACGGAAAAATATGAAACATTTTATATAGGTACATTATTATTCCAGCTGCAACTTAGGATAGTTTTTATCCGACTGCGACAATTAATTTATTTTCCGTAATATACGACTTCATTTAATTCTTCATTTATTATTCTTAAAGTATATCGCCGCCACATCTGTCAGCTAAAAGAAACGTCAAAATCACAGACTAATAAAAAATACTACGGACAAAATGGCGGAATTTCTTTGCCTTTCTTTCGCTTATTAATAATTTTAATCCCGTCTACGATATAAATTGACGAGACACATAGGTACCAAAAGCAAATATAAAATTAATCGATTTTGATATGCGAACTTATATGCGCAAATGTCGAATTGAGGCGTAATTTGTACAAATATAACAACAAATTCGAACAATATAAACTTGGTTTTTTTGAATGGCACGCGCGCGCGCTCTTTGCGTATTCAGCCAAACCACGAAAACTGAAACTCGATCTTCGTATATCTGCATTCCTGTCATTTGTTAGTGCGATAGAGATAGAGATACCCGAATATTTTCGAATTCCGAAGTTTGTGGTTTAAAAGAAAATGCGGATGTCGGACAGATCTAAATTAATATTTTATGTGTGAATATGGTTAAAATTATTTGGAAATACTATTGTTGTTATTGTTTTAGTATATTTGACTAGCTTTAAGTTTAATATTGTACGTCCGAAATGGGCAAGCTGTTGGACTTTATTTTACCCAAAACAACTAAAGATACACAGTTCTGACAATAAAGAAATCTTATTTTATCTTATCTTATCGAAAATAGGGATGTAGACACTAAACAAAATAATCATAATGTTGTATTATCTCGAAAAAAAAACAACGCAAGAGGCTATACTCGTATAGGTAATCACAATGTTATAAGTGTATAAAGTTTGAAGAGGGGGTTTGTTGCGTCTCTTTTCCGCAAAACGCACCTTTATAATGAAACGATTGTTTTTTACTATGACGCTCGAGGATCGTGACGGCACGGCCCCTGATCGTTTTCTCACTCTAACAAGCGACATTAAAACGGTTGTAACTTCGTAATTTTTTGAGATATTTGAATGAGTTTTTCGTTTCTTCTTTCTTTTGAAGTGAGTCTACAGCTACACCTCTAGGGGTGGGGGGGGGGGGGGGGAAATTTGGATGTAATCTATTTTGATGAAATTTGGTGTAGATATAGGTTTAGTCCTGGGAAAGGACATGGGATAGTTTCTACCCCAGAAATCATCCTCTAAGGGGGTGAAATTATCGGTGAAATCCGGATGGAACCCATTTTAATACAATTTGGTAAAGAGTAGAGAGCTTGAGTCCTGGGAAAGGACAAAGGATAGTTTTAATTCCAGAAATCACTCCCTAAGGGGGTGAAATAGGGGTGAAAATTTGGATGAATCCCGTTTAGATGAAATTTGGTATAAAGGTCGTTTGAGTCCCGAAGAATGATATTAGATAGTTTTTATCCCCAAAATCATTCCCTAAGGGTATGAAATAGGGGGTGAAAGTTTGGATGAAATCCATGTACCTAGATGAAATTTGGTATAGAGATAATTTGAGACCCTTCGAAGGATATAGAATAGTTTTTGCCTCGGAAATCATCCCTTAACATGGTAAGTAGAAGTTTGTTTGCATTATATTTTCTAAGTATAAGTTCTACGCGGACGAAGTCACGGGCAACAGCTAGTTGTCAAATAAGCGAGTAGGTATACAAGTGTGTGTGTTTTAGATGTGTGCGTGCTTTGTCTTGTCAATTACTTGGGCGTTGTGTGGGTTAATGTACTTGCGACAGGCTCACTCTATACAAATCGGCCGCCATGTCCGATCTCCTTATATTCATACATCTGTGGTACCTACACAATTTGCCTACCCTTCTCATCATCATCTCGTAGTTCAAGTGAGAATCTAACGTCGCTCACGTTGTTTAAATATCATACATTTTGCACTGTGTTGCACAGGCCTTTGTTAGGAATTTTCATTTAAATGTGTGTAAGTACTTAAAAACTTAAACCAACGACCTATTTTGCTTGTTGATATCAAATCTAACTGTATTTTTACTGAAACATAGTAGATATTTTATTAATTAACAATGCCACCTGATTTGGCACAGTCAGCACAGTGTACACGATTATTCCAAACTCGGCGTCTTAGAAGCTTAAGTCATGATCTAATGCGAGCTATTTGGTTAAGCTTAATAGCTTGTACCTATCCAGCCATGAGTACCTACCTACGATTGTTCGATTTCGTAAGTTTCGCATGCCCGACATTACACTATCTGTTCATGATAGTTGTAGTGTTTTGTATAAAACCTTTGCAGAAAATCATGTAGAATTTGTAAGGATCTGAAGATAGTTACAATCTTTTATTAGACTGTGCTTAGTCTACCTACGAAGGTGGTCCAGGTATGAATTTGTGTAATAAGCACGAATGAGTGTCCCTGAGTATTGGACGTATATTTGGATGTGTCTGTCTTGGGTACAAACCCAAGACAGACACACACACGTGTGTCGTCTTGTACTTACATATTATACAAGTCTTGATATGTTTGTGGACTAGATCGATTTGTGTAAGACGGTGTCGACATGTTTTTTAGGGTTCCGTAATACTCAAAGACTAAAACGGGACCCTATTACTAAGACTCCGCTGTCCGTCTGTCTGTCTGTCTGGGCAAGCTTGTACTATGGGTACTAGATGACGATAAACATACTTATATAGATAAATAAATACTTAAATACATAGAAAGCATCCATGACTCAGGAACAATATTTGTGCTCATCACACAAATAAATGCCCTTACCAGGATTCGAACCCGGGACCTCCGGCTTCGTAGGCACATCCACCACTAGCCCACCACTAACTAGGCAACAGTAGGCTCCCATACAACAAACGTGATTTTTTTGCCATTTTTAAAGATAATGGTACGGAACCCTTCCTGCGCGAGTCCGACTCACACTTGGCCGGTTTTTTAAATTCTATTGGTATAAGTATGACGTGTTATACGTACATAAAAAATACCTACTACTAACACTAACATATTATTTACTCACATTTTCTAACCTCACAGAAATTCCTGGATCAACTGCACGCAACACCAGCCCCTCAACGAGGAATGAAGAATTCAAATATTCAACACCCATGGAAGGCCCCGACAACCAATTTGGATCAGCTGACAGGTCCGACGATGAAGAAGACAAGGACGCGTACTACGTCACTGAGAAAGCACCCAACATAAAAAATGTGCTAGAAAACACCACAAAGAATCGTTCTTTTGTTTTTACTCCTTCCGTAAAACAAAAGCTTAGCAACAAAGTTAGTAAAATAATTAACCAGTTAGAAATAGAAGACTCAGAATACGAACGCAATAAAAGTAATAATTTGAATGCGACTATAGCATTAGTGTATACTTTCATTGGAGTAGCTTTTAGTGTATTATTAAATGCATAGGTAATTATAGTAATTCCTAGAGATAAATGAAATATTATTAAAAAAGCTTTTAAAACTCAAAATAAAAATGTTTTATCGTAGATAGGAATCCACTTTATATTATATTACAAAATATACATGACGTGGACTTATTACTACGTATATTATGTGTACAAATAAGACTAATATACACTTATAAGTTATATATTACAATTTATAATACTCATGTACCTACCTAACCTAAGTTTGTAAATTTTATGAATATAAATCAAACTTAAAGAATTAAAAATGTCCCATCAATGTTATTCTTAATCCAATTCATGTTGTATTAACAAAGACTATTCCAAGAATATATTTAACTTGTCAAAAGTAAAATATGAGTACTTAGGTAGGTAGGAAAATGTTAGGTACAGCGATGAAAATTTTATTCTTGTTCTTCGCATACAGAGTTTCAGAATCTTGTATAAGTAAGGTATAACTAACTACTTACTTAAAAATGTTAAGCTATAATGTTTTTGAAGTACATATAAACAATATGATAAAAACCTCCTATTTCCAATATCCGGGTTTTCATAGGGGGGGCAAAATAAAATTATCTGAATATTCTTAGTTAGTTAGTTTCTGAATGGGACATGGTTACATTAATTATTAATTAGTTACTTATAAAGCCAATGGTATTTTTGTATTAATACAAGTAGCTATGTGATTGTAATAATAGTAGTTGCTTATTGGATTGTGTTAACTTCTACTCGCGGGCTAGTTGTGATATGGATTGTATATATATTTAAATATGTTCAATACACTATTACAGGTTAATGTTCTTTTATTGTCTCTATTTACACAGTTATTATTAGTTACTAGCTGTTGCCCGCGACTTCGTCCGCGTAGAACATAATAAATGTTTGTTTAAGGATTGGATTAAAAAAAAACATTGAAATTAATTTTGTAGTCTTACAACTTACTTAAACAGTCTAAAACCGAAGTTACAAATCTCTTACCTTCAAAATGTCTTGCTCTCTATACAAACTTAGAACCCTCTTTGAACCCTCATAGTAGTATAAGTCTGAAACCGTAGTTACAAATTTCTTACTTTAAAAATGTCTTGCTCTCTATATAAACTTCGAACCCCCTTTTAACCTTCTTAGGCGATACATTAAAAAAAAACACTGAAATAAGTTTTGTTAGTCTTTCAGCAAACAGTCTACAACCGAAGTTACAAATCCCTTACATAAAAAGTTACTTGCTCTCCATACAAACTTGGAACACCCTTACAATCCCCTTTAGAGGTTACATTAAAAAAAAACGCTGAAATAAGTTTTGTAGTCTTTTAACAAACAGGCTAGGATCGAAGTAACAAATCTCATAATTTAAAATTTTCTGACTCTCCATACCATCTTTGAACCCCCTATTAACGCTTTTCAAGGAAAAATTAAGAAGAAGAGTTTTTTTTTGTTGTAATAAGCATTTTTTCTACAAACTATCAAGTATCTAAGCTCAATAAAAGTGTTTTCCATTTTTATTATTATTTATTTATTTATTAATCACACACAAGTTTACAGTTTATAGCCAAAACACACGAATCTTGCCCTTTTTAACCCCTTAAGGGGTGGAATTTTCCAAAACACTAAAAGTGCTTTATTTTTATTGTTATCAGTAAGCTCTCTCGCTAAAAAAACATGTAACCTCCATACAAATGTTGCACCCCGTTTTAACCCCCTTAGGGGCGGAATGTTCTAAACCGCTGAAAGTATTTTTTTTATTTCAATAAGTCATCTTTTTACAAACTTTTAAGCTTCTATCTCAAATAAAAAAGTTTACCTGGTACAAACTTAGAAACCTTTTTTAACCCCCTTAGGAGTGGGTTTTTTTCAAAACGCTGAAAAGTCTTTTTTTCTTTCGATAAGTAATATTTCTACAACTTTTAAGCTTCTATCTCAAAAAAGAGTTTCCCTCATACAAACTTTGCAACCATTTTTAACCCCTTAGGGGTGGAATTTTCCAAAACGCTGAAAGTACTTTACTTTTATTCTAGTTAGTAAACTTTTCACAAAGGTCCCTAGCTAAAAAAACATGTTTCCTCCATACAAATGTTGCACCCCCTTTTAACCCCCTTAGGGGTGGAGTTTTCTTCAATTGAATTTTTCAAAACGCTGAAAGTACTTTAATAATATTCTAATAAGTAAGCTATTTACAAAGTTTTAAGTCTCTTGCTAAAAAAAAACGTTGCCTCCATACAAATGTTGCACTCCGTTTTAACCCCCTTAGGGGTGGAATTTTCTAAAACACTGAAAGTTCTTTTTTTGTATTTCAATAAGTAATCTTTCTACAAACTTTAAAGCTTCTATCTCAAAAAAGAGTTTCCCTCATACAAACCTTGCAACCCTTTTTAGCCCCCTAAGGGGTGGAATTTTCCAAAACGCTGAAAGTATTTTATTTGTATTCTAATAATTAATATTTCCACAAAGTTTGAAGACTCTAGCTCAAAAAATAAAGTTTCCTCCATACAAATGTTGCACCCCCTTTTACCCCCTTAGGGGTAGAATTTTCTAAAACGCTGAAAGTGGTTTTTTTGTATTTCAATAAGTAATCTTTCTACAAACTTTTAGGCTTCTATCTCAAAAAAGAGTTTTCCCCATACACATTTTGCAACCCTTTTTAGCCCCCTTAGGGGTAGAATTTTTCAAAACACTGAAAGTACTTTATTTGTATTCTATAAAGTAATCTTTTCACAAAGTTTGAAGACTCCAGCTCAAAAAATAAAGTTTCCTCCATACAAACTTTGCACCCCTATTTAACCCCTTTAGGGGTGGAATTTCCAAAAATCCCTTCTTATCCGTCGCCTACGTTATAAAAGGTAGTATGGGTGTAAATTTCAAGTTTCTAGTTCCAGTAGTTTCGGCTGTGTGTTTATGATCTGTCAGGAAGTCTTCTTTTATATATATAGATAAATAGATAGAAGATAATGAAACTCCCATTCAAATATCTCAAAAAATTATGAAGCTACATCCGTTTTAATGTCGCTTGTTAGAGTGAGAAAACGATGAGGGACTGTGACGTCAATATACTCGAGCGTCATAGTAAAAAACAATCGTTTCATATGAAGGTGCGTTTTGCGGAAAAGGGACAGAACATACCCCCTCTTAAAACTTTGGACTCTTATAACTTAATCATTACCTATATAACCTCTTGCTTTGTTTTTTTCTCCATTTGACTATATTTATTTTAAATTCTTTTTCGAGAAAATACATTATGATTATTTACCATATTTTCGATTCCTGAGCTATAACCACGAACTTCGGAATTCGAAAATATTCGGGTATCTCTATCTCTATCGCACTAACCATACTCGAGTGACAGGGATGCAAATATATGAACATTGAGTATCGGTTTTCGTGGTAGCGCCGCAGGTACTTTGGCTGAATGCGCCGAGCGCGTGCCATTGTCATTCAAAAAAAACAAATTCGTGTTAATTATATTGTTCAAATTTGTTGATTTCATTTATTGAAATTACGACATAAAACGACATTTGCGCATATAAGTTCTCATATCAGAATCGAATATTTTTTTATGGTTTATATTTTAGCATTTGTCTCGTAAAGGTCTATCGTAGACGGGATTTAAATTATTAATAAGTGAAAGGCAAAGCAATTCCGCCATTTTGACGAAAATTTGACGGTTCTTATAGCTGACAGTTGGAGCAGCGTTTGATTTCAATAAAAATAAATGAAAAATTAAATGAAGTCGTATATTTCGGAAAATTAATTAACTGTCGCAGTCGGATAAAAACTATCCTAAGTTGCAGCTAGAATAATAATGTACCTATATAAAATGTTTCATATTTTTCCGTTCATGGGATGCTGAGAACATTCGAACCGCGCAAAGCTTAGTTTCAAACTGGCTGATTCTTTTTTTAATTTAGAGATTTATTATAAGTGGAGATTAGGAGGGGAATTTTCATGTGATCGGCATCATAAACATATTGAATTGACGCGCCGCCATTGGATTATTTCCTCTGTGATTGCATTTTGACAACAAGACGAGCTTAGACGCGGAAGCCTTTTTTTTTAATCTTCTCCACCGATCCCAAGAATTAGTCCATACGCTACTGCGAGTAGATGATATTTTGATATTTGAGTAGATGAGAAACCTATAGGAACATATCTATGAAAGAATAAAAAAACAGTTAACGTGTAAGTACCCACCTACCTCTTAACAATATTATAATTAATGATCCAATCAAATAATGACGAATAACATGTGGTTGTTACGAAATCCTGCAGCTAACTCACTCCTAGTTAAGCATACTAGAGATCCCACAATATGAGAGATACTTAACTACGAGTATATCCTGCCAACTCCACTCCTTCGAATCAAAGGAAAATTGGTGTGAAGTGCGACGCAAGGAAAGTCAACTAGGTAACAAGTGAAGTTCGAAAGCCAGCCACGCTTGTGGTTTGTTCCAAGTTGGCCGGATTATTCGCGACAGCCACACTCATCTTCATTATGCCCCCGAACTTTGCCATTTTCACACGCCTACCCCGCCCTACCCTCTGCGGCGTGTTTTGCTATATGCAAATTAACCACCTAAGTTGACAGAACAACAAAGTTTTTCGTTTGGAACCAATGTTGTTGCCGATGTTTTAATTAATTAAAAGTTGTAATACTTGTCTTGTGAGATACTTACCTATTTTAAAATCACTATTTATTATATTAATCACGTTATGTTTTTTTAATTCCTGAATCTTTATTTGAACACGTTTTTTGTTTTTTTATTATTTAATTATAAAATCTCTGCATTTTTACACATGTTTTGTAAATATAATAAACTTATCATCATCATCATATCATTTATTAATTTCATTTATTTATTCACTAACAACATATTTACATTGTGTTTGAAAGATACCTAGGTATACAAAAACATTTAAATTAAATTAAAAGTACTTTATAACATAATTAGGTACAATTAGGCATAATTTTAATTATGTCAGCTAAAAGACGTCCACTCCTGGACATAGGCCTCCCCCAATGAGTGCCAAAGTCTTGCGCCACCCGCATCCAGGGAACTCCCGCGACCTTTACCAGGTCATCAGTCTACCTTGTGCTGAGTCAATTAAACATAGCTTTTTTCACTTTTTCACCTTAGCGTACCTATTGTTATTATTATTATATTGATTTATTTCAGACTAGTAGTCCATAGGGTTAGATAATACAATAACTTATATAAATATTGTTAGTACTACAATTAATGAGACACAACAAAACATTACACAACATTTACATTAAAACTTTCGCGGCTGTACGGCCACAGGTGCGTGTAGTTGCACGTACCTGTCTACCAGAGGCGAGTCCCACCGCTGAGCCAACATACTGTTAGTGCTGCCACTGCCACGGCTGCGGGTGAGGAGTGACGCGCATCGCTTCCTCATGATGGCAAAAAAGCAGTCTGTTTGCGCCTCGGCAAACATAGCTGAGGCGCTACAATACCGCGGCCACCCAACCAGCATCCTAAAAGCATCATTATACTGGACGCGCAGTGCACCGTACGCCCGCTGCGTAAAGTTAGCCCACAGGCCGCACGTATAGAAAGTTTGACAAAAAGCTTTAAATAGTGTCAACTTTACTTCTGACTACAACCTATGATAAGATTGATAAGGTGAACAAGTGAAAAAATATTATTTACAAACTGCACTGGAACAAATACTGTCACTCTCAACAGTTAGATTAAAAACGAAAAATTAAAATTAAATTGTCAATGCTATGATATATAATTAACTAAACTTAGCTAATAATCTTTAAAATTTAGGATTGGGTTAAGCTGTTATTGAAGAATATTTTGTGTTCCATTAAAATAAACAGTTAAAAATTTTGTTTTTATTTTTTTTAGATGAATCTAATTAAAAAACCTTATTTGTCAAATCTGTCAATCTGTTTAGACTTAAGATCGAGCAAGTGCAGAGTCGGCCAGGAAGGTAATAAGTAAAAATATCGGTAATTACCTTCTTATAGATAAAAAGAATAAAGCAGAAGGAATCGTGTAACAAAAATGCTGGCTCGACTGATCTCTGCTGGAAAGAGCTAGAAGAAGTCGCTCAAGATCGTGTCAAATGGAGAACTCTTCTATTACGAGCCATGTCCTTATACGTCATCAAGCAGTATGCTTTTTAGAACTCTCCAATGAGGAGGAAGGTATCCCAATTGAAGACATTGTCGGATATGTAGGTACATTTTTTTTTTCAAAAAAGCAATCGGTCTTTCGTGGGCACTGATTTTGAAGATCCCTAACAGGATCATTAATATCAAAATTAAGAATAAGTCATCAGTTTGGACCAACATTCCATACACTCGAAAGAGATCGTGCCATCTATCAGATTTCGCGCGAACTAAGTAAGGATCCTAACAGTATATACGTAATACCTATACAAAAAAATGCCCTTACAATTTTAAAGTGAGGCGACTGTATCATTTGATTATGATTTGAGAAGGATCCTATAGCACAAGCTAAAACAGATTTTATTTATTTTTACGAAAACTTAAAAAAAATACCTTTCTCGCGTTTAGCACCATAGCGAAAAATACGGCCGTTTACACATCTACAAACAGACCTCTGTTTGTACGAAACCTTTGGTGCGCGAGTCCAAATTGGCTGGTTTTTAAAAAATGGATAGCATTATCTGTCGAAATGGTTCTTATAGATTCTTAGCTATGTATGTTTGTTATGTCACGGGTGTTATATTAAAAAAATATCCACTTGTGCATCTACCTACTAAGGTTCTCAATTGACCGACACATAATGCTCATAATACCCGGTGGCCTAAGCTCTGATGCACTTACTTGATGACTGGATTTCACGCATATTAAATGTTTAACGAAGATTGACGGTACGTGGAACTGACGTATATTCCGTGCCTATTATACTTAGGTACCTGCATAAAGTTTGTGATGAAAAATTGACTAGTCTCAGAAAGTTATAAAAAAACATGGAATAGATCGAGCAGCAGCTGTAGGTATCTTTGTTCAAAATCGATGGTAATGTGCAGCCAACTTATACACCGGAAATTCAAATAAGTATTTAATTACCTACTGCAATTCAACATAAATAGCTTGCGGTGCGACGGTGCGGAGGTTAATTAAAACGCGTTTGAATTCCCGGTTGTAAATTTTCCTGTTTTCGGTTTTTTACGAACTTTCCGACGAAGCATCCAGTTTGCTGTTTATTTATGAGCTTTGGCTAGCGACCGACGGACTGCCGGCTTGACCAACAATATTTTCACATTAATGTTTTTTGCTGTTTTTTGCAATACCATTTTAGAAGCGTAAATAAATATACAGTGCCCTGGATGGCCATTGCTTTAGGAGGCTCTTGCGAAGAATGTTTATATAACAACGTTTTTTGCGTTACAACGCGCTTGTTTACGTACCTTTTTGTTTTGTTGGTATGATCATTGATCAATCAAAATGATTACCTTTTGAAAGCCCAGGTTCATCGGCATATCAGCACCAATTGTTTGTTGTAGAGATCAATGCAGAAACAGGACTTATCCGTGTAAAGGTGTAACTTATGTTGGGGTTCGTCTGTAGCTGTTTTAACTTGTATGTTTTTAAATCTGTTTCATAAAATAATAGAAAATTGCCATGATAAATGGCCCGGAAATACTGTTCGATGACTGGTGAACGTTTTTAAGTGGTTGACCGTTCGGGGCAAATTTGAAATTGGAGGGGATTTTAACGGCTAGGAGTTTCGGGACGAGGCCAGATGCGACACTCTTTGTTTGACCGTGAAACAAGCTGTACTTTATAATAAGTTGGTGAGAATAATAAAAATTATAAAAGTGTTGCTCCTGAGTTTTAACTGTTTTTTCTGAGTTCAGAATCGTTGCAGTTGGTAGTAGAAGTGAGTAAGTTATACCTACTTAAAATCAAGAACCTCAAAAAAGATATTCAGTAAGTATTATATTTACCACAGATGTTTGATTTGTATTGCACGGTTAGCCCGACGTCGCAACTCGATCTTGCGTTAATGTTAGAATGTAACAAACACAGCTGTGTATTTGCTATAACTTACTTCATTAAATGTGTCATATGTACCTTTGTGGAAGTCATTAATTATTAAATAAGTTTCATTTCAGAACTTCACTGACTAAATATCTAAAATGAATTCACCATATTTTTGATACCACAAATCAATATTTTATTTAAATTATTTATATTTTTGATACCAGAAATCAATATTTTATTTAAATTATTTAAGTAGGCCTCGTAGCATGGATAAGTGACAAGATCCGTCCCTGGCGGACACCGTTCAATACATCGAGACGACGCTCTTATCTTGTCACGTATCGCGTGATAAGGCAATCCATGCTACGGGGCCTGAGGAAAATGATCGGATGAGTCTCCTATCTCCCCGCAACGACGAGACCGCCTCTGCTTAAGGCGAGGCAGGTTCATGGTCTTCTCTCCCCTCTCACTGAGCATAAGCGTGAGCGAGATGGGAGTGCGTGTTAGGAAGTGTGTAACATCACTTTTTAGTACAGATTAATTGATTTTTGGATTACTAGATAATTTATAAAAAATCTGTCCGGTTATTATATTACACTAGAATAATATGAAAGCTGACCTGTTAAAAAAAAATCTTGATTGTCGTTGAAAATTACGAGATCTCGAACATCTTAGCTTATTTTAAACCGACTTAAAAAAAGGAGGAGGTTATATGTTCCACTGTATGAATTATTTTTATGTATGTTCGTCGATTTCTCCGTCAAAATTCTTTTTTTATTCGAAAGTGTATACTCCCGAGGTGGTCCCATTGTCACCAATTTAGGATCTGATGATGGCATCCCAGGGAAATTGAGAGCAACCCTCAAATTGTATAGGCACGCGTGTAGTAATTTCAGTATGTTCTATTATAACTCGTGTATTTACCATCGGAAATCGTAATTTTGGTGAAGTGGAACTGATGATGAAGATCACAGATGACTTTTGGAACTCCTCAAAGATGTAAAGTACGTTTTGACATGATTCCGTTGAAGTAGTTCCTGAGATGCGTGAAAGTGTTAATTCTGAGATCCTTGAGGAATCGATGGAACTCCTCAAATATTATCAGCCCACATAATAATATAGCGAATTGGGTTTTTTCTGTAATAATCAACGCATTTGCTCTCGGAAAGCAGTTCATGTGGTAAATTGGAAAGGTAATGTGGAAATTTTCATGTACCATGTGGCTTGGCGAAGTACTGAATTGAAGTCGGTTTAAACTTTGTTTTTAACGTAAATTATTATGGTGATATTTAAGATTTCTTTACAGAGTTACCAAGCTATTTTTTACAAGCTTAACTTGCACTGTTCGTATGTATGTAAATACGTAAGTATGTAAGTTGTCCGTCAAAATTTGCAATCCATTTTTCAGTCACTTTTCACATTTTGCAAGCATATATGTATATCGCATGACAATGCAATATTATGATGACTTGGAGCTGATCTGATGCTTAAGCTGGAAGGTGGCCATAGGAACTCCGCAATAAAACGGCACAACCCCATCGAGTTTGGGCTCGTTAGAATCGTCTCAATGAGTATGAGAGATAATGGTATGCAGAAAAGTACAGTCGGCAATAAAAGCTTGTACCAAAAATGAAATTTTTGACATAAACTTATTAATATTATGTTCGGTTGTAACACTTCTTTGTTCCTTTTTCAGTCTACAGTAATTTTTCTGTAGTAGAATTCTTCATTATTTCTTCACACTGGAAGCTCAAAAATCAATATTTTCGTCAGATTGTGAACCGACCTCGCCTTAAATTCGCACCACAGCTAGTTAACGACTAATCATTCGCATGGGTGTCGTGAGAGAAAACAAAGCACGACACGGCGAAGTAACGAGAAAACAATCAATCCCCAGTCTCCACTTGGAAGCAATCAACGGTCTGTTATTGCGTCCATCCAATCCGATAAGAGAGCCGATACATCAAAGATGTCCGGCTTCAATTACTAGCCAATGTACTCTTAGATACAGTAATCGAAAATAGTAGTCTAGCCTATCGCAGATGGGGTATGTCAACTACAGCGATGCAATATCCAAGTAAATCGATAGTGAAACGCTTGACTATTCTATTCAAGCACGTCGCAAAGTCAAATATTTTTGACTGTCAGCCCCGGCAATTGACATGGATATTCGGTCAGGAATGTAGGTAGGATAAAACGAAATACATCTCTAACTACTCACAAAACAAAAATATGCATGGATTGAACGCAGCCGTAGATAGAGGATATATAGATGGCGTCTTAGCGTATACCCAAATGGGACGATGTTAAATTAACCATACTAAATTAAGAAGTATCAGAAGCTAATACACTCTTGACGTCTAATGTCATTTATAATTTAGTCGTATTATATCGGTGACGGCAAGGTTGTGTCAGTTTCAGTACAAATTTTGACAGGTGTGGTGGCAAACAAAAAATCCGTATACGCGATGAGGGACAGAAAATATGACACTGTATCTCGTTCCCACTTGCGGTATTGCCAATGCATACATCTTTGTCACTCATGTGTGTATGTGTGGGTGACTCCCTCTATCTATTCTACCTCTATGAACGCAGCTGATGGCTACCGCCATTGTTGTCTTCTACATATATATTTCATCAACATATTACATCAAGACACTGTGGTATCTCCACTCTTTTATCTATTACCACACATACATTTATTATTTATTGTATATTCACGATATATATTATAGGGTGTAAATAATATACATAAATATATATTAGCGATCCGAATCGCTAAACTTAAGTGGCAGTGGGCGGGGCACATTGCACGTGGAACTGATGGCCGTTGGGGCGGAAAGGTTCTCGAGTGGCGACCACGTACCGGAAGGCGCAGCGTTTGTAGGCCTCCCACAAGGTGGACTGATGACCTGGTAACGGTCGCGGGAGTCCACTGGATGCGGGTGGCGCAGGATCGGTCAATTTGGAACTCTTTGGGGGAGGCAAATGTCCAGCAGTGGACGTCTTTCGGCTGATATGATGATGATGATATATATATTATATGTATTGGCATGTTTTTATTTGTCTAGAATTACCTATTAGGTTTTGTTTTTATTTTCTGTGTGTTTTGTACACGGTATAAGTTTACCTATCTCGTTCTACCTTACCTTTCTCTCAATTGCTCAAAGGTTAGCTTGAGAAGATCCCTTACATGGATAAATTCGCCTTTGAATTTTGATCTATAGTGTGACATGTATATTTTTAAACCTGTTAAAATAAATAATAAATAAATAAAGTTCTTTATTGACAGGCAATAACCCATAAATCAAACATTGCATAAAAAGTAAACAATTAAGTAAAGTTCTTGTGTACTACAAAGTGCTTACATACATACATGTGTACATGCAAGCAACAGTTAGCCCATAAACAAAATAAGTTACTTCAAAAATTTTATTTTTGGCACAAGCTTTTATTGCCGACTGTAGTTTTCTGTATACCATCATCAACTACTCATTGAGACGATTCTAACGAGCCCAAACTCGATGTGGTTGAGCCATTTTATTGCGGAGTTCCTATGGCCACCTTCCAGCTCCAGCATCAGGTCAACTCCATGTCATCATAATATTGCATTGTCATGCAAAATTTCAGCTAAATCGGAAACCGGGAAGTGGATCAAATTTAACTTGCAAGATTTGATTACAAACATACAGACAGACAACGGGACAGGTGAAACTAAATAAAAGCTTGTAATTACACGGATTGCGTGAGCCCTCGCTAGGTCATAATGACACAGACCCTTTTCAAAAATCACAACATCGGCACATGACTATTGGCACGCGAGCGAAAAATTACAACAGCACAAAGCGTAGGCCCGTCTAATTTGGTAGGTGTCGTACGTGGGCCGTGGGGACACATTAAACCAATTACGTGTTAAAAGCTCGTCTAGTGCCCCGGGCGCCAGTCTCAAAGCACGACCCCATCTCGTTACACCTGTATGTATATGAAGCTGGAAAAATGATGATTTCCCAAACTTGCTTTTCGAAAATTTCCCTGTGAATCATTATTCATTCCCACCCGCATTGGGCCAGCGTTGGGACTACTGCCCATTTCCTTTCATTTCAGTTTCAGAGGAAAACTGGGCCCAGCAGTGGGACGTGTAAAGGCTGATGATAATGCTGATGAAGATGATTATACTAATTCATTTTATGTATAGGTAAGGTAAGGGGTAAAACACGATTTTTTTATAGTAGGGATATATATATATACTAGCTGTTGCCCGCGACTTCGTCCGCGTAGAACTTTTTATCGTCTTAGAAAATGATTTCTCTCAATACAAAATTTGAACCCTCTTTTAGGGGATAATTAAAAAAAAAGTTGATGTTCATTTTCTAGTTTGTGAACAAACAGTCTAAAACCAAAGTTAAAAATCTCATACTTTAAAAATGCCTTCAAATACTCAAACTTTGAACCAATTTTAACACTCTTAGGGGATGAATTTGGAAAAACTCTGAAATCAGTTTTGTAGTCTTTTAACGTACAGAATAAGACCGAAGTTAAAAATCTCTTACTCACACTTTAAAATTTATTTGCTCGCCATTTAAAATTTGAACCCCCTTTTAAACCCCCTTAGAGGTTGAATTTTTCTAATCGCTGAAAGAACTTTTTTCGTAAACTTTTAAGTCTCTAGCTCAAAAAAAGTGTTGCCCATACAAAGCTTTCTTAACCCCCTTAGGGGTGGAATTTTCTAAAACTCTGAAAGTACTATTAATTTTAATAAGTAACATTTTGAATAGTTTTAAGTCTAGTAAAAAAAAAAGTTTTTCCCACACAACACTGGCTACCCTTCTTAAGGATCTTAAGGATCCACTTAGGGATGGAGTTTTCTAAAACGCTGAAAGTTCTTTTTTAGTATTCTAATAAGTAATCTTTTTGCAAAGTTTTAAGTCTAACTCAAAAAAAAGTGTTGCCCATGCAAAGCTTGCTCTCCTTTTTAACCCTATTAGGGGTGGAATTTTCTAAAACGATTTGTGTTCTTTTTTTGTATTTTAATAAGTAATCTTTCTACAAAGTTTCAAGTCTCTAACTCAAAAACATAAACTTTCCCTGATAAAAACTTTGCACCCCTTTTTATCCCCCTTAGGGATAGATTTTTTCAAAACGCTGAAAGTCTTTTTTTTTGTATTTTTATAAGTAATCTTTCTACAAAGTTTTAAGTGTCTAGCTCAGAAAAAGTGTTCCCCATACAAACCTTGCACCCTTTTTAACCCCCTTAGGGAATGATTTTTGTAAAACGCCGAATGTAGTATTTTTCATGTTCTAATAAGTAATTTTTCGTCAAAATTTTAAGTCTCTATTAAAAAAAAATATGTTTTTCCCATACAAACTTTGCACCCTATTTTACCCCCTTAGGGGTGAAATTTTCCAAAACGCTGAAAGTACTTTCTTTGTATTTAAATAATCTTTCTACAAAGTTTTAGGACTCTAGCTAAAAAAAATAGTTTCCCACATACAAACTTTGCACCCCTATTTTTAGGGGTAGAATTTTCTAAAACGCTGAAAGTACTTAATTTGTATTCTGATGACTAATCTTTCTACAAAGTTTTAAGTCTCTATTTAAAAAAAATATTGTTTCCCCCATACAAAATTTGCACCCCTATTTTACCCCCTTAGGGGTAGATTTTTTTAAAACACTGAATCTAGGTACTTTATTTGTATTCTAATGAATAATTTCTCTACAAAGTTTTAAGTCTCTATTTAAAAAAAAATAGTTTTTCCCATACAAACTTTGCACTCTATTTTACCCCTTTAGGGTTAGAATTTTCTAAAACCCTGAAAGTTCTTTATTTGTATTCTAATAACTAATTTTTCTACAAAGTTTAAGTCTATAGCTCAAAAAAAAAAGGTTCTCCCATACAAACTTTGCACCCCCATTTTACCCCCTTAGGGGTAGAATTTTCAAAAATCCCTTTTTATCCCTAGCCCACGTTATAAAAGCAACATACTGTGCAAAAATCAACTCTTTAAGATTAGTAGTTTCGGCTGTGCGTTGATGAGTGAGTGAGTGAGTGATTGAGTGAATAAGTCAGTCAGGACATAGGCATTTATTATGTATAAATAGATAGAAGATAATGAAACTCCCATTCAAATATCTCAAAAAATTATGAAGCTACATCCGTTTTAATGTCGCTTGTTAGAGTGAGAAAACGATGAGGGACTGTGACGTCAATATACTCGAGCGTCATAGTAAAAAACAATCGTTTCATATGAAGGTGCGTTTTGCGGAAAAGGGACAGAACATACCCCCTCTTAAAACTTTGGACTCTTATAACTTAATCATTACCTATATAACCTCTTGCTTTGTTTTTTTCTCCATTTGACTATATTTATTTTAAATTCTTTTTCGAGAAAATACATTATGATTATTTACCATATTTTCGATTCCTGAGCTATAACCACGAACTTCGGAATTCGAAAATATTCGGGTATCTCTATCTCTATCGCACTAACCATACTCGAGTGACAGGGATGCAAATATATGAACATTGAGTATCGGTTTTCGTGGTAGCGCCGCAGGTACTTTGGCTGAATGCGCCGAGCGCGTGCCATTGTCATTAAAAAAAAACAAATTCGTGTTAATTATATTGTTCAAATTTGTTGATTTCATTTATTGAAATTACGACATAAAACGACATTTGCGCATATAAGTTCTCATATCAGAATCGAATATTTTTTTATGGTTTATATTTTAGCATTTGTCTCGTAAAGGTCTATCGTAGACGGGATTTAAATTATTAATAAGTGAAAGGCAAAGCAATTCCGCCATTTTGACGAAAATTTGACGGTTCTTATAGCTGACAGTTGGAGCAGCGTTTGATTTCAATAAAAATAAATGAAAAATTAAATGAAGTCGTATATTTCGGAAAATTAATTAACTGTCGCAGTCGGATAAAAACTATCCTAAGTTGCAGCTAGAATAATAATGTACCTATATAAAATGTTTCATATTTTTCCGTTCATGGGATGCTGAGAACATTCGAACCGCGCAAAGCTTAGTTTCAAACTGGCTGATTCTTTTTTTAATTTAGAGATTTATTATAAGTGGAGATAAACAAAGGCGCAACCAATCTCGAATTCAACGTAGTATAAACTAGTATGTCATACTTGTATATTACAAATGATTACTTAAGAGTACGCAGTAAGTTCGGCCCAATTTCACCTCCCCATACAAACGGAGTTTCGTTCTCATTTTAAAACTACGTGTTGGGTTATAACGAAACTTGGATATACAATGACGTGATGATCTAGGTTTGTATTTAGTTTATATGCCTCCAGTTAATAAAACAAACAAAATACAGCAAAAACAAGTTTAGTATGAAAAACTTATATTTGCTGTATTTTTTTTACTATGGTATCTGAAGTTATATAAACTAATTACAGACCTGGATGGTACTTAACTTATTCTAAGTTTCAGAGCAAACTAGCTAGTCGTCTTAAAATGTGAGCGCAGCTACGTTTGTATGGAGAATCGAGCTTACTGCGGACTTTTAAGCAGAGTAACAATTTAAAAATTCAAGTTAACGACGAAGGTAGACTTAAATTAAATATGAACGGCATCTTGCTATTTCGTCAATTACCTAATTCAGTTATATCCTCTCTATATGATGTGCATATATTTCGATACAGCGAAGATTGTAAGGTTCGTAAAGATTTATGCATAAATTATATGAAGTATGATCGCGTTCAGTTGCCTTCTAGATTAAACTGGTTAATAAGGTTTCCACGGCGCGGCAAAATGTTAAAGCGTAGTACTTTAACACCTTTCAATATAAATTGTTTAATTTGGTTAACAATTGTCTCAAAAGCAATCAAACGTGATCCATAATGTAAACTTTTGGTCAGTTTTTGTATATGGAAGGTATGTAAGTAGGTACCGATAACTAACTATAAGTAGGTATTTTAAGTAATGGTAAGATATTTTTACCAGGATTTTTCAGAGTCGAATAGCACTAAATTAAGATTTACCTATATAGCTCATCATCTCGAAATTACTATTAATGGAGTACTCATTCTATACAACATAGGTATTATTAATATCCAACAGCTTTTCTCATCAACTGATGATTGGAGTGAGTCTTATTAACGTTTTCCTTTCATAGTAATAGCCAATGATTACTGTTCTGGTTATAAACGAGAACAATTGAAAGAACATTATGACAACAATCTGTGAAAATGTTTGTCGATTGTTCAGTGATAAATGATAATACATTCAATAGTGCAGGATATTAGTTAAGAAACAAATGAGTTAGACACATTCACACTACCTATGTACATTGTACAGTGGACGTCAACAGACAACAAATAATTTCGGAAAATTATTATCACAATATTGTGAAACACGTAATTATAGTTTAACCGAAACTCTAAGAGAAAACTATTTCAAATGAACGCAGGATATGCTCTCAATTCTAAGGAAACCTCCCTATCGGAAGTCACTACTCAAAATTAAATTTCAAATTTGATAAATATGTGTTCTTAGGGTTCCGTAACTCGAAAGGAAAAAACGGAACTACACTTGTAAAAAGAAATACTAAATTATATGTGCCTTTGACTAGTAGGTACGTTTTAGTTCATATAAACAATTACTTATTCGGTGATATAAATAACATTTACTAAGGCTCGCGTATAAAGCCCGACAAAAACGATTTTATCTGTTTAAAATGTGTATGACTGTATTATATGCGTGTCTGTCTTTGGCATCGTAGCTCCCAGACACGAACCGATTTTATTGTATTTTTTTTGATCGAACGTCTTAAGGTTGACTCACGCTAGAACGGGCCGTGTCCGGCCTGGGCCGTTTCTGAGAAAAACGGCCGCACCATACCCAAGCCCGGCCGAGCCACGGCTGAGGCTCGGAAGCGGCTCGGTGTCGGCACCGCCCGGCCGTGGCTTGGCCGGGCTTGGGTATGGCTCGTCCGCGCAAAAACGCCGTCGTTTTTCATAGATAACGGGCCGGGCCGGACACGGCCCTTTCCAGCGTGAGTCATCCTTTATCTGACGAAACGGTTCTTGGGTACGGTTGTTCTTTAGGGGTTTTATAATTTATATTTTGGTATGTGGCAGATCAACGACAATTAATCTTTACAAAACGGACCTGTATCGGTTTCTCTATTAACTCGAAATACGAGACTTCGATACTCGTAGCGCAATACACAAGCTGCACCAAAGTTACGCCATTCCAAGTATGCCCCGAAAACATTGGAAACCCAAGCGATACTCTCCAAGCGCCCCAATTCATCGGGATTGAACTAATGTGAGAAACAGAGCGAATCCTACCCCGGCCCAAACGAGCTCCACGACTGTTTGCCTAAATCTGACAGCTGTACCTAATTCGAAATGTAGGTACTCCACTAAATACTGTAGTGCAATTCTGAAACTAGCCCCGGTGCACTGTTTATTTCAATGTACTCTGTTGTATACAATGTAGGTATACTAATAACTTTTGTATGCAAGTAAGCCTACGATCAGGCAGACCGTGTGCTTGTTTGCCACCATGGTAGTATAAAATAGTAGATTGTATGACAAGGGGCTACAATAAGCTATATTACCACGAGGTGGAAATTGTTAGACACTCTACTTTTCACGTTGACTGCGAGAAAATAGTAAAAACAAAGATTATATCCACAATCAATAATAAATTCCAAAGCGAAAAGATTGTCCAATATGGCGGCATGATTTTTTTAAATAAACTGCTTTGATACAGATATAAAATATTGACACCAAGAATAAACGCGTCTGACCGTTTATAGGCGCGTCCAAACGGCCGAACGCGGCGGACAGCAGACGGGGTTTAAGATAAAGCGAGATAGATAGCAGTCTATCCCGCTCAATCTCATAGCTTATGCCATGTATGCAGTCAGCCACGCTCTAACGTTTGGACGCGGCTATAGAACGGTCAGAGGCTTTTATTTTATTTAATGATTGTGAGTTAGGGAATAAAAAACGCCTGATGTTTGAAATTAATTCGATAGCAAATACAAATATTTTTTTAAAGGGTTGTGATTGGTGGATTTAATACGGCGAAGTGTTTGGATTGTCAAATTAAAATGTTTTAAAATCATAAATATGTATACATATTTTCCCTAGGGGCTAAATGTACTACTTTAGCCCCGCTTGCTGAGCCTAATATGACACACTTTTCGAGCATGAGAACTGGAAAATATATTGTAGTAATTTCCAGTTTGAGTGAGGTAGCCAATTACTATAATTTTATGGCATTTGATCTGGTGTTCCTTTATTTCACCGACAAACGTTTCACCGAATGCAATGTTTCGCCGAATTTTCATTTCATCGAATTTTTATTACTCAGAAACCGTAATTTTTTTAGGTACAGGTAACTAAACGGTCATTCTCTAGAACCCTTACCCGGTTAGGTTTGGTTTATTTATAACCATCCTGATTCTGAAAAAAAAACGGTTTTCGATGAAATTAATATTCTGCTAAACATACATTCGATGGAACATTTGTCGATAAAACAAGGTACCACCCATTTTATCTAAATCTGTGGTCTCGGCGCCGAGTATGATTTTGTTCCATTCGGCGTCGAAACCCTAGGTCCGTGGGGCCCTGGCGCTCTGAGCCTCTTTAAGGACATGTCGAAGAGGCTCAGAGACGCCACGGGTGACCAAAGAGCTGGCAGTTTCCTCGCTCAACGCATCGGCCTGGCGATCCAGCGAGGAAATGCTGCCAGCGTCTTCGGTACCATGCCGCAGGGGCTATTTTTAAATATATTTTAGTTTTGCTTAGATGTATTTTAGTTTAGTTTAATTTGAGATCTAAATTATTATTTTATGTGTAAATATGGTTAAAATCATAAATCATTACTTTATAATTTTGATCTAAATAGATCAATCTAAAAGTAATCTGTAAATAATAACAATTAAATGTAGATTTTCCTATTGGCAATTTTTTTTTTAAGGAAAAAATACTTTCTCATAGTTACGTGGTGCATGGTGTTCTCTACCAGAAAAGCAATGTGGTTTATCTACTGCATTTACATTCTTAAGGAATAAGGTATCTTTTGTGTTTTGAATTAGAACCCCTTTGTTATTCAGTACCTAAGTAACTTATCAAAGTAAATTTCGAAATTTGTATAAATTTTATAGGTCTTTAAGAGGTTAAATAAAAAGTTTATACATCATGTCATTGTGCTTGCTCTTTAGTGATAAAAACGCCTGCTGTCTACAGTAGTTTGTACTTTATTTCCGTACACGGCGGGAATAAGTTGACAAGTCGAGATATAGAATTTAAGAAATTTGAACTTTATATAATCCGATCTAACGGACGAATTACACATGCAAGAAATTGCAAGCAAGTTTAACTACATGACGTGGTTTGATAGATCAATTGAACGCAGCATACCTCGGTAACCCGCAATGTAATGTAACTTGCATGCAATTTCTTGCATGTATAATTTGCCCGTTAGATCGAATTATATAAAGTTCCAATTTCTTAAATTCTATATCTCGAATTGTCAACTTATGCCGTGTACGGATTTAGGTTGTTACATGTTTTTTTCTTGATGAGTACCTAATAAAGAATACTTAGTATAAATTGTATCGTGTTAGAGCGTCAAAAAATATTGTAATGGACTAATTACCAGGAAAACCGAGGTGATCATCGGTATTCTGTTCTGCCAATTCTGGAACGCAACAGTAGGAAGCAATATGAATATCTGTGATTAATTGATAATAATACATCGACAGACGTATCAATTTACTCACCTAACAAGTCATGTACAGAGTTGAATAGCAGAGCACACCACAAATGGATAGTTTCGTGATATTTCGGCCCCATTACGACTATCAGTTCAAAGCGACGTCGATACCATAATAGTACCTTTACGCATCCGTCAGCTGCACGTCGGTAATTAAATTTCCATTGTGACACAGTCAAAAGCCTAGCGGAATAGAACATGTCAAGACCATGAAACAATTACGAGCAAACGTGTATCGGTGGCGCAGCGGTACGTGCCAAAAAGCCAGAGAGAATCCATCGCTTGCCGACCACGTCTGTTATTGCTCCTGACAATATTTTATACAGCTGTGAAAATTGCAACCGCGCGCCCAACTTTAACAATTTACACGCTGCGCCGCCGATGCATATTACTGCGCTTACAGCCGTGCAGCCTTTTTGCGTTTGGAGGAGGTAATGTGATAAGGGTGACCTGAATGAGGAGGCTACTCGCGGTAAACGTGTTGCGGCTGAGTTAAGGAGGCCACTGATGCCTACAAATTTAGTTTGTTTTTGTTTTCGATGCTTCGGTATGTGCCACACCAGTTGCCGTTAGATCTAAAAAGTTTGGAATATTCTTAAATAATTTTGGACTTTTAATCTGGCAAGTTTTCATTCACCATTTTTCTCTTAGAATATGCGTAGTACGTTCTGAAGTGAATGAGAAATTCCATTAAATAATATATTTATATTTATTTAATGTAATAATTAAAATAAATAACATATTAATATATATTTTATAATGATTTTATGTTTTGTATGTATAGTTTTATATTTTACTTTTTGTATGATTATTGTAAAAACCTAATCGAAGAAGGAAAGAAAATAAAGATAATAATTAGTGTGCGGAGTATCGGTGGCAAATTCCACACCGAGAGTATAGGAGTCGTTTTTATAATAAACTTTTTAAGATTGAATGAATAAATTATTCATTTACCTAACGTACTTAGTATGACATTAATTAGGTACTCGTAAATTTCAAGCACTTAAAACTATTTATTTTCATTAAACGATTACAGGAACACCCAAATGTTATGTCGTAAATGTTTTGGGTTGTTTTTATAGACTACCTAGTCCTAAAAAGACAAGTTTTTATAGACATGCTACCATGACATCGGTAGATGTAGAGCGATCATTTTCCACTCATAAATGGATATTCAATAAATTAAGAAACCGATTTACTCCGAAAAACCAGGAACAAGTGGCCATAGTCCATTCATTTTATAACATGGATATGGATGGACTGGAAGTAAGTGTTCAATGTCCTCCTCACTGTCTTCAGTTAACTACTGAAGACAGTGAGGAGGACATTGAACACTTACTTCCAGTCACCAATTGTTATGTAGTTCAATGGACTAGAAAATAATATGCAGGTATGGCAGGTATTGAATGAATGAATTAATGATTTTTTTTATTTCATGTAACCATGGACACATGTTGTTAGTAGAATTTACAAAACTAGGGGGTTATACTTCTTAGTCTAATAATTTTATTTGAATAAAAAATGTGACAAATATATTGATTAAAAAAAACATATTACCATTTCACAAACCTTGGTATAGGTAATGCTCGCAAGATGATTTATAGGAAGTATTATGCAAAATTAATCATTTAATAGTTATTCGTTTAATCATAAAAATACTTAGGCGACTCCATTTCCCTCTGTGTGAAATTTGCCACCGATACTCCGCACACTAATAATAATAATATATATTTTAATAATTAATATTATTGGTAAAGGTCGCGGGAGTCCGCTGGATGCGGCGAGTGGCGCAGAACCGGTCACTTTGGCACTCTTTGGGGGAGGCCTATGTCCAGCAGTGGACGTCTTTCGGCTGATATGATGATGATGAATGTAATAATTAGCACTGAAAGATAAACCTTACGTAGGTACTCATTTATCATGAATTTAAAGTAATTGTACATGGGTTCAAAATACAATAATAAATAATGGTTAATACTCGTAATCAATAGGTATTCAATAGATACATGCAAAATTGCACATGGGTAATTGGGTATTCATCTCCACTTATAATAAATCTCTAAATTAAAAAAAGAATCAGCCAGTTTGAAACTAAGCTTTGCGCGGTTCGAATGTTTTCAGCATCCCATGAACGGAAAAATATGAAACATTTTATATAGGTACATTATTATTCTAGCTGCAACTTAGGATAGTTTTTATCCGACTGCGACAGTTAATTAATTTTTCGAAATATACGACTTCATTTAATTTTTCATTTATTTTTATTGAAATCAAACGCTGCTCCAACTGTCAGCTATAAGAACCGTCAAATTTTCGTCAAAATGGCGGAATTGCTTTGCCTTTCACTTATTAATAATTTAAATCCCGTCTACGATAGACCTTTACGAGACAAATGCTAAAATATAAACCATAAAAAAATATTCGATTCTGATATGAGAACTTATATGCGCAAATGTCGTTTTATGTCGTAATTTCAATAAATGAAATCAACAAATTTGAACAATATAATAAACACGAATTTGTTTTTTTTGAATGACAATGGCACGCGCTCGGCGCATTCAGCCCAAGTACCTGCGGCGCTACCACGAAAACCGATACTCAATGTTCATATATTTGCATCCCTGTCACTCGAGTATGGTTAGTGCGATAGAGATAGAGATACCGGAATATTTTCGAATTCCGAAGTTCGTGGTTATAGCTCAGGAATCGAAAATATGGTAAATAATCATAATGTATTTTCTCGAAAAAGAATTTAAAATAAATATAGTCAAATGGAGAAAAAAACAAAGCAAGAGGTTATATAGGTAATGATTAAGTTATAAGAGTCCAAAGTTTTAAGAGGGGGTATGTTCTGTCCCTTTTCCGCAAAACGCACCTTCATATGAAACGATTGTTTTTTACTATGACACTCGAGTATATTGACGTCACAGTCCCTCATCATTTTTTCACTCTAACAAGCGACATTAAAACGGATGTAGCTTCATAATTTTTTGAGATATTTGAATGGGAGTTTCATTATCTTCTATCTATTTATACATAATAAATGCCTATGTCCTGACTGACTTATTCACTCAATCACTCACTCACTCACTCATCAACGCACAGCCGAAACTACTAATCTTAGAGAGTTGATTTTTGCACAGTCTGTGCTTTTATAACGTGGGCTAGGGATTAAAGGGATTTTTGAAAATTCTACCCCTAAGGGGGTAAAATGGGGGTGCAAAGTTTGTATGGGAGAACCTTTTTTTTTGAGCTATAGACTTAAACTTTGTAGAAAAATTAGTTATTAGAATACAAATGAAACACTTTCAGCGTTTTGGAAAATTCCACCCCTACGGGGGTATAATAGGGGTGCAAGGTTTGTATGGGGGAAACATTTTTTTTTTAATAGAGACTTAAAACTTTAAAGATCAGTCATTAGAATGCAAATAAAGAACTTTCAGGGTTTTAGAAAATTCTACCCCTAAAGGGGTAAAATAGAGTGCAAAGTTTGTATGGGAAAAACTACTTTTTTTTAAATAGAGACTTAAAACTTTGTAGAGAAATTATTCATTAGAATACAAATAAAGTACCTAGATTCAGTGTTTTAAAAAAATCTACCCCTAAGGGGGTAAAATAGGGGTGCAAATTTTGTATGGGGGAAACAATATTTTTTTTAAATAGAGACTTAAAACTTTGTAGAAAGATTAGTCATCAGAATACAAATTAAGTACTTTCAGCGTTTTAGAAAATTCTACCCCTAAAAATAGGGGGCTAAAATAGGGGTGCAAAGTTTGTATGTGGGAAACTATTTTTTTTAGCTAGAGTCCTAAAACTTTGTAGAAAGATTATTTAAATACAAAGAAAGTACTTCCAGCGTTTTGGAAAATTTCACCCCTAAGGGGGTAAAATAGGGTGCAAAGTTTGTATGGGAATAACATATTTTTTTTTAATAGAGACTTAAAATTTTGACGAAAAATTACTTATTAGAACATGAAAAATACTACATTCGGCGTTTTACAAAAATCATTCCCTAAGGGGGTTAAAAAAGGGTGCAAGGTTTGTATGGGGAACACTTTTTCTGAGCTAGACACTTAAAACTTTGTAGAAAGATTACTTATAAAAATACAAAAAAAAAAGACTCAGCGTTTTGAAAAAATCTATCCCTAAGGGGGATAAAAAGGGGTGCAAAGTTTTTATCAGGGAAAGTTTATGTTTTTGAGTTAGAGACTTGAAACTTTGTAGAAAGATTACTTATTAAAATACAAAAAAAGAACACAAATCGTTTTAGAAAATTCCACCCCTAATAGGGTTAAAAAGGAGAGCAAGCTTTGCATGGGCAACACTTTTTTTTGAGTTAGACTTAAAACTTTGCAAAAAGATTACTTATTAGAATACTAAAAAAGAACTTTCAGCGTTTTAGAAAACTCCATCCCTAAGGGGATCCTTAAGATCCTTAAGAAGGGTAGCCAGTGTTGTGTGGGAAAAACTTTTTTTTTTACTAGACTTAAAACTATTCAAAATGTTACTTATTAAAATTAATAATAAAGTACTTTCAGAGTTTTAGAAAATTCCACCCCTAAGGGGGTTAAGAAAGCTTTGTATGGGCAACACTTTTTTTGAGCTAGAGACTTAAAAGTTAACGAAAAAAGTTCTTTCAGCGATTATAAAAATTCAACCTCTAAGGGGGTTTAAAAGGGGGTTCAAATTTTAAATGGCGAGCAATAAAATTTTAAAGTGTGAGTAAGAGATTTTTAACTTCGGTCTTATTCTGTACGTTAAAAGACTACAAAACTGATTTCAGAGTTTTTCCAAATTCATCCCCTAAGAGTGTTAAAATTGGTTCAAAGTTTGAGTATTTCAAGGCATTTTTAAAGTATGAGATTTTTAACTTTGGTTTTAGACTGTTTGTTCACAAACTAGAAAATGAACATCAACTTTTTTTTTAATTATCCCCTAAAAGAGGGTTCAAATTTTGTATTGAGAGAAATCATTTTCTAAGACGATAAAAAGTTCTACGCGGACGAAGTCGCGGGCAACAGCTAGTAATTAGATAATTAGATAGAGCTAGGTGTGACAATCGATTCTAGATAGGGACTAAATGCGGCCAGAAAACGATTCTTAGTGTGAAAAAGACGTCGAGATGGCTGATAATATGCTAGACTGTGTACCTACTCAAAATGAACATAATACAATGAAAACTGGATTTATACTACAAACCTAGGTACAAATATTTACAAGACCTGCTATTAACTACTCCTTCTTTCCCCTGTGGCAACCCGTGCCCACGAAACTGGCTCTGCATTCCCCCACTGGCTAGCGATGCCTATCAGTTGGCAGATGATATAAGCCAGCCATGCATTGGAGTCCAGCAGTCTTTTTTAGGGTTCCGTACTCAAAGAGTAAAACGGGACCCTATTACTAAGACTTCGCTGTCCGTCCGTCCGTCTGTCTGTCACCAGGCTGTATCTCAAGAACCGTGATAGCTAGAGAGTTGAAATTTTCACAGATTATGTATTTCTGTTGCCGCTATAACAGCAAATACTAAAAACATTTTTTTTTTAAGAGCCCCATACAAAAAACGTGATTTTTTGCCGTTTTTATAGATAATCTGTCACCTGGCTGTATCTCAAAAACCGTGATAGTTAGAGAGTTGACATTTTCACATATTATGTATTTCTAATACAGCTATAACAACAAATACTAAAAACAAAATAAAATATTTTTTTAAGGGGGGTTGTTTTCAAACGTGATTGTTTTGCCGTTTTTATAGATAATGGTACGGAACCCTTCGTGCGCGAGTCCAACTCGCACTTGGCCGGTTTTTTAAGCACATGGGAAGGAAGTTAACAACTTTTGTTTTTTTTTTGCCGGCGCACAGCCTCGTTGAACTATACTCGTAGGTAGGTACTATACAAGTATAATATAAAGTGTATTATTACTAGAGCCTACCCACTGTTGTTGAAATCGCAAAAGCGCGGCTAAAAGATCTTGTCGTGACCCTTTGTTTACGTACTTTGATATTTATCATAATTTTCTATTTTACCGGCGGTGTCCCTAGTTGGTTATACTAGCTACTTATCATCATTTATTAAGAAGCCCATTGCTAAATATTCAAACAATATAAAGCTATGACTTTAATCAACCTATTTGTATACTTATTTGTATGCATGTAGAATACCTATAGATATACTTTCTAACATACGATGACAAAGTGTTGCTGTTTAAAAAAAATGGTTTCAACTTGCAGTAGCCAGACTCTACGAACGGCTATGCTGTTGGAAGCAGGTAAATCTCGTATGTAGAGGAAATTATGTCATCATGGAGTCTGACCGCAAGGAGTATGATACGCGCGCGATGACAGAGTTATGTGAAAAAAAATCTAACATGCTATTTATTTAATAGCGCTCAGTATCTACGTATAATCTTGCATAATAAACGATGCACATCGGTTCTAACCTGAACACCTTTGTATTGATAATAAAAAGAATACCTATGCGTAGAGATAACTGAAATATTTTATTTTATGCATGCAAAAGGCCAGTAACACCGAAAGAAGCTTGTAAATGAATTCACATCAACATTTTAATAAAAGGCTACCTTGTTCAGTCTCAATTGTAATAAAAATACTGTAATATATTTTACCTTTCTAGTATTAAAAATAACTTGTTCTTCTTATTGTAAATATTTATTTATTTATATTGTTTCATTTTACATCTCGCATCCACTATCGCTTCAATCCAGTCTGACACTTTTTTTCTTAAAAACCACCAACTGTCTTGCGCGTGAACCATAATGCCACTCACGTCGCTGTCTTGTCCGACCTTATTATTGACGTATCGGCGTTTATTAACATCTTTGATTATAAAATAGCTAACACTAGAATGATATTTTTAATTCGATACAGCCAGGTACCTATCATTATATAATGTAGTAAGGACGTAGTTACAGACAACGGTACATTATTCGCATTTAACATACCCACCTGTAATTTAGCATTAATCTTTAAAAAGCTTTCAGAACAAATACCGCCCAAGCGAACAAAAGTTTAAAAACACGAATACAGTTATCAGTGTGTCCCGAGTCCCGAGCACGCATAATTTGCCATTAGGTTACAAACACTTTTCTAGTACCAGATTCCAAAGCAGGTATGCGGAGCGAGATAATTACTTTTGCAATGAAAATGCCGGCTCGTGGTAAACAAGGTGGGTTTTTATTTCGCAGCGTGTTTTTTATCCAGTTTTCATTTATCCACTTAATCCGGGGTGTCACAGACCCCACGTACGGTGTTATTAGCATGCGGGGAAACAAATCCAATCTGCCAAACACTCCGCACTCGTAACAAGACGCGAACTTTGCCAGACTTGTCACGTATACGTGAAACTCGAGCGTATGAGATACATACGGATGCACACTTTTCTGGAACAATAGATACATGCTTTATTGCGTTGCAGTAAGAACTGCATTGGTCTGGCAGCGCCAGCGAAGCAATAGAATTAGAGCAGGTGCTCCTATTTTATACAAACGTAAATCGCTTATAGTGGAACTATGTTACGTATATTATTTAGTTTACGATGAGCGGTTATAATTGCATAATAATTTACAGAATTGTTCGCTGAGGACTGGAGAAAAAAATCTTTGTCACAAATACATACCTACAATTTATTTTAAGTGCGTAGGTACCTACCTATGGCAGATCACAAGTGTCCATAGGCGACGGTACCAGCTTAACATCAGGCAGGCCGTAAGCTTGTTTGCCACCGTCGTAGTATAAAAAAAAGAACTATTTGTTGAAGCGAAATAGTAACTTTGAATGCAAATCTCATGAGTACTACATATTTCTCTATGAACGAAAATATTAATATAAATACTAAATAGTTGAAAGTTTAATATGGGTTTCGTTTCATTTTAAATGACGTCACTCATGTGTGGAAAGTTTCAAAATAGCGAGAAACGACGTCTGCTTTCAGTTCCCAACTTTGCAAATGCATCTCCAAGTTTCATTCCAGCAATTTTAACCTAATTTGCCTACACAGTCTACCTAAAGCAAACGTGCCTACCTACGCGGACCTAGTACCACATTTTGATATGGTTAAAGCATCTGGAGATCACAACACCACGTTGTGTTTTTGGTTGTGAGTAAGGTACCCAGCTCTTGAGAATGCTGAAACTGAACTGAAAGACCTGTATTTGGCTCTAGCTTTTACTAGCCCCTAAAGTCAACATAACGACTCCTCAAATCAATACAGGGTCAGCAGCGCACTTGCGATACTTCTAGAGTTGTAAGCCTCTAAAGGCTACGATATTTATTTAAACTCGGACACGCCGTAGGCTTCATTGCCGCTGTCGTAGAATAATTAAATGGGGACTCTTATCGCAAAGAACACTGAAAGCTGACACACTTGGCATATAATAAATCCTATATAAATTGTACCGATTTAATAAGGTAGTTAAGTAAAGCAGATACTTAGTTGCATTTTACGGATTTAATTTAGATTGATAAACGATCATTGTCAAAATCATAATTATGAAGTCCTAGACCTAATGGTTGCATCGTCCGTAACGCATTACGCGCGTCAGGTAGATCTAAATTATGTCACTTTTTTAAATTAAATTGTACTAACGAGCGTTTGGAACGTTACGTGATTAGTAATTAAATTAGTAATCAATCACTGATTACCCCTGAACCTACTAGGTATGTTACAAAAAAATAGTTAGTCGCCTTAGTTCATCTAGCGGCAAAATACTGAACTACCTCTAATGCACGGAGGGCCCGAGTGGCCATAATTTGGAACTTTTAGTTCCTAACAGGAAACGCCATCTATCTTACCTAGTGGGACTCACTAGCACGGGGTGGAAACAATTTTCGTTTTAGAAAGCGACATCTAGCTAGCGCTTGTCCTCCTACGGAATAGAAGAAAATTTGTGGTTGGTTCGCGTTTGTAGGTTATTCATGTAGATGGCGTTAATATAAACTAACCAACTTTTCGCTAAAGTCCATGTCAATAACAGACTTTAACTACATAGCGATTACTAGGGACCGTTTTCTCGTCATGAGATTGGATCGGAATGATATTTGTTAGTACGCTCTTGCACTAGCGCTAGCCAAATGTGTTTCCCGCATCAACCGTATATAACATATGGTTTATAATACGACAGTTACAAACAAACATACGGCCGGTTTGATTGTAAGCTGACACCACATCCTATGGAAGCGTGCAGCTCCATAAGAATCACAAGCTTGGCAACCCTTTATTGTTAGATGATTCGACAGCTAGAGACTAACGGCCATGACATTGCGCGAATTGCGGCGCGGCAAGCGTTTCATGTGTTCATTGCGCAGTCGAGACGCGCAACGCACTGTGGTTAGTTGGGATCACACGCAATGAATTAGAAAACCGCTGCCGCTGCCGTCGCCGCGCAATGTCGTGGTCGGCGTAATGCGGGTCCCTCACTCTTAAATATTGCGCATCATCGGGAGCTCTGGCGACCTTACATACGCAACCAAGTAAATACCTAATGTTAGGCGCTCATCACACCCACGCTAAACCGCATATTTATTATGACATACCTATACCATGCTAGAGTGAGCTATTGCCATGCCTCCTGCACGTAGGTAACTATGTAGCTTATATTATGGTCTACGAGGACAACTATTTACCTACAGGTAGTTATAGAAAAGAAACTTACCTTAATTTTATTTCATTGACTAATGGCATATTAATGGCTATATAATTTTATTATTTCATTACCTACGTGTAAGTTACTTCTTCTTTCAACATAAATTAAAACGAACTTTTACCATAACTAAGATAGAAATCGAAACTTTTTAGGGTTCCGTACTCAAATAGTAAAACGGGATCCTATTACTAAGACTCCGCTGTCCGTCTGTCTGTCCGTCTGTCACCAGGCTGTATCTCAACAACAGTGATAGTCTGACAGCTGAAATTTTCACAGATGATGTATTTCTGTTGCCGCTATACTTATCAACAAATTATAGGTACTTAAAAACAGAATAAAATAAATATTTTTATAGATAATGGTACGGAACCCTTCGTGCGCGAGTCTGACTCGCGCTTGGCTGGTTTTTTTACAAAGTTTTTGCTTTATTTTAATCTCACTTTTAACTTAAGGCAATAACTATAACTCATCTTCCAGCAACGCGTTAACTACAGTCTCGAGTTGCCTTAAAAGAATTTAATCAAATAAAACGTGTCTAGTAGACTCAACGGGCGCACGGGGGTATGAGTTGAACAACGTGGTGTAGGTAATGTATCAGTAAATGTTATTTATGAGGTTGTCAAGTAAACATAAAAAACAAACCTAATCAGAAGTTCACTCGGATCCTTGTTCTCAGCGGCGCATTTTCTTGTACCAATAACAACAGCGGCGTGGAGTCGTGTCCAAACTTACCCTAACTTCACGTCAAGTTGGTGCTGCAGTTATGGTGGATATTGAAGTGACGTTAGCCGATATTATTTTCAATATCTCTTCGTAGGCTTCGTTGAGTTACTAACTAACGAAGGCGAATATTAAATTACTTAGAGACTTTAGAAACTTATAATAACTCATTTACGCGAGGCGCTGAAACGCCGAGTGTTGACTTTTAATTTTACAATAGCCGCTTGGTAAATTATAATGATAAAATTTAATTATGCATAGAAAATAAATAGCTTCAGTTTTATTGAACGAGCGAGTGAAGCGAACGAAGTTCTCCGTTTCAACTTGGGCCAAAATTATTTCTTATATCCAGCGGCTGTCCGGCAGTTCTCCTCTACAGGTCGCATTTCTCATCGGATTCTCGTGAAATTCTGTGAGGAGTTTAAATTTAGATATAGTATTTTTTTCCACTCAGTTTTCCGAACTAAAAAAATATTATTTTAAAAGGCTGACTTGCGAGGTCTACAGCTCACAGAGCAGCTTAAGAATTTATTGTAAAAACTACATGAAATATTTGTAATTCGGTAAGATCAACCGTACCTAAACATAAACTTTTTTAGAGCGCAACAATGAGCCTCGACTCCATTCACTCCAGATTCAGAGATCTGTAAAAACTTGGTTCATTTGGCCGGATGCAGCGGGAATTTTAATACATTTCGTTATCTTGAACTTTACTTGTTAGGATCTTATCGAATATCTCACTTCATTGAGAGGTCAGTAAGTTTCCTTATTACATTATTCCTTATCATATATTCAAGAAGCGAATAGTTTTTATGGGAACCGCGTGGAATGAATTTTAAATGCAATATCAGTTTAAGTCGAGTAACTAAATTAGTTAAAGGTGTATTCTCGCTAGAATAGACTTGTTATTTGCATACCTATACTCGCTGCATAATCCCCAGACAACGATAGAGTATTAAATATTCTGAACCATTACGGAACCAGTCGATTTACAGCACATGTGAACTTCTTTAACAAGGTTTGCGGTGCTTTTCAATGCCTCCAGGAAAAGAGGAGCCATCGAGTTACAGCAAGACCCAAGTAATAAGTGGGTAAGGCGTGCGGATTAAGCAATTATAAGCTTCTCGGTCAACTATTTAATGACGTTCCGCTACATTAATTGTGTTCTCCTGTTTTATCTATGCAACATCACTGGAATTAGCGTGTTGAGTTACCTATATAACTACTAGCTGCCCGCACGGCTTAGCCCGCGTAATACAGACAGAGCCGCGAGATAAAATATAGCATATGTCCCTCCTGAATGTTTATTATATAGGTAAGCAGTTATAGAATGATCTTCAGGACGGACTTACGTAGGCGATATCCTCTTTATAATATTAGAAGAATAGAAGTACAGATGTTTTATCAAAAAGACGAAATTTTCTTCCAAACTCCCAAAAATACCTATTAGAAAAGATACAAAAGTTGGCTATTTCTCCCCGTTAGGTATTTCATATGGCTTTCAAAGACACAAGAGCGGTCTCAAGGCGATAACTCGTTACTATTCTATAGACACATCAGCATTCACCCGCGTTTCTAATTACATTTACAGTTATGTGTAATTATGAGTATGACGAATCCACGTATGCTTATCAAAAATATGAGTGAAAAGTGAAAATAATATCCATTTGCATTTAACTGACAATAATTGCATGAAGAAATCTGTATTTCATTATTTGTTTTAAATGTTGTTCGCGCGTCGACATATCTAGGGGCACGGTAACTCTTCCACAGTAAAAAGTGGTGAGATATTTCGTAAATAGAGTCAAGTAAGGCATTATTATTAATCTTTATTTGCTTGCTAAATAAAATTTTGTGACTTGGCAATCACACTTAGATAGTTTTAGGTATGCAAAAATAAAGTTGTGTGATTCCCAAGTTGCAGAATTTTATTTAGCAAACAAATAAGGATTAATAATAATGCCTGACTGGCCTGTACGAAATATCTTACCACTTTTTACTGTGGAAGAGTTTCGAGACTTGGCCTATTTTTTACATGGGATATTATAATCACAAACAGGCAATTGCATAAAGAAATCTAAATTTCATTATTTCTTTTAAATTTTGTTTTCGCGTCGACATACATATATTATAATCACAAATAAATACTGAAACCTCAAATAAACACTCCAATAACAACTCAACGACACGAAACTCGTATTGCAGAACATAACGAGCCGCACCCTAAAATTGCGCCATAAAGGGCACCTTCCTGCCTAGACCGTAAGAGATAGAAAGGTTCTCTTTTTACAAAATGTAGGCCAACTCAATACCCCCAGGGTTTTTTTTATCATTTTTTCGATATCGCTTTTAGTACGACAAGACACCAAAAAAATTAGACATTTTTCGACATTTTAGCAATTTTTAAAAGACGATTTTAATTTTTTTAGTTTTTTTTAAATATTTTGTAACCCTTGCCAAAGTGCATCTTTTGAAACCTCAATCATGCACGTAGTCCTAAACCTCACGTGACCAGGGCAATGTATCACTCTCGCTGAAATTGGGGGCCTTACTGAAGCGATCGAAAAAATATTTTTGTACTCGTCGATTAAAATCTGTGTATTAAGATTTCATAGAGAATACTGCAACGTCACTCTTTTCATAGTTGTAGTCCATGTTACTGTCGAAACAATCGAAAAAACTGTTTCGATACGCTCCAGACAACCGAAAAAAAATTGAAAATAGAACTAAAATAAATTCGACCAATCACGTGGCTGCTTTACCGAACTGTAATGAATTGGACCGATAGAATCGCTTTGATTATTGAGTTTACTCGTTGATGTCGTACGCTCGTTCATGTTAGGCTGCACTTCGTTTCAACAGTATCGAGTTTGTTTAATTAGTTCAGTTGACTCGTAGAAAATTAATTTTGATGAACTCGTACAAAAAGTATTGTTCACAATAGTGTTATAATCAAGCTTTTTAATCTCGTACCTTACTTAGGCCTTTCAGCAAGCTTCGTGCCCTAAACACGGTACTCGACTAAAAAGCTCTCTATTATAACAAGATTGTGAAAAATACTATTTCAATGTTAAAATAACCTCTTATAACCTATCCGAGTCGGTTTTGCTACTAAGTCCCTGTTCCCTACTGCCTACGTGAAAACTTGGACTTTATTTTCAGAAAGTATAATAAAAATAATTATAATTATCAATATTATGATGACTACATAAATGTATGACATTCTACATTATGGTTAAACCAATTATGACTTGACCAACTATGATATAGTACAATTTGATGAATTATGACAATAGTTATTAAACGACTAGACGGGCACCCAGTTAACCTTGATCGGTCTGTAAACGTCAATTCGTGCAACGCGTCTAAGTCTTATTTTTTGAATGCCCTAACTAAAAGGCATCATAACTCGGCGACTCGGCGACTCGCAACAAATATCCGGCTCATGATTGCATTATTAAAGCCGCTGCACTTTATTCCATTACAATGCTCGCCCGGCTGCGTCTCGCCGTACTTCCTATTGCGCATAATTTTACTTGTGCACTACAGAACGGCAGTATATTAAAAGGTTGTTTTTGTCGTATTCTGGCAACGTATTGTAAATCACTTTAATGGGATTATTTGAGGACAGTCTTACAAAAATCGACCTTAGCCCTTAGAGGGGTAAACATATAACGTTTCGTACGAGCGTTAGGACAATTCAACGGTCATTTTCCTATACAAAAAGTGACATTTAGATATATCTGACGCGCGTACATTACGTTAGTGATCAACCTGCTGAACTCAATACCTACGAAGTACCAAACTTTGCGAGGCAAGTCCGGAGAAAAGAAATGATCCCTGGAATGAAATCTAGCTAAATAATGAAACCTTTAAAATTTTCACTGCCGTAAACCTATGTATTGGAAATCTGATCGTAGTGGGAGTTCGTCAATCGTCATAAAAACTTTTTGTATAATTTAATGCAACATAGGAACCAACGTTCAAAACACATAATAAACGATTACCATAAAAACTATTTTCATAATTTTAGTAAGCACTAGTTTTTGCCCGCGACTTCGTTCGCGTTGATTTCCTTATGTTGGAATGTTTCTGGGATAAAAAGTATTATATATGTTAATCCAGGCTATACTCTATTTCCCCCGCGAGGGTGCTTGCCTTGTCGGGGCGGCGTAGTAACCGTGGACTGATGGTCACCCACGGCGAAGCTAAGAGGCACCCAGGGCCAACCTGTTTGGGCTGCCGGCTGGCCCGAGGAGGGCGCTCCTAGCGGGCTTGGAGAAGCCCGCTTAGGATGCGTTGGAGAGCGACCGCAGAAGAAGAGTTCTCTCTATCTTCTGCAGCCGAGGTGGGATCGCAGAGGGAGAGGCGAGTCGGTATAACGGTGCGCCGCTCTCCCTACATTCTGCGATCTTGGCGGGGCCGTTCCGCTGAAACGGCATTGGTCCGTAGAGGAAGAAGAACACCGGTATTACGGTGCGCCGCTTTCCCTATCCTCTGCGGCCAAGACGTGGTTAGTGGCGGAACCACAGACCTGATCCGCCACCAGGTGCTGGATTTTCGCACCCATGATCCCCTCGTAGCGGACTCAGCGGGGTCCGCTACTGAACAGGTCGAGATCAAGGAGGCAGGCGTGCCAAAACATCTGGCGTGCCTCACGTGGAGGGCCCTCGGGCATCCGCAAAGGAGTCGCTTGTGGGCGGCTGCCGCCGGCGGGGTCGCGGATGTGTGCGCAAGCGTTCCCGTACCTCGCCACAAGGCGGCGCGGCGGCCAGTTGGGGGGTTTTTAGTGGGTACACCGTGGGTCTCATTAGCCCATACGGGAATCCCACATAACCACTTGGGTCACCCCTTGCACCCCGGTGGTATGCGTAACGCATTTTCCCCCCTTAGCAAAAAAAAAGGCTTTACCTACCGTAAAAGTACACAACTATAGTCCTGGTCACCCAACTATGGTCCAAATCAGTTGTCATATTACTTGCTCAGGTGGGACAATTTTCATGGATGAACTTAAAGAAAGGCAATATAATAACCCAAACTTAGATAAAAACGTATAAAATCACAAATACGAAATTGGTATTGATAGAAACGAATGAGTTTACTTTTGGACTATTATAGTTGGGGTAGTGGACTATAGTTGTGTAAAATTCATCTTAATCCGTTCAGCCGTTTTTGCGTGATTTAGTAACAAACACCCAAATTTTCGCATTTATTATTAGGATATAGTAATAGGAGCAAAAAAATTAAAGAATGACTCCATACATTGTTGAAGTTTGACATTACGATATCGTAGCATGTAACTCATTAAATATCTTGGTAGAACACTGGGTAATTATGTCATAGTGATTAAAAGTGTCTTAGTTTTTCATCAATTTTTGGAGTTTTTCTTTACATTTTGCATCTTTTTAGTATTTACTAAATTGTAAAATTATATTGATCGTATTCCAGTTAAGTAAAAGAAGGAGTTTTTGAAGTGTTACTTCTAAAACTTGTTTTGATAAATCACTTGGAAGTTATAGCCGATAGGTTTTATACTCCACAGTTTCATTTTTTGCTCATATTACAGGCCACACGCTGCATATGTTTATTTATTTTTTATATAAATGAATAGTTAATTTACAGTAATACAACCAAATAACAAAAAAATAATATTTATTTATTTAAATCAGGCAACAAAGGCCCATATTACAAATAGTTTAAAGATTAACATCCATATCAATATAAACTTATTAAAAACTACAAAAACAGACTACTACTGCGATGTGTTGCGCAATTTCGTGGCGTCAGGTAACCAATAGCAAAAAACACCGGAACTTAACTGCCTTCGGCCAAAATGTTTCCTTCGATAGATGGTGTGTTGGTACTCTCACCACAAGAGGCGATGTATGCATTGTTTTTGTTTATATTACAGTTTTTGTTTTTGTTGGCATTGCTTGTGTATGACAACATTCCCCCGCGACGGTGAGTTGGGAAGGTTTACTTAATTTTCAACACCCGCGCACAGCTGTGTTATGAAAACAAATGTTTTGTTTATGTTTTTATCTATCCAAATATCATAAACCCTCCATGATGCGTTCAAGAACCGCACATTATGCCCACCATAAAAATAGACTGTTTTGTTAGAACAAATATCTTATCTGTGAAAATGTTATTATTCCTAAATAATAACATCGATTTCGATAATGTTATTTCATTCAAATTTCAAACATCTCTAACATCAAAGAAATTTGATTTGACCTCTATTCTAATATCAGTCGAGATGACGTTTAGTTCGAAATGAATTGTCAGTTTGCATACAAATTTGACAAATGTCGCACGTAAGTTAGATATCGAACGATCCTAGTATGATCCGACTCTAGTTTGTCTCTGAATTAAGAAAAAAACTATGACAGCTGCCAGAAAACAACGCCGTGATGCCGGTCATAATATGCGGCTCCTGAATGCATCGTGGACGCTTATGATATGTGAATAGATAAAGTAGTGTATGTACATAATTAAATTCAAATTCAAATATTTATTCGTGACACACAATTTACACATACAAAAGAAATAATATAATACATATTTTGTCACGAAATGGACCCTGCTCAGCATATTGCTAGCTTTGCAGCCAGCGCTGCAAAGCTAGCAATGAATTAGGCATTAAGACACTCGTGTTTAATGCCCTTCATTATGTACAGTCACATAAACTACTATTTGATACGCAGGTGACGGCATTTTTGTTTTTGTTGTCATGTCAAAAACAAAAAAATTAATGTAAACATAACTTTTTTTAGATAAACAAATTATCCATTTTTGAACCGCAACACGCTACCGAACATGGCTTTGATCGGTTTACCTACACCTCATTTTCGTTACAAGTTGTATACGAGGGTCAAACTGAAAGTTCTTAGAAAATCAAAAACTGAGCAATCAAGCTACTTATTACTTTTATTATATCTTTTCAAAATAGCCTCCCTTCACATCAATACATCGCTGCATTCGATAGAACCACTGAGAAAAGCACTTTGCCCACTCGTCCTTAGGGGTCTCTTCGACGGCCTTTTGAAACGCAGCCACTGCTTCGTCGGCGTCCATAAAACGTTTTCCTCGAAGTTTTTCTTTAATTTTTGGGAATAAATAAAAATCACAAGGTGCAAGGTCGGGGCTATAAGGTGGGTGACCCAGTAATTCCACGTTTGCCGTCGCCAAATAGTCGATCGTTTGCTTGGCGGTGTGCGATGAGGCGTTGTCGTGGTGAAGCAGGATCCTACTGCGAGGCCGTTTTTCTCGAACTTTTTCCAAGACAAGTGGTAAACAATTGTTAGTGTACCACTTCGCAGTAACTGTTTTTTGATCCTCTAAAATAATTGTTGCGTAATGACCAGTCCTTCCGAAGAACGAGGCCACCATCTTTTTTCCCACACTTCGACCTCTCTTCACTTTAGTAGGCAACTCCTCGGAAGGAAACACCCACTCAGCAGACTGTCTTTTAGTTTCAGGATCATAACAGTAAATCCAGCTTTCGTCACCCGTAACTACGTCGAACACAGCATTTGAGTCACCTCCGTTGAATCTTTGACCCATTTCACGGCACCAATCAACACGACGGACTTTTTGGGCTTCTGTCAAATTATGAGGTATCCACCGGGCACAAAGCTTCCTCACCGCTAAATGTTCATGGAGGATTTTGTGGACTTGACTCATACCAATGGCTAAGCTTGTACGAATCTGCTGATAGGTTACTCTTTTGTCAGTCTCTATCATACGCCGCACAACACTGATGTTATCTTCAGTAGTCGCCGTAGAAGGCCGGCCCTCACGCAGATCATCAGTGAGATCAGTGCGGCCACGTTTAAATTCATTAAACCAGTTGTAAATAGTAGCACGAGATGGGGCTTCATCGTGAACGGCCAATCGAAGTCTATCATAACTTTCTTGTTGACTTAAATTACATCGAAAGTCGTAAAAAATCATTGCTCGAAAATTTTCTCGCGTTAAATTCATGCTCACGTAGTACACACAATTTTCAATTTGCCGCCAAATCGTAAAACAAATGACAATCGAGTGGAATTCGTACACAAAAATATTAAGAAAGAGTTCCATTTTCAAATTTTTAACTTATTTTTTTATTATATTTATTACAAGTGGCCAGTTCTAAAGACTTTCAGTGTCGCCCTCGTATAGTGGGATAATTTTAATTAGAAAGAGACTTCCGCTTGTATTAAAAGTTACAAGCTTTTGAGAAATGGGCCCTTGGTGTTGGTGAAAGAGAGAGTAGAATTCATAGTAATCCAAAAACTGTTATATGGGCATTTTTTTTCAAAGTGTACCATTTTATTTGAATAGTCGTCCTTCCATTACTTAAGAGGGCTACTTAACCATACAAATAGTAACGGAATGGACGTAACGGAACGAATACTTCGCAGATTAAAACACGTGTTTAATATACTGTCTTTAACAATTGTAATAGTATTTTACTGAAATCATGTTCAATGATAATGACAGATTAAGATAATTGAGTCGCATTAGCAGAACAATAATAAGAACCTTCGTAATCTTGTAACGGAACCCGGACTCTATTTTTTGGGACCACCACACCACTCGGCGCACCGTTCGCCAGCGATTTCTAGCCACTACTGACAGTGTGTAAACAAAACGAATGATGTTACGTAACGATATGTGATGCTTGATCAAAATAAACACCTAATTTCGTAATATAATTTACTTTAAAAACAAAGTTTAAACCGACTTCAATTCAGTACTTCGACAAGCCAGTCGCACCATCTCTCCACTTCCCTCAGTGCCTTGTTCATGATTTCTGATACCGTACTTGGGAATTTCCCATTAACCAGTATCATTAAATCATCAGCATATTCTACCATGTGGATGGGACCTTTATTGAGTTCTATCAAGAGTGAGTTCACCACCAAACTCCATAGAGTTGGTGAAAGTACCCCACCTTGTGGACATCCTTTTGTGGCCGTGGCCATTATCTCATCTCCTAAACGAGATGAATTTATCAGTCTGCCATTTAGCATGTTGCCTATCCATTTACAAATGGTAGCCCTATACCATGATTTGCAGCTGCTTCGCTAATAGCATTCATTATACGTGGTACGATCAAACGCTCCCTCCACGTCTAAGAAAGCCGCCAGACATAGTTCTTTATTCTCTATAGCCTGTTCAGCCCCGGTTGTTACCAGATGAAGTGCCGTTTCCGTTGACTTCCCTGGCTGATATGCACATTGTAGTTCGTGCAGCGGATGTCTCCTTAGTGGGCCATCCCTTATGTGTCTATCTACCAACTTCTCCAATGTTTTGAGGAAAAATGACGATAGACTTATCGGCCTATACGATTTGGCCTCACTGTAATCCGCCTTACCCGGTTTGGGTAGGTAGGTTACTTTTACCATCCTCCACTGCTGCGAAGGCTAAGCACGCCCTCTACAATCTGCTAAGGTGCGGGATTAGTACAGTAGCGCCTTCCTGTAGTAGAATGGGGAAGATTCCATCTGGCCCCAGGGCTTTGTAAGGTTGAAATGTCGAAAGTGCCCACTTTATCTTTTTATGGAGAGACTGCAATACAGCCCAGGTTTCGACCGAATCGAAAGCTTTCTCGTAGTCCACGAACGCTAAACAGGGAGGCAGGTTATACTCTTAAGTCTTCTGTATAACCTGGCGAAGCGTGTGGATGTGATCTACGGTACTAAAGCCTCTTTGGAAACCGGCTTGTTCGGGAGGCTGGAAGTCATCTAGCCTGCGTACGAGACGATTTATAATGACTCTCGAAAACAGCTTATAGACATGGCTCAGAAGTGAGATGGGTCGGTAGTTCTTCAGCAGGGTGTTGTCACCCTTTTTTAAGAACAGCACCACCACTCCTCCGTTCCATGCCTTTGGCGTTCTCCTTTCTAGTAAGACGGAATCGAACAACTTCTGAAGGGCGGTTAGTACCGGTTTTCCACCCGCCTTCAGGAGTTCGGATGTTATTCCATCTTCACCGGGTGCCTTGTTGTTCTTGAGCTGTTTGAGAGCCATCACAATCTCGTACAGGCTGATGTCCGGGATGTCGTCGGTATAGTGTCGGGTAAGTCTGGCTCTAGAGTCTGGGTCTAGATTGCACGTAGAACTGATGGCCGTTGGGTCGGAAAGGTTCTCGGGTGGCGACCACGTACCGGAAGGCGCGGCGTTGGTGGACCCCACAAGGTGGACTGATGACCTGGTAAAGGTCGCGGGAGTCCGCTGGATGCGGGTGGCGCAGGACCGATCACTTTGGAACTCTTTGGGATAGGCCTATGTCCAGCAGTGGACGTCTTTCGGCTGATATGATGATGATGATGATGATTGACGTTATAAAATAGCTACAAGTACAATTTTTCAACGTGTTTAGTATTTGTAGGGTGTCAAGGCACTGGACAAGCCAAAAACGTCAACTTACAAGAAAAATAAAAAAATCTCAAATGTGCTTAAATAACTATCAAGCGTATCGCCGCAAATGTTGTGCTAAAATATAACTAAATCGTATTAAGATATAGTATAATTATTTAGCCAGACTCGTCATGGAAAAACCTGTAAAAATCCACAAAGTCCACATATGTAACTAATTAATTCAAACTAATGGAAAGTCACGTCTACTCTGTACAGCGGTAATGTAGGAAATGTGAAAAATTTTGCGGATCATAGATATATTACGATCATTTAAGTTAAGGCCTTTTGTGAATATCAATGCGCTATTTGGTATGTGCATTAATTGATTGGTAACAACGTTATATTTCGTACACGAGCAATCAGTCACACATGTGGGACAGTTAAGAGAGTTTTCTCGTTCTACTCGTATATCTAAGCCTGGCAAATCCTCAGGAGGAGAAATATATAGAAGTTTTTGACTGTATTTATTCATACAATACAGTTCTTCTAGCGTGCACGCTGAAACGTTACTACTTCTCGGCAGAAAAAAAGGTACACAATCACAAAGTCTCTCTATAGTTCTCATCCTGTATCTCACCAAGCAGTTACTGAGACTATAATGGTTGTGGAACTCTTGTTGAAGCTCATCCGAAAATTTGCATTTTCTTTTATCGTAATGAAACCTTTTTATTTCTGGTGTTGAGTAGTAAGCGTTTGGCTTTAGCTCCATATCATAATGGGACCCTGATGATACTAGTCTGTGGACCACTCTGCCGGCAGTTTGATCAGCAAAATTTAGACTAATACATACACGGTTAGAAAAGTAATGTGCTGTAGTCGATGATTGGGCACATCGATAAACTAGGGTTGTTTGTCGAAATCGAAATTTTAACGATACCAAAATGTTCAAACACTCACGATTCGTAGGTCACCACTTGTGGGTTTTATCCACAATATCGAGAATGAGAGACTTAAATTCGTATTTACATATATTTACACTTTATACATGTTATTACAATTAATTTACACGAACAAAAGGAGAGCCATATAGGTACGTTGCTTGAGAGAGCTAAACAAAGGTACGCATGCGCGATAGCATATATTAGGTAAATATACTTCTTGGCCTAAACCAAGAAGTAATGTAGGGAGCCATTAACAAGAAACTTCATGTCTTAATTTCGTGACATTAACGCATACATTTCCAAGCATGTTTGAGAAAATACCATTTTTTCAAAAAGCCCGCTCACCGCGCTTTCTGTTACCGGATTTGTTTAAAAGTTGCATTTTGGGCAAAGTTCCCTCTAGAGACAAAGTAAATATTTGACGATAGTATTTGACGGTAAACAAACAAAAAAAATTAGAGTTATTTTATGGAGACTTATAGATAACAAATAAACTATGTTTGATGACCGCTTTAGCCTAGTTGGTAGTGACCCTGCCTACGAAGCAAGAGGTCCTGGGTTCGAATCCCGGTAAGGGCATTTATTTGTGTGATGAGCACGAATATTTGTTCCTGAGTCATGGATGTTTTCTATGTATTTAAGTATGTATTTCTCTATATAAGTATCTATATCGTCGCCTAGTACCCATAGTACAAGCTTTGCTTAGTTTGGGACTAGGTAGATTTGTGTAAGATTGTCCGCAAATATTTATTTATTTATTATTTATTTATGTACATAGACAAAAAAGGTTGTACATACAGTTGTTGCTACCTCTTTTGAGGTTCTTGATTTTCATTTGTTTAATTTTTTCACGCTCTGGTATTTATCAAAATGGTGTCGAAACAAGAAGCTCTGCGAAAACGAGTTGTACATTTTTATAATTCAAACTTAAACACGGGGAAAAAGTTTACAGTGGATCATTTCAGTAAAGAAAATGTACCAGTTTCTTATATTTATAGAATTCTTGCATCCTTGACGATATTTCGCAAAAGATAATGACCAAGAAAAGGCTGACCAGACTATAGCACATTTAATAATAATGATTCTATGAGCCAACGAGATGCCGCGAAAAAAATTAAGTGTACCCAACCTTAAATTTGTCGATCATTAAAAAAGATAGGAATGCCGCAAGAAGGTAAGAGCACCGGAATACACCAGTCAGCAAAAAAACACTATTATATCACAGTGTCGCTGGATGGTTCGAAATTACAAAGGAAAAACGTTAATTTTGGATGATGAAAGTTATTTTTCTCTAAGCAAAACCCATATACCTGGAAACGACCGATACTACACCAGCAATAGTTCTGCAACTCCGGACAATATAAAACACAAGTATAAGCACAAGTTTGAGCAGAAAGTTATGCTTTATGTGGCTATTTCCGAAAGAGGTATTTCTAAACTGTGGTTCAAACCTAGTGGTTTAGCGGTCAACCAAAAAATCTATGAGAACGAATGTTTGAAAAATATACTAATACCATTTATTCGCAAACATCACTTCGACGGAGATTTTGTGTTTTGGCCGGATAAAGCATCGTCGCATTACGCCAAAAAAACATTAGCGTTCCTGGACACCAATAATATAGGTACCATTTGTGCCGAAAATCCGAAATCCCACAAACCTTCCACAATGTCGACCGATTGAAGATTTTTTCGGTTATTTGAGCAGTTTAGTGTATAAAAATAATTGGAGAGCTGATAATTGTGCCCAAGTAATAAAAAGGATCAAAACATGTGTGCGGAAAATGGACAAAAATGCCGTCCAACGCTCTTGTTCGACCATTACGTCTAAACTGCGACGAACAGCTGACCTCGGGCCATATTCAAACGTGCATTAATGACTTTGTAAATATTTATCACGTGTATTCCCTAATAATAACTGAGTGTGATAAAAAATTAAGAGAGTATTTTTTTTTCACCTCTCGAGTAATTCTCATTTTTTTGTTATCACCCGTTACAAAAATATTTGGTGTATTGAGATAATTTCGAATAGGTATTAACTTACAAATCATTGTTTTACAATGTTGATTTTCTTTTCAATGTTTACGCTAGACTTAATAGTTATTTTTATGTATTGGTTCTGTGTAACGCAAATTTAACAAAATTATAATAGTTGTGATAGTCAAGCAATTTAAATTTTATGTCAGTCCAAAACACTTGCATAGACAAACGATACGAGCAGATTGAGCTTCTTTATTTTCGAAAAGTTTAAAGCTCTTTATAAAGTTCGATATCCCAGATATCGATAAATCGTCCCGCGGGTTTTCGCAGCACTGTGTACCTCTACGATTCGGCAACAGTATAAAATGGCGGCGGCAGCGGATTTAAACAGTTGTTTTACCTCCCACGTACAATTCACTCGAACGCCATTGACACTGCTTACAATGGCAGTTGCACTCATGTTTATGCCTTGATCACACGTATCGAGCAAACTGGCGAAACAGTGCTCTTGGCCGAGTACTCGGTGCGCATAAACAGTCACTCGCTATGTTATACGCACCGAGTACTCGGCCGAGATTTTGCTCGGTACGTGTGATCAAGGCATTACAGCGGTCCAATATGACAGTGAGTGCAACGCGCATCTTGCACCCTTCGTAACAGGAAACCTGCGGCGCTACCACGAACTTCGAATCTCGAACTTCGTGTATCTCCGTCTCCGTCGCTCGAGTACCATAAACCATAAGTGCGATAGAGACGGAGACATACGAAGTTCGAGATTCGAAGTTCGTGGTTATAGCTCTGATTCTGGAACGTGAACCTGGCGTGTGCTACAGTCCAAAATCTAGCTTTATACAGTAATGAAACCCAAAGAGAATATAACCACTACGTTCTAAGAGACGGGACTTCGAACTAGGTTTTGGATGACACTGACATTGTCATTTGATTTTGACATGACAACTCATTCATCATTTAGCTATTTTTGAATACCATCATCATCATCATTTTCAGCCTGTAATCGCCCACTGCTGAGCATAAGCCTCTCTTCGCGTACGCCACTTATCCCGGTCCCGTGCTACCACAATACAAATAAAAATAAACGTCTAATGCGGAAGTAGACTTACCAACTTAACGAATGAGAACGATAGTAGGGTTGTAGTACTTAACGTTATCAATATCGATAATATTAATAGAACCCAACGTTATCAATAACGATACATTATGATTAGGGACGTCGTTGGGTCCACTGCATGAACAGAAAATAGCTTTACAAAATCTGGTACTAATCCAATTTATGAAATAATAAAAGGAGAACAAATATTTCATACAGTTTATTTCACACTTATTTCCAAATCATAGTATATTTACAAAAAATCAGCAATCTGTACCTACACCCTTAGAATAATAACGCCTATAATGATAGTTTCATACGGCCGATACGCCAAGCGTGAGGCATAAAATGGATTCATGTAGTTGTGATCAACTCGTATTTACACGCGCCAATACGCACACAAACGCACCAATAGTGTTGCCAGCGCATACACATTCCCTGAAAATGGGAGTATACAATTGGTGATTGGTAAAATAAAAGAAATCATTTAATCGTAATTAATATAAACGTAAATAATAATTTTGTTAATTAATTTAATACGTGACGGCCATGGTTACATAATAAAACTACAATATGTACGTTACGTACGCCCAAGATGAATTTTCTAATTTGTTGACGATGTCGTTACCATGGTAACCATAACGCCGCTCTCGCAACATAAAAATATTTGGTCTCCATACAAAGTTTCATCCCCTTTTTCGTCCCTAAAAGGGATGAAATTAGACATAAATTATAGCCTATGTCCTATTCTGCTATTATAAGGTACATTACTGGGAAGTTTAATAAAAATTCGTCCAGTAGTTTTTGAGATTGATTGGAACGTACATCCATCCATCCAAACTTTCGCATTTATAATATTAGTAGGATAATTTAGGAGTTCCTATAGCCACCTTCCGTCCTCATCATCAGGCCCGCTCGGAAGTACCATAATATTGCATTGTCACCTGATTTAACACTTTGACTGTCCGTGCATTGTATGTAATGCACTGAAGACCTACCTCGGTACGTCCGTGCATGATATATAATGCACCAGTGTATATATCGTGTGTTAATATTGGACATTTGGTGTTGGGGTAGTAAATATCCTTGGGACAGTCAAAGTCTTAAAACACGTGTACAAAATGTAAACTCGATTGAACTCTGGGAAATTAGTCAAAATTTACTTGCAAGATTTGACCTTTCAAGTGATTTATCTTCTTCGTATTTTCAACCCTGCCGATATTTGTATTTTATGTTAGTATATTATCAGAACAGAATTATGGGTGAATATATCCGTTACATTGGCAACACTGCGCTGTCATGCCGCTCATAGAAAATATGCAATTTTGATTACTGTTTTACATAAAAACACGAGTTAGAGAATAATAATTACGTGTGAAATGTTATCTTAGAATGTTTATGCTTCGTATCCGATGCATTGTGAAACCCTTTCACAGCACAAACCGTCATATTAATGAAAAATGTGGGAGCTATTTACACTTGACACGCGTCCTTGCAACTGACAAGCCGATCGGCGTACTCGGCCATTCATGGCCGAGTTTTGGTGGGCTCACCGTTGCGCGTGAACTGCGTTTGTACGCGTTATTATTATTCTAAGCCAACACATATCATTTTCGTTAGAATGGGGTCGCAATTAATTCTTCTCGTACTAAGAAACCTCCCACTTCTAGGTTCTATCAAAGTAGGTACCAACCGTCGTTTTTCATCAGTAAATCAATCAATATTGGCGCTTGATATTTCCTTACGGGTACTTACGTGTTTTATTTTAAGATAATTACATTTCGTCAAAAGCATTGTTTGTTTGACATACACGTTTTCTCGTGAAGATATAATATCCATAGTAACCGGCCAAAGTCACCATGACGTAATGACAGAAAGAGAAAGTATGGAAGTAGGAGATATCATGAGTCCGCCATAGCAAAAGCACAGATAGAAAACATGTCACTTGTCAGAACTTGTCAGATTTGATGCTGAATTTGAGCAAATGGACGTCGTTCATCGTTTTGTTCCTAGTTGCGCTACACTGATAAAACCTACCTTCACCTTATTTTTATTAACAGTTTTAGTTAAGTTTGTTTGTATCAATTGGAAACTGGCCACACATTTTTTTCTTAGTAGAAAAAAGTTAGCTGTCAGTTTAGAACTCGAGTTTGGAAAGTTTCGCCGCCGAATGTTTGTAACTGTGAAAAACTATTCCAGGGCGGCCAATCTTAGTACTAGGTGCGCGGTAATGACAGCATAATAAGTTTACTAGAGGCTGTCAAGGTATTTCGAAATTCGCCGTATTGTCATAAGACATCAGTAGCCTAGGGGTACAGACGGCGGTATTTGTAGTCGGTAAGCCGGGGTTCAAACCCTGCCACCGACGTACTTTTTGTATGTTTTAACATTCAAGTGGAGTATTTCAACTAACGATACTAGATGGCGCATCAAATACAGGGTTACCGTTTTTAGGCCCAGAGATTGTTCTCTATTTCAGTATATAACAAAGTGCTTTGTGAACTATTATTCCTTTCAGTTCCTTAAATAATCAAAGCACGGCGTGCACTGTTATTAAAAATATACTGTGCTGTTTACTGCTATCATAAGCAGTACAAGGTAGAATGACAACAAATTGTAAGAGGAAGCAAAAATATGCATACAGAGATCTTATATTATAATGAACAAACGAAACATTTGCAAAGTGTGGACAGCGACAAACGGGAAGTCAGACAAACTGCGGAAAGTGTAAAGAAGAGGAGATGCGAGGAATAAGTAACTGAGGATGAAAAACGTGAGTAATTAATTATACTTATATTATATTCGCTTACTTTTCGAACACCTTGCGGGTAGATGCCCCCACAAGGTGGACTGATGACCTGGTAAAGGTCGCGGGAGTCCGCTGGATGCGGGTGGCGCAGGACCAGTCATTTTGGTACTCTTTGGGGGAGCTCTATGTCCAGCAGTGGGTGTTTTTCGGCTGATATGATGATGATGATGATGATTTTACGGGCAGTAGTTTATTAACAAGCTTCAAGCTCACTACGATTTTTCTAATCTAAAATGAACTTAGAACAGCAAACAAGCACGAATTTAAAAAGCGCTTATATTTTTAATTTATTGTTAATGTTCACCCTACGAAACAATGTCTCGCTGGAATCGCTCCGCTCCTCGCTCGGCGCCTCGTGACGTGACTTATGTTCGCGAGTGTTAATTTTACGTCGTCTGACAAATTTGCCCGGGGCATGCTGCACTCGTGGTCTAATGGCCATCGAATTTTATCTTCCCCAGAATCTCTTTTTAGCTTTTTTCAATTTTGATAGGTTTCGTCTAGTCGCTGTTTCAGTAACTTTTCTTATCATCTTTGGTACCAATAGTAATAAAAATGTGTTATTTTAGCTTCCCCTTTCATCTCATGTTTACGTTATTTCGGTTGTAGGTACTTATATTAAGCCCAGGGTCAGTCTTGATTTAAAACTATTTTTAAACTAGGTATGTTTCTCAACAGAACGTTTTAAAAACCGTATTTTAATATTCCGTGCACGAATAACAATGTTCGCATTTATATACATTCGGTTCAGAACACAATTAAAATAATACTTTATTGCTCTTATGTTTGTGAAACTTTATAACAATACCGTCAAAAAGTTTAAGACCAAAAACAATGTTCAGTTTCATAGTAATAAATTCTTCTAAAAAACACCAAATTAAATTTGCAATCAATCAAACATGATTTGGCCACCACAATCACCAGACCATAACCCGATCGAGTTTTTATGGGATGAACTCGACCGTAGAGCCCGAAAACAATGTCCAACATCTGCAACAGCTCTATCGGAGATACTGCAATATGAGTGGAAATCCATTAGCCAAGAAACGCTACACACACTTCGTCGCTGCGCCTACACAAATCGCCATGTGATTTGGACCTACCGTCAAACATGCCCACTTTGCCACCAGGGGGAACTTTGCCCAAGAAGCAAATTTTAAAATTTTCCTCTTGGGCAAAGTTCCCCCTGGTGGCAAAGTAGGCATGTTTGACGGTACTTTACAGGAAACGCAAAAAAACTACTTTTCTTGGTTATTAATTACAACAGACGAACAAGTATTTTTATGGCCATGTCTTGTGACTTTTTACGTTATTTAAGGTAACTTCTAAAAAAGTAATATGTAAAATCAAATTAATAAAAAAACCTTTTTCATTCATTCGGCACATAGCTATAATAGTTTTAGTCGTCCAATAACCGCTAAGTGCCTAACTAGCACATAACTACATTTCATTTAGCTGAGTACACTGATTTTTGTTCCTTATTGTCACATAATTATTTTTTGACAGTCATATGGTTACTAAATAAAACGAAAATAACATAGTACGAAAATCATTTTATTACATACAAATGGAATTTATATTGCTATAATTTCTACATAATACTTATTATATTTAACAAAATTGTCTTCAAGTCCATGTCCAAACTAAGAAATAATTAAATTCTAATACCTACTATAGTTTATGTTGTGTATAAATAAACATTAGACGCTGTCGTATTAAATGATATTACTATTTAGCCTAGTAAGTAGTGAGTGACCCTGCCTACGGAGCTAACTGTCCTGGGTTCGAATTCCGGTAAAGGCAATTTTTTGTGTAATTCATGAGCACGAATATTGGTTTCTTAGTCTTTAATGTTTTCAATGTATTTAAGTAGGTATTTATCTATTTATGTATGTCTAGGCTAGTTCGGTTTCTGTAAGATTGTCTCCAGCTAATATTTAATTACCTTTAATAGAAAAATCTTATGAAGCCAACAAATAACGATTTAAACTACCGTCAAACGCCTACTTTGCCACCAGGGGGAACTTTGCCCAAGATGAAGGCATCAAAATACAAAAATCAATAAAAATCACATAGCGACTTTTGTAGGCGCAGCGACGACTTGTAGAAAAAATGCCAAGAATCTGCTCCGACCGAAGCGAAAAAGCGTGAAAAAATCTCGTCGGCGTTAACTTTTTTTAATATTATGTTCCATTTTTAAATAAAATTTCAGCTGAATAAATTGTTATTACGCTTTATTTTCTCAATTGTAGGTATGTACTGCAAAGTAATATTTTTATAGGATTTTCATAAAATGTTGATTATTTGCATATTTTCTGTTCGGTCTGAAACTTTTTGACGGTAGTGTACATCAGTACATCTTACATTTCCTACCCCTACAAACGCTTGTTTTTTAGTAGTCAAGTATAATGCAATTTCCATTATTTTATTTTGCAGAGTTAATTGTAGCTTAAACCTGAATCGTACACACTCGTACTATATTTCGCCTAGTGCCTGCAATACGGCCACAACTCAAAATTAAAACACATTTGAGATGTGGCTCTATTGCACAGTGCAATACGGACACATCTCAAATGTGTTTTAATTTTGAGTTGTGGCCGTATTGCAGGCACTAGGCTATACAGATTATACAGATATTCCTATGTTATAGCAGTATGTGGAATGTGGCCGGGTCGAGCCGAGCGTCAGTTTTTGTTCCGCGGCTGTGCTGGTGTTTAGCTGTTACATTATTAGTTTTCAACTTCACAAGTTGAGAGTTTCAGCTCCGTTTGCTACGTCCAAATTAGATGTTTGGATCAATAGCGGTAAGGTTTTTTTTATTAAGGATTAAGTAAGGTGAATAGGTAGTTTCATGAAATCAAATCACCTCGGCACTGTTCGAGTTCGTTAAGAAATTAACCAAGTGAGGAATTAGAGTAAGTACTATTTATATATATGTAGTATATACATTGAAGAAATGTATAATTATATGAACGAAACTCACATTATTTAAATTCCCACCCTTGATCTAAACATAAACTATCGAAGAACTTCTAAAACGGATAGGTTGCGGAAGCAAACGCTGCAAGTACTATCGAAAAGTGAACTCGAGGGCTGCTGGCTCATACGAGGAGGTGCTCCGGTGCAATTAACGTGATTTATTCGAGGCATTTACTTATTCAGTCCTAAGTTTACTACGCCACGGGAGCACGCAACACAAACTCCTTTAAAACTCCAGTCTAACTTTACAAACGGCCCAAAGAAATCCAAACCGTAAATCTAAAACGGTAAGGTATACAATGTTGAATTATATCGGATTTTTAAGACCGAACGTTTTGCGAACAAAGGCGTGTAAACTATCTCGATAGATATCCTATGGAGCAGCTTTACACATGCGACCACATTTTACTAAATATTTTATTTTAGACCGAAACAAGGCCTGTTCTGAGTTATGGACCTGACTCAAAATTGCACAAGGGAGTTGTATGAATATGTTAATGATCTTGTAGCCGGTTGTCTGTTATCGCGAATTGTGGATTGAGTAATTCGGTAGTGGAATAGTAACTCGCTGGTATTGTGTAAAGGTAAGGCGATGCGACGGTTTAATGCGTTGCTAAAATTGGTAAACTATTCAAATCAACTCTTACTTCAACGACTCTTTATTTCTCATCGTAGATTAGGTTTTCAAAATATTTTTCTGAACATAAAAATAAAATGTAAAACTTTACATAAAAAATTAATCAATATAAAAACTAACCTATTAATACTGTATGTTACAATAACTGTTATATTTTACAATTTATGATAAGTACATATTTATATCGAAACTTTTGTTTAATTTTTTTTTTTGCTATATGGCTGCTTTAGAAGCAAATCACAAGCATTAAAGTGTTACCTGCTACTATGAAAATCATTAAATATAAAGGTTTAGCCGTTATAGACACAATTTAGGCACACAGTCATTAATTTATATTATATCTCTCAGATTCTGAAAATAATGATTCTTTATAAAAATAAATTAAGTCACTGGATTTTTTACATTTGATAAAATAAGCATTTTACTTTAAATACGAGTATTTGAAAGATATATATGAGTCACTTGGGTGATATAAAAAAGTTAATGATCGTGTAAGGCTTTTTAATAAAAATAAAATAAATATCGAAACGAAATAATAAATTTCCTCATTCTTGTATCTAAAATGATGTAGATATACATCTATTCTCCGTATCACCCATTGATTTGTACATAAGTAATATAGGATTTATTGACGACCAGTTAAGCCTAGTAGGTAGTGGTCCTGCCTACGAACAGTCCTGGGTTTGAATCCCGGTAAGGGCAAATATTGTGTGATGAGCATGAATATTTGTTCCTGACTCTTGGATGAGTTTTTATCTATTAAACATATCGTCATCTTAATACCCATAACACAGGGTCCCATTGAGCTTTCTATTGGGCTAGTTCGATTTTGTACAAGATTGTCTTTAATATTTATTTATTAATTTGAAGCTTATGCGCTAAACACCAGCTCATCCAATCTCCTTAAAATAAAATTAAAATAATGTCGTGTTTGTATACCTAAAACTGAACACACACTGAAGTGAAGTCAGCGATAGCATTTTTATTGCCCGTACAAACGTGACCGAATTTTAATTCCACTGATTCTATCGCCATAACTTTTACGACTTTCGATTAACCTAACAAACTAGTTCGAGTTCATTTGAATTTTGCGCAACGATATGTTTCTGTGAATTTATAAATATTCTTATAGGGACTAAGCTCATATTCATTACTAGTTCAGTCGCCGTTTTGGTGGTTTAGCGGAGTTTGGAGGTCGTTGTTGTTCTACATCCGTAGAAATAACTCTAGAAACCCTACACGTGACATGGTGGTGCTAAAATTCATATCGTCTCTCACACAGTCCATCCACCTTTTCCTTGGCCTACCTCGTCATTAACATCCATCCACATTCATACCTAATACTCTTTTGGTCACATGACTTTCATCCTCCGCATTACGTGCCCATACCTCGCAAGGCGATTGGCCCTCAATGTATCCGCGATAGGTGCTACTTTTAGGCTTCCCCTTACATACACATTTCTTATTCGGTCCATCCTCGTCACACCACACATCCATCTTAACATTCTCATCTCCGTTACATGCAATCTCTTTTCATCCCTCACCTTTAAGGCCGAACATTCCGATCCATACATGACGACAGGTCTCATAATGGTCTTATAGATTTTGCCCTTTAGCCTAGGAGGCATTCTGCCATCGCATATTGTTCCGGAGACCTGTCGCAATTTCATCCACCCAGCGCTAATTCAGTTTTTGACATCACGGTCGATATCACCATCACACTGTACAAGCGAACCGAGGTACTTAAAATCGGAGCAGACTGGGAGCGTAACTCCGTCTAGCTTTATGCCTGTCAAACTGAAGAGACCGCCGAAATCACAAAACATATGCTCTGTTTTGGACCTACTGATCCTCAGGCCAACATTCTCCAGTTTTTGTCGCCACGTCTCCAATCTGCTCTGTACCTCGGATGCGTCTTCACCGACAAGAACAATATCATCCGCGAAGAGCATACACCAGGGTGCTTCTTCCTGTATGTCCGACGACAAAGCGTCCATAATCAGTACAAAGAGGTATGTACTTAAAGCTGATCCCTGGTCTGCCTACCGTTACACTGAACCTGTCTGTGATGCCAGCCGCTGACCGGACGCATGTAGAGGCATTCTTGGTATCATGCTAAATCTGGGGGCACGGTAGTGCCCCCGCCAAGTCGAGCAAAACAAAGAGGCACGGCAACTGTGACTTGGCAATCACACTTACATAGTTTTAGGTATGAAAAAATTTGTAAATGCAGTATTAAAGTTGTGTGAGCAAAATAAAGATGCCTGCCTGACTTACTGGCTCTACGAAATATCATACCACTTTTTACTGTGGAAGAGTTTCGAGACTTGACCTATTTTTTACATGGAATGTTTTTATGGGATACGTAACGAGCATAATTCGTGAAAGGACGAAAGTTACAGGCCTGCAAAAGAAGTTATATATAACAGTTTTAGTTATTGTCACGTTTATGAGAGTTATACCTTCTTTTGCAGGCCAGTATATTTCAAGTTTTATAATTCATGATTCATTTATTGTTTGCAAACCGTGGTATTACAAGATATTACAAGGAACAATGTCCATATTTTATAACTATTTTATTAAACTTCACATACACGTCTGAGCAATCTGTCAAGATAAAGTTGGCCAATTCCTTGAAAATAGAATTCATATGGCAATGCAATAATGCGACACTATCAATCTGGTCTGATGATCTTCTATCTATGTATCTTCTATACATATAATAAAGCTGAAGAGGGTCGGAAGTCTGTACATGGAAGATATTCGAAAAAAAATTGGCTAGGGATTCTTAGAATCGATAACAGAACACGTTCCGACAGTTTTTAGAATTTTTGTCTGTTTGTCTGTTTATCTGTTTGTCTGCTTGCCTGTTTATGTGACCGCGCATCACGTGAAAACGGCTAAACCGATTAAGATAAAATTTGGTATAAAGATAGTTTGAGTCCTGGGGAAGGACATAGGGTAGTTCTTATCCCGGAAATCAACCCCTAAGGGGATGAAATGGGGGGTGGAAATTTGTATGGAGCTACTTAAACCGCTGCAGCGATTTGGGTGAAATTTGGTATATAATTAGTTTGAGTCAAAAGGTATAGGTTAAATCCCGGAAATCTTCCCTTTAGGGGGTAAATTGGGGGGTGAAAATTTGGAAGCAACCCATTTTAATAAAATTTGGTTTAGAGGTAGTTTAAGTTCTGGGTAAGGACATCGGATGGTTTTTATTCCGGAGATCTTCCCCTAAGGGGATGATATGGGGGGTAAAACTTTGGATGGACTCCGTTTAGATCAAATTTGGTATAGATATAGTTTGAGACCCGGAGAATGACAATGGATAGTTTGAATCCCGAAAATCATTACCTAAGGGGATGAAATAGGGATGAAAATGAGAATAAATCCTATTTAGTTAAAATTTGGTATAGAAATAAAAATCATCTCCTTAGGGGGTAAAATGAGGGGTGAAAATTTGTATAGAACCCATTTACGGTTAAGCAAGTTGGAGTCTTGGGGAAGGACATAGAAAAGTTTTATCCCGAAAATTACACCCCAAATTACACCCCCTTAGGGGATGCCCTAAGGGGATGTAATTGGGGGTGAAAATTTGTTTGTGACCCATTTTGATGAAATTTGGTTGAAAGATAGTTTGAGTCCTACGAAAGGACATTTAATAGTTTAAAATTCCAGAAATCATCCCCTCATGGCGTGAAATTGGGGTGAAAATTTAGATGTAACCCATTTAGATGAAATTTGGTATAAAGATAGTTTGAGTCCTGGAGTATGACAACGGATAGTTTAAATCTCGAAAATCATCCCCTCAGGGATGAAATAGGGGGTGAAAATTTGGATAAGACCCATTTAGATGAAATTTGGTAAAGAGATAGAAGGAGTCCCAGGGAAGGACAATGCATCTATTAGAATCTACAATAAAATCCCGCAGTTTATAAGAAACGAAGTTACATATAACACTTTTGTTAATAAACTTAAAACTTACCTCCTAACTGAATGCCCATACTCGCTGCAGGAGTTCATCGGCCAATATTTTTTTACAATTTAATAGATGGTGCAAATGCAATCAAGTAGGTATGTTGTTATCTAATGTGCAGATTTTATATAAATATAACAATATGTTGATTTTTTTAAAATATATGTATGTTTAGGTTAGTTTAGTATTTAAACATGTTGCTACACCCTAGTAGGGTCCATGTCTGTACTGATTAATTTTAAGAACATCCTGTAAATACCATGGTTGCAGCAAATAAATGACATTTTTTTAAAGTTTTTATCCCGTAAAATCATTTCCTGAGGTGGTGAAATGAGGTTTGAAGATTTGGATAGAACCCATTTAGATGAAACTTGGTATAGAGAACGGTAGAGTCCTAGGAAAGGACATAGAATAATTTTTATTCCGGAACACATGAAAGGAGGAAATCATCCCCTAAGGGGGTGAGAAACGGTGGATGAAAATTTGGATTGAACCCATTTACGGTATAGCGATAGTTGGAGTCCTGAGAAAGGACATAGGATAGTTTTATCCCAAAAATTAGGGGATGTAAGGGGGTGTAATTAGGGATGGAAATTTGTTTGTGACACATTTTGATAAAATTTGGTTGAAATATAGTTTGAGTCCTGGAAAAGGACATATGATAGTTTCTATTCCGGAAATCATCCCCTAATGGGGTGAAATGGGAGTGAAAATTAGGATGTAGCCCATTTAGATGAAATTTGGTACAGAGATAGTTTGAGTCTATACTTGCAGAAATAGGTATATTTCTTTTTCATTACTTTAGGCATGAAACTTTGTTTTATATAAGATGAGTTTAATAGGTTAAGTTGTATAAAAACTGAGCGCGTCTCGCCATCAAACGTAACAGTTTGGCGAGAATATAAATGTTTTGTAAGATGTAATTTGAACATATAAATAAAAAAAAAAAAAAAAAAAAAAAAAAAGTCTCGGAGAATGACAACGGATAGTTTTTATCCCGAAAATCATCCTCTAAGGGGGAGAAATGGGGGTGAAAATTTGGATGGAACCCATTTACGGTATAGCGATAGTTGGCAGTCCTGGAGAATGATAACGGATAGTTTTTTTCCCAAAAATCATACTCTAAGGGGGTGAAATGGGAATGAAAATTTGGATGGAACCCATTTACGGTATAGCGATAGTTGGCAGTTCTGGAGAATGATAACGGATAGTTTTTATCCCAAAAATCATCCTCTAAGGAGGTGAAATGGGAGGTGAAAAAATTTATGGAACCCATTTACGGTATAGCGATAGTTGTCCTGGGGAAGAATATATGATAGTTTTTATTCCGAAAACCTTAGGGGGTGAAATGGGGGTTAAAATTTGGATGAAACCCATTTACGGTAAAGCGATAGTTGGGAGTCCTGAGGAAGGACATGGATGTGACCTTTGTAGATGAAATTTGGTATAAAGATAGGTTGAGTGCTGTTAAACGACATTTGATAATTTTTATCTCGAAAATCATCCCTTATAGGGGTGAAATGGGGGTGAAAATTTGGATGGAAATCATTTCAATTAAATTTGGTATAGAGATGGTCTGAGTCCTGGGAAAGGACATAGGGTAGCTTTTATTCCGGAAATCATCCCCTAAGGGGGGTGAAATGGGGGTTACAATTTGGATGGAACCCATTAGGATAAAATGTGGTACCTATAGAGATAGTCTGAGTCGCGGAGAAGAACAACGGATAGCTTTTGACCCGATTTTTTTTTATAATAGGGGTGAATATTTGGATGTACCCCATTTGGATGAAATTTTGTATAGAGATAGTTGGGGTTCTGGGGAAGGACAATGTATAGTTTTTATCCCGAAAACCATGTAAGAGGGTGAAATGAGGGGTGAAAATTTGGATGGAACCCATTTAGATGAAATTTGGTTTAGAGTTAATTTGAGTCCCGGAGAATAACAACGGATATTTTCAATCCCGATAATCATCCCCTAAAGGGATGAAATAGAGGGTAAAAATTTAAATAAAATCCATAAAAGTGAAATTCGGTAGAGAGATAGTTGGAGTTCCGGGAAAGGAAATCGCATAGTTTTTGTAACGAAAATCAATGCCTGAGAGGATGAGATGAGGGTGAAGATTTGGATGGAACTCATTTAGATGAAATCTGGTTAAGAGAGAGTTTGAGTCCTAGGAAAGGACATATGATAGTTTTTATTCCACAGATCATCGGGGTTGAAATGGGGGTGAACATTTGGATGGAACCCATTTACGTTACAGCGATAGTTGGAAGTCCTGGGGAAGGACATAGGATAGTTTAATCCCGAAAATCCTCCCCTAAGGGGTGAAAATTTGGATTTGAGTGACCCATTTAGATGAAATTTGGTTTACAGATACTTTGAGTTCCGGAAAAGGACAAAGGATAGTTTTTATCCCAGAAATCATCCCTTAAAGGTGTGAAATAATGGGGGGTGAATATTTGTATGGAGCAACTATACACCCATTTAGATAAAATTTTGTATAGAGGGATTTTGATAGTAGGCGCGGCGTTAATAGGCCCCCCACAAGGGAGACTGATGACCTGGTAAAGGTCGCGGGAGTCCGCTGGATGCAGGTGGCGCAGGATTGGTCACTTTGGACCTCTTTGGGGGAGGCCTATGTCCAGCAGTGGACGTCTTTCAGCTGATATGATGATGATAATGATCCCTAAAAGGGAAATGGATGGTAAAAGTTTGTATCGAGCTACGATATAAACGAGTTCTACGCGGACGAAGTCGCGGGCAAAAGCTAGTGATTAAATAAAGACGGAAAATGTCTAAGTGGGTATTTATATCAAATATGCATCTTAAATTGAATGAGTAAGACTGAGTTTCGATTGTATTTTTTTGACTGCCCGCCTGAAAAATGGATTTTAAGCTTTTTTTATAAAATAATTTATGACGGAATTTTATTCACAGTTTGTTCACAATTGAAATGTTTTATGCAATAATATAAAGCACCTAGTAAGCGCATTTTTGCCAGCGGCAAATAAAATTATGAGACGAATGAAAACAAAACGCGGGTTGATTTTAATATGTACGTATTTGCGCGAATAGCAATTCTGCCGGTTAAAAATGCTGGCATGCTCCCCGAAGCCTGAAATTACATACAAAAGGAAAACGATACGTAGACCGTTATACTATGGAAACTGTAAACACTATCTTCATTCTGAAAAGAGGTATAATTTATGGAGCGAGAATAAATTGTCTGCTATTTTCGTTTCGATGGTGTATTAAAATGTAAGTTATGTTGGTAGCTTCCTTCTCTTCTGTGCGTAGTGTATTAAGTAACTGATTAAGTATAAGGACTTCGCATGTAACGTCCTTACTACTTTGTTACCTGGAACCAACTGAATTAAATACTTTGTAAAAAATATTCTAAAAGGTTAGTTCCTTTTTCAATACCAATAAGTGTAAATTATGTTGGCAGGTAGGTATTTTATCCTATTATCACACTAATATTAATATTGTGAAAGTTTGCATGTTTGGATACAATTGACTTAGGTCCTAGTGACATGTAGGTAGTCATTTTGTTTAAGTGCTCACTGTCCTAAGTACGAAGTTGTTCTGAAGTTTTAGGTTGAAGTAAATCGTCTAGAAAGTAAGTCATTTTTAGTTTATTATCATTTCTATTAGCTTTAGTACCACAGTTCACACTGGTGGATAGAAGTGTCCCAGTGTTGAGCAGTCCCTCCTTTCCTCTGGGTAAGCGCTCTTTATTATAAACACGTGTTTTGTTCCCTTTTTCTCAAACACCCCTATATCAGGCCAGCTCGGCCTGTCCAGAATTATACGTTATTTATTACTGCAGCATGACACCCGCGTGATCCATTGGGCCAATTCATTTATTCTAAGCACCGTGTGTTGACATATTCCGATTCGCTTTTGCTAACAATGTATTCAATCAACTAACGTCACCGATACTTTGAATATTTTTCACTCTCGATGTCTGGTCGAATTTTAATTAAAATTGGTTTTTTGACGCGCGTTTCTACATTATTTTGAGTATATTTTTAGATGTTCCTGGCAAAATAGTTTAACAAAATGATTGGATAGCGCAGCGTGCAGCGTCCATTGTGCTCAAAGTTACAATCAAGTTTTTATTTCAACATTTTTTAAATAAGAACATCAAACATATTTCGTAAACATATTTCCCCATAGGCATAGGCAAATCAAATCGAAGCTACATGCTTTGAACGTACTTTTAGATAAAAAAAAGATTCTTGACAACTAGTTAAGAATCATGTTTTAACACACCCGTTCGTACTAATGTATTAGATATTTTACTAGAAAATCCCAACACTTTTAGTTAAATACGTAAAGTTTGTTAGGCTCATGTTTAATGCGAGTTTTAACGCGGCTTAGGCCGGCTGGAGGGGTATTTTCCCCCTGCACGAACGCTTGTGTTCGAGATTTTCACAACAGCGTAATAAAAATGGACGACTTTGGATTATTAACTATATGCATTTAAATAAAACTATTCACTTCTGAGTAGAGTTGAGTTAAAAAAGATACCATCCAGTGTATAATTATTTATCTTAGTAGTAAGTTTAGTACAACAATAAATAAAGTGGTTAAAAGTTTTCATCATTTGTTCAATGTTATTTGTATAAACCTACTACACTAAGTAAAAAAATATTTGGACGAATGCGGTAATAAGTATTTTCATAAGCAACATTAAGGTCCGATTTATATGTCGGTAAGTATTGTAGGAAATAAAATTTGACCTGACACAGGTCTAACAGATATTTACAAAACCGAGCCTTAAATATATTAGTTTCAATAAAGCGCATAGTTTTAATTGTGAATATGCAAATGTATATACACATAAACAAAACCCTTTACCGGGACGTGGTCCAGTCAAGTCCCCGATGGCCCAAAATATTCGCAGTCAATTACTCATTTTGAGCATGTAAAGGTAATTAAACCCGGAAGTGTGCAATATTTACAACAGAGTTTGTTACCGCTTAATTTAGCGGTTTCCATGCCAGTAGGTAATTAAACGATTGTTTGCCATTTCGCGATAATTAATGCTGGCTTGTTTGATTTGCGCTAATTATCATATAGAATCGTATTATACGATCGCGCGGAGACTGATTCGATAAAACGCTTTTGAAAACAAAAATGAAAAAACTATTATGACTCGATACATGATGTTATCTCAAAATCTGCATAACTGTGCTATGATGTCGTGGTGCCAAGATACATTACTTGGGGGTCGTAACTTTAGATCAACATTTCTCCGAATCCTAAAAAGAATAAAATGATTGGGACACAAGGGGTTACTGCAAATGCTCTAAGGAAGCCTCCTTTTGAATATTCGCTCCTATTACAGGCCACACCCTGTATAATAGACGTTAGCGTTATGAAACCAATAGTACGTTGTTAATGTTTTTTTTATATGTTAAAACTATTGTTAATAATATGTACCTACCTGAGATATTGTTATTTTGCGACACATCTCAATATTATAAAATAGACATGTATGTATATAATGCAAGTAAAAATGTACCGCGGAGAAATTTCTTGTATGGAAAATCCCCGGAACTAAAATTATACAAACACTAAAAACATGTCAAGTGCTTCTTGGACATACCTTTTCAACTGTTTTATTTGCTTCACTAAAAACAAATAGATTAAAGATGTTATTTATTATAATTACTAGCTGACCCCGCGAACTTCGTTCCGCCACGCCGTACAAAATTCATAAAAAAAAAACTTAAATTTTTAAATTTTTTTATAGTTATTCTGCTATTCGGGGCGAAGACAAATCCAACAAATCAACAATCATCAAAATCGTTCCAGCCGTTCTCGTGTTATAAGCAAAGGAACTAACACAACTTTCTTTTATTAATATAGATTATACAATCCTGAAAAATTCCATCCGGAAATTTCCGAACGGATTTTTTTTTAATCCTCTTGAATGTTTCCGGAAATTTCCTTATAATTTGAGAATGTTCTACAACTTATACTAGTGCATTCCTAATTACAACACCAAGTGTTGTTTGCTTAATAAATGCGATCTATCAAAAATGGTGCACACATGTGCAAATTTAAAACTCACTGCAAACACCTTACTTCATACCATAATATACGTTCTCATATTTTAACGTTTTATCTAGAAGTACATTTTAATAAACCTAAGTAGTGACCGAATGAGAGAGGCGGTGATGGCTGAATTTACGACCCAGTTGGGGCTTAACATCTCGTTGAAACGGATTGATTAATGGCCATGTCTGGATAACCTATTTTATTTTAAATAGAGTCTAGGCTTAACCTGTCCCATCCTTTCCTGCAAATACCCACCATGTCAGTATAAAGGAATGTTAAAGTGTTTTCATTTTATTGTAAGCACTATACACTTTCAGAGAGTTTCCTATCGTCCTCCGGATACCATGTTGTAAATATTTTAGATATTCACTTAGTTCCCCAGAAGAAAAATCAGGATTTCGCCAGGGCTTCTGTAACAGCACACACATATTAGGCTATGCGCTAACGCAAGAGGGATATCTCATGCACCAAGTCGATATAATACAAATACTCTATTATTTACACACAGTAACGTTGATCTTATCGCTAAAGAGCGATTCTTCCAAACAATCTTTGACAATTTTAATTTTATCGTTGCCCCTTGGAAAATTATGAGTGATGAGCTGATGAGTGTGATCACTCTGATATCAGTAGGGTTAATTGTCAGAAACCAATTGGCAATTATCATCAAAGTCGATATCGAATTTACCGAAGCAATTTATTATATTGGACGTGGCTAAAAATTGTCGAAGCAAGCGTTGGCGTGCTCGGTTCGACTCCCGCTAGACTTGACTTAATCATAAGAACGGCCGCGAAAATCGCTTCGACTGAAACGAGCCCCGGGGGAGGCGAGCGATCGGCCTCTGCTTTTTCCCACTCTGATCGCGTTGCAAACTTGCCGCGAATTACTCAGATCTCCTAGGGCATTACGCAGCGAATTGTTTTACTATCGATTAATAGTGGGTAAACAGTGGGTTGTGACTCTGCCTACGAAGCTGGAGGTCCTGGGTTCGAATCCCGGTCAGGGCATTTATTTGTGTATTTATCACGAATATTTGTTCCTGGGTTATGGATGTTATATATATATATAAGTATCTACTTATCTATTATATATATCATCGCCTAGTACCCACATCACAAGCCTTACTGAGCTTACCGTGAGCCTAGGTTGATTTATGTAAGATTGTCCCGTAATATTTATTTATTATAATAACTTTAAAATGCTCTTTTCTAATATTAAATAATAATATTTGGGGGCAATAAAACACAAATGACTCTCACAACTTTCAATAACAGACGATTTGAAACAGCCAGCCTTTACGTAAATCCGACGAAGTCTATAGAAAAATAATGCAGCCACGGCTGCGACGGCGAGGCGTTTGAAACATTCATGAGAGTCAATGTCAAAAGGATAAAAACTCTATGGATTTTCTATATAAAGCGTCTCAGTGCTCGTAGATAGGTAGATACCGTAATATTTGGTTGCAATTGAATTGCTGTTTCGATTTAGTCTTTTTTGTTGCAATTATATTTATCAAAAAGCCAACAACCCAGGCTCACTGATAAATATATTCATTTACTAGTATGTACTAACGCTGTTAATTGCTACTATTTATACGAAATATTATTATTAGCCAAGAACGTGGCACTGCCACTGGCGTAAAACTCTAGTCAATAAGGTGGAACCTTTCGCATCGCTTTCTTTTTTAGGGTTCCGTACTCAAAGAGTAAAACGGGACCCTATTACTAAGACTCCGCTGTCCGTCCGTCCGTCTGTCTGTCACCAGGCTGTATGTCACTGATACCGTTTCTGTTGCCGCTATAACAACAAATACTAAAAACACAGAATATAATAGTTTTTTTTATAGATAATGGTACGGAACCCTTCGTGCGCGAGTCCGACTCGCACTTGGCCGGTTTTTTTTAAGTTTTATGTTTTCCAGGATCATAAAATACGTACATTTTGTTCAAATATAATATGCACTATATTTTTACGGGATTCATTTTTGATGAAAATCTTAAACAGTAGATGATTTCTATCTCGGGTTAAAGAATTTATTATTCTCAGAAGAAACATTACATTTCACTTATTGAGAAAAAAAGTATGCTTTAAATTATTATATAGGTACATAACGTCCGTGAGCGTGGTTATATTACTGAAAATAATTATATAGAGTACAAATATGAAATTCATATATATAAAATTCAAGCAAGCAAATTAACTTTACTGTACTAAAAAATATCTAAGTAATACGTTAGGATAATAACTTTTCAAGCCACTGTTCGGAAATGTGGCAATAGATGGTCTAAAACCGAGCTGGAAAGTAGCCAAAAGCTGTAGCATCTGAACCACCACTACTACAATGTTTCATTCTAGTAGTGGTTGGATAAAAATCGATAAAAGGCCCTTTTTTGGCGGAACTTTATCCTTAAAAAATAATATTAGGTTATTTATAGGACGTCAAAACGATTCAGTTCAGGCTTAAGGCGTTTTTACTTTTGTAGCTGATTGTGGTTTTTTTAGGAAAAACGCTTCTAAGTTTAGAGTCGGTTTGAAGCAAACAACAGAAAAACGCCTCTTAAAAGTGATAAAGAAAGTAAAAAAGGCGGGATCGGAAAATACTTACTGAATTAGATAGTGTAAATTGTGTTTGACTAAAAAATACACGAAACGCGTATCTACGCTATAAAAATGAGTTCTTCTAGTGAACAAAATGATATTCATACGCTGACACCTACCGAAATTCAAGAGAGAGCACAGGCAGTAGCTAGTAATTTGCTACCAGAGACATCGCGGGCTAAATATAAGAAGGCCTACGAATAGTTCATACTATGGAAGAGTATCAAAAAGGCACCCACATCCAACAAAATCGTTTGAGAACATACAAAAAAATTCTGAAAGGACACAAAATACAAATATAAATGTTCCTGTCAAAAATACATCGCTTTCTTTTAACAATTGTCCTCACGCCAATTTAAATATTAATTTCTATTAAAGTAACTACAAATAAAATTATTCCTTCCTTGTTTCAATTAAATTAAATTATTTGTGCCAAATTAATAATAAGTGATGAAATAAATGTGTTATTTTGCTATTTGGGGACATTTAATTTCGTTCATACAAGTAATTAAAGCAATCCTGTAAAAACATTGAAACAAGGAAGGAATAGTTTTATTTGTAGTTAGATTTGGCATGAAGTACCAAAGCTAATAATTTTAATTTAATATATGTAGTAGGTATAGATGGGCAATTTATGAAATAAAAACTGTAGGTGCCGCTACACCAGAACACCAAAAAAAATATCAAATTATAGTTTCCATTATTTTGACATATATTTGTACTAAAGTTTCAGGCAATATTTTTTGTAGTGATGGGTTTTATTATGTCGTATAGTTTACCAAAAAATCTAATTAATCGCAAAGACCGAATTCAAGAAATAAATTAAGAAGTGAAAAAAAACAAACCGCCATATTACGAAAACAGACAAGTGTACATGGCTCTTCTTTGGGGAACAAATCTTTGCCTACAATGAGTATCTAAATTTAAAATAACTAGAACATTTGACAGAAAGGCAAATTTTGTATAGAAACACGGCTATAGCCTTTATTGAAATTAATAATCATCATCATCCTCCTAGCGTTATTATTCCCGGTTGTGCCCCTAAAGGAGCCCGGGGTCCGCTTTGACACCTAATCCAAAGATTTGGCATAGGCACTAGTTTTACAAAAGTGACTGCCATCTGACCTTCCAACCCAGAGGGAAAACTAGACCTTATTGGGATTAGACCGGTTTCCTCACGATGTTTTCCTTCACCGAAAAGCTAACGGTAATTCCGTTCATAAGTTCCGAAAAACTCATTGGTACGAGCCGGGATTCGAACCCACGACCGCCGCTTGACAGCCGCATGCCTGAACCACTAGGCTACCGTAGCTTGTATACAGGCCACCATAGCATTTAAATTAATAATATTAAATATAATTTATATTGAAATCAACGGTAGAAAATGTGAGTCTCGCTGATGAAGTACTAATTAAAATGCATGATTGATTGTCATTAAAGCTTTGCTACATTAGTTTGATAAACGATCGTTATAAATGTTCGCTCTCCAAAAAAACTGTTTTTAGCAGATTGGGCTTCTTTGGTAAAGAACAATTTAAAGTAATTTAAGCTATCTTTTTTAAAAATCCGAAATCAAGTGAGTGGTTATATATAATCTTATTCATTTTAGTACAAAGTTTCAATTACTGGGATGGCCCCCTTCAATAACTGGCCACGTCATACTAAATTGAATTCTGTTTGTAGGGGAACAGAGTTCATTTTTAGTATGAGGGGACCAGCTATTGTAGGGTGGCGATTTACCTTATTTTTTTTATTGTGTTGTAAGTTATGTCGGTCTTACACCTACTTACTTGACGTAATTTTATTTGTTGTTGAAACATATCTACCAAAAATATGCAAAAATATAGAGAGACTATAATATTCTAGCCTGCTATGGGTCGCATATTTTTGGTAGCAAGCGTTCAGAGTTATTTTAAATGCATGACGGCTGTTATAAATATAAATTCGTAGTGTGCCGTTAGTGCCCACTTTCAACAACAACTTTTGTTTATTACTTAAAAATTGTTTGCAAAAAAGACGAACTATTTAAGGTTACAAGTGGTTACAAGACATTATGCATAAAACGATTAATAAACGTCACTTGCCATTAGGATCTTGTTACATACGACAGCAAACAAATAGGTGTACACTTAATAATGATTTCAGGTGTTCATAATGGCTTAACCTGTCCCAAACTCCGACATGAACTAGCTTTTATTTACATTGACATACAGTTCACAATAGTTTGAACATCATGTAAAATTTGATACGGCATGTAGGAGTTGGAGGGTGTAGAGGAATTAACGTTGGCTTATGGCACTGTATTAATTTTGAACCGTAGTAATTTTGGCGGTGACAGAACTAAGACACCGACACATAATTCACTTTGTAACGCAAATGAAACTAGCGTTAAATTTACTGTTATAATTTACTGAATTCCTTTACGGTCCAAAGTGCTACGCTTAGTGCGTAGCCGCAACCGCGCGTCGTAGACCCTCGCGTAGACAGGCTACGCTTTAATGCCACGGAGGGACTTCGTAATAAGGATTTACGTCATCATCTCAAAATACGGTTTTTATGGAAAGTCAACGTTCTCTACCAGAGACTGTGGTACTTATCTAGTTGGGTTTAAAGAAAAAGAAATGAATTAGGATATCCCATTTTTATGTAGAATGTGGAGATATGCAAACCATTTGGAGACATAGTCTCCCTAAATCATTTCCAGTCAATGATGTAATATAAAAAACCGGCCAAGTGCGAGTCGGCCTCGCGCACGAAGGGTTCCGTACTATTATATATAAAAACGGCTAAAAACGTTGTCTACGAAGCCGGAGGTCCCGGGTTTGAATCCTGGTAAGGGCATTTATTTGTGTGATGAGCACAAATATTTGTTCGTCAGTCATGGATGTTTTCTATGTATTTAAGTATGTATTTATCTACATAAGTATGTTTATCGTCGTCTAGTACCCATAGTACAAGCTTTGCTTAGTTTGGGACTTAGCCGATTTGTGAAAGATTGTAAAAGAAAAGAAAAAACCGGCCATGTGCGAGTCGGGCTCGCGTACGAAGGGTTCCGTACCATTATCTATAAAAATATCTATTTTATTCTGTTTTTAGTATTTGTTGTTATAGCGGCAACAGAAATACATCATCTGTGAAAATGTCAACCGTCTAGATACGGCCTGGTGACAGACAGACAGACAGACAGACAGACAGACATACAGACAGACAGACGGTCAGCGGAGTCTTAGTAATAGGGTCTCGTTTTACTCTTTGAGTACGGAACCCTAAAAAGAGGTAGATATGTTGTTTATACGAAATTACATGTTTAAAAATTGCCAGGCATACATATCTGACAGCTGAGACACGTTTACGTTTTCATTGACGACGCGAAGCTGAGGCACGTTGCAATTGACACAATTTTGAGTACTTGTAAATTATAACCTATCTATGTGTACTATATCTGCCCAGTTAATTATGCTTCAATTTTAATTAAACACTCAACACGAACACACGAGTTTTTTTAGGTTTTTTTTTAAGTAAAAGCGGTGCCTCAGAATAATAATTAATGCGGGAAAGCTGCAAGGTGCACTTTGCGGAGCAAAAAATTCTGGTCTTACCGTCAGTATACATACTGGAAGCATGCATTTTTGTAAACAATATTCTTTTATTATACGTGACTACACCGATTGCAGCCCTGGAAGCCATTATGGACATTCCGCCGCTTCACATCTTCATCAGGCAAGAGGCTCTGGCAGCAGCCAAACGGCTCAAAAAACAACATCTCTGGAGACCGCCCAGGGTTCCTCACACCGAAATACTCTACGAGGCTGTAGGTAGGGAACCCTTTATAGAGGCAACTTCAGACATCATTCCCAGACAGTTCGTCTTCGACAAAATGTACAAATTTGAACTATACGAAACCCCCCAGGAAGGACTTAACCCCAGAGAGTTAAGAATCTTCACGGACGGGTCCAAGACAAGGTCAGGCACCGGATCAGGAGTATTCTCGGAGAACCTAAACATACGCATTTCGACACCATTAGGGACCCACAACGACGTCTTCCAGGCAGAGTGTATGGGCATAATAATGGCTGCTCACGCAATCGCCTCCAGGGAGGTAAGGGGATATCCCATCCGCATACTTTCCGACAGTCGATCCGAACTGCAAGCCCTACAAGGTCACGCAACAATTTCTGGGCTGATACACGAGTTCCACAAGATCCTATCAGAGGTATGTAATAACAGCGACAAAACCCTGTAATGGATCAAAGGGCACAGCAATTCACGCGGTAACGATGCAGCGAATGCACTGGCTAGAGAGGGTTCAGAGTCAAGAGCTGTATAGGACTGGAACCCACAATTCCTCTACCCTCTGCATGGCTGCGGAGCACACTGCGACTAAACGCCAAGGTAGAACACCAAAAACATTGAAACACCCTAGGAACCTGCAGGCATTGTCAAGAAAGTTAAAGCAGCTAAAGAGGCCGGCACTCCGTCTTCTGACAGGAGCCATAACTGGTCATGCACTACTAAACAAACACCTATTTACTTTAGGTGTTACAGACAGTCCTCTCTACAGAGCCTGCATGGAAGAGGACGAGACAGCCGCCCACGTCATCCTGACATGTCCTAGAGTGGCGGAATATAGGGCAAAACACCTCGGAACACCGGGGTCACTACCGGAGGCCGTTGGCAACATAAAGGGTCTGCTACGCTTCCTGGTGGAACTGGGTTGGCACGAATAACAGTAGTGCCAAAACCCCTACGCAAAATAGGCGCATTTATGACGTCGAGTTGCGGAAACCCAGCCCGCGTACAACCTATAACCTATATAATACGTGATTATGCCGATTTACAATTCAATAACAGAATTAAAGTGAATTAAAGTGATTCGCAGTCCATTGCTATTTGCAATTAAGTGCTATAATTTTTAACCGACTTCAAAAACGGAAGAGGTTATATATTCCACCGTATGTTTTTTTTATGTATGTTCGCCAATTTCTCCGTCAATTGTGGACTGATTTTTTGCGGACCAAGAAAAATTGGCAGGACATAAGGTTAAATAATTTACTTTATTAACAAAGTTTAAACCGATTTCAATTCAATACTTCGCCAAGCCACATATGTACTTGAGAATTTCCTTTCCAATTAAGCACAAAACTGCTCTCCGAGAGCAAATTCGTTGATTATTACAGAAAAAACCCAAGTCGCTATCTGTGGGCTGATAATATTCCTCAAGGATCTCAGAATTAACACTTCATTAGTTGCTACTTCAACGGAATCATGTCAGAATCTTTGACGTACTTTACATCTTTGAGGAGTTCCATAAGTCATCTGTGGTCTTCACTACACGCGTGCCTATAAAATTTGAGGGTTGCCCTCAATTTCCCTGGTATCCCATCATCAGATCCTGATTTGATGACAATGGGACCACCTCGGGGGTATACTTATTCGAATAAAAAAAGAATTTTGGAAATCGGTCCACAATTGAAGGAGAAATCGGCGAACATACATGAAAAAAATACATACAGTGGAATATAACCTCCTCCTTTTTTGAAGTCGATTAAAAATAGGCCAAGTCTCGAAACTCTTTCACAGTAAAAAGTGGTGAGATATTTCGTAGAGCCAAGTCAGGCATTCTTTATTAATCTTTATTTGCTTGTAAAATTAAATTTTGTGACTTGTCAATCACACTTACATAGTTTTAGGTACCTATGCAAAAATTTGTAAATGCAGTAGTATGATTCCCAAGATGCAGAATTTTATTTAGCAAGCAAATAAAGATTAATAAGAATGCCTGACTTGGCTCTACGAAATATCTCACCACTTTTTACTGTGAAAGAGTTTCGAGACTTGGCCTATTGTTTACATGGAATGTTTTTATGGGATTAAATGTATCGAATAAGGATTTGAAAGTTGTCTAAATATTATAGTAGTTTCGGCTACAAATCAACTCTTGTCGCGTGTGACATTTGACGTGTATTTAGTGACAGTGTTTGTTACGTGTGATGATATGATGAATTTTTATGATATTTTTATTGTACAGTCGGGGAATGAAAAGGTTGATCACCTTAATATCTGTTTTTGCTTGCTCAGTATAAGTTATCAGTATCTGCTTTATCGACCGAGTGTCAGACACATTCCGTCATAATGAATGTCATTTCACTATACCTCTTTGAATTTTGAAAAACGTGTTAAAAAAAGAAAAAAAAAACGTATACAAGAAATAGCAATGATGACATTGACAGGACCTGTTACTCACACTTATAGTTTTAATAATTTTAAGCGAAGAGGATTTAATCATAAGATTTATCAAACTTGACGCAACGTAATGGCAAGATTAAACTAATAAAAAGCGGCCAAGTGCGAGTCGGACTCGTACATGAAGGGTTCCGTTAAATAAAGTGCTTTTTACAATTTATGACGTATTAAAAAAAAACTACTTACTAGATCTCGTTCAAACCAATTTTCGTTGGAAGTTTGCATGGTAATGTACATCATATATATTTTTTATTTTTATCATTCTCTTATTTTAGAAGTTACAGGGGGGGGGGGGGGGGGACACACATTTTACCACTTTGGAAGTGTCTCTCGCGCAAACTATTCAGATTAGAAAAAAATTATGTAAGAAACTTCAACATCATTTTTAAAGACCTATCTATAGATACCCCCCCCCACACGTATGGGTTTGATTACAAAAAAAAATTTGAGTTTCAGTTCTGAGTATGGGGAACCCCAATATTTATTGTATTTTTTTATATTTTTGTGTGAAAATCTTAATTAGGTTTACAGAATACATCTACTTACTAAGTTTCAACAGTATAGCTCTTATAGTTTCGGAAAAAAGTGGCTGTGACATACGGACGGACAGACAGACAGACAGACAGACATGACGAATCTATAAGGGTTCCGTTTTTTGCCATTTGGTTACGGAACCCTAAAAAGGGTTTAGTTCAACTATTAATAGGCAAGGAAAATTCGTCTAAGTAAATACATCACTCTCGTCTGATACACGGTTTAAAAAGGTAACATGTGCTTGCAACGCGTAAATGATTTGATTTGAAAACGGATCAACCTTTTCATTCCACCACTGTACCTACATGAAGTGACTTCATGGACCATGTACGTATATAAAAAAATGCTGCTTATGCAAACAATGGACGAAACATTTTAAATTGCTTTTTTCAATGAATAAAAATATAAAAACCGAAGCACACGTTATATTGGTAAAACAACGTAATACTTATAAAAAAAACAAAACACACATCACAGGCCGCCTTGGTTCGCGGACTACGTTACAGTTTACATAAAAAACATCGCGTTCAACGACAACGGGGCATCAACTTTCCCAGCGAAGACATAAGCGAAATTGAATTACACATATTGAAAAAGAAATGTGTAGCTCCTTGGTAGGCGTGGTTTGGTTTAAGACTCCTCCTACCCAGTGATCCGCGCATGAATCGCAGCGTCGTCGCAGCCAAGTCGCGCGCGGGAAGTCAGTGCGAGGCGAGCTGTGCGGTCGGTCTGTGTCGCGCTCCTTCCCAACTTTGCCACTCCGCCGAACGAGCGTAGTTCCCGCTTCTCTACTCCTGACGCGATTACACAAACTTTCGAGTGTTTGACTTGAGCGAAATTTAATATAACTTCGCCGGACCAGCTTGGGAAGTGAGATGAGGGAGTAATGAAAACAAATAAATATTTTGTTAATTAAAACAGCAGTCTTAGTGCAAAGCTTGTTGAGTGAACTTCGAAGTGGATGTAAACAGCAGATGGCGATGTTTCTGATAAGATAATTGCAAAGGTACATTACACCTTCCGTCGGACCCTCTAATCTAAGCCAGACCTTTTTTTACCGGTTGAAAAGTTTAACGTTCACGTTTTACTTTTATTTTAAAGGCCGTCTGATTTTTTCTATAAACCAATTTCAACAGATCGTCAAAGGTGCGTCCTTGGTAATGGATTAAATTTAAGATATTTAAATAGACAAAGACAACAAGGCTAACCTGGTTAATTGTACACATTCATCTACATATAGAGGTTACGAGCCTACTTATCCAGTAACCTCCTACTTCCAGTAGGTATCTTTACTTTTTCAGAAAACGAATTCTTAGTAACCAATTTTGTTACTCGAACCCGCGCTATTTCAGAACCCACAAAGAGAAACCAAAAAATCCTCAAGTGAATAAAGGGTCGGCAACGCGCTTGTGATTATTCTGGAGTCACAAGTGTCCATAGGCGACGGTACCAGCTTAACATCAGGCAGGCTGTAAGCTTGTTTGCCACCGTCGTAGTATAACAAAAAAAAAAAGCAACCAAAAAAAAAAATTAAATTTCATACCAAGGTCATCTCAATATCAGTGATTCGCACTCTCTTACATGCGCTTACGCCACTCGTAATACCATTAACGTACACATAAAATACGCGTTCCGGACCTGTATACTTTCAGAACTAGAAGCCCACTTACCCATACATCCCTGAAAATTTTAAAGGACACCACATAATCACCAATTTAATCAAATGGAACAGTAAGAGTGCTAACTATCCAAAGGAAATTGGAATACTTCAGGACTTACCCCTAATAACGTTAACGCCAGCAAGGACGGTTTTTTAAGTCCAATCCCTAAAAGGGTCAAAAGGAAAATACGTGAGCGCTGCGAGGGTCAAATCTAGTATGCGTAAATTTACCGAAACTTAATACCCGGGTTTAGTTTACGTAGCTCAGATTTCGGCAAAGATTTTAAGTATAATAGTTCCTCTTAAGGATTGTACTGTAAAGAAATGCAAACATTGTGATTCTCGCATCTCGTTCGATTCTGTTCAATAATAAATGCATATCCTATATTCATATTCAAAATGTATTTTTTTCATGTGACTTGTCATAAATTAAGAATGGTAGAACAAATACCAGCGAATATGAATATTATACACGCATGGTTTATAACGAAAAATAAATAAGCTAAATAATAAGAAAATAATATTCCCATAATTTTAACGAAGTTTTCATCCGCTTAGGCTATGCAGAGAATACTATTAATATAAAGCTTTACAGAACAATGCACGAAAATAATTTTAAGTATTTATAGTGAGTGAGTTTATAAGACATGCTTGTTAGAGCAAACTTCTTAAGATTGAATCATTATATCATTAATTAAAATCTGTGTTTCAATATATAAAACTCCATTACCGACTGTGGATCCCAGTTGTCTTGAATAAATTAATAATTATTTCTTTCCCGCTCACGGGACAATGATGTCCCGGACCTTTGGGAGGCGTGCGTGGGGCTAGGTACCTACAAAGTACCAACTGAGCCAACACGTAGAGGCCCTTTTGACAATTTAATGAAATGCAAGGAGTACACCGAGCGGATGCTGTCCCTGCCCGTGTCATGGGACGCACACAGAGACAGCACCCGCTGGGGTGTATAGGAACTATTGCTGGTTGATGGAATCTAAAGAAAACGGGTTATTGGGTGAAAATGATGGACTAGTGGCTGGGCTATTGGGTGAAACATCGGACGCCTGCCTAATAAACTTTCTCATTTTTTATCTCTGGCAGACGGTGACTCGCCAACTGATAGATGGGCCCCTATTAATAGCGACATTAAAAAATGGCCTAAAGGCAACACCAGTCAGAGAGGCTGGGGGGGGGTAGATAGGTGGCACTGGACTTTAAACATATAGCCAACTCGCCACTTAGGTGTCCACATCTACCCTCGAGCAACAGCTCTTGCGACTCCACTCTGGACAGCCAGTTAAGGCAAGCCAGAGGTGGGGGGCCTGTCCAACCAACCACCCGATCGGCTCAGCCTGACCACAGGACACCCCCAGGAGCACTCAGGTACGTAGGGTCGCTACTCCCTAACAGCCCGCCACAAGCTGCCTTACGTTGACTGATTGCACCAGAAATCTGGTGGGCGATGGGGCCGTCACATCCCCATTATTATTATTATCACATCATTTTAGAACGCCAGGCGGTTATAATAATATTAATTTGTATAAAACACGCCATACAAAAGTCAATAGAATTTTCTCTAAGTTGTTCATTAACTTAAAAGGTTCTTGAAAGCTTAACAAGAAGCCTTCGTCAGTTTTAGAAAACGCGGACCAACATAATTTAATATTCAATTCATTTCTGTATGAATTCCTATACCTATTAAGGATAATGGATAATTTTAAAAGCTTCGTGAAAAAAGAAAACGTGTGCCGTTATTTAGTTGCCTGTTGGAATTACGCTTGTAGCAATTAAAATATCTTACTTATTACTTACTTACTATGTTTGAGGATGATTATCGAAATTTGTTTTTATGATTACGTATTCAAAATCAAAAAATCAAAATCAATTATTTATTCTGCAAATAGACCACAAGGGCACTTTTACATGTCAAATGGTATTCTACAATATAATATTAATAATCTTACACAATATTCATTTTAAAATTGCAGATTTTAACCAATTAGTACCTAAACGGTTAACAAACTAAATGTCACTAAATGAAAACTAAAAAAATCCAAAATTGTAAAATATTATCAATAACATTCGATATAAGGTCTGTATCAGAATTAACAATAAGTTTATGATATTAATTTAGTACCCCAGAGATGTATAAGGTATCTGAGCATCCAAATATGTAATTATTCTATTGTTCTTATAGAGATGTATACTGTCTCTAAGCGTTAAAACAGAAAAAAAGGATCATTAATGTAATATTGTCAGAGATGTACAGGGTCAATAACAATAAAACGTGTCAAGAAAAGAATGATCTCTCTCGTCAAAATAATGATAATAACACTAGTATTTAGGTAGTTACTATGCCCTTGCAAGCATGAACAGACCGGACTGCACAATATTATTAAATTACAAAGCACAGGGAAAATTGTAATTAGTAACTTGTTAGGTTTGAACCTGGCTCGTTAGGAGGTACAGAGTTCAATTCTCTGTTTAGGTTTGTACCTAGTACAGCCTTGGCCAAAAGTATTGAGCACCCATTCGTTTTTCACACAATACTCAAACTTTTAAGGTGTATTTACATATTTTATAATAGGTAATCCTTTATTGTATAACTCAACTTATTTTAGCACCAGTTTTCACACACAAATTACTATTTTAAAATTATATCAATGAATGATTTGCACATGTTTTCAAACACTTATTATATTTTACGCCTTTGCGTATGTATTTTTGAAATTGAAAAAGAATACATTTTAAGTTACAATGGTACCAACATGATAAAAAAAAATCTGGAAATGTAAATAAACTTAAATAGTTTGAACTTATAAAAAAACAAATAAATTGGCCCATTCGATATTTCGACTGCCACATCGCCTCTTTTTGGTGTCTTTTGTTTATAAAAAATATATATATATCGTTGCTCCACACAAACTTACCCATTTCACACCCTTACGGGATTATTTCCGGGATAAAAACTGTCCCATGTCAATCCCCGGGATTCAAACTAAGTATCACCATTCAAAATGTCTTATCTATCGGTTTAGCTGTTTAAGTATGAAAGGGTAACAGACATACAGCTACACAGACAGACAAACAGAGTAACTTTCGCATTTATAATATTAGCATGGATTAGTGCATGTTGTTAGGGGAAAATACTTCACTTTCGGATACCGGCGCCATATTTTAGTAAATTGTTAAGCATATCCAAAACTGTCGGAAGACAATCTCGAAAGAGTCGATCTCCCCTGTAATGACGTCATCAAAAACGCCGTGGCCGCGCTTGGAAAACTGTAAATTACACCCAAACCATGCAACGTACATACACATGTGGGAAATAAAATGAAAGCTGAATAAATTGTCTATAGTTCATTCATACATCATGTTTCAATAAATATGCAAGTTTAACTACTATTAGCAAAAGTATTCAAAAATCAAAGAAAAATTTAAGGACTTTCAGACTTTGCGGCAAAACTAGAAAAGGTACACGAATGTAATATATGACACAAATGATATCTAGTACGTCAGCTTTACATTTTAGTTTTTTATTTTAAGACAAAAGCAGAATCGGGAAAATTGTGCTCAAAAAACCAACAACGCAAAGCGAGTTTACCCTACAAGATAAATTTTATCAAAATTACAATTTTCCAGAAAACAGCACAAATTTTTAGAATGTTGTCTTAATGTTATGTGCACCGCAAAACTGCAAAGATACATTAGTAATGACAAAATCTTCATTGCCGCGGGGGCTTTTTGAAAAGTGGGATTTTGGCCTGAACCATGTACTCGTAATATATATAAAGGTGTGTTATATCATGTAAAAGCTAAACAAATATAATATAATTCTTGCTAACATTAGGATTCCATATATCCTTAAATTCAAGAGGTATTTGCAAAATAGTAGACAAGAAAAGTGAAAAGCCCCCCGCTCCCGCTTTTTGAAAAGTCTAAATTAAACCCAAACTATGAGCTTTCTGAATGCAATTTTATATTATTTGAAAGCTAATAAAATATACTATATAACTCGTTCTAACATTGTAATTTAATATAGGTAATGATAGGTTTCAGAGCAATTTCAAAACGCGAAAATCTAATGTTAGCAGGTTTTTTACTTCTTTCGCTACAATTTTGCAAATACCTCTTAAGTTTATGAATATATGGAATTACAAGTTAGGCAAGAATTATAGCATATTTATTTAGCTTTTACATGACCCAACACATGTTTATATTTATAATATGGTTCAGGTAAAATTCCCACTTTTCAAAAAGCCTCCGCGGGAATGAAGATTATGTAATTACTGATGAACTAGACCCTTTAGAGACTGTCTCTCTGCAGTGTTGCGGTGCACACAACATGTCTAACAATATACTAAAAGTTTGTGCTGATTTCTGGAAAATAGAAATTTCGATAAAATTTATCTTGTAGGGAAAACTCGCTTTGGGTTGTTGGCTTTTTGAGCATAATTTTCCTAATTTGGCTCTTGTCTGAAAATAAAAACCTAAATGTTAAGCTGAAATACTAGATATCATTTGTGTTATACATTACATTTGTGTATCTGTTCTAGTTTTGCCACAAAGTCCTAATTTTTCTTTGTTTTTTTTTATACTTTTGCTAATAGTGTGTAAACTAGCGTATATATTGAAATATAATGTATGAATGAACTATTGACAATTTATTCAGCTTTCATAAAGTACATGTGTATGTACGTTTCATGGTTAGGGTGTAATTTAAACTTTTCCAAGCGCGGCCGCGGTGTTTTTGATGACGTCATTACAGGGGAGACAGACTCCTTAGAGAATGTCTTCCGGCAGTTTTTCAATCCAGGGAACATGTAGGCATGTTCCCTGGATTGAAAAACAGCATACTTAAATATGGCGCCGGTATCCGAAAGTGAAGTATTTGTTCGACGGAATCCCCTAATAACACGCACTAAATACATAGATAGCATGGATCATTAAACAATACAAATACTCTTTATTGCACCTCACACAAACAAAGCAGTTACAAAGAGAAACAATATATAATAATAATTACAACACGCCTGTTGTCTACCTGGTAGACAACAGGCGGTCTTATTGCTGAATAGCGATCTCTTCCAGTCAACCTATTAAACGTGTTATGAAACGGCCTGACGTCGGTAGGGTCGTTTCGGAATTAAGCTGTATGTATGAAATGCGTTTCATTTACGCGCTACAGACTCTTGACACACGGACAGTCGGGCATGGACACGAACAGACAGGAGAGTGACAGGAATAGGCTTCTGTTTTACCAACCCCTTTGACCAACGGAACCCTAAAGTTTTGTGAACAGATGCGGACATATAAACCTCTGTTAACGGTTTAAACGCAGGTTTTATTTTTAAATACTACGTAGCAAAATGCATGCTTTCTGCCCACGGAATACTAGTATTTACTTGTTCTGTGTTTCTGCCTTAAAGTAAGCAGCGTAGCCCATGGCCGTTTTCTATTTTTTTAAATAAATATTTGCGGACAATCTTACACAAATCAATCTAGTCCCAAACTAAGCGAAGCTTGTGCTATGGGTACTAGACGACAATATAGATACTTATATATAGATAAATAAATACTTAAATACATAGAAAACATCCAAGACTCAGGAACAAATATTCGTGCTCATCACACAAATAAATGCCCTTACCGGGATTCGAACCCAGGACCTCTTGCTTCGTAGGCAGGGTCACTACCAACTAGGCTAAAGCGGTCGTCAATATATTGCAGGTGAATTACAAGCGGCCTTATATTTATTTGAGAATTCGTTGTAAGGTATTTAAATCGCCCGTAGCTGGTCGTCCTTCATTAGCTGGCTCCCTCATACTGAAAATGAACTCTACAAACAGAATTCAATTTAGTATGGCGTGGCCAGTTATTGAAAGGTGGCCAGTAATTGGGAATGGATGAAAATTGAAGAAGTGCCTGATTACTTTTTTGGTGATAGGAATACCTAACCTTCCTTAGCACCAGAAAAAAATTGCAGACTTTTCAGCTGGGTCAATTATTTTTGAAAAATATAAACAGTTTCCTCACTTACGTTTTGGGTTTAGGACGGCAAATAAGTGTCTATGCTTAATCCATCTCATATGACAAATAAATACCCTCAAAATCCGTGGCAAACTGACATTGGCAATGATATTGACAGCTGCAGCAGCTATATTTGCCATTGCCAGGGTCAGATATTTAAAAAAAATGGTAATATGAGACGGATAAGTAACGCGGACGTTGTAAGTACCGAACCAGGAATACAACGTCACATGCATACAAGGCAAATGGTGATGTTATTGTTGTTTCATCTGCAAGGTTTGTCCGCCCTTGTTTGGCCGCTCAAAATATGAGCCAGGTGACATTCTTCTATATGTGACACACAGGTATTAACAGGGTTTGAAAGTGACCCGAAACGGTTTGTGTGTGTATGTTGGTTTTTCACCTTTTTGCTTGCCGTGTGTCTACATTATGCTGCCGCAATAAGGGAAAAAAGCGTATCTACAGTAACTTGTAAATGGAGAAAAAAAATGTTAAGTAGTCATTCAAATGAAAAAAATGGCTTCTTGAAAGAAAACAAAATCTCATTATTTTTAATGCAAAAATGAGTAATAACTTTTGTTTTATCGGAATGTTTATAAGAAAATCAGGTTTAATTTAATTTAATTTAGAAAGTTAAAATTTCCTTATTTTTCTTAGTAAAATTAAATTACAATAAAATGCTTGATACTACAATGAACAGACGTTTCTGACTAGATACGTTTTTTCGACGTAGTAATTTAGGAAACGTCTAATTTCTACTTAAAGAAAATATGTAAACTGGTTAAAGTTAACTAAATAACAAGGACGTTTGTAGTCATTAACTGCTTCTTTTCAACTTAGAGTGACAGATATTTTGTTAATAAATAAAACACATTTACTTATATGTGTCTTTTCATATAAGTAGTAATACATATAGAACAGAAATGCCTTTACAAATTAATATTATACACGGTATCTCTCAGATATATTCTATTTGCTAGTCGGCAAAGTAGACTTCTGTTCGGTTTTAGGTGAAATCAAAAATATTAGTAGGTGCGCCTTTTTGTACTGATTCTGAATACCTATATATATTATAACTCAATTTTGAAAAAAATCAGATCCGTGTACCTATAAAGGACGTAAATAAAATGCGCGTTTTAGTGATCCAATCCTTGTTCACGATCGCGTTAGCAGTAAGTAAGTATACCTAGTAGTTTCTAGAGCCCCAGCCTACGAAGGGCCGATTCCGATTAAGTAGTATAAGATTATCACTCCGTTTTGTTTTTATTTTTTTTATCTTGGTCCCGTACCTTCATCAGACTTCTATACATTCAAATTTGTCACCAATTGTACCTACTTATAACTTAACATCAGTCTATCACACTCACACTTGATTTCAGTGCAACAAAAACTCTTCTCTTATTTGTCTGACTCATCGATCACGACTTAAAATATACGTCGGAGCAAATTACTAATCTTTATAATGTCAAGATTTCGAAATAGAAAATGGCTTGTTCGTTAACAAGATAATTAAGAAAAGTTACTACCAAAGTAAAACTTTTTCACTTAGTGCCTGCGTTAAACTCATGTTCCTTAAAGAAGAACTTTTATAAATTAATAGGCCGACTGGCCTACTGCAAATTGAGATACGTAAAATATAATACGGGTAAACATGTTGTATTTTCCTACCGTTTAGTAACAGGATACTAAACATGCGAGTATACCTTATACTTACTAATAAATTATACGTTTTAACTCGTGTACCTAGTTGTCACTACGGGCGAAATTATACAAACCCTCTAGGATAAATGCGGTCACAGTTTGATCGATATGCTCAAGACACATTTAATTCGACTATTTAATTGAACAAAACATAGATTTGTGCCAAAGTAACGCCAAATTAGAAAGGAGGGAAGCCCCGCCTGCCATGAGTGCGGCGCGGAAGATGACACGGCCCAACACACTCAGCAGTGGTGTAGGAGATGGGTAAAGGAGCGCCGCACTATGGCGACGGCCCTCGAAGTCGATGATCTCTCTCTGCACAGCGTCATGACGACCATGCTGTGCGGGGAGACATCCTGGGAGGTGGTGGCTTCCTTTTGTGAAACAGTGATCTCGCAAAAGAAGGCCACGGAGAGGGAGCGCGAAGACAGTGCGGATGCGCTCCCGCTCCGGCGCAGACGTCTGGGGGGATGGTTAAGCGTTCCTGACTATCCGCTCCTTTGGCGCGGGTGTCCTGGCACAAGTTAGCCAGCACCGCCGGGGGGCGTCGTGGTGAGATGTTCGCGATCCCATCGGCGCTCCCATTAACGACAGAGACGGAAACACCGGAGTAGTGTTAGTGGGTAGACTCCCTTCCTCTTCTCTTTAAATACTTATAGATGGGCTGGGGGGTGTGAGTCCCACATACCCCCATTATAGCTTACATGGCTGAGGGGATGCGTTAGTGCATTTCCACACCGTAAAAAAAAAGTTTATTTAACTTCAAGAGCCATATTTTTTGTACTAGGTACTCGACAACAATGTCCTTGGTCTTTTTTACAGACTATCTAGATGCCACCGTTTTTAGTGCAAAGATGCTGACTCAAATCGAACTTAAGTTGCATATGAATTGGATTTGTAACGACGCACTCGATCTAACTTACACGTAAATTAACGTGTGAGAGCAAAACGCAAGTTTCCACTTCAATTTATATTCATTTTGTACTTGAGAGCAGCAGCGGCGGGAATGGTGGCTCTCCCTGGGACCTTTCATCACGCTCGCCGTAGTTCAACCCTTATCTTTACACAATAATGTTAAGCGCTCCTACCTTGGTAGCCGGACGTAATAAAAATCAATTACACCTCGCCAAGTGATAAACTTAGTTTTAATTCGACTCCTTATCTTAATAGTGTGAAGAATACAGTTAAGTGGATTTCAAGTCTCGAGTGCGGCTATATTTCCTGAACAGTGAGTAATTTAAAGACGGCAACCACTGATATCTGCGGACGCATCCATTACTTCCTACTAGGGGAGTGGGGGGCATAAATTATATAGCGGAATACTTATTCGCTGATCTATTTGAGCAGTTGAGCACTAAATTTTAGGATCTTATCAAACTGTAAAAGGGGAAGTCGTTCGATTTACGACCAGGGCTTGTTTTGAAATGTTGGTTGTTAATATTTCAGTAGGTATACGTGTCTTTAATGAAATTTTAAACTTGCGTGAGTCATACTTCCCTATCTAAAGTTATGCTTATAATGCCGGTAAACTCACGTATTAATTTTCACTACGGGTGACATGTTATTTGTTTTGAAGGGTTCAAAACTGTTGCTCGTAGTGACACATAATATGTAAGTTTAACCGATATTATGAGTAGGTCCCTACAATTACATACGTGCCTTTCATACTCGTACTAAACATCGACATTCAATTACTTATAAAAAAATCACAGTTTCAAAGCGGCAATTTATCCTACTCCATTGACATTCCAGAACAGTACATATCGTTAATGGGCATTTTCTATAATTCGTGTACCCAATTAGCATAATTTGTTAAACAAAAATTAACTCAGTGTCAGTTTTGTAACGACAATTAAGTATTTAAATAGTTTGTATAAAAATTTACTTTTTCTATTCAATATATAAATCATATGCATATATACCTTATTTAAATGCGAAAAAAGTTCAGTTTGACATCATTTGTATGCTTAACTTTCGTTACAAAACTTACACTGAGTTAATTTTTATTTAACAACTCACGCTAATTGGGTACACGAATTTTAAAAATGGCCTAATTATCCATGTTTAAAATTTAAACAAAACAATTTACTTTAAAAACAAAGATTTAACCGACTTCAAATAAGTAGCCAAATTGCTTCAAGTTTGCCTATAAAATTTGAAGAGTTCCCACGATTTCTCCAGGATCCCATTATCAGAACTAGATTTTGGTGACAATGGGATCAATTTGGAAGTATATATGCTTTCGAAAAAAGAAAAAAAAATCAAATCGGTTCATAAATTACGGAGTTATCGCGTAACAAACACACAAAAAAAAATCTGACGAATTGAGAACCTCCTCCTTTTTTTTAAGTCGGTTAATAAACAGTAATTACAACAATGATGTAATTTATGCTTCTACTTTTCAAATTGTACTCGTCATTATTCATCTTCTTATACCTATACAAGATTCAAACTAAAATTAAATAATTCAAATCTGATTATAATAATAAAAACGCAAAAGTGAGCGCTTGAACCATGACAATTCGCATTCAATTTCAATACGTCAAAAGCGCTTTCTGAATGGAGCCCCAGGTATATTGCTCAATGTTCAGTTACTATCGATAGATGTAATGTAGATGTCGATGACCGTGAAAACAAGACTCAAAATTAAGCGTAGTAAGGTTAACTTTTACATGGCCATAAAGTTTTCAGTAATGAAGTGAAGTTCGTAGGAAGGCCATTTCACGCACGTCAGGCAATGTGGACTAATAAAAATTATAGGCACCAGCGACGTCTGAATTTATAGCCTGATCCAATTGTGCAGCGTTCGATAAGTCTGTATTAAACGGAGTAATTAAAAATGTTATTGTCGTCCAGTCCCACCAGTCCAGATACGCCTTCTTCTGGGGCAACCTCTGGAGGTTGCCCTCAGAAGAAAGAATTGTGCCCATAATTATCCGCACAAGTTTTATTTTCCTAAAACTTGCAGTCTCGTGCCGACAATTTCTAGCACTTCGGTCAACTACGTCTAACTTAACGATATGGAATTATTTTAAAACTCGACAAAAAACAAAATCACGCCAGCAATGTCCGTACCACTTTAATTTAATGTTGAAGGTTTTTGCGCGTGAATGGGGAATGGATGAAAATTTTAGAAGTGCCTGATTATTTATTTGGTGATAGGAATAACTTTTCTTAGCACCAGAAAAAACCTGCAGACTTTTCAGCTAAGTCAATTATTTTTGAAAAATATAAACAGTTTCCTTACTTAAATTTTGGGTTTATGACGTCGAATGAGACACTTTCCTTGATCCGTCTCATATTACCAAAAAAATATCTAGTCTGCATTTTTTTTCTGGTACTAAGGAAGGTTATTCCTATAACAAAAAAAATTAGACACTACTAAAATTTTCATCTAAGGTACGTGGGGGTAATATGGACACGTTAAGCTATGATGCTTTGTAAAAAAAAAGTCAGGGCAGGGTGGGGATAAAAAATACACGGTTAGTTAAATTAACTAATATTTTATCAAAAACAAAACAAATTAACGTTGGTATCAAAGTGGTAAATGACCATATTTACGGCACGTGTGGTTATTATGGCCATCACCAATTTATCTTCTTGCTCCAGCCCGAGGATTCGTTTTCGACCGAGACGAGCCTTCAGTTTGTTTCAATCGTAAATATCGTTTAATTGTTTTCATTGGGACTTTGATTTTTTTCGCAGCGGTGTTTATTTTTGATCTTTCTGCGATCACATTTTTGAAAATCCTCCTGCCGCCAATTACCCATCAATCTACTTTTAACATCCTAAACATATAATATTTAACACTATTTGTTAGGTATTCGTTACGAAAATAACATAAAACATGCTTACTATTTTCATACAGAACATATGGACACTTCATGTCCATTTTAACAAGTGACCACTTGTTTAAATTTTTACGACTCACACAAAAACTTTCTTATAAACCTCACTATGGGTATATTACCACTTTAAAATACGATAAATTATTTGTTGACTCACATCCAATAATTTTTTCACACGTCTCTTTTCGAATTTTGCAGGATTTGAATGTTAAGTTTACTGTTTTTTAGGAGGCCACGGTCAGTTGCAAATCGAACGGTGTTTTTGATCTGTCAAAATTCCGTCGGTAAAGCAGTCCCGATAACACTTTGCAAGGTTTCACTAGGCTACTAGACAATTTTAATTATAGTGCCATCTATCCACTTCGTGTTGTAGTTTTTGGGATACAGCGACGTGACCATATGAACCGGATGGCCATATTACCCTCAGGTACCTTGGGCTACGTAAGTTTATTTCTAATTTGCTGTGCTGTCAATATTTATATGTATTTTGCAACCTAAGATAATAATATAAATTATTATACAAATTAAGGATGACTCGCGCTAGAACAGGCCGGCCCGTTCTACCGTGAGTCATCCTTTACCGGTCAATGAATGACAGGGGCTTTAAAAGTGGAGCTATGACGAAGAGATGCTAAATTCAAATGTTATCTTTGTTTTCACGCCCGTAATAACTTTGACAGCTATACTTCAAACCTACCTACCAGTGACGCCAAATCGTGAGGACAAAAACGGTAGCCCTCATTAGAGCACTACAGAAACCAGAACTCCTATTGAACTTTATTTACCTGACATGTACACGGCAAAAACATGAATTTGAAGAGGATGTAATGATGCATCATCATTACATCCTCTGATAAATATAGCTGGCTAAGAAAACTACATATAACAGGAGGTATCAGTTTTAAAAGTCCCTCACCAAAAATAAATTCGCAGCGTCAGTCACTGTCCGTTGGAAATCAATAGCGAGCCAATATGCGACTATCATTCTGCCATCTAGAGCTTCCCGGCTTATACCAATAGGGTTATGTTTTGGTTGGGTTTTCGCCGTGTTGTGTGACTGGCCATTTTTTGCGTCACACACCCTTATTCATTAGCCCCTCTCCAGTGTCCGTGCCCGCATTAATTACAGGATGCCCCTAACAAATAGAATGCGAATATTCAAAGTTTAAAAGTACTGCAATACGCCGATGGGTCAGATTTCTTTAGTCCTTTCCATGGACCGTGAATTTTATTGTACAGTCCATGTCGGCTGTAACATTAGACAATAAAAACATGGATGTTTCCTTTTTCATTCAACCATTTTCTACGAATGATGGTCGAGTAAAATTTTCAGTTTTTGAAAACGGATACAAAATAGGTATTAATTAGCATGTATTTTGTATTTGAATATCTTGTATTATTATATTTATAATTTTTAAAATGAACATTACTGAACACATTTAAAGAAAGAAAGAAAGAAAATAATGTATTAGTGCAAAAACTTCTAGGCGGCCTTTACACCTGTAAGTTAATTACGTAAGTTCAGTACAAATATTGCTTACAGCCGACTTACGTGAGCATTATTTGTTCTGAACTTACGTAAGAACTTACAAGTGTACAACAGGCCTAAGGTATGGGTGACTTGAGACTTCTATGAGTTTTTTATTCACAACGCTTCGCCTCACCTCACCTCAGCAGAACCAGTGCACGTTAGACCTCCCGGTTACGCGTTGTTATTACGAGTCTCGGCTCATGATATAACTAACTACTAGAGGTGAAAGAAACTAAAGCACAATATTAAGCTAAGTATTACTAATGATCCATGTTGGTCTCTGAGTAAAATTAATTGAATTGAATTAAAACGGTGATGTGAGGTGAAATAAGTAGTCAACAGCTTAGCAGCTCCAGTTTTATTAAATACCCACCAGAGGGTAATTTTAAACATGCGTACCTGCAATTCACATCCAACTTACTTACACTTATAATATAATACACTGGCAACATTGTCTTTTGGACAAAAACATGTATCATGTACCTTTTTTACCTACTTACTTACTGCAATGACTCAATGAACCGAAGTGGATCATGGCCTGCGCCACCAGAGACCTCCATTTTGTTCTATTTTGATCTACATATCGCCGTTCTGGCCATTGACACTGCTAAAGTGTTGTTTGGTGATTTATTTAAGTTTACTTTGCTGGTTGCAAATGGATTACTCCATTTTGAATAAAGCGTGAATCGGTCGCCCGCAAAAAGGTTCTGTACTGTACATGCATGATTTGGACCTAAACTTTTCGAGTGTCGCGAAGCCACTTCTGGTCACTCTCATGGCCGCGAATGAGAACCTATAGCACTTAAGCTAAGACCCGTATTAGCATATATGCAACTATAAACATACCCTTACAACTTGCGGAATCCTTTATATATCTGACATAGGGGCTGCCGCCTCGTGCGTGCCAGCTCCCTATGACGTGTGGGGACTTTCGTCCCCAAGAATGTCCTCCAACCTCCCCTTCTAGACATCCCTTACCACCATTGATACTGTCCCAATTCACACGCTATTGTTCCAGTTACCCGGGTGCACCCATGACTGATGATGATATGGCCTGAAGCCGAGACTACCGAACTACCCTGTTGTTACACTTGTAACTAATCCTCTAACACTAAAGATCTCCACAACTAAGAACTGTGATGTGTGTCCTACAGGTCACGTACATGCGCGACCTGTAGGAAAACCTTATTCATCTACATGATATACCAATACGCCTCCCAAAGAGAATGAGACCTGTGGACGCACATAAATACATCGCATCATAAACAATCATCGTCCGATCTGTGAAAGCACATAAACACACGTGTAAATGATACCCAATCGTTACAATATCAAAGGATGCATCGAAAGTGATTATGGAAAGAGCTCACCCTGGTTTTCCTCCAAATCAACCACTACAAACCGCACTTAACTGTTCGTTCCCAATATAGCCGTTCGGAACTCTGACAGCCCGCCTACCCGTCAACCTTGTTATAAAAATGATTCCTTGTAGGTGTTGCTACATAAGATAAATCGGCTGTTTGAGACATAATTATAAACACCAATGTAAATACTATCGTGAATCATGACCATTCACGACACTCCCGGCCCCCCAGAAAACTGGCGATCATATATCCAATAGAGATTATCATCTTTCACAGCTTTATTTAACTCATCCTCAGATCTTTGAAATTACCGTTCTTTTCCTTTTGCAAATATTGACAAGCTCTGAATCCTATCGATCACCTTGATTGGGCCCAGTAATCCACATAGTTTCTGATAGCTGTAACGTCTGATAAGTTCATCTTGACGCACTTTTCTAAATCAGTTCCAAGCTCTTCGTGGGGCCCGAGTAGCCAACTGCGAGGTCCTCTATTCTTGAGATTTTGACCAACCAAGCTTCATCGTGTCTTGGCGTTCCATGTCGTAATAAACAATCAAATCAAATATGTCCTATATATATATAATTATCGTAAAACCATATTATAAGATTTGCTAGTGTATGAAAATACTTCTATACATTGTGCATTGCTGATTCATGTATGTGACGATTTTCTTTAAATATTTGCACGCCATCAGCCGGCAGAATGCTGGACTATAAAATTGAAATGTAACACTTATAATTAAGGGCATTTATTTGTGTGTTTATCACGAATGTTTGTTCCTGAGTTATGGATGTCATATATGTATATAAGTATCTATATGTATCTATTATATATATCATCGCCTAGTACCCACAACACAAGCCTTATTGAGCTTACCGTGGGCCTAGGTTGATTTGTGTAAGATTGTCCCGTAATATTTATTATTTATTATTATTTATTTATTATAATGACCATGTTTCAAGCAAATAAACGATCTATCTCTCTATCTATCTATTGACTTCATGATCGATTCAGGGTCTCATCAGGTCATCATATATTGACTACTCGTATGTATGTGACAAGCTATCCGCCGCGTGCTACGCACTGCCTAGACTCGCACTTATATTGTCTCTCAGTAAATTGAATCTATTTGATTCTAATTTAAGGGGTAAATCTTCGCGCCGGTGCATGGCAAAGGTTCGCACGGCACTGCCTTTTTTACAAGAAACTTTAGGAACTTAAGTATAGTTTACTGACCCTTTGTGCTACACTGTAAATGAGGTTCTTCAGAATGATCATTGTCCCCAGCACATTCCAAAAATTGTAAATTCTATATATTTAGACATGTAAATGAGATGTACAATTTTCAATAAATAATCTAAAATCTAACATTTAAGAGTCCAATTACAAAATATTTAAAACAATCATAATTACAAATATTTGTTTAACCATAACACTTGATTATACTCAAGTCTGAAGTCTAAACGTATTCTATCCACGAGCCGAACCTTTCGGTTGCACCTACAAAACGTATTCGTGATTCGCGAGATTCACTTAACGAAGTCACGTGAGTTATCTGACTATTTACTTTCAAGTCACAAATTAATTTACTTATACAAGAATTCTGGACACTACTGTGTAAGTCATGGTTTATAGCTAAAGGATTAAAAGAAACTAAGCACCAAAGCTTTCATACCCATTTTAAATCCTGATTCAGAGCATAGTATCGGAGTCAACAAAGCTAAGTGTTTACGATTTCTAGGTGTACATCTTGTTGTATTTACTAACTTGTTGTAGCTATGGTTACGCATGTAGGATATATTCATGATTAAATTGTAAGTAATGTTACTATTATATTTATCGTTGTGTATGGAAAGCATTTAAATGATTAATACCTGCTGATTATGGTCAATATTGCAATTGACAATATTGTCAACGTATCACGTAGGTATCCGATGAATCTTCATTGGTTTATATTTCAAGACTCCACTTGATTTATTGAGTGACAGATACGTGATGATGATTTTTTTTTTATAATAAATGAATTTTTCCCTGCCCTCTAACAATCGACTTGTACCTGAGGGCCACCAGCCACCTCCACACATTATTTTGGAGTAGGTATACTATTTGTGTATCATACTGACAACATTGTTCCATCCCCTGTTTCATCACAGCTGAGCATCACGCACGACCCAACATAGTATACTCACTATGCGACTCATAATATGTCTGAACTCACTTCTTTAACTCTTTAACCAGCATTATCTGATATATCACAACTGTCAATAAATAACACTTCCTTGATTTTCTATGACAGACCGCAAAAATTGGCTATGTCAGTCACCTACGGGCGCACCAGCGACGCTCTCCGCATTGATTAGCAGTCGCTGAGGCCGAATACGGCTAGAAGAAGATGATAATGACACAGTTAAAATTGCGAGTAACTTATTTTACGTTAAAAGTTATTCCTTCTCGGCATAACCTGGTAATGAAATCATAGCAACTATGCGTGATCGGAAGTCAGACCTAAAGTACACTAGTGGTCTTGAGATAAGTTGCTGGTAACCAAACAATAATGAAGTCAACATCAATTAGATCCATCGAATTGCTGTCAGATCTCTCATTGACAATAACCGCCGAAATAAAAGTGAATCAGCATAAAAGCCTACTGCCACATACTAATAATACAAAAAACAAGTGAATTCCCAGGATGCTACCATTCTTTTGATCTCAATAATATGGTAAAATAGATATGAGCAACGTATACCGATTTCAGTAATTTATTCGGTATAAATGTACCTATAAACAAATACACTGATGAAATCAGAACGAAACTTGAGAATAACATCATACTGTCTAAAACTTCCTCCTCCTGACAACAAGAAAAATATAGGAAAACCACAGATTGCTCCCAAAGGTTATTATTTGTGTCTGCAGCTTATAGTCTCCTAAGTTCGTACACCCTTGAACCTCTGACGTCTTGATTGCAATCAGAACAATGAATCCGATTCACCAGAAAACATTTACTTAGGTCATATTTTCAATAAAAAAAGTAACCATCAAATATAGTACCTACATACCTGAAAGAACAGGCTTTGCTCTTTGTTTTTTCCAAAGAAAGGGAGTTGATTCTTTTCACCTCCGTAAACCCGTGTAGTAAATAAATTGCATTGAAATCTGATGCGCTGTTTACGACAATCCATTGACAATCAAATAAATATACCAATGCTGCTCATTGAATAGTTTAGAATAATTATATTTTATATATAATCCCATAATTTGTCATTGAGTCAGTAAAAAATACAAATGCTATACATATTTTTTGCATTTATAAGGTCCAAACCAGCCACGAATGTACTTTTACCTACTTTAGTATGATACCAATAAATATTTTTGATTTTGATTGAGAGCCGTACCCATTACCCTATTTATCGTAAGATGACATTAAAATGTACTACTTATGGAAGGTTAATTCCTTATGATGTCTAAAAGGTCTTAAATGTTTGCACCACACTAAACATTGATGAATGGTATGGTTCTGTTATATAACTTGGTTTTAACTGTAACCTTTGCATAAGGAGCACCTCTGACATAATACAGTGATAGTTTGCTGTAAGTATGTTTTCTGAAAGTCAGAAACTTTTAAACCGATTAAGGCTTGGCATCTCAAATTTTGGTAAAAATGAGTTGTTTAGTAACCAGTTTATACCTTATAACGTAACAATTTTCGTGTTGGAAAATAGATTTCATAATCTGCAAGATATAAGAAGTGACATTGTTTTCGTAGAAATCCATTTTAACATAAGAAAGTGGAGAAAAATAAATCTAAAGTCAACCCTATTTTTTCACTTGTAACCAGTTTACTGCTCCATTTTTTATCAGAAAGAGATGAAATTTTATAATCTTTTTAATAAAGTAATGAACTATAACTTCATTTTCTTACTTTCTTAAATTTCGTCTCGTTTCTAAAATATTCCGAAAAACATGATATCCGCACTTTCGACCACGCACTTCCATCTCGCTCACGCTCACGCTCAGTGAGAGGGAGAGAAGACCATGAACGTGCGGGGCCTTAAGACAGGATTTTAATAATGTTAATCTCTTTCTCGTGGATGGTTTTAAAATATTTAGATTAACTTTATGAACAGTTATCTGTTTTTGAGTCAATCATGCACATGCTACATTTAATATTGGTTTAGCAGGAAGTTGGGGCAAATAAAGTGTTAAACAGATGAAGACTGGCTTAGATCCCAGCATGCTCCACCATGTCGCGAAGCCACTTCTGGTCACTCTCATGGCCGCGAATGAGAACCTATAGCACTTAAGCTAAGACCCGTATTAGCATATATGCAACTATAAACATACCCTTACAACTTGCGGAATCCTTTATATATCTGACATAGGGGCTGCCGCCTCGTGCGTGCCAGCTCCCTATGACGTGTGGGGACTTTCGTCCCCAAGAATGTCCTCCAACCTCCCCTTCTAGACATCCCTTACCACCATTGATACTGTCCCAATTCACACGCTATTGTTCCAGTTACCCGGGTGCACCCTTGACTGATGATGATATGGCCTGAAGCCGAGACTACCGAACTACCCTGTTGTTACACTTGTAACTAATCCTCTAACACTAAAGATCTCCACAACTAAGAACTGTGATGTGTGTCCTACAGGTCACGTACATGCGCGACCTGTAGGAAAACCTTATTCATCTACATGATATACCAATACGCCTCCCAAAGAGAATGAGACCTGTGGACGCACATAAATACATCGCATCATAAACAATCATCGTCCGATCTGTGAAAGCACATAAACACACGTGTAAATGATACCCAATCGTTACAATATCATAGGATGCATCGAAAGTGATTATGGAAAGAGCTCACCCTGGTTTTCCTCCAAATCAACCACTACAAACCGCACTTAACTGTTCGTTCCCAATATAGCCGTTCGGAACTCTGACAGCCCGCCTACCCGTCAACCTTGTTATAAAAATGATTCCTTGTAGGTGTTGCTACATAAGATAAATCGGCTGTTTGAGACATAATTATAAACACCAATGTAAATACTATCGTGAATCATGACCATTCACGACAAGCATGTCTAATGTAACCTATGCGAAGTATTTACCGTCACCTAGTGTGCCTAGACGTGGGTTACAAAGAAATATGTTTTGCTTCCATCCCAAAACCCATAGAGTAATTTCCGTTGAAATCATGCAGCTTGCAAGAAGCAAGGTTACAAAACAAGTTAAGGAAAAAAAAAACGAAACAACGAAACGAAAAGTTGAGAATTTGTAACTACGAGTATATATCATGAACGCCATCTTTTGATTGCGTTGACTTAGAAGTTAGATTTTTTTCATAACTCCAGGGAACTTTACTGCAGATCTAACTTTAAACGGCCTCCGTAGCCCAGTGGGTAGTGACTCTGCCTACGAAGCTGGAGGTCCCGGGTTCGAATCCCGGTCAGGGCATTTATTTGTGTGTTTATCACGAATATTTGTTCCTGAGTTATGGATGTTATATATGTATATAAGTATCTATATGTATGTATCTATTATATATATCATCGCCTAGTACCCACAACACAAGCCTTACTGAGCTTACCGTGGGCCTAGGTTGATTTGTGTAAGATTGTCCCGTAATATTTATTATTTATTTATTTATCTAATTATTGTTCCGATACCGGCTTTCTCTACAATCCCGTCATTTAACATCAGTGCAGTTGCGTAATCCAAATTTATTGTGATTAACAATTGACCAGGCATTCGTCAGTAACAATAGAGTAATTATTCTGACCGCGCAATTAACAGGCTACATAGTCAGTTTTAAATTAATTACTGTGACCTACCTGCATTGGAGCAGTAGCGCATCAAACAACTACTATCTAATATTTCAGATAAGACATAAATACGGGGATAAGAAAAAAAAACCAATCCACAGGCCCAGTAAAATTCAATCTCGTAGGTATCAATGTCGTTAAGGCTTTGAAAGGGAAAACCTTTTCTTACTTTGTCTGTCAATTATAACACGAGTGGCTCTGTGAGCTGAAGAACAAGCGAAACTCAAACTGTTTTTTAATAAAAAATAAAACACTCGTCAAAAAAATATATATAAATAAATAAATAAATATTTACGGACAATCTTACACCAATCGACCTAGTCCCAAACTAAGCAAAGCTTATACAATGGGTACAAGACGAAGATAAACATACTTATATAGATAAATAAATACTTAAATACATAGAAAACATCCATGACTCAGGAACAAATAATCGTGCTCATCACACAAATAAATACCCTTACCGGGATTTGAACCCAGGACCTCTTGCTTCGTAGGCAGGGGTACCGTCAACTAGGCTAAAGCGGTCGTCATATAATTAACGAACCTGCTCCCAAATTTTCACGACAATCCGTTGAGAAATGCGACCTGTAGAGCAGAACAGACGGACGTCGGGACATCCGGAAATTTGAATTTTTGCCCAAGCTCAACCATAGAACTTCGTGTGCTTAACCCTCGTTCGATTAATTCATTTATTTTAGATCATATTATCCAATGTGCATGCGTATGTTTTATTAGTTACATGTATAATACAAAAAGAAGCCGTTTTGTGCGGATTATGCGTCCAATAAAAAATAAGACTTTATTTAGTAAAAAACATAAGTAAAGTCAGCCCTTCTTGTATCGTAGTGGTGACGTATTCGAATAGACATTACTTCAATTATCTAACACAAACGTAACAAATGCCTATTGAAACACGTCACCCCCTACATGCAAGAGAGGCTTTACTCAAGTTTTTTTAACCATAGCGCTTAACTTTAGCTACGAAAGCGAACCCATCAGTGGCAAAGTGCCAATACAAGCCAATTCCCACCGGCTTGCCTAAATTTTCTTGCTATATATTCACAAACTCGTACCTTAATCATAAAAAACAGCCGTTTTTTGCTCCGGGTTGTCCAGTGAACATTTTCACGCGCCGTCACTATATTACCCATTCGCTTAATCTAATCCGCCATACCGAGTAACAATAGCACCGTTTGTTAAAAGATGTGCAGAATGAAAAGCATGCCTAATCCAGTCGCAGTTAGACTAATCAGTTTATTGGTGAACGCAGGGATGCCTGTGCCCAGTAGCCCACGTCTGATTACGGGTTTATAATTGCCGCCCTCACATCACAAACGAATTCGAAATGTCCGAATTGCCAGTTCGTCGATACGAAAATGTTTTCAGTTGATCGTTCATTAATTTGTGTGTATTGTGTTAATCAGACCATTTGTCTGATAAAATGGAGTACCGCTGATTTGTATCTGAGTTTAGTATTTGAATTTTGGCTATAATTAAAGGAATTGGCAATTAGCGTGCGTGTACGGTACGTAATGACGGCTGATTTTAATCTAATGTTGGGCCCTGACAGGCAAATTTTGTTGGATGCCTCGGCGTTGGGTCTTAGTCTATCCGTTTGGATTTAATTGATTTTGGTTGCATTTAAGTAGTTTCCTTTTGAGTTCCAAGCTATATATAGTCGAAAATGTAAGTGAATTACGTCAGGTCTTCATTATACATGTCCATCCGAAAGTAAACCTTACTAAATGCTGCTTGTCCACGGTTGTATCGCTGAACCATGTATGTACATACAAATTAATTAATTTATTTTATTTATTTGAATATAAAATTTAACAGCATTACAGCATATGCCAAGGCATTGGTAAACTTAAACTATTTAACATACATAATTACACAATAAGAAACAATTTATAGTATCTAACAAATAATATTTAAAAATGAATCTCACAGAATCTTTTAAAAATAGGGAGAAGTTTACTCCATTAATGGTACTTAAAGGGAAAATACCATCCTGATGGATTACTCCATACCTATTCGCTGAATTCTGTTGACGTTCAGAAGAGCATTCTGTAAACAACATGAAAAATAAACCGTCCGAACAACGTATCTTAAGAGTCCCCAGGAAGCTCGGCTCTCCCTAAAAACGTAGTTTATAATAATAATATTATATTAATAATAATAAGGCGTAGGGATGTGACGCCCCCATCGCCCACCAGATTTCTGGTGCAATCAGTCAACGTAAGGCAGCTTGTGGCGGGCTGTTAGGGAGTAGCGACCCTACGTACCTGAGTGCTCCTGGGGGTGTCCTGTGGTCAGGCTGAGCCGATCGGGTGGTTGGTTGGACAGGCCCCACACCTCTGGCTTGCCTTAACTGGCTGTCCAGAATGGAGTCGCAAGAGCTGTTGCTCGAGGGTAGATGTGGACACCTAAATGGCGAGTTGGCTATATGTTTAAAGTCCAGTGCCAGCTCTCTACCCCCCCAGCCTCTCTGACTGGTGTTGCCCTTAGGCCATTTTTTAATGTCGCTATTAATAGGGGCCCATCTAGCAGTTGGCGAGTCACCGTCTGCCAGAGATAAAAAATTAGACAGTTTATTAGGCAGGCGTCCGATGTTTCACCCAATAGCCCAGCCACTAGTCCATCATTTTCACCCAATAACCCGTTTTCTTTAGATTCCATCAACAGCAATAGTCCCTATACACCCACGACACGGGCAGGGACAGCATCCGCTCGGTGTACTCCTTGCATTTCATTAAATTGTCAAAAGGGCCTCTACGTGTTGGCTCAGTTGGTACTTTGTAGGTACCTAGCCCCACGCACGCCTCCCAAAGATCCGGGACATCATTGTCCCGTGAGCGGGAAAGACATACATAATAATAATTATATTTGCGGCCAATGTTACACAAATCAACCTAGTCCCAAACTAAGCAAAGCTTGTACCCATAGTACAAGCTTTACTAGACGACGATATAGATACTTATATAGAGAAATAAATACTTAAATACATAGAAAACATCCATGACTCAGGAACAAATATTCGTGCTCATCACACAAATAAATGCCCTTACCGGGATTCGAACCCAGGACCTCTTGCTTCGTAGGCAGGGACCAACTATGCTAAGGCGGTCGTCAAACTTGACTATCATTAGAAAACTAAAGGATAATAAAGCTCCAGCACAGATTAAAGCCGAATCCAAAAATCATGAATTTACTTAAACTAAAATGTCTACTCGTAAAAAAAGCATGTTATAAAATTGATGATTTCCTAAATTTGTATTGTATTATTACTAAACTTTATAGACATTGTATTTTGAAAATATGCAATTAATTGAACTTAATAACAATGTAATTAATGTATTTTAATTTTATAAACAATTACTACGCCCCCGGGGCCCATATGGAACTAAATGTACTTACCTATTGTTAAGATCTGTAGAAATATAGGTACTAGTTGCAATAAATGCTTTGACTATGAAGTAGTTATCCGTTCTAGATATATAGCGGATCTCGTTGTACGAGTATCTACAAAGTGTCATGTTATACCTCTACCAGCATGCCATTTTAAAATGTAAACCAAATTTCGATTCTATGGGGAGCCGATTTGTGTCGAGCTTCCTGCGGGCTCTTAAATTTGAATATATTAGAAAAATTGAGGCCACTAAGATCCTCAAATTGGAGTGATAGAACCAGAAAAAGAACAACGAAGGATGTACTAGCATACGATTGCATGCTAAAAGTGGCGCGTGTGCACGGAGCGAATAATGAATATGAAAGAAGCGGGAGAGCTGTGCGGGATTGTATTACGAAAATGTTCCTAGCTTCTTCTAGCTCCGAAGTATGATGTGACAAAACCTTAGAATGCAAACACTTTTGAAGACATGATTTTCTTCTAACTTAACTTATTTTGGTACAAGAGAAATGTTTAAAAAAATGCTGGCTTGTACAAAAGCTGTCACAATCCGCGTACATTTGACTTTACTGTCAGACATTGAATAGCTCTTAATTTTGGCTTCATCATCAGTTCAAACTTTTAGACAGTTGATTAACAATTCAACTAATAAGTACCTAAAACTCGACTAGCAAGATTTTATTATGGTGTTTCATGCATACATGTAAGTCTATGAATTTATATATTATATTAAATAGGAAATGTATTTTCATTAGTTAGATCTACCTATCCTTTTTATTTGTTTTTTTTTGCAACTGCCTGTAGCTATAATCTTTTCTGTTTAGCCCTGCAGTTGACTGGTAGAGAATGTATTAAGGCATTAAGTCCGCCTTTTGTACTTTTTGTTTGTGCAATAAAGTTTAAATAAAATAGAATAATAAATAATACATACCTACTTAATTTCGCAACCGGTGAAGGTAATCAGTACATGTCTCTTAAAATAAAACCGGCCAAGTGCGAGTTGGACTCGCGCACGAAGGGTTCTGTGCCATTATCTATAAAAACGGCAAAAAAATCACGTTTATTGTATGGGAGCCCCCCTTAAAAAATATTTTATTTTGTTTTTAGTATTTGTTGTTATAGCGGCAACAGAAATACATAATCTGTGAAAATGTCAACTCTCTAGCTATCACGGTTCTTGAGATACAGCCTGGTGACAGACAGACGGACGGACGGACGGACGGACGGACAGCGAAGTCTTAGTAATAGGGTCCCGTTTTACTCTTTGAGTACGGAACCCTAAAAATACCTTGAGGGGTCCATTTCAGGAACCTACAAATATCAAATTTACCAGTACTATGTACTACCACTAAATTGGCAACTCTGAGGCACTTGACCAATAACATGCGTGTGTCTGTGTGTGTGTGTGTGTATGTGTTCAGACTTATATTATTTATAACTTGTAGCTTCATGAAACAAACCATTAGGATTAAACAGGTTAAGTGGGGACAATATAGTGGTACAGATAACTATTATTTATTGGCACTTATTCGCTGTTACGCTCGTAACGCTACGCCGTAGTTCGTAGGGATAATCACGTAACGTTCCGAACGCGCGTTAGGACAATTTAACTATCATTTTTCCATACAAAAAGTCACATTTAGATCTACATGACGCGCGTACAATGCGTTACGTGATCGACCTGCGTAGCAGCTTAACACATTCACTGCTAAAAATCGCACGAGTGTAGGGGCCAACCCCGTGGTTTTCGCCGTATGAAGACGAAAGCTACTACAGCGCAGGTTCCTGGCAGAGAAAGTGTTAAGTTTCGTTACGTATCGAAAACCGCCTGGAGCACTCTGACGCACGTGTCGTGATTAGCGCTGAATGGGTTAACAGGGGGCTTAACCAATACGTTCGAATACTCGTACAATTATGATTATGACCTAACCATTTGCTGATTGCTATTAGCAGATTAGTGCCGAGAGATTCGATTTTCGTTTGGTCATTTATTTTTTCCAGTTATAACAATGGCATCATCAAGTCGTTTCCTCAATTCTGAGGATCGTGAAATGACCGGTTCGGATGACAATTCAATATTATGGTACCATCGAGCTGATCTGATGATGAAGACAGAAGGCGGCCATTGGAATTCAGTACTGACCGACGTAACCCCGGGCTCCGTTGAGTTTAGGCTCGTTAGATTTGTCTCAATGTGTAGTTGATGACTGAAGACGGTATACAGAAAAGAACAGTCGGCTATTAAAGCTTGTACCAAAAACTAAATTTTATCACTTCAACTTGCTCCGTGGGTATATATCCCCTAGGTGAGGGACCTGCATCTGTTTCTAATTTACACATCTTCAAATCAATAAAGAGTCGGCAACTGGTTGCGTCCATAAGTTACGATTTCCACTTACTTTACGCAGGCCGTAAGTTTGCTTGTTGTCATCGTTTTAAATACTTATTCATGATTTAGTCTTCTAGAAGAAGCTGTCAATGTAACCAACTGCAACTGCTGACCGATTATGATAAGTATTAAGTAGATACTTTTAATAAAAAATCTTCTTGGAAATAATTGAGCAATTTCCGTTATACCAGAAAGTGTGTAGTTCGTTGAATAATTTAATGATAATATTCAAACTGTTTCTACAAATCTACACGGCATAGAGTAATGGAAAAGTATACTGAACACCTATGTTGAGTGAAAGCTATACTTTATGCTTTAATTTATTTTTAATCCTTTGAACACCATGATTCACGTACTAAAGTGTCACTGACACGCCAACCTTTTTTCCATAAGAGAGTGACTATGAACCTTAAATGAAAGACTGAAGGTAGCTTTGACAGCGGACGTCATAACCGCTACAGGGGTTATTGGCGTGGTGGGCACGACGACATACGACCACTTTATAGGTTCTTGGCGTTCAAAGGGTTAAACGACCTTTTCTTTCTTCACTGTTCTGAGTGGTTTTTCTGTACACCATGGTATTGACGTGACTATTTTTGAACGACTTTTTCTTTCTTTACTGTTCTGAGTGGTTTTTCTGTACACCGTGGTATTGACGTGACTATTTTTGAACGACTTTTTCTTTCTTTACTGTTCTGAGTGGTTTTTCTGTACACCGTGGTATTGCCGTGACTATTTTTAAACGACTTTTTCTTTCTTCACTGTTCTGAGTGGTTTTTCTGTACACCGTGGTATTCACGTGACCATTTTTAAACGACTTTTTCTTTTTTCACTGTTCTGAGTGGTTTTTCTGTACACCGTGGTATTGACGTGACTATTATCGCCTTTCTACGGCCAACGCAATTGAATTGCTAATTTCAACAACTTTTGTAAGTATATAATACTTATTTAAACAATATTACGTTTATTTTATTTTTTTACGAGTAAGGTGTCAGCAACACTTCTTCTTTGATTGAAAATTCATTTTAATTTTTAATTTATTTTATTTTAATTACATTCAAAATTTTAATTGTATATGTTAATGTACCTAGTGTAATATTATGGGTTTATTCCTAAAAAAAAATGTATTTATTTATTTATTAACCAAAATCATGAAAACCTTGAAAATGAGATGCATAATCTAAAATGTATATAAATACAGTTTTCAACACATTTACTCGTAACGTGCCTCTTATTGTGCCGCTTTTAGGCTTATAATCCTGGATATTAAACACGCGTGTTTTATAACATTACGACACTCGTGTAGTTATGTTTATATCCCGATTAAGACACGTTGGCACCTTGCAGCAAGTTGTATGTATGGACTCGGCGCATTCTTAAATTGACCGGGTTATACAGGTTTGTTTTTAATTCTCGGCAAATGGGGTCTTACTCGACTAAACAAATTAAATCCTTCTTGTGAATTAATTGATTATTTCTTCTTGGATATGATATAGAAACGTTACATTCAGTAAAACTATTTACTTTTGGTAACATTTTACATGAATTTATATTGAATAAGAAAATATTTATTTTATTTTGTATTGGCTGTTTAGAGATTTCATCTAAGCCTCGCTGCAGGCGCCTTGCGCGAACTTCACGAAAAAATTGTTGCGCGCCATTATAAGTAATTTTACAAATATTTGTAAACATTGATGATGCGTGTTTGGTGATTATTAAATATGTTGACTCGTGGTGAATAGAAAAGTGATAAATAGAATTGACGCCACTGTACGGTCAACCAATTTGATTCCTAGGCCATCATAGAACCTTGCCGTTGTAAATGCTATGTCAATACGGGTTACTAGGATTATTGCGTCGCTATGTAGCAGTTAAAATGACAGGGTTCTACGGTGGCCTAGGAATCAAATTGGTTGACTGTACATTCTTGGAGATGTACAAATGTATGTGAGTAAAAACCTGTTGTCATCAATAACTAAAGGAAACAACTTAGGAGCTTAATGTGTTGAAAAACGTCGTATGACACGCGTGAGCTTTGATAATTACATCCTCGGCTCTATTATCACGCTCACCTGCGGTTCGCGTGACAATTCCGCATCTCATGTAATGATCAACATAGCTCACTTGTATCACAATGTACTATAAACGTACGTAGGTCAATACATTTAAATAGGTTCATATTTTTATTACCTATTTGGTAATTCTGACAAAATAGAGTTCAGCCTATTCACCACGAGTACCGCAACTATAAAAACTTCCCTCCTTGCAAACTATTTTGCATACATTAAGCATGTGCAGCGTAACTCCAGCTTAACTTACGAGCGGTTACAAAGAGGCACCGTGCAGCGATAATATCATTTAACGCTCACGCAAACGGCAATGCAAACTCTCACCAACGCAAGCTCGAACGCAAACGGATGCGTAATGTGGCATTGGCATTAATTACTAGATCCTTTTCCGTTGGCGATCGCGTTATCGCGACTTCACGCGGTCGCTCAGGGACGATTTGTCATTTCTAAGTTCTGTTTATCGTTACGTTTGTTATTGCGGGATAACTACTATCTATCTATAGTACCTCTATTTGTAATACTAGTAAAAGCTAGTTTCCGTACTGCGACTTTAACCGCATTATTATAATGTTTTGTCTTCCTTACTTAGTTACTAGTGACATAATGACCTGTTTTAGTCACTTATCAAAATCACTTAACCGAAAAACAAAAAAATATATGTTCGTTGATCAAAATCATCTCCTATACATAGGTCTCTTTAGGTACCTAGTTTGCCAAAAACTGTTCGACGGGTATTGTTTTCCTTTTCGAAATATTGTTTTAAAAGTTTGTTACTCTTGGTTTATTTGTAAGTACCTTAAACAAGTATAATATGAATGTCTTTGTAAAATCACAAAAGTAGCTGTATATTTACTTACAACACTAAAAGTAAAGGTTACTACTTAGATAGAGAAACACATACAACTAATATTTCCGTACCTACTTTCCAACATAATGTTCTTTTCTGTTATTAAATCAGGAACTACAAAAGTAAAGCTCATGAAACATAGCCATTAGCTAAACGGAAAAAATGTAATACCCATTACTTAACAGCGAGAGGGCAAGACAGCTGTATTTATTCCAGATATGTAGACGGGAATCGCATAATATATAAGATTTCTGGAAGAGATTCTCGGCACAAATTTCGCAAAAAATTATACAAAGGAAAACTCGTTATGTCCGTTATCTCCACTTATAATAAATCTCTAAATTAAAAAAAGAATCAGCCAGTTTGAAACTAAGCTTGGCGCGGTTCGAATGTTCTCAGCATCCCATGAACGGAAAAATATGAAACATTTTATATAGGTACATTATTATTCTAGCTGCAACTTAGGATAGTTTTTATCCGACTGCGACAGTTAATTAATTTTCCGAAATATACGACTTCATTTAATTTTTCATTTATTTTTATTGAAATCAAACGCTGCTCCAACTGTCAGCTATAAGAACCGTCAAATTTTCGTCAAAATGGCGGAATTGCTTTGCCTTTCACTTATTAATAATTTAAATCCCGTCTACGATATTTTATATATACCTTTACGAGACAAATGCTAAAATATAAACCATAAAAAAATATTCGATTCTGATATGAGAACTTATATGCGCAAATGTCGTTTTATGTCGTAATTTCAATAAATGAAATCAACAAATTTGAACAATATAATTAACACGAATTTGTTTTTTTTGAATGACAATGGCACGCGCTCGGCGCATTCAGCCAAAGTACCTGCGGCGCTACCACGAAAACCGATACTCAATGTTCATATATTTGCATCCCTGTCACTCGAGTATGGTTAGTGCGATAGAGATAGAGATACCCGAATATTTTCGAATTCCGAAGTTCGTGGTTATAGCTCAGGAATCGAAAATATGGTAAATAATCATAATGTATTTTCTCGAAAAAGAATTTAAAATAAATATAGTCAAATGGAGAAAAAAACAAAGCAAGAGGTTATATAGGTAATGATTAAGTTATAAGAGTCCAAAGTTTTAAGAGCACCTTCATATGAAACGATTGTTTTTTACTATGACGCTCGAGTATATTGACGTCACAGTCCCTCATCGTTTTCTCACTCTAACAAGCGACATTAAAACGGATGTAGCTTCATAATTTTTTGAGATATTTGAATGGGAGTTTCATTATCTTCTATCTATTTATACATAATAAATGCCTATGTCCTGACTGACTTATTCACTCAATCACTCACTCACTCACTCATCAACGCACAGCCGAAACTACTAATCTTAGAGAGTTGATTTTTGCACAGTATGTTGCTTTTATAACGTGGGCTAGGGATAAAAAGGGATTTTTGAAAATTCTACCCCTAAGGGGGTAAAATGGGGGTGCAAAGTTTGTATGGGAGAACCTTTTTTTTTTGAGCTATGGACTTCAACTTTGTAGAAAAATTAGTTATTAGAATACAAATGAAACACTTTCAGCGTTTTGGAAAATACCACCCCTACGGGGGTAAAATAGGGGTGCAAGGTTTGTATGGGGGAAACATTTTTTTTTTAAATAGAGACTTAAAACTTTGTAGAGAAATTATTCATTAGAATACAAATAAAGTACCTAGATTCAGTGTTTTAAAAAAATCTACCCCTAAGGGGGTAAAATAGGGTGCAAAGTTTGTATGGGAAAAACATATTTTTTTTTAATAGAGACTTAAAATTTTGACGAAAAATTACTTATTAGAACATGAAAAATACTACATTCGGCGTTTTACAAAAATCATTCCCTAAGGGGGTTAAAAAAGGGTGCAAGGTTTGTATGGGGAACACTTTTTCTGAGCTAGACACTTAAAACTTTGTAGAAAGATTACTTATAAAAATACAAAAAAAAAGACTTTCAGCGTTTTGAAAAAATCTATCCCTAAGGGGGATAAAAAGGGGTGCAAAGTTTTTATCAGGGAAAGTTTATGTTTTTGAGTTAGAGACTTGAAACTTTGTAGAAAGATTACTTATTAAAATACAAAAAAAGAACACAAATCGTTTTAGAAAATTCCACCCCTAATAGGGTTAAAAAGGAGAGCTTTGCATGGGCAACACTTTTTTTTGAGTTAGACTTAAAACTTTGCAAAAAGATTACTTATTAGAATACTAAAAAAGAACTTTCAGCGTTTTAGAAAACTCCATCCCTAAGGGGATCCTTAAGATCCTTAAGAAGGGTAGCCAGTGTTGTGTGGGAAAAACTTTTTTTTTTACTAGACTTAAAACTATTCAAAATGTTACTTATTAAAATTAATAATAAAGTACTTTCAGAGTTTTAGAAAATTCCACCCCTAAGGGGGTTAAGAAAGCTTTGTATGGGCAACACTTTTTTTGAGCTAGAGACTTAAACGTTTACGAAAAAAGTTCTTTCAGCGATTAGAAAAATTCAACCTCTAAGGGGGTTTAAAAGGGGGTTCAAATTTTAAATGGCGAGCAATAAAATTTTAAAGTGTGAGTAAGAGATTTTTAACTTCGGTCTTATTCTGTACGTTAAAAGACTACAAAACTGATTTCAGAGTTTTTCCAAATTCATCCCCTAAGAGTGTTAAAATTGGTTCAAAGTTTGAGTATTTCAAGGCATTTTTAAAGTATGAGATTTTTAACTTTGGTTTTAGACTGTTTGTTCACAAACTAGAAAATGAACATCAACTTTTTTTTTAATTATCCCCTAAAAGAGGGTTAAAATTTTGTATTGAGAGAAATAATTTTCTAAGACGATAAAAAGTTCTACGCGGACGAAGTCGCGGGCAACAGCTAGTGAATAATATATATGTATCAATTTACATATTTCTTATTTAGCCTTGATGTAAAGTGCACATAACTAAGTATTCGGGTAGGCGTGAATACCTTGTGAAATTAAGTTTAATCCCATCTTTTGAGTATGTAAGTATCTGTCAAATTATGTGATAGAAAATCTTTATTTTCTTTCATACTGGTATTACCGGGAATTTTGATATATGTCTTGTTCAATAGAGATTTAAATGATCTGACTATTTACAGCACCAATTGCGGTTCCTTACAAATGCTTCTTTTGCTAGGAAATGTGGAAATAGTTATCTTCTAATATAAAACACATCAAGAAACAATCGGTTTCTCTTTTTAACAACTATCTAATATATGTTTGTCAGTAAAGTAAAGTAAATTTTATTTGTAAAGCATAGGTAACAAAGATATGGTAATATGTGTATCACTATATTTGGCCATTTAGGCATACAAATTTGCAAGCAGCATGCATTACATACTTATATATAGATAGTCTTAATTATAAATTATATTTCGCTAATTACAGTTTAAGTATTCATTGACTGAATAAAAAGCTTTACCTGTCAAGAATTTAAATAATTTTGATTTAAATTGTGGCATGTCAGTTTCTCTTATAAATTCCGGTAACTTATTGTATAGTTTCGGTGCCATGCCGAAAGCACTTTTTGCTAGTAAAGCTGTTTTTAGAGGTCTTGAATTTATTCTATGCCGTTGGCGTATACTTTTAAAAACAGGAAATTGTATGATGTTGCACTTGATATACATTACTAACTCGAAAATATATAAACATCGCAGGGTCAATATTTTGAATTGGATAAAGTAAGGCTTGCATGAATCTGTTGGCCGTAGCCCATAAACAGATCTCAAGCACTTCTTCTGAGCCCTAAACACCAATTCTCTGTCAGTGGAATTGCCCCAGAATATGACGCCGTATCTGAGTGTAGAGGTTACATAGGCGTGGTAGGCGGTGAGTACCGATTCAATACTTTATTCAAGTTATATAGTGCATAAGAGTACTTATTTAATTTTTTACATATAATGTCAATTTGGTTCTTCCATGTTAACTTATGATCTAAGCTTAAACCTAATAATTTTGTACATTCCGCTTCCTCAATTGTATGATTCTTATATATCACCATTAAATTAGTCAAGTTATTAGTCTTCTGATAAAAAATCATAACTTAAGTTTTGCCTAAATGTATATGTAAGTTGTTGTGGTTAAGCCCGTCAATTATTAGTTCTAGTGAGTTATTTATATTTACTTGACATATTTGTGGATTTTCTCCAGCTAATATGACCGTGCTGTCATCCGCAAAAAGAACCATGTGGTGGTCAATGGCCTGGGGAAGATCATTGATATAGATCAGAAACAAAAGGGGTCCCGTATGCTCCCTTGTGGCACTCCATAACATGTTTCTCTGAATTCCGATGAAAGGGTTATTTCGCATTTTATTTTAAAACATATATGATTAATTTGAATCATTTGTTTCCTACCAGCTAAGTATGACTTTAAAAGGTCGTGAATATTGCCGCGTATCCCGTAATTATGTAATTTACGCATTAAAATAGTATGGTCAACGAAGTCAAAGGCTTTAGTTAAATCCATATATAGGGCGCATACAGAGTGCTTTTTTATATATGTTAGTAATTATTTCTTGTAGCAAGTCAAAAATAGCCATGTTTATCGATTTATTCTTACGGAATCCTTTTTGTTCTTGTGCAGATAAGTTATTTAATTCAAAATATTGGTTTATACTGTTATAGATAACTTTTTCAATTATTTTGGAAAAAACATTTAAAAGTGCAATAGGCCTAAAGTTATCTATACTTTCTTTGTCGCCTTTTTTAAAAAGTGGTCGCACAATAGCTAACTTTAAATTTTCAGGATAGACGCCCTGCTCTATACACAAGTTTATAATGTAGCTCATATGCGATGCTATTAAAGGGTGCTACTCTTTTTACAATTTTCGTACATATTACGTCATATCCGGTACTATTTGTATTATTTAAGGAATTAATAATACTAAGAATGTCATCGGGATAAGTTGGCTTCATAAATAAGGATCTAGATGAACTGTATGTCAGTGTATTATATATTTGAGAATTATTATTGGGAGGAACATAATTATATCAGAAGTCACAAATATTGAAACTAAGTATTTTAACGATTACGTAGTTATATTTTTCGTGACAATTTTCGGCAAAGAACCGAATTTCCCTTATCACATCTAGTCAATCTTTACATGGCATCCGCAGGCGCATTTTGTGGCGCCGCACCACAGGCGAATCTTTCATATAAAATTCTTTTAGAGCACACCGCACGTAACTGCTCTCATATTTTAGATAGCATTCTCAACCGCAGTTTACTCTGAATACGAATAAAAATAAGAATATTTTACCGTTCTATGAACACCTTACGGCGCACTATCGGCAAAACTTCGTATTAATTTTACTAACGCAACGCGCTGAGTTCTATTTTCGCTTAGATATACTGAAGTTAAGTTTATAAATAATATTTTAACTAAAAATATAGAATATTTATACGGCTTCTTTTATTTTTCACATGCAACACATCTAAGCTATCGAAAATTACGATTCGAGCACGGATTCTGAGGCTCTAGTATAAGTTTTAACGATACAATACGTTTTCGAACGCGTTTGCGTTTAGTTTCAATATGTATGGCAACGCGAACAGCGCCTCTGGTGGTAACTATTAGGAACTACGCGTTGTCATACAAATTGAAACAAAACGCTAACGCGTTCGAAATCGTATTGTAACGATAAAACTTATACTAGGGCTACTGAATAAAAGCTCGGACTATATGAATCCCGAATCCCTGCCCCACCGCCCCGCGGATTCCGGGAATCGATTTTCTGATTGTAGACTACCGTGAAAATCAATTAACATCAACCATTGACATTGAATAACGACAGAGAATGACTGACTCACACTGGTGCAGGTGTGTGTGATAAGGCCATATGAATATTTGAAAGAGTTTATTTATTTTTCAACGTGTTTTTTTTTTCAGATATTGCTGAAGACCAGATGAGCGCTAATGAGCTTATCACGAAGTTTATAATAAAGTCATCGCCTCGTCATGCGGAATGTGCAGTTGGAGGGCAGTAGATGGCAGCACAGGTTAGCGCGCTGAGATATGGCAGGCGCGCACACGCGAGGCGGCCGACCCCTCGCGCGCCTTCTCGTGCTAGCAGTCTTACATGTTAATTTTATAGGTAAGTAGTCATTTTAACTTGTGGCGGATTCAGGATTTTGTTAGGGGGGAGGCTAGAGGGGAAACTTCTCTCTCTGGATTCGCTAGTGGTAGTACTTGATTTTTCAGTAATCAATCACCAAACCAAACCGGAATAAGGACTATAAGATTTAACATCAACTTATCGATTTAACATCGACTAATCTTGGAATGAACTCTATTCTTGTCTTGGACGAAATGACACAAAGAATGTGTAAATATGTTGTACTTTCGAGAAAATAATTGCCGTGCCCAAGTTTCTATTTACCGTAACGCTAAATACTCAACGCACCTAAGCAACATAACAGCGAAATACTCGTACGATTGGAGGCAGTGGAGGTGTGCTGAAGCAAATAACACATTCGGTACGAAACTTTTTTCGATTGGGTTTTTCGATTTGTAGCCAAAAGAGGCTACTAGCAGACAACTAATGAAGTGGATCCTTGGCAGCGCGATAGTAGTTTATAATAAAAAACGTTTCATTTAACGAAGTAAAAACGAGCCGCTTCTTAATTAAACCAGATACCAACACTTATAATTAAATTACACGAGGCACGTTAAATAAATAGCTATGTCTAAGATATCTGTTTAGGTAGGATGCGCGGTAAAGTCAGCACCCGGGGCCGTGACGTTACGGCAACGTTAACGGTCTCGGGAACATTTGCATGGCCGTCTGGTTTTACACTCCGTATCGACCAACGTCGGCTTCTACATTTCGGACATCGATACTCAAAATATCAAAACACTAACCTGATTCATTTCAATTATTCATCAGTTAAAAGAATATTTTATTACTATATAAATTGAATATGCATTGTTTATAAATAAAACGTTACTTGCTCACTTACACCCTTTACATAAATTATCCACTAACCTTTGCGAGATTCTAAATTTATTCGCCACAAATAGCCTCGGTGAGATATTAGCAAATGGATATTCAGTAGTCACTTTGAAGCGTTCATTCCGCGATAATAAAAATATAAAAGCATGAATAACGTGGACAACCCTTTCGCGACCGAAAAGCGTTGGTTGCAAAATCCTCATTGAAAAACGGTGTGCGGGTCAAAATGTCACACTGTTCGGCAGAATGCGGGAATGGGCCTTGAACATTTTTTTAACGTACAATTTTGGTCGTCTACGCTTTAGGCTGTCGTAGCGAATATTTTCTAAACGGATTACTCGTTTATGGCCCTTTTTAATGATTATTTTGTAAACGTAACCCTTCAATATAGGTACATGCATAAACACTGGATTACATTTTTTCTCTTTAATGTGGAACGAGATTCAGATTATAAGGCACCAAAATGAAGGTTAGATCCTGATATGAAAAATTCTTGTCGAAATTCCTCAAGATAATTTATATCCTCAAGAGCCCGCGGAACAGAGCGCGGCGCTGGCGCGGCGAGTATCTATAAACCGGCACAAGAATTAAATTAATCTCGTTGTAAAATTTTCACTTGCCACCTTATCTCGCGTCGTATTGTCGTTTTATTGTGCCTACCCTGGAACCATTAGCGAAAATGTCAGTGCGACGGCATTGTAATCGCGCGCCCGCGGCCCGCCCGCACAATGATGCGGCCGTTCGACCCCGCCCGTGTACACCCGACCTTACCTTTATGCTCTGATACAAATTTGAGTTGCTATAATAAATGAGGACGCACACTCGTATATTAAATAACACAAATGTATTCAACCCGAATTTTGAATATCGCTTTAATATGGGCAATGTGTAAAAAGCCAGCACATAAAGTATGAATGACTGAACACTTTCATGAGTGCGTCTACGTTTCATGCGCCGACTTCTTAACGTGGAGTTAGCAAATCTCCGTCCGCACGTGGAGATTCCACTCACGTTGCGAGCGAGTGGCCGACAAAGGATAGAGGGCTTGCATACCTTATTACCACCTTTTTGCCAAATCCCTACTTGTGTGAAACATGACAGACTCGTATAACTTAAAGTGACAAGTACTTGGGTATTTTAAAAAGTCCTTTCTATCGTTTTTGCTTTAATACTTTTTATTTATTTATTTTATTTTATTGCACAAACAAAAAGTACAAAAAGGGGACATAATGCCTTAAGGCATTATCTACCAGTCAACCGCAGGGCTACACGGAAAAGATTAAAGGTGCAGGCAGTTGTCTAAAAAACAAATAAAAAGGATAGGTAGATCTAACTAATGAAAATACATTTCCTAATATAATATAAAAATGCATTTACTTACATAAATACAATATAATATAATATACATACATGAACATACTTACATATTGTTTTAGTTGTACAGAAAAACAAATGATGATGTACATATTCTTCAAATCTTTAATCCTTCCTTGTCATCGTGTGTTGGCTCAATATTGTTTGTAAAAGTAAATTAAAATGTATGGACATAGCGTTATATAGATGACCTCACCCTTTAGCTTCCCACGTCGCCTAATGCCGTTACGCCTAATTGTGAAAAGCCTATATTTTTATGTAGGTGTAGATATTATTTTTCCACATCGTAATGTCGCCGCGGCTCTCTCTGCAATTAATCAGGAAAGCAATGAGCCGTTTTGTTAGGACATAGCCTGATGAAGAAGCCATCCCCAGTGATTTACTGACAAGCATTAATATTTTCAGCTTATTTAAGTTAATTGAGAGTTGTTGCTGCCCACCAGTTAATTCACAAAATGTGAATGTCAGGATATGAGTTATGAGACAATATGTAAATTATCAGATCATCGTCAGATTTCATCAAAATGTTGACAGCAATTATTATTAAAATGATGGATTAAAAAAATCGTAACTGGCACCCGGTCTCTTTAGTCTCAACACTACAACAGGGTAAATGATTAAAATATAAAACTTTATAATTATTAGTTAGTTGACCAACTCTGTAATGAATCATAATACAAATAAATTAGAATGGAATATTAAATGGTTCTGTAAAGGCAGGTTACAGCAGCGCAATAATTATCCTTATTAAATTCAATAAAAAAAATCAGGCATAGAACCCATAATGTGTACGTGTTACAAATGTGTGCTTATGAAGTTATGAATCTAAGTGTTAGTAGGTTACAATAATAATAATAATTGAATCTATTTTAAACATCAGCGTTGGCCCTCAGTGCTTATTGTGCACTAGCTTTTGCCCGCGACTTCGTCCGCGCGGAACTCGTTTATATCGTAACTTTCTCCCCCCTTTTCACCCCCTTAGGTGATGAATTTTCAGATAAAAACTATCTTTAGTAAGGACTCTTTGGGAAGGCCCCGGAATTTAAAGTATCTCTATACCAAATTTCATCTCAATCGGTTCAGCGGTTTAAGCATGAAAAGGTAACAGACAGACAGAGTTACTTTCGCATTTGTAATATTAGTATGGATTGTATGAAGGAAAGGGTATCGATGCATGTAGGCTTTTTTCAGTATTATTTTGCATATTTTTATATCACACGGCCGTAAGGACCTTTTCTACTAAACCGTAGGATTAAATTAACTGACTTGTAATTTAAACATTTTATATGTTACATCTAATAGTTTTTTTAAATAGCCATAATCAAACGTCTTTTTTACCCCGTTTTAGAAAACATCTTCAAAACTAAGGCCGCCATAAGGTACCTTTACCCTTGGAATGTCAATTTACTTATGTAATGTTAATGTTCCTATTCCCCAGGACTCCCAACTACCGCTATACCGTAAATGGGTTCCATCCAAATTTTCACCCTCAATTGACCCCCTTAGGGGATGATTTCTGGAATAGAAACTATTATATGTCCTTTTCCAGGACTCAAACTATCGTTCAACCAAATTTTATCAAAATGTGTCACAAACAAATTTCCACCTCCAATTACACCCCCTTAGGGGATGATTTTCGGGATAAAACTATCCTATGTCCTTCCTTATCTATCGCTATACCGTAAATGGGTTCAATCCAAATGTTCATCCACCATTTCTCACCCCCTTAGGGGATGATTTCCTCCTTTTATGTGTTCCGGAATAAAAAAAATCTATGTTCTTTTTTAGGACTCTACCTCTCTCTATACCAAATTTCATCTAAATAGGTTCTATCCAAATCTTCAACCCTCATTGCACCACCTCAGGAAATTATTTTTCGGGATAAAAACTATGCATTGTCCTTCCCTAGGACTCCTTCTATCTATTTACCAAATTTCATCTAAATGGGTTTTATCCAAATTTTCACCCCCTATTTTATCCCTGAGAGGATGATTTTTGGGATTAAAACTATCCGTTGTCATATTCCGGGACTCAAACTATCTTTCAACCAAATTTCATCAAAATGGGTCACAAACAAATTTTCACCCCCAATTACACCCCCTTATGGGATGATTTTCAGGAGTTAACTATCCTATGTCCTTCCCCAAGACTCCAACTCGCTATACCGTAAATGGGTTCCATCCAAATTTTCATACCCCATTTCACCCCCTTAGGAGATGATTTCTGGACTTAAATTATGTTTAGTCCTTCCCCAGGACTCTGAACTATCTCCATACCAAATTTCATCTAAATCGGTTCTATCCAAATTTTCACCCCTCATTTCACCCCCTCAGGAGATGATTTAGGATAAAAACTATGCATTGTCCTTCCCTGGGACTCCTTCTATCTCTATACCATCTTATCTTATCTTATCTTATCTAGGTGAGGGCCCTTTCGGATGCACTTCGACCCAGTGGGATCTTTTGTGCATTTGCCCTCTCCTTTATACCTGCTCCCAGGCTCTATCTCTATACCAAATTTGAACTTAATGGGATTTATCCACATTTTCATCCCTATTTCATTCCCTTGGGGGATGATTTTCGGGATTCAAACTATCCATTGTCATCCTCCGGGACTCAAACTATATTTATACCAAATTTTATCTAAACGGAGTCCATCCAAAATTTAACCCCCCATTTCACCCCCTCAGGGAAAGATTTCCGGAATAAAAACTATCCAATGTCCTTCCCCAGAACTTAAACTACCTCTTAACCAAATTTCATCAAAATGGGTTACATAAAATTTTTCACCCCCCCATTTTAACCCCTAAAGGGAAGATTTTCGGGATGAAACCTATTCTTTAACCTTTTCCGGGACTGAAACTAATCATATACCAAATTTCATCTAAATCGGTGCAGCGGTTTAAGTAGCTCCATACAAATTTCCACCCCCCATTTCATCCCCTTAGGGGTTGATTTCCAGGATAAAAACTACCTTAAGTCCTTCCCCAGGACACAAACTATCTCTATGCCAAATTTCATCTTAATCGGTTAAGCCGTTTTCACGTGATGCGCGGTCACATAAACAGACAAACAGATAAACAGATAAACAGACAAACAGATAAACAGATAAACAGATAAACAGATAAACAGATAAACAGATAAACAGATAAACAGATAAACAGATAAACAGATAAACAGATAAACAGATAAACAGATAAACAGATAAACAGATAAACAGATAAACAGACAAACAGACAAAAATTCTAAAAACTGTTGGAACGTGTTCTGTTATCGATTCTAAGTATCCCTAACCAATTTTTTTTCGAATATCTTCCATGTACAGACTTTCGACCCTCTTCAGCTTTATTATATGTATAGATTAGGGTGGAGCGAATTTTTAAAATTTTGGTATTTTGTTACGGAACTGTAATGAAAGTTGCGTGATTTTATGTACGTTTAAGGAAAAATAATAAAAAAATCTTGGCATATACTGTTAGCCCTCTACCCGGCAGTTAAATGTTTAAAAACCTGATAGTTTAGAAAAAATATAATGTTTTTTTAAACTTAATTTTAACTGTTTTATTTGTTAAATAACACCTTTTGGTACCTAGGTTGCTTGATTTCGGTTTTGATTTATTATTTTAAACACCAAATTGGGTACATTTAACTGGTTAAAGCCAGTTTTTTAGAGATACCTCATTTACGTGAGCTAAATGGGCCATAAAAAATTGTTCTCATAATATATCAAAACCAAAATCAAGCAACCTAGGTGTTATTTAACAAATAAAATTGTAAAAATTAAATTTAAAAAAAACATATATTTTTCTAAACTATCAGGTTTTTAAACATTGAACTGCCGGGTAGAGGGCTAATAGTATATGCCAAGATTTCTTTAATTATTTTTCCTTAAACGTACATAAAATCACGCAACTTTTCATTACAGTTCCGTAACAAAATACCAAAATTTCTAAAATTCACTCCACCCTATTTGTGCATGCACACTTATCCAACGGGCCAACAAAGGGCTATCCCATCGGCACGCCAATGCGCTTAGAATGCCTCCTTAGATGTATAAAATAAAATAAATATTTAAAATAAATATTTGCTCGAGTATTACTCGAGTTAACCGGTAGATGGCGGCATAGCCACTGCGTCGATTCCTGAATCGCGCTATCGAGATTATTGCCGGGATAATAACCCCTGGACAGAAGTTTTTGTTTGTTGTAAAAAATACATGTGCGCTGAAATAATGCATAGTCTGCATCAGTGGCATTGTATTATTCTGGGAACCCTTCTAAACATACATACACAGACATTCACTGAATCCGTTACCTTGACGGGAAAAAGTTATTAAAAAGACCTTGTTATGTCAATTATCACTCTCAGAGTTTTTAATAAATGTACAGTCAAAAGAAATCTGAAAATAATTTCAACAATACCATCAATTTACGATAAAAATACTCCTCCAATACCGAGGTTAGAATAGCATTGTAAAATTCAATAATTAAATAAATCAGGTTAGTATGGAGAAGGGAAAAACACTATAAAAATTAATACATTAAATCTATGTCGCCTATTAAATGAAGAATTACGGGTGCGTAACGATGACTATAAATATTTTTGATATAATATTACTCGCAATAACGCTCATCTGATATAATTCTCGAGTTGTATAACAACACTTAATATATTTTCATATGGTATAATTACCATTTTATATAACGATCATTTGATATAATAATATTTAGTATAACATACATTAAGTATAATGCATATTTGCTATATTGAACATTGGATATAATGCTCATTCCGTCTAATGTACAGTTGATATAATCAAGCCAGGGTAGCCAGAAAAAGGGGGGACGGGGGGCAAAGGTTAGGTTTACGTTAGGTTAGAACGGAAAAATAGTAGGTTAGCTAACGTAAAACGCAATTTGCACATAAAAATTATACCGCTTGATCATTATACAATATGAGATGTATATCAAATAAGAATTATACTCTATGATGGTTATAGGAAATAAGCGTTATACCGAATGATAGTTATACTCAATAAAAATATATATTTTGATATTATACCAAACGTTAATTATATACTATGAATGATTCTACCCTTTGAAATTATATCAAAAATGGTTATACCCAATGAAATTATATTATTTGTTTTTATACCGATCATTACACACCCAAGAATTACTACTTACGTCAATTTATCAAAACAGATTAAGGTCGGGTAATGGGGCCATCGGACACTGGGGACAACGCGAAAACTTGAAGGATATTCGACTTAAGTAATACTGTTCTTCTTAAGGATGACTCACGCTAGAACGGCCGTTTTCTAATAAAAACGATGGCGTTTTTGCTCGGCCGAGCGGACACTGGGCTGCTTCCGAGGCTCGGAAGCTACCCGGTGTCGGCTCGGCCGGGCTTGGGTTTAGTTCAGCCGCGCAAAAACGCCGTCGTTTTTCTCAGAAAACGGCCCGGGCCGGACACGGCTCGTTCTAGCGTGAGTTAACCTTTACATCGACCTATTAAACCCTGTCTCTGTCTATAACAAAAATTTTAAATAATAAAAACATACTCCGAATTTGCACTTCTTTACTTTATGTATATTCTTTACGTCAAAATTGAGATAAAGAACTATTATAAACTGTCTTATCGAAGCGAGACAGAGAATGGTATGCATAAAATGCTGACGACTTTATTCCACGAAGGGACATTCTGAATGTTAATGGGTTCACTTTACTAAAGCAGTTTTAGGGTTCTGTTTTAGTTGACCATAAACAAGGATGATTGAGATCATTTATTTTGTGAGCATAAAAATATACAACTTTTTGTAATGTAGAGTTTATTATTAACATTAAACAGATTGCATACATTCATATCCATTTATCCATAGGTACTTATATTATAAAAGCGATAGTAATTTTGTCAGTTTGTTATGTTTTCACGCTTAAACTACTGAACCAATTGTGATGAAATTTGGCATTTGGAAAGCCACAGTCTGGTCATACATAATTTTATTTTTATCTTCCTCTGCTGTGGACGCAAATTATATAATAACTGCTTTTATTCCTTTTTAACCCCCGACAGAAATAGAGGGGTGTTATAAGCTTGACGTGTCTGTGTGTCTGTCTGTCTGTGCGTGTGTCTGTCTGTGGCATCGTAGCTCCTAAACGAATGGACCAATGGAAATCTGACGTGATCGAGATGGTTCTTAGCTACGTTTCAACAAAATCGGTTCAGCTGTTTTTGAGATATTGAACTTTGAAATGAAAATGTCGGGGGTTTTTAAACTTTTCTAAGTAGTAGCTATTTGCATTTTGCATTCACGCAAGATCGAATAGCTGAAGTAAGATATATACAGTTACATTACTATATACAGCTCGAATATCTGGTATTAAGAGAAAACTGCACTTTGCTTAATGAGATCAAGGAAAATTCTACATTAAGAATAGTGGCGTCAGAGACTACCATTCACCTTAAAGAATTCTAGGAGACCACGAATATTTTCGATATAATGATTTTTTTCCACAGGCCAGATAAAATTCAATCTTAAGTTAATTTCATAAAGACTTTCACAAGGAAAAAAAACTCTCACTATTTATACCAATCTATTGGTATCTATATCGTTGTATCAGAGCCTATTGCATGGTCCCGCCCTACGACAACCATGATAGTTTTCTTTGACTTTACTTCACACAAACTATTGAGTAACTCAAAGTCAAACAACTGCAGTCAACGAACTCATAAAATATTTTGACATTCTTGACAATAAGGAAATAGAAACGGTTAGCCGTTCCAACGAAACAATTGGGGGATTTATGACCCTTATTTGCATGCAATTTTCTATATTGCTCTCTGTTTACACACTACATTCCGGCTTTGTATACGCATATTTCAAATATGTGGTTTTATCAGACTCGCAATATAAATATGAAGCGTTACAAGTAGGTAAAGTTGAAAAAAAATCTTTATCACAGGCTATGTGAAAATTTATGTCGGTGTCATAAATACTGACAGGAAAAATATTTTCTTACCTTGTTAAACTGTACTCACTGAATACTTTTTATGTGTGTTAATGACTATTTTATTACAACATATAGTTTGAAAAATCACAAAATGTAACAAATGTCATTAAAATATTAGGAAGGACTATATATTATATATATTAAATAAGATTAAATTGGAGGCGAGGAAGATTAAGTAAGACCTAGAATAATAGACTACATGGAGCAACTCAAAAAGAGAGTTGATGTTGGGTCATATCGTGAGGTCAAAGAGATTGCGTGGGATCGGAGTAGATGGAGGGCCTACTTTGAGCTACACCGACAAGAGCCTAGCTCTTAAGTAAGAGAAGAAGTAGAAGATTAAATTACGTTTGACCACCGGTGCGTCTGCGTAGTGGCTCTGCCGGCGAAGCTGAAGGTTCTGGGTTCCATTACCACTAAAAGAAGAATTGATTAAAATAAAAATAAATTGAAACAGACAAAACAAGAAATATCCCATTCGTTAATTACTATACAAACAAATATAATTACTATTTATTTTACCCGTGAAAGACGAACGCGGTAATTTCGTAAGCTATTCCGAGAAAATAAAACCGACTCAATCCGTGTCACTTGCGTTACTACCCTTCTGCCATCTGACTTGTTTATAGAATATTTGCTCATAAACATGCAGATTGCGGATGGGATGCGTGTTTATATAAAATTGGGGAAAGAGGAAGCCATTTTATTTATCACCCTCTTGACTTCCGCTGTTGACGGACAAAGATTGCTTCCCATGTGTTTGGAAATTAAACTTGCTAATAAAATTCCTCATAACGTTTACACGTTTAGCTTGTACTCGTATTATGCTATGCGTAATAATAAGAATGCATTACAAGAGGACTTTAGTAAACAAAAGGTGTCTTAAATATTTTATTGTAAAACACCAAATCATTAGTAGTTCAGTTATCATTCACTTTCTGTTACATTTAAGTTCAACATTTATAAATTCCATAGTTCATTTCATGATACCAAATTTGCTTTAAAGCGCAAAGACCAGCCCTTTCCACGAATGTAGTTAATTTACAGTGTTAGATAAAATCAGAAGATAAAACTTTGCTGGTTTGCAGTGGCTAAATTGTATTAAATCACTTGGGACTTGGTCTGAGTCGGTTTGCTGACTAACTACGCGTTTGTGCTCACAGCCCAGCCCCTGAAGACGAGGTGAACACGTTTTTGTAGAGGATTTGTGGCGATACTGAGTTACCAGCCATTTTAGTTATCGATTGCACTATTTTAACTATGCGCTTCTACAGACTAGGTGTAATGCAAGTGCCGCAATGTTTGAAGCCTTGATTACCAATAGTTGACACCTACTCTTTGACCTCTATTGTCATCAATTAAGATTGAAAGTGTCAAAACTTGCGATGTTTACCTTATCCTTTCAAACCCACTAGCTATTTTTGTTACTTAATGCTGCTACGGACCACGATTAGTAATGCTTTGCCTCGGATGTATAACGAGTACTTACAGATTTGAGTAACCGTGAGTCAATTAATGCTAAAGTTTATTTATTTATTTATAATCTAATCACATGTAAACTTTTAAAAAGTTAAACCAATTACTCTTTTACATGATATTCCCACAAACGACAAATACGGACAGATTCAAGCTTCTGAAAAATGTATTGACTTATGAATAAACAAGAATTGAACAGTCATCTGATCGTATTTTCCGCTTCGTGATTCATCTTGAAAACAAAGGATATTTAAGCGGTCCCCTTCACGCCGAACCGAAATAAGACTTTTATTGACGCTGTCCGACACAGCTTGGAGGGACTGGTTTATTTATTGATAATACATTTTATGTCATCTTGTTTAGCGACAGGAACTTGTTTATTATATATTCAAAAACTTTGTAAGCAGCTAAAGGTTGCTTGCGCGAGTAAAAGTATTCGACAGTAAACAGTTTTTCTTCACTGCCAAGATTTTGCACCTTGAGAAAAAAATTAAAACACAAGCAACGAAACTATTCAACTTCACTACTTTATATCTAAGAAATGCAAAAGCTTTTAAAATTTTCAAGCGCGATAACTTCTTTCATAACAACTCGTTGAGCAGACTGGGGAAGTTACACAAATAATCCGGGAAATAGTTTTCCACCGTGCCGCCTCATAACAACACATTTACCTCCATTTTGTTGCGCGTTAATGTTTTATTCCGCGAACTCGCTAAGAAGTCTATTTAAGAGTGTTTTTCTTTACCGCTGGCGCCTAAACGTTTTAAGCCGAGCCTGCCCGAATAAGGCTGCTTGACCTGTATTTATGTATGAATATTAAATAAAAAGGGTGCTCTGAAGTTCCTTAAGAATTGTATTTAAATTTGCTTTTCAAGAAAAATACTAAGTGATTTCTATTTTTTTACTATGTATATGTCACCGTTAGATCGTGAACACAGTCAGTTTATAATCTTACCCGTTATATTGTAAACTGACGGAATATTGTGAACTGCCAAAACCGTTCACAATTTAACGCAATATTTTTCGTTAGTTTATAAACTTTCAATGTCGAATCGTCAAATTGTGAACTGTGATCAAATCGGCTTGCTACGGAACGTACACAAAGACTAGGTAGGTTAGGTTAATCAGGTATCTTCAGTTGCCCGAAGGGCAAAGCGCCCAGAAATAGGAGCCCCGCGCAGCGGGGCTCCATCGACACTGCTGGGTGCCGAAATAAGTGAAATAATATCTCTGAATAACAATTAAAAACAATCATGTTCTGACGTTAGTAGAAACTGATGCAAGTGGAATAATTCGCTCAACCAAACAGCGCACAGGTTGCGTTCCGAATCAGGCAAATTTGATTCAGTTCACAATTTGACGATGTGACATTGTTAGTTTATAAACTAACGAAAATGAATGCGTAAAATTATGAATTATTTGGGCAGTTCACAATATTCCGTCAGTTTACAATATAACAGATTATAAACTGACGGTTTTCACAATCTAACGGTGACATATATAATATGTAATATGATATGATTTGAACTTGAAGACGATAAACTATTAAATATGTTTTTATTGCTCTACACAAAAAAACTATCCTTCCAATCAACACCCCCTCACAATGACTTACAACAATCAACAACGTACAACCAGTAAGTAACTCAAAATTTTCATTTTTTGTATATAACTGCATTAAGATATAGTATAATTCTAGTTCATTCAAATTATCTATCTATCTTCTATACATATAATAAAGTTGAAGAGGGTCGAAAGTCTGTACATGGAAGATATCCGAAAAAAAATTAGCTAGGGATACTTAAAATCGATAACAGAACACGTTCCAACAGTTTTTAGAATTTTTGTCTGTTTGTCTGTTTATCTGTTTGTCTGTTTATGTGAACGCGCATCACGTGAAAACGGCTGAACCGATTTAGATGAAATTTGGTATACAGATAGTTTGAGTCCTGGGAAAGGACATAGGGTAGTTTTTATCCCGGAAATCAACCCCTAAGGGGATGAAATGGGGGGTGAAAATTTGTATGGAGCTACTTAAACCGCTGCACCGATTTGGATGAAATTTGGTATATAAATAATTTGAGTTCTGGGGAAGGTCAAAGGATAGGTTTTATCCCGGAAATCTTCCCCTTAGGGGGTAAAACGGGGGGGATGAAAATTTGGATATAACCCATTCTGATAAAATTTGGTTTAGAGGTAGTTTAAGTTCTGGGAAAGGACATCGGATGGTTATTATTCCGGAAATCTACCTCTAAGGGGGTGTAATGGGGGCTGAAATTTAGGATGGACTCCGTTTAGATCAAATTTAGTAAAGAGATAGTTTGAGTCCCGGAGAATGACAACGGATACTTTTTAATCCCGAAAGTCATCCCCTAAGGGGATGAAATAGGGGTGAAAATGTAAATACATCCCATTTAGTTAAAATTTGGTAAAGAGATAGAAGGAGTCCCAGGGAAGGACAATGCATAGTTTTTATCCTGAAAAATCATCTCCTGAGGGGGTGAAATGAGGGGTGAAAATTTGGATAGAACCCATTTCGATGAAATTTGGTATAGAGATAGTTAGTCCTGGGGAAGGACATAAAATTATTTTTCGTCCAGAAATCATCTCCTAAGGGGGTGAAATGGGGGATGAACATTTGGATGGAACCCATTTACGGTATAGCGAGTTGTAGTCCTGGGGAAGCACATAGGATAGTTTTATCCCGAAAAATCATCTCCTGAGGTGGTGAAATGAGGTTTGAAGATTCGGAATAGAACCCATGTAAATGAAATTTGGTATAGAGAGAGGTAGAGTCCTAGGAAAGGACATAGAATATTTTTTTATATCGGAACACATGAAAAGAGGAAATCATCCCCTAAGGGAATGGTGGATGAAAATTTGGATGGAACCTACGGTATAGCGATAGTTGGAGTCGTGGGGGAGGACATAGGATAGTTTTATCCCGAAAATCTTCCTCTAAGTAGGTGAAATGGGGGGTGAAAAATTGGATGGAACCCATTTACGGTATAGCGATAGTTGGGAGTCCTGGGGAAGGACATATGATAGTTTTTATCCCGGAAATCATCTCCTAAGGGGGTGAAATGGGGGGTGAATATTTGTTTGGAGCTACTATACCACCCATTTAGATAAAATTTGGTATATAGGTAGTTAGTAGGCGCGGCGTTGGTAGCCACCCCCCAAATGTGGACTGATGACCTGGTAAAGGTCGCGGGAGTCCGCTGGATGCGGGTGGCGCAGGATTGGTCACTTTGGAACTCTTTGGGGGAGGCCTATGTCCAGCAGTGGACGTCTGTCGGCTGATATGATGATGACGATTATAATGATAAAGATAGTTTGAGTCTCGGAGAAGGACATATGATAGTTTTTATATCGGAAATCTACCCCTAAAAGGGAAATGGAGGGTGAAAGTTTGTATCGAGCTACGATATAAACGATTTCTACGCGGATGAAGTCGCGGGCAAAAGCTAGTTCAAAATAAAGAACTAAAGTGAAGTGGTCAAATATCCTCACCATAGCTTTCTAATATTTATAAGAGAGGTTGAGCTAAATTTTTATTTTATCTCGTATTCTTTGTAAAACACGGGTGGACCCGAGGCAAGGGCTAGTCATGAACACGCCTGTTCTATTCTATTCTTAAAAAAATCGCGATCCACGTACAGCGTGCAAACGCCCCTAGTGACACATTACGAATGGAGAGCGGGTAATTAAAAACGTGACCGTCGTCACTTGTCTTCAACGTCCGTAAGGGTTTATCTACTACGCGCACCCGCCCTTGTTTATTAGAGCCTAACTTTTATGTTTGCCGGCTGCTCAATTAATAGGTGACGTTTTCATGTTCTGAATGAAATGAGTTTTCAACAATTTTAACATATTATTATTCATCGTTCACTTCAAATAAGTTTTTCCCTAGCTTTTTATTACCTTTATTTTTAGTTGTTTACAGTGCAATAAATAAATATGTTAAGCTCTTAAGAAGTTTGCCAAAGGATCACGCGAGAGGCTGAAGCAGTAGAGTTTAATAGCGTTCTGCACACTGCCTACTCTTTCGTGTGTCTGATTTCTTAAGATTATAATTAAACAAGAAGGTTCTGCTTCTATTTATATAAAAAATATATATTGATAGTCATGAAATTAATAAAAACACGACAATGTTTTAGAAACGAATACCGCAACGCACATTCAAAAATGTTCTGGCTGCTCAAAATTAGTTGCACAATATAATTAGTTTCAAAATAGAAAGTTCACGAAAAGCCGGGATGGAAAAGTTATTTAAAGCCTTGTCACAGTTGCCACCGCTATTTCACGCATCAAAATTTCGTTCAGAAAATTTATTCATGGTATGATCCCTCGTAAATACATTTGGGGGTTTATAGTCGTAATGAATTTGATACAGTTTATAGCGTAGCTCAGCTCTTGTAGCGATTTTGCCTGGATTTTTAACACCATAAAATAATTGATAAATTTCAACATTAATTCATTTTAAATATGCAAACACATGACGATCACGCAAGCAATGCGGCAAGTACTTCTCTCAAAGTGTACTGGATTTTGGACTAATTTCATATTTTCTATGTATAAATTAACTTACATACAAACATACATACATATAATCACGCCTCCTTCCCAGAGGGGTAGGCAGAGATCACTGATCTCCATTTGCTACGATCCTGACAAACCACTTTCGCTTTACTCACTTTCATAACATTTCTCATACATGCTCGTCGGTTTAGGGTACTTTTGACCTGGCCATTTTGTAAGATTTCTCCAATTTGATCGGAGAAAGTTCGCCTAGGTCTTCCCCTTCCAACTTGCCCTTCCACTCTTTTTATATACACTCTATTCGTTAATCTTCTTTCATCCATCCTCTCTACATGCCCAAACCACCTTAACATACCCTTCTCAACTTACATACTTGCCAGATAAGGAATTTATGGTATTCGGAAACCGATTCAAACAGAAGAAACAGTTAAATGGGGAAGTTTTTGGAGAGTTCTAACAATTTTTAGCACCGGAATAAGGTAACCAAAGAGTAAAAATTATCAAACAAAATCTGAAGGATAAGTCATTGTACACTTTTTAAATACCAGGGTGTTTATTTTAAACCTGCTAGCAAAACAAAGCCATGCTCTATAATTTTGTCTAACACTGTACAAAATGTGCCACATAAGTTTCCGTCTCTGAAATTCGCCTCAAGTCACCTCCAGCTGCGGCTGCCCGAAATTAAAAACAAGTAACTAGGTCTTAGCTAATTGTACAGGTGAGCCAAAAAACGTTTTTTGAGTTTGAAGGCTGTTTACTCTAAAAATATACGACATATCGAATTCTGTTTTGTGGCAGAAGGGTTAAAAAAAAATTACCTACAATATTATGTTTTTCAGTCACCTGTAACTAGTACCGTTAAGGTATGCAGCTGAAAATGGTTTTTAGCTTGGTAATAAAATCTAAAAAAAAGGTTTAATTACGCGCTAAAACAAGTATCTTGACATACTTGTTTTTTGGTATGAGGTTCATATTTTTTAGAATGAAAAACAATGTAAATGTATATCTTTTTTTATTTAAGTCCTATAAATTATGGTATTTGGTTGTTATTAGACATGGTGGAAATCTTTGTTTCATGCCTTCCACACGGATCAAATCAGAAACTTCGTCACTTTCCGGCATCATGCCAAAAATGTTGTCGGTTAAGTGGCATTAGTAAGTGGAACTAATTTACTTAAAATTTCTTTTTTTTTTGGAAGAACGTGTTCCTCTTGCTTTATTGAGCCTATTAGCTTAGCTTAATTGAGCAAATCTACTAGCCATAACCTTCAGAATGCCGTTTTGACTTATCTGTGTACACCGGCCGGATAGTTCAATTATTTTCATCCATTTTCGCGAATAATGAAAAAGTATATTCAAACGGATTATATCGCAAGTGTAAATGTTTAAACAAACACCTTGTTTTTTTGTTACTGCAATGCTTCTTCAAAAACAATCTGTTTGATTTATTTTATTCACTTGACACCTATAATTTCTTTTAAATTAATGTTTCGTAGTTACTCCTATAATATGTAGTTCGTGTTTATGTTAAAATACAGGATTAGCATAAAATTATATCTAACAATTATTCATATAAATTTAATACATTAATAAAGCTATAAAAACAAACAAACAAAACGCGAATATGAATGAAAAGCATGTTTTGTAAGTACTTACATTTCTTGTATATTTTGTATTCACTTTTTATGTAGGTTAGTGGGTATTCTTAATTTTTGCAATAATACAATCAAACTCTTAGATTGCGTTTACTGAGCTAAAAACAAGTAAGTCGTCAGTCAAACCAATTAAAATCCAAGCAACTCAAAGGTTTTCTGTTCGAGTTTTATAATTGGGCAAAGATAAAAACAAGTATCTAGTTAAACCAAGGTAAAAGCAAGTAACAATATTTGATTTGCTTGATTCTAGCCTGGTTGTAGTTGAGATACTTGAATTTAGCTCAGATTTGTTTACTAATTTGAGTAACTTATAATTGTTTTTCTTAAATAACTGAAAAACGGTAACGAAAAAAAATTTGAAAAAAATTAGGCTAATGCATCTGAATGCGAGAAATCGATTGGGTCAAAAAACTGATTTTCGACAAAAATGGACTTACTTATTTTTAATTTCGAGCAGCCGGCTCACCTGTCGTCGAACCCCTCTGACACCTTTGCGATGCTACTACTATTTCTATAAAATATATATATATATATAAATTGATTGTAAGTACGTTTTTTGCTGTTACGAAAGTAGAATTGTGTAAAGTTGTTTGTAATTTATATTTTAGTTGAACATATGAGTAGTAGTGACTCCGAGAACGATATGAACACTCCGCCGGATATCTTAAATGCAGCCAAGTTTGCAACAAAGATAGTTTACAGGTAGCACTACTAGTGCTACCTGACCTGCATTGCTACTAGCAATGCAGGTCTTTTCCCTACGGCTTCTGAACCCATCTTAGAGTACTTATGATATGTGTTTGGATAAAGTAGTGTATGCAACTGCACATAATTAGGCCTTAAAACACTCGTGTGATCCTATTATGAAACTCGCTTACGCTCGTTTCATTCACACTCGTATTTTATGGCCTCTCATTATGTATCAGTAGCATAAACTACTATTATGTATTTACAAGTATTATGATATTTTTTTGAATTTCTGGTCTTAATCACATTTGGTATCAGTTATGACACAAAAATATTGTCGTCTGAAGCTTTGAGTATATTATTATTATATATTTGGTATTTCTATTAAAAATACAACAACTAGTCGAATGGGTATGGTAAAATGGTGACGACCGTGACATTCTAACACCTCACTTCATTTTCGGTATCTTACGTCCGTCTGGAGCAGACGAATGGTGTACAGTCGCCATCACATACATAGGTACACTATAGGTGTTCAAAAATATCGGCACATGCACCCTAATGCCTTGAAAATAGAGGTGTGTTCCGATGTTTGTGACGTGCTTGTTTGCTCCGATGTATGTGATGGCGACTGTACTCGTGTTTAGAATTATTTAGTTAATGTATTTATTCATAATTTGATAAATAAATTAAATATCTATGTAATTCCGATCAGTCTTACATCGCTTCTGACGATTATATTTCGTATAATAATAATGAGGTTGGTTACACTTGGAACGTCTTAAGCGGCAATTACGCTTCGTCGTTCACCTAATGCGGTCGCCGAATTCATTTTAAACTACGTAGGCCAACAAACGTCATCTTTACACTAGTCTCTCCGCCAATGTCAGTTTGTTGGCAGCTTTCGATCGCCGAATGCGGCCGACTAACGTGTTCTTTACACCGCCGCATGCAGCATGCGGTGAACGACGAAGTGTAATTGCCGCTTTACTGTCAATGGTAGGTTTCACTGGTAAAATTTCTTGGTAAATTTGGTGGAATTTAATTATGGTTCTGGGTATAGTAGCAAGCATTAGAGACGCAAACTTATGTGGCGCGTACTGTACGAATACACCCATTTTTGTTCCAATGTTAAAATAAATATGTATATAACCATTAAAAACAATAATCTACTTTAAAAACAAAGTTTTAACCGACTTATATTCAGTAATCCGCCAAGCCACATGAACATTTCCAGATTTCTTTTGCAATTTACCACATGAACTGATTCCTGAGAGCAAATGCATTGATTATTAGAGAAAAAACCCAAATCACTGTATTTGAGGGCTTCCGTCGATTTCTCAAAGATCTCAGAATTACCCTTGGCACTTCATTATTTGCTATTTCAACGAAATCATATCAGAGTCTGTGACCTACTTTTATAGTTTGAAGTACATCATTGAGAAGTTCCACAAGCCATTTTGTGGTCTTCATCATCACTTCCACCATCACCAAATTTATGATTTCCGGAAGTAAATACACGAGTTATAATAGAAAATACCAAAATTACTACACGCGTGCCTAATATATTTGAGAAGTTCCCTCAATTCCTCATGGTTCCCATAATCCAACTGGGGTTTTGAAAAATTGGGAACAATCTGAAAGCACATACTTTCAATTAAAAAAATAATTGTACGAATCCGTTAATAAATGACGGAGTTCTGAGGTAACAAACATTTAAAAAAATATATAAAAAAAAACATCTGAATTGAGTACCTCCTCCTTTTTTTGAAGTCGGTTAAAATAAAACAAGTTTAAAGTTTTCTTTGTTGTTGAAATTAAATAAATGTCATTTCCGAATTTGAAAAAATTACAACATTAATTGTTTCAATTTAAAAATTACCGTCAGAATATATATGATTAGTTGATTAGGACGCACGCATTCACGCATTCGCAAACTTTTCGCCAATCAGTAGATTAAAATGTAAGAAATAGCTTGTAGGTAAAAACTTGTATCTAACCGTGCTAACATAAGAAGATATTACACAAATAGCTAGTACGCATGTAGTAGTAACAAAGATAAAAAATTACTCGAATAAATCGAGTACCGATTGAAAACCCCACATGTAGATCTTAGCCGTTCCTCACCCGCATTCCGCGTACAAATTGAAAATTCCAACCGGTAATATACACAAAGTACTACACACTAGTTACCGTAGTTTAGAAAAAAACTATACATCGATCGTATGAACGTATAAAAAACCGGCCAAGTGCGAGTCGAAATCGCGCACGAAGGGTTCCGTACCATTATCTATAAAAAAACTATTTTATTCTGTGTTTTTAATATTTGTTGTTAAAGCGGCAACAGAAATACATCATCTGTGAAAATTTCAGCTGAAACTATCACGGTATCAGTGAGATACAGCCTGGTGACAGACAGACGGACGGACGGATGGACAGACAGCGGAGTCTTAGTAATAGGGTCCCGTTTTACTCTTTGAGTACGGAACCCTAAACTGACTGAAAAAAAATTAAAGTTTCAATTCAGCTCTATTTTTACGCAAGATAACTCCTTGAACCACATTACTAGACTTTTGACATTATTACCAAAAACGCAAACTAGATTTGAATCTTCCTATCTGAAAGCTCGCTTCACCAACCCTTCGTTTTACAGGCACACTGGCCTATACTCTGCTCAGGAGGCTTCCATCTTCTATCCTCGCTCGCGTCAGCTACGTACTCTCTTCGACAAACTCGCATCTGTCCAACTCCTTTGCGAGGTTTTTAGGGTTCCGTAGCCAAATGGCAAAAAACGGAACCCTTATAGATTCGTCATGTCCGTCCGTCTGTCTGTATGTCTGTCCGTCCGTATGTCACAGCCACTTTTTTCCGAAAATAGTTTCGAAAAGAGCTATACTGTTGAAACTTGGTAAGTAGATGTATTCTGTGAACCGCATTAAGATTTTCACACAAAAATCGAAAAAAAACATTAAGTTTTAGGGGTCCCCATACTCAGAACTGAAACTCAACAATTTTTTTTTCATCAAACCCATACGTGTGGGGTATTTATGGATAGGTCTTCAAAAATGATATTGAGGTTTTTAACATCATTTTTTTCTAAACTGAATAGTTTGCGCGAGAGACACTTCCAAAGTGGTAAAATGTGTCGTCCCCCCCCCCCCCCCCCCCCCCACTGTAACTTCTAAAATAAGAGAATGATAAAACTAACAAAAATATATGATGTATATTACCATGTAAACTTCCACCGAAAATTGGTTTGAACAAGATCTAATAAGTAGTTTTTTTTTAATACGTCATATATCGTAAACCGCAATTTATTTCACGGAACCCTTCATGTGCGAGTCCGACTCGCACTTGGCCACCTTTTTTTATTTACTTTTATTTATTCAAAATATAAACTTATTCTACCTACATACTCTTTAATTCTTACTGAAGCCTCAATAAGGCTAATTAATTAGGTCACATTTCATCCATACCAATATTATTTCTCAGTGCTGGTGTTATGACAGTCTATCTAATGTTTTTTTTTTGTATTTTTTTGGCTCCGTGGGTTTTGCATATGCAATCACACGGCTTGCCCACGACTTTGCACAGGTGATGGATATTCAGGATGAACCTAATTATGCTATATTATTATCCCATAGCTCTGCCTAGGTTCCACGTAACGTAATACGCATGCGCAGCTGCGCGGGCACGTAGTTATATTCCAGTACATGGCATACACGCATTTAAATGCCATTCAGGCTTCCTCTCGTAAACTCGATCTTATTAGAATTAGATTTTGTTAAGTGAGTAGGCAATTTGTCATACCGCTGAAGGCATCTAACTCTGCTAATGTTCCATGTTGGATGACATTAAATTTAAACGTAATTTAAAAATATGTTAAATATTACGATTTTACGTCTTAAAAACAAAGTGTATAAAAATGTATTATACCTAGTTAGTTTTGTTTTCCTTACATTTAAGTAAATATTGTACACCCGAAATGTGTGAATATTTACACGGTGAAACAATAAAGTTTTTCTATTATATTTATTTTATTCTAAAATAATGACAAATGACGATTTTACGATTTCAACAACACAAAGCAGCCATAGTTTTGTTGTAGAGTAAAATGCTTTAACCTCTAACTCTAACGCTTAGTGTATGGCCTGAATACCGCTCCGCTTCAACGTGCAGTGGAGTTGAACAATAAGAATGGATGCATACACTCACATCAAAATGTAAATATACATATTCATTACTACGATCCCTTTCTGATAACGGACCTATAATATAGGCACACAGCCGTTCGAAAACACGTTTCTTGGACATGGAGGAAGTAACTTAAAATAATAATATTGGCGAAATAAAAAAAACGTTTAAAAGTTTTAAAGCTTGGAAGAAATTTATTCACGAGGAACATGTGCTATCAAAATATCTCGGTCCACACGTTATGTCGGCACATTCTTCTCCTAAATTGAAATTCTCGAACGCTCCTCGCTGCCGGGATGGGGTCAGGAGCCAAAAGACAAATAGAATTTTCGATTAATGTGATCAAATATTATTTTTCCTTGAAGGAAATGGTGACGTCGTTTTGTAAAGTCATCTCCGTAAGGCACGCGCAGGCCGAGTTATATTTATTATTATAGGTAAGGTATGTTCCGTAAAATATAGGTATTTTATGTTTGTTGAACTGTAACCATGAATAGAACTATCGACAGTTCCAATTTTACTAATAATTATGCTGCCAATATGTCAAAACGTATGAAAATGAAAGGTTTAAGTACAGTCGACACCAAATACATGTTAACACTTTTGCACAACCTTACTCCACTGTCTAGAGCAAAATGTACACGTAGATATCTTTGTAGTCGACTGTACACGTTCAAATGGACTTTAGGCTCACCTCAGCGTACCTAAATTGTTACTTTGATCGTGATACAAAGTTGTATAGAAGCTATATTTTTATAGTATGCCTGTACGCTTATTTTTAAACCCCAACCAGTAGGTGGTTAGTAATTTTTTTTAAATGTGTACGGTCTGTTGTATCTGTGAGTTTGAGCATCCTAGCTCCAAAACAGATGAACTGATTTGAGTTCGGTTTTTTTTAATCTGTCGCCATTGTTCTTAGCTATGTATGTCGTGGGAGTTATTTTTAAATTAATGTAGCTTCAGCTACACACGCACACGGAACACTTTTATGGTTAAGCAACCAGCGCAGGTCGTACTGTCGACACAATGCATCTAATAAGGCTATTCAGCAAAAGTTATGTATAACAATTGCGGAAAGTAGGTAGCAAGTGTTAATGACCGACACAAGTTGGGAATTACCTATCCGCTCGTGTATCATACAACATTTTACAATGCATCATGCGAGAAAATAATAAATATACATAAGCTGGTGAAAATATAAATGTCATGAAATCTCATTCGCCCAAATACCATTCCCGCACGGCCCCGCTCCGCCCCATCCCGCACCGCCGTGCGGGCATAGAGGACTTACCGTGTTTATGCTTACCCATACAAAGCCACACTTTCAGAGCAAGTGCATTGTAAACAGTGAATGAAAATATATAGAACGCGAGCTCCTTACAAATTTCTACCCAAACTCGTGCCCAAAACCCGGTATGCGCATAATCAACTGCGCTTCCAATCACAGCTACCCAAAATGTAAGCCTATTTTCAATTACCCAGAACAAATGGATGCGATTGGTCAATTTAGGAATACATTGCTGTGATTAGCCGTCGTGCGTCACGTCGGATGACAGCCATGTGACAGCGACAACGAAAACGGATAATTGTTGAATGGTTACATGCAACAAGAAGCAACTTAGTTATGATAACGTTCGCGTGATATTTTTTGTTTAAGAAGTAGGCATGAGTCGCCAGGTAAAATACCAAATTATTAATCATTTATTTTTATTTACAATATAATGATGACTAATAGTTTATTGCGTTAAATAATACAATATTAGCTCATACAATATCATAAAAAAAGAAGAGGAATCTAGTGTTCTATGGTGGGTATTCCGCAGCCGTCTTCGCATCCAAATCTTCCTATTCTTCTTCTCGTTCCTCTAAGTCTCATAGAGACTGCTCTTATGATAGATATTTGTATTTTGACTTTGATCCAGCTTATTATTTGTGAGTATGGTTTGGACCATTTTTCACATAGCTTTAGAGATGTTTTCTTTATAAAGGATTCATATTCCATTCCGACGATGCCATCACAGGAGACTACAAGGGGAGTAAATGAGGCTCTAAGATCTTCTGCAGCAAGGTCATATTTGCGATGTTTTTCGCGAGCGTGGTTTTGTGCGATTGTGGGCCATGTGAGTAAGCCATACGAAGCGGCGTCGGCATTTACGATGCGAATGTCAAAAAACGCCTTCCTCGCTGGCTCCCATACACTTTCGATTAGTAAGTCGCTTATTAACCCTGGTTGATCTAGGGTTGCGGCTCGCATTATTGGCTCAGTAGTAGCCGAACCCCATGCTAGTTCCGCCCAGTTTTTGATGTCGTCTCTGTGTTGGTCGTGGCCTCTTTTTATGAGCCCTCCTTTCTTGCAATTAAGTGCAAGGTTGAGGTTGAAACAATTTTCTCCGCAACCATCGCAAGTTGGTGGCAGGCCAGAGGGTTCATGACCGTATCTGATCGCAAGGCCATCACGAAACTGCGTTGCTGTTAGGTCGGTATCATCAGCTTTGGTCGGTATTACTGTTAGCCATTGTGATGTTTTTTTTTAATCACCCTTTGAATGCTTTTTTGTTTCTTTGTTGTCAGCTTACAAAGGATTGATTCTTGTTCATGTTGTTCATTTTTTTCTCGCTTTTTTCTTTCTTCGTTCAGAACTTTATATACATGCTCTTGGTGGTCGACTAAGTTAATTTCTTCGCCGGTTCGAATTGCGTTTATTAATATTTTGTTAGCATTTGATGAAATTTCTTGTGAGGTTTTGGCTTGTTTTGTGGGATCATTAATTCCAAGGCCTCCCAGCTTTGCTGGAAGTGCAAAGAGTTCGTGTTCTATTGATGTTACTTCTCTGCCTAGTATGGAGGGCGTTAACTGAGTCTTGATTGCGTTCTTTAGGTCATTGTAGTCTTCGTCTGTTCCACCGGTTACTCTTTGTAGGTATTGCCATTCATATTGCAGTGATTTAGTAAATGCAGTATGGACAGCTTGAGGATATTTTTCACTGGCTTTTGTGATTTTAGGGATGCAGTCAGTCCAGTTTTTCACTTTTTGTAGTATATAGTCGGTTTTATCGTTTGTAGGCCCAATAAAACTTCCTAAAAACCGGTGTGATTTTACAATATAATACAAGTAGGCCACACGGTAGGTAAGCAGAGATACGAGAACATTGCTATCTACAGTATGATTTGTAATTCAACGTATTCCTTGAAAGGGGTTATACTAGAGCTAATTTGCAACAATTTATGTCCAGTCAACCAGAGGTCAAAAGTCGTTTTATTTTAATTTTTCGAGTTCTTAGTTTGTTTAAAAAAAATCGCCTTGTAGCCTTAAACTGGTGATTGTGACCAAAATGTTTTTTTACCATCCAACAGGAAGTACTTTTGTCACAATCACCAGTTTAAGGCTGCAAGGCGGATTTTTTTCATACAAACTAAAAACTCGAACAACTCGGAAACCAGCGAGTTTCGACCCCTGGTTGATTGGACATAAATTGTTGCAAATTAGCTTTAGTATAACCCCTTTCAAGGAATACGTCGAATTACAAATCAACCTGTATATTTTTACATATAGATATATTTCCAATTACAACATAAGTCTTCGTTTGTTTACGAAAAAGAATTCGGTACCGTGGTTAGTAATGAGACCTAAATCTCAAGTTCCTCTAAATAAAGTTACTTACTTTATTTAACTTTTGTCTTGATGACCAGGCATCGGAGTTTTTATCGCACGGTAAGACGTTAGCGAGCTATGGAGTCAACATTAGCAATAAAATTGAACTTGTGTGTTTTATTCAATTAGTAAGTGGTTTTAATTTTATAATCATGGACAACAACGTTGACGAGTGCTGCGACTGCGACTTTTTCCATATTTTCTGATGATCCACTTGTGAATAATAGACACGTCTGGAATCGTCAGTGAATGACACATGGTACATACTATTCAATTTGATAATCGGTCAGTTAATGACATTAGGTCTATCGCAGCGATGTAATTTGTGTATCAGAGTCTGTATAGTTGTATGTTATAATAGTTAAAGCTGTCTATTAGTTTAACTAACTAGAAAAATAATTTTATTGTTAATTTGAATCCGATTTTTAATCACGATCACTATAAAAGCATTTTAGAATTAAATAAATGAGTATGAGTATGAATACGAGTTGAATTTTATTGCTAATGTCGACTCCATTGCTCGCTAACGGCTTATCGTGCGATAAAAACACCGATGCATGTGATGACTTAATCAAGGAATAATTTTAACTTTTAAGCTTAAATTTAACTAAAAAGTGTTCTACTGCGCTTTTAATTAATAGAATTTGATGGCTGCAAGAATCGTTTTTAAATGCAACAGTCACATCTTTGAAAGAGGAAATATAAACAAAACATTTATTTGCAATTAATGCGAGATGAAATGTAAAGAACAAAGAACATCCCTTTTTTTGGCATGCTATTTCAAATCGTGTCGTTTCAAACAAACTGCTTCATTCCATATTTTGTTTCTAATTGGATGTGTTGGAAATCTAAAAACATCATTTTCTTTCATTTTAAAGTTAGAAAGGCATCGATAAAAACTACAAAATATTGATAAGATATTCAATGGTTAAAATAGAAACCAACTTATTAAAAAAAGTAATGAAGTCTGTTGGCATAATACCATCCCTATACAAAATGTGATCATAACAATAAAATCAAAATAATATGGTTATCACTGTATTAACTTGTGACAACAAGTGATTCCATCTTTTTTGTTGTGCTTGTCCGAACGACTCACACACCATTTTACGGCACAACAATGCATATTTATTGAAACCGAACGTTTGGTTTATTTAACAGTTTGACACCGTGGCCATGTTCGAACTGAACGGCTGCCAGGCATCCTTTTTAATCCCCGCCTAAGTGCATCCTTTTTATGGGGCCACTTTTCGGCGCTAGTTAGACTTCTATATAATTTTCGTTCGCTGATTGTAAAATATTTTATAATGGTAAAAAAACTTTCGAATTATCTTTCATTTACAGGCAGCAATATTTTATTAAATGAAATAAAATAATTTCAAATTAAACATTTTATTCAAACAAATAATATAACTTAAAATTAAAACTGCAAGACACTTGTACACTTTTAAATTCCTAATTCCTTACACACAAGCTAAAAATCAAGTTACAAAAAGGAAACGCGCGTGTTTACTCATGCTACGGATAAGTGAAAAAAGAGAAAAAATGTATTCAATGCTGGAATCTATACCGCTATCAAAATGCGCTCGAGCTCTGTACAAAGGCCGTTCGCCAGTGCGCCTCAAAGGATCTGCTCGTACGAAACAAGCCGTACCTTCCCAGATCAATATACCTACAATGCTGTAAGAGATCTTATTTCCTCTGCTTTCATGAACACTCTGGAACAAAATTCATCTTTATCCCTTCTATCGGACGCCTTTAGACGCTGCCGCCTCCGCAACTGTGTCGACGGAGCTATGTTCTCCGCTTATAAGAATAGGGATGATGATTTTTATACGATGCCATTCAAACCAGTTTTTGGAGATGAATAAATGTTTGTATAGAAGCAACTACAATTAAAGAACATACCCAAAAGATTGACACAAAGATTAACCTCGCTGGCGGAAGCCCAAACGCTTCATACTAATTGCCACACAGGTATGACGTCACAGCTGTTATTTGTACTAATCGTTGTATGGAAAATCGAGTAAACTGCTGTTTCGGTCGCGAAATACTGCGTTTAGGTACATCGTTGTCGTATACGTTTCTTTCTATAAAAACGTAAGGATTCTATTGATAGTTTTAAATTTACTCTTGGACAATAAAAAAAATGCATTGCTTTCAAGGTCCATGTCTTTTTTATGATTTTAATTATATTTTGTAAAATTAATATAACGTTATATTTATTTTTATTTATTATTCAATTTATAAATTTAACATAAGGACACTACCTACCCTATTGGAAGGGCGGCATCGGTATGCGGTATTTTATATCTTACTGAGGGCTTACGCGTATTGAGGTCGCACAAGTTTTCCTTATAAGTTTGTCGATATACTGCAAGTATTAAATTTGCATAGTATATAATAATACGCGAACGCGCCGATCGGGAAGTACTTAATTAAATGTAGGCGGGCAGTAAAGAATCTGTACTGAAATCTATTTCTTCGACTGTTACATAATTTGTTTCCCCACACTTTAAAATGATCCTCCAAAACTAATTAAGTAAGGTACTGATCTTATGTACCTTTTTACATCAAAGTTTTCAAAAGTGTAGGTATCTACTTATATGTTAAAAAATAATTATATTGGTATTCCATTTTAATATAGACTATTATTAATATTATTATGTTGCATCAAATAATTACATATTGTTGTTTAATAACAGTGCATATGTATTTAACGCTTAAAATAATGAATTACTTCTCACAGGAACTTAAATAGAAGTGGATGAGTTAATTCCGACGGCGACATTTCCTGCCGTGTGCGGTGCATTTGTTGACAATGTGTAAGATAATTAAATAATAAATAGAATAATTTAACATTGTAAACAAACATGGACAATTGTTGGGCGTAGAAATGTGCGGGAAACTGGAAAGCTTAGTAAGTACGGCTATCGAGCGAACAATTGTTACTTCCCTTATCAACTTCTAGGTAGGAATTATATTTTTTATTTGCAAAAAATACATTTAATTTCCCATTTCAGCCAGTTTTTGCCCGCCTGCCCCAGAAGAAGAGTTATGTTTTTAGAAATTTCGAACATATGTAGGTATGTATGTATAAAGTATGTGGATAAGAAAATTCTATTTCACGGGCTACTACAGTCCAAACGGTTTGAGGGCGTTTGGCATATGAGGTGTCGTTGGAGTCCTCATAATCGTGGGAGTCAGCTAAAATGCAGTTGTGGTTTTTTTTAATCCTTTGATTTAAATTGGTGACACAACTATACTGTTAGAAATAGTGTATTCTATTTAGTCTATTTTATTGAATACCACCTGCAGAAAGTCAAAAGTTATCAGTAACCTTACACAATGATCTTAATTATGTTTTCAACATAGCTTTGAACTGCCATACCTACTCCGATTTTACCTCTGCGTGACTTAAGATTCCAAGCGAATTGAAGTAACCTCCTATCTCTAAAAGTCGAATCGTCCCTGGAAACTGCTTAGTATTCCAAGTAGAGTGCTTCCGCTGCGCCTAGTTACAAAGAAAAAGAAAATGCAGATCGTAAAAATGTTAATATAATATTTAGAGCAGATTTCAGTGGCGCCAAACCTAATAAAATCACAATTCATCTCCCGTGATAAATGTTTCCAGACGAGTACGGTTCAACTGGATGGGACACGGCCGAGTAATCCGTCCAGAACAAACTTCTTACTAACCAGTCAGATCACATAAAGTCGCCCTCGATCATAACTTTCTGTCTGAGCACGAGTAGATCCGAACCCCAACATTTTTCAACTTGTCTCTCTCTTTTGAATAAACATTAAAAGGAAGTTGGCAATAAATAATAGCTATGTTTCCGTGTAATATTTTAAAATTGCGTTTCAAATTTTATTTGCTACTCTAATGCGATTGTTTGTTTCCAATTGTTTGATTTATGTTTCAATGTTTATTTTAAAGTTATGCAAATATTAACTACTACATATAATGAAAAAATTGAGAAGATGTTTGTACTGAACAAATTTACCATGAGACCGAGCACTAGAGGTATATACGGTACAGGTCCCGTACTTTTTATGCCGATGACGTCAATTTGACGTCACGCTGCATATAGGTGTTCCCAAATAGTTTTATTGTAATTATTAATCATTAGTCCTCAATCATTTTAATCATGTACAAATTACTTCAAAAGTAATCTATTCACATGTGGAATAAGTAATAGGTGTATAAAAACAAAACAAATAGTTTAATTTACGTTTCAAGTAACAAGTAGGTACCTATTAATTATTCCACGTGTGAATAGATTACTTTTGAAGTTATTTGTACAAGATTAAAATGATTGACGACTAATGATTAATAATTACAATAAAACTATTTGGGATCATCCTATATGCAGCGTGGCGTCAATTTGATGTCATCGGCATGAAAAGTATGGGCCCTGACGGTAACCTTCAAGGTAACTCATGCATATCTCTTAAGTAGCTATTAGTTTCGATACCCTACTTGAACCTTATTACTAGGCTTTGAAATTTTGTATCGATTATTTAACAGAAAAGAAAAAAAAATGATCTGCAAAAATAAATAGTAGGTATGTATTTAGTATTAAAAACACATTCCAACAGGTTTTACAAATATCCATTCAGTATACTCGGGTTTAGAGGTTTAAGCCTGACGGCACGTCCAGTTGTATGCATGAATAACTTGGTATTTCAGGGTATTTTAATTTAATTACTACAGACTGAAATGATACTAATAATATCGGTGAAACTCACGTATTCAATTCAGTTAACTACAAAATGTTACAATTTAAGTAAATACGTGTCAACATCCCTATTACGGTAACAATACATTTGTTTATTAGCCACAGAGCAAACGCTTGCATAGCGGTATTTCTCGCTCCGAGTAAACTATGCTAGTATTATAATTTCCCTTCAGGCATTCAAATAACACCGTTTACATTACACAAACGCGTGCGAATAAAGAGAACGTTTTGCGAATAAGGAGATGAAGCAATTATTTAGCTTAGTCATGCATTGTATTTCCGCTCATTAGGTGTATATTTATTTAATTTACAACGACTGGGGGCCGGCGATAAGCTGCGGGGCGTGCGCGCCGCCGACTTCGTCGACTGAATAACAATGCAGCCGGGCTGCTAAAATGCCGCTGCTTCTCATATAAACCTAACGTTTCATAAGCTAACAGCGCTCACTTAAACGAAAAACCGCTAAATTTTTGCCTCCCGACCACTAAAAGCAGCATTTTATTGTTCAGACCTCCTAAATTTAACTATGACGGAACTCTGACGTGTAATGGGATTACGTTTAAAAGAGTTCTCCTCGAAGAAAAAAGTAGGAAAGTATGACGTTGCCAGACTTAGCGGAAAATTAGCAGCTACTTACCGAGAAGACGACGAGCTGTTTTAGCCGGATACTTGTAAATTTAATTTTCTCTTTAGCATGAATTTTTATTACGGCCGGCAAGAGTTTACCGCGCATGGCAATGTGCTGAATAAATATAATAGGGAGTTTAAAGTGCACTGCCGTTTAGCTGCTTTGAACGCAGTACTTTTCCGCTTTAAAAGGTTATTCTCACAACACAAGCACTTCGATTGTTTATTCTATGAGTTGATATGGAAACACATTTATACATATTATGGTACCGAATTGTACAGTCAACCAATTTGGTTCCTAGGCCATCATAGAACCTTGCCGTTGTAAATGCTATATCAATACGGGTTACTAGGATTATGGCGTCGCTATGTAGCAGTTAAAATTACAGGGTTCTACGGTGGCCTATGAATCAAATTGGTTGACCGTACACGTACCTATTGTAGAATTTGGTAATAAATAAATAAAAAATTGTGGATAAGTAAAGAGGTTAGAGACATACAAACAATTTGCTCAAATTGAGGCAAATCGAATTGGATAATTAACACTTTCAGTGCCCGAAACCTGCTAGGCGGGCGCAATACTCGTAGGCGCTTTCGTCTACAAACGGGTTTATCGGCTACGAACGATTCCCTACGAAATTATTGACAGTGAATGCGTCTGGCCTGAGAACTTGAGAAGGTATTGAACATTTTACGAACTGACAAATGTTAATGACCAAATACTACAATATACATATAAGATAGACAGGCAGCTCGGCCAAATTGAGAAGGCATTTAATGTTTGCGTACAGGCGCGGTACTTGAAACTTTTCAACCGTTTAAAAAAAGGAGGAACTTCTCAATTTGGTCGTATTTTTTAAATCAGTATTTTCAATGCTTCTTATAACTGTTGTAAAATGAAACATAAAGTTAGGAATACACAGATTAATTAAGTTATTAATAATACATTAGTAATTTCATGCATAGAAAGGAGCATATTATTAAAACTAGCTGTTGCCCGCGACTTCGTCCGCGTAGAACTTATACTTAGAAAATATAATGCAAACAAACTTCTACTTACCATCTTAAGGGATGATTTCCGAGGCAAAAACTATTCTATATCCTTCGAAGGGTCTCAAATTATCTCTATACCAAATTTCATCTAGGTACATGGATTTAATCCAAACTTTCACCCCCTATTTCATACCCTTAGGGAATGATTTTCGGGATAAAAACTATCTAATGTCATTCTTCGGGACTCAAACGACCTTTATACCAAATTTCATCTAAACGGGATTCATTCAAATTTTCACCCCCATTTCACCCCCTTAGGGAGTGATTTCCGGAATTAAAACTATCCTATGTCCTTTCCCAGGACTCAAGCTATCTCTTTACCAAATTGTATTAAAATGGGTTCCATCCGAATTTTCACCCCTAATTTCACCCCCTTAGGGGATGATTTCTGGGGTAAAAACTATCCAATGTCCTTTCCCAGGACTTAACTTATATCTACACCAAATTTCATCAAAATAGATTACATCCAAATTTTCACACCCCCCCCCCCCCCTTTCACCCCATGATTTCCGGGATAAAACCTATTATATGTCCTTCCCCGGGACTCCAACTATTTATATACCAAATTTCATCTAAATTGGGGCAGCAATTTAAGTAGCTCCATACAAATTTCCACCCCCAATTTCAGCCCCTCAGATATAAAAACTACCCTTTGTCTTTCCCCGGAGCTCAAACTATCTGTATACCAAATTTTATCTAAATCGGTTCAGCGGTTTAGGCGTGAAGAGGTAACAGACAGACAGACACACTTTCGCATTTATAATATTAATATGGAAGTATGGATTATTAGTATGGATAGTATGGGTTCTTTCCGCTTGTCTTCCAAATGGAGGTGTAGCTGTAGACTCACTTCAAAAGAAAGAAGAAACGAAAAACTCATTCAAATATCTCAAAAAATTACGAAGCTACAACCGTTTTAATGTCGCTTGTTAGAGTGAGAAAACGATCAGGGACCGTGACGTCACGATCCTCGAGCTTCATAGTAAAAAACAATCGTTTCATTATAAAGATGCGTTTTGCGGAAAAGAGACGCAACAAACCCCCTCTTCAAACTTTATACACTTATAACTTAGTGATTACCTATACGAGTATAGCCTCTTGCGTTGTTTTTTTCGAGATAATACAACATTATGATTATTTTCTATTTCTATCTATTATATTCTATTCTATATTTATCTATTATATCGGTTTTCGTGGTAGCGCCGCAGGTACTTTGGCTGAATGCGCCGAGCGCGTGCCATTGTCATTCAAAAAAAACAAATTCGTGTTAATTATATTGTTCAAATTTGTTGATTTCATTTATTGAAATTACGACATAAAACGACATTTGCGCATATAAGTTCTCATATCAGAATCGAATATTTTTTTATGGTTTATATTTTAGCATTTGTCTCGTAAAGGTCTATCGTAGACGGGATTTAAATCATTAATAAGTGAAAGGCAAAGCAATTCCGCCATTTTGACGAAAATTTGACGGTTCTTATAGCTGACAGTTGGAGCAGCGTTTGATTTCAATAAAAATAAATGAAAAATTAAATGAAGTCGTATATTTCGGAAAATTAATTAACTGTCGCAGTCGGATAAAAACTATCCTAAGTTGCAGCTAGAATAATAATGTACCTATATAAAATGTTTCATATTTTTCCGTTCATGGGATGCTGAGAACATTCGAACCGCGCAAAGCTTAGTTTCAAACTGGCTGATTCTTTTTTTAATTTAGAGATTTATTATAAGTGGAGATAACGCGAACATTAAAAGGACACTCTTCCAGTAACTACCTAGCAGAAATCATTGTGGAACCACAAGTCACTAGGGTTGAATTTGATAAGAAGTCCTAGTGTACCTAATGTTATTAATGTTATTATTAATTAAACTTTGTATAATTTTACCCTGTAGCCACTATTAACATTAATACGAGTATCTTTGTCATACTAGATATTTATGTCAACATATGTCACGCACGATAGAACAGACTTATGTCAAGTAGACACAATTTTGTGCTACCATTATACAAGATACTGTTTCTCTCATATTCATTTACGTAGCACGTATCAATCTCCCTGCATCATCAAAATATTTTAATGTAACAACACTGATATTTTAGTTCGCTAAAGCAAAGACTACAATATACACTGATATTTTAGTTCGCTACAATCGCTACAGCTTCAGAGCGTTCGGTGGCTAACGACTAGGCGGCACTGTTTTCAATAAAAAACTGGATTTGCATTAAGTTCTAAGTTGCCATAGCATATCAATGACATTATGTCTCTAACTTAAAATCTCGGTAGTAGGATTTTTTTGGAAAACTGTTATATTTTCTTCACCGAGCCTTGAGCACGGTCAAGAAAAGGAAAACGTCATATTTTGGTCATATCTATAGACACGAAAAATATAATATAATCCGTAACATCTTGGAAGGGAAAATCGACGGTAAAAGAAGCAGAGGAAGGAGAAAGCTAACCTGGTTAGATAACATTAAAAGCTGGTCTAACATTAATGACACTGCCAGTCTTTGCAGACTGGCACAAGATGGAAACAAGTTCCGGAAGATGGTCGCTGACATCCGCTGAGGATATGGCACAACAAGAAGAAGAAGAGCCTTGAAAACAAGTTCGTACTAGGTGTGTACACACAAATGCACATAAGTACGTATCTTCACAGTATTCGGCGATTAAAATATAGAAAATATCATATTCATGTTTTTGTAACGGTAACACAGGCAGTAAATATTAGCAGCAATATTGGTAGTAGTGGCAGTATTCCTGTGACTGGGAATATTGGCAACTACACGTCAGTATGCTTACTCACCTGGGATTCAAACGCAGATTCGCTAAGTTTGCAGCCAAGGACAGTACCAACAAGACAACTGGCCTAAAACACCAAAAACATCGGCATTGGATCGTGTAAATTCGTGTACACGGTGTATAAGTCAACCCGTGTCACGGTGGCGGCGCAAAGTGCCCCGATAACCGGCGAAACCGCAGCCTATCGCTTTTTGATAGCATCACTTTACCCAACTTGCCATCTGGCGGCCATTAGGTCCGGGATATTGAAAAAGTGAGCCGCTGGACCGATCGCCATGCGTAGAGATAGGTACCCGTTTACGTATGTAGGAAGCATCCGTGTAGAATGACTGAAATAGTTACACAACCGTAATATGCTAGTATTTAGTTATTAATAGGTACATATTTATCCAAACGGGCTGTCAACGCTGAATTTTACACTTACAGTATTTAAAATTATTTTTTCTTATGTACTTTTTTCCTCGCTAAAACTAGTGCCTATGCCAAATCTTGGAATTAGGTGTCAGAGCGGACCCCGGGCCCCTTAAGGGGCATAACCGGGAATAACGCTAGGAGGATGGATGGTACTATTTCCTCGCTTTAGTGAGGTGAAAAGATTTGTGTTACACACGGGTGCAGTTATTTTACGTCTCGTGTGTTGCAGTGTCGCTTCGCTCAGGATTCTATTTTCGAACCATAGAATCCATCCGCTAGCTCGTAGTTCAACCCTAGCTCGCGGTTAAAATACAACTTTGCACCCTTGTATAACATTTTTTTTTCGGATACATTATTGACTCTCTGCGTGTAGCCAGTTTTCGTTACAAGAATGGACAAAATACTGTGTGTGTCTAACTTAAATAATCTTACAATTCTTACAATATGAGCAGCGGCGTCTAATATACCTGAGGGGTAATCACGTAATGTTCCGAACGCGCGTCGGTACAATTTAACTGTAAATTTTCCATATAAAAAGTAACATTTAGACCTACCCGACGTTCGTACAATGCGTTACGTGATCGACCTACTGCTGGTCGATCACGTATCGTATTATACGTACGTTAGGTAGATCTAAATGTAAATTTTTATATGGAAAAATGACAGTTAAATTAACCCCTCTGGACGCTAAGCGGCATATCCGGAAGTCTCGCCCAAAGCCCTCCTGTACACCTACATATGGACAAGCTGGACACAAAACAAAGTTTGGTTTTGCGAGCCACATTAGAGCGTTCAATAATCCAAATATGAATAGCTGACGGGGTCGCTGTCTCCGGACACGGTGAGGAGGACTATATTATACATAATCTTATTAAATAACAACCTGACAGACATTACCTCTTTAATTAGTGTGGATGTAGCGGGACACCAGTGCAGCCGCTTGGATCTTCATATGTTGCTTAATTGTATTGAGAGTAGGTACTTAATATCAAAGAATAAATGATTTGATTGTAAATAATAATAATTGAATTGAAGTATTTAGGTGCATTATAGAAAAAGAAGTAAAACCATATACCCGGAAGACTTCTGGGGTAGGGGTAATAATGTTTTTCAACCCGTTTCCAGGCCTCTTGTTTTAAAATGACATTCCTCCAAAACCTTCTTCTTCTGTGTACAAAGAGAGGCTAAAATAAGTAAGTATCCAATTTTTTATTTTCCATTTTTGTTACCCATTTTTAGGGTTCCGTAGTCGACTAGGAACCCTTATAGTTTCGCTTTGTCTGTCCGTCCGTCCGTCCGCGAATAATCTCAGTAACCGTTAGCACTAGAAAGCTGAAATTTGGTACTTATTATGTATATCAATCACGCCGACAAAGTGGTAAAATAAAAAGTGTTTCTTTTTTTATTAGGGTACCTCCCCTATACGTAACGTGGGGAGTGTTTTTTTTTTCATTTCAACCCTAACGTGTGTTGTACGTACGTTGTTGGATAGGTATTTAAAAATGAATACGGGTTTGCAAAAATCATTTTGTGATAATGTTAATATTTTCGGAGATAATCGCTCCAGAAGTAAAAAAAAAGTGTCCCCCCCTCTAACTTTTGAACCATAAGTTTTAAAAATATGAAAAAAATGTCAAAAGTAGAACTTTTTAAAAACTTTCTAGGAAAACTATTTTGAACTTGATAAATTGAATAGTTTTTGAAAAACGAATAACTACGGAACCCTTCACTGAGCGTGGCCCGACACGCTCTTGGCCGCTTTTTTAAAGTAATTTCTAATGCAATGTTTTGAGATTTTTTGGAATTGAGACAATATAAGTATAATAGAAACTTAGTTATCTCCACTTATAATAAATCTCTAAATTAAAAAAAGAATCAGCCAGTTTGAAACTAAGCTTTGCGCGGTTCGAATGTTCTCAGCATCCCATGAACGGAAAAATATGAAACATTTTATATAGGTACATTATTATTCTAGCTGCAACTTAGGATAGTTTTTATCCGACTGCGACAGTTAATTAATTTTCCGAAATATACGACTTCATATAATTTTTCATTTATTTTTATTGAAATCAAACGCTGCTCCAACTGTCAGCTATAAGAACCGTCAAATTTTCGTCAAAATGGCGGAATTGCTTTGCCTTTCACTTATTAATAATTTAAATCCCGTCTACGATAGACCTTTACGAGACAAATGCTAAAATATAAACCATAAAAAAATATTCGATTCTGATATGAGAACTTATATGCGCAAATGTCGTTTTATGTCGTAATTTCAATAAATGAAATCAACAAATTTGAACAATATAATTAACACGAATTTGTTTTTTTTGAATGACAATGGCACGCGCTCGGCGCATTCAGCCAAAGTACCTGCGGCGCTACCACGAAAACCGATAATCAATGTTCATATATTTGCATCCCTGTCACTCGAGTATGGTTAGTGCGATAGAGATAGAGATACCCGAATATTTTCGAATTCTGAAGTTCGTGGTTATAGCTCAGGAATCGAAAATATGGTAAATAATCATAATGTATTTTCTCGAAAAAGAATTTAAAATAAATATAGTCAAATGGAGAAAAAAACAAAGAAAGAGGTTATATAGGTAATGATTAAGTTATAAGAGTCCAAAGTTTTAAGAGGGGGTATGTTCTGTCCCTTTTCCGCAAAACGCACCTTCATATGAAACGATTGTTTTTTACTATGACGCTCGAGTATATTGACGTCACAGTCCCTCATCGTTTTCTCACTCTAACAAGCGACATTAAAACTGATGTAGCTTCATAATTTTTTGAGATATTTGAATGGGAGTTTCATTCTCTTCTATCTATTTATACATAATAAATGCCTATGTCCTGACTGACTTATTCACTCAATCAATCACTCACTCACTCATCAACGCACAGCCGAAACTACTAATCTTAGAGAGTTGATTTTTGCACAGTATGTTGCTTTTATAACGTGGGCTAGGGATAAAAAGGGATTTTTGAAAATTCTACCCCTAAGGAGGTAAAATGGGGGTGCAAAGTTTGTATGGGAGAACCTTTTTTTTTGAGCTATAGACTTAAACTTTGTAGAAAAATTAGTTATTAGAATACAAATGAAACACTTTCAGCGTTTTGGAAAATTCCACCGCTACGGGGGTAAAATAGGGGTGCAAGGTTTGTATGGGGGAAACATTTTTTTTTTAAATAGAGACTTAAAACTTTGTAGAAAGATCAGTCATTAGAATACAAATAAAGAACTTTCAGGGTTTAAGAAAATTCTACCCCTATAGGGGTAAAATAGAGTGCAAAGTTTGTATGGGAAAAACTACTTTTTTTTAAATATAGACTTAAAACTTTGTAGAGAAATTATTCATTAGAATACAAATAAAGTACCTAGATTCAGTGTTTTAAAAAAATCTACCCCTAAGGGGGTAAAATAGGGGTGCAAATTTTGTATGGGGGAAACAATATTTTTTTTTAAATAGAGACTTAAAACTTTGTAGAAAGATTAGTCATCAGAATACAAATTAAGTACTTTCAGCGTTTTAGAAAATTCTACCCCTAAAAATAGGGGGCTAAAATAGGGGTGCAAAGTTTGTATGTGGGAAACTATTTTTTTTAGCTAGAGTCCTAAAACTTTGTAGAAAGATTATTTAAATACAAAGAAAGTACTTTCAGCGTTTTGGAAAATTTCACCCCTAAGGGGGTAAAATAGGGTGCAAAGTTTGTATGGGAAAAACATATTTTTTTTTAATAGAGACTTAAAATTTTGACGAAAAATTACTTATTAGAACATGAAAAATACTACATTCGGCGTTTTACAAAAATCATTCCCTAAGGGGGTTAAAAAAGGGTGCAAGGTTTGTATGGGGAACACTTTTTCTGAGCTAGACACTTAAAACTTTGTAGAAAGGTTACTTATAAAAATACAAAAAAAAAGATTTTCAGCGTTTTGAAAAAATCTATCTCTAAGGGGGATAAAAAGGGGTGCAAAGTTTTTATCAGGGAAAGTTTATGTTTTTGAGTTAGAGACTTGAAACTTTGTAGAAAGATTACTTATTAAAATACAAAAAAAGAACACAAATCGTTTTAGAAAATTCCACCCCTAATAGGGTTAAAAAGCTTTGCATGGGCAACACTTTTTTTTGAGTTAGACTTAAAACTTTGCAAAAAGATTACTTATTTTATTAGAATACTAAAAAAGAACTTTCAGCGTTTTAGAAAACTCCATCCCTAAGGGGATCCTTAAGATCCTTAAGAAGGGTAGCCAGTGTTGTGTGGGAAAAACTTTTTTTTTTACTAGACTTAAAACTATTCAAAATTTTACTTATTAAAATTAATAATAAAGTACTTTCAGAGTTTTAGAAAATTCCACCCCTAAGGGGGTTAAGAAAGCTTTGTATGGGCAACACTTTTTTTGAGCTAGAGACTTAAAAGTTTACGAAAAAAGTTCTTTCAGCGATTAGAAATATTCAACCTCTAAGGGGGTTTAAAAGGGGGTTCAAATTTTAAATGGCGAGCAATAAAATTTTAAAGTGTGAGTAAGAGATTTTTAACTTCGGTCTTATTCTGTACGTTAAAAGACTACAAAACTGATTTCAGAGTTTTTCCAAATTCATCCCCTAAGAGTGTTAAAATTGGTTCAAAGTTTGAGTATTTCAAGGCATTTTTAAAGTATGAGATTTTTAACTTTGGTTTTAGACTGTTTGTTCACAAACTAGAAAATGAACATCAACTTTTTTTTTAATTATCCTCTAAAAGAGGGTTCAAATTTTGTATTGAGAGAAATCATTTTCTAAGACGATAAAAAGTTCTACGCGGACGAAGTCGCGGGCAACAGCTAGTTAAAAATAATGATAAAGTTCATATAATACTTTCATTTCAAAAATGGTAACAAAAAAGGAAAGTTAAAAGTCAGTCTTTATTGACGTGCTAACTTTGTAAAAACTTTTCTAGAAACTGCTGATCAACGGTAAACTAATCCGGTGATGTCCATTTCGATTCATTATTGCGTCAACCCCGATTAAAAAAGAGAAACCCTTTTACAGAAATATGAAACAACCTTTGTACTTAACATTGGTGGTTTGTAATTCTGATGAGTAAATATTTTTTCACTTAGTCCCGAAACCAACCCTTTACAAATAATTTAAATAAATAAATAAATATTACGGGACAATCTTACACAAATCAACCTAGGCCCACGGTTAGCTCAGTAAGGCTTGTAAAGGCTTGTATTTGAATCCAAAAAGTATACTTGTCAATGTAAATGTAAAAACACACACTATATCGGCACATTTTTGTGTTTATTTCTATAGTTTCGTGCTATATACAGCAGCGCGGCCAGGCCATCAAGTCGATCACGTAACGCATTGTACGCGCGTCAGGTAGATCGAAATGTCACTTTTTATGTGGAAAAATGACAGTTAAATTGTCCTTATACGCGTTCGGAACGTTACGTGATTACCCCTCAGAGTAAACGTTTTGAACGCGCGTTAGGAAGATCCAACTGTCATTTTTCCATATAAAAAGTTAGATCTACCTGACGCGCGTACAATGCGTTACGTGATCGACCTGCTGAACCCACGATTTAATAAACAAAACCAAAAAACGAGGTGAATGTTTTTCTTCTTCAGTGTATTCCACTGTTGGGCATATGCCTCCAATCTTCTTCCATTCAGCCCGATTTGCTGTAGGTCACCCCAGACCGGCCCTGCGATATTTTTTATCATATCTACAACATCTAACCGGAGGTATGCGACATAACTCAGCAAAGGTCCCAAGCCAAGGAGGTGAATACCCTACAGGACTTTCTTTCATAGCAGGACTGCCCTAACCAATAATTCAGCTAATGCAATAATCGGGCGCAAATTGGTTGATATCGGCAAACATGTAGCAAGCACAAATCACGTAGATGAAACACTTGCGATGCAAGTCACAGCCGTCTTAGATGCTCCGAGGGATAGATAGGGCAAGTTAAATCCCTTGATACTTTGATACATTAGGTATTTCAAGTCATATCTATCCTGGTGCATATCAGAGGAGTGACAAGGCGATTGGGTTCCTTAAACTACTAGGTTTAAGTGATTTGTATTCTGTATTGTGACCACCTAATTTTACTACATATTGCTGCACATTATCCAATTGCATATTCTTGTTATAATCTCGTAATCTTTTAATGAGAACAAAGCAAATTTCTCCATCATGTTGTGTTATTTGTCTTAGGGATGAAACCTTGGAACGAATGTCATCCCTAACTAAAATCAGTTAGCTAAGTGTTAAGCATTTACCTAGTTATATAATGAAGCCTCACAACATTTCATCCAACCTTCTTTAATTGTTATTCAGTTTGGCCGTGAGCTCGGCAGTTCCTTTTATTTATCTGGCACAGGTAATTCGTTTACCCGTGAGAATAGTTTCAACACGTGCCTGCGTCTAGACGAATTGACTGTAATGGACTTTGTGCCCGCACGAATGCGGCCCGTTTTCCGTGTGTTTAACCTAAGAAGGAAATATTTATTCTGTTCGATTTGCGGGCAAACCGGAAAACACTGCGTGATCATCCTCAAGTCTCGCACAGGAAATTGTAAACGACAGCGTCGAGATTGTCGTGGTAAATCGGTACAATTTTTTACCGAATATCGACAAATGTATCACAAAAACTTATTGTAGACCCGTTGAATAAAAGGTTAGAGTCTGTTCACATAGCGAAACTCTGCAGACAACCAACCTCACCAATTAAGTCGCTCGAAATATTTAATGAACAGTGCTAGTTACGTGCCGGAAATGACACTTAATCGGCTTAACTTCGCCTCAAAACTTACCCCGAGCCATCTTCCTCTCCCCTCGCGAGCCTTGCCCCCGCTTCTCCTCGAAATATACGCTGCATCAATGAAGTTGGAGAATGTGCAATTATAAGATTGTTTTAATTTAGAAACAATGTTGTACAAGAATTTCCTTACGGTTTTGAGAGAGCTTAATCCGAGGATTACCAGAATTCTTGGTTATGTTTCAGATTGTTTCTTGGTTGTTAGCTTGATTACAGACTCTGTGAATTTTCTTTCGCCATTGTATTATAAACTAAGTAAACGTATTTTTATTGCAATTGCGACCATTTAACGTTCTTAGCTTGGTTGAAAACTATCTAAAATAGACTCAAACAACAATAACAAGGCTACAACATCTCGAAGACTTGGAGTTTGACATCCGAAATAAAGTTTGGACCAACATTTAACTAGTTGGAACAAACAAATCCGGAGTGCGACTCTAGTGACGCGAACTACGCCCGGGTCGGACCGTCCCGTTCAACTAACTTGCCCGTAGTGACTCCAAAAACATCTACGAAAATATTTTATAAAGTTAGGTACGCTGAAAATAAATTAGATCAGGCTTTTGTCTCAAGTTCCAAAGGAACAAAGCAAAAATGTTTATTCTTATTGAAATTATTTGTTTCGGATCTTGGTCCGTATTTGGTGCGCTGTATTAGGCATATCATAAAAGTCGTTGACAGAAATAGGTTGACAAAAATCTGAGTAATTAATACTCTTCTAAGACTATTTGCGTATAACTGTCTAGATATACTTACTGTTCGTAACGCTTGGGTATTTTAAATAAATAGGTGCTTACTTAAAATATATTTTATAAAAAAAGCGGCCAAGTGCGAGTCGGACTCGCACATGAAGGGTTCTGTTAAATAAATTGCGGTTTACGATTTATGACGTATTAAAAAAAACTACTTACTAGATCTCGTTCAAACCAATTTTTAGTGGAAGTTTGCATGGTAATGTACATCATATATTTTTTTTAGTTTTATCATTCTCTTATTTTAGAAGATACAGGGGGGGGGGACACACATTTTACCAATTTGGAAGTCTCTCTCGCGCAAACTATTCAGTTTAGAAAAAAATGATGTTAGAAACCTTAATATCATTTTTAAAGACCTATTCATTAATACCCCACATAATAAAAAAATAAAAAAAATTATGAGTTTCAGTTTTGTGTATGGGGACCCCTAAAACTCAATGTTTTTTTTTTCGATTTTTGTGTGAAAATCTTAATGCGGTTCACAAAATACATCTACATACCAAGTTTCAACAGTATAGCTCTTATGTTTTCGGAAAAAAATGGCTGTGACATACGGACGTACAGACAGACAGACAGACAGACGGACAGACATGACGAATCTATAAGGGTTCCGTTTTTTGCCATTTGGCTACAGAACCCTAAAAAGCAGGTCTTCTTCCACTGTTATATTTTTTTATTACATTTATTGAGATTCTGTAGTAAGTGTTTCTTATAGGCAGTATTGTTCTTATTATACAGACATAAAATAATCATCTAGACGTTTATGAAGACTTCAAACACGATGAGTGTTAGGTTCTATGTCTAATTGTGAAGTTCCTATGAAATCTTCCTTCGCTATCACTAGAATAAATCGTACATACCTACCTACCATAATATTCCATCGTCAGCAAATTTGCTTTGAGGTTGCAAATATTGAACTAAAATACATATTTATGTAGGTAATAAATTCGAATTAAATGGTTATACTGAATATAACTAATTGAATGGATATTATCGCGTTCATTATGCAATAAAATCCGTTTAAAACGTTTTATTTAATTAGTACCAAATAATCGCAAAAACCGAAGTCAATAATACTCAGACCAAGAAAGAAAATAGACAGAGCATGACGTACGACCCAGTGAAGCCGATTTTCAACCAAGCCAAATAAGTTAAGCACACGCTCACGCACACATATACAAACAAAGTTGCACAAAACTCTTCAGCTCGTGTCGCAATGCTGTCAACATCACTTATTTCGAGTTTTGTGCAAGTTAATTTGTTTTTGTGTGCGTGAGTGTGTGCTAAACTTATTTTACTTGGTTAAAAACCGGCTTCACTGGGTCGTACGTCATTCTCCGTCTATCTTTTTTTCTTGGTCTGAGTCAATAATATTATGATTACATTATAAATTGAGGAAAAATACTAGCTTTCATTTTTGCTATCCATACTCGGCTAAGTCGTTGACTAGCTAACTCCTGATTGGAACGGACGGTGCCCATAAACCGGCCGAATTGTAGTCACACTTCCCTAGCCCGCACTGCCGCCGCTGATCGAGTTTCTGATATCGCTCCGCCAATTATCCTGAATAAAACAGTATAAGAATAGGCAAAGTACTCAATAGGGAGGATGTAACCGATAAATATATTGAGTAATAATCAAACTAAGCCAAGCTTGTACTAAGGGTACAATGGGGAATTGATGAAAATTTTAGAAGTGCCGGGTTTTTTTTTGGTGATAGGAATAACCTTCCTTAGCACCAGAAAAAAGTTGCAGACTTTTCAGCTGCGTCAATTATTTTTGAAAAATATAAACAGTTTCCTCACTTACGTTTTGGGCTTAGGACGGCGAATGAGACAATGACATGACATCCGTTTCATATTACAAAAAACATTTTAAATATCTGACCTTGGTAATGACAAATATAGCTGCTGCAGCTGTCAATATCATTGCCAGTGTCAGTTTACCACAGATTTTGAAGACGGAAACATAGCCAGCCTTATGTGCACCCTACCGCAGAGCGCCGACCTTATAGGAAATTTGTAAATATGTACATAATTTAGGTTGTAAGTCTTTGTGTATAATGATAAATACTTGAATAAATATAATGAAAATGAAAAAAGAATGAATAAAAGCGAAATTACTTACTTGTATCATTCCACTCACATTCCTTGCCACTTTGCAGCTCATTTCACGAACTTACAATTACTTGCAAGTTACAATTTCGCAAGTCTCAATTGGCAACACTGAAGCGCTTGACCAATAACGACTGGCCATTGGACCGTAGTTGCTTGTTTACACTTTGAAATGTGTAGCTTGTAGATTCGTGGAACGGGCCACTGATATTCAATCTAATTAATTTTATGAATAAAACCTAATTAATTTTATGTGGTATTCATTTTATTTTCTTCCTAATTAAAACCAATTGACTTCATTCGCAGATTTCAATTTATGCTAATTTTGTGAATCTGACTTTACCTACTGCACGTAGTAACCGGAGCACCATTACAGCAATATTGTACAATTTCATTTCAATAATACCCTTTTTTTTAATTAGAGGAGACTTAGAAAAGTGATGACTATCATTACACAGCTATTCAACAATCTGAATAAAGGGGGTTCGTTAATTACCCTTATAGTACAAAACTCGATTAGAATTTTATACTTGTACAAGCATTAGTGAGGTTAAAATTTTGAAACCATTAAATCTTGTTAAGGTAAGACCATTTTTGCATATCCAATCCTATCAGAGCTAATAGGGCAAATCCATGATATGTTAGATAGCCTAAGATACGAATAGAAGCCCGACATTCACCTACCTGTTTAATGGATGAAAAGTCTTTTATATCGAATATAGTGCTAAGGGTGGGTGAACGGCATGCCTCTATTCGTCATCGAAATTGATGAGGGGGACTATAATTATCTCCACTTATAATAAATCTCTAAATTAAAAAAAGAATCAGCCAGTTTGAAACTAAGCTTTGCGCGGTTCGAATGTTCTCAGCATCCCATGAACGGAAAAATATGAAACATTTTATATAGGTACATTATTATTCTAGCTGCAACTTAGGATAGTTTTTATCCGACTGCGACAGTTAATTAATTTACCGAAATATACGACTTCATTTAATTTTTCATTTATTTTTATTGAAATCAAACGCTGCTCCAACTGTCAGCTATAAGAACCGTCAAATTTTCGTCAAAATGGCGGAATTGCTTTGCCTTTCACTTATTAATAATTTAAATCCCGTCTACGATAGACCTTTACGAGACAAATGCTAAAATATAAACCATAAAAAAATATTCGATTCTGATATGAGAACTTATATGCGCAAATGTCGTTTTATGTCGTAATTTCAATAAATGAAATCAACAAATTTGAACAATATAATTAACACGAATTTGTTTTTTTTGAATGACAATGGCACGCGCTCGGCGCATTCAGCCAAAGTACCTGCGGCGCTACCAAGAAAACCGATACTCAATGTTCATATATTTGCATCCCTGTCACTCGAGTATGGTTAGTGCGATAGAGATAGAGATACCCGAATATTTTCGAATTCCGAAGTTCGTGGTTATAGCTCAGGAATCGAAAATATGGTAAATAATCATAATGTATTTTCTCGAAAAAGAATTTAAAATAAATATAGTCAAATGGAGAAAAAAACAAAGCAAGAGGTTATATAGGTAATGATTAAGTTATAAGAGTCCAAAGTTTTAAGAGGGGTATGTTCTGTCCCTTTTCCGCAAAACGCACCTTCATATGAAACGATTGTTTTTTACTATGACGCTCGAGTATATTGACGTCACAGTCCCTCATCGTTTTCTCACTCTAACAAGCGACATTAAAACGGATGTAGCTTTTTAATGTTTTGAGATATTTGAATAGGAGTTTCATTATCTTCTATCTATTTATCTCCACTTATAATAAATCTCTAAATTAAAAAAAGAATCAGCCAGTTTGAAACTAAGCTTTGTGTGGTACGAATGTTCTCAGCATCCCATGAACGGAAAAATATGAAACATTTTATATAGGTACATTATTATTCTAGCTGCAACTTAGGATAGTTTTTATCCGACTGCGACAATTAATTAATTTTCCGTAATATACGACTTCATTTAATTTTTCATTTATTATTCTTAAAGTATATCGCCGCCACATCTGTCAGCTAAAAGAAACGTCAAAATCACAGACTAATAAGAAATACTACGGACAAAATGGCGGAATTCTTTGCGTATTCAGCCAAACCAAGAAAACCGAAACTCGAAGTTCGTAAATATCTGCATTCCTGTCATTTGTTAGTGCGATGGAGATAAAGATACCCGAATATTTTCGAATTCCGAAGTATATAAATACGGATGTCGGATAGATCTAAATTAATATTTTATGTGTAAATATGGTTAAAATTATTTGGAAATACTATTGTTGTTATTGTTTTAGTATATTTGACTAGCTTTAAGTTTAATATTGTACGTCCGAAATGGGCAAGCTGTTGGACTTTATTTTACCCAAAACAACTAAATGTACACAGTTCTGATAATAAAGAAATCTTATTTTATCTTATCTTATCGAAAATAGGGATGTAGACACTAAACAAAATAATCATAATGTTGTATTATCTCGAAAAAAAACAACGCAAGAGGCTATATAGGTAATCACTAAGTTATAAGTGTCTAAAGTTTTAAGAGGGGGTTTGTTACGTCTCTTTTCCGCAAAACGCACCTTTATAATGAAACGATTGTTTTTACTATGACGCTCGAGGATCGTGACGTCACGGTCCCTGATCGTTTTCTCACTCTAACAAGCGACATTAAAACGGTTGTAGCTTCGTAATTTTTTGAGATATTTAAATGAGTTTTTCGTTTCTTCTTTCTTTTGAAGTGAGTCTACAGCTACACCTCTATTTGGAAGACAAGCGGAAAGTAGGGTAGTTTTTATATCTGAGGGGCTGAAATTGGGGGTGGAAATTTGTATGGAGCTACTTAAACTGCTGCACCGATTTAGATGAAATTTGGTATATAAATAGTTTGAGTCCCGGGGAAGGACATATAATAGGTTTTATCCCGGAAATCACCCCCTAAGGGGGTGAAAAGGGGGGGTGAAAATTTGGATGTAATCTATTTTGATTAAATTTGGTGTAGATATAGGTTAAGTCCTGGGAAAGGACATGGGATAGTTTTTACCCCAGAAATCATCCCCTAAGGGGGTGAAATTAGGGGTGAAGATTCGGATGGAACCCATTTCAATAAAATTTGGTATAGAGATAGGACATAGGAAAAGGACATAGGATAGTTTTAATTCCGGAAATCACTCCCTAATAAGGGGGTGAAATGGGGGGTAAAAATTTGGATGAATCCCGTTTAGATGAAATTTGGTATAACGGTCGTTTGAGTCCCGAAGAATGACATTATGTAGATAGTTTTTATCCCGAAAATCATTCCCTAAGGGTATGAAATAGGGGGTGAAAGTTTGGATAAAATCCATGTACCTAGATATAATTTGGTATAGAGATAATTTGAGACCCTTCGAAGGATATAGAATAGTTTTTGCCTCGGAAATCATCCCTTAAGATGGTGGAAGTTTGTTTGCATTATATTTTCTAAGTAAAAGTTCTACGCGGACGAAGTCGCGGGCAACAGCTAGTATATTATATATAATCTGTTTGGTACTGCCAATAGCTTGCCAAAACCATGTCTGTAATTTAATGCCCCGATTCTTAGTTTGTAATTCTAACATAGTTTTTAAGTCTCCCTAATCTAATCACATATGGATCAATGGTCTGAAATAAAATATTTTTAATTTTTTTTTTTTTTTTTTTTATAATTTCGTAATCAACTTGTGATTGCGAGTGTGATGGGCATCTTTGCTCCCGGAATGACACGGGGCGAGTTATTTGACTAAGTTTTATTGACATGTAAACTTATCTAATATTATGACTTTTATTGAAATAAACCATTCCCTTGTGATTAGATTATGCTGCTGATGGCCTTACATCCAAACAATAAACGAGATACCCCGTTTAAATCGTCTTTTATAAATTAATAAATGATCGTGGAACCCCGAAGAAAATATAGCAACGTAAGTTTAAATTTCCAATTCTCCCTCATTTCTAAAGTTGCGCTCAGACGATCCGCAAGTGTGTCTACTTACGGCTGTATGATTCACTGTCGAATGCAAACGTAATGCAGTGTTTACCAAGCACTAGTTACAGCAATGAACCAGCGGCACTTATCAGCGTGGTTCGACGGTGTAGCGCCCAAGATCAGATATAGGGCTGTTAGGCGGCTGCTTCATTTGCAATTTGGTTCAGTGATTTCGCTCGGCCTCTCGACAGAGCGGTCCGCACTCTGCCCGGAGTGAATTATGCCCTATTGTTGTTTCAATGCCGAAAGCCTACTCCTTTTTTTTATTCAAGTTTCATTAAATAGCAGGAACGGTGACGTACGTGAGGTACAAAGTGTCGCGTTTATAATGCATGACAGAATAATTATATGTAGATACTGTATAATAGTATATTTCACAATCGTGTTATAATAGAGAGCTTTTTAGTCGAGTACCGTGTTTAGGCCACGTAGCTTGCTGAGTGGCCTAAGTAAGGTACGAGATTAAAAAGCTTGATTATAACACTATTGTGAACAATACTTTTTGTACGAGTTCATTAAAATTAATTTTCTACGAGTCAACTGAACTAATTAAACAAACTCGATACTGTTGAAACGAAGTGCAGCTCATCGCTCGTACGCTTGTTGATATCTTAAAAGACATCAACGAGCGTACGACATCAAAGCGATTCTATTGGTCCAATTCATTACAGTTCAGTAAAGCAGCCACGTGATTGGTCGAATTTATTTAAGTTGTCTGGAGCGTATCGAAAAGTAGTTATTTCGATTGTTTCGACAGTAACATGGACTACAACTATGAAAAGAGTGACGTTGCAGTATTCTCTATGAAATCTTAATACACATATTTTAATCGTCGAGTACAAAAAAATCTTTAAACGTATAATTGAACTATCTTTTACTTTTAAGTATTCTTTATAAACGTTCTTCCATAGGCCAGTAAGTGCCCGTTGTTTCAGCAGCTAGTTGATTACTTAACAAGATATCTAAACAAGACATTTACGTAAAACCATCATCCCTGAGTGACGTAAACAAGACGACGTAAAATGTAAATACAAGTCGAACTTTGCCCAGCTATGAACGTGGCCGTGTCACCAGTTATCCGGTTATTGGCAGTCCGATCGCTCGATACACAAATTCAGCCCTATTTACTTTCATAACGTCTACTTGGGCTTGTTAATCAATAAGGGCCCATGTTCGTCCACTACCTTATTGCACTTGCGCCCTTTTCAAATGCCCTCGGCTTGGACACTTGCAACTCAAAACGGGGCGCGGAAATCGGTTCGCTTACAAAATCGTATCCGAATGTAAGCAACGAACGCGTTTCAGATCGTTTCCGCTTTGTGTTTTGTTAAGATTGTAAATATATCGACAAAAATATGTTAACAAAAAAGTTACGGTGGATTACGCATACAAAAGTCATGATAGGTGTAATCCCACCAAATAAGCTGTAAAATAAAAGTTCTAACTAAAATGATTATAAATTAATAAACAACGTTTAGTTATTGGGTAATGGGTGTCGCCTAAAGGGTTTTTTTATCATTATATGCAACATTTATATGACAGACGACCTGCTAGCCTAGACGGAGACGGCGAGTGACGCTGCCTACGAAGCTGAAGGTCCTGGGTTTGAATCCCGGTTAAGGCAAATATTTGTGTGATGAGCATGAATATTTGTTTCTGAATATGGATGTTTTCTATGTATATAAGTATTTATATGTATGAAATATATCGTCGTCTAGTACCAGCTATTTAGTACCTACCCATAACACAAGCCTTATTGAGCTTGGTATGGGGCTAGTTCGATTTGTGTAAGTATGTCCCCTAATATTTATTAATATTTATATTATATAAATAAATAAATAAATAGCAATTTATTTCAGACATTCATCCATAGGTATTACACATAGGTGGGTATATACATAAAAGCAAAAATGATAACAAAGGAAATTTTGAATTTTAAAATAATAAACATAACTAAAAGAATTAACTAAACTACTAATAACTAGGACCGTGAAGAGCCAACCACCTCTTCATCACGGGTGTGTTCCACCTGTCAGCAAACACGTTCAGGATGCTGTTTGTGGTATATGAATAGGTACTACCGCAGATACTATTATTAAAACTTATCTCTTAAAGTCTGGGCTATTTAGCGTTTAATGTATCGAGCTACCAATTGATAGGTATGCTATTAAAATTAAGTATACCTAAAGCAGAAGCAGAATATTGTAATATAAGAAGTAAAATGTATAGTCGCAGAATGACGGGTAAAGGAAAAATGAACGTCAGTACTAGGTACCTACGAGTTTTACAAAAACAAGTTACGACAAGCAGTGTGCTAGTGGCCACCCAATATAGAACTAGGGACATGTGTGCATCGACGGCATCAGCCTGGCAACTACCTAGTGGAGAACGTAACTACAGTAGAATTTTTCATCCATATTAAAAATACAAAACGTAAAGTTTGTAAGTTTGTGTGTAGAGTGTAATCTCCGAAACAGATATCATAAATAAGTTCACCTTTGACCTTCGGGATGGACATCCACGCTATCCATACTAATATTATAAATGCGAAAGTGTATCTGTCTGTCTGTTCAATCTCAAATTTGGTATGGAGATAGTATGAATCTCAGGCAAGGGCATAGGATAGTTTTTAGCCCGGAAATCATACCCTAAGGGGTTTAAATGGGGGTTGTAAGTTTGTATGGAGCTACCTACGAAAAAAAGGATTTCCACGCGGTTAGTAGTTAGTAGTCCATAATATATTTTTCAACACAATTTGGTCGTAACGTGCCTCTTATTGTGCCGCTTTTGGGCTCATAATCCTGGGTATTAAACACGCGTGTTTAATAACATTACGACACTCGTGTAGTTTTGTTTATATCCCGATTAAGACACGTTGGCACCTTGCAGCAAGGTGTATGTATGGGCTCGGCGCATTCTTAAATTGACCGGGTTATACAGGTTTGTTTTTAATTCTCGGCAAATGGATTCTTACTCGACTAAACAAATTAAATCCTTCTTGTGGATTAATTGATTATTTCTTGTTGGATATGATATAGAAACGTTTTATTTAGTAAAACTATTTACTTTTGAAAACATTTTACATGAATTTATATTGAATAAGAAAATATTTATTTTATTTTGTATTGGCTGTTTAGAGATTTCATCTGCGGGCGCACTGCGCGAACTTCACGAAAAAAAATAGTTGCGCGCCATTATAGGTAATTTCACAAATATTTGTAAACATTGATGATGCGTGTTTGGTTATTGTTAAAAATGTTGACTCGTAATGAATAGAAAAGTGATAAATAGAATTGACACCACTGTACATTCTTGGAGATGTAGAAATATGTGAGTACAAACCTGTTGTCATCAATAACTAAAGGAAACAACTTAGGAGCCTGTAACATGTTCATTTTATGAAAAGGATTTTTTCCTCGCAAATGTGTTGAAAAACGTCGTATGACACGCGTGAGCTTTGATAATTACATCCTCGGCTCTATTATCACGCTCACCTGCGGTTCGCGTGACAATTCCGCCTCTGGTGTAATGATCAACATACCTCACTTGTATCATAATGTATACCCCGCGGCTATGATTCTCTGTAATACGCAGGCGGTGGCTGAAATGAAATTTCAAATCGGTTTATAAATTACCATTTATCGCGTAAAAACACACAAAAAAACAGTCGAATTTAGAACTTCCTTCATTTTTAAAGTCGATTAATAAATACTTTGACAGGGAAAACTTTTAGTAGGTACCTACCACTTTCTCTGTGCCTACTGTAATTTTACCTCGGCCGCCCTGGCGACATTCGCACTAGTGTTTCAATTGACCGACTCGGCTAGCCACACACTACTGCTCCCAAGTATCTACACCGAAGTGAATTGTGTTTACAATTTATTTTTATTCGACGAACCATTTCGGTGTGGAGGCTACTGTGGCCAATCGATGAACGAAAGTTCCACTCGTGCCTTTTTGTTCGTTGAAACACTCTTTGTTGTTTTTGATTCTTGAAACCTAGACAGAGTAAATTCAGTAACAAGTGAGATTTCACAGCAAAGTTAACATTTACACGTGTTTGTTTAAACTCGAGATTTTATTTATCTCTGTATCACTACGTGTAGGTATTGTAACAAAGTGCAAAGTGGTAACAAAAATAACGTTTCGGTATCTCGCTTTGCAGGAGATCATTGTGTATAGGTAAAGGTTAATTATGATTAATATTAACTTATTTAAAATATCACACAATAGTTACTTATACTCACATACGAGAATAACAAACTTTTCGATTCCGGTTTACAATGGATAAAAAATTTAAACATTCTAAATGACTTTGAACCTTTTTTGATGGAGTTGGTAACGTCAACCAGTGATATAACGTGAAGTTTCTACTAAGTGTAATATTCTACTAAATCTTCTTTATTTTTATGCAATCTACAAATTGTAAGAAAAATGTATTTGAAAATTTTAAGATAATATGATTTTGATTAGGTACCAATAGTGCTCATAGTTGAACAGTCACAAATCTCCCATTCACGAAACCATAACACCATTACAACGTAGATGCGATTGTGCTACTCACCACGCACGGCTCCACGCAAACAATTCAGTGGCATGATCGCCATTCTATGAGCAAATAGATAGTCGTCACTTCCGACACATGTTTCCGGACGCGACACAGGGAACTGGTCACGTAGAATATTGACGCCTCGAGCTATCCATTCCCCGGCAACCTACAGTCACCCAATTTACAGGACATTATGTTGGTGCCGCTTTGTGAGATACTTTTACACTGAAAAATACTTTTTATTTCGAAAACGGTCTCTCACTAATGGGACGTACGTCATGAACGGTCCAAAAAAATAAACCTGTCGTACTTCTAAATGTCTCTTTTGAGCTGTCTGTTATATTTAGAAGATAAAACCTACCTAATATGGAAATGTTCTACCCGGTGATTACTTGATGGATAGCAGATCTATGATATTGTAAAGGCTTATAAGTTCATTACTTCAATTATCAATATTATTATTACGGGTGAATTTATCACTATATGAAAGGCGAGGTGATAGATCTGCTTGGGTCACTCGAAATGCGCACAAACTATTAACAATTCCCCACAAGCTCACTACTTAAGACAGCTAAGACAATCCACGTCGCGGGACCTATATTTTATAACAATTTACCAGACAGCATCACGGAAGCTAACAGTCTTCCGACCTTTAAAGCTAAATTAAAAAAATGGCTTATTGAGCAATGTTTCTATACTATTAAGGAATTTTTAGAATATAAAAAATTTAATAATAATATATAATATAATAAACTAATAATCTTGTTAATTTAATTTACAAATGAATGTTCTATTTTTATTGTAAACAATGACTTGTAATACCTTATTACCAATAAAGGATGTCTATGTCTATGTCTATGTCTATTATTAATAAGTAAGGCCATAATAACTTTAGAAGATTAAACAGTCTCGTTCTCATTTTAGAAAAACAGACTAATATTTGGAAAATATTGGGAAGGTAAAACACAAAAAAACGAAGTGTTCTTTAATGTTAATTCCATATTCACGGCAACAAAAACTAAATAAAAGGCAATGCTTATCGCGTTACCGGGAAATACAGTCGATTCGTCGCCAAAGTTGCTGGTTCTCCATTTATGCAAATCGGTAACGGTGTGGCGGAGACGTCGGGAGCAAAAATCACTTACCGGTCCAATAAGCCGGCGACACCGTCTTCTTCGCTGCCTTTCACAGCCTGTCTCGACTCGGCTCACCACTCACCCCTAGCATAACTTTAACCTGAGATTCGTAATAACTACCCCTAAGTGGAGCTCAGACGAATACTGGTTCGCCTAAGAATAACTCAGCAGTTGCCGATAAGAAGCTGTGTGAATAGCTGCCCTGGCTCTAGTCGGGACCTGCTAACGCACACCGCACGTAGGTACTTTTATCACGGTTGTGTGCAAGAAGCAGAATTATGAAATTTGATATCTGTGAAATGTGCTGTCTGTATATTTCATTTTCTTTTTACAGTCCGTGAGCATTTAAATTAGGGTTCGGCTATTGCCAGATAAAATCGGGTATATTTATCTCGATCCCTTTAAAAATATATTGAGCAGATAATGCCCGGCATTTTTTTACCTACTTAGTTAGTGGGGTAGTTAGGCTTGACATGTAAATGACAAACTATAGAGAGATTGAAGCGGACGTCAGTGTGAGAGGTCACGAGAAATAGAAAATTTTTGTTGTCTATAAAGTCCGTTTACGGACGAGAATTTTATGTGATAACGTCAAAAAGCCAAACGCTCGGCTCAGGCGGAACGGGACAATGAGTCATACTATTTCACGTCAAAAAGTGTATGAACATGCTACTACCACGCGTAAAAATAATTTATAAAATTCGAGCCGGTTCTAGAAAAGTAAAGAGACCAATTTATAATTTAGTTAAATGATAGTTCAGATGACGTCATCGCAACAGTTATTCCTGACGATGAATAGGATAATTAAAAATAATATACATTTTTAACAGCTCAGGTAAAAGTACCCTTCACCGGATCTGCCGTATCGCCGAATTTACCCTATTTTAAGCTGTAAGTCGAATAGTACAGCTAATATGACGTTGTGATTTTTTTCCCCACTAGCTAGATACCTATCCCTTCCGCTACGCGGAAGAAACGGCCATTTTGGACCTCAATGGGGCCGCGATAATTAATCGAGCCAGTCGATTGCCGTTTTGTATGGGATTCCTTACGAAAATCGGTAAGAAATTGAGTGAACGTCTTAAGGTCCTAAAACCATTTAAAGGCCAATTTATGAATAAAAACCGGCCAAGTGCGAGTCGGACTCACGCACGAAGGGTTCCGTACCATTTTCAATAAAAATATTTATTTTATTCTGTGTTTTTAGTGTTTGTTGTTATAGCGGCAACAGAAATACATCATCTGTGATAATTTCAACTGGAACTATCACGGTATCAGTGAGATACAGCCTGGTGACAGACAGACGGACGGACGGACGGACGGACGGACAGCGAAGTCTTAGTAATAGGGTCCCGTTTTACTCTTTGAGTACGGAACCCTAAAAATTGGGTTTTGCGGAATCATTATTTAATTGGTTTTTGTTATTTTTCAAAAAAAAATCAATTATTTATTCTGCAAATAGGCCACAAGGGCACTTTTACATGTCAAATGGTGTTCTACAATATAATATTAATAATCTTACACAATAATCATTTTAAAATTGCAGATTTTAACTAATTAGTACCTAAATGGTTACAAACTAAATGTCACTGAATGAAAACTAGAACAATCCAAAATTGTAAAATATTATCAAATACATTCGATATAAGGTCTGTATCAGAATTAACAATAAGTTTATGATATAATTTAGTACCCCAGAGATGTATAATGTCTCTGAGCATCCAAATACAATTAATAATTATTCTAATGTTCTTATAGAGATGTATACTGTCCCTAAGCGTTAAATTAAAAAAATTTGTGAAAACAAGTTCATTTTGTGCAGTAATATTTGAAGAATAGGGAACATTACTGCAATGTTCTGCCGCCAGAGGCAGCACTACCACTAATAGTAAACCAGTATAGGAATATAGGGATTCACACACACATGCACAATTGATTGTCAAATGAGTGACAAGGATGCTGGCATAGACAATACCGCAAGTGGGACCGAGATACAATGTCAACGCTGCTAGTGTCGCCACCTACGAAGAGTTTTGCGTAATCTTCCCTATTTAACTAAAATGAGGATTTGGTGATGGGTCTACCCTCTTTTTGACTTGAAGGTTTCTACGAACTGCGTCCGGAATCAGGGAAACCGTATATTATTGAGATTATTTATTTATAGGTTGATCAAAAACGATATTTATTTAAACTAATTCGCTTTTCAAATAACTAAAAGTATAGCAAATTTTATGAGCATTTACCGAACATTGATAATCAAGATAGATTTCTGTAAAACTGTGTTTGAAATGAACCATTTTCAAGACATTTTGCCGTTAAAATAAGCTATTTGGCAAGGCTATTAAAAAAAATCATAATACATATTTTACATCAATAGTAGCAAGAGCCGTTTGTATTTTTATGGTTTCGCAATAAGTTCTTATTCCTTGTAAAAATTTAAAGTTTGTAATTATAACATAACTAGCGACCCGCCCCTGCTTCGCACGGGTTTATGTGTATAACACATGCATGTATGGTTTGTATTATACACATAAACCTTCCTCTTGAATCACATATAAAAATACATAGGGACAGAGAGACAGACAGAAAGACAGCGGGAAGCGACTTTGTTTTATACTATGTATTGATTAATACGATATAATAGTATTTTATGCAACTGTTTTATATGAAGGGTCTTAAAATGCGAGTGGCGTGAGTTGCGAAGCGAGCCTTGGCGAGCATCGCAATTAAAGACGCCACGAGCGTTTTTGCTAGCAAGCAAATGTTAAATCGGAAATAAAAACTTTTTTTTCGAAATATTTGTTTATGAAGTTGGCACCACTGCAATATAGCGGCCGATTTAAAAAAGTTTAACAGTGCTTTTATGAAAAATGTATGAACCAAAAAAGTACGCTAAACAGTGCGTTTTTTGGGCCATAGAGCATAGAATTTTTCGACGACTTATTAGTGGTGTCATTGTATTTGAGCTACAGCCTATATAAATGACAGATAACGGTACAGGAGTAGAAAAACACTATTTCTTAAATTCTGTTCGCGTGATAGGTTCCACATAATTTGCTTGTCCAATTAACCGAAGGGGCGTCCGGTGAAACGTACCCGTAGTACCTGCTACCGAAACCACGTTGGCCTCAGCCATGCTACTATTTGGTGTTCCTTAAAATGTCAACCTTATTTCGCTACGAACTAGGTCGATATTAATGTGTATTATTTTTGATCGTTCTTGTAAAGGCCAGCGCTTCCAAACATTTAACGCACAACTGCCCACCTACGGAAAAATTGTACGATACTAAATATACATGTACGATTTTTTTATTTTGAAACCATATATTTAGTGCAATAACAATTATTGTTAATTTGATTCTTATCATATTCTGTTACAACTTTTTTGTTTTTTTAATACATTTTCCAGGTTTTTGAACTAAATAGTCCGTTTTTTTTTTTTTAATTAGTTTTGTGGATAGATTTTGAGTTGTTTTATGTTCTTTACAAGTTAAAGCCTAATAAGTGATATTTTCGTGATTACGTTAGAATTTCAGTGTTATTTGGGAGTATCCAATTTGTGGGAAATATTATATAACTTAACTTCTGTAGCGGTCAGAAGTACCTACGTACTTCTGACCGGAACCTATTATAGAGCCCGAATCCTATTTGAAATGCACACGCGGACTGAACTAACTAATAACTAGCTTCATTTCATTGTTAATACAAATTTTGCAAGTCACATTAACTTGGGCAAGCGTAGGTATCAATTATTATGATCATGCGGACATAAAAAGTGTTAGTTAAAGGAGACCCCTCATTCTTGTCTTTTATAGTCCCAATCAGGGACTGATTTCGGTTACGGTTATACCGGTATGAAACCGGTATTCCATTACGGTACCGTTATGTCATAAAAGTAATGCGCGCCGCGCGAACATAACGGTACCGTAACCGTTTTGTAATAACGGTTAGCGGTATCAGTTTTAAACGATACCGTAACCTTTATAATACCAGTATTATAAAGGTTATCGAGAAAAGTAAGCAAGCTGGCACTCTACAGACAGAGGAAGCATTGGCTACTAAACATTTAAAGCCAAAAATACAAAGCGGCAGAGCCTTTGCCGGTGGTTTGGCAATAACACCAGGCCAAAGTCGATATATCGGTACCTTTAAATAGCGGTTACGGTACCGGAAAAAATAAACGTACCGTTATATTTCGGTAGCGAAATATAAAGGTTCCGCTACCGAAACCGCTATTTGACAACCGATATGACGTCATACCGTTAAAATAAAATACCGGTCTTTTTCGGTTATGCAGTCCCTGGTCCCAATAGAGAACTATCTACCTATAAACTTATGTACAGTCGCCATCACATACATCGGAGCAAACAAGCACGTCACAAACATCGGAACACAGCTCTATTTTCAAGGCATTAGGGTGCATGTGCCGATATTTTTGAACACCTAAAGTGTACCTATGTGTGTGATGGCGACTGTACATTTGAAACCTTTTTTTTTAATTTAGGTGACCCAATTTTCGACTTACTATGCTCAATATTAACAAAAATAATCTTGTTATTAAGCTACAAACCAATAATTTGCGAAACCTTTGTTGAGATCAATCAATACAAACTGTCGGTTGAGGGAGTCCTTGGAATATTTTTTTTACTATATTAGAGCATTGATCAAAGCAGGTAGCAGTTGGATAATAATAAATATTTAAAATATTTATTTCGATCTATTACACAATATTTGTATAATGAAGTATATTATACTTTCTGAATTAGCACTTCGCATTAAATATTACACGATTCACGATTTCATTAATTATTCATCGACGGCACACCTCACTACACTAACATTATTACCCAAGTCACGTTCATACAATTCATGTATTTACGCAAATGATGATATCGCTGACTAAATCAGTTTCGCATCAGCGGCCCGAAACGATTCACAATGATTCTATTTCAGGAGCCCATCCATAGCGATTCTATTTAACTAATTAATTAAACCAACGAGCAATAGTGCAAACATTGACATGTGATTTAGTCAATCGAACTATGGTAAACTCGGCGAGGGAGTTTAGTAAACCGAATGGCAGTCGTATTACTGAAGATATAGAGTTATGTTTGGGTTTAAAGGGATTTTATGGCAATATTTTGGTTAAAGAAACATACGTAATAAACATTGGCTATTTTATCGCTTGTAGTCATAAACAAAGATCAACGAGATTATGAAAATATGTAGAAGCTCTATGGCCGAGACATCTGGCAAGTCAGTATATAGTACGTAATGATGATGTCTTGGCAATAGCAACCACTGTATAGTCACTTTCATACTGATTGTAAAATACTCAGTAACACCAGGTACCTGTACCTAAGCACATCATTGCATGCACCAGTGTCTCATATCTGGGCTAAATAAAATAAATAAATTAATTAATGTAAGAGTAGTATTTAGTAATTTATATTGTCACTAACACTTAATTTAATTTAATTTATTGTAACTAACACATTATGGGTCCAGTAACCTGAAATAAATATATATTGTATTGAAGTGAATTGAATTAAGCACTCCATGCACGTCCGCTCGGCACGGTGGTTGACAGCTGAGTACCCTCACTCCTGCAGCCACTGCAGGTGCAGGATCCCTTCCTTATTAACGAAAATAAAAGAGTCTGGGTAAAGCGTTAATATAGTTTGTGATACGTTTCACGCTCGACATTAATAATGACGAATGCCTTGTGTGCGAGTTATTTAATTGAAACTTCGATAAGTACAAGCTAGTTATCCCCTAATAGTTTGTGATAAGTTTTACTCTCGACACCAATAATGACGAATGCCCTGTGTGCGAGTTATTCAATTTAAACGTCGACACACGCCAGCCATCCTCTCTCATTTACTCTTTTTTCAATTCAGCTGATTAATTTTGCTTTTGAAAATATTTTCACAAATTAATCTATTACATTTAACCTCCAGGAGGTTGTATGCTATCAAATAGGTATGCATTTGATTGTTCTCCCATTCAACTTTACATATTATACCAGTAAAATGTAACACATCCAAAACTCTGCAACGATTATAGTCTACCTACCCATGATTTATAGAAGTGGACTGTCTTTCTACAGTGTTAGGCATTTTGCACAAAAACCACGCCTTGAAATGTCAGCATTATATGTAGTAACAGGGTCCTTCCATACCCGAATATCGCACATATTCTATGTAGTAAAACTTTCCACAATAGGTAATACTCTATAGGTAAATTTTGTGTGTCTTATTTGTTTGTAACAATGCATTTTTATTGCTCAACGCGGCCGCCAGCAACCATGATACAGGGTCAGTTTAGATTTAGTCTAGTTTCAACTTAGGTTTTAATGAATTTTAGTCCAATTACAAAACAATATAAATGCTCCCTATTGCACACCTCAATAACAATATTATTAGAAAACTAATACAGAGTAGGTACCTCAAATGAAAACAGGCAAACAACAGGCGGTCCCACTACCAAAGAGCGATCTCTGACAGGCAACTGCTATAAGTTCCTTTTAGTCTTAATTTTATTATTCTCTAAAACAGTATAGTCTTATTTTCATCTTATTCAGTTTAATTTTTATTATATACCTATATAGATTATTAATTTATTTTTCGGTGACTGGGCTAAGGAATATGGTGTTTGTGGTGGGTTGAACAACGGGCCGACCCGGCCTTTTCGATAGTCCGGGCTGCTCGCCCACGCTAGCCAAATACGCGTTAAATGTATTTGCAACGGCGTAAGGACATTGTATGGCCTGGCTTTTGTGTGTTAAACTAATGGTTTTTTACACATAAAAAGTGACAAAACACAAAAATATTCGTTTTGTGTATTATTCTCAATGATTTCGAAAAATAAGAATACAACACCGCCCACTCGAGTTAGTCCCGCAGCGAACGGGGTGTGCAGCGTTCATGTCAAACATTACGCAAACGCCGCTGCCGAAGCGGCCCTGCCGCACGCGCCGCTCCCCGCTCGGCCACGACTATGGTCGTTAGTGACTTGCGACCAGCGTTTTATCTGTTCATTGCTTGGTCGAGACGCGCAACGCACTGCGGTTAGTTGGGATCACGCGCAATGAACCGATAAAACGCTGGTCGCAGGTCGCTTAAGACCGAAGTCGTGACCGAGCGGGCCGAACGGGCACTCAGACCGTGTACCACTCACAGCGATGTGTTTTTGTTTCCAGCTCTAGGACTGGAACCGGACTTCATGTTCCCCCTGGAGAACGTGACCATCTCCCAGGGCCGGGACGCGATGTTCACCTGCGTGGTGAATAACCTTGGAGGTTATAGGGTGAGTGGCGACTCCGCCACTGCCAGGGTGTGTATCAAACCGACTCAGTCCAGCTAGCCACTTGATAGAGGAGCACCGTCACAGCACCATTGGTTAGAGATCTATAATAAAATTAATAACTGTATTCAGTACTTTTCCAAATTTTTAAATGAATCGTCTCATAGTGTAGTCCCATAAACGGTTGGAGATCAAAATGGAGATGAAACATGTTGTCTTTCTTAATTGGTTTTTTTTTTTACAATTTATTGCCGCTAGAAAATAATGACTTAATTTCAATGTTCGTTTCATATTCTTATCTTATTGTCATATATTTAGAGGCTAATCTTATCACTGTAAGGGATGTGTCACTTTTCTGTTACTGACTGATAGAATTGGTGGCAAGCTCTGCATCATAAAGCATTATCATTGCGGGGTATGATATGATAACGTCGATCTTGTTGAATGTTTTACTCGTTGATGGGACTAACCTTATATTAACAACTAATCCTTACATTAGTTAATCGGCATCACACATTAATTTTGTATCATTGTTGTCAACAATTATGGATCTCGCCAAATAGAACTTTGCACCGACTTCCACACTTCTTGCACACTTCTTTAGCACACAACCTTCTGCACCTCTTCAGCACTTGGTAACGTTTGACACAGAACTTAATGAGGATTAGCGTTGATGTTTATTACAAAATATTAAGTCAATAAATTGAACATTCATGGAAATAGATTATGAATTTGTAATCGCTTTTAAACTGTACATTCACAATTAAAAGTTGCGAAGCTGAGAGTTGTTAAAATATATAATGTCACCAATGGAAGGAGGAAAGTCGGAGTTTATATGTACCTATTCTTGTTAACACAAAACTCGTGTAGCTATTTATAAGTTAATGAAGTCAAAAATCCCAGAGTGTCACTTTTATCTGTTCCTTGTCGAACGTTACGTCCCACTCGCACCACTCTATAGATCTATCTCTATCCTAGAATAGAGCAACACTAAATATGTAATTGCACAATAAGTTGTAAGTTTCTCCGAAATAGCTTAGAGTTAGAACACAACAAGCACCACTTGCACTAGACACTTGACAACTGCACAATGAACTAACCCAAGAATACGGCAGAAGCAAATTTTAAACTTTGTCAAGTGACAGCAACAACTGCTTGGGTTCTTATTCGAAATTTAAAGTTTCGCGATTTACCAATGTTCAATTGGAAAACCGTTGTATATTTTTACAGTTAGAAATGTTCCAATGCGAAAGAAGAACATTTCTAGACACGTACAACTTTACGTCACGTTTAACTTTTCTGCAGACGAGTGAAAATAGATTTATTTAAACACAGATTCTTCTTCGTATAAGTTTTTAGTGTTCTGAAACGCATAATCTATTTGTATTAATTGCAATATAAAGTTCCTTATTAGAAAATCGGTAAATGTTTGTTCGTGATTTTGTCAATGTAAAATAAAAGCTCACAAGACTCGTTGAGTTATTAAATGAGTTAGATAAAATTAAAACATCACATAATTTAAGCATCAGCAATATTCTTGGGTTTTAGTCGTACTTTGCACCAAATTGGTCGTGTTATATTCGCCAAAGAAAAGTATGGGAGCATGCAATGAATCCAATGCACATTTTTCTTGTTTTTACTTTTTTTTTGTTTGATCTTGGCACTAGTAAATTTTGTTGAGTTAAAGTTTAATCGTCAACTTTTCTTTAATTACAAAAAACTAATCAGATATTCCCAAAGTTTCGTTTATCCATGAGATTTACATAGTAAACAGACTCTTAAGGAAATTAAAATGGATATAAACCTTCTTGGTCCCTGCTCAATCATCCCAAGAAGCTCTCTCAAACCGTCCCTTGTGCCGTCGTTATTCTCAGAGCAGTCGATATTGAACATGATTCAATCATATTTTCTAATAAAAAGTTTTTAGTCCACTATTTTCTTTGTAAAACTGCTATTTGTTAATGGCATTACTTCCAATTAGTTTTAAACCAAATGCATTATTTTTAAAACATAATGATAGATTGCAGTTGTGTTTGTCTTATGTACCTACACTTTTAGATGTCTTTTACGATTTAATTCGTAAATATCTGGCGATTTATTCTGTATTATGAGATTTATGAGAATAGGTACCTCCCTGTACATGGATCGTTTGAGCAAGCCTTGCGTTATCCTTTGAATCGTCCCGTATCAATATATACTTACCCGACCAGCCTCTCCGTAAGTAAGTAATTACTTACTTACGGAGAGGCTAGTCGGGTATTACTAGGGATTGGAAATTTGGATAGATATTTACCAAAACACCTCACTACTACATGTTGTTGTTTTGATTTCCTATCTGAATACAAATACTTCCTTGGTTACATTTAGGATAAAACTGTGTATAAAATAGCTTCTAAGTTGGGACCTAGTTAGTGAAATTCATTATAATTACTTCATCATGCATTTCATTGGCTTTATTTGGTTATTTTGAAATCCCCAAAATTTTATAAAGTTCCAAAATAAAATTGATCCTGCTTCTATTCACCTGACTAACGACAGCGACGCCGCTGTCCAATTTTAGGCAAATATCTATCCAAATTTCCGATCCCTTGTAATTACTACTCACAAGACACCGCCTGGACATGCATTGAGCTCCCGCGTGCATACAAAGTCAAAATTAATATATTTGTAACTACATTTCTCTGATTTCATGCACACAGTAATTATTTTGAGAATCGATGGAATAAATTAAAATGTTCAACGATTAAGTTAGTATTCATTACAATTTACACAAAGTTATATTCAATTGACACTAATTTAGATATGCACCGCTGGTATGGATGGATTCGGTATTCAGAAGGTGGTAAAAATACTTATTATTTTTAGTTTTTGAGATTATGCGAAACAACGAAATGCCTCAGAATAAAGCCTTTGTTTCTTAAGTACAAATTATACGAGGAGATTTGGTTGAGTCGTATTATACCTAACATTCAAATGAACTTGTGATTTATTTGTCTGCAAGAGAATCACATTTTCAAACTGCATCAAAACAATCTTTTGATTCATTTATTAAGTCATTTAAATTACTTGAAAACAGACTCACTGAAATTCATAATAGAATTAAAAGATTATTTGACTTTGTAATTTGGTTTTGAATGTAAATATTACAGCACAGTCTTTGTTGTAAAACTTCCGTTTTCTTTGTCTGTATTATGTTAAAATAGAGGTTATCTTAACTGTAGGCACCTTTAGTGTTGTAACACAAATTAGCAATGTATGCACAAGCACTATAAAAAAATTATTTCGATACTAGCGTGATCGATAGCACTTCTTCCGAGCACCTCTTTCTTGCACCTTCTGTCTCATTCACAAATTTGAATTTATTTAGACTCCTAAGTTTAGAACTAACAAACAAATCTGAAGTCCCTTTCTTTGTAAGATAAGTATTAAGTTTGCGGTAAAATGGTTAAACATGAGTAAATCACGTTTTTAATAAAAATATATTAAAGCTCATATTACAGTAACGGCTATTGTAGTAAAAGTTCATAACTAAATGCCATTTTCTGTGGACAATTTGTTGGTTTTTTTGCGAAGCGCTATGCAGGAAATTAGCTTCTATTGCGATTTCGACGCTTTTGGTAAAGTGGGTGAATGAGGGGCGTTTTCACAGCGCGCCCGCAGCCTCATAGCGGCCACTAGACGAAAATGTAATTAAAAATTCCGAGAGTATTTTGCGCGGCGCTCGCAACAAGATAGTGCTGGTGTCGGAGGATCGTTGTCGTGACTACCTCTTGGGAACTATTCGCTTGTAATTAGAGTCGTTCCTTTGGAAAGTCTTCATTCCTTGTATTTTTATTGCGGCTAAAGCCGTGGCTTACTAATAGGAACTGAAATAAAACGGAAACGTGGCATTCAATTTACTGTTATTTCCACTTTCTGGAGGTACTTACATCTTTTTTATTTTACGCATTTCATGGAAACTGTTGGATTTCTGGCTGGTGTTTGGCGGATCAGGTCGCGTGGATAAAGGCGGATACGAAGGCGATTCTTGCGATTCACGAGCATGTCATTACAAATAATGCACGACTGAGTGTCACACATAATGATTATAATACGTGGACACTTAATATAAGAGGCGTTAAACGAGAAGATAGAGGACAATACATGTGCCAAGTAAACACTGATCCCATGAAAATGCAGGTAATATGCTTATTAATATATTATGCTCAAGAGCAACGAAAACGAGTGCAATCTGTATACTGTCTGTGTAAAGTGCTCTTGTTTTTTTTTACTCTTGAGTAAAGTGTATGTGTAAATCAGTTTTCCATACGATTTATTATTTAATTTTTGCAGACATTTGTTAACTTTGAAATATTACTTAATTATATAGTCCTAGTTAGCTACATTCAGTTGACGAAATTTCATATTGTACTTATTTTTCTCTATTACTAGCGGATAAATAGTATGGTAGATAAAAGAAAATCGAAACTGGATTTATTACTTTACCAAAAAGAAAACTGAATTAAACCTAAAACTAGAAAACAAGGTTAAAATAAAGAAACTGAAATATAAATATATTGTTTATGTCCGGCTCCCATCTAGTCCAAAGGTGCCATATAAATATTGGCTGCATTGCCCCGCTGAACTGCCACTGATATTTGTTGGACCAGGTAAGAGCCGGAACGAGGGTTGCAGCCCTTGTCTCTTAGACGCCGACCAAGATCCCAAACAAGCCTCCTGCCCTTCGAACACCAAGGACCAGCCGTCTCGATAGCGACCGGAACAAAGTCGTACGCTGATTCTAGGTGGGCGTATTTGCCGTGTTTTAGTTTTGCCGTATTTTCGGCGGCCGCGCCTGCTACCCTCATGGTGTGGTGAAGATGACTGGGTGCAAATGTGCTCACACAAGTTGCATCACATAGCAAGCTGCGGCCTTTTGACCAGGGAATCAGCGTAAGACCGTCCGGTCTCTTACCATCGGTACGGCTTAGCCCTTGGGGCTTCAGAACGCAAGGAACGTTTGGCGAGACCATGGCGCGGCGCAAAAGCTCGTTTATTTAACAAAATAATTACAGTTAAGGTCGTACATTCAATGAACTTAATTCCTTACCCATTTAACTAACTGTGAGCTATTAAGAGCTCAAACGGGTCATTGTCAGATTTAAGTTCGCGTCTCTTCGGTGGACATTGCCAAAGTTAAGGAAACTGAATCCGCATAAACGGCGTTGCCTCTTCTATAATTATATGTGATAAAAACATACATATAAACATAAGCCCTTAACTATTGACCACTGGAAAGATGATTTTTGTTTTTGTGACTGACAATGACCCAAATAGTGGAGTTACACCAGGAAGGAATAGAGATTCATGAGATAACACATGAGTTTTGTGAGACCCAGTTAATTTACCCATGTATACTCTGTTTATTAAATAAATTAAATAATAATAATAACAGTTCAAAAGTTCAGTTCACCATGTCAACGTAGTTAATCAGTTGCCTAGTTACTAACATAACACAATGCATGCGATATGTCAAAGTAACGTCGTGCTCTAGTACTCTTATGGTGACAGTTTGCTATACCATATTGAAATGTAGGTGGGTTGGAAATAAATTCCTTGACTGTACATAAGTTAAGTACTAGTATCACGATTAACATATACGAATGTTAAAGTACCAAATGTGTAGGTACTCAAATTTCTTATTATTAACACAAAATGTAACTTATAACGGTACCGATAGCTGCGCCAGGCAACAAAGATGCAGCTTCAAATACTGCTGCTTTCAATGATTTCATTAGTCTGTATTTGCTAATCGTTCTGACATACGAGTATTAAGAACCTATCAATTCAAATTACCTGTTAATCGAATCCACGCTTTATGTTTAGACAGCATTTTTGGAGGTGGTAATACCACCGGATATAATCTACGAAGAGACGTCGGGAGACATGATGGTGCCCGAAGGCGGGTCAGCCAAGCTGGTCTGCAAGGCCCAAGGCTTCCCGCCGCCGAAGATCCTGTGGCGCAGGGAGGATGGCGGTGACCTCATCTCTAGAGGAGGACCACACGGGAAGACAAAAGGTACCTATCTTTATACAAGTTTTATATTAACTTAACCTGTTCGTATGTATGTAAGTATATATGTAAGTAATTAAAAATACAAAAATTTAAATTGAGTTAATTTCATTATATTATATAGCAACTTGTACCGATGGAAGAACGGGTCTACCTGACACAAGTATATATTTACTTACTAGGTAGCCGCAAAGGACCTTTGTAAAAGAACAAAACTTATGAAATAAAAACATTTTTCATTTTCATTTTAATTTTTTCAAGTAAGTTGTGCGTCAAAATTTGCAATCCATTTTTCAGTCACTTATCGTTAAGATGACAATTCAATAGTATGGTTGATGGAGACGGAAGGTGGCCATGGGAATTCAGTGACTAACCGAAGTAACCCCGTTGAGTTTGGGCTCGTTAGAATCGTCTCAATGAGTAGTTGATGATGGTATACAGAAAAATACAGTCGGCAATAAAACCTTATTTATACTACGACAGTAGCAAACTAGCCTGTGGCCTGCGTGATGGCAAGCAGTCGCTTTTGCGACTCAGAATTGGGCGTTTTTCAAAAAAAGTGTACAAACCTTTTTTTTTTCAGAATTCTTTTTTTTGGGATTTTCGTACTCAGAATCGTTGATACTATCGATCCTCATACAAGAAAAAAAGTGTCCCAGATTTTACTATGTAAGTTTTTTCTTCCAGTGCGTCACGACCATATAAATAAAAAAGACTGCAAACAAAAATGTGACGATCTGGAATGGAATATTTAGGACACTTATTTTCTTGTATGAGGATCGATAGTATCAACGATTCTGAGTACAAAAACCCAAAAAAAAAAAGAATTCTGAACAAAAAAGGTTTGTTTACTTTTTTTTGAAAAACGCCCCATCACAAGCGCCCTGCCGATTCTTTATTGATTGGAGGATTCGCTGTGTTGACGGCTAGAGACAAATTCAGGTCCCTCACTCTCAACACAGTGCTCCTCAGGCGCTCTGGGACTTTACTCACCACCAGGAACACAACACCAAATACCCACAAAGCAAGTAGTGGTATAGTTACAGAAATCAGTAATTTTTATATTATTATAATAAGTAAGACACTTGGTTCGTGGGGCAGGGGCGCACAGCTGCTCCACAGGGCGCTTGGCAAGCGGCTGAAGGAGGCAACGGGCGACCCTCGCGCGGGCAGTTTTCTCGCGCAGAGAATTGCAATCGCAATTTAGCGCGGGAACGCTGCCTGCGTGATGGGTACCCTACCAAGGGCACCAAATTTTGATAGGTATTTTTAATTTTTAGCTGTAGTAATTTTAATTTTAGTTAGTAAGACAAATGTTATACAAATAGTTCGTCGACTCGATTAAAGGAGTGTTGTTTGTAGTTCTTAGATAAACTATTGTGATATCAAGAATATATTATGTGAAGGTTACTGAACAAGAGACTGTAAATAAAAATACTCGTTCTTTAGTTTCACTTTTGAGTACATTTTGCGCCTTATTACAGTGAAATACGGTGCAAAAGAGTAAACATATCTTCGATGTTGACTGTACATATATGATCACCTTATATAACGTCTCACATTAGCCACGTCTCACGTTCTCGGAGTGTTTGCCGGCCATATCCATTTAATTTAATGAAGCGAGCGCCCAACGTTTCTATTTACGTTTACTCCAAATATTGAGTTCTATCTTTCACTTCGAAAACGATTGAACGCTCTGTAGGTTTCCCATTACTTCATTTTGTTTATCACGTATTTATTTTGAGTATAAAAACCGAGACTTTAAAACAATACAGTATTTTGATATGCAACAATATTTCAATCGAATTTAATAATTTATGTATTTACTTGCCAAGTACTTTTAAAAGCGCTTTCACATATAGGCGTTTTTGTCGCGCGACTGTAGCGCTTCTAAGTCACGAATTACTTATTCTGTGGTCGCGATGCAGTAGTGCGACTCGTATCTACACATATTTAAGAAGCGCAGCTGCCGCGCGACGGTCGCGCGACCGAAGCGCGACTGCAGCGCTCCGAGCTAGCGGTGGCGTCACGACTTAGCCGCGTTACAGCCGCTGTAATGTGAAGGGATTCGCCGTGCAGCGCTTCAGTCGCGCGACAAAAACGCCTATATGTGAAAGCGCTCTTATAGACTAAAATAAATGTCCTTATTCATTTAACTCCCATCAATTCTAGTTTTTAAGCTAATATACCGTTAAATTCGTCCCGTCTCTTTAGCTGTCATTTTGACATTGGTGTTTGAAATCAAGAGTCAAAACTTATGTAATAAACAGAGGACTTTTAAGTTTTACTAGAATTAATAACATCACTTTTAAATTAATTTAACAACACTTTTTTGTTCTGGCCCTCTACATTTTACACAAGATTTAGTGTCAGATTTCTCTTGACATGTTAATAACTGTTTAATAACTGATTATCATCATCATCACTTCATCTAATCTACGAGCAATATAAAATTGGGTATAATTTATCTTCTTGCCAGGAGGCGTCTTGAAAATTTTTCTAGCACAACGTCTGACTGTCGATGATTCGTAGAGTAAATTAATTACTTGACTGTCTTGTTTTGACCATTTAGCCTACCAAGTTGCAGAATTAATACAAATAAAAAGTAAATTTCCATAACTTTTGTCGGTAAAGGCAGTGGGGGCGATAGCATTTTTTGCGTTTCATAGCGCTAACAGAATTTTGTTGCACAAAACCAAAGGTATTGCCTATCACTCACAAGTTTAATGTGTTCAGTAAATATTGTGTCGTGGATTGAAATACTAAATCAGGAAGGTACATATTTTTTTATTTTTTATTATTATGTTTTTTATGATATGACTGCATGCAGTGCTTAGTGCTCCATAGTCAACGAGGAACACTTATAGTTTCGCCATGTCCGAATGCCCGTTCGTCCGCCTGCGGCTTAACTCAGTGACCCTTACTACTAGAATGCTGTTATTCGGCGTGGGTATATAAATAAGTTTCTGTCAAAAATTTCATATTTGGTACAAGCTTTTATTGCCAACTGTACTTTTCTGTATAGCGTCATCAACTACTCATTAAGGCGATTCTAACGAGCCCAAACTCAACGGGGTTACGTCGGTTAAGTACTGATTTCCCATGGCCACCTTCTGTCTCCATCACCAGATCAGCTCGATGTTACCATAATATTGAATCGTCTTCTAAACTATACCTTTACCCAAAACTTCAGCTCAGTCGGTTGAAGATATCTGCTTCAAAATTGAGTTGCAAGATTACACCCGAACAAAGATAGTTACATAGATACAATACAAGTAAATAAAAAGCTTGTAAAATCTAATACGCTAACAAAATAGTAGAATAAAATGTTGATGTATTTTTTTTAGGGTACCTGTACTACACTTGAAGTGGGTATATAACTTTTTTTAGATGTACACCCGCCATTCAGATACTCACATAATGTGACCCTTAGCACTACATTTCACTTCAAATAAGTAGGTAAGTATGTGGCTCAAACTTTGACGTTGTTACACATTTTAAACCCCACGTTTGAGTATGCTGAACTTTTAATAATGTAAAGGGTAGCAAATAAATCACAGCTTAAAATATTCACTATTGAATCTTAGTAGTAAATCGCGGCACAGCATCTCGGGAACTCCTATTACCATTCAACGACCTTTCTAATCCCGCGGGATTACCTCTAGACGGCCCGGGAATAATTACTTAGGTACTTCCCTCCACATTCGACCAAAAGACCTAAAGGGGTTATTGAATTGACAAATTAAACAGTGTAGCCATTTGTATTGCTACATTTTATAGCCCGTGTTTTCACAATTGAAACAATATTGGCGTGTATTTCAACTGTTTGGTCTGCACTTTACGCGACTTGTTTGGTTGCAAACATTTTATAGTATTATTTTCACTGGAAAATGAGTTAAAGGGCGATTTCTGATAACAGTTTATTTGGCGTATATAATTTGTTTTTGAAAGCGCGCTTTGCCACAATCGCAACTCGTACAAGGAATACGCGCGTATAGGCGCGCTTGGTTCTTTGGTGCGCGAAATATTGCGCGCGTGTAAGAAGCTTGTTCCTACGCCGAAATTGTCATGGAAATTTTTCAGAATCAGATTTCATGCGGTATCAGATCAGAAATCATATTCATATTCATTTATTTCGTATTAATCATACATTGTCATTCATTACATTAAAATATCATAATAAGGTCATTAAAAATAATGTCAACAGGCATTAAATTAAAATTGTTCATCCAGGAATTCAGCTACCGAATAATAGGCCTTCTGCGTCAGCAGGGATTAAAGTATTAGGGTAAAACCAAGGCACGTCCGACAGTCTTTAATAGCTGTCGGTATTTGGTTGTATATCCGCGGACCCAAGACATACATTCCATTGGCCGCTTTCATGAGTCGGTGTCTTGGCACCTCCAGGTCATGCTTCCTCCTATCCTGAAAACGACTGCTGGTCCATATTCTCCTTTGGAATACCTCCAAGTTCTGCCGAACATATTTACCAACCTCAAGGATGAATATCGAGGGAAGTGTTAGGACTCTAAAGTCCACAAATAGCTGGCGAGCCGGCGCATCGGGAGCAGCCCTTGCCATTTTTCTTATGATTTTTTTCTGAATGACGAAGGGTCTGTCCCTGTCCGCAGCCAAGCCCCACAAATCTACTCCATATGCTAGTACCGAATGGCAGTATGCATAATAGGCTATCAAAAGGTTTCCATTTGACAAGATGGGCATAATTCGGGATATATGTAATATATATAGTACGCAGAGTTGAGTTTCTTGCAAACCTTATCAATATGGTCCTGCCATTTCAGGCCGGAGTCAAAAATGAATCCTAAAAATTGAGTTTGTGGTACGATTGGAACAGCTGCAATTTGCACGAGTACTGAGTTTAAACTGCTGGTCGTATCTGAACTACGCTTTAGATTAAATTCAACCAGGTTCGTTTTTTCGAGGTTTAACAACATTCCATTGGCCTTGAACCATTCAGCGAGGTTGCTAATTACATATTTGACGTTCGTGAGTAGCTGATCCTACTTTCAGCATTTACAATTGCACAGATGTCATCGGCGTACATTACAAAGTCAACAATTGGTGAGTCGAATGGAAGGTCATTCATTAGGATAAGAAATAAAGTATTACCTATATTGGATCCTTGCGGCACGGATCGGTCACCTATTTCACTGAGGCCTGACTTCGTATTATTAACGTCAGTGGACTGAGCCCTGTCATGTAAAAACGACGCAATTAACTTTAACACTATGCCTCTTATGCCGTAATGCTCAAGCTTGCTTGCGATGAGACTGTGGTCAATTAGATCGAAAGCACGTGATAAATCAAAGAAAACAGCAGCTACACGCTTCTTATTTTCCAGGTAGTCCAAGACCATTCGTACCGAATGTCTAGCAGCACTGGACGTGGATTTACCCACTTGATAGGCGTACTGCTGCTCGCAAAGCTCTTTGTTTAATGTTAAGCATTTGGTTAATCGATCACACAGCCCCATCTCAAACATTTTCGACACAGCCGGGACGAAAAATATCGAAATAGGTCTGTAACTTTTTTGCTCTTTTTTAGGACCCTTACCCTTGTAGACTGGCGTTATCTTTATCTTTTTAAGCGAGATAGGGTAAATACCAGCACATGCTGACTTATTAAACTGATGACACAGAGCCTGTAGGAAGTTAATAGGCATAAAACGCAAAATATATGTAGGTAAGCCATAAATGTCCTTCGTGCTTTTAGACTTTATCTTTTTGATTATGACCTGAAGTTCCCCTACGGTGAAAGGTGAAAAAAACATTGTTTTTCCCACCTGCGGGACGCTCCTACGCAATAAAGTAGTTGCATTAATGATATCAGGTCTCTGTGGGGTATCGCGCACGACAAACAGGTAGTATGCGTTGAGTGAGTCAGCGAGCTGCGCGTCCGAGCCAGCCGGGCCGCACACGGCATGCCGCAAGACGCCCAGCGCGTCGCCCCCCGCGACCCCTTGTTTGTCTGAGACTTAACCATACGCCACAGAGACTTCGAAGTGTCTGCTGCATCGGTAATTGACTTATTGAGGTAGGATTTCTTTACCCTCCTTAGCAGACCATCGTGTTTACATTTGCAGGTAAGGTATAAGTTACGCAGTTCCTCATTTGCTGGGCGATACCTCAAGAGCATAGACAGGAGTTAAAGAAGGTCTTTACTTTCGCTTGTTTCCCGATTACACCAGGACTCTTCTTTTCTTGAAACAGCAAGCTTCCTAACTGGAAAATAGTAGTTGAAATTGTTTAAGAAGATTTGCATTATTTAATCAAAATTTGTGCCATTCTCTATAGACAGCCAGTCAACTCGCTTAATTAGGTGCATAAATGTAGCTAATCTAGGTTGCGAGATAATTCTTCTCATACAGTGACGAATACTCCGTCTATTATCATTGACAGTGATTTCAAAACACACGGCGAAATGATCACTTATCACAAGATCAACAGGATACACCTTCAGTTGATTTTCCATTAGATCCGTGTAGCCGTGGTCTAAACATGTCTTGGACGTGCCCTGGACCCTAGTGGGAAAGTTTACGAAAGATGTAAGATTAAACAGATGCAAAAGACCTAGCAAATCGCGTTTTTGTTTCGTACTATGTAACAGGTCAACGTTAAAGTCACCCATTACAAAAATATAGGCATCTTCATTAATTGCTACATTAAGCAGTAACTCTAATTGACTATCAGTTAAATCCCCTTCAGTATTTGAGCGATAAATACATAACACAATTAAATTAACTTCGAACTGTTCAGCAGCTATTTATATGTGCATTTCAAGTGAGTACTTACACAAGTCATCTCTTTGTAATAAGGTAAGACAGTTATGAGCATATATACACACCCCACCGTGTTTTCGATTTATCCGACAGAAATATGAAATAAGGTTGTTATTAGCAATGCTAACAACTTCCATTTCCTGCGACACTAACCAATGCTCAGTCATTAAAAATAAATCACACTTAAGGTCCGATTGTAATAAACATTCGATACTATTGGTCTTGTTACGTAGGCGTTGCACATTTTGTTGGATTATACGTAGCTTTTTACACTCACTGCGATTACGGACAGTAATTAGCGGCACTTGCAATACTTGCATTTGTTTGTTATGCTGCGGGGAACCTGTCGAAGTTACTCTCGGCGCGTACGTCGGTATATCACCTTCATTCCTTATCGCACTAGCGCATTCCGGTGGCATTAGCGCTGCTATCTCCATCTTGCTCCCCCCGCCTGACACGGGGATGTACGAGAAACCACTCCGAAATACGAACGCGTGGGGGCCATACCGCTGGCGACTTAAAACACTCAAAGAGGTTCTCTGGTATGTCAATTATAAAGGATGCATGCCTCGTAGAATTTATGACACGTTTCTCGACATACTTAGTACTCAGGACTGTTCGATATTTTGTTCAAGAATTTTTTTACATTTTCAACTGTCGTATTCGGTTCAAATGACCATTCTTGCATATATTTAATTCGCTCAACAGTCTTAAGGTCGTCATCCTCCTTCCCAGTACCAATAATTACTTCGCGGTTTTGCTTACGCTTCTTCCTACTTGCCACATCCCTCCAGGTGTATGCGGATTGTTGGGCGTTTATATATAGCCTTGGCAATGTTCGACTTGGAATAAGTTTGTAGCAAATCATTTGAAATTGGATAGGTATTTAACAGGTTCAGGTTCAGGCCTTTAAAATTGCCAGGGTTCGGTGACGCCTGTCATTTAGCTGTCATCCTTGTAGAAAATATGAGCTTCAAGCGTAAAAGAGGTTTTACATAGTACTGCACGAGCATGTTGTTTGCCATTTTTTCACTTATCGCAGTGTTATCTTGTGTCGCTATAAGACATCCGCCACGTTCTTAAAAGCTATCTTGGATAAGAATCCAAGGCGATACATTGACAACCAACTTAAGCCCTACTGGGGTAACAGCGGTCAATTTGAAAAGTACTATAATTATAAAGCCGAAGTAAACTGTAATAAAAATACAATTTGTTCAAGATCTCACCATTCGAGTCAAAGTACTTAATACATGTAACATAACACAAGTGTATAATATGCAAACAAGGCCAAAAGGAGTAAAAGCAATCGTAAACTAGTGTCAAGGTGATTAATCAGTTGGTCCCACTTAACCCTCTGTTCAAGCCTTCGCTTGCCATCAGTCAATTCATTAAGGCAAACACAGTACCAGCCATAATGACTTTCACGACGAAGCGAACCCTCCATACAAACCTGTTAAGACAAAGTGCACTACGTCAATTCATCTTTACTTTCACAAGGTTCAACTACTCAATGGGTTACCGCTATTCATTCCCTCATCGAGTTACTAAGGCAATTGCTCATCAAAAACCGAAAAACTTTCTAAATAATTGGAAAGTTATTAAGGTGAAACCTCGCCCTAACCTATTCCAAATTAACAGGCATCAATAACAATCATCAATTTGACTGAAGAAGTCTAATTAAAGAAGCCGTTACAAGTTACCTCCATAAATCTGAAGTGAAACAATACAGGCTATCCATTACGTAGGCGATGTTTCTTCAGAGAATATTCCAATGAGGAAAGTTCGAGGACGTCGGACTCGAGAAATATAGTTTTTCAATGATGGCGCTGGGCATTTTCAAATTTGTTACTTTAAACTTCTAAGAAACTTCCTGTTAATAAATCAGTTCTGGGTAAAACATATTATCCAGGATTATCGCACCACTGTTTTACTTGAAGCTTATTTCGACTTTCAGACAGATTCTAAAAAAACATTTTTTTTTTCAAATGGCCAACAGGATATCAAAACCACTTAATGTATAATTAAAAAAAAACGTCCAAGTGCGAGCCATTATCTATAAATATTTAAGTATTTATTTATAATATATAAGTATGTTTATCGTCGTCTACACTCAAGAGCAAAAGTTTCGGGTCACCCTAAATTAAATTACCGCAATAGGTTTTTTTAAATATTTTACACTAGTCTTATTTACATAATATACTAGTCTTCGTAATACCCAAATTTCCGGAACCTATTATGAAGATATCAACATGTTTTTTTCATGGGTTTTTACGAGTCCGATTTAAACCTGGTAACGTTTTTCTTTTTTACTGTTATTTCTGCAGTTTAGATGTAAAATTTAATAAAGATCATGAAAGGATTAAAAAACTGTATAACATTGGGACTATTTTAGGAAATATGACGGTATTTCATCGACCCGAAACTTTTGCTCTTGAGTGTAGTACCCATAGTACGAGCTTTGCTTAGTTTGGGACTAAGTCGATTTGTGTAAGATTGTAAAAGAAAACAAAAACAGTTTTTTAGTATTTGTTGCTATAGCGGCTATAGAAAAACATCATCTGTGAAAATTTCAACTGTCTAACTATCACGGTTCATGAGATACAGCCTGGTGACAGACGGACAGACAGACAGACGGACAGCGGAGTCTTAGTAATAGGGTCCCGTTTTACTCTTTGAGTACAGAACCATAAAAAAAGATACTTATGTTCCTGTCATTTCTCACTGCACCCATCCTTTTTTTTTTTTTTTTTTGTTTAGGGGGTTAAAATGCGTTACGCATACCACCCGGGTGCAGGGGGTGACCTGAGTGGTTATGTGGGACTCCCGTATGAGCTGCTAATGAGACCCACGGTGTACTCACTAAACCCCCCCCCCCCCCCCCCCCACTTGCCGCTTCGCCGCCTTTTGTGGCGAGGTTGCGGGAACGCTTGCGCACACAGCCGCGACCCCGCCGGCGGCAGCTGCCCACAGGCAGGTCCTTCGCGGATGCCCGGAGGCCCTCCACGTGGGGCACGCCAGATGTGTTGGCGCACCTGCCTCCTCTATCTCCACCTGTTCAGTAGCGGACCCCCCTGAGTCCGCTACGAGGAGATCATGGGTGCGGAAAATCCAGCACCCGGTGGCGGATCAGGTCTGTGGTTCCGCCACCGACCACGTCTTGGCCGCAGAGGATAGGGAAAGCGGCGCACCGTAATACCTTCTCTTCCTCTGCGGTCCCACCAATGCCGTTTCAGCGGAACGGCCCCGCCAAGGTCGCAAGGGGTAGGGAGAGTGGCGCACCGTTATACCAACACGCCTCTCCCCCTACGACCCTACCTCGGCCGCAGAAGATAGGGAGATCGGCGAACCGTAATACCGGCACTCCTCTTCTTCTGCGGTCCCTCCCTAACGCATCCCAAGCAGGCTAAGGCAAGCCCACTAGGAGCGCCCTCCTCGGGCCAGCCGGCAGCCCAAACAGGCCGGCCCTGGGTGCCTCTTAGCTTCGCCGTGGGTGACCAGTCCACGGTTACTAAGCCCCCCCCGCCCCGACAAGGCGGGCACCCTCGAGGGGGTCACTGGACCCATCCTGCCTAGGTTATTCAGTTATTAATAAGTAGTAGGTATGTGGTTGTAAATAATATGCATTGAATACATCTCGTGATAGACGTCACCAATGTGAATTGGTGATATTCAAAGAAGGTTTAGTCGTAAATCGATTAAGAGGATATACTCGTAGAATATGGTATCTGCCAACAATACATTCCAAAATATGATCAAAATGTTACAAGATTAGTGATGTTGTGAGATAACTTCAGTTAAATACTGGTCAAATTGCCAATCCAGTTTATTTGTATTGTTCGTGTAAAATACTAAAAGAGGTATTACCAAGCTATAAACTAAAAATTATGAAACAAAAATACTTCGGCTTCGTTTCATAATTACTCCCTCGTTGACAAAAAGTGATACAAAGACACCTTTCACGAATCCTCGGCGAATAATAAGCGGAATATAACAATAATGAGGACAGTAAACAGTGGTGCCCAACAAAGGGGTATTATTCAAAATCTGGCCTTTATTGTTTCTCATAAAACATGTTCTGGTGGAAACGGCGTGTCGCGTGCCTATTTGTTTCATGTTGTACAGCAAATTATGCAGATAAGCGAGTGAATAGCGGAAACTTACTCAGAGACTGATGCAAATTAACTCCAGCATCCTTCTATTTGACAATTTCCTCTCTACTGAGTTTCCAGCCGATACTTACACGTATTATATCTCAGATATTTCCTTCAAAGAACTTAACCCTTTTTATGAGTAGGTATATATGTCACAGCATACACATTTTTCGATGGTCTTTTGTATTATTTTTTTCCCTGTTTTGTTTTGGTCTGTAATGCGCACCGAGAACAGAGAATTCAAACGCGTGTAAAATAGTACATTATGATACAAGTGAGGTATGTTGATCATTACATCATGGGCGGAATTGTCACGCGAACCGCAGGTGAGCGTGATAATAGAGCCGAGGATGTAATTATCAAAGCTCACGCGTGTCATTAGACGTTTTTAAAACACATTTGCGAGGAAAACATCCTTTTCATAAAATGAACATTTTACAGGCTCCTAAGTTGTTTCCTTTAGTTATTGATGACAACAGGTTTTTACTCACATATTTGTACATCTCCAAAAATGTACAGTGGCGTCAATTATATTTATCACTTTTCTATTCACTACGAGTCAACATTTTTAACAATAACCAAACACGCATCATCAATGTTTACAAATATTTGTGAAATTACCTATAATGGCGCGCAACTATTTTTTTTCGTGAATTTCGCGCAGTGCGCCCGCAGCGAGGCTTAGATGAAATCTCTAAACAGCCAATACAAAACAAAATAAATATTTTCTTATTCAATATAAATTCATGTAGAACTTGTGTTTAATAACATTACGACACTCGTGTAGTTATGTTTATATCCCGATTAAGACACGTTGGCACCTTGCAGCAAGGTGTATGTATGGACTCGGCGCATTCTTATATTGACCGGGTTATACAGGTTTGTTTTTAATTCTCGGCAAATGGATTCTTACTCGACTAAACAAATTAAATCCTTCTTGTGGATTAATTGATTATTTCTTGTCGGATATGATATAGAAACGTTTCATTTAGTTAAACTATTTACTTTTGATAACATTTTACATGAATTTATATTGAATAAGAAAATATTTATTTTATTTTGTATTGGCTGTTTAGAGATTTCATCTAAGCCTCGCTGCGGGCGCACTGCGGGAACTTCACGAAAAAAAATAGTTGCGCGCCATTAAAGGTCATTTCACAAATATTTGTAAACATTGATGATGCGTGTTTGGTTATTGTTAAAAATGTTGACTCAAAGTGAATAGAAAAGTGATAAATAGAATTGACACCACTGTACCTTCTTGGAGATGTACAAATATGTGAGTAAAAACCTGTTGTCATCAATAACTAAAGGGAACAACTTAGGAGCCTGTAACATGTTCATTTTATGAAAAGGATTTTTTCCTCGCAAATGTGTTGAAAAACGTCGTATGACACGCGTGAGCTTTGATAATTACATCCCCGGCTCTATTATCACGCTTACCTGCGGTTCGCGTGACAATTCTGCCTCTGATGTAATGATCAACATACCTCACTTGTATCATATTGTAAACAACGTTACATAGATTGTCATAACATAACACCTGCGCTCAGACATAATATTGGTAAATACGAAATGTTATAAATATCAAACTAATACAAGATATAATAGTATTTTATGCAACTGTTGTATAAGAAGAGTCTTAAAAGGCGAGTGGCGTGGGTTGCGATGCGAGCCTTGGCGAGCATCGCAATTAAAGACGCCACGAGCGTTTCTAGACCAGTTATACACCGTTGCATACAATACTTTTTCTACGACAAATTTTAAATAAATAGCAGACTACAGAATAGTTAAACTTTTCAGGCAGCAAGTTTTCTATTCGTACTTTTGCTACTCACGCAATTTCTTCAGGAGTGCAGTTATTAATTTCTTTGACCATTTTAAAAGGAACGTACACTTTTGTCTTCACAAACACGACTAGAATCTTAATAGTTTAGGACAAATAGTTTATCATCTTTTGTCTTTTCATTTTGAACTGTATTATGTTGGGAAATCTGAAATGTGACAGCTCTTGCTTATGGTTTGTTTTGTTTTTAATTTGTTTGCACTTGCCATCCGAACCAAAGCAAATCCGGACCCGGACCGAATTCGAACTGTTTATTTTTATAAATAATACCAATAATTTATAAAACATGTAATTTAACACACAAAAGATGATGATTTATTATTATTGTAGCAAATAATTTATAATATACAAATGTTAAATCGTAAATAAATACTTTTATCTCCACTTATAATAAATCTCTAAATTAAAAAAAGAATCAGCCAGTTTGAAACTAAGCTTTGTGTGGTACGAATGTTCTCAGCATCCCATGAAAGGAAAAATATGAAACATTTTATATAGGTACATTATTATTCTAGCTGCAACTTAGGATAGTTTTTATCCAACTGCGACAATTAATTAATTTTCCGAAATATACGACTTCATTTAATTTTTCATTTATTTTAAATTGAAATCAAACGCTGCTCCAACTGTCAGCTATAAGAAACGTCAAATTTTCGTCAAAATGGCGGAATTGCTTTGCCTTTCACTTATTAATAATTTAAATCCAGTCTATGATAGACCTTTACAATACACATGCCAAAAATTAAACCATAAAAAAATATTCGATTGTGATATGAGAACTTATATGCGCAAATGTCGCATTATGGCGTAATTTCAACAAATGTATCAACAAATTTGAACAATATAATTAACACGAATTTGTTTTTTTTAATGGCAATGGCACGCACTCTTTGCGCATTCTGCCAAAGTGCCTGCGGCGCTACCACGAAAACCGAAACTCGAAGTTCGTATAACTGCATCCCTGTCACTCGAGTATTGTTAGTGCGATAGAGATAGAGATACCCGAATATTTTCGAATTCCGAAGTTCGTGGTAATCGAAACTACACCCCGTAAGCCGCGTCCGCTGCGCCATGTTTTCGTGGTTTTTAAACGTCAAACATGTTTTGCCAATCAAAACAAAACCCTATTTGTTTGCCGAACCTGACAAACATGTTACATGTTTAAAAACATGGAAAACATTGGTGCAGCGGACCCGGCTGTAGGTAGACACTAAATAAAATAATCATAATGTATTTTCTCGGAAAAAGGATGGTAGACAAAAAATAAACGCAAGAGGTTATATGTATAGGTAATCACTAAGTTCCAAAGCTTTATGTTCTTTCCCTTTTCCACAAAACGCACCTTCATATGAAACGATTGTTTTTTACTATGACGCTCGAGGATCTTGATTCTTGACGTCACAGTCCCCGATCGTTTTCTCACTCTAACAAGCGACATTAAAACGGTTTTGAGATATTTGAATGGGATTTTCGTCATCTTCTATCTATCTATACCTACATATAAATGCCTATGTCCTGACTGACTCACCCACTCACTCATCAACGCACAGCCGAAACTACTGGGGCTAGAGAGTTGAAATTTACACCAGAACTACCTTTTACAACGTAGGAAACGGATAAGAAGGGATTTTTGGAAATTCTACCCCTAAAGGGGTCAAATAGGGGTGCAAAGTTTGTATGGGGGAAACTCTATTTTTTGAGCTAGAGACTTAAAATTTTGTATAAATATTACTTACTAGCTGGCCCCGCGAACTTTGTTCCACCGTACAAAATGCATGAAAAAAAATCTTAATTTTTTCAATTTTTTTAAAGTTATTTTGCTATTCGGGACGAAGAGAAATCCAACAAATCAACAATTATCAAAATCGGTTTTATTAATAAATAGATTAGAATATAAATAAAATACTTTCAACGTTTAGGAAAATTCTGCCCCTAAGGGGGTAAACAAGGGGTGCAAATTTTGTATGGGGGAAACTTTATTATTTTAGCAAGAGACTCAATACGTTGTAGAAAGCTTACTTATTAGAATACAAATAAAGTACTGTCAGCGTTTTGGAAAATTCAGCCTCTTAGGGGGTTAAAAAGGGTTGCAAAGTTTGTATGAGCGAAACTTCTTTTTGTGATAGAAACTTAAAAGTTTGTAGAAAGATTACTTATTACAATACAAATTAAAAAAAACAGCGTTTTGGAAAATGCCATCCCTAAGGGTATGAAAAAGGGGTACAGTGTTGGTAAAGGGGATTTTTTTGAGCTAGAATCTCAAACCTTTTTAAAAAGATTACATAATAAAATAAAATACTTTCAGCGTTTTAGAAAATTCCACCCCTTAGGGGTGTATAAGGGGGTGCAACGTTTGTAAATATATTTTTTTAGCAAGCGACAAACCTTTGTTGAAAGATTACTTATTACAGCAATACAAATAAAGAACTTTCAGCATTTTGGAAAATTCCACCCCTAAGGGTGATTAAAACAGGTGAAAATTTGTATGGAGGAAACTTTTTTTTTTGAGCTGGAGACTTGAAATTGTGTAGAAAGGTAGTTTATTAGAATACAAATATAAAGGTAAATTACTTTCAGTGGTTTGAAAATTTCCACTCGCTAAGAGGGGGATAAAGAGGTGCAATGTTTGTATAGGAAAACTTTTTTTTAGGTAGAAACTTAAAAGTCTGTAGAAAGATTAAGTACCTACTTATTAAAATACAAAAAAATACCTACTGCCAGCGTTTTGGAAAATTTCACCCCTTAAGGAGTTAAAAAGGGGTGCAAGGTTCGCATGGGAAACACTTTTTTTTTAGCTAGAGACTAGATAGTTTGTAGAAAAAATACTTACCTATTACAATAAAATAACCGAGTGTTTTATTTTTAATTTTTCCCTGAAAAGCGTTCAAAGTTTGTATGGAGAGCAAGAAAATTTTAAAGTATGATACTTGAACTTCGATCTTAGCCTGTTTAGACTACAAAACTTACATTGGCATTTTTTGAAATATATCCCCTAAGGGGGATTATAAGGGTGTTCAAAGTTTGTATGGATAGCAAGATATTTTTAAAGTAAGGGATTTGTAACTTCGGTTTTAGACTGTTTGCTAAAATACTACAAAACTTTTTTCAGCGTTTTTTTAATTCATCGCCTAAGAAGGTTAAAAGGGGGTTCGAACTTTGTATAGAGAGCAAGACATTTTTAAAGTAAGAAATTTGTAACTACGGTTTCAGACTGTTTACTATGAGGGTTCAGAGAAGGTTCTTAGTTTGTATAGAGAGCAAGAGATTTTGAAAGTAACAGATTATTATTTATTTTCTAAAAAACTAGGTACAAAATTAATTTCAATTTTTTTTTTTTATTCATTCCTTCAACAAACATTTAGACGATAACATGTTATACGCGGACGAAGTCGCGGGCAACAGCTAGTTTCGAAATATTTGTTTATGAAGACACCACTGCAATATAGCGGCCGATTTAAAAAAAAGTTAAACAGTGCTTTTATGAAAAATGTATAAACCAAAAAAGTACGCTGTACAGTGCGTTTTTGGGCCATAGAGCATAGAGTTTTTCGACGACTTATTAGTGGTGTCATTGTATTTGAGCTACAGCCTATATAAATGACAGATAACGGTACAGGAGTAGAAAAGAATAATTAAGTCGCAACTGATTCTTGCAAATAAGCCTAATTGAGGCTTCAGTAAGAATAAAAGAATAAATGTATTAGTATAAGTTAATATTTTGAATTAATACGAGTAAAAAAACGAGGCTTATTTTTTCTTATGTATTTTCGAAAAGGTAGATCTTTAGGACGTCTGCGTTAGGAGTTAGGAGTGTTAGTGATATTTACCACTGCCATACTTATACTTTGATTAATGAAATCGACTTTTGTTTGACACGGCATCGAAGAGATAATAATTTTCGCTGTACTTAAATTAGAGGTATTTATAATAACATTTTTGACCTCTGTAGCCTAGTGACGACCTGTGTAGCCTAGTTGGTAGTGACCCTGCCTACGAAGCTGGAGGTCCCGGGTTCGAATCCCGGTAAGGGCATTTATTTGTGTGTTGAGCACGAATATTTGTTCCTTAGTCATGGATGTTTCTATGTATTTAAGTATATATTTATCAATATATAAGTATGTATATCATCGTCTAGTACCCATAATACAAGCTCTTTGCTTAGTTTGGGACTAGGTCGATTTGTGTAAGATTGTTCCCAAATATTTATTATTATTTATTATTGTTAATTACTGTCATCGAACCTCACAATGGCATCGACCCCAAAATTCTTTGCAATAATTTTAGCAAGTTATATTATGTTCGTTCGTTGAATCGTCCTAATAATGATTAGCAACTTGAGGCGACACGTTTCAAGTTCTTAATTAAAATGATAACTTGAAAACAAGGGGCTGTGGGAAAATATTGCTCTTTCATTTAATTCGAGGACTCTCTGCGAAAGTGGACTTTGGTTAACTTTACGTAGACTTTGGAAAGTTTGCGACCTGTATGAGGGTAAATATTTTTACAGCGTAAGCGGATTGTGGATAGTTAATTAAAGTGTCATCGTTTATGATTTGAATGAAAACTCGATAAAACCTTTCTTTCAATAATGTCAATTTTATCCTGGTGGATTTTCGTACATAATAATAATTCCACGTTTCTGGTTAATTTCTGTACTATATTTCTCGAATACATATTATGTTAATCTTGCCCTTATTCATAAATGATCATCAAAACTCTCATAATACCGTTAAAATTCGTTTGTTTCTTTAACATTTTAGTTAACAGAAATTGATTAAGATTTATGAATAAGTGGCAAGTTAAGTGTTTTGTTCGATGTTTAAGAGTAGATATATTTAACTGCTGACGTCTCTAACTCCCAATTGGAACTACACCTTTTGTTGATCTAATTATTTGTCACTGACAATTTCTGAAGCTTTCAAGAAATCGCATGCACATCGTCCAACCAAAACCGACACTGTTGAAAATATAATTTGAAAGTTGCACTTACTAAAATAGTTCCCGAAGAAGCTTTTCCTCTCTCAAGAAAGTTTGTACGTCTATGGTGAAACCACTAGGGTCCTGGGGCTCGAGCGTCACTTGACTTATGACACATCGACAGGGCAAGTTTATTCAGCGGCCCGCCTTCAAGGAGGCTAGCGGACTCGTGGAGTCATGCTCAGCAAACTTTTGCGCTCCAGCAGAATAAATTATTTGCATAAATGTTCAGATGTCTGGCACTGATAATTGAGTCTCTGCTTTAAAAAATAATTGATGAAAGATTAGCAATAGTAGAATACTGATGGACGTCAGACGGGAATCGTTTAGAGCTACTTATTTGCTGAATGATCTATGAATTGTGTGTGGTTTTTGCGAGTTTATAATTTGATTTGAATTTATTTATTTGAATTTGAGTTTCGTTTTTATTTGTTTTTCATATACACGAATAGTCTCGGTGAAAAAATAGTCAGTAACATACAGTCCTAATTTTAATCAATATGAAACAATAAAGCTGTGTACTTAAATTAGCATTTTTAGGGTTCCGTAGCCAAATGGCAAAAAACGGAACCCTTATAGATTCGTCATGACTGTCTGTATGTCTGTCCGTCCGTATGTCACAGCCACTTTTTTTCTGAAACTATAAGAACTGTTGAAACTTGGTAAGTAGATTTATTCTGTGAACCGCATTAAGATTTTCATACAAAAATCGAAAAAAAAACATTAAGTTTTAGGGGTTCCCCATACACAGAACTGAGACTCAAAAAATATCTATGGATAGGTCTTCAAAAATGATATTAAGGTTTCTAATATAATTTTTTTCTAAACTGAATAGTTTACGCGAGAGACACTTCCAAAGTGGTAAAATGTGTCCCCCCCCCCAGTAACTTCTAAAATAAGAGAATGATAAAACTAAAAAAAATATATGATGTACATTACCATACAAACTTCCACCGAAAATTGGTTTGAACGAGATCTAGTAAGTAGTTTTTTTTTTTAATACGTCATAAATCGTACACCGCAATTTATTTTACGGAACCCTTCATGTGCGAGTCCGACTCGCACTTGGCCGATTTTTTAACTATCTGTGAGCTTCTTTTAATTGTTTTTCATAACTTATGAATAAATGTTTGAGTTAATTATCAGTCGAATATTTCGTCACGATTTTACAGGCATTATACAGGGTGGAATTTCATAAACTGTACAAAATAAAAGGAGAAAAATTTCAGCCAATTTCATCGGTGAAACGGTGTTTTTTTTTTTTTTTTCTAGTCATTAGTTTTTTTTTTACAGAATTTTGAAAATTTTTGTAAAAACTCGGGTAATACACCTAATTCAGACGGTATAACTTTTGATCCAATGGTCCTAAAATGAAAATAAAAAATGCAGAGTATTACCAAGGGACATGTTAATAATTCTTAATAACAATAGAAAACCAACTAGAAGTGAAAATCCGCAAAAAAAATTATTGTTTTTGAAAAATGGCTACAAAAATTACGAATTTTAAAAGAAAAACACAATTTTCTGAAAAAAACGCAGATTTAGTTACCATTTTTTTTGCTCAGTATTAAACCTCACTTAATGCCGATTCTAAAACCGTTTTTAAACTGTCTCAGACTTCGAAAAATACCACGCAAATGGGTACGTAAATCAAACCATAATTTTATTAATTTTAATCCTCTTAAAATCCTTAATGACCGCTTGTTCCCAGGTAGTTGAAGGGTGTTTTTGGGTTGAAGGTGGAGATAACATGAGGGGTATAAAGGCATTGGGCAATAGGTCAACTATTCAGTCGCTCGCAAATCGCAATTGCTTGTCTTTGCTCGCCACTTCTTTGATTACTCCAGTACTTGTTCAGTTTGAATCATCATGCCCCGCTTACGAGAGTTTTCGCCGTTACAAATAGCCAACATGCACTATTATTATGGATTGTGCCATGGATCTGCAAGAGCTGCGTGTATCGCCTATTTGGAGCAGTATCCTAATGACGTTCCAAGACCTGCTGATCGCCACTTTCAAGAAGTTCATCGCCGGTTGTGCAATATTGGCCTGGGATACGGTGGCCGAGATCGCCGAGAGCCAGGAAACATAATTGATGTTGCCATAGAAGAAGCAGTTCTCAGAGACTTGTACGCGGACCCAACCACGAGCCTAAGACGCTTGGCATTGAGGCACGGAATCTCAAAATTCTCTGTCTGGAAAATTTTGAAGAAGGAAGGACTGCATCCATTTGCCAGCTTGAATTTGTTGCGTAGCCCGTCGAATCATTCCCGGATTATTTTTTATTTCTTGTGCTGCATTTAAAATTCTGTCGTGCAATTCTGCTTCGGTATTGACGATTCTGTGATATACCCGTTGCTTCATATCACCCCAAAGAAAATAATCCAACGGCGTCATATCAGGCGATCTTGCAGGCCATCCAACGGGGCCGTCTCGGCCGATCCACCTATTGGGATATTGCTCATTTAAAAAATGTCGAACTCTTAATGCCCAATGAGCTGGGCATCCATCCATTTGGAGAAACAGGCGTTGTCTCACATCTAACATCACATCTTCCAAAAGCTCTGGGAGCTCGTCTCTCAGTAACAGTAAAAATCTGTCGGCGTTCAAAGTATTCGGTAAGAAGACTGGTCCAATCAATTGATCGTCGAGTACCGCTGCCCAAACGTTTATGGAGAATTGGTCTTGAAAATTAGATGGTCTTACTAGGTTTGGATTATCGTGAGCCCATGTGTGTGTAAATTTCTGAAGTTAGTTATTCCCGTATGAGTAAATCTTGCTTCGTCCATCCATAAAATTCTTCTAGTAAATTCCGGATCCCTTCTGATATTGCCAAGTATCCAAGTCGACATAACACACCTAACGCGGGCATCGCCAATTTGCAAATTTTGTACCCGTTGATAATGAAATGGATGCAGTCCTTCCTTCTTCAAAATTTTCCAGACAGAGAATTTTGAGATTCCGTGCCTCAATGCCAAGCGTCTTAGACTCGTGGTTGGGTCCGCGTACAAGTCTCTGAGAACTGCTTCTTCTATTGCAACATCAATTATGTTTCCTGGCTCTCGGCGATCTCGGCCACCGTATCCCAGGCCAATATTGCACAACCGGCGATGAACTTCTTGAAAGTGGCGAGCAGCAGGTCTTGGAACGTCATTAGGATACTGCTCCAAATAGGCGATACACGCAGCTCTTGCAGATCCATGGCACAATCCATAATAATAGTGCATGTTGGCTATTTGTAACGGCGAAAACTCTCGTAAGCGGGGCATGATGATTCAAACTGAACAAGTACTGGAGTAATCAAAGAAGTGGCGAGCAAAGACAAGCAATTGCGATTTGCGAGCGACTGAATAGTTGACCTATTGCCCAATGCCTTTATACCCCTCATGTTATCTCCACCTTCAACCCAAAAACACCCTTCAACTACCTGGGAACAAGCGGTCATTAAGGATTTTAAGAGGATTAAAATTAATAAAATTATGGTTTGATTTACGTACCCATTTGCGTGGTATTTTTCAAAGTCTGAGACAGTTTAAAAACGGTTTTAGAATCGGCATTAAGTGAGGTTTAATACTAAGCAAAAAAAATGGTAACTAAATCTGCGTTTTTTTTCAGAAAATTGTGTTTTTCTTTTTAAATTCGTAATTTTTGTAGCCATTTTTCAAAAACAATATTTTTTTTTGCGGATTTTCTCTTCTAGTTGGTTTTTTATTGTTATTAAGAATTATTAACATGTCCCTTGGTAATACTCTGCATTTTTTATTTTCATTTTAGGACCATTGGATCAAAAGTTATACCGTCTGAATTAGGTGTATTACCCGAGTTTTTACAAAAATTTTCAAAATTCTGTAAAAAAAAAACTAATGACTAGAAAAAAAAAAAAAAACACCGTTTCACCGATGAAATTGGCTGAAATTTTTCTCCTTTTATTTTGTACAGTTTATGAAATTCCACCCTGTATTTTAAGTAACTACTCCGTAGCCAGCGCTGTGCTCGCATTGTTTGCTAACGAACCGTCGAGCGACCGCTCTAGAGCTCTACACTTTTAACCATCAGCTCCCTTCGGAAAATATTGCCCCTGTTTTTCATCCTCTTGTTTGAATAATGACTGTAAACGTACTTCTGTAAGGTGTTAGGAAAACATCTCGAGTTGAAACCGCTAACGGCATTTGTTTACGAAACCCGTCAACTTCTGGATGAAATGTTTTCCAACACTCCGCGTAAAATGTAAAGTAAGCACTACCGAATAACCAATAGCGCGAATGTTAGTTGAACAAGCTAGAGTTGGGTGTACATTGCACATACTGCGAATGCGCCAAGAAAACCTGTATAGGCTTTTAAGTAGTAAGTCCTTAACAACTATGTAAATTTTATAATGTTTAACCCATAGTACAAGCTTTGCTTAGTTTGGAACTAGGTTGATTTGTGTAAAAAAAAATTAAAATAAAAATAAAAATAAAAATATATTCACCGCCACGTTTGTAGCGCTACGACGTAGTCCGTCGACGTAAATCTTTAATGGCCATATGTAGCGAAAGCTCCCATAGCGCTCAGACATATGGATGAATGAATATTTTTTCGTTTCGGAGTAAAGAGTACATCCATATGTTAGTAACACTTTTTTACTTAGGGCTATGTTAAAAACGTGACTCACTACAACAACCTAATTCACTTGTGAGCTATGAGACTTCGTCCTGCGTTTCCGCAACTGCGCTCAGGAGTCCGTTGGAGATGCCGCGAACACGTCGCATCAGAGACGCGACTCGTCATAATAGCGTGGAAGCTATTCGTTCGAACATCCCCGATGCACTACAGTAGCGCGGCAACCTCATCAGCATCCTAAATGCGTTGTTATAGAGGACGCGCAGGGCGCTGTAAGTGGTCTTCGTGTAGTCGATCCACATATGCGTGTCCTGATTGGCGCTGAATGGGTTAAGGTTATCACTGCTCAAAGTTTATCAACTACTTTTCATTACAATTTTACTAACTTATTTTACTTTACAATAAGTCTGAGGCGAAGGTTAATGTGAGAATATGAAATATACGATCGCAGGATAACTAGAACTTACTTTCCTGGTAAATGGGGTAAATCGTTAGTAGCTGGCCACCTAACATTAACTGGCCACCTTATACTAAAAAAAAATAACTCTATTCATCTATGATAAAATTAATTTTAGTATATTATAGTTTCAATAACTGGTCACCCTTCAATAATTGGCCATGTCATACTAAATTGAATTCTGTTTGTAGGGGAACAGAGTTCATTTTTAGTATGAGGGGACCAGCTATTGTAGGGCGGCCAGCTTATTTTATTTATCGTATGGTGGTTACACACTGGTACATATATGTATTCGTATCGATGTCGCTGATAGAGTTCCAGTGTGCGCTGCGAGGTTCAGAAGGAACAGTGTAGCTGCCGAGTTTGTTGCTGTTTTAGCACCACCCGGAGGTCACGTGTATGGTTTCTAGGGTTATTCCTATGGACGTAGAACAACAACGACCTGCTACAGCTGCCAGCTACTGCCCTGTCCTACCCTGTCGTATATTTGTCTATTGTACACGTTTACATAAAAGGATATATGGGAGGTGTAAAATGTATGGAAACACAACTTAGCACATCAAGCGAAGATTTGTTTTCGAATACACTTTGCATGCTTGACAGCTAGGTGGCAAATATATGAAAACGTTTGCGGTGGATACTTACCCTTACTCCAAAAACGGTTAATAAACTAGATGAAGTGCAGTTTCGAGACAACATCTGAAGTATTTCCGTTTGTTCCGGTAATCCCTGCCCTGTTAATGAACTTAAAGCAAAGTATAAATCGATGACAAAGCATCGTTCCAGAAAACCGATTTCATCAGGATGTAGATCTTGAAAAGTGTATTTAATTTAAAAGGTTTAGTTGATTTTTGTTATTTTAGAGGACAGTTCAAACAAAACGATTGATACCTGAAATGTCTCTTACTGTATTCTAGGGTTAATCGTCAATAACTGGCGAATGAGGTGTCATTCAGTTACTAGCCACCATTTTTTACGGATGCTAAAGTTCGGTATTTGATTATGACAATTTGTTCAAAAATACTAAAATATTCTTTGCTTTCGACATATTTTTGCAGTGGCTGGTTAGGTATTGGGGTGTGGCCAGTAGACAATTTACCGTACCTATTTTAATTTCTTTCAAGTTGTGTTGCCCATAGTGCCAAAAACTACTTGAGTTTTGGCGGACGTTGCCAAAGTACTTAATATAAATATGTAGTAAGCATTTTATTATACACAATAACAGGTCAAAACATAAACATCCCATAGAAGATTAAAGGATGATTCACGCTAGAACGGGCCATGTCCGGCCCGGGCCGTTTTCTAAGAAAAACGATCGTAATAAGATAAGAAATTGTCACGTCCCGGCCGTGGCTCGGCCGGGCTTGGGTATGACTCAGCCGCGCAAAAACGCCGTCGTTTTTCCTAGAAAACGGCTCGGGCCGGACACGGCCCGCTCTAGCGTAAATCATCCTTAAAGTAGGTACAGTCGACGCCAAAAATATGTTAACAGTTTTCGCCTTATTACAGTGGAATAAGGTGCAAAAGTGTAAACATATTTTTGGCGTCGACTGTACAAATCTTATCGTCATGCTTTTAAATTAAGTTTATCTGTCATTTGGTATTATCATTAATAGATCGTGTTTTGTTTCCCAGTGACTTCTCTGGAGGGTGACATAGTGAACCTGACCAAGGTGACGCGCTCGGAGATGGGGGCGTATCTGTGCATAGCGGCGAATGGAGTTCCGCCCTCCGTCAGCAAGAGGATAATGCTGCACGTACATTGTAAGTCTCTTTCTCATTTTATTAACCTCCGACGGAAAAAGAGGGGTGTTATAAGTTTGACATGCCTGTGTGTCTGTATGTCGGTGTGTCTGTGTGTGTGTCTGTATGTGGCATCGTAGCTCCTAAACGAAGATTTGAATGCGGTTTTTTTATCCAAAAGCTGATGACGTGATCGAGATGGTTCTTAGCTACGCTACGTTTCAAGAAAATCGGTTTAGCCGTTTTTGAGATATTGAACTTTGAAATGGAAGTGTCAGGGGTTTTTCAACTTTTCTTATGTTGTAGTTATTACAATTTTTATTTAACTTGTTCGTATGTCAGACTGTCAGTAGCCATCAAAATTTGCCACTGTTCAGCCACTTGCCGGTATCGGATTTAGCTGATATATGGTATCGTTATGGTAATTCGGTGCCAATGCACTGATGATGGTGGCAGTAGGTGGCAAGCATTGCAACCTCTTAACTACATAAGATAATACCGTCGTGTTTAAGTTCATTAGTTTCTCAATGAGTAGTTGATTATCGTGAAAAAAGTATAGTTAACAAGGAAAACGTAGGTACCTCCATATAAACGCTGGCAGGTGAGTTTCAAATTAAGTATTCCTGTTTTGGCTATAGAGTAGATTCACGTAAGGATGTAAAATCCATCTAGACGTAAGATCAATTTATAGGGAAAAAATATATTTTTTATTGTGTTGCTTCAGGTTTTCTAGATAATGAAAAATGAAGCATTATAAAAATAAAGTATGATACCTATTAAGTGAATTAGGGTCCATCAACTATTTCTTCCTACTTGTTGTCATGGTTACGTCTCCTCGGTCACTCTTTAAAACTATTATGTAATGGGGTTTAAATCCACTAAGCACGTGTTTTTGTTATATTGGTAAACCCATTCCATAGTGGGGTATCTCCTTAGCATGATAGGAGTCCAGTTTATAGTATTTTTCTAAGAAATTCTGTTACTGTTGTCTCTTGGCTTACCGGTACAGAATAACAACAAGAAAAAGTTGATTGACCCATTAATACATCTATAGATAAAGAAAACTGTAGTCAAATACGGGTACAAACGTCACTTATCAGGCTATCAGAGAAGTTAATTTACGGCCAGGAGCTATTCAATGCTCGGTTAGTCTCGAACGAGCAGACATGTAAGCAATTGGGAGATTTTCGTGTTATCACGTATCATCTGGGGATCGTGGCTTGCATCAGAAATTGTTGCGTTCGGGTCGCGTCGGCGACGATCGGGTGACTTCGTGTCTGCTGAGTTAACTGCTAGTTATTCATCTGATTTAAATGGATGAAAGATCTAAAAGTCATTCATTTTGTAAAGTAATGTATACACGTAGAATTATGAAGAATATACATTTACTAAATTGAATTAAAACTAAGTTAAAACTAAAGAAAGGTTCTCAAGGGATGATGCTGGCGGCATTTCCTCGCTGAATTGGAAAATAAAGAAGATATTGTTTTTTCACATCTCACTTTTTAGGGTTCTGTATTTTTTGATGAGCGTATTTTGTGTACCACTGCTGGGAAAATACCTCCCCTCTTATTTTATATTCATCGCGGTCCTGTGCTAGCAAGGACTAATCTTTACAAAATGTATCAAGTTCGTCCCATCGTAGCCATCTTGTGGGGTCCATTCATATTTTATTTAATACACTATGATGTTACATTATAATTGACATACATAATTAAAAAGGTCATGCCTTTCGTTTTGTTACATAGTGTAAGTATCCAAACGCGATTAGTTTCGTTTTACCATCAAACCTAGTTTCTAAATAAGTTTCTGTCCAAAATTTTATTTTTGGTACAAGGTCTTATTGCCGAATGTACTTTTCTGTATACCGTCATCAACTACTCATTGAGACGATTCTAACGAGACCAAACTCTACGGGGTTACGTCGGTTAAAACTGAATTCCCATGGCCACCTTCTGTCTCCATCATCAGATCAGCTCGATAGTACCATAATATTGAATTGTTATCCAAACTACACCTTTACCCAAAATTTCAGCTCAATCGGTTGAAGATTCCACCCGAACAAACATAGTTACATAAATAGTTAGGTAGGGCAAACCTTTGCTAATCTGTGGTATGAAGTTATTCGGTGATAGCTACTTTAAGGTCTAATAGCGGAGTTACTCGATATCTTTACGGCTTATAATAATTTGCAGCAGGTGGCGGCACTGTCATTCAACTTACTTACGTGCAGCAAGTATCCAAACGCATCCGTCAAAATTAAGAAAAAAAAATTAAAAAAAAATTTTCAAAAAACCGAACTATCACCGATTACCCAAGGTTTGCCCTACATGCATTGCAAGTTAATAGAAAGCTCGTAAAACAAAGCTTGCTTGTTGCTTTAGTCTGCTTTTTTTAAGTGTAATGTAAAATAGTTCAGTCACTTAAAGTAAAGCACCGACATCATGGTAGGGTCATTTCGCCGGTTACGCGACCACCTTCGGTTAGCGACCACTTGAAAAACATGTTTTTTTCAATTGAAGATAACATCAATTCTACAGAGCCTATTGAAACAGTCATCCGTATGCTTTATTGTTTGTAGTTATAGAATAGGAATTTACAAAAAAAACGAGAAAATATGCTTTCAGTTCACCAAGTCAGCTAAGTGGTCGCTAACCGGCACATGAAATTAGGTGGTCGCCAACCGGCGAAATGACCCTAATAGTGCCGAATATAGTGTGATTCTTAACGATTTAAAATAACATGACTTATTTTTATTTGTTAAATGATAAAATGTATAGTTTTATCTTATCAATGATAACCAATTTGAACTCACACGTCCTGAGGACGATGGATGGGCGGCGTGATACCGACGATCCTATCTTGCGATGGGCACTCACGCAAATTAGGCCCTATCTTCAGTGGGGATCAATTAGTGGGGTTCGGTACATGCGTGCAGAATTTAAAGCGAGCACTACGCACGTGTACCTATTTATTATCGGCGTTCAGTGAGTGGAGTAGGCGGGAGTTAATTGGTAAATGCTGTGGAAAGTGTAAGTTGCTGATGGTGGTCGTAGCGACCGAAATGACGTAGGTTTTGTAGTATTTTTAACAGTCAATCATGTTATTTGATTTCTTATTTACATATGTATAAATACGTTGATTATGTTAGAAGATGCGCTATTCTCAGTTATTGAAAATAGGATGTTCAATTAAATAAGCATGAATCTGACATATTTATTATTTATATTAGATAATTTGTATATTGTTTAATACCCATATAATATAAGACAAATTAAAAAACTTGTTTCCATTGTACGTTAGTATGCACATAAAAATTAAGTATTTATTGTTAAATATATTTAAGGTCGAAGACAAATGCTCGCTTTGGCATTCCGTTGTTAATTTTTATTTAAGTCTAGAGTTATTTAAAGATTGTATCCTGACAGGACAGCAATAATCATCAATCTTAATGCAAGTCAAAAAGGTCATTGTTACATAATACGATTCCAATTATTAGCATACTCAGATTATCAATACCAAGTCCCGGAATTGAATCTCAGTTAGAATTATAAAAAAAAAAAAAAAAAAATTTTTATACTACACATTTAGAGCAAAAGGAAATGGTAACTAGAAAATCATTTCTAAACATGCTCTATAATTTCATGACCCAACGATCTTAGTTCCCACACGATTACATTTTATACGCAAACATTCTAAAGCCCCGCGAGATTGGTGCTACGGCGTAGCACTAACCCGTAGCAAGTGCTACGTTAAATTATAGAGGCTTAAATTACTTTCCCTGCGTCCCGTTTTATGGCGTCGACGCGTTATAAATCCACGGCGACTAAAACATGTGCGTTTGACATATCACTACGGGCATGCAAGCCCACCAACTTCCAAGTGACATATGAAAGCCCCTTATCACGGCGACAAAAAGTTCATTATCGCCTGACCCGTGCCACGGATAAGTCGGTGGATGTACGTGCTTATATATAAATAGTGTTCAATCAGACTAGTGTTTACATCGAGACTGCCAATAACAGAATGCAAATACAGTGCGAACAACCGCGCTCGAGTGTCCGGCTGCCTAGTAAAACTTTTATACTAAAACCTAGAGCCGGACGGAATTCATAATGGAGATTTTAAAATCTGTATAACTTGTGGATTTACTGGCATTTCGGTACGCTTGATTTCATATTACAGAGTAAAAAATGATGCGTGAAAATGGAATGTAAGATACATGAATACATATGTTATATTCCTCAAAAGTTAAGTACATAATACTTTAACATGTTAATAAACTTATGTAATATTATTACCTACTTAGGTCTATTAAATGATAGATTTAGATAAGTCCCAAGCTGGGCAAATATTTGCAAATATATATATATTTTTTTATTAAATTTAGTTTTCATTAAATTTGACCAACTTCTGCTGTTCAGATTTTTTTCTTTCCATACAATGAAATAATCCTTACATGAAACAGAGCCGACCCGCGTCAAAAAAAATTGACCAACTTTATAATTTTTTAAGAACAACTTACGCTTGACCAAAAATTTTAATGAGCCAAATTTGTTTACATAAAAAGTCACCTAATGTCTCCTTGGACACTTTTCCTCTATCTCCTTTAGATTCGGATTTCCCTATACTGTCCCATTTAAAAAAAACACTCTGTATTTGCAATCACGTTCTCGGAAACGGCTCTAACGATTTCGATGAAATTTGGATTTCAGGAGTTTACAGTGGCGTGAAATCGATCTAGGTCTCATGTACGGAAAAATTAGTTTTCTCCATTTTTACCCGAGCAGAGCTCGGTCGCCGAGGGACTCTTGGATTATGGGTTATACTTAAATACATAGAAAACATCTACGAGTCTGGACAAAAATATTCGTGCTCTTCATCACACAAATAACCTTCCCTGGATCTGGCCCCAGGTTCTCCAGATTCGTAGGCAGGGTAACTACCTACTATTACTGGGCTAATATTAGTCGTTAAATCAAAAAAGTTCTTTTTTGGGTTCCGTACTCAAAAAGTAAAACGGAAACTAAGTCTGTCTGTCACCAGGCTGTATCTCACTGATACCGTGATAGTTCCAGTTGAAATTTTCACAGATGATGTATTTCTGTTACCGCTATAACAACAAACTAAAAACACAATAAAATAAATATGTTTATTGATGATGGTACGGAACCCTTCGTTCACGAGTCCGACTCGCACTTGGCCGGTTTTTTTTTGTTTTTATATTATTATTTTAATGTCATGCTTTATTATAGATTTAAAGTCCTTTAATTCACTAATACAAGTACGAAACTCAATGCAAGGATAATTAGTAAGGACTAAAGCGCCGAAAAGCCACATTATACTCGCAGAACTAACTTCAGAAATTCTGCCATGACAGATAATGTAACGACTTGAAGCCAACCCAGAACACTTCATAGGAAACGCAATTTCAAGTGAACAAACAAACTACTGGCGCTGAAACCCTTCCATTCAGTTTAATTACTTCACAAAGAATGCGTCGCCTTGGCTCGATGAGGAGACAAAATTAACGCTCTCAAATATTTAATTTAAATTTCCTCCCTCGAAACGAATGATAACAGTGGGGAAGGCCAAGCCTGCGCAAACCGGTAGGTGCCCCAGCGACCGTCATCGACGACTCCACTTCTCAAAAAACCGGCCAAGTGCGTGTCGGGTCACACGCGTTGTTCCCCGTCCGTCTAAGATAGCTTTTCAAACATCACTTGTAACGTCTAATTAGCTGTTTTCTTTTAACTTCAATATAACTACTCGACAAATGGGATCAAAGAGGAAACACAAGCATCCCCACTTTTCGTGTAGTGGAGGACATAAAAAATATCAAGTTTTTTTATTTGTTTTTCGGCATGATAGTAGATAATGTATGTCCATGCCGAATTGGTGCTTTCTAGTTGTAGATGAAGCAGGGGGAATTGAGTTTACTTAAACAAAAGCACAGCCGGTCGAGAACAACCGGACAGCAAACGATTCGTATGTCCGGTGTCCTGCTGTCCTACTCAACCGATTCTCGTGAAATTTTGTGAGCAGGTTCGATAATTATATATTGAAGATTTTTTGTTGTCGATTCAGTTTACGAAAATTTTTCAATTTTTTTTTGCTCTAAGCTTTTATAGAACTTCGTTCGCTTCGCTCGCTCATTCAATAGGTACATACTTATATAGATAAATAAATACTTAGGTAAAAAAAATATTATTGTCTCTGGAATAAATATTTGTGCTCATCAAGTCATCACACAAATAAATGCCCTTACCGGGTTTCGAACCGGCCAACTCGGCTACAGAGGTCGTCAATCATACTTGAATGGTAAAACCCTGTTCTGAAGTATAAGTCACAAACGTTTAGTCCGGCTGATCCTAGTTTGCACTATTCGACAGATTATTTAAATTTCTTTAATTTCCTTTAATTTTCTTTATCATTTCTGAGATTGGGTTATAATCAAAATTATCACAATTTTCGACGTTGCCAATAATAGTAATATAATAGCACTTATTGTATAGTACAGATTAGTTCAGAATTTGCATATTTTCCACATTAGTAATGGTCTTAAATAATCAACAAACTTTACTGGCCAACTCATTAAAATCTACTCAGGTGTGTGCGTATCTGTAAACGCATCACGTAAAATTTAGCTCACACGTGATGTGCGTACATTTGTAGAGTAGAGTCAAATAAATAAACACGCAATACTACCGAAACAAATATTTTGATATATCGTTTTACACATTTACACTTAAGTAAAATAATTACATAGTTTTAAGGCGACGTTGGCTCAGATAACGGATTTTTAAAAAGTCGTGGCTCTTATTTGGATCATAAATATCATAAGACGGCTGCCGTAAATTTAATTAGCAATTTTGAGGCATTTCTCTATGGACTATAAGTAGCTATTCGAATCCTGAGTTTTTGACTTGAACTCACTAGAAAAAAATCATGAACATAGGTCTAATCATCCCCCTAACGTTATTCCCGGTTGTGCCCCTAAAGGAGCTCGGGGTCCGCTTTGACACCTAATCCCAAGATTTGGCATAGGCACTAGTTTCACGAAAGCGACTGCCATCTGACCTTCCAACCCAGAGGGAAAACTAGACCTTATTGGGATTAGGCAGGAATGTTAAGTTAAAATGTTTGAGGGAACTTAGCTATTACTTTTTTATTTATTTAAACGCACAAAAATTGAAATTAAAAAAACATGATATCCGCGCTTCCGTACACGCAATTTCATCTCGCTCACGCTTATGCTAAGTGAGAGGGAGAGAAGACCATAAGCCTACGTCGCCGTCGCCTTAATCAATATTACTTTATTACTCACCAGGTTGACCAAATGTATAGCAATTTCATTTGATCTGATGTTTATATTATGTTCTTAATTTGCGTTGATCTTTTCATTCATAACTTTACTGACTCCAACCCAAATAGTGTCAACTGGTAGCAACTTTAAATTTAAAAATACTTGCTTTTTGTCTTTCTAAGCAAAATAGAAGTAAAAACCCCGGTCCGAATTGTGGCTGAGCGCGAAGTTTCACAGTAAAGGCAAGACTGATGCAATTCATTTGTAACAAGTGCTTCGTAATGCGACGAGTATCTTTCACTTGTCTCACTGGCGCTGACAGACGGCAAATCGAGTTTAAACAAACAAAATAAAACGGGACGAATCGCAATCAATTACATAAACGCTTTCAAAAAACTGAGATACGTTTAGAAATGCTTTCAGTTTGAAATAGAAATGAACTGCACAGGTTTGCAATTTCTCTGTTACTGAAGGAATCTTTATTAGGTACTTTATGGGTACAGGGTGGGCCTTGTAACACGAGCAAATATTCAAAATGAGGCTTCCTTAGAGCATTTGCAGTAACCCCTTGTGTATCATTCACTTTCAAAATTTTTGGTTACGGAGAAATTTTGATCTAAAGTTATGACCTCCAAGTAATGTATCTTGGCACCACGAGATCATATCACGGCAGTCAATGCAGATTTTGAGGAAACATCATGTAATGAGTCATAATAGTTTTTGCATTTTTGTGTTCAACAGATAGTTTTGTGATTTTTTAATTTTTTTTCTTTTTTTTTTTGTGTTTTAAAATAAAAAGTTACTCATAGCACTCCAGAAGAGTAAAAAAATACAAGTAAACTTATTTTAAAGATTTTTTTTTTCAAAAAAAATATTTTTTTTCGCATAAAACCACTTCGAAATAATTGTTCACAAGCTTAATAATCTACCGTTTAATTTTTTGCTCCAGTTACAGGGCCCACCCTGTATAAATGACTTTCACTTTTTTGTAGGTACACAACTATTGCTCTAAATTCTCACTCTCTTTTTTTGCCAAGAGGAAGGAGGAAGGTATTAATTACGTCTATATTTTGTTATGTACCTCATTTTCAAAAACTCTATAAGTATTAGGGTATACAAATGTATTATTTCTCAAACAGTAGATCAAATCCATAAGGGTAAACTAGTTTTTCTTTGAATAATAGGTAAATTGAAATAGGATATATCGCGTATATCAGAAATAAATTCAGCCGCCAGGCCGTTTCGAGCCTTTGAGCTGAAGAACCAAAGGCGGAGGGCTTTTAATGAGTCGAGTTTGTAATCCCCTTACTGCCCGTGATACACACAATGTTTTTCATCACATTTGCGAGGAAATAAATAACTACAAAAGACAGAAAAATCTAAGTTTCATACAACCGCACCACGCAAAAATTGACGAAATTGACAACTTTATTCACAGATTTGAGGAGGGCGAAGGGGCGTGGCGCCGCATGACCTGCTAGATTTTTTTCAACCAATCACAGAGAAGAATTCTTGTGACGCGCGGCCAACTAGATTTGCCACCCAATTTGTTTGATTTGTTTTTAACCAATCAGGTCACACACCCTCATAACTCCTTTGGGAGTTATGAATCCATAACTCCCGCGGGAGGTAAATCGGGTATAGCTGCTCTATAAGCTTGACTATAATACACCCTTTACGAGCAAGTGTGATGATGATGAAAAAAGATTTTTAATACAGTTGCTCAAAAAGTGCTACTTTACGTAGCTGTTTAGTGTGCGGAAAGTTGGTTTTCGCGCACTAGTGCTTTTTACTTTTCCACGATATCGAACGACGTTTTTAATACAGTTGCGAAAAAATAAGAAAAACAACAAGTAAGGAATTTGAAACTTTTATATTATTAATTCTGTAACATCATTGTAATACAGTTGAAAAATAATGAAGTTGTTCAAAAATCAATTTATATAATACAGTTCTTCCTTACTTGTTGTTTTTCTTATGTTTTCGCAACTGTATTAAAAAACGTCGTTTGATACACATGCGGAAATGTCATTCTTCACTCGTCCCGAGTTTTGCCACTCGCCTACGGCTCGTGGCTAGAAATCTTGGTACTCGTTACGTAATGACATACTTTCCGCGCTAGCATCGAAATACTATTACGTTCTTTTTCGTACCACGATTCGAACAAATTCCGAGAATTACAAAAAGGTACCTGGACGAAGAAATCGCGATCCCGAGGCGTGTGCGCTGCCCCGCTAATCAAACTGTCACTTCAAGAATTCCGCGTGAAATTCTTCCCCAGAAAACTTTCTACAACTTTTGATTGCTACCGACGATCCCTATACATACTCGTACTACGACCGCGGATATTGCTTAATCACTAACGCTAATCCCAAGTTGTATAGTTCGCTGCGATTCCTGACGACTCGCTGGTTGAACAGACTTCGCATTATCAATTACACTAACATCTCTACGACTCATTATTCCGCTTTGTTTAATAAGCAAAAGGCTGCCCTCGTTGCCCGTTGAAGTTATTAATTAGAACGAAAATTCCGATCGTTCAGATTTTGTTCGCTAAATTGGCCACTTAAACTCGTAAAAGCCGTCCAAAGGAACTTAACGACGGTCAAAGAGCATAACCGCAAATAAGCTCCGATCTGGAGGCGGAAGAAAGTTCCGTTTTCCTTAATTCACCCCCACAACGGACTTTTGTGAATGTTTTTTGTACGTTTGTTTACAGTTTGTGAAATAATCCGTTCTTTTTCGAGAGCAACGTCGCTTTCCTTTCTTTTAGCGGCATTTAGCGGTGCTGCCTTTGATCAAGCTAAAAGTTAGTTGAATTGCTGCAATCTTTAACTTTAATTGTTATTGGTTTATTTACTACTTCTGTATTGATTTTTTTATCACTTTTATTTAAGATAAGATAAGATAAGATAAGATTCATTTATTGTTCAAAACTGTGTAAAAATAGATCACACCTTAAATAAAAAGTCCAACAGTTTGCCCATTTCGGGCGTACAATATTAAATTATCACATTTCAACATTAATTAACTTTCTTAATATCTATATAACTATCAATCTTAATATGTAAAATATTCATTAAAATTATAAAAACATTTCATTAATAGCCATTCCTTGAGCTTATTTTTAAATTGGATTCCATCTTGCGACTTAATATTACCAGTTAGATGATTGAAAATTTTAATTCCATTGACATATGCGCTCTTGCGAAGTATAAAGCTCGAAGGTCTAACTTTACATATGTCATATTTATACTGTGAACGGATATTATTTTTAGATTCACTTATTTTTATAAAAATGTCAGTTCGTAGTCCGTTATTTAAACGGATGACTAACAGAAAACTAACAGTAATTTTCTGGATATCTATTAATTATTTGAATATTTATTTAAGAACTACATACTATTTGTTTCCTTACTCGTATAACAAATTTACCTCGTTTCATACTCCTGACAGATAATTTAAATTTTTGTATGGAAAAATGACAGTTAAATTGTCTTAACGCGTGTTCGAAACGTTACGTGTTTACTTCTCGGGCCTCGGACTCATAGGCATTGCATTATAATGCAGATTATTCCTACCAATTTACGTATCGTACATAGGTGTGCAGCTACCTTAATACATTTTAGTAACATTTTTATTTTTTTAGTGTATTATAGGCAAAATGTATTTACTTCTTGTATTTTTCTTTTAATAACGGTATTTTTCATAAAACATCACCGGTAATCGACACCAGCACAATTTTAATTGCAAACTTCAAGTAACTTAGAGCTATTTGTTTAGCAAATAAGAGTAGCAGCGAGTAGCTGGATAATATTCAAAATCAACATCTGACAGTTGCGGAGTTTTAGCTCCAAAGTGGTGGAACGCGGGTAGTTTGGATACAGCAAACACTGCGAGCGGCTAATGTAATAGCTTGCCAAGTGAGCTCTTTTGCTTGTTTCATTAGGTATTTCATGAAACCGAAAATAACGTATAAGAAGAGATGATACCTAAGTCTTTTTTGGCCGAGTTTTTATTACGCCCTCGACTTTTTTGTGCCGTCAGCCCAAACTTGGCGGGTGATACATTGGTATCAATTCAATTTAATAAATTTATTGATAAATACAAGTATTTTACATGTCAGTATGTATGTTATGGAATGGCATGCATAAGATCATTATACTTGAACACTTTTGTTTAGTTAGCATAGTCATCAAGTAGATTTTTTTTTATGTAGGTAGGTGTTTCAATTTGGGCAAGCGATCAGGCATCATCTATTGGACAATATGAAGAAATCATCGACGGTGTATAACACGTCAGAAATCAGTTTTGTTTTCAATTTAACTTTAAAAGATTTATTAGTGGATTCGTTTTTTATGTTGTACGGCATTGTACAATTTTGGACCAATGGTGTGCAAGAAATAATATCATTACAAATATTAATTTAATTGCGGTGTTCCGCAATGGTCACTTGACGTCTCCATCATCAGACCAGCTTGATACTACCACAATATGGTATTGTTACCAAACTTACATAACTACGCCCAATTTAAACACGAACGTTGCAATTTAAACAAAAGTTTCTTTTAAAAATTATTATAGTAATAACTCTATCTTGTTTGGTGGAATGGACCCTTACATACCTAAAAAAGTAGGTTTAAAATTTTTGATCCATTATAAAAATATGATATAAGTAAAAAGTATAAAGTGGTATAAAATCATAAAAATCCTATAATTACCTATTGTACAAACTAGTCAACCTGACCAGAGTTGCTTAGTTAAATCTCAGTCACAGCCTTATTTCATATTTATGGTCTTAAATAAAAGTTCTATCAAAGTATGACTAGATGTTTTGTTGCATATTTTACCCACGGTGTTGGTTAAAGGCGTTTACATCCAATATGTCAGTAGGTTACATGACATGTAATCTTTATTTTAATTAAAGAGATTCTTGGAGTTCAATTTTTTTTCTCTATGTAGTTATTCTTTCCCTTGTTTGATTTTATACGTTGTGCGCTTATTAATAGCTTTATTTATTTATTATTATTTTTTCTTTTAAAATTACATCTGCATCGTGTGTACACAATACCAGTGCTTGCTAACGCTAGCAAAGCAAAACTGAGCTAATCCCTTTTTGGCATTGTTGTTTGGCATGTCTTTAATTTTAATTTATATTTTCTTTCCGTAACACAATGGTTTTTTTTGTTGTTTTTAATCTTTTTTTTCTGTATTTCTTTTTTTGTGTACTTATTATTTTGTTTGTTGGATGTTGCAAAATGCCAAATAAATGATTTATCTATGTATCTATTTGTTTATACTTACGAGTACAGATTGATTAACGAGCCAATTTGGTTCGCAGTTCACCCGCTGGTGCAAGTGCCAAACCAGTTGGTCGGCGCGCCTTCCAGCACTGACGTCACACTGCAGTGCCACGTCGAAGCCTCTCCTAAAGCCATCAACTATTGGACGAGAGAGAACGGTAAGGAAACATCATTATCATTTCAAACGGAGCATGTCCATTGCTGGGCCTTCCTCAAGAATATCAACGACGAGCGGTCTTGCGCTGTCCACATCGGAAGGAACCGAAGGAACGGTATTAGGTTACAAATGTTTGTTTTTATGTAGGTACACAGCTGGCTGTGTGGCTGTTTTTTGTTAGTTGTTATTGAAATCCTTACGGTGATCAAGTCAAGTTGGAATTCCATCAAGGTCTTCCTTCAATTTCATCTGGTTTAGTTTGTTTACAATAGTGCGGTAACATCATAATAATACTAAGCCAGTTATTATGTTGGTATACATGAGCAAATGCATTAATGTGACAGTCAAGATATTGAAAAAACCGGCCAAGTGCGAGTCGGACTCTCGCACGGAGGGTTCCGTACCATAAAACAGCCAAAAATCACGTTTGTTGTATGGGAGCCTCCTGTAGCCTAGTTGGTAGTGACCCTGCCTACGAATCCGGAGGTCCCGGGTTCGAATCCTTGTAAGGGCATTTATTTGTGTGATGAGCACAAATATTTGTTCCTGAGTCATGGATGTTTTCTATGTATTCAAGTATTTATTTATCTATATAAGTATGTTTATCGTCGTCTAGTAACCATAATACAAGCTTTGCTTAGTTTTTTGGGACTTAGCCGATTTGTGTAAGATTGTAAAAGAAAAAAAATATGTATAAAAAAATATTTATTTATTCTTTTTTTTGTATTTTTAGGGTTCCGTAGCCAAATGGCAAAAAACGGAACTCTTATAGATTCGTCATGTCTGTCTGTTGGTCTGTCTGTCTGTCCGTCCGTATGTCACAGCCACTTTTTTCCGAAACTATAAGAGCTATACTGTTGAAACTTGGTAAGTAGATGTATTCTGTAAATGATGTATTCCGCATTAAGATTTACACACAAAAATAGAAAAAAGCGGCTAAGTGCGAGTCGGACTCGCACATGAAGGGTTCCGTGAAATAAATTGCGGTTTACGATTTATGACGTATTAAAAAAAAACTACTTATTAGATCTCGTTCAAACCAATTTTCGGTGGAAGTTTACAATATGGTAATGTACATCATATATTTTTTTTAGTTTTATCATTCTCTTATTTTAGAAGTTACAGGGGGGGGGGCACACATTTTACCACTTTGGAAGTGTCTCTCGCGCAAACTATTCAGTTTAGAAAAAAATTATATTAGAAACCTCAATATCGTTTTTGAAGACCTATCCATAGATACCCCACAAGTGGCTGTGACATACGGACGGACAGACAGACAGACAGACGGACGGACATGACGAATCTATAAGGGTTCCGTTTTTTGCCATTTGGCTACGGAACCCTAAAAAACAATAAATTTTGGGGTTCCCTATACTAAGAACTGAAACTCAATTTTTTTTTTTTTCATCAAACCCATACGTGTGGGGTATTTATGAATAGGTCTTCAAAAATGATATTGAGGTTTCTAACATAATTTTTTTCTAAACTGAATAGTTTGCGCGAGAGACACTTCCAAAGTGGTAAAATGTGTGTCCCTGTAACTTCTAAAATAAGAGAATAATAAAACTAAAAAAAATATATGATGTACCATGCAAACTTCCAACGAAAATTGACTTGAACGAGATCTAGTAAGTAGTTTTTTTTTTAATACGTCATAAATCGTAAAAAGCAATTTATTTAACGGAATCCTTCATGTGCGAGTCCCACTCGCACTTGGCCGCTTTTTTTTTTGTTATAGCGGCAACAGATATACATCATCTGTGAAAATTTCAGCTGTCTAACTATCACTGTTGTTGAGATACAACCTAGTGACAGACAGACAGACAGACAGACAGACAGACAGACAGACAGACAGACGGACAGCGGAGTCTTAGTAATAGGGTATTAGTAAATCTTTGAGTACGGAACCCTAAAAACAATGAAACATTCAATTGTTTCGTACACAACCACCTAAGTAAACATAAGCATTCAATGTGTATCCTGGGCATATACATATAATACAATAAATGCTAAATATAGTAAAATTTTCTACTTGATGTTGCTCGTAAGTAGGTACTCGTCGTTAGTACAAAATATAAAAGTTAGGTACTTATATTTGTATTAGTAATTAATACAAGTTTAGGATATGAATTATATACCTCCTATGTATAATTTGTTCTATATTTCATACTTAATCCTACGAGAATTATTTGAGAAGAACACTCAGACATTTAGTAATACAATCGCGCGAGTTCAAATCATTAATGTGTCTTAAGAATACCTGAATAACTATTATTCGGGAACAGTTAATGTTATTATTTCGGACAATAACAGAGCACTTTGAACTGACAAAAAAAAATTAGTCAGGGTTCCGACTACCTACACAAAATGTATTTATACTAAACGAAACGGCCGTAACATGGACATGTCGCGAGTAATTTAAATATGAGTTTCTCAGTAAAACTCATTAGGTATTAACTTGAAATGCGACATAATATCAAGTTTTGCCCGAAGTAATCAAGTTGGTTGCACAGAAACCCGGGATCAAGTCAATTTAGCGACATTGGTATGACGACGCTAAACACTGGGGACGCAGTTACTCCATCTATAACAATTAATAAGCCACTTATATCAAACACGGCGTCATCACAGCGCAACTATATGTTTACGAGCTTCGAGTAACTCTTAATAATCCTTATTAATTTAGTCCCAGACACGAAACTCAAGAGCGGAATAAGCAACTAATTTCATTATTCATAAAGCACATTGAAAGCGTTAAAGTACTCATTAAGCGGCCCGTTATTCATGCTCCTACTATCCTCTTTGACAGGCCGCAGGGGCTAGTGCTTGCTTACAAGTTATGGCATTTTTATGGTTGTATTTAAAGGAAAAAATATGCGGTTATTTCATGTCCGTTTTTCATTTCGACGGGATTTATCGCGACTTTGATTATATGGCGCCGATGTTGGCGCTTATTAAGGGGCCCATTAACGCTCCGACAAGATGACAGCGTTAAATATGGCCGCCCGATGGCGTAAGGGACGGCGGAAGTGACCGCCTATCGCCCCTTCATCGGTTTATCGCTGCACTTCAGAACTTGTGACATTTAAAATTACTCTTTGCACTTCTTAAAGTTTTAATACAATTATGTAGGTATTTATTTATTGTTGATTTGTGTCTTTTATATTTTTATTTTTTATGAAACATTAAAGATATATTTTTTTACTGTTGCCAATACGTTGCCACACATGCGGAGCTGCAAGAAAACCAATATCATTAAAAAGTACAACCAAACCAGACTTTTCAAAATTAATTTAAAAACAATTGCGTGAAATGAAACTGCATATTAATTAGTGCATGGCGTCACCATGCAATTTATGTGTTGTCGAACGTTATTGAGAGCATTCCCGTTGACGCGAGCAAAATGATAATGAATACGGGTGAAAAATAATTAGTGAAGTGAATAAAAACACGTGCTAAGTAATACAAATAAGCACACTTAAACTTACAAAACAAACAGAGGTAGGAAACTTCATTATTTTTCATTACAGTAGCTCTCCGAGGATAAAAGTTGCGTATTTAGTACTCGGGTGACAGATGAACAAAAGCACTCCTGACGCCGAGTGAAGTACAATAAGGCAGACAAAGTTGAATTATAGGGTAGTATTTTCTTGTTAAAGGAATTTCTTTTTACTGGGCTAATCTTAGTTTGTTTTTCTATTCCGGTACTGCCGTTTATATAGGCACTAACTCAAATACAAATACACCGATAATAATGACATAAATATGGCCCAAGAACGCACTGTTAAGCGTGCTGTTATGGTTCATACATTTTTCATAACAGCACTGTCAGTGCCAACTTCATAAACAAAAGTTTCGAATCATAAGTTTTATTTACGACCATACATTGGTATAATTTATAAGTTATTTACTAAAATAGAAATAAATCATTATAAATTGTGTTATGTTTTATAAATTCTTGGTTAAATTTCTAAAAATAAACATTCGGATTCGGTTTGGTTCAGATGGGAAGTGCAAGCAAATTAAAAACAAAACACATGAACAAGAGTGTCATATTTCTGGTTTCCCACCAAAATTTCAGTTCAAAATTAAAAGACGAAAGATTATAACTATTTACATATTAAGATTTTAATATCTGGGCGACCGAGCTCTGCTCGGGTGAAAATAAGTTTACTACCTATATATTTTTAGGGTTCCGTAGCCAAATGGCAAAAAACGGAACCCTTATAGATTCGTCATGTCCGTCGTCTGTCTGTCTGTCTGTCCGTCCGTATGTCACAGCCACTTTTTTCCTAAACTATAAGAGCTATACTGTTGCAACTTGGTAAGTAGATGTATTCTGTGAACCGCATAAAGATTTTTACACAAAAATTGAAAAAAAACATTAAGTTTTAGGGGTCCCCATACTCAGAAATGAAACTCAAAAAATTTTTTTTCATCAAACCCATACGTGTGGGGGGGTATCTATGGATAGGTCATCAAAAATGATATTGAGGTTTATAATATCATTTTTTTCTAAACTGAATAGTTTGTGCGAGAGACACTTCCAAAGTGGTAAAATGAGTGTCCCCCCCTGTAACTTCTAAAATAAGAGAATGATAAAACTAAAAAAAATATATGATGTACATTACCATGCAAACTTTTACCGAAAATTGGTTTGAACGAGATCTAGTAAGTAATTTTTTTTAATACGTCATAAATCGTAAACCGCAATTTATTTCACGGAACCCTTCATGTGCGAGTCCGACTCGCACTTGGCTGCTTTTTTAATTTTATTTAAAAAAATGTTTATTTTCATTGGTCATGAAAAAACTCGCCTTGGAATTGAAAATTATTAAATATAAACCCCCGACTATAAAGGAAACAACTAATACAAAAAGTTATACCAAAAAATGGTATTCACAATATACTTTAAAAACAAAGTTTAAACCGAATTCAATTCATTACTACGCCAAGGAACATACATTAACATTTCCTTCCCACTATACCGTATGAACTGGTTTCCGAGCGCAAATGCGTTGATTATTACAGAAAACACCCAAGTCGCTATAAGTAGGCCGATAATATTTGAGGAGTTCCGTCGATTCCTCAAGGATATCAGAACTACCTTTGGTACTTCATTAGTTGCTACTTAAACGGAATCACAGAATATGTGACGTCTGTAGTCTTCATAATCTTATCTTATCTTATCTAGGTGAGGGCCCTTTCGGATGCACTTCGACCCAGTGGGATCTTTTGTGCATTTGCCCTCTCCTTTATACCTGCTCCCGGGCTTGCTCCATCATAGGTTACGGGTAACCGTTACCAAAGTAGTTAATTCTTTGTCTGGCAAGGGCATGACATTCACACAATAAGTGTTCCATAGTCTCATCCTCCTCGCCACACATTGAACAGTCTAAACTATCCGATAGTACATCTTGGCCAAGAGATCCTTGACCCTGAAGTGACCTGTGAACACCCCAGATATAATTCTGAGTTGCTTCCTACTGGATTTCCAGAGTTTTCTGGTCCAGCCCGAGTCCACTCCTTCTATGAAGAGCTTAGAGAGTGCCTTAAGCCAGCCTCATTCCTCCACTCGTGTTGGTGTTTGATTTTGGCGTAGGCTTTAAAGGCCGATATTATGGTTCCCTACGAGAGTCTTCATAATCAGTTCCATTTCACCAAATTTGTTGTTTCCGAGGCTAAATGTATACCTACACGAGTTACTATAGAAAATACCAAAATCTATACACGCGTTTACTTATTCTGTGACGCGTGCTTAATACAATTGAGGACTTCCCTCAATTCCTCATGGATTCCATCATTTAAAGCGCTTTTTGAAAACAATGGGACCTATCTGGAAGCAAATACTTGTACTTTCACTAAAATAAAAAAATATGAATCGGTTCATAAATTATGACGGAGTTCTGAGGTAACCAAACATTGAACATAAAAATCCTTCTTTTTAGGGTTCCGTAGCCAAATGGCAAAAAACGGAACCCTTATAGATTCGTCATGTCTGTCTGTCTGTCCGTCCGTATGTCACAGCCACTTTTTTCCGAAACTATAAGAGCTATACTGTTGAAACTTGGTGGTCTGTGAACCGCATTAAGATTTTCACACAAAAATAGAAAAAAAAAACATTAAGTTTTGGGGGTTCCCCATACTCAGAACTGAAACTCAAAAAAAAATTTCATCAAACCCATTTATTATTATTTTGTGGGCCTTAATATGCCGCTTCGACCAGCAAGTGATCTATTGTGGCAGCCCTTGTTTTAGAGTTCACCGTTAAGTCCCGTTGCCTCCAGGAAATTCCAGATTCTTTGGGCGGTGATATGTTGTACTTCTTGTGGGTGCATTATGTGCCGCCCTAGGTAGGTACTTCTTTTATGCATGAGTGGTCCGCAGGAGCAGAGAATGTGCATTGCAGTCTCCTCTGTCTCCTGGCAGAACCTGCAAGTTGTGTCCTGCTTCATACCCATTTGAAACAGGTGTTTGTTCAATTTGCAATGTCCTGTCAGGATTCTTGTCACTGCGCAGGTTTTGTGCCTTTTGAATTGTAATAACTCTTTAGACAGCTTACTATTGAACCCTTCGATCAGGGCTTTAGCTTGTTTTTGTCCTTTGGTGAACTTCCACAGCTTGATTGCCTCTGATTTTTCCGCGTTGTTTAGCAGAGAATATGCTTTCCGTTTTGTGATGCCACAGAACGGTTCCGGGCCGACTAGGGCCGTGTCTGCGCCCTGCCTTGCAAGTTCATCTGCTCTTTCGTTTCCTACAATGTCGGAGTGCCCTGGTACCCATCTAAGTATGACTTTGTTGGAGTTCGCCAGGGTGTTTAGATTATTTTTACAATTCTGGACTAGTTTAGAGTAGGACTCTAGTGATTCTAGTGCCAGCAGAGCAGCTTGGCTGTCCGAGTTGATGTAGATATGTTGGTTCCTTAGGTTTCTTTCAAGATTTATCTCCACGCATTTATTTAATGCGAAGAGTTCAGCCTGAAAGATTGAGGCCTCCTTCCCCATGCTGACGCTAGCTTTGAACTTTGGCCTCTCACCGTAGATACCACATCCAACATCATCACCTTTTTTTGATCCATCTGTATACCAAATGTGGCTTCCCTCCTTGAAGTCCATTTGGTCATTTGTCCATTTGTCTCTCGGAGGTATTTCCACTGTATACAGTCTAGTGAATTTGCATTCCACGTATGTGTCGTCAGTGGGCATGCTTAGGTTTTTGTTATCAAAAACAAGGGCCTCAAGTTTGCTTAGCGCTTGAGAGCGCCATTTTGGCCTTGTTAGTGTGCATATCCTGTAGATCAGTGATTCCCAAAGTGGTCCAGGTGGACCCCCAGGGGTCCACGGGAGACTTGCTGGGGGTCTACGTAGGCGTGAACAAAAAATGGGGGTCCATAAAATGTTAATGGGGGTCCACGAAAATTTATCTGGTTTTGATAGTAAAGAGCAAAAATGTAAGCATAGTTTTTAAAAGGGCCTACTACCTACCTACATTGTTTTTAGTACCTAACTAAGCAGATTATATTTTAATAAGGCAAGCGACTGTTACTTGTTCAAACTTGCGTATTCGATATTACGTAGGTACAATTTCGTGTACAGACTTGCAAAGCGCTATCCGCCCGACAATGCTTAATGCTTGTTCAGACATGAATTTGATCACCACTATAAATACTTGATGCCAAAGGCAAACTCATTCATTTGTTTCCGGAATTACGAAAAGAAGGTGTGAGAAAATTTATATCAGTGTTTGCTAGTGCCGGAGAAAAGTAAGTACCTACCTTTTTTTTGTTTTATAGTACTTAAGTATTTTGTTTACGTGTACCAGTCGGTTGATCACAACTGTTTGTATTCACGGCGCAAACGGTGAGGGCAACGCACTCTAAACCGAATAGGTAGGTATCACTAACACTGCGACGGTCGGAAGAGATTAATTCCAATCTTTCCTTCATACTTAAACAGGCTTAGGACTGTCTGACACAATTTTCCGATGTAAAACATTAGTGGTAGATACGTATTTAACAAAGTAAGGGATTTCAGGCGTATTTAAAAGATTGGAATCAACCATTTGTAAATAATCCAGATTATCACTATCACTTATCACCACAGCTATCACTCATCGTCACACGCGATCGGACACTTGCCAATAACAAAGCAGCACTTGTGCATAATGTGCATTAGCCGAAAACCAAAATGTGACTGAGGTCACTGAGGCGGCATTTCACAAAGGGAAGCGCGAGCGCCTTAGAATAGGGATTACGCGCGGGGTTGAAAGGTGCCGCTCGCACGTTATTGGACGGTAGTCCACGTGGACTTATTTTTATTGGATATTGATTAGCAGGCTCGATTGCTAGGTACTATCACCTATTGACTGAAACTAAACAAGTGATTCAAATTAAAATTGTTATTTATTAAATACGTTATTTTATGAAAAAAGAGTTAAAATTTAATAAATAGGTATACCTTTCAATTTCTTATAATGGATACATTAAATGGGCTTTTGGTGTAAGACGGTTAAAAAAACACCTTGTAGATAGGTAACTTCGTAACTTACAGATATTTTAATTGTCCTCTTTTGATTTGAAGACAAAGAGCACGTTTTATTCAATTGTTTTTTCACGACAGAAGCACTGCCTTTCTAAAAAGGCCGAATAAGCAATATTGCAGAGCAATTAATTTTGTAATTTTTCTTGCAAATGACTACTAATTTTATAAAACAGTAATTTCACAATCATTTTAAATTGATTTTGAAGTAACTATTTTATCAAAACTATTTCTTTTTGGAAAGAGCAGGGCTTGAGCTTCGATGCCAGTTTGTCACGTTTTAACAATGAAGCCGCAGACAAAAAATACGCAAATACACGGAGCGCGTGAACTCATTGATTTGATGAAATGTTAGTTATCGCTTTTATGGACAATTTTGGGATTTCGACTTTTATTTTTTTCTACACAAATATGATCAGTATTTGATACTGAGTACACCAATTTTTATTTGTACTATTAAAAATTTGTGGTAAATTAGGTACTTTAAAATTGATACCGTTTTGTGAAAACGTCTGTATTTGTCTTAGCGGTTTATTAGTTGGTCCCTTTACAAGCCGTAATTCTATTACCGCGTGGTGACAAAGGCTGCGGTGTGATACCTATATTCAGAAAAAAACTTGGTTACTAAAACATTTTTTTTTACAGGTAAGGTAACTGACACGAAACATGGCTACAGCAAAGAAAAAATGTCGACAATATAGTGTCGATTATTTGAAATATGGTTTTGTTCCATCAGAGGCAGACAAACAATTGCCCATGTGCCTATTATGCAACAAAGTTTTGAGCAATGACTCTATGAAACCATCAAAGCTCGAAGATCATCTAAAAAGGTGTCATACTGATAAAATAGGTAAAGATTTGAAATATTTTCAAACATTGAAGGAAAAATATGAAAAGAGACCCACCATGCACAGTATGTTCGCTTCAACATCTCAAAGTAACGATGATGGCTTGCGGGCATCTTACAATATCTCATTACTAATAGCAAAATCTGGAAAACCGCACACTATCGGAGAACAATTAATTTTACCCGCTGTTGAAGAGGTTTTAAAAACTGTTTTGCACAAATCTCCATTTGACGTACTAAAAAGAATTCCATTAAGTAACAATACTGTTCAAAGACGCATTGATGAAATGAGCTCTGATACCGAAAGTTTTTTGTGCAATCATCTGCAAAAAACTCATTTTTCTATACAACTGGACGAGTCAACGTTACCCGGTAATGAAGCATTATTATTAGCATATGTTCGATTTATTATGGAGGAAGAAATTCACGAAGAATTGCTATTTGCCAGAACTTTGGAGACTGACACTAAAGGCGAATCAATATTTAATGTCCTGAGTAATTTTTTTACGGAAAAATCGATTCCATTTACAAACATTATTTCAGCGGCAACAGACGGAGCTCCTGCAATGGTCGGTCGATATCGTGGGTTTATAAGTCATCTCAAAAGAATTATACCAGGACTTACAGCTATTCATTGCGTAATCCACCGACAACATCTTGTGGCAAAACATTTAAGTGACAGGTTGAACCAATCTCTTCATTTTGTAATAAAAGCTGTCAACAAAATCAGAAGCAATGCATTGAATACGCGTTTATTTGCTCAATTGTGCGACGAAAATGATGAAGACTTCAAACGACTGCTCTTACATACTGAAGTACGCTGGTTGTCAAAAGGTGCATGTTTAACGAGATTTTACTCTGTTTTCGATTCCGTATTAGAGTTCCTAGAAAGTAGAGATCCAGATTTAAAAGAAAACTTGATCAAATTTAAAGCAGACATTGCGTATTTGACAGATTTGTTTAAAAAATTTAATCATATTAACTTGCAGTTACAAGGGGACAGCCTGAATTTAATTAAAACAAAGGGGATAATTTCGGCTTTTCTTGGGAAATTGAAATTTATGAAGCAAAACATTAGTCGGCGTGAATTCTCTCAATTTCCAAACTTGTCGCAGGTAGAATGTATTGATGAGGATAACCATACCTACAGTCAACATTTAAGTGCCCTGCATGATGACTTTGAAACCAGGTTTGAAGATATGCTGACGATGGATATACCACCATGGATCATAAATCCATTTGATGAAACGGAAGTGGCTAATGTTGTATTACAAGAGGAGCTGCTCGAGCTAAGCACCAATGAGGAGCTGAAGGTGAAATTTAGAAAAGGCTACCAAACATTTTGGCTGCAAGCAGAAATACCCGAAAAATATCCTGGACTGTGGGAAATCGCAAGGAAATTTTTAATAGCTTTTCCCTCGTCATACCTTGTCGAAAGGAGTTTTAGTGCAGTTACAAACCTCTTAACAAAAAAAAGGAGCAAATTAAACATCACAGAACGGGGGGATTTGCGGTTATTGCTCACAAAAATAAAGCCAAACATTGATCGTTTGCTGACACTCCATCAAATACATCCTTCCCATTAATTAAAATTATGACCTGAACCTAGGTATATTAGTATATTACCTTATTATTTTTTTCTTGTAATTATATTCTTTTAATAAATAAAGTGTTATAAAATGTACCATTTTTCGTTTTTATTTTACCTATCGGAATAAAGGGACAGAACTCAGAAGCGACACAATTTTTATTTTTTGGTGACTTTAAGAATGTGGTAGAAATGTAGCAGCAGAGGGTCCACCGAAACCAGTAAAATTTTGGAAGGGGTCCACGAGAAAAATAAGTTTGGGAACTACTGCTGTAGATGCACTGCTTCGCCTCCTTTTGCACTTGCAGGTGGAGTGGCGTTAGATCGAGCAGTGCATCCAAGGCTGCCCCCGGTGTTGAGCATAAAGCTCCTGTTGCTGTTAAGCAAGCTGTACGCTGAAGACTGCTTAACTTTGTGATGGCTGTCTTTTGGTGGACTTTGTTACACCAGACTGCAGAGGCGTATGTGATTATCGGCCTCACTACGGCTGTGTAAAGCCACAAAGCAATTTTGGGTCTTATGCCCCATCTTGCTCCTGCCATTCGGCAGCAAGTCCACATGGCCATTTTTGCCTTTTGTATTGTGTTATTCAAATGAGCGTTCCAAGTTAGCCTTTGGTCAAAGGTAACTCCTAGGTACTTGACCTCATTTGAATAGGGTATTTCCTGTCCATTCAGTTTTAATTTGGCAAGCTTATCTAGTTTCCTTTTCCTAGTAAAAGGAACTAGTACTGTTTTGCTCGCATTGATGGACAGGTCATTTTCTTTGCACCATTTGTTTATGGTGTTGAGCGCTCCTTGCATTAGGTTCAAAATTGTGTGGAGGCAGGGACCTTTGATTATGACTACAAGGTCGTCGGCATATCCTTGCGTGTCATAGTCTAGGTCCTTCATAGTTGCTAGGAGTTGGTCCACTGCCAGGGTCCATAGTAGTGGGGATAGTACGCCTCCTTGAGGACATCCTCTTGTGGTGTAAAATGTAAACTCAATTGCATTGAGGGTCAGAGTGACTATTCTATTTGATAGCATGCTCTGGATCCATCTGATGGTGTTTTCGTCCACACCCTTTGATGCCAATCCCTTAAGGATAGTCTCTGTGGGTGTGTTGTCGAAAGCTCCCTCGACGTCAAGGAATGCACATAGAGCTGTTTGCTTATCCTCTAGGGTTTTTTGCACTTTGTCGACCAGATCTAGTAGTGCAGTTTCCGTAGATTTCCCCTTTTGGTAAGCATGTTGGTTCAGACTCAATGGTCTGACTACCAGGTATTTCGCTCTTATGTGCTGATCAATGACTCTTTCCATCGTTTTCAGTAGGAAAGATGATAGACTAATTGGTCTGAAGGATTTGGGCTGTGAGTAGTCCTTTTTCCCTGCTTTTGGTATGAAGCGTACCTTGACTTTGGTCCATCGTTCTGGTATAGTACCCCAAGCAAAGCTAGCTCGGAATATTCTTACCAGGTGCGGGAGGACTAGAATTTGTCCTTGTTGTAGTAATGCAGGAAAAATACCGTCTTCTCCCGCCGATTTAAATGGTTTGAATTTCTTAAGTGCCCATATAACTTGGTTTGGTCTGAAAATGTTTGCAGCCAAATTCCAGTCGTTGTTATGTGCCCTCCGGTCTTGTGTGCTCCTTTGGGTGCATAACTGGGTATTACTGGTGGGATACGAGCCTGGAAAGTGGATAGTTCTAAGCAAGTCCATTGTTTCCACCTCCGTGGTCGTAAAGCTTCCGTTAGGTCTCTTAAGTAGACCTAGGTAATTGGTTGGAGTCTTGGAGAGAATCTTGTGAATTCTCGCTCCTTTGTGTGTTTGGGCGATCTCTTCACAAAATTTCCGCCACGACTTCCTTTTGGCTTTCCTGATCTGTTTGTTATATTCAGTCAGTGCTCTACCGTACCTTTCCCACTCGTTTGGTCTGGTTGAGTGATTGAATATTCGACGGGTGGAGACACGGAGCTTTTCTAGCCTTCTGTTCCACCATGTCGTAGTGTAATTTGTGGTTGATTCTCGCAATGGGCAACTCTGTTCGTAGGCCTTGTAGATGCCGTTGGAGAGTTGATTTACTGCTATATTGAGGGAATCTGGATTTTTAACATATTTTGGGATATCCTTTAGAAAGTTCTCCAGGTGAGCTCTGTAAGCTTCCCAGGACGTTTCTCGTGGATTTCTCCGTGTTTGTGGTTCCATATCTAATGGGCCCTTAACACTAAATATTATATGTTTATGGTCCGACATTGAATTCTCGCAACTAACGTGCCAGTTATCTAGGCAGTTTGCCGCCTTTTCAGTTGCGAAGGTTATGTCTAGTACCTCTTGTCTTGCCCTGGTTACGAAGGTCGGCGTGTTGCCCCTATTTAACAGGTGTAGACAGTTAGTAAAAATAAAATCTGAGAGTAACTCACCCCTTTTGTTGACTCCGGTGCTCCCCCAGATGGTGTGATGAGCGTTTGCGTCGCAACCCACAATCAGTTCTGCCTTTTGTGCTTGAGCGTACTGTACAACTTTAGCCAGTTCTTCTGTGGGGTCTTGTTTTTCTCCGGGCAAACCCATACTTGTGGTGGTATCTATCTATGAATAGGTCTTCAAAAATGATATTGAGGTTTCTAATATGATTTTTTTCTAAACTGAATAGTTTGCACGAGAGACATTTCCAAAGTGATAAAATGTGTGCCCCCCCCCCTGTAACTTCTAAAATAAGAGAATGATAAAACTAAAAAAAAAATGTGATGTACATTACCATGCAAACTTCCACCAAAAATTGGTTTGAACGAGATCGAGTAAGTAGTTTTTTTTTAATACGTCATAAATCGTAAACAGCAATTTATTTTACGGAACCCTTCATGTGCGAGTCCGACTCGCACTTGGCCACTTTTTGGAAGTTATTAATTGCTTTTTACGACCGGTTAGCCTAGTGAGTAGTGACGCTGCTTACGAAGCTGGAGGGTAACCGGGTTCGAATCCCGGTAAAGGGCAAATGTTTGTGTGATGTGATGGACATGAATATTTGTTTCTGAGTCTTGGTTGTTTTTTATTCTCAATTATCTCCAAAACGACTTGACCTATTAAGATTTGGATATCTGTAAGGGGTTTGTAGCACCGTGGAGTTTTTAGTGGATAGAAATACCACAGAACCCAGTCATCCCCCGATGATTGGGTACCGTTGGTTCGCAGGTTTTCTCCAAGAAAAAAAGGTATAGGTATGAATTGCTCAGGGTGCAATAAAAAATAAAAATGATGGAGCAGAGCTCTCCAGATAGAGTTAGGTGAGTAGCTTTTGCATTACACAATGCTCTTTAAAAAATAATTCAATATATAAAATAAAAAACTCGCGACGGATATAATTTTTAAATAATAAAATAAAGAAGACAAAGGGAAAAATTACAACCAGAAATTATAAATAATAATATTCATAACTCATCAGCATTTAGAATCACAAATTCAAAGAAATGCATTATTAATGACAGAATTAAGTCTCAGATAATGATTTGCACCATCTAGCGAGCATAATTTTGGTTCAAGTTCAGTTCGATATATGTCGCCGATGTTATTTTTGAGCTATTTAGACCAATGAAAATATGAATCTTATAAAAAGCGTCAAACATTTTCATTCTAAAATTATTAATTTTTTTCACTTTTTTTTTTACTTTTCGACCTTTTAACTTTTTAACTTTGTTTTACTTTTTAGCACTGTTTTTATTATATTTTAAATTTTTTGCACTTTTTTTTATTTTTTGTCAGTTTTATTCCTTTTTTACCTTTTTTCACTTTTTTTTCACTTTTTTTTCACTTTTTTTTCATTTGTTTTGCTGTTTTTTACTTTTTTTACTTTTTTCACTTTTTTTTTACTTTTTCTAACTTTTTTTTACTTTTTTTTAAATTTTTGTCACTTTTATTCCTTTTTTACCTTTTTTTTACTTTTTTTTTACTTTTTGTCACTTTTTTCCCTTTTTTTTTTTTTTTTTGCTGTATTTTACTTTTTTTACATTTTTTTTTACTTCTTTTAACTTTCTTTTACTTTTTTTCAATTTTTTTTTTTTTTTAATCACTTTTTTTTTTTAAAAAATTCACTTTTTTTTTTTTTCAAAGATAACTTACAGGTAGCACTCGTAGCAATGCAGGTCATTTTCCTACGGCTTCTGAACCCATCTTAGAGTACTTATGATATGTGTTTAGATAAAGTAGTGTATGCAACTGTACATTATTAGGCCTTAAAACACTCGTGTGATCCTATTATAATATAAACCACACTCTTATTTTAAGGCCTCTCATTATGTATCAGTAGCATAAACTACTATTACATAAATATTTCCGTAACTTCCATAAAAAAATAGTTTATTCGTATTTTTTCCCAGTTGGGTCCGATAAACAAAAAAGACACAAAAAATAAAACAATAAAAGAAAAATAACGTCTGCTATGCTTTTCCCGATTTTAATACTACGAAAAATCATTGTCTATAAAAAACGAAAGCAAAAACATACATCCTCTGGCTGGGATTTGAACCCCCGGCCGACGGCGTTATAAGCCGATGTTATTACCAATAGTCTAATCTAGCAGTGACAGTGGACGTGAAATTATGTACTATATTGCATTAACAAATCTTTATGCGAGAAAATCTCGAGAAAACGAATTTTCTCGGAAACGAGACCTATCTAGATCGATTTCTTGCCCCCGTGACCACCTAAATTCCAAATTTCATCGAAATCGTTTAAGCGGTTTCCGAGAACGTGATTGCAAATATCTCTATAGTCCCTGGGCGACCGAGCTCTGCTCGGGTGAAAATAAATAAATACGGAGAAAGCGAATTTTCGCTGACACGAGACCTATCTAGATAGATTTCTCGCCCCCGTAAACCCCTGGATTCCAAATTTCATCGAAATCGTTAGAGCCGTTTCCGATAATGTGATTGCAAATATATATATATACAAATATTGCTCGTTTAATAGTATAGGATATATATTTGCAATATTATAGTATAGGATAGGATATAGGATTCATTTTTGTGAATAAAAAGGTGTACGTCCTTTTCAAAATAGAATAAGAAGAAAATAATTGCAGTCCTGAAGAAATTGCGTGAGTAGCAAACTTGCTGCCTGAAAAGCTCAAAAATGCAATTAATCTAAAATTAGTCATAGAAAAAGTACTGTACGCAACGGTGTATAAATGGTCTAAAAACGCTCGTGGCGTCTTTAATTGCGCGTTTTAAGACCCTTCTTATACATGTGCAGTCAAGTGTAAAAATATGGGTGTATACTACTTATAAATATGTCCCATCGATCTTATGTCAGCGGATTAAGGCTTTGGTACAGTCAGGGGTATTAATATACGTACAGTCAAGGTCACCAATATGTATATGTCACCGTTAGATTGTGAACACCGTCAGTTTATAATCTAACTCGCGATATTATAAACTGACGAAAAACTGTGAACTGTCAAAACCGTTCACAATTTAACGCATTATTTTTCGTAAGTTTATAAACTATCAAAGTCGAATCGTCAAATTGTCAACTGAGATCAAAACGGCTTGCTACGGAACGTACACAAAGACTAGGTAGGTTAGGTTAGTTAGGTATCTTCAGTAAGGTCAAAGCGCATAGAAATAGAAGCCCCGCGATGCAAGACTGCAAGTGGAATAATTCACTCAACCAAACAGCGCACAGGTTGCGTTCCGAATCAGGCAAATTTGATTCAGTTCACAATTTGCCGATATGACATTGTTAGTTCATAAATTAACGAAAATGAATGCGTAAAATTATGAATTATTTTGGCAGTTCACAATATTCCGTCAGTTTACAATATATAACGGGTAAGATTTCACAATCACTGACGGTTTTCACAATCTAACGGTGGGCCCATAACCTCTAGGAAATAATACGCAAACTAGCAGAATAAACGCGAATATATTATAGAAGATAATATCGAGAACACAATTCAGTTGATAGACCGATGACAACAAACTTTATTCAAAAACCTTGACACATCAAGTCACGTATAAAGCAAGGAGTATATAATATGTTTATACTATTCCAACACCACAACGTTACAGAAATATGTATACAGACCTTATTACTACGGAAGTAAGGTTGTTGTATACATATTTTTGCAACTTTGGATATATACATATTGGTGACCTTGACTGTACATAAACAAGGACATAAATATATAATAATATCTGTACAGTGGGTCGATCACGTAACTTTTCTTACGCGCGTCTGTAAGGTCTAAATGTCAATTTTATATGGAGAAATGACAGTTAGATTGTGATTTTACTGTCAGACGCGCGTACAATGCGTTACGTGATTGACCTACTGGACTCTATTGTCCATGTCATAAAGGCGTGTCGTAATGTATGTACGTATGTTAATTTCCCTGACTACATATTTATGAAATCGTTACATATTTTTGCACTTGGCTGTGACACGAGAGCACACTGCACAGCGCACGTTGCAAACCGCAGTGAAACAAATGAAATGACATCTACAAATCAATAGAATACGTACACGAACTGACATATCAACGCAGCCAATATTCCGGTGCAGCAAAATGCGTTTGCAGCAAGCAACTGGCTTGCAGGAGAACCCTGACCAAGTGGCCACTAAAGTCGAGTTAGGAATGGATTTACGACGCTTGTTGCCCGCCGCACGCCGCGACATGTGTGAACGGGCCGCGCGGTCACAGCTGCCCGCCGACCAACCAAATCCCGACAAAACGAACAAAACTTTTTCGCAATGCGGTCTTTAAGCACATTTTTCAGCCAGCTAATCATGGAGTTTATGCTCATTGTACTGCCGGACTAAGCCAGAGCAGCAAGGCTATTTTGAGCTATTAAAAATAACTATCTAGTTAAGTAATTACGTACCTACACGGGAGTATTGTGTTAGTGAAATATGTACCTAAATAAAAATCTGACGTAGTTACTGCTCCCTGAAGTAATTTCACTGGGCTTATATCCTTATAGTTAGTTCAGTAAACGAAGGCAAGGGATTTTTTTTACTTTTTATACAAAGTGTGGGGGTTAAAATATTATTTGATAACACCATGACACCTAAGTAATGATTTTTTCTTTTTAATAGTTAGGAACTAAACGAATAATTTCGTTGTAATTATTAAATTCCGAGTAGTAGGGAAGCCCAAGCGGGGAAAATTTGGACTTACTCGAGCATCGTTGACAGGTTATAGATTTTGAAGATTTAGGCTATAGAATGAAAGAAAAGTTATATCATTTTGTATGTATACCTTTTATAGTGGGGGAGGCTCCTACATGAAAAAATACAATGTAAAAATACAGTCACTCGAGCGCGTCAGATTATGTATAGGTACGCCCTACCCCACCTGTCTCTGATAACGAAGTTATGTTAATCTGTTTGTTTGGATAGTGAGGGTGGTCATGCGGAAAGGTATACGGATATACGTATGAACGATGAAAAAAATACTCGAGTGAGTCAGATATTAGCAGGGGATGTTGTTAAGTAGACCCGAAAGACGCTCCCATTCACTAATCTGACAATTTCGACGAGACGCTTTCCGTTAGCGGCTTTTTTGATGACGAATAGACGCGCGATCATATATAGAGGCTTTATAAATAGTACATGTACATGGCACAAGGCATCCCCCTTAATTATATTCTGCCACACTCGAGTATATCCCAAATTCCCCGCTTGGGCTCCCCTACTATAGGCGGAGAGACCGACTAATTTCAACCAGGTGAAGGTGACCAGTTTTATAGCTGCGTTTACTACTCCAGGCAAAATACGGTTTTGAAAAACATTAATTTATAATAGCGTTTTTTTTCTTTATATAATTTTAAAACATTGATATATGATGCTTTATTCAAGAACCCAACAAACTTTCCATCCGGAAGTATTTATATAGATTTAAAAAAAGAATGAATTTTTTTTTTTTAATTATTTATCTTTAATATTATAGAGCAAATGTAAATGAACCAAAATAAAGATAAAACCATTTATTAATATTTTTTCTGACTTTTCAGAAGCTAGTTAAGTTATAATTTTTTTGATGTCTGAAATTTTGTTGGATTTTGTCACTAAGTAACTATTTTATTGATAATATATCCATTACATAAAAAAAATCTGCTATTATAAATTATTTCCAAATTTGACATATTTTCCATACAAGCTGTCAGTTCATTGCCTGGACTATACGCACAGGTGTAATTTCACGTGACACGAGTCACAACGCGCATGCGCTTGTCTGACGTATGACAAGACAATCGCTGCAACATCGTATTAAGAATAAATAAACAAATAGCAGAAGCCAGAGAATAGGTAGCTAATTACTCCACTAACAAGTGGCATGATGACGCAGTGTGAAGTAAACATGTTATTTTTTCATTTTTGAACGAGCGATCGAAGCGAACGAAGCTCTCTGTTTCAGCTTCGGCCAAAATTCTTTCCAGATGTCCCGCTCTTCTCCTGTACAGATCGCATTTACCGCAGTACTTATTTACATGCCTAATGTAATCACAGGCTGTAATCTGTCCATCATAAACAAATATAAAACTTGACGACAGACCCCGGTAGCGTTTGCACAATAATTGGCTATTTCATAACCAACCAGATACAGACCGTAGGCAAATTTAGATGCAGTTATGAACGCAACCGAGCCGGCATTACAAAGCCGTACCTAGCTACAGCTAGCGACACGCAAAAAGCGGACCAAATTCTATTACCGCGCGATATGCAACAAAGACCGCTGGCCCGCCCGCTTCAAATTGCTTTAGGCTACGCTGACAATATTTACTCGCGGGCTAAAACATTCGTAGGTACGAATCAAAATTGATGATAACAATGGGTTTATTCTGTTTGCTCAGTTCTTTTATCACGGTTCTGTGTGACTTTGGTTCAAAAGACAATAAATAATGAGACATAACTTTGTATTATGCTTTTTGAAGGATAATCGAGACTTTTCCGCAGGATAAACGAGGCAAAATATCTGTATTTGTAAGAAACTGTCGAGTCGAGCATTTTGTATTCCGTAGCAGAGAGTTGTAGAATTCTTTGAATGAGGGGTTTGCTTTAAACGAGTCATTGTAGGTACCTACACAAACTGAGGATCCATTAATAACAATAGTATTGCTGAAGATGTCCAGATCATAAGCAAGATGAGGCCCGGCCGTGTTTGTGAATTGACCACAAATCTGTGGCCGAACGGTGCAACTGACACCTCTGTCCGCCCAGCGCCGGTGCCGCCCTCTTTTGTTTATTGCCTGACAACACTTTATTAATTGAAACGATCGTTAGCTACCTAATATCGTGTAGATGCTGCACATTGGAGTATAGTTAATATTCAGTTCCCAAAAAAAACATTAAAAGTTCGTTTTTCTGTCTGACTACCTGTCAATGGATGGTACCTACATACCCTACATTTGACTACCTGTCAAACCATTGTAGGGTATGTAGGTACCGACCTACATACCCTACAATGGTGTAGGAAGTAAAGGTCGGTATATTAATAAGTACAATTATACTTTTCTGTGGTAAAATATATCAATGTACCCAGATAAAGTTAAGAAGGCACTAATGGAGCCAAATTTTTGATCGTTGAGGTCAAAGAATGACACCAAATAAAATAATCAAAAATACATATAAGGTCCCGATATATGATATTAGTAGCCATGTTAAAGTAGATATTAAAATGGTTAGTACCTACTGAAAACACCAAAATGTAAAAGAACTGTCTACGGCCCATGTGTTGCTGCGATCATTTCCAATGGCACTAATAATTTATTTGCTGAACTGTTCTCACTGCGGTATAAGTACTCTCGTGCGTGAATATCATTCCCAACTACTCGTAATACTAATTAGCCATTAGCAATATTATAAGAGACCCGATAAGGACCCGGGTACATCCTTAAACTACGACCAAGACCTTCAGCTTGTACACCTACATTTGTTAGGGGAATCAGGCGGTGTTTCCTCATGTAGTTATGTTAAAATTATATCTACATAATCTCAAAATTTAATATCCGTGAAGTATACACTAAACTAAGTTTCAGCTCAAATGGGGGGAACCGATTAAGCAATAATTTCCGACGCGTATTACAAGTTTGCAGCTCGACTGCAACAGTTGCATCGGGTTTTCATAAAGTTCCAAATCAAACTAGTAGAAACTAAGGATACGTGAAATTAAAGTAATAAAAAGCAGAGTTCTGATGCGGTCACATTCTGTCATCACTCTCAGTTCCAACAGTACAATGCAATTGTATTCAAGAGAGAGTGAGGGCACAGCGGAATGACATCTCGCTCATATTCGGAGCAGCCCATCTGGAGAAGTACTTTACAGAAGAACGCAGTCATAATTAACACAACTACTTGTCTAGACTATATGTCTCTTTCTAATTAGAACGCTTAAAAAGAGACGGATAGTCTATGTCGCCGCGACACAGCTCGCGGGCCGTCATGTGATAGCCGTGCTGGTGGTGAGTAAGATCGCCAGAGCTCTCGAGGATGATGCAGTATGTTGAGAGTTAGAGTCCTGCGTTTGTATCTTGCTGTCAACGCATTGAATCCTGAAATCAATAGTATACCTACACTATGGGCAACAGTGCGTTAAAATAATCCGTGACGTCGCATTTATGGTCAACATTTGACGGACCGTTGGTAGATTGCGCTGCAAATAACGTATTATGAACATTGACCCTAAATAACGACGCATGCCTCTTCGGATCCTAGGAGGTCCATTTAAATTAATACTGTTGAATACCTTCATAAGCTAGCGCTTACTGTAACTGGTAGTTTCAGAAAGTGCATTCTTGGCTGTCCCATTTTTGGCTGAGAGGAACACATTTAAAATACCCGAAATAGTTACCAGTCGCCCGATTATCAGATTCTCGATAGAATTAAGTGATGTTCGAAATAAAACATAAAATTTATTTCATTTCAAAGTATCTTAGAATTGTATAGCTTATTGTAATGGAATTTAGTGATTATTAAAATCCAGAATAAATCCATACTAAAATCCATAAAAAATTCGGATTCCATAATTAATGATTTGGAATATATTAATAATTTATTTATGTCCTGAACCGTTATTAACAGTCTACTCTCAGTACATCTATACCTACTGATATTACAAAGAGGGTAATTTTGTGAGTTTATAACTTTGTAAGTATGTATGTACATTATATGTAGCTTCCAAAAAAAAATGTTCTTTTCATATATTCTGTATGGACCGTTAAATAGTGGAGTCCTAAAAAAATGTATGGAAAATTGGGGACATTATTTCTCTTTATCGGGATCAAGAGTGCTTATGATTCTGAAAAGGAAAACTCAAAAAAATCTAAATACTGAGAAAAAAACTAAAAGTCGCACATTTGGGTGAAAACGCCCATCTTCGGGATGGCCATCGGCTAAAATTTAATTCCGCCTCTGAAATGATACGTTAATTATTGGTGGCGAACCTAATTGCAAGGCAGAGTGAACCTCTGCCCTATTATTAATAGCTACTATTACCCAACTAACTACTCGTATTATTATTGCATGTACCTATTATCTAACTAGCTGTTGCCCGCGACTTTGTCCGCGTAGAACTTTTTATCGTCTTAGAAAATGATTTCTCTCAATACAAAATTTGAACCCTCTTTTAGGGGATAATTAAAAAAAAAGTTGATGTTCATTTTCTAGTTTGTGAACAAACAGTCTAAAACCAAAGTTAAAAATCTCATACTTTAAAAATGCCTTGAAATACTCAAACTTTGAACCAATTTTAACACTCTTAGGGGATGAATTTGGAAAAACTCTGAAATCAGTTTTGTAGTCTTTTAACGTACAGAATAAGACCGAAGTTAAAAATCTTTAACTCACACTTTAAAATTTTATTGCTCGCCATTTAAAATTTGAACCCCCTTTTAAACCCCCTTAGAGGTTGAAAGAACTTTTTTCGTAAACTTTTAAGTCTCTAGCTCAAAAAAAGTGTTGCCCATACAAAGCTTTCTTAACCCCCTTAGGGGTGGAATTTTCTAAAACTCTGAAAGTACTTTATTATTAATTTTAATAAGTAACATTTTGAATAGTTTTAAATCTAGTAAAAAAAAAAGTTTTTCCCACACAACACTGGCTACCCTTCTTAAGGATCTTAAGGATCCCCTTAGGGATGGAGTTTTCTAAAACGCTGAAAGTTCTTTTTTAGTATTCTAATAAGTAATCTTTTTGCAAAGTTTTAAGTCTAACTCAAAAAAAAGTGTTGCCCATGCAAAGCTTGCTCTCCTTTTTAACCCTATTAGGGGTGGAATTTTCTAAAACGATTTGTGTTCTTTTTTTGTATTTTAATAAGTAATCTTTCTACAAAGTTTCAAGTCTCTAACTCAAAAACATAAACTTTGCCTGATAAAAACTTTGCACCCCTTTTTATCCCCCTTAGGGATAGATTTTTTCAAAACGCTGAAAGTCTTTTTTTTTGTATTTTTATAAGTAATCTTTCTACAAAGTTTTAAGTGTCTAGCTCAGAAAAAGTGTTCCCCATACAAACCTTGCACCCTTTTTTAACCCCCTTAGGGAATGATTTTTGTAAAACGCCGAATGTAGTATTTTTCATGTTCTAATAAGTAATTTTTCGTCAAAATTTTAAGTCTCTATTAAAAAAAAATATGTTTTTTTGCACCCTATTTTACTCCCTTAGGGGTGAAATTTTCCAATCCAAATCTTTCTACAAAGTTTTAGGACTCTAGCTAAAAAAAATAGTTTCCCACATACAAACTTTGCACCCCTATTTTAGCCCCCTATTTTTGGGGGTAGAATTTTCTAAAACGCTGAAAGTACTTAATTTGTATTCTGATGACTAATCTTTCTACAAAGTTTTAAGTCTCTATTTAAAAAAAATATTGTTTCACCCATACAAAATTTGCACCCCTATTTTACCCCCTTAGGGGTAGATTTTTTTAAAACACTGAATCTAGGTACTTTATTTGTATTCTAATGAATAATTTCTCTACAAAGTTTTAAGTCTCTATTTAAAAAAAAGTAGTTTTTCCCATACAAACTTTGCACTCTATTTTACCCCTTTAGGGGTAGAATTTTCTAAAACCCTGAAAGTTCTTTATTTGTATTCTAATGACTGATCTTTCTACAAAGTTTTAAGTCTCTATTTAAAAAAAATGTTTCCCCCATACAAACCTTGCACCCCTATTTTACCCCCGTAGGGGTGGAATTTTCCAAAACGCTGAAAGTGTTTCATTTGTATTCTAATAACTAATTTTTCTACAAAGTTTAAGTCTATAGCTCAAAAAAAAAAGGTTCTCCCATACAAACTTTGCACCCCCATTTTACCCCCTTAGGGGTAGAATTTTCAAAAATCCCTTTTTATCCCTACCCCACGTTATAAAAGCAACATACTGTGCAAAAATCAACTCTCTAAGATTAGTCGTTTCGGCTGTGCGTTGATGAGTGAGTGAGTGGGTGATTGAGTGAATAAGTCAGTCAGGACATAGGCATTTATTATGTATAAATAGATAGAAGATAATGAAACTCCCATTCAAATATCTCAAAAAATTATGAAGCTACATCCGTTTTAATGTCGCTTGTTAGAGTGAGAAAACGATGAGGGACTGTGACGTCAATATACTCGAGCGTCATAGTAAAAAACAATCGTTTCATATGAAGGTGCGTTTTGCGGAAAAGGGACAGAACATACCCCCTCTTAAAACTTTGGACTCTTATAACTTAATCATTACCTATATAACCTCTTGCTTTGTTTTTTTCTCCATTTGACTATATTTATTTTAAATTCTTTTTCGAGAAAATACATTATGATTATTTACCATATTTTCGATTCCTGAGCTATAACCACGAACTTCGGAATTCGAAAATATTCGGGTATCTCTATCTCTATCGCACTAACTATACTCGAGTGACAGGGATGCAAATATATGAACATTGAGTATCGGTTTTCGTGGTAGCGCCGCAGGTACTTTGGCTGAATGCGCCGAGCGCGTGCCATTGTCATTAAAAAAAAAACAAATTCGTGTTAATTATATTGTTCAAATTTGTTGATTTCATTTATTGAAATTACGACATAAAACGACATTTGCGCATATAAGTTCTCATATCAGAATCGAATATTTTTTTATGGTTTATATTTTAGCATTTGTCTCGTAAAGGTCTATCGTAGACGGGATTTAAATTATTAATAAGTGAAAGGCAAAGCAATTCCGCCATTTTGACGAAAATTTGACGATTCTTATAGCTGACAGTTGGAGCAGCGTTTGATTTCAATAAAAATAAATGAAAAATTAAATGAAGTCGTATATTTCGGAAAATTAATTAACTGTCGCAGTCGGATAAAAACTATCCTAAGTTGCAGCTAGAATAATAATGTACCTATATAAAATGTTTCATATTTTTCCGTTCATGGGATGCTGAGAACATTCGAACCGCGCAAAGCTTAGTTTCAAACTGGCTGATTCTTTTTTTAATTTAGAGATTTATTATAAGTGGAGATTACATCAACCTGGTACCTGCCGCTGCGCAAGCTTAAACGTTATATAGGCGTATCATTATTTGCCCGTCTCACTGCCACACAAAGGCCTCCTCCCATGAACGAGAGAGAAAATCCTGACGGTATCATGCCCTTACCTAAAAATGAAGAAGATCGGTGAAAATAATAATGTCCTTCTAATAATTTGACAAGGCATTGCCATTGTTGTTTTGACGCTATTGGTTCAACATTCCAGATCCATTTAGATTCTAACTAGTGTTTCATGTTAAAAACACTTTATAAAAAAACTATTTTGTTTTTTTTATTTATTTCATTGTTAAAACCTATCCTAAGACTCTAAATATATATGAATAAAGATCATAATAATTACTAATAACTTCAATATTCAAAATTTATCGAAGAAGAAATCTTGCATTTCCGCTAAATAACGTGCAAATCAATTCACAATAACTTATTCGTAATTTATTTTTCCATTAATAGTAGGTATATCGGCTCACGGTTAAATATTCGTTAAGGAAAGCACGTGAACATAACTGTTCCAATCAAACTCGCGACATAAAACGCTGGCAGACATTACTAACCAACAGGCCCCGCTCTTCTGTGGCTATAAATTGTGGCGAGTACAAATTAAATTAGGTAATACAGGACTGACAAGCGACGGGGCGACCGCGCGGACATGGAATGGGAGTGTCCCTCTGTCCGGCCGCAGCCTCCGGTAATTTTTTGTTGTCATTTAAACGGAATGTACTTTAAAGGCTGTTTATAGCCTTGCTACTGAGATTTATTAACTTATGGGTGTTCTTTAAATAAACGATTCATGTACCTACATCCTACATAACAAAATCGGAACAGAACTTGTAATCATGTTACTTAATAAATTAACTACCTACTTACTATTACCTCTAACTACCCCTACTGAAATGAATAGTAGGTATTATGAATGATTTATAATTTCTTAAGTTATCAAATATTATAATTATTATAAACCATACTAGCTTACTGATATTTTATTTTCATAACATTATAGATATTTAAAAATAACTATAGATAAACGAAGCAAAACATGGAATAGATAAATAAAAATATTGCTGCAAAAACGTATCAAAAATTTCAATTAATATCTTTGCTACGCAAAGAGCTATGTTTGGATTGAAAAATAAAACTCCACCACAAAATAAAGCGGAGCAAGAAGAATGCAAGCAATTTCTAATATAGAACGAGTAGAAAGCGTCGTGACCCTCGGCCGCGGTAATAATGTAGCTAACGACGAAAATACAACCGAATCGCTCGAGCCCGACTTACCCTTTACACATTCACATTTTTTGCGAAAAAAATGTAAGTATTTATGATGAACGTTCTATGATATTTAGACAGAGACTGATGCTGTGGCGGTGTTTGTAGTCGGGGAAAACTTGCTTACCCAATTCATTTAGACACGCATTTTTATTCAGAATTATATAAGTATAAATTAATCTGGCATATAGAACTGCAAACATTGTCCACGCAACACCGAATTCAACGGAATATAAAAGGGATATAATCTCTGTGTCGTCTGTTTCAGACACTGTACCTAACTGCACGTGAATTTTAGTGGTTTTTTTTTATTAAACATCCTCACGGGTTATGCTTGCCTTATAGAGTAAGAAGACGAAGACAAATTAGATCATTTATCAGAATTAGTGGATATGTGTTTTAAAATGTTAAGGCAAAGTTATCCTTTAACAATGATTTATGTGAAATTAAACCGAACTGTCCTTTGCAAACTTCCACTCACTGGGGATACGCATATTATTCGTTTATGCGAAACAACATATTTCAATTCGATACCGGCGGACAATGGTCGGAAGCGTCCGAATATAAATTAGTCGGAAAGCCAGCATTGTAGGTGCTATCTATAATGGATATATTCAGAGCAAAAATACGATCACACGCGAGCTAGACTCGTGCCTTAAGTGCATATCGTTTATAGATACAATATTGCATTATGTACGTATTTAAGTACTCAAGTACATACCTACATAATATTTTGTATGTTAGCTTAACAATTGTAATAGCACATTCAGTGCCAGGAACCCGCTAATAGGCGGTCTACTCGCCGTAGGCGCTTTTCTCTACAAGCGGTTTTTCCCACGTTATCGGGTCGAGCGTAGCGATACGAAGTTTTTAGCGGTTAATGTCTTAGGCTATTTGTAAGCAAGACAGAAAAAATCGTTACCAATCCTTTTTTAGGGTTCCGTAGCCAAATGGCAAAAAACGGAACCCTTATAGATTCGTCATGTTTGTCGGTCTGTCTGTCTGTCTGTCCGTCCGTATGTCACAGTCACTTTTTTCGGAAACTATAAGAACTATACTGTTGAAACTTGGTAATTAGATGTATTCTGTGAACCGCATTAAGATTCTCATACAAAAATGAAAAAAAAACAATAAATTTTGGGGGTTCCCCATACTTAGAACGTACGTGTGTGGTATCTATGGATAGGTCTTCAAAATGATATTGAGGTTTCTTATTTATATCATTTTTTTCTAAACTGAATAGTTTGCGCGAGAGACACTTCCAAAGTTGTAAAATGTGTGTCTTCCCCCCTGTAACTTCTAAAATAAGAGAATGATAAAACTAAAAAAAATATATGATGTACATTACCATGCAAACTTCCACCGAAAATTAGTTTGAACGAGATCTAGCGAGTAGTTTTTTTTTAATTCGTCATAATTCGTAAACTGCAATTTATTTTACGGAACCCTTCATATGCGAGTCCGACTCGCACTTGGCCGCTTCTATTAATGGATCGAGTGAGCGAAGTTCTCTGTTTCAGCTACGAGTATGGCATAACTTTTTTCGTATGTCCGGCGTCCAGTCTATTTTGTTTTAAGACGGGCTTGCTAGTTACTTCTACGGCCCACAGAGCCACTAGTCAACAATAGTTTGATGCCAGTTAAATATATATATTTTCAACACACCTGCTCGTAAAGTAGGTCTTATTACAGCGTATTTACACTGATAATGCAGAATATTACCCATGCCGTGCCTTTTACATTACATTATCGCACTAGTGCCTTTTCATTACATATCTTTTTAAATATTAGCAAAATAATGCAGAATATTACCCATGCCGTGACTTTTACATTACATTATCGCACTAGTGCCTTTTCATTACATATCTTTTAACATTTTCATTTTTTATTTTTTTTATTTTTTTCCTCGCAAATGTGTTGAAAAACGTCGTATGAAACACGTGAGCATTGGTCATTACACTTCTCGTCTCCATTAAGCCTTCGCCTTCGGCTCAGGCTTAAAAACCGACTCGAGTGTAATGACCAACTTAGCACACTTGTATCATAATGTACTATTATACGCTACCCTAAGGTTGTCAGGAGATCGCTCTCTAGCGATAAAACGGCCTGTTATTCGCCTCTACTGGAATTGATTATGTTCTGTAAGTATTAATTTTTTGAGGTGTGCAATATAGAGTATTTAATTAGGTTTTTTATTCCCGTGACCCATTAGGATATCGCTACCCCAATATTATAGGGTTCTATGTTACATTGTCGGGGTACTTCAATTTAGACCTAGTGTCACTCTGACAAACTTCAAATTTGAAGTTGATAAAAGTGCAACATAGAACCCTATAATATTGGGGCAGCGATATGATAAGATTACTACTTGCACTTTTGTTCTAAACATTGAAATGACTCTGATTTCTGTGCGTGAAAACATCTAGATATCAAATAGGGTGACCTGACCTCACATGCCGCGGCAAAGATTCGACGCGTCGGGAATTCCACCCCACACAAAGGTCCTCGAATGACGAGCATTTTACCATCTATTGCCCCCTGACCGTGATCACTATAAATAATGTTATCCTTGTTCAATATGAGCTATAACGCCATTTTATTAAGAGTATGAGTAAGTACCTACGTAAAATATATTTAAATAATGTACCTACAGAAATGGCCTGAAATCGGGCGAAAACTGGCAAACACAAACGGTCTTTGCTGCATACAAAAAGTTCAAGAGTATATTGTAATTGCGTAAATGCGTATCCTTATGAATCGATTTGTGTACCTAAAGGAGTACAATGCCTATTTTGTATGTTAAAGTAAAGGAGTAAGTAAAAAAAGTTTTTCGATGAAATGAAAATTCAGCGAAACATTCAGTCGGCGAAACGTTTGTCGGTAAAACAAGGGTAAACCGCATATAAAAAGTGGACTTGAAAGCTAGCAATATTAGATACGTAATATATAGTAGTTAGAACTACCCGAAAATTTGCAAATAGTGAAAATACAACAACTCTTCGGAAAAAATTTACTATAACTTACAAAATAGGCATTGAACTCCTTTACATACTTACATACGAATCGATTCAAAAGGTGTACCCTAGTTTTGACTACAAACGTTTCATCGAATAAAGGTTTCGCCAAATTTTCATTTCATCGAAAAAAAATTGTTTTCCAGAAACTGACAACTTTTCAGGATTGTTGTAAAACAAACCTAACCTAACCTTATGTGTTCTAACCAAATACCTTTTAGCTATACCTAAAAAAATAACGGTTTCTGAGAGAAAAAAAATCGATGAAATGATAGTTCGGCGAAACAATACATTCGGTGAAACGGTTGTTGTTAAAATATTAGGCTACAATCCTGCAATGACAGGAGACGCATGTAAATCAGTTTTTGTCTGACTACTAATGCAGATTCCCCTTTGTTAACACACTTCTAGATTTCTACTGCCGATAGCTTTATGGCCCTACGCAAGTCTAAGTGATCGAACTTAAATAACGTGATTTCAACCAGGGATCGGAACCGGTTAATTGCTAAAACCTCAGTTTACCACAAATCTCGAACTTTTTAATACTTCACATGTAGGACTCAGTTGTGTTTTGAGGTAACGAGTGCGTATTATTAGATTGCCCAATTAGAAATGAAATTATTATCAAAAGAACAAAAAAGAACCGTTTTCGTTCCCATACAAACAATACCGGTTTCCGATCCCTGATTTCAACGACGACTGATAACATAGTAAATTACAATTTCATACGAAAAAAAAAACTGCGAATTGGGAGCCTATTAGTGGTTTTATCAGTAATCTTTGTATCCGCAGGTGAAATGATAATATCGAACGACAAATACCAGATGAGTGAGATCAACAGCTCGGCCTACAGCGTGCAGATGCGGCTCATTATCAAGAATATCCACCGCAGCGACCTCGGCGGGTACAAGTGCATCTCTAAGAACTCTATAGGGGGACGCTGAGGGCAACATCAGGTTGTATGGTAAGTTAAGGAAACATGGGTAAGAATGGGGAATGGATGAAAATTGTAGAAGTGCCTGATTTTTTTTTTTGTTGATAGGAATAACCTTCCTTAGCACCAGAAAAAAGTTTCAGAGTTTTGAGCTACGTCAATTATTTTTGAAAAATATAAACAGTTTCCTCACTTACGTTTTGGGTTTAGGGCGGCGAATTAGACACTTTCCTTGATCCGCCTCATATTATAAAAAAAATATCTTAAATATCCGTGGTTAACTGACACTGGCAATGATATTGACAGCTGCAGCAGCTATATTTGTCATTGCCAGGGTCAGATATTTAAAATATTTTTTGCAATATGAGACGGATCAAGGAAAGTGTCTCATTCGTCGTCCTAAACCCAAAACGTAAATGAGGAAACTGTTTATATTTTTCAAAAATAATCGACGCAGCTTAAAAGTTTGCAACTTTTTTCTGGTTATTCCTATCACCAAAAAAAATAAATCAGGCACTTCTAAAATTTTCATCCATTCCCCATTGTGATGAGTGTGGCCGAGCCATTCTAAACAGCAGATTTATGTAACGCGGTGAGAACCTAAAATAACATGTTTAGTCACTTTTTTTTTCAATATGAGATTTTAATGTCAAAATTTTGAGCTCGTTATGAACTATTATGTGACATTACTCTAATTTTGAAAAAAAGTGACTAGACTTGTTCTTTCCGTGGACCCTTCGTTTTTGATCAGCCTATAATATGTTTTGCCAAGGCGAGGCCGGTTCTCTCCCTCTCACTGAGCATAAGCGTGAGCGAGATGGTAGTGCTTGTTCGGAAGTGTGTAACGTCACTTTATAGTACATTTGATTTTTGGAATACTGGATAATTTATTAAAACTCTATCCGGTTATTGTGCTAGAACAATAAAAAAGCTATATCCTTTTTTATTGAGTTTTTTTGTTTCTTTTTCAGTCTACAGTAACAATTCTGTAGTATAAATCTTAAATTTAATAAATAAATAAAAAAAATATTTTTTGTCGCAAAAAAACACAAAATACACAAAATCACGAAATCGAACACTGATGTTCTTCATTATTTCTTCACACTGGAAGCTCAAAAATCCATCTTTTCGTCAGATCGTGAACCGGCCTCGCCTTGCTAGATATCAACGGTCAGGGAAGACTGGGAAGTGAGCAATAATAATGTTTAGGCTAGTAACAAGTGCAATAAATATGTTACGGCGAATAATGTTAATATTGTGTCTCTTAAAGTTTGGCTCGTGCTATGAATACCAGTCGACAATTTACATCAATTCGTAAATAAATACGTAGTCCAAAACATGAAAAATTGTACCTATAATAACCAAGATTCACAAATGTTTGAATATGATAAATATCTTATTAACGCAGAACTACTAGCTCCGTAGGCGGTCTTTGCACTCTAACCAATGTCATCCAGTATGTCTGTCAATAGTTCCATTTTTACCCCACTGCAATATCACCGAGAATAACTACGAGTACGTTAAAGTAATCTTCTCTATGTCAGAAATGGAGCTACCCCACCACAAATCCCGTGACGACGACGACGTAGAATCGACGAAGGATGAAACAAACGACGTGCACTCCAGCCTGCAAGGCTCGCGCTGGGAAGGCGGGCCGCGAACACAAGACGCCGGGTTCCTCGGCCGGCCGCCCCCCGGCGCCGCGCCTCGCTCTACCCCGTACGCGACCTTTTTAATATCAACCCTAGTTTATGTCGCGTGGTAAACTTCTCCCGTAAAGCCATGTGCAAAGTTGAGTCTGCTTGACTAAAACAAATGCGCGATATCTCATCTGTTTATTGGACTTGCGAGTTTGAACATGATTTTCTCGTCTTTCGCTTTTAAGGTATCTTTTAATAAATTATGATTCTCGATGCATTTAAAAGGGTTTAGGTATATTTTATTCTGGTTTGTTGGTGTCAGTCGTTTGTTTATCGATCGTACTTAACTGCACATGGTTTTTATAGTGTACAGTTATAGCATTAAAATATTATATAGAACCGTTGTCTGTAATGACATTGATACATAAAAAAGAAAGTACTGTTTTAAACAAAATACTAAGTGATTGTGTTGTGACAGTATGCAATAGTAGTAATTATACGGAAATCAGTAAACTGTAAATGGCTAGTCTAACATGCAATGCGTACTAGTAATGCATTACAATGCGTAAAGTAAAATAATGATTCTTTATTTGCTTGTTCGTGTATCATGTTGGTGTACTTACTTGTGTGTATACAAGCTTTTTTTTAATTACAATATAGTAACTGTAATACAATATTCAATAAGAGAATTTAACCTTTAAATTTTTGAGTTTTGCAGTTGGATTTTATTGTATCAAATGTGCAGCCTTAGTCAAAAATATTGAGCACCAAGGGGTTTTCCTCTGAAAAACGTTAGTCCATGATTATGATTTCGAAGTAGCTGTTTACATTAGAAATCTGAAAGCTAGAAAAAGCCATGTTTATTATATCGGGACAAATTGCAATTACTACATGCAATTATTTCTAACGTCAATAAAAGTTACTGGTTTTTCGTTAAAGATTTCTAATCTTCTATTAAAATATATAAATGTTCGATTTAAACTTTGACTTTTATATGAAAAGCGCATGCTTATTTAATAGTTTTCGGCAAGGTTGTACTACTTATACTTGTACTTATGCTTGCAAGTGTCCAAAGTCTTAAAAATTGTACAGCATTTGCAGTAAAACGACTGTGGTATACATGTAAGTTTTTCTAACTGATTAAATCTGCATTAAAAATGAATATTTGGGGTAGGTATGATATTCATCCAAGTCCACGATTTGATATTGGATTTTCCAGCTAAAAAACGGGCCACCACACCGCTATTGGTTATACCTTATTTATAATTTACATACCTAAACGTGAATATGAGAAGGATAAGCGAAAAAAAATATTTATGTCGTGAAGTTGTATTATGAATTTATAAAAGTTAATATTTGTGTAAATAGCTTTGCGGGATAAAATATTTAGAATTGTTTAACAATAAAATATTTAATTTGCTTTTGTTTTACATTCCGAATTATTTATAAATTACAACAAGTCGACAATTAAATTGCATTAGTTGTATTGTATGAATGTAAAATTTTCTGATGGGGGTCTATGATAAAAAACGTAATTTTGTAATTGTTAACGTTTTTAAATTGTTGAATTTTATGGATAATTATTGTTTAAGCTTATACTCATAGTGGTTAAGTTTAACTACGTATATAAATACTTTAAATACTCTATTCAGATTTAGTTTATTTGTTTTATACGTACTAAAATCAAAACTACGACTACTACGAGTAACATTGAGCCGCCGGTCTTTACTTAGTGGATGTATGATATTGTCCGCAAACCAAATAAAAATATGTAACGGATATGGTTTTTTATTTATAAAATGAAGTCAAGACAATTACTTTTTCCAAGAAAAAAATAAAAGGACCGCTAGTGCATTTTAATCAATACTTTTGCTATAGGACCAACCAAACCAACGAATAAAACAATTTTTCACACATTTGCTCGTACCGTGCCTTTATTACGTCGCTTTTATGCTCATAATCCTGGGTATTAAACACGCGTGTTTTATAACATTACGACACTCGTGTGTTATGTTTATATCCCGATTAAGACACGTTGGCACCTTGCAGCAAGGTCTATGTATGGACACGGCGCATTCTTAAATTGACCGGGTTGTACAGGTTTTTTTTTTATTTTCGGCATATGCATCTCTTGACTAAACAAATTAAATCCTTCTTGTCAACTAATTGATTATTTCTTCTTGCATATGATATAGAACGTTTAATTTCAGTAAAACTATTTACTTTTGATAACATTTTACATGAATTTATATTGAATACGAAAATATTTGTTTTATTTTGTATTGGCTGTTTAGAGATTTCATCTCAACCTCGCTTTAACACCTGCGCGCGCACATATAGGTAACTTCACAGATATTTGTAAACAAGGTTGATGCGTGTTTGGTTATTATTAAAAATGTTGACTCGTGGTGAATAGAAAAGTGATAAATAGAATTGACGCCACTGGAAATTCTTGGAGATGTACTATTATGTGAATAAAAACCTGTTGTCATCAATAACTAAAGGAAATAACTTAGGAGCCTGTTGGTAACATTTTCATTTTATGATAATATTTTTTTCCTCGCAAATGTGTTGAAAAACGTGTATGAAACGCGTGAGCTTTGATAATTACATCTTCGGCTCTCTTATTCACAACAATTCCGCCTCTGATGTAATGATCAACATAGCTCACTTGTATCACAATGTACTATATCTACACCCATATCATAAATCTTCTAGAATGTGTTCGGAAATAGTATTTTTCACAATCGTCTTATAATAGAGAGCTTTTTAGTCGAGTACCGTGGTTAGGCCACGAAGCTTGCTGAGTGGCCTAAGTAAGGTACGAGATTAAAAAGCTTGGTTATAACACTATTGTGAACAATTCTTTTTGTACGAGTTCATTAAAATTAATTTTCTACGAGTCAACTGAACTAATTAAACAAACTCGATACTGTTGAAACGAAGTGCAGCCTATCACTCGTACGCTCGTTGATATCTTAAAAGACATCAACGAGCGTACGACATCAACGAGTAAACTCAATAATCAAAGCGATTATATTGGTCCAATTCATTACAGTTCGGTAAAGCAGCCACGTGATTGGTCGAATTTATTTTAGTTCTATTTTCAAATTTTTTTCGGTTGTCTAGAGCGTATTGAAACAGTTATTTCGGTTGTTTCGGAAGTAACATACTATTCAACGATGAAAAAAGTGACGTTGCAGTATTCTCTATGAAATCTTAATACTCAGATTTTAATCGACGAGTACAAAAACATATATTAAACGAACACCATAATTGCAACCAGTAACGTAACATCAGCGTTATATCTGTGCCAGTGTTATTATAATGTATAAATAAATATTTGCGGACAATCTTACACAAATCAACCTAGTCCCAAACTAAGCAAAGCTTGTACTATGGGTACTAGACGACGATATATATACTTATATAGAGAAATAAATACTTAAATACATAGAAAACATCCATGACTCAGGAACAAATATTCGTGCTCATCACACAAATAAATGCCCTTACCGGGATTCGAATCCAGGACCTCTTGCTTCGTAGGCAGGGTCACTACCAACTAGGCTAATGCGGTCGTCTAATCGTCTATGAAAAATCATAATAACATCGATAATTGATGTTAATATGGAAATCAAGTCCGGTGTTGGGGTGGTGCTGGTCCGGTGGAGTTGGTCATGATTTGAAATCTAGTTGGCCATGGCGGTGCAATGGCGCTTATTCTAATGGTTCCCGAACACATCATTGAGGATTTATAACATGTGGGTAGATAAAATAGTTTATGTATATAATATCATAATTAGGCATTGCCCCTCATTATGTACAGTCACATAAACTACTATTAAAGTTTTAAACTGAGGCCTACAAATTTCGCCCCTAAAATTGCGCTAGTGATAAAGAATTCTTGCGGTGCGCGTCGATATTGGTTGATAATGAAAAATATGACCTTACTTTTGATACTGAGCAGTAGTTGTTTAACAATATTGTTATTTTTTCGTCATTCTTGTTAATATAGGAATGCACCACACCTGTCACCTTTATTACAATACATAAACATTGAAGGTGCCAAATATTGGGTGTCGGGCACTAGGACAATTACCTGAGGTGTGCATTAAAAAAAACTGTTACATACGTATATACCGACAACCTGGACCAGCTTCGCGCATTAATTACAATTGCCTAAGTCGGCATTCCTTAACACAACACTTGGTCAAAATCACCAAAACAGTCATCTCCATTGAAGGGCTAACACAACATGCCGACCCTCTTAATAGGAACCGTCGGGGGTGAGGTTAAGTGCGATCTAGATAGGGTAACCACGTGCATTAGCGAAATTACCTGAGGCTTTATTATTTTCATTGCGACAACCCTGGCTGAGAATTTCGTGTGCTGCTTTCCATTAAAGGGGACGTCTGCGTGTCCCGTCTCCACAAAACCATACATACGTACATAGTTAAATATAATATTCAGTGTCACATCGCTTTAAATACTGAGAAAATGTGCTATTAAAGTTATACTCGTACGTTGCTAGCCCATTAGCCCGCAACACAAGTTCAACCTACTTCGATAGTCGATTACAACGACAACAACGGCAACGGTAAGTAAGGGGGTGGTGCTATTCTTACCGTTATTAGAGTTCCGTACTCAAAGAGTAAAACGGGACCCTATTAATAATCCGCTGTCTGTCCGTCTGTCACCAGGCTGTATATTATGAACTTAGACAGCTGAAATTTTCACAGATGATGTAGTTTTGTTGCCGCTATAACATCAAATACTAAAAAACAGAATAAATAACTACTTCACCTCACTTGCTCGGAAAGGCCTTTTTGTATGTTTGATATCTATGGAGAAAATCGCTTTTTATCCACATGTGAAGAAAGTAGACGTAGAACGTTAAATGTACTACGACGTAGAACGTTAAATGTTTACGTTTGGTTTTTTGTATATTTTATGACATATTTTATTTTTTCACTTTTTTTTTACCTTTCTTTAGTTTTTTTTTCTTTTTTAAAAACTTTGTTTATATATTTTTTTCCTTTTTTAAGCTTTTTTAAACTTTTTTTTACCCTTTTTATTTTCCTCGCTGTAGTGAGGTGAAAAGATTTGTGTTATACACGGGTGAAAAGTTATTTTACGTCTCGTGTGTTGAAACACTCGCTACGCTCAGGATTCTATTTTTGAACCACTCGCTTCGCTCGTGGTCAATCGTAGAATAATTTCGCTAGCTCGTGTTTCAAATGAACACTCGCAGGTAAAATACAACTTTCCCCCTTGTATAACAAATAACTATAGCGCATAGGTGTCACTTTCTTACATGAAGAATGGCGTCTAAAGTGTTTAAGAATAGAGTCTATTCCAAGATATACTATACAAGTTTGAAGTTAAACTTCAAATTAAGTCCTTAATCCTGTGTCATCAAATCTGGCCTTGATTGTACTGACTGACATTGACAGTTGCCATACAAATTATATAGCATCGGCGTCGCCGTGACAATAGGGAACATTACGCAAAACTCTTCGTAGGTGGCGACACTAGCAGCGTTGACATTGTATCTCGTTCCCACTTGCGGTATTGTCTATGCCAGCATCCTTGTCACTCATTTGACAATCAATTGTGCATGTGTGTGTGAATCCCTATATTCCTATACTGGTTTACTATTAGTGGTAGTGCTGCCTCTGGCGGCAGAACATTGCAGTAATGTTCCCTATTCTAAGAAAGTGGTTATTTTTTGTAGTCGGCATCAACAAGGTAATCTACGTTGATCAAAGGTATTTTCGAGCAAGTAAACATTCAAATTGCTGTCTATATTCGTTGTCAGAATTATTATTATAAACAACGTACATAGTCTTTATTTATATTACACGCAGAAATAGGAGCTCCGTGTAAAAGGACCACCGTCGACCTCGTCCCGAAAACACCCGTCTTGTAATTAGATACTGCTTAATTTGTATTTGTAAGACGGCAATATATCTTACCACGAGAATATATTTGATCCTCACTAGTTTCGTCTCCTCGTACAAACGATTTTTTATTGATAGCAACAATAATGTAATATCAAAAAAAATACATCTGAATTGAGAACCTCCTCCTTTTTTTGAAGTCGGTTAAAAAATAGGTAGATGTGTTATAAGCGCTCCAAAAGTGACACACTAAAACCTGGCTAATTGACACGGCTTGCCATAGTTTCGCGTCGTCAATGGAAACGAATGCTGTCAGAATTTGGTGGCCATTTTTAAACACGGAATTTCGTATAGACAACATATTTACCTATATTTTATATTACATCATTGGATAGCAACTTCGGTTAGGTACAGTTTACAGTCTGCTGAAAATAAACGTGACCGCCTCCCATACAAGTTTCTGTGCAGGGGACTCGCGTTTCTTTGTAGCTGACTGTACATTTATTCATTGTTACAAATGTGACAAAAAAAACCGGCCAAGAGCAATTCGGACTCGCGTACGAAGGGTTCCGTACCGTTATCTATAAAAACGGCAAAAATATCAGTTTTCTAGTATTTTTTGTTATAGCGGCAACAGAAATACATCATCTTTGAAAATTTCAACTGTCTACCTATCACGGTTCATGAGATACAGCCTGGTGACAGACGGACAGAGTGACAGACGGACAGCGGAGTCTCAGTAATAGGGTCCCGTTTTACTCTTTGATTACGGAACCCTAAAAAATACGCAGTGTCTCAAGACGAGAGTCTTTGACCAGTGTGTTGCCAGTGATGACATATGGCACTGAAACGTGGTCGCTTACAATGGGCCTCATAAGTAGGCTCAAAGTCACCCAAATGGCAATGGAGAGGGCTATGTTGGGAGTTTCTCTGCGTGATCGCATCAGAAATGAGGCTATCCGAAGCAGAACCAAGGTAACCGATATAGCCCTCCAAATCGCTAAACTTAAGTGGCAGTGGGCGGGGGCACATTGCACGTAGAACCGATGGCCGTTGGGGCGGAAATGTTCTCGAGTGGCGACCACGTACCGGAAGGCGAGGCGTGGGTAAGCCCCCCACAAGGTCGACTGATGACGTGGTAAAGGTCGCGGGAGTCCGCTGGATGCGGGTGGCGCAGGACCGGTCATTTGGCACTCTTTGGAGGAGGCCTTTGTCTTTCGGCTGATACGATAATGATGATGATGAAAAAAATACGAGTTACTAGCTCTAAGGGATGTGTTGTGTTGAGAGCGAGGTTCGTCTCTAGCTATCAACTAAACGAATCGTCAAATCAATAAAGAGTCGGCAAAGCGCGTGTGATTCTTCTGGAATCGGAAGCATCCATAGGCTACGGTATTTGCTTACCATCAGGCAGACCGTATGCTTCTTTGCCACTGTCGTTGTATATAAAAAAACCGGCCAAGTGCGAGTCGGACTCACGCACGAAGGGTTCCGTTTGTACCATTATCTATATGTAATGTGTACAATTATGTATATACAATTCGTTGTACCTATGCTTTAATTTTATTTTTTTGACTTTTATGATTATTTATTATTTTTACAATTATGATTAAAATATTGACATGTAATATGAAATATTATGAATAAATATGATTATGATTATAAAAACGGCAAAAAAATCACGTTTGTTGTATGGGAAAAAAGCAAATTAAAAAAAAATATTGTTATTTGTTATACAAGGGGGGAAAGTTGTATTTTACCTGCGAGTGTTTCAACACACGAGACGTAAAATAACTTTTACCCGTGTATAACACAAATCTTTTCACCTCACTACAGCGAGGAAAATATGAAAAAGGTTAAAAAAAAATTTTTTTATTAAAAACTATATTAAAAAAAGTTAAAAAATTTAAAAAAATATGTAAAACAAATATGTCATAAAATATACAAAAAACAAAAATAAACATTTAACGTTCTACGTCATAGTACTTTTAACGTTCTTACGTCTACTTTCTTCACATGTGGATAAAAATTTCTCAATAGATATCAAACATACAAAAAGACCTTTCCGAGCTAGTGAGGTGAAAAGTATTTTTGCACAAGACTGTGAATATTAATTAACCCTATTTGCGAGCAGGAAGGTGACTTTGACAGCGCACGCCATAACACCTAGATGTGTTAACTTGGCGCCGTGGGCAGGCAGCCCCCCTATTCTGTAACTTGTTTTAAGCTCACCTCAACGCTCACCCACAAATATACCTTGACACCGCGATGCGTAGTAATTATGCGTAGGAAGAGGTCTAGTTTCGTAACGGATGGCCGGCGGAGTGAGCCGCATTAACGCGTTGCTAATAACAGCCCAGGACACAACCACGCAACGCTTTTAGGTGTACTTGGCGTCGAAAGGGTTAACAGACATCGTAAATTTTCTTACATTTTCGGTGCAGCATATCGTATGATGTTGTTAACGGATATGGTAACTATAAACAATTTCAATCGTAACGCTTGGTTAGCTTTAATAACTTTCATTTACCAATTTTGAATGATATTGTCTACACCAACTCCGTTAACACAACCAAGCTGAACCGAAAACGCTTAAAAATTTACGATTTCTGCTTATTAGGTATGAGTATAATAGTTTTTACGTTGCTGGATTCGTCATACGTCCAAAGTTAGAACGGTCGTTTTTTTGACAACGAATCCAGCAACATAAACACTAGTTTGATGTATTCACAAGGTACTTAAAAATACATACAATACTAGTGGCCTACTTTTTAAAATATCTATCGTTAAATTGAAATAATCTCAATTATTTACCAGTGGCCCTAGTGAGCACGTGAACGGGCTCTTGAGCTATCCGTGTTATTTAATCTGTCTAGAGGTATGGAACGAAGTTGCCATCAGACAGCAATTAAGCAACAGGCAGGTTTCCAAGAACTGCCTTTACAATGGATAAACAAGTCAAGAACAATCCAGACAGCGTTTCAAAGAATTCGATTTGTACTGGAGCACTTGCAAATTACCTACTTATTTACTAGCAACTGAAAAGCTTAGATTCAAAGATGTATTTGTCCAACATAGGTAGTTATTAGGTACTACATTTTTGTTCAGTATCACTATATGGCACCTTGCGGCATACAAATATAGTCGTATACTGTAACATGCTTGATACCAGAACTAATCAAGCTGTATTTTTCTGTATGTATACATATTATTATAACTGACTCTCTCATTCAGGAGAGGAGGCATGTGTCTAGCAGTGGGACGTATATAGGATGATGATGATGGTACAGTATATAACTGATTCCGATTTTGACTTGTTTAGTTTGCAGGGCAAAGCCTTAAAACGCAAGCTGTCGTGCGTGGACTGCGTGGCATTGTTGTCGAAGAGATTCGAAGCTTTACCTAAAAGTTGCCTGAAGACACCACTGAACAGTTATATCTTCTGGCTCTATAAGCAAATCACTTTTAGTATTACATATACTTGCAAAGTTTCAAATCCATACAACGTATTCAAGTGGGTGAAATTTAGCTTGCAAGATTCGATTACATTGATACCTACTTATGTACATTCGATAGGTTAGTATGTGTGTTGCGTGTTGCAGATCAAGTTAATATAAAGCTTATAATAATCTTTAGGTCTAACCTTGGACAAAAACTTACAGTGGAGTCCTCACATATCAAAGTTGGCTAGTAGGTTAAGTTCAGCTGCTTACGCTGTCAGAAAAATAAGGTATTTGACTGACATAGAGACAGCGCGATTGGTTTATTTTGGCTACTTTCATAGTATAATGACATATGGAATTTTACTGTGGGGAAAGGCAGCAGATATACATTCAATATTTGTCTTACAGAAAAGGGCTATTCGTTCAATTTATAAGATGGGGTCGCGAGAGTCACTAAGAGACCTGTTTAAAGAGGTAAATATACTGACAGTAGCCTCCCAGTATATTTACGAATGTATTATTTATGCGCTTAAAAATATAGGATCGTTTAAAAAAATGAACAGTAGCAGATATAAACATAAAATTTCAATTACTAAGTTCCGTGTTCGTAAAGTATATAAATCATTTATGGGTCAATGTCAACTATTTTACAATAAATTACCTATTGAAGCACTTGAATTGCCATTACCTGCTTTGAAGAAATATCTAAAATCATCCTTGCTAAAAAAGGGATACTATACTGTCGAGGACTACTTAATAGATAAAAATGCTTGGCCCAGCTTAGTAAAAAAATAAAAAAAATAATGAAATGTTGCTAATTAAGTATTTATAACTGATTACCTTGACATTACTTATAATATATAAACTATGCTTATTTACTTAACGTATTAATTGTTAGTTTAACTATAGACGATGCACATACACGAAGCTGAATTTAACTTCTCCATTTTATTATCTAAGGTATTTTAAAAAACAAATCTTATGTAAAAATCCCTTGACATGTTGTAATAATTTTAAGTCTTAAGTATATTTAATAGAACCTGAGTGTTTCTAGTGTTGTAGCTGATGACTGACGATGCAAAAGTGGTTCGATGAATCCTATTTGAATAAATAAATTCTTTCTTTCTTTCTTTCTTTCTTTCTTTCAATCATAAAAAGCGGCCAAGTGCGAGTCGGACTCGCACATAAAGGGTTCCGTTACATAAATTGCTTTTTACGATATATGACGTATTAAAAAAAAAATACTTCATAGATCTCGTTCAAACCAATTTCGTTGGTAATTTGCATGGCATTTGCGTACATCATATATTTTTTTCAGTTTTATCATTCTCTTATTTTAGAAGTTACAGGGGGGGGACACACATTTTACCACTTTGGAAGTGTCTCTCGCGCAAACTATTCAGTTTAGAAAAAAATGATGTAAGAAACCTCCATATCATTTTTGAAGACCTATCCATAGATTTAGACCCCACACGTATGGGTTTTATGAAAAAAAAAATTTTGAGTTTCAGTTCTGAGTATGGGGACCCCTAAACTTTGATGTTTTTTTTCGATTTTTGTGTGAAAATCTTAATGCGGTTCACAGAATACATCTACTTACCAAGTTTCAACAGTATAGCTCTTATAGTTTCGGAAAAAAGTGGCTGTGACATACGGACGGACAGACAGACAGACAGACGGACGGACATGACGAATCTATAAGGGTTCCGTTTTTTGCCATTTGGCTACGGAACCCTAAAAACCACTACAATATTAGTACACATAATAGGTACCTACTCGTAAGTGTCAATTGATTGGGCCAAACAAGAACTGAGATTATTCTAAGATCACTCCATAATTACAACAGTATTAGTAAGTACGTAATTTGACGTTAAATCTCAGATGAACTTATGCCAGTTTTATCCGAAACGGATCTTAATAGAAAACACATTTACCCTTCAAAACATTTTCTAATATTGGAAGAGTTGGTATATATATAGATTACTAGCTGTTGCCCGCGACTTCGTCCGCGTAGAACTTTTTATCGTCTTAGAAAATGATTTCTCTCAATACAAAATTTGAACCCTCTTTTAGGGGATAATTAAAAAAAAAGTTGATGTTCATTTTCTAGTTTGTGAACAAACAGTCTAAAACCAAAGTTAAAAATCTCATACTTTAAAAATGCCTTGAAATACTCAAACTTTGAACCAATTTTAACACTCTTAGGGGATGAATTTGGAAAAACTCTGAAATCAGTTTTGTAGTCTTTTAACGTACAGAATAAGACCGAAGTTAAAAATCTCTTACTCACACTTTAAAATTTTATTGCTCGCCATTTAAAATTTGAACCCCCTTTTAAACCCCCTTAGAGGTTGAATTTTTCTAATCACTGAAAGAACTTTTTTCGTAAACTTTTAAGTCTCTAGCTCAAAAAAAGTGTTGCCCATACAAAGCTTTATTAACCCCCTTAGGGGTGGAATTTTCTAAAACTCTGAAAGTTTTTTATTATTAATTTTAATAAGTAACATTTTGAATAGTTTTAAGTCTAGTAAAAAAAAAAGTTTTTCCTACACAACACTGGCTACCCTTCTTAAGGATCTTAAGGATCCCCTTAGGGATGGAGTTTTCTAAAACGCTGAAAGTTCTTTTTTAGTATTCTAATAAGTAATCTTTTTGCAAAGTTTTAAGTCTAACTCTAAAAAAAGTGTTGCCCATGCAAAGCTTGCTCTCCTTTTTAACCCTATTAGGGGTGGAATTTTCTAAAACGATTTGTGTTCTTTTTTTGTATTTTAATAAGTAATCTTTCTACAAAGTTTCAAGTCTCTAACTCAAAAACATAAACTTTCCCTGATAAAAACTTTGCACCCCTTTTTATCCCCCTTAGGGATAGATTTTTTCAAAACGCTGAAAGTCTTTTTTTTGTATTTCTATAAGTAATCTTTCTACAAAGTTTTAAGTGTCTAGCTCAGAAAAAGTGTTCCCCATACAAACCTTGCACCCTTTTTTAACCCCCTTAGGGAATGATTTTTGTAAAACGCCGAATGTAGTATTTTTCATGTTCTAATAAGTAATTTTTCGTCTAAATTTTAAGTCTCTATTAAAAAAAAAATGTTTTTCCCATACAAACTTTGCACCCTATTTTACCCCCCTTAGGGGTGAAATTTTCCAAAACGCTGAAAGCACTTTCTTTGTATTTAAATATTCTTTCTACAAAGTTTTAGGACTCTAGCTAAAAAAAATAGTTTCCCACATACAAACTTTGCACCCCTATTTTAGCCCCCTATTTTTAGGGGTAGAATTTTCTAAAACGCTGAAAGTACTTAATTTGTATTCTGATGACTAATCTTTCTACAAAGTTTTAAGTCTCTGTTTAAAAAAAATATTGTTTCCCCCATACAAAATTTGCACCCCTATTTTACCCCCTTAGGGGTAGATTTTTTTAAAACACTGTATCTAGGTACTTTATTTGTATTCTAATGAATAATTTCTCTACAAAGTTTTAAGTCTCTATTTTTAAAAAAGTAGTTGTTCCCATACAAACTTTGCACTCTATTTTACCCCTTTAGGGGTAGAATTTTCTAAAACCCTGAAAGTTCTTTATTTGTATTCTAATGACTGATCTTTCTACAAAGTTTTAAGTCTCTATTTTAAAAAAAAATGTTTCCCCCATACAAACCTTGCACCCCTATTTTACCCCCGTAGGGGTGGAATTTTCCAAAACGCTGAAAGTGTTTCATTTGTATTCTAATAACTAATTTTTCTACAAAGTTTAAGTCTATAGCTCAAAAAAAAAAGGTTCTCCCATACAAACTTTGCACCCCCATTTTACCCCCTTAGGGGTAGAATTTTCAAAAATCCCTTTTTATCCCTAGCCTAAAAACTTACTTTTATAAAAGCAACATACTGTGCAAAAATCAACTCTCTAAGATTAGTAGTTTCGGCTGTGCGTTGATGAGTGAGTGAGTGAGTGATTGAGTGAATAAGTCAGTCAGGACATAGGCATTTATTATGTATAAATAGATAGAAGATAATGAAACTCCCATTCAAATATCTCAAAAAATTATGAAGCTACATCCGTTTTAATGTCGCTTGTTAGAGTGAGAAAATGATGAGGGACTGTGACGTCAATATACTCGAGCGTCATAGTAAAAAACAATCGTTTCATATGAAGGTGCGTTTTGCGGAAAAGGGACAGAACATACCCCCTCTTAAAACTTTGGACTCTTATAACTTAATCATTACCTATATAACCTCTTGCTTTGTTTTTTTCTCCATTTGACTATATTTATTTTAAATTCTTTTTCGAGAAAATACATTATGATTATTTACCATATTTTCGATTCCTGAGCTATAACCACGAACTTCGGAATTCGAAAATATTCGGGTATCTCTATCTCTATCGCACTAACCATACTCGAGTGACAGGGATGCAAATATATGAACATTGAGTATCGGTTTTCGTGGTAGCGCCGCAGGTACTTTGGCTGAATGCGCCGAGCGCGTGCCATTGTCATTCAAAAAAAAACAAACTCGTGTTAATTATATTGTTCAAATTTGTTGATTTCATTTATTGAAATAACGACATAAAACGACATTTGCGCATATAAGTTCTCATATCAGAATCGAATATTTTTTTATGGTTTATATTTTAGCATTTGTCTCGTAAAGGTCTATCGTAGACGGGATTTAAATTATTAATAAGTGAAAGGCAAATTCCGCCATTTTGACGAAAATTTGACGGTTCTTATAGCTGACAGTTGGAGCAGCGTTTGATTTCAATAAAAATAAATGAAAAATTAAATGAAGTCGTATATTTCGGAAAATTAATTAACTGTCGCAGTCGGATAAAAACTATCCTAAGTTGCAGCTAGAATAATAATGTACCTATATAAAATGTTTCATATTTTTCCGTTCATGGGATGCTGAGAACATTCGAACCGCGCAAAGCTTAGTTTCAAACTGGCTGATTCTTTTTTTAATTTAGAGATTTATTATAAGTGGAGATAACGTAAGCCTTACTCAGCCATCTCGAGTCCTGTCAAAGGCTCAGATAAGTATATTCAGGCATCATTCAATGCTGGAAGTAGGACGCTAACCCAATATAGGCGCTTGTACATTTCCGAACATCCCTCGGGTGTTACAGTTTGCATGTCATGGTTTGCATCACAAGTGTTAGCGTGGCGATACAATAAGGTGGAGTCTGTGGGGACGCAAATCTCTGTACGAGTAGGACGGGGCTAAGAGAGTTCTGGTTGGACTAAAAATATTGAGACAAAAAAACATTAATTAAAAAACTTTAGTACCTAATATAATAGCATGTAGTTATGCATAATATATAAAAGGCGTGAAATATAATTTTAATGTTAAAAACAATATAGTAACTAATGCGATAATGATAGTATGGAATGTCTATTCGAACACTTCACTTCTTAAGTTTTAAGGTACATTGTTCTGCAAGTCGATCACGTAACGCATTGTACGAACGTCGGGTAGGTCTAAATGTCACTTTTTATATGGAAAATTGACAGTAAAATTGTACCGACGCGCGTTCGGAACGTTACGTGATTACCTTTCTGTAATAATTTTAATCAAACAAGTGGTCCATTTTAAAAGTTTTGTTAGCAAAAAGTAGAAATGGAACCCGCGTAGATTATCATGTCATGCCGTTTGTCTGTCACAGGCATTTGACTCAGAATTATGAGGGTGATATTATTGGGAAAAATGTCAGACAAGTGCGAGTCTGACTGGCGCACCGAAGGTTCCGTACAAACTTGTATATAGATAGTTCGTCACACGATTCGTCAGTTTTATCAGGGTACATTTCACTGAAATATTGAGAAAAACAAAGGGTTTTGGTCACGCGGAAAACTAAAATGATCAGCAAAGCATTTTTGTAAGGATTATACCTAATTACAAATAACGTTATTTGTTTTTCCTATATTTGTGGCGTTAGACCGTGCTTCCTGCCAAATTTCAGAATTCTAGATGCGTTAGGGTATATAATAATGCCAAGTCATTTAAACGTTCGATACGTTTAAAAAAAATTGACCCCTATTTTATCTGGTTTTATTAATTTAGTAATGGAAAACACGGATGTGAAATTTATTAAAGCAAATCAAATAAAATGACTAGTTTATTCTACGAAGTTTTATTGCGTGTGTTTACAATTTTACTTTGTGCACTAGAGCATAAAAATGGCATTTTGTGCACAAAGGTGAACTTTGCGAGCATGAGAAGTGAAAAAATATTTTTTATATATTCTTCTTAGGAATTAGCATAGAACAACAGTCTTTATTTGATGTTTGACATGGAAACTACAGAGTACTTGAAGAGGACGAATCTAAACCTATAAAATATTTTTTTTATTTTTCTCTTATAAGTACTGCTTTTTATGTAATCCAGTGACCATAAAATGCCATACGATAAATAAATAAATAATGTAATTTGATCCTCTCTAAAAACGGGTTTGAATGACATCGTGAAAAAGGGGAACTGATATATTTGTCTTCAACAGAAATAGGTCCAATAGCTTTCAGGTTATTCCCAAAATACCAGTCTCCTTTCACAATTTTATTTAACCGTATGGCATACATTATTTGGCCTTTGAGTTTGTCATTTTTTAGTACCACCCAGGGGACACGTGCAGGGTTGTGGTAGGTAAGCTCATGCGGACGCAAGTGACAGTGGTCCCCCCTTTGTCAAGTGAGTGGGCAACTCGACTGTTAGAGGTTCTTAAGCCTCCCGAAGCCCTCTAACTCGGCTTAACGACTACTATCATAGACACAGCATCTGGGATCAACTGCTTAGCTTGCCTTCCAAAGCACGGAAGCGCTCAATTATAGTAACCAGTAGAACTTCAACACCACACAATATTCCTTTCACAATAGGACGTTAGTAAGCATACGCGCTCCATTGCTGTGGATCATCCTAGTAGCGTTTTTCCCGGTAGTGCCCTACACGAGCGTTTTACGAAAGCGACTGCCATCTGACCTCCAACCAAGAGGGAAAACTAAACCTTATTGGGATTAAACCGGTTTGCTCACGATGTTTATCTTCACCGAAAAGCCACTGTTTAACATCTACCTATTTTTTTTTTTAATACTCAGTGGTACGAGACGGGTTTCAAATTCACGACGATTTTTTTTATACAACGACGGTGGCAAACATCTACAGTGGCTTACATCGCTATGGATTATGGAACATTTGTTTGTAGGTGGTTCGATATGCACTGTGTAAGATTTTGATGCTTTTGCTTGAAACTACCTTTAATGCCTTGATCACGACAACGAGACAGTGCTCTCGGCTGAGTACTCGGTGCGTATAACATACCTAGAGAGTCTGTTTCTACGCACCGAATACTCGGCCGAGAGCACTCTCGCCCGTTTTATCGGTACGTGTGCTCAAGGCATTACCGACGAGTAGCCAGTTGTAATAAGTAAAAACAACAAAAACAAGTTTGTTGTTAATCAGTTTTGAAATAATTAAAGTTAAATTTTAACCCACAGTCCTCTGCCAATATCGTAATATGGTGGTGTAAACAAGCATTTGCATCGATGCTGATTTGTCCACGTTGCGAGTCCACGGGCTCACGGGTATCATATTTGCTACAATATAGCGCGGCCAAAACACAATAAAAGTGGTATAATCAGTATTTCGAAGAACCGACAATGCCTATAAAATACTTAGGTAGTATTTTATAGGCATTGTCGGTTCTTCGAATACACATTAACTTTGAAGCAGACCAAATATTTTGCCATTCAAAAATACCTGAGGTAAGCAATATGCCAGTGGCAAAATATGTTCGACACACCAAATATATGTTCCATACAAAAGGTGGATTGTTAGGGTGAAAAACATCTACGTACATAAACTCTTTTCGCCTTGTTCTCTCACTTAACTCCCGATAAACTACCCCGGAGGGGTAATCTGCGGGTCGATCACGTAACGCATTGTACGCACGTCAATGTCACTTTTTATAGGGAAAAATGACAGTTGGATCTACCTAACGCGCGTTCAAAACGTTACGTGATTACCCCTCAGGGGGGTAAACACGTAACGTTCCGAACGCGCGTTCGTACAATTTAACTGTAATTTTTCCATATAAAATTTGATAATCAGGATCCAATCCAATCCAACGATTTGGACGCGTTCTGCTTGGGTTGGCGAGAGCATGCCAGCAATAGGGCCGAGTGGAGGAAAATGGGGGAGGCCTTTGCCCAGCAGTGGGACACCCAAACAGGCTAAGAAAAAAAAAAAAAAATCAGGATCCACCTGACGCGCGTACAATGCGTTACGTGATCGACCTGCAGGTATAACTAAGTGTGGATTGAGAGCGATCGACGCTTCATACAATAATAGGCAATATTCTATGCATGCTCTTGATTTGGCATGATATAATTATCTATGCTAGTTTTAATGGCTATAATATATGAAGTCACGATACTGTTTAGGTTTACGATACAGCCTTGCGCGCTGGGAGTACGGGACGTCCGGTTACAATCTGCATAACAATGACATCCTGTTCTCTACAGATGGATGCTAATGCCCTCTCCATTCATAATTCATGTCTTAATGAAGTGGACGAACTCAACTATGAGCCCAAACGTCTTAATTCCATTTCTGGGTGTATGGGATTGAGCAGGTTTAGTTAAGATGCTGAAATTGATTGTTGTACAATGTTTGTTGAAGCCTGGGCCTCAGAGGGGTGATGGCGTAACGTTTCAAACGCACGTTAGGACAACTTAACAGACATTTTCCTATACAAAAAATTACATTTTGATCTACCTGACGCGCATACAATGCGTTACGTGATTGAACGCACGTTAGGACAATCCAACTGTCATTTTGCCATATAAAATTTGATATTTAGATCCAATGATGTAACATAAAAAATAGGTAGATATGTTGTCTATACGAAATTCCGTGTTTAAAAATGGCCACCAAATTCTGACAGCATTCGTTCCCATTGACGACGCAAAACTTATGGCAAGCTGTGCGACTTGACCAAGTTTTAGTGTGCCACTTTTGGACCGCTTATATCATCTACGTATATTTTATAATACATCATTGTTTAGATCTACCTAACGTGCGTACAATGCGTTACGTGATCGACCTGGAGACCGATTTTTGACTTACGAGCGCTCGACTTTTTCACTCGAAAACGGTAAAAAATTACGAAATAGCGATAGAAAATTTAAAAACGAGTGGTATTGACCACTCGTATTTAATTATATCGGTAGAAAGTAAAAGTGCCTGCAATTTTGACCTACAATCGTATTAACTTTTATTTAATTTTCGAGCGCTCGAAAGTCAAAAATCGGCCCCCAGCAGCTGGTTCACGCCGCCCGCACGAGCCGTACAGCGTCTAGTTGTATGAAAGTACAGCTACATTTATATAAGACACAAGACCTAACGGACAGTTTTCTAAATATGGACTATAGTCATACGAGTATAACGTTTATAAAAATCAATGCCGGTAAAAGAATAAGTCTTATAAAAATATGTAACTACAAATAACCTGTAAAAATATGTAACATCTTCTCTGCGACTTATACGGAATCAGGGATTGTAACCGGTTATTTTTTGTATGGGAACTGTAACCGGTTTTTTTCGTTCCTTGTTAATTATTTCATTTTCTAATTGGTTAATCCAATAATACGCACTCATTACCTCAAAACACAACTGAGTCCTACATATGAAGTATAAAATAGTTCGAGTTATATTATGTAGTTATTTCGAGGTTTTTGCAAAAAAACCGGTTACAATCCCTGTACGGAACATAGTATTCGAACATCTATAACATAATAATACTAACACTAATTGTGGGTCAACACAATAAAAATAGACGTAGTTATACCTACATAGGTACCTACGCAAGTGGCGCTATAGAGAAATATCCGCTGTTTTCCGCAACTCCGTCCATTACACAATTCCGACCTTTCTAGTAAAAAGTGGTTTATTGTGTTCTTAAATAAAGTTATTCAGTTTACTCCGCGTATTGTGTGGGCCCATTGTGCGGCGCAGGTGGGACGGCGGCGGTGCTGAATACGGTGACGTCAAAAATACCCTTATTTTCGATAAGAGCGACGGTGAGCTATCGATATCGATAGACTCTGTTCTAGTGCTCAGACGGTGCGCCAAATATTTGCTCTTTTTAACTTTGGTAACCGAAGGCGCGAGCGAAGCGAACGGAGTTCTCTGTTTCAGCTTGGGCCATAATTCTTTCGTATGTCCGGATGCCCCGCTGTCCCGCTGTCCGGATGTTGTCCTCTACAGGTCGCATTTCCCAACCGATTCTCATGATATTTTGTGTTACCAAGTTTACGAAACAAAACTTTTTCGTCCACGTTTATAACCAGGGTTTCATAACTGGTTATGAATAAGGCATTATTTTTCACTGTTTCATAACCAGTTATGAAACAAGACATTTTTTTCCGTTTTCACAACTAGAATCTAACTAATGCATCAAAAATGACACAATACACCGAAAAAACTTACACATTTCTTCATACATTTTTTGTGTACGAACCATTGACAGAGGGGAAATGGTGCGAAGTGCGAATGCCTACTCCCTTCCGTGTTGCTCGAAGCAGAAGACACAATCAATGATTGATCTCACTCCGCCAAAAACAGAGCCACATGGCGACACATTGCAAGAGCTGCCGGCGGTGATGCAAAAACAGAGCCACATGGCGACGCATTGCAAGAGCTGCCGGCAGTGATGCAAAAACAGAGCAACATGGCGACGCATTGCAAGAGCTGCCGGCGGTGATGCAAAAACAGAGCCACACGGCGACGCATTGCAAGAGCTGCCGGCGGTGATGCAAAAACAGAGCCACATGGCAACGCATTGCAAGAGCTGCCGGCGGTGATGCAAAAACAGAGCCACATGGCGACGCATTGCAAGAGCTGCCGGCGGTGATGCAAAAACAGAGCCACATGGCAACGCATTGCAAGAGCTGCCGGCGGTGATGCAAAAACAGAGCCACATGGCGACGCATTGCAAGAGCTGCCGTCGGTGATGCAAAAACAGAGCCACATGGCGACGCATTGCAAGAGCTGCCGGCGGTGATGCAAAAGCAGAGCCACATGGCGACGCATTGCAAGAGCTGCCGGCGGTGATGCAAAAGCAGAGCCACATGGCGACGCATTGCAAGAGCTGCAGGCGGTGATGCAAAAACAGAGCCACATGGAGACGCATTGCAAGAGCTGCCGGCGGTGATGCAAAAACAGAGCCACATGGCGACGCATTGCAAGAGCTGCCGGCGGTAATGCAAAAATCGACCGTGACATGACCACGACCACTCTGTCAAGAACGCACGACGAAGAAGAAGAATTTAATTTTAATGTATAACTCATAAATATACGTACCTACAAAACATTTGGAACAAATAGCTACGAGATATTCGATTTATTTTGATCTTGTACAGCAAAATAAATAAAAGTGTTACCTAAACAACCAAACTTAAATTAAAGTCAGCGATGACCAGTATTTATAGGTACATACATCGTTTAGCATTGTAGGTCACCTGAGCCTCAGGCCTAAAATTCCGTCTTTGACTGACAAGACTGATGCTACAAGACGCAAAAACCTTGAAACAAAATTGAATAAAAATAATTGCTAATCTTTGCGCATTCCATTCCATAAGTAGGTAACTACCTATTACCTAAACACAAATCCGAATGAAACCTTACAGGTACTCGTATTAAACAGACAAAGGCAGCACCATAGGAGTAAGATGTTACTAATCTTAGTTGAAAAACTTATAATACCAATATATCTATCGACGCGACTGCGTAGATTCCGTTCTACTCTATAAAATACTACACTCAAAACTTGAAACCCCTTACTTACTTCAAATGGTGAATCTCAAGGTCCCTCGTGCTCGTTTGCGTCGATGTCGTAAAAAGGAATTATTCGCTGTCCCTGTCAGCAGAACATGTTATGCTCGTAATATGTTTATTAGACGTGCCTGCAGACTTTTTAATGATTGTGTAAAACTAACAAATGTTGATATTTTTAATTGCAGTATAGGTTCTTTGAAGAAAACCTTTTCCATGTTTAGCAAACATTAACTTCTAGATTAATATTTTTGAATTGTGTAATTGAATTAACTTTATTTATCAATAGGTACTGGCATGTATTATGCATTCATCTTTACACCTAAGTAGGTACTAAGCTTACTTGCCGAGTTCCATGCAAATACTTATTTTTAGTAAAATGTTATTAATGTCTAATGTTTATTTAGCACTAGTGAAATAATTAAGGAAACTGTAGGTCTGGTTTTATTCTGAATAATAGTGTGTAAAAAAATTCTGTATGTGACCGTTTGTTTCTTAATAAACAAAAAAAAAAAATCTCGGGCTTAGGGCTTAGAACCTTACAATCCTAACTACAATCATAGACGTTTTATATGACCTCATCTCATGATATTATATGACAATGTGTGAACTTTACTTATGTTATTCAAATTTTCTCGTTAGCTCAGTCTTTGACCAACTTCAAGAAGACACCCAGGTTGACAATGTAAGCACTCGATATCCATCTTTAATTTGCAACAATGCTATCAATTTAATCACACTTAGTGCCAAATCAAAGCGCATACCAAACCTGTGAGTAAGGAGCACCTTTGTGCAGGACGCTCCGCCGCGGCCGGCGCCGCCTCACTCGCAAGTCAGTACACCGCACACTCATGCCTTCACTTGAAAAAAATCCATGCACTTAGCGCAGAAATAAGCGCGGCTTTCGACCGCATTCACTTTTAGCGATGTAGTTTTTCTCCTTTTACGCCCTCCACACCCATTCTCCCTTCCCGGATCCCCCATCTCTCTCCAACATCGCATCTCCTCAACTGCTTGCTGTTCGCTTTAAACGTTCGTGACACAAAGCAATATGTGAGTTAACTTCACTGTAACGGCTCTTGTTTGAGTAGCGATTTAATGCCTCCTTAAACTGAGATGGTTTACGGGTTAGCCCGTTCGGAAAGGATAAAAGTATTCACAGTTGTTTACTTCCCGGATCAATGTTAGCTTTATAAAGTCGAAGCTTTTTTGACGCGCATCAATCCGTTCTGTTCCCATTCCTAACTTTAGACAGATGGAAATGAATCTACGATTGACTCGTCTACTTCGAACCTGAATTTTAAAAGCTTTTGAATTCTATCAGCGTTTTTATCTGATTTAAAACCCTATTCTGATTGACAGATTAAACGTGCCAAGCGTCAATTACTTTCGTTTAATATTAGCTTTGCCTCGCCTCGCCTGTAGACTCCTGAAACAAAATGGTATTATTACGTGGCTTCACTTTTTTTTTCAGGTACTTCTGCGAAGGTAAATAAAATTAAAAGGTTGCTTAAGTCTTGACCCAACCGGCCCCAGACAGAGCCAAACCTTCCTTTCATCCGAAAATAATTTGGTACGAAAAATGGTCAGATTAAGAGCTAATCTATATTTACCCATGAAACAAGCATCAGCTTTTGCCGCAACTTATCTAATTTACATGACGGAGGTGGCGATATCGCAAAAGAAAGTTCCCGACAACTTTTATCAGATGCCGCCCCTTACGCTGATGAGTTGGCATCGAACTTTATTCACTGAAACGACGATCAGTTTCAATGGAGATGGAATTGGGGTCTCATCTTTACCTAATTTAGAGCAGATTTAATTGAAGGGAAGTTATGGAACTACGTTAAAAGTTGGGGATCAATTTGGAATATAGGTACGATACGTTTACCATTTCGATTACAATGTGGTTCGCACTTTCGTTTTAACACGTCAACACGGGACGCGTGGAAGCGGACCTGCTAATAAACATGGAAATCAAATCGGAATTCGTAACGTTATGTCTCAAACCGACCCTCTTGGATCTCTCAACTTATGTGTTGGCATCAATTCGTGTTTTAGTCACTTTAATCACTATGTCCATCCCGAAAGCCCTGTCTATGTACCTAAGTATATATAGGTACTGATGAAATAATTTTAGAAATCGGTTGAGTAGTTCTGGAGATTATCCCCTACGTACAAACTTTCAAAGCAACCAACTCACAAAGCTACAATCAAATATACTTTACCTATTTAAAATATTAATGTAAATAACCTAGGAACCCATCTTAAAGGGAACGTTGCCAAGACAATTTGATATTGAGCGAAATCAACTCCATATTATCCGCACCCTATTCCTACGGCGCCTATGGGTTCCGTGGGTCTGGGATTAGGTAGTCCTAAAGCTATTACACGAAGAGATTTAAACTGAATTAACCGTTCGATCGGAAAATTGGAATGCCACACAGATAATTACCTGACACTCACAGAAAAGGAAGTCGCTTAGAAAGGAGATTCAAATAAGCGTGTTCGAAGGACCAAGTGAGGCGGGCGGACGCGGATTCGGCCTATACGGCCGTGATCGCGAGATGTATAGCTGATACCAATACCGATACCGATATCTGAGAGTGCGATCGAGTAAAACCAGATACCAGCCAATTGGATCTGGGTCTCACTTACTGAGTGCTTGTGATTGAATACGAAACTTTCAATCTAAATACAGATGCACTCGATTATCGATTAACATTCGCTCAAAACTCGATAATTTATTACCAAAAACAATTCAGTTGTCCTTAAAATTGAATCTATTTAGAAATCGTTAGTTCCTATTATTACAAGCCTCATATTTACTTCATTTGTAACTAAGTAAGTAAGTACCTATGTAAGAATGTAAACAAATCTTGCAAGTCGATTTTCATCTACTTCCATTAGTGGTATCAAATTGAAGTTTTGCAGTTATGTAGGTACATATTATTTATGTATATAGATGGCAATACAACAATTTGGTACCATCAAGTTGATCTTCGGGACTAGCACAACTAATGCAGCCACAAGAAAATCCAGAAGATTCCTCTTTATAATTGGCAGGACGAGTGAGACAGGAGTCACTAAATCGCGCGCAATGCGACTTGGTCGCAATGTGTGCTAGTTCACAGATGATAGATTTTTCGAAGGTGGATAGAGATACTCTTTAGCAGCTAATAGCAAACCCTCTTGTTAAACCTCGAACGCGCACGGATTGACAGCAATTACGCGCACTCTGACAGATTTAAAACGCTTAAACTAAACATGAAATACGTTTTTCCAGATTTTTTATACAAACATTTATGCTTAAACCTATCATCCTGAATCTTAATTCATACTGCCATAACTGCATAGGCCGTATTGACACGGTTAACAATACATTTACATTTTCAAGGAAATTTTATAATAGGATGTTGGGCTTCGTTATACGGAACGTAAAAATATGCAAAAGTAGTGTAACAAAAACGTTGGTATACAATAACCTAGTAAGGAGTATTCTGGAATACTGTAGTGTGGTCTGGCAGCCGCACTATGCCACTCACTCACTACGACTAGAGCGTGTGCAGAAAAGGTTTGTCCGGCATTTGAGTTTCTCTGCTGGCAAATTTAAAAAAAAATCTTATTCTTATACACAAAGTCTTAAGAAGTTCGGGTTAAGATCACTAGAAGTACGGAGGAAAGTTGCGGACGCAATTTTTTCATATAAGCTCGTAAATAATCATATAGATTGTCCGCAACTATTAGCCCTCGTGTCTCTTCGAGTTCCTTCCCGAACTCCTCGCAAACCTATCACGCCACTCTGTCCACCGCTCAGAAGGACTGTCCTCGGCAGTAGCTCGCCTATCCCAAGGATGTGTAAAGCAACTAACAGCTGCAGTCACATGTCTGATGTTTTCTTTGACTCGGTCGTGAAATTTAAAATAAGGTCTGGTAACTGCTTGGCTTTGCAATAATAATAAAGTTGGAGACATCCATTTTCTATAAGAGTGACGAGCAGAAAATTGTTTTAAAAAGTTTTAAATTATTTAGTTACGTCGTAATAATAAGTTAAGTAAAAACTGTTTTTTATATAATGCATGCGGTGTTTACCTTTAAGTGATTGTTACACTTAGCAAGTAGTTATGATAATTGAATTACTGTAAACTTCAGTGTAAACAATTGTTGGTGAACCAAAATAAATATAAAAAATAAAATAAAATATCACTCAGGAAGTACCTACAACAACCATTGCTGGCAATTGCTTACTTCTAAGTACATTAAAGTAAAGATGCAGGAGGAAACTATGTACTTGTAAAGACACATTGTTTCTTCATCTGTTTCAGTAGGTAACTTTTTTTTGGTCAGAAACTATTTCAGACAAAAATGTAAATTTTACCAACAGTAAATACTGTGTGTCTTTTAAATACATCTTAAAATAGACAAGCTTACGAATCCTACGAAGGCCTTTGCTAAAGGGTACGAAACGCACAATGCCTCAGGTAATTAATGCAATTAACCGTAAGAGCGGCGAGTGCCCGCATTAGTGGCAGTTAACGTCAATAACGTCACTTCAGTCACATGTCATACTCTCGGATAGTGTCGTTGTCGTCGATCTGGGAGCGACAGCGCTGACATCTGCCGATAACATGGAGCGAACATTTAAAACCAATGATGCGCGCGGCACGATAAAATCGCGACTTTGTTAATTTTACTATAGCCCCGAAAGGGTTTAATAAGCGTGAAATATGAGATTGTTTTGACGACTGTTATTACCGGGTTAACGATGCATACAGCATTCATCTATTGAGGTCTCTCAACTTGTTGTCACTGTAACTCGTATTTCAAGGGAGAACTTTCAGACAATTCAAAACGAAAAATACAGGATGACAGTGTGAGGCGCAATTTGAGATCACTATTTTGTACTCCATAAATCATCGACATTCCAATGCTATGTGTGAAAAAAGTAAGTTAATTTGAATCATATTTTTTTAATAATAAACTATTATTACTCAATGCATGCATTCGATTTTAAATGTACAACGTTGTGGGGTAACAATGAACCTACTTGCCTAGGTAAAATATTTTTTTAGCAAGAAACTTATACATATACAACAAACCCTGCATGCCGTGTTGTCTTTTCTAATCACGTATCCGATTTCACCCTGAGTACATATTTATTACACAAAACTAAAAAGTCAAGTAATAATTACAAGTAGTATTCGTTGTTAGTTATACCCATCCACAGTTGTATATCTATCGTTATCGGTCCCATAATTGAGAATATTGTCTCATAATTAAGAGGCGAGTAAAAATTTTTCAAGACGTTTCAGAGAACATGGTAAATAAAGAAATACTTGCATACACTTAACTTTTTGACTCCACGTCAAACTGATCAATTTACACTGCCCAAAAGTGTCTAGGGATCAAGTACGTTTTGGAGTACTGCTGCAATTGAGGCAAGGGGCTTGCAGTGGGTGGAGCGCGTCGCGTTAAATAACTAGCGCTCGCGATGCCCCAGGCAGCCCGTCAGTCGTGGGCCGGCCCCGTGCGAGCGAGCACATGTGCGTCGTGCCGTGACCCGCCGCCGCCGCCGACTTGAACGCGACGAACCGCGCGTACGAGTACTTATTATAAATTTTGCTGTTAGTTTTACGGACTGTAAATTTCGATGGCCACGATGAAAACTAAAACCGGCCGCTGGTGCTCTGTTTATGGCTGTTTAAATACCCAAAGGAACGATGTTTTATCTTTTTTTAACCTGCCGACAAATTGTGAACGGTAATTTTCTTTTTTAATTAGTTATAAGTAAGTACCTACTTATTTAGTATAACCTAGGTACTTAATGTTATGAAGTTATAAGATACCCACAATGTACAACAACAATACGTAAATACATGTTACGATACGAACCGCCTGGTTAGGTACTTACTTACTTATTACTTTTAACGGGATACCTACAGTAATTTTCTTCAAAATGAAGCACGGGTTTGAAAATGTATTTTACTTAGCTAGGTATAATGGTTGTCCTGTCCTATTTTAATTAAATGAGAACGTGCTTATAACAACATACAACAATACATATATAGCGAAGTAAGTGCAGGGCTTCATCACTTTTTTGCCACCAGGCAAGTGTGACAGGGAAAAATGCTTACGTCGTCGAAAAACGCTCGTTTATACATATATGTACCTCTATGTGTCTATGGGGCCTGTAATATGTAGGTACAAACCAAACGTTATTAAATTTCTTTCTCAATCACAATACCGAAAAAAAAGGACGACACATTTTGTATCCAAGCAGAAATAAGACTTTTCAATGAATGCTATTTTTTTAAATATTTATATGAATTAGATCTCATAAAACAGTACCAATTCTATAATAATTATGAATATGACTATACCAAAACCTGCCAAGTGTGCGTCGGGCCACGCGCAATGTAGGGTTCCGTAGTTCCGTAGTAGTTATATCACAGAATAAGTAATAGTAAAGGCCTCCACACACCGGTCGCGTGCACGGGCCCGCGCACGCGACCGGTGTGTGGAGGCCTTAATAGTACAAGTAGTTATATCGACTCGCGCGCGGCGAATTAAGGTCAGTTGATCGACTGGTTGTCTGTCTGTCAGTGTGTCCGCGGCTTTGCTCTGTGACCCTCTCTACTACAAAGCTGTAATTTGGCATGTGTATGTCACCGTTAGATTGTGAAAACCGTCAGTTTATAATCTAACCCGTTATATTGTAAACTGACGGAATATTGTGAACTGCTAAAATAATTCATAATTTTACGCATTCATTTTCGTTAGTTTATAAACTAACCATGTCATATCGTCAAATTGTAAACTGAATCAAATTTGCCTGATTTGGAACGCAACATGTGCGCTGTTTGGTTGAGCGAATTATTCCAATTGCATCAGTTTCCATTTACGTCAGAACATGATTGTTTTTTTTTTTTGTTATTCAGACATTTTCTTCCATTTATTTCGGCACCCAGCAATGTCGACGGAGCCCCGCTGCGCGGAGCTCCTATTTCTGGGCGCTTTGCCCTTCGGGCAACTGAAAATGCCTAACTAAAGCCGATTTGATCTCAGTTCACAATTTGACGATTCGACATTGAAAGTTTATAAACTAACGAAAAATATTGCGTTAAATTGTGAACGGTTTTGGCAGTTCACAATATTCCGTCAGTTTACAATATAACGGGTAAGATTATAAACTGACGGTGTTCACAATCTAACGGTGACATGTATACAAAACAATCATGCCAACGAAGCGGTAAAATAAAACCTTGTTTTTTGAATTTAGGTTATTTACCAAGTTATTTGTCATAAAACCCTCAGTGTGGGATATCGTTGTATAGCTCTGTCTAAAATATTGGGAGTTTCCTAAAACCTATTTTTGATTTCGGTTTGCGTGATATTAATATTTGTCGCCTAAACGGTTACTACTGAACATGTGAAAAAAATTTCTTGGCGTGACAGCCCTAGCGCTACACGTGCCGTGCGTGAATGAATACAAGTTATACGATAGACAGAGAAGGAGAGAGTAGGCACGTTTCTTATGCCAAAACGCCGTTTTTGCTAGGGAGTGCAACTTCTGTACTTGTACTATTACTTGTTCTGTGATTGAGGTTTGTTATAGTAAAATAACTCTCTCTTGCTCTCTCTCTCTTTTATTATGGACCATCAAACTTTAATGACTTCGGTATTACCATTATCGCCACGGTTGGATGGGCTGGTATGTATTGTACTACAGCGATTGTAGTACGAAAAAAAGCTAAAAATTTACTTGATCCCTAGACATTTTTGGTCAGTGTAGTTTTGTAGAGCAATGTATCTATTCATGACTAATTTTAGTTTTTGATAAATCGATAAATATAACAATTCAACACACACACACGTCCGAACATAAATAAATACCCTGTATTTTTTTTTCCAATTTCAGAAAAAGTTATAGATCATCAGCTGTGTATATACAGGGTGACATGGGAGACGTGGTCAGAAATTACTAGACATGATAAAGTAGGTATTGAAAGACAAACTTAATGAAGCTGTTCCCAATCATAGTAGCAATATTGACTGTTATTTTATAAGTAACAACACAAACAATATTAATGAATATAATTGGGCCTGTATCATTCAATGTGTATCAAAAGTGTACCCATGACTAAGTATAGTAAGTATACAGTATTTTTTTACTCAAAATGGTAAAATATGGCAGGTAAGTAGCAAATATTACGTTGAAAAGGCGATATGAGTCGGAAAAAGTGATTTCTGATCACTTCTCCGATTTCACTTTTATAATTGGATCAATTGGTGGTATATTATAATTTTTAATAACGCATTTTAACTGAACATTAAACGTATTCTGAAGGCATTGATAATTTTGGCGTTATTAGCTATAGGAGCACCAGAACTAAAATGTACACATGTATACTTGGATGTCAGTCACATCAATACGGAACTAATACCCAATTTGTACAATTAGTTTTACCGATCCATGGGTTTACATACATATGCATAGCCTTTACTAAAATATGTAAGTATAGATAAATCTAATGTCGAAACTTTACCCAGGTACATGAACAATTTAATGTAGTTAGATTGGGGATAGGGGCATCCTCGCTCGCGGCTACGCCCGATATAGTTTCAAACAAAACGGGCAGTAATTGCCAGAGACCAATGTACATACAATCTTTTCCATGTAAGCGGCAGGTGTTTTGGAGAACTTCTGATTCAGGTTTAATTATAAACTAAGTATAATAACTACACGCGCACTAACGCTAACTAATCAGATATATAAACAAACTAGATTACGGGTTAAAAATCTTTACTTTAATTAAGATTGTTGTTAAGTAGGTAATAACCATGTAAGAAGATGACTGTAATGTATATAATTATTTATATCGCTACACCTCTTAAGAGGAATGCCTATCTGCGATTTTCCCATACAAACGCTCTCGACTGTTTCCTACCTGGTTTTTGAACCTAGAGCAATGATTTTTTCAAATAAGATCAACATCATCAATATCTATGCCGCTACGTTTTGTTTTTTTGGATATTTTTATTTTAAAGAATCTTACAGTGCCTCGAAAATCGCAAAAACGGCTGCCAAAAAAGGCGCAGTATACAAATATGACAACAAATATCCAAAAAATCAAAACGTAGCGGCATAGATTATTTCTTCTTCTTGCAGTTTCCAAATTTTTATAATGATTGGTTGCGTTTTGGAGGAGAAAACAGTCGAGAGCGAAACCTCGATTTTTGTGTTTTTGGGTGGGAATTTTAGTCCGAGCTGCAGTTGTCCTTATCGCATGAATTGGAGGCGGAGGCAGTTTCTAAATATACGTACACAGAAGGAATAGTGATGGGCAACAGTCGTTGACATATTTTATCGATACCCTAGTGGTGAAAAATTATCGATGACCTGTAGGGAATGTGGTCGCACATTCTCTGCAAAGATAGGCTCACGAACGACGCTCCAATTAGCCATATTTCCAGTCGCCGTGGTCGAAATCGGCCAGGATGATGATGATGATAACATAATACAGGCAAGCTAGATCGCAATGTAAGGAAAATGTTGAAAAATATTGTAGTTCTGGAACCTATTGGGATGTGTAGGGATAGACAGAGTTTTAAATTGAATTCACTCTCCTCACTCCTCCGGGGATACCTTCACCCCCTCACCCAAATAAGTGTCCCAAGACGCGGTTATTACAAATTTTAAGAAAAACCATAAAAGATACACAAAAAGTGTCCATGACCAAACTCATCCTTGATAAATTAATCATCAATGTCTTATACATACCAAAGCGCTATCACTTGTGGTTTTTGCGAAGTCTGCCACGAAACGTCTACATGTTTTATGATTTATGCATTTTTTTTGCTAAAAGGTTAGTTTTCTCAAGACTTTCTTACTTAACCGCTTTCCGCTTATTTAAAATGAGGTATAATTTATTTATACACTCCTTCATTTAACGTTTCTATCCTATGCTATTTTGAAAATTGTACGTATTCAGCCATTTAGCGAAGTATCCTCCATATACATACAAATAGGTTTCAGAACTACAATATTTTTCCTAATTTTGATACATTGCGATCAAGATTACCTCCAACAGATGACAATGAATTTTCATAATGTCGCAGCAACATGATTCGCAGGAGTTTATAAATAAACTATACTTAATTTTAAAGAGAAAATTCTATCCTTTACTTTTGTCATTCATACCTAGGCAATAAATATTCATATTTTTGAGAAAATTACATTAACTTTTTTTTTTTTTTTAAAACCTAGAAATCATAATAAAATTGACTTTTCGTGGCAGAATGCGCGACAATCATAAGAGATATTGCTTTGGTATGAGAAGTTGATGATAAATTTATCAAGGATCATTTCGGTCATGGACACTTTTTGTGATTTTTCGTGTATTGTTGACGGTTTTCTTTTTAATGATAAAAATCCACGTTTCGGGACACTTTTGGGGTTGAGAGGAGGTGAAGCTCCCCCCCGGGGGATGCGTGAATATATATTTTTAATACTCTGTCCTACATGTCGACATCCCAATATGTTTCAGAACTACAGTATTTTTGGCAAATTTTGAGCTTATAGTTGCTTCCACTATAATAAGAGATGTTTTACCTACACATTCCTAACGATAGGTTAATCTTTGTACTTGTGAAAGTGTTTAGGACACGGATAACAGAGTTTTCTGCCCTGTACGTAGGTACCAGACTACCATTACATAAAAAGTCCTGTACTTTTAGCGTGGGATTGACGTGAGTTGCGTTTACTACAGGCGCTAGCGCCTATCGTCAAGATTTAGTATGAAAAGTCTATACACCGCCCCTGGTGGTCACTCATAGAACTAAAAATCCAAACTGTAACGTGAGGCACTTATACATTACTTAATTCGCCATCGACTTCACGTTCGTTCACGATTTTCCAATATTCAACCTTATATTACTAGCATTTATCGTTTTAATTTAAATATTTGTCGGTTATGACATTACAGAATACGCGCATCGCGACGTCGACAGTGTCCACTGTCGATACAATATGGCGGCGCGGGGGCCATTTATTTGCATTTTTAAATACAAAATACGCGACAATCCGAATTTTGCGGATATATGTTGTCAATTCAAAACCCTTATTTTTATAAGTTCTTTAATTTGAGATAAATTTCGATCGGATCTACGGTAACTCTTGACGGAATAATACGATATCACGGGCAATTTTGCAAGTGAAATAGTAAACTACAGTCGCTACGGTATTCTTCGATACGAAATGTCAAATTTGGGTCTCACACTACCGATTGGTAGTACGAATCGAACGTTAAATTACGCATCGAAAACTAAACGCTAGAGCGATTCGATCTCGTATTAGTTACGTAACGTTAGGTTACGATTGTTATCTCACAATAAGGGTACAGTAAACAAAAGCTGACTCAAAAAAGTTAGCAGGATATCGAGTCCATTAGACGTAAGCTGGGTCAGTAAGTAAAATTCGCAATAACACCAAAAACAAATACAGCAGGTCCGCTATTCTGTAACTTGATTTAACCTCACCTCACCGTTCAACTACAAATAAATCTTGACGCCGCGGTTCGTAGTAAATAAACGTAGGCAGAGGTCTAGTTTCGTTAGCCTTGACGGGTGAGGTGAGGCGCATTAGCGTGTTCCGAATAACAACCCAGAGGCTTGAGGCGCGCAGGAATGAACTAAATAAATTCCGTCCGGCTCGCGGGCGATGTCAACGGAACGGCGCGCAGCGAGAGAGTGCTCGCGTCTCGCGCCTGTGTGCGTGCGCTCACACATAGACAGCCCCCGCCGCCCACAACAGCGCGACGGAAACATTGCGTCAAAAATTTGAGATTTGAAAAGTTGCTCAGCTAGGCATTGGTCTTAAACACGCGCGTGTTTTATAACATTACAGCACTTGTGTTTTATGGTTATATCCCTATTAAGACACGTTGGCAACTTGCAGCAAGGTGTATGTATGGACTCGGCACATTCTTAAATTGACCTCCTCACCTGCGGTTCGCGTGATAATTCCGCCTCTGATGTAATGCTCAACATAGCTCACTTGTATCACAATCTACTATTATGAAATATTTTTGTTTTCGTGTCAATTTAACGAGGAAGTTACCACGATCAAATTTTAAACGATATGGTACAGAGAACAGATATAATGGAAAAAGAAACCATCATCGTCTGAAGCCCAGGGCGAGACTTGCCCTGGGCTGCTATGTTTTTTTGGAGAATGATTTCCGACCATGTACCTACATGTAGTCGAATTCTTTTTTTTTTTTTTTATTTAAAGTTCCAAATAATTCATATTTATCGCAGAGTTTCATAATTAGGTGCTAAAGCCATTAGTGGTTTATTTACAGCTATAGTACGGTCTAACTATTTACTATTTAAGTAGGTATATCTATCTATACATATAATAAAGCTGAAGAGGGTCGAAAGTCTGTACATGGAAGATATTCGAAAAAAAATTGGTTAGGGATACTTAGAATCGATAACAGAACACGTTCCAACAGTTTTTAGAATTTTTGTCTGTTTGTCTGTTTATCTGTTTATCTGTTTATCTGTTTGTCTGTTTATCTGTTTATCTGTTTGTCTGTTTATGTGACCGCGCATCACGTGAAAACGGCTGAACCGATTAAGATGAAATTTGGCATAGAGATAGTTTGTGTCCTGGGGAAGGACTTAGGGTAGTTTTTATCCTGGAAATCAACCCCTAAGGGGATGAAATGGGGGGTGGAAATTTGTATGGAGCTACTTAAACCGCTGCACCGATTTAGATGAAATTTGGTATATGATTAGTTTGAGTCCCGGAAAAGGTTAAAGAGTAGGTTACATCCCGAAAATCTTCCCTTTAGGGGTTAAAATGGGGGGGTGAAAAATTATATGTAACCCATTTTGATGAAATTTGGTTAAGAGGTAGTTTAAGTTCTGGGGAAGGACATTGGATAGTTTTTATTCCGGAAATCTTTCCCTGAGGGGGTGAAATGGGGGGTGAAATTTTGGATGGACTCCGTTTAGATAAAATTTGGTATAAATATAGTTTGAGTCCCGGAGGATGACAATGGATAGTCTGAATCCCGAAAATCATCCCCCAAGGGGATGAAATAGGGATGAAAATGTGGATAAATCCCATTAAGTTCAAATTTGGTATAGAGATAGAAGGAGTCCCAGGGAAGGACAATGCATAGTTTTTATCCTAAATCATCTCCTGAGGGGGTGAAATGAGGGGTGAAAATTTGGATAGAACCGATTTAGATGAAATTTGGTATGGAGATAGTTCAGAGTCCTGGGGAAGGACTAAACATAATTTAAGTCCAGAAATCATCTCCTAAGGGGGTGAAATGGGGTATGAAAATTTGGATGGAACCCATTTACGGTATAGTGAGTTGGAGTCTTGGGGAAGGACATAGGATAGTTAACTCCTGAAAATCATCCCATAAGGGGGTGTAATTGGGGGTGAAAATTTGTTTGTGACCCATTTTGATGAAATTTGGTTGAAAGATAGTTTGAGTCCCGGAATATGACAACGGATAGTTTTAATCCCAAAAATCATCCTCTCAGGGATAAAATAGGGGGTGAAAATTTGGATAAAACCCATTTAGATGAAATTTGGTAAATAGATAGAAGGAGTCCTAGGGAAGGACAATGCATAGTTTTTATCCCGAAAAATCATTTCCTGAGGTGGTGCAATGAGGGTTGAAGATTTGGATAGAACCCATTTAGATGAAATTTGGTATAGAGAGAGGTAGAGTCCTAAAAAAGAACATACAATTTTTTTTATTCCGGAACACATAAAAGGAGGAAATCATCCCCTAAGGGGGTGAGAAATGGTGGATGAACATTTGGATTGAACCCATTTACGGTATAGCGATAGATAAGGAAGGGCATAGGATAGTTTTATCCCGAAAATCATCCCCTAAGTGGGTGTAATTGGAGGTGGAAATTTGTTTGTGACACATTTTGATAAAATTTGGTTGAACGATAGTGTGAGTCCTGGAAAAGGACATATAATAGTTTCTATTCCAGAAATCATCCCCTAAGGGGGTCAATTGGGGGTGAAAATTTGGATAGAACCCATTTACGGTATAGCGGTAGTTGGGAGCCCTGGGGAATAGGAACATTAACATAACATAAGTAAATTGACGTTCCAAGGGTAAAGGTACCTTATGGCGGCCTTAGTTTTGAAGATGTTTTCTAAAACGGGGTAAAAAAGACGTTTGACTATGGCTATTTTGAAAACTATTAGATGTAACATATAAAATGTTTAAATTACAAGTCAGTTAATTTAATCCTACGGTTTAGTAGAAAAGGTCCTTACGGCCGTGTGATATGAAAAAATGCAAAATAATACTGAAAAAAGCCTACATGCATCGATACCCTTTCCTTCATACAATCCATACTAATATTACAAATGCGAAAGTAACTCTGTCTGTCTGTTACCTTTTCATGCTTAAACCGCTGAACCGATTGAGATGAAATTTGGTATAGAGATACTTTAAATTCCGGGGCCTTCCCAAAGAGTCCTTACTAAAGATAGTTTTTATCTGGAAATTCATCACCTAAGGGGGTGAAAAGGGGGGAGAAAGTTACGATATAAACGAGTTCCGCACGGACGAAGTCGCGGGCAAAAGCTAGTATGTAATATATGTACTTACATTCCGTTACATTCTAAAAATGTGCACGGACAAAGTGATCAAAAATATGTGAACATGACTTCATTGTTAAGGGCATAAAGTTGCTCACATATTTTTGAATGTTATGTAGGTTTTATATACATCAACTCAATAACACAATATTTTAAGAAAGCTTTAATGCAATTTTACTTTCTTCATTAACATTGTTTGTGGTTCCTAAGTACGTAAAAACAAACTGTTTTGTCACATATTTCTACGTGGGTAGATCGCTCACCCAGTATATGTCCACTATGACGATTACAAGAAGTCACCCATTCGTAACTTGTAACTTTTAAAACATGAGTCACAATAACAACCTAGAACGCGAGTGACTTTCAATTCTTCGCACTTTTCCACCTAGTGCATGTGCAAATCCAATAGCAATAACCAGCTTACGCGCACCCATGAACGCTTTTGAGTTAAATTTTATTTGATTGCGAACGCGCGTCACGCCAACAACAGGCTGATTGATGTATGGCTGCGCCGGCCCGCTGACAAAGATTACATAATAAATAATGCACCCGCCATGCAATTATTCAATCGTAACAACTGCTACTTTTAAACACTATAAATAAGATACACATACGTTTAAGGCGAGTAGTGATGCAAAATTTTGGTTTTTGAATCCTAATGAACGGGCGAAATTGTCTGAACATTAAATAAACTTATTAATCTATATTTCAATATTAATCTGAATGTGTGAATTTGTAGTAAATAGTAGCAATGATATACTATTATATAAAAATAATTTTTGGAAAGAGGCTGTTTTCAACTTAAAGTTTGGAACTGCTTCAAAACGATAAGTGATATTTTCGCAGTTCTTTTGAAAAAGATTGGTTATTCATTGATTTCAACCTCAGAACATAGAATACTAGAGAGAGGACAAGCCGCCGGCGGCCGTGTCGCAGCTGTATGCTCAATGGGCATACACTGCCATACTGTGCACGCGTGCTGATCGCAGAGAATATTACGTTTTTTCCCAAAATGCCTGATATGATGCGCGTTTATTGTCAAATAAGTGTGTAGGTATACAAGTGTGTGTGTTTTAGATGTGTGCGTGCTTTGTCTTGTCAATTACTTGGGCGTTGTGTGGGTTAATGTACTTGCGACAGGCTCACTCTATACAAATCGGCCGCCATGTCCGATCTCCTTATATTCATACATCTGTGATTTCAACGATCTGAACGTAGCTTATTCCAAAACAATTATTCGTTTTGACAATATATACCTAATTATACGGGCAAAGAGCTAAAAAGATGTAGGACAATTATTAACGAATGAGCATTAAAATGATGTTGAATGGTGTGTGTGATTAAAACTTGTCATGCCGTCGCGTCGCCGTCACGTTGACTGGTTAATACCTATTAATGTGTCCAATCGAAGCGACAGTTACGTCATAACAAGGTTATATCACTGTTTCAGTCACTCTTAAGTTAGGTGTCGTTCGACCCATCGTAAATTAATCAAGGCATTATTCTCTGAACTATTAGCAATTCATCCCTCAGGATGTCTTTATACTTCACGATATTATTTTTATAGTATTTGACACATCAGAACGAGTTTCTGACAGAATAAGTATCAACTGTCGTACCTACTCGTAATTAGTCCACATCTAACTTATTATATCTACGTAACTATTCTTCAAGTAGTGATCTACTAATTAATAAACGGCCTCCGTAGCCCAGTGGGTAGTGACTCTGCCTACGAAGCTGGAGGTCCCGGGTTCGAATCCCGGTCAGGGCATTTATTTGTGTATTTATCACGAATATTTGTTCCTGAGTTATGGATGTTATATATGTATATAAGTATCTATATGTATGTATCTATTATATATATCATCTCCTAGTACCCACAACACAAGCCTTACTGAGCTTACCGTGGGCCTAGGTTGATTTGTGTAAGATTGTCCCGTAATATTTATTTATATTTATAAGAATATTTTACTGAGTAGGTGGTACCTACCCCTTGAGATGTAAATGCATATAATCTGATCTATCAAATCCATGGATGACTGTTAATAGCCTTCTATTATGTAATTATCAATATGTATTAGTTTTATCTACGGGTGTTGTTATTCTCAATACCAATAAATAAATACCAACATAATCATGCAAAATGAATCCTTTACTTCTTGGCCATTCATTCTAGATGACTAGTTTAATTTACATTTCATGTTCGCGCGTGAGCGTGGGGGCTCTATTGATGGAATTTATTGCGTTTCCCGTGTTCTGTTCAGTTCGCTTTAATTTTGGCTATTAATAATGGGCATGTATAAAACAGTATTTTATTTAATTACCTGTTTATAATTATAACTCTCCTCAAATGACTACTGTAACTCTCCAAAATGACACACAATACTTTATACGCATCGCACCCGTACACACGCACTTAATGTATTGTGTGCCTTTCAACATTAATTTAGTTTTTTTTTTAATATAGATACACTTCATAGACGTTGTTCACCTTTTTCTAAGATGCTTTATTCAAGAATCCAACAAACTTTCCATCCGCAAGTATTTAAAATAGATTTAAATAAAGCATGAATTGTTTTTTATATTATTTATCTTGAATATTATAGAGCAAATGTAAATGAACCAAAATAAAGATAAAACCATTTATTAATATTTTTTCTGACTTCAAAAGCTAGTTAAGTTACCATTTTTTGATGTCTGAAATTTTGTTGGATTTTGTCGCTAGGTAACTATTGATAATATATCCATTACAGAGAAAAAATCATCTATTATAAATTATTTCCAAATTTGTAATTTTTTCCATACAAGTTGTCAGTTCATTGCCTGGACTAACAGTCTTTATTTCGGTATACCTCGTTATTGTTAATACCATAAGACATAAAAAAAACACGAAAAAACGGACAGTTACAAATCGAAGGTCAGGAGCTAGGAGCCCCTTAAATTTGGTGCCTGCAGTACTAATATCATTGAAATGTGACAAACATCCCATACAAAGAAATTTGAATGGGCGTAACTTACAATTATCTACAGTTTAAAATAAGCTGGCTTAATACATAATACTCTTCTTAATGCCACATTTAGTCTTTCATAATTACTGAATTTTAAATTGAGGGGTGTATATAACGTTTTTTACGTCATAACTGGCCATAAAGTAGGAATTACCGCACGCTATGCGTGCGGAAATCCCCGCTTCCTGGCCAGATAGAGACGTAAAATTTTGTACTCACCACGGGCGGTAATAAAGAAAGCCTCAGAGCGCATATTTATCGCCCTTGCCTTCGGCTCGGGCGTCAAATACCTGTGATCTGAGACATTCTTTGTTTAACCGCCCTAGGTAAGTAATGTACTATTTTCTATACCAGTATACCTACATACCCATACTGACTTATCTACACACTGCACTGGTACTTTAATTATATGCTAGTATCTATTTGTTCGACGATTGTATTTTTACATAACGCACGAAGATTTTTAAAATATTTTTATATCTATATGTAGTGGGCATTAGTGGCTTGTCACGATATTTTTCTTGTAGGTGTACCTGTGCAAAAAGTGTCAAAAAATAATAAAACAAAATTAAAAATAGATTTTTTAAAGGAAGTTTAAGGGCATGGTGTTGATTGAATATATGCACTTTATAGCCTATTCTATTTTTATTCATGAGCATTTTGTTTGGTTACTCCATCTTGAACAGTTTACCTATTATGACACTTTAAATTACAACCTGATTTTTTTATATTATCCTAGATAACTCGAAAACAAAAGAAGATCGAGGACTGATATTAAACATGGAGTGTTCTTAGGACCTGCCAGTACACCCCTGAAAGAATCATCAAATTCCTCGTTGGGGGCCACTCTCACTAGCTTAGCCTGCTAAACCCCTTTTCCCAGTTCCTTACCTTATTAGACCTTTGATTTTGACTATACCACTGAACCAAATTTGAAGTTTTAGATATTCATTCGACGCAGAATTTGACCATCTTTAATATTGAAATGAATACATTTTCCGTCCGAAGTACCGTTTTTGTACTATATGCAAATAACTGAAAAAAGAGCAAAAATTCGCGGTTATTGGGCTCCTACAAGTTTAGCACTCCTCCTGGGATGGTGCAAACTCGGATTACATGCATTTAGGGCCAAATGGAGGTATTAAAACGATTTCCAGCTTTAAGGGAATTAATTCCTCAAAACGTCTTTTTTGGATCTAATTTTCTTGGCCTATGTACCAATATAAAGACCAGACCAAAGTACCATATTGATGATAAATATGAGAAGGAAAAGGTAAACTTAAGTAAAGCCAATCTTGTATGTAGCCCCTGGCGTGTTCGAATTGGCATTTATTTTATTTGCGTTAGACAATTTAAATAATATGTAATGATAATGAATGTCTATTCGAAAACATCACCACTAACAAGACAACACGAACACAACATCAACAGCAACAACAACAACAGTGGCTACAAGAGTGGCTTTACTTAAGTTGTTTTACCTAAGTATACTATGATTCAGAATAAGATAATCACCATATTTGCACCATAGCTGCACTCGCACTGCCTTTTTTTAAACGCCTATACAATAAATTAAATTAAATATTTTTTGGACTATTTGTTGGTACCCTTTGTATTGTTTCAGTTTTTCAACTTTCGTTGCTCAAATAGTACCTCTGAACGTCAAATAGTAATATTTTATTCGAAAAAACAATATGTCTGAATGTTGTTTGAAAACAATGTGCATGCAGCTGCGTGAGTTATAAATTATAATGATAAAACAAACGTAGGTACATTTTGCCTTACATCACCTACAACTTGTATTATATCTGGTAACATCTTTACTATATACCTACTTTTCATGTAATCAGGTTTTTTTTTAATGTAATTCTCACAGCCACTGTCAGGTGAACGGGGATTTTTAAACATATGTAGATAGATTTACATTTTTTCGGTCGTTTCTTCACAACAAAACACTGCATAAGTGTATAAGAAAAGACAAAGAGCCTGTACAACTCCATGCAATGCAATGACGTGGCGTGCTCCGATCTCGGTTCCCACCGACTTGATTACTTTCAGTATACAACCACATCAAAACTACAGTCCTTGAAGAAAACAATAGCGAAATTAGATCACCTATATGGCTGTGACTTGTGACACCGCGCCATTTATAATTTGGTTCATTTTAGAACCCAGTCGCAGAAGCAAGATGGCTTCCGAGTGAATGGTTCAGCATAACAAGTGTTAATGTCAAATTTACGAGCAGGTCACAACACACGGAGCAGGCACTGAGATAAAGCGAAGGACCCCTTTCATACGACATTAGGTACATTAACGACGCCACGTCGCCTAACAATCTGCGCGTTGGCTCATTGGCGTGTGAATCCTAAGATACAGCGGCTCATTTCCTCCGCGGGTTCAACTATGACGCGGCTTCACATTATCAAATATTCAAATATTAACTCGAACAGTCTGCATGGCTTCTGAGACATTTAATAGCAATATTCGTTCATACGGCATAATTTTGTCATTCACGGTAAATAATAGGGCCTGGCGACATGTCTGCGGTGCGGCACCGCAACGCAAGATTCTGCGGCACGCGCGCCGCAAAACCCGGGTTTCTTGGTACTAAACGCGGGTTTCTGCGGCGCGCGCGCCGCAAAATTATGCGGTCCGGCGCCGCACTGCAGACATGTGTCCAGGCCTATAACGGGGAATTTTACAAAAAGGCAGAATATATCATAATTCGTGTATTTGCCGTCGGAAGTCGCTATTTTCGAACTGATGATGAAGACCACAGATGACGTATGGAACTCCTCAAAGATGTAAAATACGTCAAAGATTCTGACATGATTCCGTTGAAGTAGCAACTAATGAAGTGTTAATTCTGAGATCCTTGAGGAATCGACGGAACTCCTCAATTATTATCAGCCCACAGATAGCGACTTGGGTTTTTTCTGTAATAATCAACGCATTTGCTCTCGGAAAGCAGTTCATGTAGTAAATTGGATAGGAAATGTGGAGATTTAATGAACCTATGTGGCTTGGCGAAGTACTGAATTGAAGTCGGTTAAAAATTTGTTTTTAACGTACTTTATTATTACGGATTAAATTGATGTTTTAAGGCTTGAATCCGCAGTGTCAATCAGGCTTTTAAGCCTCTCACAGACTGACGCGGCCTGCGGTGGCGGTCAATAGTAAACTTGACAATAACTAACCGTCAAGTTTACTAGGTATATTGAGTTTACACACTGGCGCGGATTCAGGCCTAAACACAACCATTTTATCCGTAAAATGGTCAATTTTCAATTTTAGTAAATATTTGTTGCATATAACTAACTTTAATTTATATCACAAAACACACATAGTAAAGTATACGCGTAGATTTTTAAAAGTTATTGCTTATTTATTAACTCCGCACTATGACAATCCAGAGACAAAGAGATTGATTAAAAAATAATAACAAGAAAATTGTGCTGTTATTATAAAAACTGAAGAATAATCTATTGTACGGAGGCTGACTGACTGTTAAGCCTGCATCACACTAACGCGGCCTGCGCTGGCGGTCAATAGTAAATTCAATAGCTAATGACAAGTTTACTATTGACCACCATAGTAAACTATTGACTTTTTTGCCGCCAGCACTTTTTTTTAAATACATTATGTGGAAGTATGTAAGTATTTAAAAAAAAAGTGCAGTGTGAGGTAAAAAAAAGTTCTAAGCCTCCTGAGAGCTTTCAGTCGACCACCATAATCAGAGAAAAAAATAAGACTTATTTTTATGCACAATTTTAATAGATTACATAGTGCAGATCACAGACAATTTTCGAACCGACGCACGCTTATCAATTATGGACGACGGCAGAACCCACCTGATACCTCGCAAATGGGTTTATGTTTTTAGTGTCGTGTGTGTGTGTGTGAAACGAAGTTTACAATGTGTTGACATTGTAAACTTCGTTTCACTTGAAAATGTGTGCATCTGACTAAATCGTGACAATTTTACACGTGTTTTCGTATAAGTACATAGAGAACTTACAAATTGAATATACAAGTGGAAATATTGTTGTAAATCTGTTTTATTTTTTATTTTCTACTATAGGGGAAATTAACAATGGCTATTTATTTAATTTACAGGAAAGGTTTAGTAGGTATATTATATGCTAATATATAATAGGTAGGAGAGACAGGAAGATACGGCAGTGGAGAGATCTATCAGGGACCGTGTTCGGGAATCTCATGTTAGTTATTTGGACGTTGTATTTATGCAACCGATTTACGAGTATAAAACTTCAATAGCGCGATGCAGACTACGTCAGACGCCACAATCTAAAAAGAAAGTATCTAACTGTAAGATAAAGAAATTAGGTAAGTAGACAGATCCGTACTACATAAATATAAGACCCAAAATGAACGCGCTCAGAAGTTTCCGGGAAAGATTCGTTGCAACAATTCGATGTTGCATTAACAGTTACCTGTAAGGTAACGTTAGCAAATTTCCTTGAAAATTTCAAGAAAAGCAATAAAATTTCATAGCTTCACTCGGGCAGAGTGACAATAAAACTGCATCTCGATTCTGATCACACTCGTTTCAATATTCAGATGCGGGCCAACACCTGAGGCGTGCCGTGCCACCCGCTTCAAAACTGAAATATAATAATATTGCTTTCACATAAATAAAGGCGGTCTATTTCAACTGCCAGACAACATAATGCTTTTAACGATCTAATCAAGTTACATTTTATTTATGTGAATTATTTATGTATTATCGCTTATAAAGTAGCTGACACAAATGGTTCGAGCTTTAGGGAAGATACCGTTGACGGCACAGTTTATCTTTAACTATACATACCATCAATACCATCAGTAAAAAAAAAAAAATTACAGAAATGTGTGACGTCATAAATATATATACATCCCATTACATTAGCCACCTCTAATTTTGAACAGTATCTGCTAGTATTTTGTGTTGACTACATAAGAATAAAGTAACTACAGCAAGCTTTACGCTTCTGAATAATGAAGAATTTTAGATATATTATTTTGTTACATATACTGTTACTAGCTCCTGCCCGCGTCTCCATCCGCGTGGAACACGTTTACCTCGTAGCTTTTGTATGGACTTTTACCCCCCATTTCACCCCTTAGGAAATTAATTCCGGCATGAAACTATCATATGTCCTTCCCCGGGACTCAAAATATCTCTATATATACTCTATACCTATCTACTATCTCTATACCTTATCTCATCTAAATCGGTTCAGCCGTTTTCACGTGATGCGTTGTCAAATAAACAGATAAAAATTCTCAAAACTGTTGGAACGTGTTCTGTTATCGATTCTACGAGTAAAGCCAACTTTATTTCGAATATCTTCCATGTACAGGCTTTCGACCCTCATCAGCTTTATTATTACAGTCCGTGGGCGATCGAGATCTGCTCGGTTGAAAATAGAGAAAATACGGTGAAAACGATTTTTTCTAGACATGAGACCTAGCTATACGGTTTCGCGCCCCCGTAAACCCATATTATACTCCAGTATAGGATACATAGTAGGCCAAGCAAATTAGATTTTAAGGAATTAATTGCCAGAAAGCTGGAAATCGTTTTAATACCTTAATTTGGTCCTAAATGCATGTAATCCGTGTTTGCACCATCCCAGAAGGTGTGCATAACTTTTGGGAGCCCAATAACCGTGAAATTTTTGCTCTTCTTTCAGTTTTTTGTATGTGCACAAAAACAGTACGACGGACGGAAATGTATTCTATTCAAGATGAAAGTTCCGAGTCATTCCTGTTGCAAAGGTTGTCGATCGCAATTCAACGTGGCAATGCGGCGAGTGTGATGGGCACCTGTGCACCCGGAATGACACGGGGCGGGTTATTTGACTAAGTTTTAATGACATGTAAACTTATCTAATATTATGACTTTAATTGATATATAATAAAAATTAATAAATATGAAAGAAGGTGAAATTTCATTTTTGAATTTTTTTAATCGACGGATTTTTCAGCAGGTATATTTTTTTCAAAGATATGTCGGTCATGAAAAGTCGCAAAATGGAAGTTTGCACCTAAACGACAAAATTTTCCCAGTTTCTAACCTTTGATTTCGACTATACCACTGAACTGAATTTGAAGTTTTAGATATTCATTCGACGCAGAATTTGACCCTGTTTAATATTGAATAGAATACATTTTCTGTCCGAAGTACCGTTTTTGTGCTACATGAAAAAAGAACAAAAATATATGCACACCTCCTGGGATTGGGCAAACTCAGATTACACGTATTTAGGACCAAATGAAGGTATTAAAACGATTTCCAGCTATATGGGAATTAATTCTTCGAAACATTCTAATTTGATTAGCGTATAGATACTAAAGGTGAAGGCCTGAAGGGTACCCGGAAAGGTCATGCCTAATCTTTTTTTTTTATGAAATTATTTATTAATCTCAAAATGTAGATGTAAGGTACATTTACAAAAAGAATGACTAGACATGTATATTTTATCTTTCCGGTAATAAAAGTGATACAGATTGATTTTGAACTCAATTTAGATATAGCAACACTATGTGAAATTTCATTTTAACTGAAAAATTTAGTTTTGTGGAGCAACTTATCAACGTATTTATGTAACTTTTTGTTGTTAATAAAAATATAATAATAAATTAAAAAAAATAATACACGTAATTCAATTATTCATCTTTGTACGTGGCTATAGGTGTGTGTGCGCTTTTGTGACTATGCAGGTTTGATTTATTATTTCAGAAGTATTTTTTTTTCTTTCTTTCTTTTGAGCTTTTTTCCACAGAAGATTATCCCCTAATATCGAAATCGGTATAATATGACCCCCTATAAGAATTATTCCCTTTAACCCATTTCAAAGGCAGTTCAAGTTACAGGCGTATGCACACATACATCATCAAAGAATGTAACAATGACCGGTCCTGCGCCACCTGCGACATTTACCAGGTCATCAGTCCACCTTGTGGAGGATCTACCCACGCTGCGTCTTCCGGTACGTGGTCACCACTCAAGAACTTTTCCGCCTCAACGGCCATCGGTTCTACGTGCAATGTGCTGCGCGCCCACTGCCTTTTCAGTTTTTGCTGTTTTTAGGGCTATGTCGGCTACCTCATTTCTGATGCGATCAGCAGGCAAAGTAACGCCTCTCCTTCGCCCTTTGGGTTACTTTGAGCCTTCTTATGAGGTCCATAGTAAGCGACACGTTTCAGTGTCATATGTCATACAGCCGTGCGCAAAGATGAGTTCAAACTATCTGTACCAAAGTAATCATACTTTCAAATATATGCCAGCACTTAACGGCCGACGTCAAATCAACGTGCTTTTGCCGCGCTCCGTCAAACTTCGTCAAATTATATCCGTATTGTCTGGACTCAGCGACAACGGGGGCTGATATTCGAACGCTGCACTTACAGTAATGGATCCAAAATTGGTGAGACTATTTCTGTGTTCTATTTTTTGACTCCGCTGGATTAAAATTCTTCGAGTGTAGAATACACTAGGTACATAACTATTATGTCGGGCTTCGACTAAGTAAACAAAATAAATTACACGAGTGTTGTACTACATTGTATAAAGTACTTTATTTAACATTCCTTAGAAGACGCAAAGTTTTTTTTATCAAAGATACAATAACATAAAGATAAAAAAAGACAAACATTAATTCAACGAGCGAGGGAAGCGAACGAAGTTCTCCGTTTCAGCTTGGGCGAAAAAAAATTCGTATGTCTGGCGTCTGGCCGGCTGTTCTGCTCTACATATTGATGGCCCGGTTACTAAGAAGGCCTTTAAAAACACGCAGTTATGGTTCTCCAAACTACTTCAAATTTCGTGAGCACATGCGTTTATGATCACAAACAAACGTGCATTTAAGTTTTTACTCAAGCGTGCTGCCATTTTATAAAAAAAATACAGTTTGCTGTGTCGTGTTAAAATATTTCACGTTTTATTATTTTCCAACCTTTACATATCATCCAAAATTTAAAATAACGTAAATTTAGTCCGTATTTTTAGTAAAATTAGGTGTTTAATCTGTTTAACATCCAATTATAGGTAAGTTCTGTTATTTTAAATTTATTTACGTATTTTTACGACACTTAAATTGAGCTGAAGTAAGAGTCCCCTAATAAGGCACACAACTAAAAGTTTGTCAAAAAAATAATGCTAGAGTAAAGAACCGATTTATAAATATCCTGATACAGACTGATAAAAAGAATCTCAAACATGCGTTTTTTTTTTCTAATTTAAAAATATTATATTATAGCAATTTTTTATTTTCATACTCTTAAGATGGGGCTCACAGCTATAATTTTGGGATAGGTTCAATATTTTATTAAATCAATTTAATAAAAATAAAAAATTAGGACTAGTTCTAGACGGCACTTCCGTGGACGAGCTCTCAAGGCACGCTGCCTTGAATGATATCATCCGCCGGACTCTTGCCACCGTCAACGCGCCGGCAATTCTCGAACCCAACGGCGTTTCGCGGGACGATGGCAAGAGGCCGGACGGGATGACCTTGGTCCCATTGAAGATGGGACGTGTGCTGGTCTGGGATGCTACTTGCGTTGACACTCTGGCACCGTCTCATCTTCCCCAAACCTCGACCAGGGCTGGTGCGGCAGCAGAGGCGGCTGAAACTAAAAAAATAGCTAAGTACCAGTGTCTCGGCCCTCATTACCACTTCATGGCATTCGGTGTTGAGACACTGGGGCCGTGGGGTCCAGGCGCCAGGGCGCTTTTTAAAGAGCTGTCAAAAAAGCTCGTCGACACAACTGGTGACCAAAGAGCTGGCAGCTTCCTCGCTCAACGCTTAAGCATTGCGATTCAGCGAGGTAATGCTGCCAGCATCTTTGGCACGATGCCGCGGGGGCCTTATTTAGATGTTTTTTAGTTTCTAAGTTTAGTTTTGAGATTTTGTAAATATTTATTTAAGTAGTTTCTTAATTCGTTTTTTATTTAAGTTTTTTTATACTTAGTTTTAATTTAATTTACCTATGTAATAATAAATAGTTCTAGACGATGGTAATGTTCAAACATTATTGATTAAAAGATTGTTTTAAATAATTTATTGCCTTATTAGGCGACCGGGTTCCTAAGATGGCCCACTAGCAACATCTTTTTTTTAATAGGTATTTTCCTGTTCTAAACATTGATTTAATATAAATATAGATACAACACAATCAGCAGGAAAAAATGGCAAGCTAAAACTACTGCCAAATCGACTTGGGCAGTACTTTGGCTATTAGTCTTGTTCTGACCACAGACAGTGGCACTTGTCAATCATGCCGAAATGTGCACTGAAACACTACAAAAATAATAACAGAAAACCAAATAAAAAGAATGGAATGTCTTATTTTACGTAAGTTCTATTTATTTATAAACAGATTCTAGTTAAAACTATAATGTTTTCTGATTTTTAGGAATTTATTTAGTACATACAAATTATGACTTATCACAGAACAAAAATACATGGAGTAGCTATTACTTTTTTTAATTTAATAAATCGTTTTGGTTTATTTTGACTTATGACAAAAAAGTGTTCATAATAATATTTCTTATATTTTTAAATTAAAACTTTCCACGAAATCCTCTATGACGTGCAAAATGGGTCGCAATATTAGCATGAGATAGGCGTGATCAACAATTCAAACCAAATAAGTAGTATGTTGTGTGTTTGACCCACTTTTGTACCACAGACGTATATACAAATACAGGCTTTAGTAGACTGACTAAAAATCTGCAATACCTGTCTTGAATGTAAGTACTTAAATGTCACACAATAGTTTTCACATTAGTTATATCAAAAGATACAAACAACCATTAAGGCTTGATTTCAGCATTTATTTTTAATTCTTTGCCTAAGAAGTTTAAAGAGGGATTCGAAGTTTGTATAGAGAGCAAGGCATGTAAGAAATTTGTAACTACGGTTTCACAGTGTTTACTACGAGGGTTCAAAGGGGGTTCTAAGTTTGTATAAAGAGCATTACATTTCGAAAGTAAGATATATTTGTAATTTCGGTTTTAGACTGTTTACTACAAAACAAATTGCAATGTTTTTTTACATTCCTTCCATATACAAACATTTAGACGATAACATGTTCTACGTGGACGAAGTCGCGGGCAACAGCTAGTAGGTACAGTATAAAATGTGAAATGCGACTCCATTCGTCCGATGTTCACTTTTGTCGTATTATGATGATGGCGATTTCCCTAAAAAGTTTTAAATATTTTGAACCGTTAGTTTGCAAATTTGACACTTGACACCTAGTATATTGAGCTTTGCATGAATGTTTAAGGTGAAAAATAGCGATGTTAGCATGTATCTGATTACAGCAGTCAATGTCATAGTGGGACAGTTTATAACAACATCTTTATGCGGGATTGTGTATCTTTAATATATTAAATCAATGGTTCTAACGAAAATAACATTTAAGTTTTTTTTTATATTTCGTTTGTTAAATAAATCATTAGCAGTCCTATGAATGGATTTTCTTTATTAATATATAGTATTTATTATACAAGGCTTTTAAAATTAAATTAAAGGCGATGGTACCTTAGTGGTTCGCATTTCAGCTGGTCGATCACGTAACGCATTGTACGAACGTCGGGTAGGTCTAAATGTCACTTTTTATATGGAAAATTGACAGTTAAAGTGTACCGACGCGAGTTCGGAACGTTACGTGATTGCCCCTCAGCACCGATTTTCGTGAACCGACTTCAAAAAAGGAGGAGGATGTTTCACTGTATGTAATATTTTTTTTTATGTATGTTCGCTCTGAGAAAAATTATACTCCTGAGGTGGTCCCATTGTCACCAATTCAGGATCTGATGATGGGATCCCAGGGAAATTGAGGGCAACCGTCAAATTTTATGGGCTCGCGTGTACTAACTTCTGTATTTTCTATTATAACTCGTGTATTTACCAGCGGAAATCGCAATTTTGGTTAAGTGGAACTGATGATGAAGACCACAGATGACTTATGGAACTCTTCAAAGATGTAATGTATGTTCGCCGATTTCTCCGTCAATTGAGGACCGATTTCCAAAATTCTTTTTTATTCTAAAGAGTATACTCCTGAGGTGGTCCCATTGTCATCAAGTCAGGATCTGATGATGGGATCGCAGGGAAATTGAGGGCAACGCTCAAATTTTATAGGCTCGCGTGTACTAACTTCTGTATTTTCTATTATAACTCGTGTATTTACCAGCGGAAATCGCAATTTTGGTTAAGCGGAACTGATGATGAAGAACACAGATGACGTATGGAACTACTCAAAGATGTAAAGTACGTCAAAGATTCTGACATGATTCCGTTGAAGTAGCAACTACTGAAGTGTTAATTCTCAGATCCTTGAGGAATCGACGGAACTCCTCAAATATTATCAGCCCACACATAGCGACTTGGGTTTTTTTCTGTAATAATCAACGCATTTCCTCTCAGAGAACAGTTCATGTGGTAAATTGGAAAGGAAATGTGGAAATTTACATACCTATGTGGCTTGGCGAACTTGGCGAAGTACTGAATTGAAGTCGTTTTAAACTTTGCTTTTAAAGTAAATTATTTTTGATTCTGTATTTCAAAATTACAAAAATATATAATTTTTTTTTTTTAAAAAGGACTGGCTCACGAGTTCTACATCTCATAGTGCCACTAGTTATATTAGGTACGTAAGTTTAATTTGAATAAGCTGTGAATATCAACCTAAACAGCATAAGGTATGTACGCATCGGTACAGTCACCGGCAAAAATATCTCACACGTCCTTTTGGCATTAGACATAGAGTTGTGGCGGATATGAATGCTGGTGACTGTACCATTTGTCGTTGTTAAAATTATCTGTATTGTAGAGGGTTGCAAAGTAAGTAAACTGAAGCCTCTATACGAATATCAACCTAAATGTATGAAGGGTTTGACATAAAAAAAAATATTGATTTGGGTTTACTCATTCGGTAACGTACTACTTTTAACTATAGGTATATTTTATATAAAGAGAATAAAGGCTATGGCACACTTAACGATTACACTCAGTATAGTCAAGACATATTAGTTAGTCTGAAAAATAATTATAATAGACCTATAGCCTCTGAATAATATCATTAGGTAGATTATTTTGCAATGCATCCCCTTATACAGAACACAGTTATTTCACTAAAAGTTATTACGGAAACTACAAGATATCGATATTTGAACTAAGTATACAGCCTGTATGTTTAATATTACCTCAAATTGTAACCATACAGTAGCTTTTAGTACTATGAACCGATATTGTAAGAAAATTGTATGTTAGTCTTAACAACCAAAGCGTAATAAATTTTTGAAAATTTATCGAGCAGCAATGTAACGCTTACACTCATTTGACACATGGAAAAAGCGGGTTACTTGTGACAGTTGTGACGTCACATCAGTTAGACAATGTTGTGATACATTGCGTGCTGAATTATTTTACAAGGAAAAAAAAGTTAGTAGTTATGAAAAAAAATCTTGCAATATCGTTTCATAGCCCTAACACCTACCTCTGGTTACAATTTGAGGTAATATTAAAATACACGCTGTATAGTTTGGAAAGCTGCCGAAGCCGAAAAAAAAACCGAGTTAAAGTCAATGCTTATTGTGTGCTCCATTGCATAGCATTTAATTTATTTAACACCAGCATCCTTCAATCTCTTCACAAACCTAAATCGTTGAGCCCATCTTATTTCATTCGAACAAAACATTGAATGCCATGAATAACACAATTCCTATTGGGAATACGACGGCGATAAAAGATAATATGCTATTGGATGTCGATATGGAATTATTTTCCTTGCGGCGAGATTCGTGTTCGCCGTCCTTAACAACTGATATTAGCACTTGATATAATAAAGTCACTGAGCGATTCCGTACAAAGCGGAAAGCAACCCTTATAAATTACGGGCATGTTATCCTTCCCTTATTAATAGGATGAATGTGAAAGCTTGCTTGTTGATACTGTTTCGGATTATGGGTAGGAATAGGAATTGATGTTGAGTAATAGCTCTGATTTGCATATCAAAACGTCGTCGTTAACAGTGTTTATTATACCTACTTATTTTCCTTTTCTGTCAACGTGACACATGTGAAATGAGTATTTGTTAATTTGAATGAATTACAAATTAAAATAACTGATGGATTCTTAGCATCAAAAAAGATATATAATATGAAGGTAAGATCTGTGGTTGCTTTTTTAATGGGATATATATAGATTTAGGTTTATTTCCGTTTTAAAAAACCTTTGACTTGTTGATAAAATGAATAGAAGATGATTTTCCCACCTTAGGGTCGAAAGTCATTTTCTATTATAAATATACCACTGGTAACAAACGTGTCCTTTTCGAATTGCAAAACTTTTCTGATATATTTAGAGTTCTGTACCCAAAGGGTAAAAACGGGACCCTATTACTAAGACTCCGCTGTCCGTCCGTCCGTCTGTCTGTCCGTCTGTCACCAGGATGTATCTCATGAACCGTGATAGTAAGCCAGTTGAAATGTTCACAGATGATGAATTTTTGTTGCCGCTATAACAACAAATACTAAAATAACAGAATAAAATAAAAATTCAATTTAAATTTTTGCCGTTTTTATAGAGAATCGTACTGAACCCTTCGTGCATGAGTCCGACACTTACTTGACCGGTTTTTTTATTATGTTAGACGAAATAAATGTGTAAGCGCTTATAAGTAGGTACACAATATCATTCAAGGGACGAACTATTTGTGCCCTAGCCTCGTCCGAGAGTATGTGCCATTGTGCTCATGCGTAATAAAACTGGTCTCTTTCATTTGAACAATCTATAATTTTTCACGTCCCTTCCCTGAACCAACCTTATTGATTACGGATGGGCACACGCTGATAATAGATACTTTTGTTGCCGCTCACAGAAGCAAGTTTTAAGTTATTAAATATGCGTCAAATCTTTCAGCTCAAAAATATTTACTACTGCGACTTGAGACTTGAGCAATGAAAACTTCTAGCAATTGACAACATTTCATTTTTTTAAGTGGGCAATTTTATGATTTATTTTGCTAGAAAATGTTTTTTTAAGCGATACGTGTTTTTTTATTTTACCCTAAATTGTAATTTTCATTCGGAAATATCAATTTGAAAAGTAGCGAATGATGACGTCAAAGTTACGGCTCTGTATGGCAGCTTGCACAACTTTCATATGACAGTCGTAGTATTGACGTCACACCACATTTATACAATTTCGCGATTTTCTTAAAAACGGGTGACAAATGAAATCTGAAAACTACTTTATTACGTTCAGGTGACATAATTACCGAAATGGTTTTCGAATTAGGCATCATTACATATTTTGAAATGTTGTCAATTGTATACCTAATTTCTATTCAAATTCATCCCTTCATAATTATGAAAGAAAAGAATAATGATGAGCAATTGCTCGTAACTTTTATTCCACGTAGACGTAACTACTGTTTGTACTCCAAACACATCATCATCTATCATTATTAAGCACGTAACACGTTTGCACGTTTACAAACACATCTTAACAAAGATTAGGGGCCTGAATCACTCTGAGCATCAGCCGTCTGTTTCTATCAGTTCCATATACCTTCCACGTAGATGTGCCGTGGATTTAACTTCATAATTATCACTCGAAACACGTCATCTTTTACCGCAATAAAAACAAATATCTGATGAAAGTAGTATATACAGCGCTTCAATCAATGTGGGCTTCAGACGTCGGCTGCAGAAGCGCTGGTATTGACAAGGTTTCGTAGTTTTTAATCTTCTGCTTTATTATGCATGCCGCACACGCCTATTCCTTGTAGGGCCCCGCTGCGTCCCCGACCCGCCTAAGCTGGAACTTTTCCTGCAAAACTAACTTTTTACATTTTTATTGCTTTTAAAAGAACGTGACACGGAATTAATTATATTAAAATTAGCATCAAATACGTCTCTGTTATCAAAAATAACTTCAGTTTAAAGGTTCATTACATAATGTTTTAACGTTCGAACAACAATACTTTTAATAACAGTTGTGATTTGTGATACAGCGCTAGACGTTCAAAATACCAGGAAATAAATGCAAATAAATGTATTACGTTACTGAAACCGCAAAAAAGGCCAAGATGATTTTATTTCCTAGAACCGAGAGGCAAACAGTTGTGTTTTCTATTCTGCGCCGTTCTGCGTCCCCACCGAGTAACAAAAATAGTTCCCTCGCACTTAAGGTGAGATGGGCTCGATTCAATCGAACGTTCGCGGAGTGGAAATACGAGCACCTTCGTGAGACTTGATCCTACTGATTTGGTAATGTTTGCCACAATTTATGGGTAAGTTTACTTACTTTTTAAATGTGCTACAACATATTATGATTTCACATTAACTTACTTTGCATTGTATAATGACATTAATGACGCTGAAAACACGTTAGGTACTAATCGCATTCTAAATATTACTTTTAGCACGGTGTGATCGTATCCTACATATATACTTTTTATTTAAATTTTACACACGAACAAAAGCCTGTTTTTAAGTTTAGTTTAGGGGTGAATCGAAAATGTCTGTCAAAACCCTTTATGCCGTATATTTTGATCCTCTCAATAGAATCAAAACCTACTTCCACTTCCCGTTGATCTAGAATCATGATATTTGGCAAGAAGTAAGGTTTGACAGCACAAAGCAATTGCTACTAAAAGAATCAATTCTTACTAAGGTATTTTTGTCAATCGATTCGATTCTCATACTTTTCTCAAAGCTATTAGTTAATATAGTTTGAAGCATTATTCTTTTTCGTAATCTAACTAGGAAAATGCGTCAAATTCAGTAACAAAATTTAGGCGTCATTCCTGTAGACATTACGAGTACAATAAAGTTAACCGTTTTCCAGTCCGGCCGTTGAAAAATGTGAATCATGTCAGTCGTGTTTTATTAACATTAAGGGCGAGTTGCACCTACTTACGATTACAGACCGATCAATGTTAAATATGGCGCCGGCAACTGTCATGCCATAGGAACTTGTCAAATTTTCCAAACATTAAGATTTTAACGACCATTAAATTTGACGACCGCCTTAGCCTAGTTGGTAGTGACCCTGCCTACGAAGCAAGAGGTCCTGGGTTCGAATCCCGGTAAGGGCATTTATTTGTGTGATGAGCACGAACATTTGTTCCTGAGTCATGGATGTTTTCTATGTATTTAAGTATTTTTTATTTCTCTATATAAGTATCTATATCGTCGTCTAGTACCCATAGTACACTCAGCGTCAAATACTCTGTAGCAGTCAAAGTGGCCAAATAGTTCGGTACACCATACTAAATGTATAGTGTACCGAACTATTAGACTACTTCGGTTGCTACAAATTATTTGACGTTGAGTGTACAAGCTTGCTTAGTTTGGGACTAGGTTGATTTGTGTAAGATTGTCTGCAAATATTTATTTATTTATTTATTTTAACGAACACTGCTAAACCCCTTGAGACATGTTTGATAGTTAGTATGTGGGTGATATAACGCCCCCGTCTGGAAAAGGATTAATAGATATTCAGAGCAATGACGCGTAGTTTCAGTGTCCAAGAGGCAAACGGATGGCTCGCGGTATTTGAGCTCCCGAAGCGTTGTGGAACCGCCCTGTGCAATCCGAACTGAACCAACTTGGACTGGGGTGGAAATATATGTTTTTTATAAAAAAAAAATATTTGTCGCGAGGCAGACTATTGAAACAGCGGTTGGAAATGTTGTTTCAATTTTGTGAATGAAACTTTTACTTAACAAAATGTAAAAAAAATAACGGTTTTTAACTTAAATACGATGGTGAACGATCCATTAACATTTACTGTATGTGTAGGGTTGGCCCTGCTCACGTTTCCTGAATCAGTCTGTATATTATATACAGGGCGTCCCAAGCCTATGCGACATGAAGGGAAAGTACCTTAAATATCGTAGATAGGATATTTTGCTGAAAGAAGACTTTATGTATTTTTTAAAAGTTAGTAATACTGCATTAAATGATTTTCTAAAAATTACTTGCTTCCTATGGGAATCGAACCGACTTAAATAAAAAAAAAACCGTATTTTTATGATGCCAATCGAAACAATGGACAAAAAATAATAAGTCCTCCTAAGTTAAATAGTATCTCAAAAGAAAGGAAAAAGTTTCGTCGATGGTACACTAAGTTACAGTACAGTGTAATTAAATTAAGTAATTTAGTAATTAGGTAGCTACCTACGTATAACACAACCATGTTTAAATGTTAGAAAGGAGCGCTCATTCGCCGACTAATAACTAGCCTCAGGAAATTGGTGAAACAGGAAATGTATACTAAGGTACCGTTAAGTTGTTTGTTGTAATTTCAAAGATTGGCATAGAGACTTGAATCAATGTCAGATATCGGTTTTAATATAATTGCGATAAGTATAAATGAAAGAGGTTTTCAAGTAATGAGAAAGGTACCGGTAGGTGAGGTAGGTAAGGAATTGACGCTTTTATTTTTTCATAAGGACGTCGATAGAAGACTTGATATTCAATTATTCACTAGAAAGAAAGAAAGAAAGAAAACATTTATTCGTGACAAAAGAAATACATCAAACAAACTGCACACAACGCACATACACATTTGCCCCAATATGGTCACAACTCAGCGTAAATGCTGGCGGCGCCAGCGCTGGTCTTCCGTTGTGACCACTAGCAGGAGTGCATTTTTCCTCCCGTCAAACCGGGCTTTGGCTGGTGTCGGTTAAAATAGCACCGCCCCCTTTCTTCCCGTGAAATTGTCTTCGTCTTTAAACCGACAATTTTATTACTAATTCCTAATTGCACTGAAAAATAAATATTCTTTGCTTACCTCTTCGGGAGACAAAAGCGTGAATGTATGTAAGTAACTAGAATATTGAACGAGCGAGCGAAGTGAACGAAGTTCTCCGTTTCAGTTTGGACAAAAATCTTTCGTTTGTCCGATTGTTCCTTCGTATTTCTCAACCGACTCTCGTGAAATTTTGTGAGCAGTTAGGACAATTATTATAAACTTTTTATGTCGAGTCAGTTTTTTTTTTTTTAAGGACTGACTCACAAAGTCTCTTACTCACAGAGTCACTAGTAATAGTTATATAATTATTATATGGTATACAATATACAGAGGGTTAATCACATAACGTTCCGAACGCGCGTTAGGACAATCCAACTGTCATTTTTCCAAATAAAATTTGACATATAGATCTACCTAACGTGCGTACAATGCGTTACGTGATTGACCAGCAGAACACTAATGTAGAAACAAACATGGGCACTATAGTCATCACAAAGTCGTGGTGGCTGATTGCGAGTAGATTCCGCAATAATCACGACCGCAAACCATTGGCGTTATGCTCCAAAGAGACGCCGCCGCCGTTTGCAGAACAGCTTGAGGCCGAGTATGGTGCCCTTTGAAGTTGTGCTATTGAAAGTTATAGATTGGACTGGCTAGAGGTAAAGGCTTAACAAAACTCTGTACGTACTTATGTATGTGTATGTATTACTTTATTGTACATAAAACATGTCAAAAAGAAAACAAACAAAAAATAGAAGTGCAAAGGCGAGCTTATCCCTTTAAATCATCTCTTCCAGCCAACCTTGAAGCAAATGAGCTTACACAAATGATGACGATAAACGAACTGTGAATTATCTACCTACTAAAACTGAAAATTAAAATAAAAAACTTTTGAATACGCATGTAACTGGAATACAAAACTAGGTTTAAAGGCCTCCACACACCGGTCGCGGCCCGCGCCCGACCTGCGCCCGCGACCGGTATGTGGAGGCCTTTATTGCATAATAACAACGCGCGACTATCGCGGGGCATACCTATTCGTTAATGTATGTCTCTTAAACGGATAGTTACCGGTAACAAAACCGACAGTCAATGTCAATCGCATACATTTAGTAACAAAACCGACAGGTTAGACGAACCGTAAACTGCATTTTTTTTAAACTCCCCGCCTGTCATAGATTACTTGCCAAAATTAGTAGTGCTGCAAAAAGTCGCCATGTGTAACGGCTCTAACGTGGAAACCTGAAAATGGACGATAATGAGATTAGAGTCAGGTGTGATCATATTTTTTCGTCCCTTGCATCCTATGTTTCTAGACTGTTTTAACCATTAGACGTGATATGTGCCCTACCTACTTTAACCATAATTACAGATGAATCTAAATATTTAAGCTATGACAAAGTCATGCTTCTACAGTCAGCATCAAAAGTAACTGCGCAATCGAAGACCTCAAAAGCTTTTATTTCCTTTTAATAAAGACTTTTGACGTCTTCGTTTGTGTAGCTACTTTTGATGTTGACAGTACATGAAGATGCTTTTTAACATCCTTCCACACCGCAGTTTGCGAACTGAGTTAGTCTTGCAAAGAACAAGCGCCCTGCCATATTTTTATTTTTCATCTCCTGCCAATATTAGTGCCACTAATGCCTAACAATAGAGCAACATTTAATGGCGGTAATTACTCGCAGTGCCACAGAGTTGTCACCGGATATTGCAGCTTTTTATAAAGAAGTTCCTCATAGTACTCCCCACTACATCCCGGCGACCTGCCGCTGCGCGCTGTATGATCGAGGAAATCATATTTGATAGTGCCCGCTGCCTGCAGACAGACGTTAATAAGTAGTATTTAGGTTAACTGGTTAGTCTCTCACTTGTTTAGGCAAACTATATAGCGCACAAATTGAAACGTTTAAACACAAGCATATTGTCTTGCAGGCATCTGTGCCACAACAGTGCTACCGACCACTCGTAGCTTCCACACGACATTAGGGAACGTTTAGTAGGTGGAACACATTGCGGCTTGCAGCCCAGCAATGCTATTCACAATTCGTTTCACCTCACTGCTCACCCCTAGTATATCTTGATGCTGGGATTCGTTATAACTACACGTAAACCGAGATCTTACTTACACTGGTCTGCCTGGCGTGTGAGAGGAAGCGATGTGAATAATAGCCCAGTTGTACGCTGGGTAGCTCAATGGTGCTCAGTTTTATTTTCCAAGCTTGCACAGTAAAATGTTTTGAAAGGACCGATTTCACTTTACGTCGGCTCGTCGTCCCCGCCCGCATGTCTCGCCTCCGACTCCTATTGTACAGGCGTACTGCAATCGTACAATATTGTTTTGACTACGGAGTACTCTTTTTTATTTCAGCAGGTTTCATGCAAAATCGTATCTTTGAGTCGTGCGCTTGCGTTGAGTTGATGAAATTAAAACTCGCTTTGTATTCAGCTATCTATTGTTTTCCGTGATGTGGATGGAAAATAATGTTCGCTTTTATTGATATTACTAGATCCCAAGTGTATGAATAGCTAGCTACAAAATAATCTGGGGGCTTCCATTTTGCAACTATCAAATTTCTATCCCATCTGACTATCAGTGCCTTGCGCTTACACACCTACCAGGCTATGCTGTGACGCACGAAGGAGCGTATGAAAAGACGGTTCCGGGTTCGCATGTTTATAATTTCAGTACTAATAAAAAAATATAATTTAAAATTAAATTCAATCCTCCTGTGTGTGTTCGTTTTACTTACTTGCCTGTACTGTATGGCACTGTTTTCTTACAGGCCTACCCTTACTTCTTTTTTCTTTCCGTAATAGGTACCTACAAGCTAAGCAGTACCTAAATATGTATTGCCGGTAGGATTTCCTTCTGTTGGATAAGTAATGTAGACTGAGCTGTACGGCCCCGCAGCCGCACTGCAAATCATTAGCAGGATAGAGACGGCGGCGGCGGACCACACTCGCTGTTTGCATTTGTAATTAATACACTGTTTGCACTTCTGATTTACGATAGTGTTCGTTGTATACTCCTAATGTGTTAATAGCTTAGAAAATTAACGTTTTGAGATTGCGGAAATGTAAACGCGAGTTAATCGTGAAAAAGTTGTGTGGAACATATTGTTTACTCATTTAAGATACCGCAGAAGAAAACCAGGCTTTATATAATAGATTTTAATATGTACCTATTGCTGATAAAATTTACATTTTACCAGAAAGCCTCGCGATCAAACATAAAAGGATTATAGACAATGAGCGTAATCCAGGATTTTTCTCAGTCAATCTACTTTGAGATAATCAAATCAGCCGCAAAAGAATACTTAATTTTCCCCAAACGTAACCGCCGTTTGTGTTCGTTCAAAATCTTCAAATAAAGCCAGTCCCAAAATCACGGCGTATAATGAAATACTGGCAAGAGTACGTCGGCAACAAACTCAACGAGTCCTAGGGGTGTGTCTTGCTCATTTTCGTTTAGTGAAAAATTGTTGGCTGTCTGTCTCCCGCCCTTTCCCCTGAAGGTCCCTAAGGCTCGAGTCACGATGAGGCGACACTGGATAAACCCGCGACCTACATGCTGTGAGCACACTATAATCGTTTGAGACAAGTACGACACCTAAAGAAATCAAGTTCATGTTGGCTTGTTGCAAATGTGCTCGTCCTCTTTTCTAGCTCGCTTATACGCAAAGTCGCATATTGAGACGCAGTACCTAGAGGTTTTGGCGCGCATGACATGATGACAGGTTCAACTTATTTTTTATACTATATACAGCACACGGCCTGCCTGATGGCAGCCAAACACTAATAGTCTAAAGGTTCTTGCGACTCCAGAAGAATCACGATTGCATTGCCAACCCACAACCATTACATCTAGAGACAAATGCAAGTTCCTTACTCTCGACACAGCGCATCCTCGGAATCTCTGGCGACCTTACTCACCACCAGTAATAAAACACCACATATATACCTACAGAGCAATAAGTGGTGTTAATATGGCTACCCACAGTCTTCTCTGTAAGGTGGAAGTACTTCCCCAATTAGGCTGCTTCATATATTAGCGACAGGACACATTTGTACATCTCTAAAAATCTGCTGCACATACTTCTTCAAATGCGACTGAATAGATCTATTCAGTCACATTTGAAGAAGTATTCTTACTGTATTTTTACTCCTGCTAAGAACACTTTCGAATGTTTTCACAAAATTTCCCTGACGTTTGAGCCGCGATCGTCAAATCGCGATCCGCGATCCGCCGACTCAGCAACTGATCCGATGGCTGGGGGCGTGGTGTCAGTTCGAAGGGTATTTGCATTTTTAGCGAAAGAACTCACGTCCCGCGCAGACGGATTGTGCGGGTGACGAATGATCTCCCGACGTGGACCGAGGCGTTTATGTTTACGAGATTGTCCGCTAAATGTTACGAAATCTTATAGTTCAGTTTTTGTGCTTACGTTGTAATGGGCATGCTCGTGTTTGATAAATAGATAGATAGATAAACCCTTAATTTATATCGACAACATAGGTACATGGTATTAACATGATAGGTACAAAATTAACAGTAAAAGTTAGTTTGATGCTGATTTAATGTCTGCCTTTCCATCATAGATAAAGTAAGTATCGTTTCTTAGGATGTGTATGATATCCGCCAATCTGGATCGTTTATTTTCATAGCCCAGCTTAGATGAACTCTTGTGAAAACGGGTTCAGTGTTTTTAATATCCCTTTCAGACCCGGCCAATACAATTGTGCGGGTTGATTACATTTAATTGTCAAATCAAAAACATATGTTAATATACTTCATTTTACGTTAGCAGGTTCTTGTTTATCCGGTCTGAAAGGGTTGGAGGGATAAGGAAGCTGGGTCACCATGAGTAATTTTGTAATAAAGATAAATAGACCCCTATTGGTTCCTGCTATTTTACTTACATTCATGCATTGCATGGTAACACAATATAATCTCGAAAAATATGCGAAATCGGGGAAATTTAATCATCACTGACCTCTAACTTGAGTACATACGAAAAACTCAACTTTTAATAATTCCGAAGAAAAAACTAAAATGTAGAAGTGGATACTGATGGATATCACATGTCATATTATTTGTCGTCCGCCATCATCGGCAGCCAGCCTCACTGCAGCGCGACTTACGCCCACCAGCTTAATTATGTCGTAAATTAAGCAATAATAAACCTTATAGTAACACGGTAAGAACTACAGAATAAAACAAATAATTTGGCCGGCTTGTATCCAATTAGCCATTCGCAATATTTTCTATGCGATGACGCCTCGGCGAAATGCAATTAATCCTGTCTGAATTTTTAAGTGCATGGGCGTTTTTAAAATTGGACTGCAATTGGTGTCCGTCCGGTTTTTTTTGCGATACTTTTATCTTCTGTATGATCAAGTGTAGTGCCTGTAAAACATAGTATAATTATGCGAAAAAATATATGTGTTACTTAAATATTTGTGTCCAGCAAATTGGTAAAAATACACCATAATTATATGAAGTAAAAATGTAGCTGCTGCTGATGTGCTGCAGTTACCATTGTTATATTTGGAATTACCTATTTCGGAACATTTGGAATGCGCTATGTACAACATTAGTGATCCATTTTTTTTATTAACTAGTAATGTATGTTTTTTTTTAAGTGAGAGCCAGATTCAGCTTACTTTATACGTTTTTTTACTCCTTAGGGACTCAGGAACATGCTGTGTTAAAATAAGTTGGAATCCTCTCCATGCACCGTGTATTATATTGGGAATTATAACATTATAAAACTAAATGTAAATAGTTTAGATGTGTGCTCTACGAATACAACATAATATTTACAATTTACGCACATTTATTGCTCTCTCGGTATTATTATTTAAATAGACTTTCGTACAACATTCATCAATATCTAAAAAAAGTTAAACCGGCAGTTCTAAGGTGCACTAATATCGCCCTTAGTGAAGATAAATATTTGTGTGTAGTAATAGTTTTTTAGGAACTTATCATGGTGAATGATAATATAAAATATTACCATTTTACTTTTTTTTTACGTTATCTTTTGAATAAGAATAAGAATTTATTTATTTAGCACACAAAACACGAAAAAAATTAAATACAATCAAAAAGGTTACCTACAAGCATCATCTACACTTATAATAAATCTCTAAATTAAAAAAGGAATCAGCCAGTAACATTTCAAACTTTTTTTTGTTACGAATGATCTCAGCTTCCCGTGAACGGAAGAACATGAAACATTTTTTATAGGTAGATTATTATCCTGACTGCGACTTAGGATAGTTTTTATCAGACTGCGACAATTTTTCGAAACATTTGACCTCATTGAATATTTAATTTCTTTTTCTTAAGGGAAATTGCAGCCACATCTGTCAGTTTATGAACGTCAAAATGGCGGAATTGCTTTTCCTTAATTTCACCTATTAATAATTTAAATCCCGTCTACAAATAGACCTTCACGTAACACATACCAAGAAATAAAGCATAAGAAATTAATCGATTCTGATATGAGAACTATATGTATATGCGCAAATGTCGTACGTATTAAGACGTAATTTCAATAAATGTATCAACAAATTCGAACAATATAAGTAACACTTTGCTCTTTGCGCATTCAGCCAAACCATGAAAACCGAAACTCGAAGTTCGTATATCTGCATTCCTCTCACTCGAGTTATGTTAGTGCGATAGCGATACCCGAATATTTTCGAATTCTGAAGTTCGTGGTTTAAATGAAAATACGGATGTCGGATAGATCGAAATAAAATAATCATAATGTTGTATTTTCTCGAAAAATGACTTAAAATGAAGTCAAATGGAGAAGAAAACAACGCAAGAGGTTATATAGGGATTATATATAATATATAATATATAATAAGTTATAAGACGTGTCCAAAGTTTTAAGAGGGGGTATGTTCTGCCCCTTTTCCGCAAAACGCACCTTCATATGAAACGATTTAATTTTTATGGTCGCACCACACTTGGGGGTGTATGCCCAAATATTCGTGTTGCATCTTTTTCCTTCCTACGGCAAATGAAAGAGAGGCAACGACGCAACGCGAACACGAACCCTCAAGTGTGGCGCGACCATTACTTACTATGACGCTCGAGGATCGTGACGTCACGGTCCGCGATCGTTTTCTCACTCTAACAAGCGATATTAAAACGGTTGTAGCTTCGTAATTTTTTGAGATATTTTAATGGGTTTTTCGTTAATTCTTTCTTTTGAAGTAATAATAAATTTTGAGTCTACTCCCCTATTTGGAAGACAAGCGGAAAGAGTAATCTATATTAAAGATGAGTCATGTGAAGAAATAGATACCTACAGGAAAAAGAACTGTACGGATTGGCGAAAAGTATACTAACTATATTATGGAAACAAAAATATGAATGCCTATGTCCTGACTCACTCACTCACTCATCAACGCACAGCCGAAACTACTGGGGCTAGACGGTTGAAATTTACACCAGAACTACCTTTTACAACGTAGGCAACGGATAAGAAGGTATTTTTTGGAAATTCCACCCTTAAAGGGGTTAAATAGGGGTGCAAAAATTGTATGGGGGAAAGTTTATTTTATGAGCTAGAACTTAAAACTTTGTATAAAGATAACTTATTAAAATACAAATAAAGTACTTTCAACGTTTACGAAAATTCTGCCCCTAAGAGGGTTAAAAATGGGTGCACATTTTGTATGGGGGAAACTTAATTTTGTTAGCAAGAGACTTAAAACTTTATAGAAAGATCACTTATTAGAATACAAATAAAATACTTTCAGCATTTTGAATAAAATCCACCCCTAAGGGTGTTAAAAAGGGTTGCAAAATTTGTATGAGGGAAACTCCTTTTTGAGATAGAAGCTTAAAAGTATTTATAAAGATTACGTATTACGATACAAATAAAGTAATTTCAGCGTTTTGGAAAATTCCACCCCTAAGGGGATGAAAAAGGGATGCAATGTTGGTAAAGGGGATTTTTTTGAGCTAGAATCTCAAAACTTTTTAGAAACATTACATGATAAAAAAAATATAACATACTCTCAGCGTTTTAGAAAATTCCACCCCTTAGGGGTGTATAAGGGGGTGCAATGTTTGTATTGAGGAAATATTACTTGTATTGAGGAAATTGTACGAGCGACTTAAAACTTATTTGAAAGATTACTTATTACAATACAAATAAAGTACTTTCAGCGTTTTGGAAAATTACACCCCTAAGGGTGATAAAAAGGGGTGAAAATTTGTATGCAGGTAACTTTTCTTTTACACTTGAAATTGTTTTGAAAGATTATTTATGACAATACAAATATAGGTAAACTAGCTGTTGCCCGCGACTTCGTCCGCGTAGTACTTTTTATCGTCTTAGAAAATGATTTCTCTCAATACAAAATTTGAACCCTCTTTTAGGGGATAATTAAAAAAAAAAGTTGATGTTCATTTTCTAGTTTGTGAACAAACAGTCTAAAACCAAAGTTAAAAATCTCAAACTTTAAAAATGCCTTGAAATACTCAAACTTTGAACCAATTTTAACACTCTTAGGGGATGAATTTGGAAAAACTCTGAAATCAGTTTTGTAGTCTTTTAACGTACAGAATAAGACCGAAGTTAAAAATCTCTTACTCACACTTTAAAATTTTATTGCTCGCCATTTAAAATTTGAACCCCCTTTTAAACCCCCTTAGAGGTTGAATTTTTCTAATCGCTGAAAGAACTTTTTTCGTAAACTTTTAAGTCTCTAGCTCAAAAAAAGTGTTGCCCATACAAAGCTTTCTTAACCCCCTTAGGGGTGGAATTTTCTAAAACTCTGAAAGTACTTTATTATGAATTTTAATAAGTAACATTTTGAATAGTTTTAAGTCTAGTAAAAAAAAAGTTTTTCCCACACAACACTGGCTACCCTTCTTAAGGATCTTAAGGATCCCCTTAGGGATGGAGTTTTCTAAAACGCTGAAAGTTCTTTTTTAGTATTCTAATAAGTAATCTTTTTGCAAAGTTTTAAGTCTAACTCAAAAAAAAAGTGTTGCCCATGCAAAGCTTGCTCTCCTTTTTAACCCTATTAGGGGTGGAATTTTCTAAAACGATTTGTGTTCTTTTTTTGTATTTTAACAAGTAATCTTTCTACAAAGTTTCAAGTCTCTAACTCAAAAACATAAACTTTCCCTGATAAAAACTTTGCACCCCTTTTTATCCCCCTTAGGGATAGATTTTTTCAAAACGCTGAAAGTCTTTTTTTTTTGTATTTTTATAAGTAATCTTTCTACAAAGTTTTAAGTGTCTAGCTCAGAAAAAGTGTTCCCCATACAAACCTTGCACCCTTTTTTAACCCCCTTAGGGAATGATTTTTGTAAAACGCCGAATGTAGTATTTTTCATGTTCTAATAAGTAATTTTTCGTCAAAATTTTAAGTCTCTATTAAAAAAAATATGTTTTTCCCATACAAACTTTGCACCCTATTTTACCCCCTTAGGGGTGAAATTTTCCAAAACGCTGAAAGTACTTTCTTTGTATTTAAATAATCTTTCTACAAAGTTTTAGGACTCTAGCTAAAAAAAATAGTTTCCCACATACAAACTTTGCACCCCTATTTTAGCCCCCTATTTTTAGGGGTAGAATTTTCTAAAACGCTGAAAGTACTTAATTTGTATTCTGATGACTTATCTTTCTACAAAGTTTTAAGTCTCTATTTAAAAAAAAATATTGTTTCCCCCATACAAAATTTGGACCCCTATTTTACCCCCTTAGGGGTAGATTTTTTTAAAACACTGAATCTAGGTACTTTATTTGTATTCTAATGAATAATTTCTCTACAAAGTTTTAAGTCTCTATTTAAAAAAAAGTAGTTTTTCCCATACAAACTTTGCACTCTATTTTACCCCTTTAGGGGTAGAATTTTCTAAAACCCTGAAAGTTCTTTATTTGTATTCTAATGACTGATCTTTCTACAAAGTTTTAAGTCTCTATTTAAAAAAAATATGTTTCCCCCATACAAACCTTGCACCCCTATTTTACCCCCGTAGGGGTGGAATTTTCCAAAACGCTGAAAGTGTTTCATTTGTATTCTAATAACTAATTTTTCTACAAAGTTTAAGTCTATAGCTCAAAAAAAAAGGTTCTCCCATACAAACTTTGCACCCCCATTTTACCCCCTTAGGGGTAGAATTTTCAAAAATCCCTTTTTATCCCTAGCCTACGTTATAAAAGCAACATACTGTGCAAAAATCAACTCTCTAAGATTAGTAGTTTCGGCTGTGCGTTGATGAGTGAGTGAGTGAGTGAGTGAGTGAATAAGTCAGTCAGGACATAGGCATTTATTATGTATAAATAGATAGAAGATAATGAAACTCCCATTCAAATATCTCAAAAAATTATGAAGCTACATCCGTTTTAATGTCGCTTGTTAGAGTGAGAAAACGATGAGGGACTGTGACGTCAATATACTCGAGCGGCATAGTAAAAAACAATCGTTTCATATGAAGGTGCGTTTTGCGGAAAAGGGACAGAACATACCCCCTCTTAAAACTTTGGACTCTTATAACTTAATCATTACCTATATAACCTCTTGCTTTGTTTTTTTCTCCATTTGACTATATTTATTTTAAATTCTTTTTCGAGAAAATACATTATGATTATTTACCATATTTTCGATTCCTGAGCTATAACAACGAACTTCGGAATTCGAAAATATTCGGGTATCTCTATCTCTATCGCACTAACCATACTCGAGTGACAGGGATGCAAATATATGAACATTGAGTATCGGTTTTCGTGGTAGCGCCGCAGGTACTTTGGCTGAATGCGCCGAGCGCGTGCCATGGTCATTCAAAAAAAACAAATTCGTGTTAATTATATTGTTCAAATTTGTTGATTTCATTTATTGAAATTACGACATAAAACGACATTTGCGCATATAAGTTCTCATATCAGAATCGAATATTTTTTTATGGTTTATATTTTAGCATTTGTCTCGTAAAGGTCTATCGTAGACGGGATTTAAATTATTAATAAGTGAAAGGCAAAGCAATTCCGCCATTTTGACGAAAATTTGACGGCTCTTATAGCTGACAGTTGGAGCAGCGTTTGATTTCAATAAAAATAAATGAAAAATTAAATGAAGTCGTATATTTCGGAAAATTAATTAACTGTCGCAGTCGGATAAAAACTATCCTAAGTTGCAGCTAGAATAATAATGTACCTATATAAAATGTTTCATATTTTTCCGTTCATGGGATGCTGAGAACATTCGAACCGCGCAAAAATTAGTTTCAAACTGGCTGATTCTTTTTTTAATTTAGAGATTTATTATAAGTGGAGATTACTTTCAGTGGTTTGGAAAGTTGCACCCGCTAAGAGGGGGATAAAAAGGTGCAATGTTTGTATGGGGGAAACTTTTGTTTATGTAGAAACTTAAATTCTGTAGAAAGATTAAGTATTTATTAAAATACAAAAAAGTACTGCCAGCGTTTTGGAAAATTCCACCCCTTAAGGGGTTAAAAAGGGGTGCAAGGTTCGTATGGGAAACACTTGACAGACTTGATAGTTTGCAGAAAAAATACTTACACCTATTACTATTACAATAACAAAACACTTTTTTTTTTATTTTTCCCTGAAAAGCGTTAATAGGGGGTTCAAAGTTTGTATGGAGAGCAAGAAAATTTTAAAAATATGAGATTTGTAACTTTGATCTTAGGCTGTTACCAACATTATTTGAGCGTTTTTTTTAATTCATGGCTAACGGGGATTATAAGAGCGTTCAAAATTTGTATGGAGAGCAAGACTTATTTAAAGTAAGGGATTTGTAACTTCGGTTTTAGACAAATAAAATACTACAAAACTTATTTCAGCGCTTTTTTAATTCATCGCCTAAGAAGGTTAAAAGGAGTAAGAAATTTGTAACTACGGTTTCAGACTGTTTACTATGAGGGTTCAAAGGGGGTTCTTAGTTTGTGTATAGAGCAAGACATTTTGAAAGTAAGGGATTTGTAACTTCGGTTTTAGACTGTTTACTAAAAGACTAGGTACAAAACTAATTTCAATGTTTTTTTTTAATATATTCCTTAAACAAACATTTAGACGATAACATGTTACACGCGGACGAAGTCGCGGGCAACAGCTAGTATTATATACTGTGCTAAATAGGAGCCTCACTGAGCATGTTGTCAGTGTTCAGTGAGAGCCCCAAAAATAAAAATAAAACTAAATCTAAATAAGACAATCAATTTTATAATTTTTTAGGCACTGTATATCAAAAATTTACAAAAGTGAACTTAAAACTAGCGGATAATATCAGAATTGTTGTTCAGTAATGTTTTTACAGGCAACACTGATACGTGCAATTGTCTAAGCAGTACCTACCTATATAATGGCGATAAATAAAAGGTAATAATAACCATGCGTGAAACTAACATTAAAATCAACATAATCTTATACTTTACAGAACCAAAAATATCATTAATATAATAATAATAATAAAAAGTATTTATTTAACTCCACCACAAAGTACACAGTTTACACAGATTAACATTATGGTTATTATAAGTAGTCATATTACTTGTGCGGCGGAGACTGGTGCCCGAACTAGGGGAAACCTGTATGTTGGGTCACCAGGCTCCAGTCCTCAGACATCTATAACACAGTCTTGGAAGTTTTATTTTTTGTTTCATTTTATTTCAAAACAAATCGATAAACCGAAACAGTCTCATTAGTGTCCCGAAATTTAATACCGGCATCGGGAGTCTGTTGTCAAATTATTTACCGTTCCCTCTATCACGATTCCATTTGAATAATTCTGAGGCTCAGGAATTGATTCGACGGCTTAACGACTCATTCAAGAAGTCATAAAGTTGAAGGCGTCTCACTGCTTAATATAGCCGCGTTGCAAGAAACAATTAGACTGGGACACAATCATCTGGGTGGAGTGAGGAAGGTACTTTATTTAGGTGGATGCGGTAATCGCATTGAAAGCATGTGTCGTGGTTCATGCACACTAATAATCAGATGGGATGGTATCAAATTTTTACGAAACAGATTTTCTAGTTATATGGATAATAATTACCTATTTATTAGATTTACAAATAGGAACAACAACTAATTGTGTAGGTACACAAAATAAAGTACAATCAGCAATAAAAGCAATCTGATTTGCCATCATCTTTATGAGTTGACATATAATTATCACAGCCTAAGCATATTATTCTGTTATTTTTTCGATCTAATTTTTAATTACATTATTGTTTGTTGATTATTATGTATTACTGCATGAACGTGTCCTTATTTGCAATAAATCTATTAAAATAACTTCAACTAGACTAATTGTAAAACGTGTTATGTAACTCCTCCAAAAGTTAACGTTTGCTTCTTCGCTCGACGTCCAAGATGTGGCAACGTGTCGAATGGCGTGTAATACGGCGGGTATAAATCGTGAGACAGTGACGAGCAGAGGCGCACTTACACAGGAATGAGAGACATCACACGGTGTTCTCCGACGCAAACGGTGGGAGGGCGCGAAATATCCTTTTAATTGTTCCATTCGCCAGTCGTCGCCGCTTTTCAACTCGCCCCGTTCAGAAGAATACGTACCATCCACAAATAAGTTCCTATCGCATTACCTCGCTAGTATCAATTAACTCTATTCTCACACTAATGCCGTTACAGGCGCTACTTTTATGAGCACTTTGTATTTAAAGTGTTTTCAGTTAGGTGCGAGAATAACGCGGGATAACAGTCTACTTGCACAATATTCAAATGAAATTGCATCTTTGCCAAAACTGGCGGGAGAATGGCGTCACTAACATTAATATACAATAGGATTTTCTGACCCTCCCCTTGTCGCGGCAGCTTCTTTGTTTTTATAGGCCGCTGGATAAGCATTAACTAAGTAATTTCAGGGGCAGGTACAAATTACGATGCGCTCCACAGACCTTTTATGCCGGTACCTACATGGGAACGGTACAGACGGTTCATTACTAGAAATATCTATTAACTTAGGTAGGTACATTAGATTGAATAGTGCCTGAAGTTGCCAGCCGTGAACCGGGATACGGCTGAAGTTTGTAACGTGTAGTTAGCATGGAGCTGGAATAGCTAATAGATACTTATCATTTATTTGGAAGTCGGATGCAGACGGGTTAGCGTTACCAATAATTATTAGTTCTTGTGCAAAGTAATTTGAATATTTGTTGATTAATAAACTATTTAACACGTAAAGTGTGATATATTTACAAATTACACAAGATGAATGTCAAGTGCCGTATGTTAAAAGCATTTTTAGGGCCCAACACGCACTTGGCCGGTTTTATTTTATTAGTTTTACTATTGCAATTTGGCTTTGTTCTCCCTATGAGCTGCCCGTGCTATGCCAATAAACTAGACACATGGTCACTCACATTCTCCTTGAATACAGTGTAATCAGTATTTCGTAGCTCAATATTTCGTTTATACAACCATGATTTAGCTAGTACACGGCTAACAGTACAAGCGCCATAGATATTCACGGGCCGGCCGGCGTAGGCTTGCATCAATAGCAAATGCAATTAGTTGGAGTGCACCGTTTTTGACGTAGTACCGAGTGCCGACAGCCAGTGTGGGAAAGCAATCCGATATAAATAATCCACCGCACTAATCGTATACGCTACGAGATCAATATTAGTGCGGGCGATACTAGTGGTGGGTGACTCAAGCAAATAATACTTTTATTAAAATGCACAAACACGCACTAAATGATAATGATTATCCATCAAACGTTGTTACATCTTAAAAATATATTTCTAGGCTTACATTTTTGATAAAAAAAAACTCTTGTCTTGATGTATCTTTTTAGGGTTCCGTAGCCAAATGGCAAAAAACGGAACCCTTATAGATTCGTCATGTCCGTCTGTCTGTCCGTCCATATGTCACAGCCATTTTTTTCCGAAACCATAAGAGTTATGTTGAAACTTGGTATGTAGATGTATTTTGTGAACCGCATTAAGATTTTTACACAAAAATCGAAAAAAAACATTAAGTTTTAGGGGTCCCCATACACAAAACTGAAACTTATTTTTTTTTTTTTCATCAAACCCATACGTGTGGGGTATCATTGGATAGGTCTTTAAAAATGATATTAAGGTTTCAAAGATCATTTTTTTCTAAACTGAATAGTTTGCGCGAGAGACACTTCCAAAGTGGTAAAATGTGTGTCCGTCCCCCCCCCCCCCTGTAACTTCTAAAATAAGAGAATGATAAAACTCAAAAAAATATATGATGTACATTACCATGCAAACTTCCACCGGAAATTGGTTTGAACGAGATCTGGTAAGTAGTTTTTTTTTAATACGTCATAAATCGTAAACTGCAATTTATTTAACGGAACCCTTCATGTGCTAGTCCGACTCGCACTTGACCGCTTTTTGTAAATAATTTTAGTGCTATGATGTTGGTATTATTTAATTAGGGTTAGATGCAGTACCATCAGAAAAGGACCCACTGGCCGCTACACCGGACCTTGACGCCATGTATACATAGATACGCGGTGACGCCTCTTACGTTACGCGTCACGATTTGTCATACATATTGCAGTCAACAATTATTTTGCTTCATCTGATTGATCCTAAAAATTATGAGTACCTATAAGTATTTAGTATTACCTCTAATTTGACGAAACGACCATAGAATAAATCACAGTGTGTGTTACCCCTAATTAGCAAAGTGCATATCATTCAAATTACATACCTACACAAAACATTCGTGAGCAAGCAATTGGCGCAAGTCGTTAATCAATTCCGCTTTTAATTCTATCAATTAAAAAATCGCTCGTTAAGCTTGCAGAGATGTCGAGAGGCATAACATGTGTTGGGACCCGATGGAAACCCGTCGATATCGCTCTACAGTTTTGATTTACGATTTCATTAGTTGCGTACGGATCGAGACAAACAAATATAAATTGAAATCAAATAGGTATGTAAGTCGTTATGGCAATATATGCGAACGTAGATACCAGATTCATCTGGGTTTTGTTTTACTTTTCAGCACTAAGGTGATTAAAATGTGCAATATTGCAAAACACGTTGTAACTTTTAAAATAAACCAACTGTGGATAAATCAAAGACGCTAATACCCCATTTGTCAAACATGGATTCTTATCGTGTAAGCCAAAAAAAACTGCATATTTGCAGACTTTAAAAGTCTCATAATTTTATTTATTAGCAGAGGCGTGGGAAATATCTAGAATATTATTCATTTTCTTAAAGTTTACTGGTGTCCAAGGCGCCCACGGCTGGCGCACTGTAACTCAAAGTCTTGTAGCTATATAAATCAAGAGTTTAATACCATTAAGCCGCTGCGCCTAAAGCACGCTTTAAAACTTTCCAGTTTTAATTCGCTCGCGAGATTTTCATTTAGCGAGAACTGTTCCGAACTTGCAGTTATAATGTATTCATACATTAACAAAATACTGACATTCCCGCCCGCCCGCTAGAGCGAGAGGGCAACTTTGCACTGCAGTGACATTTTTCTTTATGAACTCCCCGACCTGTTTTTATTAATTTTTACTCCCCCACGCGAAATAAAGCTTAAAAGAAAACGTTTTCATGCCTTGAATACGTTCAAGATGATCATAATTAATCAAATCTCACATTTCGCGTTTATTTTATAGCATTGTTTATAAAGATCGCTTACAAAGTGATTATTAAAAAATGCCTAAGTGTCAGTTTCTCTACGTACATTAAAGTTTAAAAATAACTTCGGAATGTGTGAATTAGGTTTGAAGTCTGATACTTGAGCAATTACCTATTTAAGTATAGTATTTATATTTAACGTATAAAGCATACATAACTGAGAACCTAAAAATTGTTTGTTTGAATCAAGTACAGAGCCGACCACTTTAGTGAAGGATGTTTTGGTTTTTAACCCCCGACGCAAAAAGAGGGGTGTAATAAGTTTGACGTGTCTGTGTGTGCCTGTCTGTGGCATCGTAGCTCCTAAACTAAGTAGAGTGAAAAGGGGACGAACTGAAAACCAGCGCTGTACAGCCGCAATGACTGTCACAGCACATGCTGAGTTCGTTCCTTTTGTCACACAAATAATCTTGTATTTTTTTCTCATAATGTATTTTTCGTATGTAATCTGTTTGTGTGACAATAAACATTTTTCTTTCTTTCTTTCTTTCTAAACGGATGAACCGATTTGAATGCGGTTTTTTTATCTGAAAGCTGACGTGATCGAAATCGTTCTTAGCTACGTTGTAACAAAATCGATTAAGCCGTTTTTGAAATGAAAGTAACAGGAGTTTTTCAACTTTTCTAAGTTGTTAATTATTAAAATTGATTCATGTTCCATTCTAAAAGTTAATAATTTACTTTATAAAAACAAAGTTTAAACCGACTTTAATTCAGTACTTCGCCAAGCCACATAGGTACATGACAATTTCCACATTTCCTTTCCAATTTACCACATGAACTGCTTTCCGAGAGCAAATGCCTTGATTAACTCAGAAAAAACCCAAGTTGCTATATGTGGGCTGATAATATTTGAGGAGTTCCGTCGATTCCTCAAGGATCTCAGAATTAACACTTCATTTGTTGCTACTTCAACGGAATCATGTCAGAATCTTTGACGTACCTTAGGTACTTTACATTTTTGAGAAGTTCCATAAGTCATCTGTGGTCTGCATCATCAGTTCCACTTCACCAAAATTGCGACTTCCGAGGGTAAAAACACGAGTTATAATAGAAAATACCAAAATCACTACACGCGTGCCTATAAAACTTGAGACTTGCCCACAATTTTCCTGGGATCCCACCATCAGATCCTAAATTGGTGACAATGGGACCACCACGGGAGTATAGGTACTCTTTCGAATAAAAAAAAGAATTTTGGAAATTGGTTCACAATTAAAGGAGAAATCGGCGAACATACATTTAAAAAAGCGGCCAAGTGCGAGTCGGACTCGCACATAAAGGGTTCCGTTAAATAAATTGCTTTTTACGATTTATGACGTATTAAAAATAAACTACTTACTAGATCTCGTTCAAACCAATATTCGTTGAAAGTTAGCATGTACATCATATATTTTTTTTAGATTTATCATTCTCTTATTTTAGAAGTTACAGGGGGGGGGGGACACATTTTACCACTTTGGAAGTGTCTCTCGCGCAAACTATTCAGTTTAGAAAAAAATGATGTTGAAAATCTCAATATCATTTTTGAAGACCTATCCATAGATACCCCCCAAAATTTCTTTTTATTTTTATATTTTTGTGTGAAAATGTTAATGCGGTTTACAGAATACATCTACTTACCAAGTTTCAACAGTATAGCTCTTATAGTTTCGGAAAAAAAATGCTGTGACATACGGACAGACAGACAGACAGACAGACGGACAGACATGACGAATCTATAAGGGTTCCGTTTTTTGCCATTTGGCTACGGAACCCTAAAAATGTGGCTGTGACATACGGACGGACAGACAGACAGACATGACGAATCTATAAGGGTTCCGTTTTTTGCCATTTGGCTACGGAACCCTAAGAAATACATACAGTGGAACATATAACCTCCTCCTTTTTTGAAGTCGATTAAAAATGCAACATACGCCACGGGGTCAAAATAGGGTATTTTGATCTATCACAATTAAATTATCAAAGTATTTTTTTATATAGTTTTTACCATAAGAAATAGGAATGTAACACTATTTTGTTATAAACACATAAAATTTAGTTGAGTATCAAAACTAAACGATTTTTTAAAATATATTTTATAAAAATTAGAATAGCCTGACGCATAGGTACCTGACCGGCACAAATATTCATATTTAGGGTAACGTTTTTGTAGATTCACAAGTATATTTTTTACAATAATCAAAAGATTATCGCGCCTGTTTTCCGGCGGGGTAGGCAGAGTTCACGAACTTTTCTTTGTTACGATATTGACAAACCAATCTTGTTTCATTCACTTTCATGCCATTCTTCATACATTATACATTTATAGGGTACGTACTTCTTGACCTGATCTTTCTTTAGAATACTTATAGATAGATTCGTTCGATTCCGAAGATACTTACATTTTTGAGCGTTTTTCAAAAAAAGTAAGTACTTATACCAAACTTTTTTTTTTAATTCGTTATTTTTTGGTTTTTCTTACTCAGAATCTTTGATATATCGATCCTCATATTTTATAAGAAAAAAGTGTCCTAAATATTCCATTACAGATCGTCACGTCACCAAAAAAGTATGAGGATTGATATCAATGATTCTGAGTAAGAAAAACCAAAAAAACAAATTCCGACAAACAAAAGTTTTGTACACTTTTTTTGAAAAACGCCCATTTTACATATGCTGTTGACGGATTTCATGCAATTCCCTAAATTGGTAAATAACCTCTAAACTGTCCAAATAACGATAAAAGAATTTAAACAGCAATATTTTTTTTATTTTTTTTTATTTATTTGGGTACATCGGCTAAATTAAAACCACGACAGTAATAAACGCAAGCAATATAGGGTTCAAATTGTAATACAAAAAGTTAAGAAGTTTCATGGTTAAATTTTTTGGTCTTAACTCTAAAGCCGGGGATTTACCGCAAATCAAGTCCTTTTACACAAATCGAATTTATACTGCAATCTCTTATCATGAAATAAATTATCGTATCTTATCTTATATTTTCTTGCTTGGTAGAATCCGACGTAAGTCCACTATTAGACTTAGAGCGCTTTGTCAATCTAGGAGCTCTATAGCTCCTAGATTGACAAAGCGCTCTGCAGACCTCATATTACTAAAGCACTTGATCATGTCTCCAAATCCCGGTTGGTATTCCGTACAACCCGAGGTGCCCTTTCTAGGTGAGGTGTCTGGGTTATACGGCTAGTTTATAAGAGTCGGGGAGCACGTGCCCTATCTGTCATCGGGCGGGCGTCAGGACAAACACGCCGTTACCTCGACTCATTTTATTAGGGCCCGACCGCGCCGGCGCGCTGCGGTGTGCTAATACCGACTTTTAGCATATAAACATTATATTAATAGGTGTTATACTGACACCAATCATATTCGATAGGATAGCACTTACTTGTTTCGTGATTATTTCGCCCGTGTATTATTTTAAATACTAATATTTTAAGGTAAAGTATGTTTGTACTAGTATTAATGTGTAGCTTACCGCGTTCCGTGGTGGGTTTCTGGAAGTCGAATCAAGACAAATTACGCATTTCAATTTCAATGTATGCGTACTCGTTCTGAGCTGAGCTGAGTGCGCGTAGAAAAGAGCTCGCGATACATATTAATACTAATAAATACGTATTAATAATAATAATTACAAATCCACAATTTGGAATGTGCAACGTAGGTACCTTGGACGACCACTTGGGCCTAGTTGGTAAGTAGTGACTAGTGATCGCCGAGCATTTATTCGTATGATGAGCACGAATACTTGTTCCTGTCATGAATGTTTTTTTAAATGTATTTCAGTACACCCATAGTAACAGTGTACAAGCTTTGCTTAGTTAAAAGACTGGGTCGATTTGTGTAAGGGTAAGGCTCTGTTTATGATCTGCCCCCTCTGGAGAGAGTATAAGAATTAATAATTATGCCTCTCATCTAGTTAAGGTTCACCACACACACACTTCGCAGTTTGCTCGCTAAAATATCATAGATCCTGACTGTACCAGCATACTCGATTGCGATCAAGAGCAGGGTGGAAATGAAAACGGGCAACCTGGGACCCCGCGCAGATAAAAACTTTCACTTTTTCGACAACTCCTGACAATTCTCGGCGGCGACATTCGCCGACGACAATAACGCCGGCTGTGGCCGCCCTTATTACGTTATTGTTTCCGTAATTGTGATACACAAGTTCAGACATTCTTGTGGAGTTATCGTCCCGTCTAATTTACAGTTATTCGGGTTAATGTCGGTCTTCCTGCAACACGCAGTTATTTTTTTTTGGGACGCAACACATTTCTTGATTTTCGACATTCTCGACTGCACGTTAAATACGTTGGACGTATGGATTCACGTTCGGCGAATGTATCCTAATATTACACTGCAAATAATTTCACACACTCGTTAGTACTAGCTCGACGCACTAACTAAGTATTAGGTAGATTAAAGATATATACGTTTATTGATTTGTTTGTCACTTTATTCAATGCAATACCGCAAAATACAACTAGGTACCTATATATTTTTTTATCTACCCTGACTTAAGTAATTGCAACCAGAATTTACTAACTAGTGGCTCAGTGAGCTGTAGAACTGGCCAGCCCGTCCTGTTTTCAAAAATATATTTTACTTTATTTGTAAAAACTTAATCGACGAAAATAATACTAAATAATTATTGAACCATCTCACAAATTTTCACATGAATCGGTTGAGAAATGCGGCCTGCAGAGGACAACAGTCGGCCATCTGGACACCCATACGATATAATTTCTGCCCAAGTCAGACACACAAAGACCAGAAATTCGATGCATACCGCGGTAAGGTATATCCAGAAACCTACTTACTAGAAACCAAGGAAACAAGATTTTCCTCTAAGTCTATGTACAAAGTGTCTGGCAAACATGATAGGAGAGCTCTCAAATTTACTTGACCCTAAGTCTTCTTAAGGTGATAACGTAGTACGGAGTCTCCGCCATTTTATTTACGATGTGGGGCAATATCTGGAGAAGGCAGAGGGTATACTAATATCGGTCGTGGGCGTCGGCGATAGCCGCTCGATAGAATAATATGACGGCCACAGGCAGTGTGGCCAGGGTTTCTGTGAAGAAAACCTGGAAATTGGCTCTCGAAATAGATCACATTGTTAAGGAACTCTTTGCATAAATCGCTCGAGGACATAGTTAAGAAACAGCGTCATACTGTAGCTTTAACCTTCATTCATCAAACATCATTGAAAATGGTTCGTAGCGTGCTGAATTAAATGAAAATATGTATAGGAATCAGTATAGTTGAGTTCTTACTACGACAAGGTATGTGTCGACCCTCAGGCAAAGGAGCAAGTAATGAGTAGGTAGTTAATCTTTCGTTAATAGTATCATAATCGATTTGAAGTTCGTCTCACAATTGCATAAAAATTACAGTGATTGCTAACAGTAATAATAGAAACAAGAAACATGTAATTTTATTATTCAAAAAGGCAGCCAAGTGCGAGTCGGACTCGCACATGAAGGGTTCCGTTAAATAAATTGCGGTTTACGATTTATGACGTATCAAAAAAAAACTACTTACTAGATCTCGTTCAAATCAATTTTCGGTGGAAGTTTGCATGGTAATGTACGTCATATATTTTTTTGAGTTTTATCATTCTCTTATTTTAGAAGTTACAGGGGGGGGGACACACATTTTACAACTTTGGAAGTGTCTCTCACGCAAACTCTACAGTTTAGAAAAAAATGATGTTAGAAACCTTAATATCATTTTTGAAGACCTATCCATTGATACTCCATACGTATGGGTTTGATGAAAAAAAAAATGTTGAGTTTCAGTTTTGTGTATTACCCCTAAAACTTAATGTTTTTTTCGATTTTTGTGTAAAAATCTTAATGCGGTTCACAGAATACATCTACATACCAAGTTTCAACAGTATAGCTGTTATGGTTTTAGAAAAAAATGGCTGTGACATACGGACGGACAGACAGACAGACAGACGGACAGACATGATGAATCTATAAGGGTTCCGTTTTTTGCCATTCGGCTACGGAACCCTAAAAATATAGTTATTTTGAAGGAAAGTTTGCTCTCTCATCTTGTCTTGCCGTACTAGGGCAACATAGCGCAGCGCTACTTCGAACGAAGTCAGCAAAAAATGTGCAATACGCAAAAATTTAAAATAAAAATGAACTGTGATAGGGTGGCCACACTGGGCACGGTCTCGACAGCACGTAGGCAATAAGCCCCGGCACCAGCGAGCCGGTCAGGAAAAATAAGATTGCAGCCGGACGGCGCGTGCCCCCATATGCGTCGCTGGCCTGCCTCTAAATTTAAACCTGTGACTTCATTGGCTGGTTACGAATACTTCTCATAATAATCTGACTACTGAATTCCTATTTTATGCACATTGCCAAATGAATCCGCCACTTCTTAGAATTTTTATTCATTTATACTATTTTTTTCAAGCCAATGGAGTGTCCCTGGGCTTAGACAAAGGCACCTCCTCCTGGATCTTGTTATACATTACCGGAGCTTAATAATAATATTTACTTATTTCTGAACAATATTTACTTTGATTCGCTTCTGTCTTCTATTTACGAAATCCTTAAGCCAAGCCCATGCAATATGTTCTGACGGCGCGTGCCCCCATATGCGTCGCTGGCCTGCCTCTAAATTTAAACCTGTGACTTCATTGGCTGGTTACGAATACTTCTCATAAGAATCTGACTACTGAATTCCTATTTTATGCACATTGCCAAATGAATCCGCCACTTTTTAGAATTTTTATTCATTTATACTATTTTTTTCAAGCCAATGGAGTGTCCCTGGGCTTAGACAAAGGCATCTCCTCCTGGATCTTGTTATACATTACCGGAGCTTAATAATAATATTTACTTATTTCTGAACAATATTTACTTTGATTCGCTTCTGTCTTCTATTTACGAAATCCTTAAGCCAAGCCCATGCAATATGTTCTGAATTTAAACCTGTGACTTCATTGGCTGGTTACGAATACTTCTCATAAGAATCTGACTACTGAATTCCTATTTTATGCACATTGCCAAATGAATCCGCCACTTTTTAGAATTTTTATTCATTTATACTATTTTTTTCAAGCCAATGGAGTGTCCCTGGGCTAAGACAAAGGCATCTCCTCCTGAATATTGTTATACATTACCGGAGCTTAATAAAAATATTTACTTATTTCTGAATAATATTTACTTTGATTCGCTTCTGTCTTCTATTTACGAAATCCTTAAGCCAAGCCCATGCAATATGTTCTTGACAAGCAGCTTGCCAAGGGTATTTTATTGTTACGCCTCCTGACGCGTCATGATGAGCGATCAATCGGTTAATTATGAGAACGTTATATGTCTCATATTGGGTAGTACTATAACTTAAAAAAGTTGAAAAACCCCGACATTTTCATTTCAAAGTTCAATATCATTAAAACAGCTGAACCGATTTTGTTAAAACATAGCTAAGAACCATCGCGATCACGTCAGTTTTTGGATAAAAAAACTGCATCCAAATAGGTCTATTCGTTTAGGAGCTACGATGCCACAGACAGACACACACACACACAAAGACACACAGTAACGTCAAACTTATATAACACCCCTCTTTTTCCGTCGTGGGTTAAAAACCAAACATAGCGAAAATGTAGGACACAAAAAATTACTTTGACTAATAAAATAATATCAAACTAACTCCAAAAGAAATTGTTCAGAACCCGACCGTGTTCTCAACTTCTCACAGTGGCCGCGACAATAAGTTAAGAAAATGAGCCAAGTCAAACTTCCACATTTTACATCCGTACGTGGGCAATGTGTCGGCTAACGTGTAGTAACGTATTCAAAGGGAAACGTCCCACAGAGGCGCTCCTTGTTTCATTTTACGATCTTATCGAAATAATCCGATCTTGCTTGTTATTTACTGCCGTCTTCCCCCGATGCCGGCTGACTCCTGCGACTACTACTTACTCACGTGCAAACGGCCCACCCACCCCGTAAACGATAAGCAACCCTACACCCACCACAAACGACACCAAATCCCTTAACTGTAATCTACGAGCACATCTTATATTCACAACTACGAGTGGAAACCGCAGACGTCGAGCAATGCTATGAACCTGCTTGTCGAACTTGTCGCTGTTGAAATATAATTCAGAATGGAAAAACTTGTAGCGGTACTTGGGATATTTTGCTTTTTGAGGGTCTCAGATATACCTCCAGAGACTGCAGAGGAAAAATCTAGGTGTTTTATTTCGCATGAGACTGCGGTTGAGATGTGAAGCGAGGCGAACTATCACAATAAACACTTGGCGGTCGCATATATTATTCATAGGCCAAAAGTTTGATGCACTGCACTTAGAGTACACATCTACCTTTACTTATACTTAACATCGTGAAAAGATAGTATCTCTCCGTGAATGAAAACTTATTTTGGTTCATCGTGCATAAACTTCTCTTTATTTTGTAATAGACAATAAGATAATCCATTACTTTGACGTGCAATTCGCAAGTAGCATTTTATATGCCAGAACCTTTAAACTTCTTTGCTTATTTTCTCAAGAAACAAGAACAAAACATCTAGAGAGACTAGAGTTAACTACGGAGGCGAGAAATTCAATATGACGGTGGTGAAACGGTCTCGAGTCTCGCGGCACTCGACGTCCGAGCGGACCTAATAAGCGAAGACGAGAATGAAGTAAAAATTCCCGCCATTGTCATTCCTGCGGCGTAGCACTGGTAATGAGCTAAGTTCGCCGTAACGCCTCGTAACTTACATACCAATCGGTCGACTTCCTTACCCATCGGTAATCATGCTGTTCGGTTTGGAAAACAAAAACTTTTGATCATGTTTTTGAACAAAGTTTGCAGTTACAGTTTTATGGGTGCCATTTTTTTTGTTGTTTTCATTAAGTATTGATTTCGTTTATTTAGTTTACAAATGCAATGTCTTAATGGTTAACAACAACCAGCTGCCCTCTATTCGATTAATCAATTCAAGACCATTAACTAGCATATATGTATAAGTCATGCCTCTACGAGCGCTCTTCGCTACAAACCGGAAAACTCGTAGCAGCTACGGCGTAGTACACGCGGCGTTGCTTGGGTCGCACTGTCAATAAAAAAACACAATTGCCAATGTTGACTCTCAAATGCTCCCTTTTCTTAAATTTTACATATTTAAATAATTTTACATACACTAAATAAGGAAGAGTTGGTCAGTTCTATTATTTTTAACAGTTAACTTGTATAGATCCCCAAGTCATCAAAGCAAATTGATAGCCAAGTGAAACAAGATCTACCATGCTAATTACGTAATTACTCATGTTGACGCAACGTACTCGTATGACTAACGTTATACATAATACTAATCTACAATCTCATCATACAATAACAAAGTTATTTGATTGACAAAATTTCATCTAAACACAGAAAAGGCCAATAGCGCATGTAAAACTTGACTGTAAAAATCCTACGCCATCCGGCCTAAAATCATAAGCTCATAAAAATGTCTGTTTATTTAACTCTGAAAGAGATTTTGACGAGACAAGGCTAGTGCCTAAAGGCTTTTTGCGAGGGCGCAAATATACTTACTAACGCCACAAATCCCAATATTTATAAGCTAACCGTTTAGTAAAATTCAAAATTGTTTATTGCATAAATCACATTACAATATAATGATTAGGTGGAACAATTAATAGCTAGGTATCCATGTGACGCCCTGCAAGGGCACAGCAACATACTTAAAACTAACATGCTTAGAAATTAACATATTTTAAACTAAGGGAGATTGCTATCAAAATATTACTCATTGTGTTTATCGTTAAAATACTCATTTAAAATGTAATACAATTTGTTAATCAAGAATGTTTTTAGGTGTTTTTTGAAAAGAGATAATTGTTCTATTTTTTTTTGTGGAATTCGGTAGGTGGTCATGTATTTTAATAACCAAATATGTAGTATAACTTGTATAAAATGATTTATGAAATCGAAATGTTAATTCAGGTAAATGCGACCGGTCCCGAAAGCGACCGATGACGGACGCCCCGCGGTGTAAGCAAAGTCTACGGCAAGCCTAAATTCAAATGCCGAGAGGCTAGCTGGTCTAGGCGTCGGCCGGCAAGTATCGGCAGTCAGCCAGTTTCTTCCTCCAGTCGCTGACTTCGTAAATGGAATTTGCAAGTAATTTCGTCGCCCTCCCGACCCCGCACTCTCTTGCTCTCTTGTCTCTGGGTGTCGCTTCCATTACAAATTGTGTTGGAATAAAAATATGGTTAGAATTGCTTAGAGTGGATTACGACGGATTTACTTTAATCCTGACTCTTTATGGGGGCTTGACAGAACAATTTTCACCTTTTTACGAATTTACTTTTACCGTCTTATTTTATACGGTTTGGTATGTGACACAACGAATGGCTAATATTTTGACTCGCTGGAGCATGGGTGGAAGAAAATAAGGCACGTACCTATACGTAATAATATGTCCTTCGTTGATATTTTTTTTTCTTTGGGCACATACCTTCACAGGCGATAATCAACACATATCAAAACACCTACAAACAAAATAATTTTGTAACTTATATGAAGGATGGTAGCTTTATTTGTCTTAATAAGTTATTTTCTAGACTTCTAATATTGCTGAAAATATTCTGCAATATCAAGAAAAAATTATGATAATAAAAATTATATCATATTTAAGTGCATACAGAAAGATAGAGAGCTTATAAAAAAACCAGCCAAGTGCGAGTCGGACTCGCGCACGCAGGATTCCGTACCATTATCTATAAAAACGGCAAAAAAAACACGTTTGTTGTATGGGAGCCTCCTGTAGCCTAGTTGGTAGTGACCCTGCCTACGAAGCCGGAGGTCCCGGGTTCGAATTCTGGTAAGGGCATTTATTTGTGTGATGAGCACAAATATTTGTTCCTGAGTCATGGATGTTTTATATGTATTTAAATATTTTTTTTATCTATAAAAGTATGTTTATCGTCGTCTAGTACCCATAGTACAAGCTTTGCTTAGTTTGGGACTAAGCCAATTTGTGTAAGATTGTAAAAGAAAAAAAAAAGAAAAAAAAAGAAAAAATATATATTTTGTTCTGTTGTTTAGTATTAGTTGTTATAGCGGCAACAGATATACATCATCTGTGAAAATTTCAACTGTCTAACTATCACTATTGTTGAGATACAGCCCGGTGACAGACAGACAGACAGACAGACAGACAGACAGACAGACAGACAGCAGAGTCTAAGTAATAGGGTCCCGTTTTACTCTTTGACTACGGAACCCTAAAAAACAACTTAAACCCAGTTGCCTATAGTGGGCTCGGGGAACCTTGATCCCTATGACAGCTGTCATCTCAGTACAATTTTACGTTTTAAGGTTACAAATTTTAGGGAGATGACAGCTGTCATAGGGATCAAGGTTCCCCGAGCCCACTATAAGTATTGTTTAAAAATAAGACCAATTCTATATTCTTACTTTTTATAAACATATAGTAGAAATAACCTAGACTGAGAGCCGGTTGCATCCTCTCTATACGTTCCCTCCGTTCACGGGAAGAAGTGGGCGTGTAATAGGAAATGTTCCGCATATTGACTCTGGCAACGCGGACGTTCCGACCCGAGATCTCTAAACAATGACACACCACCGTGCCGGTGTGATCGACAACGTTTTTACCCGGCCCCGAGTAGTTCACCTATTTGATTCAATAATAAGAGAAATGGAGTACATTCCCAACAATTTAGTTATAGTCGCATTATGTTTTTTAGGGTTCCGTAGCCAAATGGCAAAAAACGGAACCCTTATAGATTCGTCATGTCCGTCTGTCTGTCCGTCCGTATGTCACAGCCATTTTTTTCCGAAACCATAAGAGCTATACTGTTGAAACTTGGTATGTAGATGTATTTTGTGAACCGCATTAAGATTTTTACACAAAAATCGAAAAAAAACATAAAATTTTAGGGGTCCCCATACACAAAACTGAAACTCAATTTTTTTTTCATCAAACCCATACGTGTGGGGTATCATTGGATAGGTCTTCAAAAATGATATTAAGGTTTCTACGATTATTTTTTTCTAAACTGAATAGTTTAGGCAAGAGACACTTCCAAAGTGGTAAAATGTGTGTCCCCCCATTAGAAGTTACAGTTCTAAAATAAGAGAATGATAAAACTCAAAAAAATATATGATGTACATTACCATGCAAACTTCCACCGAAAATTGGTTTGAAAATTGAGTAGTTTTTTTTTAATACGTCATAAATCGTAAACTGCAATTTATTTAACGGAACCCTTCATGTGCGAGTCCGACTCGCACTTGGCCGCTTTTTTTTTTTGTGTTCATATTCAGGTTTAGTTACTTATTTTAACTAGGTCATTTTATTTATTGTATGGCGGTTACACACTGGTACTTACATATATGTATTCGTATCGATGTCGCTGATATGGTTACAGTTTGCGCTGCGAGTACAGTACAGCTGCCGAGTTTGTTGTTCTTTTAGCGACACCCGGAGGTCACGTGTAGGGTTTTTAGGGTTGTTCCTACGGACGTACAACAACAACGACCTTTACCGTCCCTTAAGTAAGTAAGTTAAGTACTATCATTGTAATAAGCTTCTTTTTGACAAAAAAATACTGACTGTTGAGTTTGTTTCGGCGTTCCTTCTTAACAGCGGTCTTCTTTTTCAGAAACACTAGTAGATTTTTGACTTGTAATAGTTCTATTGCGGCCTACTTCCAGAATAAAAATCATCTATTTCATTTGTATTTACCCGTTTATTTTTTAAAGTCACTTTATCAAAGATGCGATATTTTTTTTTATTTGGAAATAGTATTTCAGATAATATACGTAATTTACTTTCAAAACAAAGTTTTAACCGACTTCAATTCAGTACTCCGCCAAGCCACATTAACATTTCCACATTTTTTTTCCAATTTACCACATGAACTGATTTTCGAGAACAAAAGCGTTGATTTTTAGACCATTAAACCAAATCGCTGTATGTGGGCCGATAATATTTGAGGACTTCCGTCGATTCCTCAAGGATCTCAGAATTACCTTTGGCACTTCATTGTTTGCTATTTCAACGGAATAATATCAGAATCTGTGATGGTTATTACATAATTTGTGCACCGCTCGGGCGCGCATCGGTAGTAGGCAAGTACATATGTTTTGTAATAATTTTTATTTTCTGAGAATTATGAATCAGTTTCTGGAAAACATCATTTGGCCATTCGTTTAATATGTAAGGTAACAAATACTCCCACATTCTTTTGCCGTATGCATTGGTTATACGGTGGCAGTACGTATCTGGGTACTTATGTTTCTTAAGTTTTGTGGCCTATATCGATTTTGAAGGTTGGGTAAATTTGAAATTTCATCACAGATTAGCATCATCTTTTTATCGTACACATTTATAATTGTACAGTATCGAAATAGATAATTATCGTCGTTTTTATGCTTATTTCTATTAGAATTTGGTACAATTGTTTTAATCATTCTTAATTGTAGCTTATAGATGTTATCCAGGTAAGTTTTATAGGTTCTGCCATAGCTACTAAGGCTGTAACTAACAATGGATTCGGCTAGTGACATGTACAACATTTTGAGAGTATTGAAAGGTAATTTATATTTTAGAAGTGATAGTTTGCATTAAAATTGATCGTAATTTGTTACAAATATGGCTTATATGTGGACCCCAGTTGAATGTATTATCTATATGACCAAACCGAGGTATGTATGCTTATCCACTTATTTCCAGTTGTTCACATTCACACGTACGCGTAGTTTTTTGGTGCATGCACTCATGGCTATGCGCTATAATTTTAGGTGTGATGAGGCTTTTTTTATATGCAGAGTGGATATGCATGACTTTGGTTTTGTCATAGTTAATGACTAAGCCTACGTCGTGGGCCCATGCACACAGCCGGTTAAAGTAACCTTGTAGGATGGTTTCAGCAGCCGTGATGTCGGCATGGTTGGCCACGAGGCAGGTATCGTCCGCAAATTGGTATACGGACCCACCACTGAATATATTGCACATGTCGTTAACGTACAAAAGATATTCGGTAGGTGCGAAATTTGAGCCTTGGGCTGTACCTTTTTCTGTAGGTATCCGATCACTATAGGTATTATTAATTTTGACAGATGTTAAGCGGTTGGTGTGATAGTTTTTTATAAATTCTAGTAGTGGGCCCTGTACCATTTTGCAGGAGTTTTGAGTATAAGGTATTTTATTTAAGTGTGTCAAAAGCTTTACTAAAATCAATAAATACAACAATAACATGTTTTTTTATCACTTAAGTGCATATTTACTTCGTTTGTAAATTTACATAGCAATTGTGCCGTATTTTTTCCCTTCTGAAAACCGTATTGTTTATTGTTTATAATATTATTTTTATTTAGAAAATTATGTATTTGATTTCCGAAGAATTTTTCAATTATTTTATCTATGCAGGATAATGTAACGGTGTAATAGGACGGTAGTTGTTTATATCGCTATGGCTGCCTTTTTTAAAGATTGGTCTGATAGTTCCTATTTTTAATTTATTAATTTATTGGGAAAGGTTGAGGTCTTGATACAGGTATTTATTAGGTGCGTAACGATAGGAGTTATTTCCGTGTTTATACATTTAATATCCGCGGCACGAATTCCGTCTATACCCGAACTTTTTTTTACATTTAGTTGTTTAATAATGGAAAATACTACTTTTTCTGTGGCTTTATTTATTTTTAGTGACACCAGTGGATTTTGTACATATGTGTTTTCTACTACGTACTTATATAGTTTGAAGTACATCATTGAGAAGTTCCACAATCCATCTGTGGTCTTCATCATCACTTCCACTTCACCAAATTTATGATTTCCGGGTGTAAATACACGAGTTATAATAGAAAATACCGAAATTACTACACGCGTGCCTAATATATTTGAGGAGTTCCCTCAATTCCTCATGGTTCCCATCATCCATCCAACTGGGGTTTTGGAAACAATGGGACCAATCTGGAAGCATATACTTTCAGTTAAAAAAAGAATTGTACGAATCGGTTCATAAATGACGGAGTTCTGAGGTAACAAACATTAAAAATAAAAAAAATACATCCGAATTGAGAACCTCCTCCTTTTTTTGAAGTCGGTTAAAAATAGGCTTGAAGAAGCGTTACCATCGAAGTGTTCCAAAGTCAACAAAACTTGATGAGTCCGTCAAAGCAAGTTTAATTCGAAAATCGCTACCGTAACCAACCAAAGTTAAAATTGGAAAATTGTCTTGATGATCTAAGAAATACCTCGGGGCGAACTTTAACTTCGGGCGCCTTTGAAACTGGAAAGCTGATCTATGCGATAGAAGCTGTTAAAACTGTTTATGTTTTTCAGTCATCGTGTTAGTGAGGTGGGGTGGCGCAACTTAAACAATAATGGGATGTGAAAAGTGGAATAGTTGAAGAACTTTGGGAAAGTTGCAAGAGTAGGCCCCGCTTAGATTTCCTGAGTTGTGGAGTTAAACTTATACAGGAACTAGTAAAATTCCAAAGCTTCTTCGGCTACAAGCATTTAGACATGCACCGTTCTTTAAATAATTTGGAGGGTTCACTAATGTTTCCCAACCTAACGTTTGGCAACCTGATTAATTTCGCATCTTTTAATTTCCCAACCTCTTAATATTTCTGAAACTGTTAAATATTTCAGAATTTTTATAAACTTACCTAACCTAACCTATAGGGTTCTACACGATGGCCCTGAAATAAATCTTGAAATATTTACAGTTTTAGAGTTTGGGAAATGAAAAGTTGCGAAATTAATCAGTTTGCCAAACGTTAGTTGCGAAAAGAAGGTGGCCCAATTTGGAGTCTTCTGGTTTATTCTATTAAAAACATGCAAGCATCTTTGCACTATTTATTTAATTATTGTTTAATGAGAAATGTTGCACTTATATTGTACGAGTAGTAGATAAATGTGCTCACTACCCATTCCGCGACTACGTACCAAATTGTGCCCAATCCCAAGAATAGCTGGTGAGTTAGTACACTCTCACTGCAATTTAGATTATTTATTAACACGCCATCCATTTATAGGCATTTATCCCACGCGAGCCGTCGACCCGCGAACTCATTCGCCGTTACCGTTTCCTATTCTCTAATACATATTCTATTCTACATTTAAACTGCTTGCGAAAAGGATTTCCTAGGGTAAAAGTTTAAATAAGTTTAGGGCGGAGTTCCTCAAACCCCTTTTACGACTGCGAAGGGCAAAGGAGGCAAATGTTTATTCAAACATTCTATAGATTTTGTTTAGTGAAAGAGTACGTAAAAGTTCATAGAGCAATTGATCTGAACGGTGTTTCAGATTCGATTCTTGGGTGGATAGCCTGGATGTATTGTTTAGCAATCTATGAAATACATATTTCTTAGCACATGCCTGTAAGCATAGTATTATTTGATAACTCTTTTATTTCTTACAACCGGTATTAGTTTCGCAATGTAGGTAACTATACATATTTATCGAAACCATAAATGTGTAGGTAATTGTAACTTTCACTCACAACTCCATTTTTTTGTCTGGGTTTCTTTATATAGGTATACTTGTACCAAATTTTTTACGTTTTTTTTTACTTCCATTGTAAGTATTGGTCAAGTCTTACTAGGCAAATTTGACCAACATCCCGGAGTGCGACATAATTAAAATTTTGTTCAATTATAACTCCATCTAAATCTCATTTAAGAACTCCTAAATTATACATGCATGACTTGCTGCCCGCGCGGCTCAGGCCACCTATTGCAAAGAACGCAGGCAAACTCGCGGGATGAATATATAGACTCTTCTTGACTGTTATCAACCAGTTCATTTGGGGTCGGGTCTCCTCACTTTTCTGTGCCAGGGTTGTCGCTTCAGGCAATTGGGCTCTCTCGAGGTCTCTCTTTATCAAAGACCACCAGGTCAGTGGTGTACGGCCCCTACCGCGTTTGTGTTCAGGTAGGTTTAGGGCAATATTAACAACGTGGTCCCCTTGACGTCTTTTGACATGTCCTTACCAGCGAAGGCGGTTATCGGTGAGTTTGTCGGCGATTGGTGCAACTTTAAAACTCCCTCGTATAAATTCGTTACGTATTTTAGCGAGTCTAGTCACCCCTCATGAATCATGAATATATAGACGATGATAGATATAAAGTATGTACATTCAGAAGGTCCATTCTATAAACAGTTGAATGAATTTTTGAATTGGTATGTGGTTCCAGAGGGTTACCTATCTGAATCACGTTTTAATTTGCCAACTGTATCCTTTGTCCGATTTTACATTTGTCTAAAAGCCGTTTTTCTCTGAAGCCATGACATTTTCAGGATGATTATAAAACAAACCTAACCTAACCCAATGGGTTCTATACTTATCGTATTTAAAAAAATTGAATTGCTTTTGGGTTTACGATATAACTAATTGGCTTTTTTCCGAAATGAAAATTCGGACAAACGATACAGTTGGGAAATGAAATTAAGTTATTGCGATAGGTTACCGTTCCAGAGATTACCCCCTACATACAAACTTATAAAGTTACAATCTCACAGACTTTAGTCTCTATAATATTAGTACTTAGCTATAGATAAAACCATCATGTTGTGGTCGTTTTGACGAGTGTTGATAACATCTAAAAAATTACAGACGGTAATAACTTATTTTCTCCAAAATTATATCTAAGTACAATGTGATAGAAACTTATTTTATCTGTGCAGGTTACAGGGTACTTACTTATCTTGCAAATACATATGTAAATCCTTAACAAACAAAAGAAATTAGTATAAACAGCTCCGCATTTCTGCAATAAAAGCCGATAGATTTTATAGCAGCATTCATAAAGTCTTATGCTGCACCAGTTATTGCCAATTAGTTTTCAATACACTATTGTGTTCTAAATGAGACTCGAGAGTTTAAATAACGAAGTACCTTACTCCACAGCGAACCAACTAAAACAATTCATGCATTCCAAGTTTCATGACAGAAATTACGACGGCATGTTTAATTTAATCCCGACTAAGTTCGTTGATTTCATTTTTACTTTGAATCAATTTAAAAATTCTTGTTGAAATCCAGGCAGTTATCGAAGTTGGGACGTCGAGAACTTCAGAACTAGTAATTTTTGCGAAGTTAAAGTAATTTCATGAAAATCTGACGTGACAGAGCCGGAAAACGTTAATCCGGTGCAGATCGCTTTCCTGATATTCGCAATTGATGGGAAAAGCATATTCTATTCATGAAGTAAAGAAATTGTTTTTGTCGTCAGCTGGTTTATCCCCTATCGCGCAGATATGGATTCCGTTTGTTATTCAATTCGGGACCCCAGTTTCGCCGACGTTTTACACTCGCGCTTTACGGAGCAGTAATACGAAACAATATCGTAAACGTACTGTGTCGTTGAGAATCAAAGCTATAAACTGTAGGTCGGCAGCAAATCGGTGAGCGTGTCGCGAGCGCAGAGACTGTAAGAAGGTTTAGGACAAGCGACGTGCGACAAAGTTTTTATTTCCCAGGGGACACACCGATCGTAGTGCCGCTCAGGTGCTCCCCGCACCGATGGAAACCTATATTATTTGTTTGAACGAAACTTTCTGGTCTCGTGTGAGAAAAGTAAATTATGTTTGTGTCCTAAACGCCACCTTGTATTCAATGTCTCGCGCGCCGCGATTCGACACACGAAAATGTAAATAGGTACGCCGCAGTCTCGGAGCGGAAGCATTTTCTTTACTTGCTGGTAGTTTGTTGTGAAAAATATGAACCTACCTTTTGTAACGCATGAGAAAGTACGCAGGTACATTTGCGAAAATTTACCATGTCAGATTATCATACAGTTGAAAATGTACCTATGTAACGAAGCCACTGCGCTTCACGAAGTTATGCTCGCAATAAAAATTACAAACGACCCATATACGTTACTTTTATTAAACGTTGATGAAGACTCGTTTAGCAATTTCACGTGTTTTAGAAATTCAAGAAAAAATTGCCCGCATAAAATATGGTCCCGTAAGGGAATTGCTGAATTATTATGCTGGCATAAAGACTGCTGAGTGTTTAATGGGTATTCCCTATCCTTCTCGTGTGGTGGATAATGGGATGAATTAGTATAATTTTTGAGTTTACGTTTATCGTTCTAACGTTTCACGGCCCTAGTATTACATAACATAACATGACAAAAGTTTGACATTGTTCACGGACTCGTTACAAAGTCGAATCGAATTGTAGATAGGCGAATGTTTCGTGGAAATGTGCCTGGAAGGCTGATGAATCTAATTTTTGTGTCAGGGCGCAGTGGCGCGTTACTTATGAAAATTATGCTCCATTGGAACGCTCGGGGAAGTTGAGAAGTTGAAATAAACTGTCGCGCCGTGACTCGCACACCGATCGACGTGCGCCGGCTCTTTAAAATACTTAACGGTGGTAAAGGTTGGCTTACTAATAGATATCAACGTTTAGTTCAATTTTTAGAACCAAGTTATTAAACTAACAAGAATTATATAAACTAGCGGTTCGCCACGAACAGAGAACCCGCGACTCGACAATAAAAAAAATGCATTTTTTTTTTAATTTTCAACGTCCTTATCTATTTATGATTTTTATTATCTCCACTTATATTAAATCTCTAAATAAATAAAAAAGAATCAGCCAGTTTGAAACTAAGCTTTGTGCTGTCACGAATGTTCTCAGCATCCCTTGAACGGAAAAATATGAATAATTTTTTATAGGTACCTACATTATTATTCTAGCTATCACATAGGATAGTTTTTATCCGACTGCGACAATTAATTAATTTTCCGAAATATAAGAATATATTTTTTATTAATTCTTATTGAAATCAAACGCTGCTGCAACTAGGGTTGCCATACGTCCGGATTTGTCCGGACATGTCAGGATTTTTGACCCTTTGTCCGGATTGCGGCCGGACTTGGCAAGTGTCCGGATTTTTAGGAATGAATCAACGCGAAAAATACGAGGCGACTAAACTACGCGAGCAGCTGCGAAGCGATTCGCGCTTCGCGCGCGGGCGCAGGTCACGCGTGCGCAGGGAGGGGGCTACGGGGTCGGGCGGAGGGAAAGAGAAAGGTATATCCACTATACAGTACACCGCAGAGCGCAGCGCGCCGCCGGTGCGTCGTTCAAGCTACGCCAAATCTCTGTTACAATAAATGTCAGGATTTTTAGGGTGATGTCCGGATTTTTGTCAGGACATTTAATTCTTCCATATGGCAACCCTAGCTGCAACTGTCAGCTAAAAGAAACGTCAAAATGGCGGAATTGCTTTGCCTTTCACTTATTAATAATTTAATTCCCGTCTACGATAGACCTTTACGAGACACATGCGAAAAGCTAAAGAATAAAAAACTATTCGATTCTGATATGAGAACTTATATGCGCAAATATCGGATTAAGGCATAATTTCAATAAATGTATCAACAAATTCGAACAATAAGTATAAGTAACAAGAATTTATTTTTTGTGAATGGCAATACGCGCTCTTTGCGCATTCTGCCAAAGTACCTGCGGCGCTATCACGAAAACCAAAACTTGAAGTTCGTATATCTGCATCCCTGTCACTCGAGTATTGTTACTACGATAGAGATAGAGATACCCGAATATTTTCAAATTCCGAAGTTCGTGGTTCGTTGGCTCAGGAATCGAAAATGGGGAAGAAAAAAACAACGCAACAGGTTTTATAGGTAATCACTTATAAGTGTCCAAAATTTTAAGAACCCCTTCTTAAATCATCATCATCATCATCATATCAGCCGAAAGACGTCCACTGCTGGACATAGGCCTCCCCCAAAGAGTGCCACAATGGCCGGTCATGCGCCACGCCGGACTCCCGCGACCTTTACCAGGTCATCAGTCCACCTTTTGGGAGGCCTACCCACGCCGCGCCTTTCGGTACGTGGTCGCCACTCGAGAACCTTTCCGCCCCAACAGCCATCGGTTCTACGTGCAATGTGCCCCGCCCACTGCCACTTAAGTTTAGCAATTCGGAGCGCTACATCGGTTACCTTGGTTCTGCTGCGGATAGCCTCATTTCTGATGCGATCGCGCAGAGAAAATCCCAGCATAGCCCATTGCCCTTTGAGTGACTTTGAGCTTTCTTATGAGGCCCATAGTAAGCGACCACGTTGCCGTGCCATATGTCATCACTGGCAACACACACTGGTCAAAGACTCTCGTCTTGAGACACTGCGGAGTATAGGACGAAAAAATGTGCCGTAGCTTCCCGAATGCTGCCCAGCCGAGTCGGATTCGACGATTGACCTCTTTCTCAAAGTTGGACCTACCTAACTGGACAGTCTGTCCTAGGTATAAATAATCGTCTACAACTTCGAGCGTAAAGAAAAAAAACCTTCTTAAATGTTCTGTCCCTTTTCCGCAAAATGCATCTTCATATGAAACGATTGTTTTTTACTATGACGCTCGAGGATCTTGACGTCACTCACAGTCGCCGACTGTTTTCTCACTCTAACAAGCGACATTAAAACGGTTGTAGGTTCATAATTTTTTGAGATATTTGAATGGGATTTTCGTCATATAGTTATACATATATAAATGCCTATGTCCTGACTGACTCATTTACTCACTCACTCACTCATCAACGCACAGCCGAAACTACAGGGGCTAGAGAGAAAGATTGCTTATTGAAATACAAAAAAAGTAATTTCAGCGTTTTGGAAAATTCTACCCCTAAGGGGAAAGCGGTGCAATGTTGGTATAGGGGATTTTTTTTGAGTTAGAGACTCAAAACTTTTTAGAAAATATTACTTATTAAAATAAAATAAAACTACTTTCAGTGTTTTTAGAATTCAACCCCTAAGGGGTCTATTAGGGGGTGCAATGTTTGTATGGAGGAAATATTTTTTTAAGTGAGAGACCTAAAACTTTGTTGAAAGATTACTTATTACAATACAAATAAAGTACTTTCAGCGTTTTAGAAAATTCCACCCCTAAGGGGGATAAAAAGGGATAAAAATTTGTATGGAGAACACTTTTTTTTTTACTTGAAATTGTGTAGAAAGATTATTTATTAGAATACAAATATAGGTAAATTACTGTCAGTAGTTTGGAAAATTCCACCCCTAAGAGGGGGAAAAAGAGGTGCAATGTTTTTATGGGGGAACTTTTTTAGGTAGAAACAAAAACTTTGTAGAAAGATTAATTATTAAAATACATTAAAAGAACTGCCAGCAGCGTTTTGGAAAATTCCACCCCTTAAAAGGGGTGATCGTATAGGAAACACTTTTTTTGAGCTAGAGACTTGATAGTTTGTACAAAAAATACCTATTAATATAAATATAAATTTTAAGTGATTTCTTTTTAATTTTCCCCCGAAAAGCGTTAATTTGTATAGAGAGTTCAAAGTTTGTATAGAAAGCAAGAAAATTTTAAAGTATGAGATTTGTAACTTCGATCTTTGCCTGTTTGTTAAAAGACTACAACACTTTTTAATTCATCGCCTACAATGGTTAAGAGGGGGTACCAAGACATTTCTAAAGTAAGAAATTTGTAACTACGGTTTCAGACTGTTTACTATTAGGGTTGAAAGGGGGTTCTAAGTTTGTATAGAGAGCAAGACATTTTGAAAGTAAGATATTTGTAACTTCGGTTTTAGATTGTTTACTAAAAGACTACAAAACGAATTTCAATGTTTTGTTTAATTCATTCCATAAACAAGTAAACATTAAGACGATAATATTATTTTCTACGCGGACGAAGTCGCGGGCAACAGCTAGTATTTTATAATTTATAAAAAAAAAAAATGAAAAATGAAAATGAAAATGTTTTTTTTGTGCTTTTTAGCTCAGTAGTGGAACCGGATTTTGGCCCTAGAAGTTTTGATAATTCTAAAGTCGGAAAAGTTATGCTTATATGGCATTCGACTTATTTTCAAGCATATTTGTATTATATGAAGAAAAGTTAGAACGAGGGTTAGATATAAATTAGGTATTTATTAATTTTTATTGATGATTTGTGAATATTGAATTAAAGTGCAAAGTTTAAGCTTCATCGTTTATAATATGTATGACGCTTTACACTGTTAAGTTTTTAGAAAAAAAAAACACCCGCGACTACGTCAAACCAGAATTAGCTTATTATTTAGTCGATATTGAATTAGAGTTTTAAAAATCCACAACAATATCTCTAAATTCTTAAGTTAATAGACAAAGCCAAAAGTTTAGAGGAATAAGATAAAAGCTTTAAAATTAATACGCATTTTTTGTCCTGTAAGATCTAATATTGAATTAGAGTCTATAAAAATAAGTCTAATACTATAAAAGAATATATGCAGCCATATTATGGAAAGTAAGAAATTTCTGTGTATAGTTTGCATCATAAACGCATATTATTAAAAAAGGCGCGAAAACCAAGCCGCGCTACAAGTTGTAGCTACGGCGGAGCAGATCTTAGTCGACCTTGCGAGCTATCGCTTGCTAGGTATCCCTCGCCACGCCCGCGCGCCCCCGTTCTGCCGCATTTAAAAAAAAAAACTTTTTTTGTATTTATATGTTTAAAATAGGGAAGGCGCAAAAACTTTTTATGTATAGTTTATGAGATTTTTTTGGAGGCAAAACCCAGATTCGAGCATAGTAAAACATATGTAGAAAAAATTTAAAGTGGCCAGATTCAAATGAAAAAAATATGTGTTATAAAAATCGTCTATTTAAACAGCTCTTTCAAAAAACTAACCAAAATAGTTTTTGAAAACCTTCCTTCAGGAAAATACGTATTACAGCACTGGTACAATATTAGTGATGGTCCACGTGTAAAGGTACCATAAGGCGGTTTTATGTTTCGTTTAAGATATTCAATGTTTGGAAAAGCGGGTGAAAAGGAAGATTTTTTATTATAGCTATGTCAAGACCTATAAGATGTAACATTAGTTTACCTATTTTTAATTTTATAATATACAATAAAAATTACAGACACTGTTTTTTTATGAAAAAATCTGCATGGAATAATGTGAAGTTACAGAAGTTAATTTAAAAATGTTATTAGTAGCGTCCAGACAAAAGTGGTGGCAAATTTCGCACAGAGAGTAAAATGGAGTCGTTGCTTTTTATTTACTTTTTACGGTTGAATGAATACATTATTTATTTAATTTATATTTTTAGAGTATTAAACTATAATGTAATTTGGATATCAAAAATAAAAATATATCCAAATTATATTAAGTATTTTATAGTATGTTATGCAACTGTTGTATAAGAAGGGTCTTAAAAGACGAGTGGCGTGGGTTGCAATGCGAGCCTTGGCAAGCATCGCAATTTAAGACGCCACGAGCGTTTTTAGACCAGTTATACAACGTTGCATACAATACTTTTTCTACGACAAATTTTAAACAAATAGCAGACACAGATAACGGAGGTTATCTGTGATAGCAGACTACATAATAGTTAATTTTTTCAGGCAGCAAGTTTTCTATTCGTACTTTTGCTACTCACGCAATTTCTTCAGGAGTGCAGTTATTAATTTCTTCGACCATTTTAAAAGGAACGTACACTTTTGTCTTCAAAAACACGAATACAATCTTAATAGTTTAGGACTAATAGTTTATCATCTTTCGTTTTTTCATTTTGAACTGTATTTTGGACATTTTGGTGGGAAATTGGAAATGTGACAGCTTTTGTTTATGGTTTGTTTTGTTTTTAATTTGTTTGCACTGGCCATCCGAACCAAACTGAATCCGGACCCGGACCGAATTTGAACTGTTTATTTTTATAAATAATACCTAGAATTTAACACACAATAGATGATGATTTATTATTATTGTAGTAAATAATTCATAATGTACAAATGTTAAATCGTAAATAAATACTTTTATTTCGAAATATTTGTTTATGAAGTTGGCATCACTGCAATATAGCGGCCGATTAAAAAAAAAGTTAAACAGTGCTTTTATGAAAAATGTATGAACCAAAAAAGTACGCTAAATAGTGCGTTTTTGGGCCATAGAGCATAGAGTTTTTCCACGACTTATTAGTGGTGTCATTGTATTTGAGCTACAGCCTATATAAATGACAGATAACGGTACAGGAGTAGAAAAAATATATTTTATTGCAATTTATGGCTTGCAGTAGTTGCAGTACACGAAACAGTTGATAATGTGGCCAAAGGCCCTGATAATTGTACTTGCAGTAGTAATTTTTGAGATTTTCACTTTTCTGCAAAAATGACATCACAAGCCTAAAAATAAAATTTCAGGTCTTTTTTTATATTTCAAACATGTTTCTTATCTAACCAAAAACGCAGTAATTTCACAAAAATATTACTTATGCTAACAAGATCTACAGCATTCAGCATGTGCTAGAAGGTTGTGAAGTACTTGCTTGCTTACTGCAGATTCATTAGGCATATAACTTTTTTGCAACGAATACTAACTAAAGCCAAACGCAGTATTCAAAATTACTGCATTTGAGTTTAGCGAGAAAACCAAAGAGCTTCTCTTGCTACGCTAAAAGTACTTAAACGCAGTACTTATTCCACAGTGCTGCGCTTAAGAGTATCGAGAGGTATTCGAGAGTAACATAAAGCTACGCATGCACCGAAGCCACACGGTTGGTACAGTGCAGCATTTCGTGCTAGCAAATCAGAGTGAAATATTCGCACTTGATTTGGTTACACCTTGTATAATTCAAAAGAGTGATTGATGGCTTGATGAGTGGAGGTGTTTTATATTAATAGACTCTTATAAAAAAATGTTCCTGAAACACATTTTATAGACTATTAAAAATAATAATTTGATACGCTGATAAGAAAAATATTAATTTTTTCTAGTACCTACCTAAACTCAATTTTATTTCGTCTCTTCGTCACTTCAATATTTGTCTGAAGTTAAATCTTACCAACACTTATTTATTACTACATAGGTATGGAAATAGAGCATGATTGCTAACTAGAAACGCAGTATTTATTAATAAACACAAATACTGCATTAAGCCTTAGTGATACTGTAATACCTGCAAACCCAGATCATCATATCAGCCGAAAGACGTCCACTGCTGGACATAGGCCTAACTGCAAACCCATATAGTTGATGAAAATGCAGAAATGCGTATTTTATCTAAATAAGGCAGTAAAGTAAAAAATATTTCAATCTAAAGATTTATTTTTTTAACAATTTTTCAGTACACTTCAAAAGTTGTATAGATACCAAAAAATATGTTTACCGCGTTTATCTCGAAACCACCATTTTGCAAGTCACGAGAATTATCCAGTTTATGGTAAACTATGTAAATAAACAGTCATAAATTCTGGAAATACATAAAATCCAGTTCAGGAATTTCCGATATTCTGAGTGTACCAATTCCGGAATTGTAATATCGGAAACATTGCCCGAGATTCCGGAATTTCGAAAGTCCGGAATTGTAAGGGAAAATTGTTGCTAAGGAACCCTGTATCTACAATCACAGGAAAATGCCTAATTTCATAGTTTGATGTACGAAAATGGATTTCCCCATACTAAGCTCCTTAGTAAGTATGGGGAGAATAACTGTGGCGTCTGAAACTAGACAAAATTGGTAAATTCGTGGTTTTTTTAATTTATTTTCATTATTTACACCAATCTTTTCATAGCTGTAAAAAAAATATAATTCCCATACTTACTCATTGTAGGTAGGTACACTGTTTGTGCGGGGAGATCCATTTCCGTACATTAAACTATGAAATTCAGCATCTTCCTGGGATTGTAGATACAGGGTTCCTTAGCACCAATTCTTCCTAACATTACACTATTAATTTACGCAAAATAACGCACTCTGATTTTTAGACAGATTTGACCGGGTTCGATTCCCGGCTGTGTATGAGGCTTTTTTGAAAATCTTTGAATGCAGTTTTGATTTTTTCTAAAATCGGTCTCGTAACTCCTTAGAGCAAATTTCCGTATATCTTATAGTTTCGGATATTCCCTCACTGCCCCGTTTGAATAATATACCCTGTATTATAATGCATGTCTACACACTATGCTTTTTGTACTATTGTTAACACTGTATGCTTAGATTTAGTATTAACTTATAACTTTTCTCATGTAAGTGAAATATGTTGATTCTTTATGAAAAATAAAGTTCTTTAAACATAAAATACATGTACATTTTCATTTCAAAAACTTAATATTTAGTCGCAAGAGAATAAAAAAAAATTAAGAGAAATAAATCATTCAATCAGTATTTGTTTAGTCATAAAAATATCTAGGCGACTCTACTACCTTCTGTGTGAAATCTGCCACCACTTGTCCGTGCCCTAGTTATTATGCATATACCTACAATTACAAATATGAATGATTTGCAAATGTTGCAATTATAATTTTGTTGTAAAAAGTTGTATTTTTGTTATTTGTTACCATTGTGTAAGCCACCAATACTTACTTTAACATAAAACTATAAGTAAAAACCTACTTTATAATGGACTCAACGCCGACGAAACCGCGGGCAATTCCTAGTATAGTAATAAATAAGGGTAAGTTTCGTCTTTGTATTTCCATTAGCGTACTTAAAACAAAATAACAATTTTCCATTGATATTAGTTTAAAACATGCTTTGCGGTTTTTTTTATGGATGAGTTAAGGGCACCCCGCTGCCCCGCCACCGCTAATCGCTGCCTGGTGCCACAGCGCCACAGCGCACAGCACGGCACGGAATGCTTACCTATACATATCAGTATTTAGTGTCGCCGTGATTCTATATTTCTAAACTTTTGTTTGGTAACTGAGATCATTGTCAAGACCGTTTATTATTAACTCTACAAACTCTAATTCAATATTGGTTATACTGCTTAACCAGAAATAAATATCTACACAAGCCAATTGTCTACACATCTAACTTTTTTCCAGTATATTAAGTGGATCGATTACATCATAATTTTACAATATCAGCTACTCTAATTCTTTATTTGCAAATTTATTTGCATTTTTTTGTTCACCAGAATGCAGATGTTCCAGACTTCTAAAAACAGATTATTTTAAAGAAACTAAAGTGTTATTGGATATGTTACAGTTTTTTGTAACTCTAATTCTATATTTACATAGTTCTTGGCTAAAAATAAAATATTTCAATATAACCGAAAGCCGAACCTAAAAACTTCTAACTTTTTGTATAAGTATTATTTAACATGCCTCCAATGACATATCAAAAAATAAAAAACTTTAATGTTATCAAAACCCATTTTTGTTCAGCCGCTGGTCTATTTACCGAACTTATTATTTTATAAATACAGCAGCTTACATTCTTAGTATTTCAGTCAAGATATTAAAATAAGTAAAACCATATCTGTATCAAACTCATTCCTTAAGAAAATGTTATCGTACTATTGCGATCTTTCTTACAAATCTAGGTTTCCCTGCCCGCTCAGTGAAGCTCTTCGTCTCATTTATTTATAAGAAAGCCGATGTACCCTTTTACCCGTCCTTTCAAGGAAAAATATTCAAGGGAAGACCATCGGAGAGTCATTCAGTGTTTAAAATATTACAGGTATCTGTATGTTATAGCTGTATACTTATATGACTCTTGTTTAGTAATCAAAAATCAAAATCAAATCAAAAATATTTATTGGTATCATACTAAAGTAGGTAAAAGTACATTCGTGGCTGGCGTCTCCCAGTAAGTATAGCAATACTTGTGTTGGGAGTAATGTTTCTCTTCCGATATTTTTACGTAATCCAGGGCATAATAAATACCTACGTTTAACTGCAAATTATTTAAAAAGTACAAAACCAAGTGTAAGATATAATATTTAGTTCTATCTTAACGTATTTTTAAATTATAATTTGTTTACTTAAGTCGTTTTTAAGTTTTTCTGAAAAGAGTCATCGCCATTATCGTATGAGTAGTGAAGATAATTTAAATAATTGGGTTACAATATTGTTCCATTAAATTAAATGACTTTTAAAGCAATACATACATACGATTGACGTTTAAAATGTGTAAGTAAAACTTCACATTATCAAGGCATTAAGGTATAAAATTTTAAACTTATCTTTAACATCGACTACTTAATACGCTATACTGGCTAAACAGCTAAAAATTGTCTATATGTATAGCTACGTAGGTACTATTACATAAAAGTACAGGTAGATTACTAAAAGGAGTAAGCAGAGCTCATTAAATTTAATTTTCAGGGCCTATTCTACAATAAAACTTAACTAGTATTCTTAAAATTTTCCCGAAAGGGTTGAATCGGTAGGTACATTAGAACTATCGCAACAACGGCAGGGTGTTTGCGATTGCGCCTATACCTGTGTATCGACCGCGCTAACGTGGGAAGAATACATTTATTATGTCGAGTCACGGTGCTCATTTGGGTATTAGAGATAAAATTAAAATTTACGCTTTGCCCAAAGCAATTTGTAACCGCCCGCTTTACTTCACGCGGAAAATAGGCTTTGGTTTATCCGAGTTTTACATTCATTTTCATAAGTGGCTTACATTCAACGAAACAGCTAAAGGATGGAATAGCGGGGATGGCGACGTACAAAAGGATTGGCAAGACATCGTTTACTTTTTTTTCACTGTTTTCATAATGGCTGAGAACTTTCTCTCGTATTTCTACGAGAATACTTAACGGAACAGGGTGTTACTTATTTAGATATTCTTGAGATTCTGAACAATTAATGTGAGCATCATTAGTAATTTAATATACCTACCTATTATTTGGTACGGGTAATTTATAATTCAACCAGTTTCTACCCGCGACTTCGTCTGCGTGCGTGTAAAACTATCCTATATTTTAATCCAGGCTATAAACTATCCTCGTGAAAAATTTCATCCAAATCGGCTCAGCCGTTTAAGCGTGATTGAGTAACAAACATCCAGACATCTAAACATCCAAACATCCATACTTTCACATTCATAATAATATAATAATAATAATAATAGAATGGCGTAGGGATGTGACGGCCCCATCGCCCACCAGACTTCTGGTGCAATCAGTCAACGTAAGGCAGCTTGTGGCGGGCTGTTAGGGAGTAGCGACCCTACGTATGTGCTTCTGGGGGTGTCCTGTGGTCAGGCTGAGCCGATCGGGTGGTTGGTTGGACAGGCCCCCCACCTCTGGGTTGCCTTAACTGGCTGTCCAGAGTGGAGTCGCAAGAGCTGTTGCTCGAGGGTAGATGTGGACACCTAAGTGTTGAGTTGGCTATATGTTTAAAGTCCAGTGCCACCTCTCTACCCCCCCAGCCTCTCTGACTGGTGTTGCCCTTAGGCCATTTTTTAATGTCGCTATTAATAGGGGCCCATCTAGCAGTTGGCGAGTCACCGTCTGCCAGAGATAAAAAATGAGACAGTTTATTAGGCAGGCGTCCGATGTTTCACCCAATAGCCCAGCCACTAGTCCATCATTTTCACCCAATAACCCGTTTTCTTTAGATTCCATCAAACAGCAAAAGTCCCTATACACCCCAGCGGGTGCTGTCTCTGTGTGCGTCCCATGACACGGGCAGGGACAGCATCCGCTCGGTGTACTCCTTGCATTTCATTAAATTGTCAAAAGGGCCTCTACGTGTTGGCTCAGTTGGTACCTATCCCCACGCACGCCTCCCAAAGGTCCGGGACATCATTGTCCCGTGAGCGGGAAAGACATACATAATAATAGGATAAACCTAATAATAGGTATTATGAATTTTCTCCACTTATAATAAATCTCTAAATTAAAAAAAGAATCAGCCAGTTTGAAAGTAAGCTTTGTGCTGTTACGAATGTTCTAAGCATCCCATGAACGGAAAAATATGAAACATTTTTTATAGGTACATTATTATTCTAGCTGTAACTTAGGATAGTTTTTATCAGACTGAGACATTTAATTAATTTTCCGAAATATACAATTTCATTCAATTTTTTCATTTATTTTTATTGAAATCAAACGCTGCTACAACTGTCAGCTGTAAGAAACGTCAACATGGCGGAATTGTTTTGCCTTTCACGTCTTATTAATAATATAATGACCGTCTACGATAGACTTTTAAGAGACACATGCCAAAAAATAAAATATAAAAAAATATTCGATTCTGATATGAGAAATGTCGTATTAAGGCGTAATTTCAATAAATGTGTCATTAAATTCGAACAATATAAATAACACGAATTTGTTTTTTTTATGGCACGCGCTCTTTGCGCATTCTGCCAAAGTACCTGCGGCGCTACCACGAAGACCGAAACTCGAAATTCTCATATCTGCATCCCTGTCACTCGAGTGTAGTTAGTGCGATAGAGATAGAGATACCCGAATATTTTCGAATTCCGTAGTTAGTGGTTATAGCTCAGGAATCGAAAATAGGGGTGTAGACTCTAAATAAAATAACCATAATGTTGTATTTTCTCGAAAATGGATTTAAAGTGTAGTCAAATCGAAAAAAACAACGCAAGAGGTTATATATAGGTAATCACTAAGTTATATTCAAAGTTTTAAGAGGGTGTATGTTCTGTCCTTTTTCCGTAAAACGCACCTTCATATGAAACGATTGTTTTTTACTATGACGCTCGAGAATCTTGAAGTAACAGTCCCCGATCGTTTTCTCACTCTAACAAGCGACATTAAAACGGTTGTAGCTTCATAATGTTTTGAGATATTTTAATGGGATTTTCGTCATCAGGCATATTTTCTTGCCTTCTTTCTTTTGAAGTAATAATACATTTTGAGTCTACACCCATATTTGGAAGACAAGTGAAAGACCCAGCACGGCTATCACAAGACGGCGCGCGAGTTCTCTCGATTTTTCTCGCACTATCCGTCTCTCACTTATTAGAAAACTTAGAAAAAGACGAATAGCGCGAGAAATATCAAAAGAACTCGCGCGCCGTCTTATGATAGCCGTGCAGGAAAGAGTAATCTATCTTCTATACATATAAAAGCCTATGTTCTGACTGACTCATTCACTCACTCACTCATTCACTCATGAACGCACAGCCGAAACTACTGAGGCTAGAGAGTTGAAATTTAAACCAGAACTACTTTTTACAACGAAGGCAACGGATAAGAAGGGATTTTTGGAAATTCCACCCTTAAAGGGGTTAAATAGGGGTGCAAAGTTTTTATGAGGAAAACTTTATTCTTTGAGCTAAAGACTTAAAACTTTCTAGAAAGATTACTTATTAGAATAAAAATAAAGGACTTTCAGCGTTTTGGAAATTTCTACCCCTAAGAGGGTTAAAAGGGTTGCAAATTGTGTATGAGAAAACTCTGTTTTGAGATAGAAGCTTAAAAGTTTGTAAACAGATTAGTACTTATTGAAATACAAAAAAGTACTTTCAGCCTTTTAGAAAATTCCACCCCTAAGGGGGTTAAAAGGGGGTACAACATTTGTATGGTGGAAACATTTTTTTAGTTATTTTTAAAACTTTGTTGAATAAAGTACTTTCAGCGATTTGTAAAATTCCACCCCTAAGGGGGATAAAATAAGGTGAAAATTTGTAAAGAGGAAACTTTTTTTTTAGCTAGAGACTTGAAATTGTACAGAAAGATTATTTATTAGAATACAAATATAGTTAAATTACTTTCAGTGGTTTAGATAATTCCACACAGCGGTGATTTTGCATGGGGGAATCTTGTTTTTAGATAGAAACTTGTAACTTTGTAGAAAGATTACTTATTAAAATACAAAAAAGTACTACCGGCGTTTTGAAAAATTCCACCCTTTAAGGGGTTAAGGTTCGTATGGGAAACACTTTTTTTGAGCTTTTGATAGTTTGCAGAAAAATGACAGATTGTTGATGACAGATGACAGAGAATTGTAGAAAACAAACTTCAAGTTTTTTCTTTTTAAATTTTTCTCGAAAACCGTGAATAGTGGGTTCAAAGTTTGTATGGAGAGCAAGAAAATTTTAAAATATGAGATTATAGACTGTTTGCTAAAAGACTACAAAACTTCTTTCAGCGTTTTTTTTTAATTCATCGCCTAAGAAGGTTAAAAGGGGGTTCGAAGTTTGTACAGAGAGCAAGACATTTTCAGACTGTTTACTATGGTATGAGGGTTCAAAGGGGGTTCTATGTTTGTATAGAGAGCAAGACATTTTGAAAGTAAGAGATTTGTAACTTCGGTTTTAGACTATTTACCACAAAATTTCTATGTTTTTTTTATTCATTCCTTTAAGCAAACACTTAGACGATAACATGTTCTACGCAGACGAAGTCGCGGGCAACAGCTAGTTAACGAATAATTCACTGCAATTAAGCTATATTCATGGGATTCATCATAATATCCTATTTGTTTAATTTATTTAAGATTTAATCGTACGGCATACATTATTTTGGCCTTTGAGTTTGTCACTGTTTATTACCACCCATTTGTTTAATAAAAGGTTTGTATAGAATAATCAACGTAGCTCGTAAAATAGGACTTTAGAATTAAATGTGTTTTAACTACACTAACAGTGCAGAATGATTACTTCCACCCTGATAAAAAATCATAAAGAACCTGTACCAACATTACTGACCCCGAAAACGTTGTTTCCGTCGTAATAGGTAGTTAAAGCATCAATTAGTCAAAAGAGGACCTGGCCCGAGAAATGCCAAGACAATTTGTAAATGAGAATTCATTGTTGTTTGGTTTAGAGTAACCCTAGTGAGGCAGATAAATGTCCTTTCAGGCTGCGCCGTCAGTCAAATCGCGGTTGCTTGCCCACAAGATATATTGTGGACCCAACAGTCGTCCTTTTGGAATAACCCTACAATTACTTTAAAATTAACAATTTAATAATAATATGCTCGCTGCAGACACATAGTCGTAAAAACGCACGACTTCCAGCTATTTAAACCTTGAACTTTAATATATGGGTAGGTATTTTATGAGCTCTGACATAGCTAACTATATATTAATAATATAGGTATGTGTAGTACATACAGAGAGGGTATACCTGATAAACATATAAATTTGCAAACGATTACCGATTACTACCTATGGATGGCGAAATGCTTTCTAAGAAAGAACATATTATGTGGTAAATTTCAAAATGAGCCAATAACGAAAAGGCTCAGTGAAAGGGTTTTATTATAATACCTAAGTAGGTATTAATTATAAATAAGTATTTATAATTCATTTTATGCATTCTAGAAACATTATGTTATCAAAGAAATGCCTTTCATTTATGAATAACTTGTAAACGAATTAAACAATGCTATGTCAAGAATAAGTTGCAAAAAAATCAAAAAAACCGGCCAAGTGCGAGTCGGACTCGCGCACGAAGGGTTCCGTACCATTATCAATAAAACTATTTATTTTATTTTGTTTTAAGTATTTGTTGTTATACTTAGCGGCAACAGAAATACATAATCTGTGAACATTTCAACTCTCTAGCTATCACGGTTCTTGAGATACAGCCTGGTGACAGACAGACGGACGGACGGACGGACGGACGGACGGACGGACGGACGGACGGACGGACGGACGGACGGACGGACGGACGGACGGACAGCGAAGTCTTAGTAATAGGGTCCCGTTTTACTCTTTGAGTACGGAACCCTAAAAAAGGAAAAGTAGATAATATTAAATCATCTCCGGAAACATGGTAGATCCCACAGACGAGGTTGCTGTCTAAAATTATTTACTTCAAAAATACAGTCAGCACCACATTCGATCCAAGAAAACCCACATTAGTACAGTTCAATCATTGAGAAAATATGGTTCAATTATCTTGTTTCGAATATAAACTATTTGCTCAGTTTGACGTGGGTTACATTTAATTTGGGAGCGCTAACAGTTTTGGAAGCATTTTCAACTTAGGTCGACCGCAACAGGCATCGCATCTAAACAAACAAACAAAGTAATTAAACACATCAAACGGAGAGAAATTGAAGCCGAGTCAAAGCGGACCACTCGGCGTCCGGCGTCCGGTAATGTTAAGCCCTAATTATTACACAAACGCTTAATACTATTTCGAAGGACACGAGTAAGAAATTGTATCGAGAGTTAGAACTAGAAAACCTTCCTACTTATTCATATTCATAATGCCACTAATTCCCTTCATGCAAGTGGTCCTCCATAAAGTCAACATCAACATTGGGAACTGGTGAGAAAAATATATGTGATAGGAAAATAATATTGCCGATTTGTTAACGTACTTTTTATAGCTGTGACTATACCCACGTATAATAGGGTAGTTGCATCATGTTAAAATTAGCAACGTAGTGTTGCTAAATGGATAGTAATCCATCAAATTACAAAATAAAATTAAAATCATAAAAAGATGTGGACCTTGAAAGTGTTGAAAAATATGCATTTTTTATTATCCAAGAGTAAATTTAAAGCTATTAAGTAATAGGATCCTTTCGCTTTTATAGAAACATAAATGTACGAACACAAATTTGACAACATTACATTTTTTCAAGTGGGTCATTTTATGATTTATTTCGCTAGAAAATGTTTTTTAAGCTGCTCGTGCTTTTTTAGGGTTCCGTAGCCAAATGGCAAAAAACGGAACCCTTATAGATTCGTCATGTCTGTCTGTCTGTCTGTCCGTCCGTATGTCACAGCCACTTTTTTCCGAAACTATAAGAGTTATACTGTTGAAACTTGGTAAGTAGATGTTTTCTGTGAACCGCATTAAGATTTTCACACAAAAATAGAAAAAAAACATTAAGTTTTGGTGGTTCCCCATACTAAGAACTGAAACTCAAAAAAAATGTTTTCATCAAACCCATACGTGTCTATGGATAGGTCTTCAAAAATGATATTGAGGTTTCTAATATGATTTTTTTCTAAACTGAATAGTTTGCGCGAGAGACACTTCCAAAGTGGTAAAATGTGTGTCCCCCCCCCCCCCTGTAACTTCTAAAATAAGAGAATGATAAAACTAAAAATAATATATGATGTACATTACCATGCAAACTTCCACCGAAAATTGGTTTGAACGAGATCGAGTAAGTAGTTCTTTTTTAATACGGCATAAATCGTAAACAGCAATTTATTTTACGGAACCCTTCATGTGCGAGTCCGACTCGCACTTGGCCGCTTTTTTATTTCTCCCTAAATTGTAATTTTCATTCAAAAATATCAAATTGAAAAGTAGCGAATTCCAGAAGGTCGTAACTAAATTATGACTTCGACGTTACGGCTCTGTATGGCCGCTTGCACACCTTTCATATGACAGTCGTAGTATTGACGTCACACACGGCTTAAGCCACATTTATACAATATCGCGATTTTCTTAAAAACGGGTGAAATTAAATCAGAAAACTACTTTATTACGTTCAGGTAACATAATTACCGAAATGGTTTTCGAATTAGGCATCACTACATAGTTTGAAATTATGTCAATTCCTGAAGATCGTGATCACTGTTTCATTTTGAACCCTGATGATGTGTCTCCATCGGTCTTGATCCATGTTGCCCTCACTGCTTGATGGAATTTGCTTGAGGATGTGGCTTTTTTGACTTTGGCGGACGTCTTCGGGCCCTTTTGCCTTTGACTTCGCCAACCACAGCCAGTTTTACCAGACTATCAGCACCTCTGCGCATTGCATGTCCAAAGCTGATGCATTGCCCAAACACAACGTGACACGTTCGCAGGTTCAATCTGAGACTTACATTTAGCATTTCAATGCTGCAGTTCAATGTGATTCCGTATCAAATTGCGCCACTGGTCGACAACCCGATTGGCATCAAGATTTACGTGAAGATAGTTTATTTTTAGGGTTCCGTACCTCAAAAGGAAAAATCGGAACCCTTATAGGATCACTTTGTTGTCTGTCTGTCTGTCTGCCTGTCTGTCTGTCTGTCAAGACCCTTTATCTCGGGAACGCGTAGAGGTATCGAGTTGAAATTAAAACCAATGTACTCAAGTCTACAGTCCCTCGAAGCAGTGAAAAAATCAAACTTCTTAGTAAATCTTAAAAAAAATACGGCTGCTTATGCCGCAAAAAACGTATATTTTAACACTCTCAAGGGAATCAAAATTTATAGGGTACTTTCCTTTGACCTAGAACTATGAAATTTGGCAAGTAATAACGTCTTATACTGTACAGTGAAAAATCTGAAAACTATACATACATTTTCTATTTTTGTACAGAACCCTCAGTGGGCGAGTCCGACTCGCACTTGTCCGGTTTTTTTTATTGCTAACAAAGGTCAGACCTGTGTAGGTATTATTGCCCCTAATTATTTTATTTCATTTATTGATACATTCAATATCGCCAAAAACCTCTGGTCAAAGTTTGATAATCACCTCTAGTGATGCAGCAAATACCAAAAACATGGATTCGAGTACGTATCCATTAGAATAAGGATTTTTTTAAATACAATAACAGCTAAAACGCTGTATGAAATAACGTGCAAAATTTCAGGCCCTAATTTTAGAGAACAATCGAAAGCACTTGAATTTTAAACGAAACACTTCGTTCATTAGCAAAATTTTTATTAGGTATATGTTTAAAACAACAGACCCTTATTAGTATCACCTGTATGTGAATTACAGCCGCCTTTGTACAGCCATCCCTTTCGTTTTCAAGGGTTACAACAAGGACAAATCCTCTTACACATGTGATAGGACACTTGTCGAGTGCTGGATCGAGGTTTCGAGGGCGGACCGTGATACGGCGAGAGTGGCCACATGGGATGGCCCCGGCCATTTATTAGGCCATTGAGGTTGCCCCGGCGACGTCTTTGGTCAGACGTTGGTATGCAGAATAGCTTCGTCCATTACGTAGGTGAGTGTTAATTGTGCGATACTGACCGAAACAATCTAATTTGTTGGGTGTTCGGCTTTGTAGTCGGCTTGGCTGCTGTAATTAGTTATGAGTAATAGTGAGTATTATCTGAGTTATGGACGTTATGGTATAAAATCGAATTTAGTAATAGCAGGTTAGGCTTTATTGTTTTCCACTAATCGCAACATACAGGGTGTCCATAGTGTGAACTTGATGCTTTAAATTGAGGGATCTATTTCAATTAACGATTTAAACGGATTTTATTGCATCTATTATGTATTCAATAGTACCATCCCGACGTTTCGAGCCCCTTCTTGCGCTCGAAGTTAGGAGCACCCGCCTAACAAAGGGCGCGAGCAAGAGAATGGCAGAGAAAAATATATGTGGGAGATTAAGTATTGAAGCATCTAATTAACTCCTCCATTTAAATACAAAGAGTCTTCTTACAAAACAAACACTTACTTACAAATCGGCATACAAATTGGCTCCGTTAGACTCGAAACTAAGTAGATTGCGCTGAAATATATATATTTGATCTACAACATTATCTCCATCTCCACTTATAATAAATCTCTAAATTAAAAAAAGAATCAGCCAGTTTGAAACTAAGCTTTGCGCGGTTCGAATGTTCTCAGCATCCCATGAACGGAAAAATATGAAACATTTTATATAGGTACATTATTATTCTAGCTGCAACTTAGGATAGTTTTTATCCGACTGCGACAGTTAATTAATTTTCCGAAATATACGACTTCATTTAATTTTTCATTTATTTTTATTGAAATCAAACGCTGCTCCAGCTGTCAGCTATAAGAACCGTCAAATTTTCGTCAAAATGGCGGAATTGCTTTGCCTTTCACTTATTAATAATTTAAATCCCGTCTACGATAGACCTTTACGAGACAAATGCTAAAATATAAACCATAAAAAAATATTCGATTCTGATATGAGAACTTATATGCGCAAATGTCGTTTTATGTCGTAATTTCAATAAATGAAATCAACAAATTTGAACAATATAATTAACACGAATTTGTTTTTTTTGAATGACAATGGCACGCGCTCGGCGCATTCAGCCAAAGTACCTGCGACGCTACCACGAAAACCGATACTCAATGTTCATATATTTGCATCCCTGTCACTCGAGTATGGTTAGTGCGATAGAGATAGAGATACCCGAATATTTTCGAATTCCGAAGTTCGTGGTTATAGCTCAGGAATCGAAAATATGGTAAATAATCATAATGTATTTTCTCGAAAAAGAATTTAAAATAAATATAGTCAAATGGAGAAAAAAACAAAGCAAGAGGTTATATAGGTAATGATTAAGTTATAAGAGTCCAAAGTTTTAAGAGGGGGTATGTTCTGTCCCTTTTCCGCAAAACGCACCTTCATATGAAACGATTGTTTTTTACTATGACGCTCGAGTATATTGACGTCACAGTCCCTCATCGTTTTCTCACTCTAACAAGCGACATTAAAACGGATGTAGCTTCATAATTTTTTGGGATATTTGAATGGGAGTTTCATTATCTTCTATTTATTTATACATAATAAATGCCTATGTCCTGACTGACTTATTCACTCACTCACTCACTCACTCACTCACTCATCAACGCACAGCCGAAACTACTAATCTTAGAGAGTTGATTTTTGCACAGTATGTTGCTTTTATAACGTGGGCTAGGGATAAAAAGGGATTTTTGAAAATTCTACCCCTAAAGGGGTAAAATGGGGGTGCAAAGTTTGTATGGGAGAACCTTTTTTTTTTGAGCTATAGACTTAAACTTTGTAGAAAAATTAGTTATTAGAATACAAATGAAACACTTTCAGCGTTTTGGAAAATTCCACCCCTACGGGGGTAAAATAGGGGTGCAAGGTTTGTATGGGGGAAACATTTTTTTTTAAATAGAGACTTAAAACTTTGTAGAAAGATCAGTCATTAGAATACAAATAAAGAACTTTCAGGATTTTAGAAAATTCTACCCCTAAAGGGGTAAAATAGAGTGCAAAGTTTGTATGGGAAAAACTACTTTTTTTTAAATAGAGACTTAAAACTTTGTAGAGAAATTATTCATTAGAATACAAATAAAGTACCTAGATTCAGTGTTTTAAAAAAATCTACCCCTAAGGGGGTAAAATAGGGGTGCAAATTTTGTATGGGGGAAACAATATATTTTATAAATAGAGACTTAAAACTTTGTAGAAAGATTAGTCATCAGAATACAAATTAAGTACTTTCAGCGTTTTAGAAAATTCTACCCCTAAAAATAGGGGGCTAAAATAGGGGTGCAAAGTTTGTATGTGGGTAACTATTTTTTTTAGCTAGAGTCCTAAAACTTTGTAGAAAGATTATTTAAATACAAAGAAAGTACTTTCAGCGTTTTGGAAAATTTCACCCCTAGGGGGTAAAATAGGGTGCAAAGTTTGTATGGGAAAAACATATTTCTTTTTAATAGAGACTTAAAATTTTGACGAAAAATTACTTATTAGAACATGAAAAATACTACTTTCGGCGTTTTACAAAAATCATTCCCTAAGGGGGTTAAAAAAGGGTGCAAGGTTTGTATGGGGAACACTTTTTCTGAGCTAGACACTTAAAACTTTGTAGAAAGATTACTTATAAAAATACAAAAAAAAAGACTTTCAGCGTTTTGAAAAAATCTATCCCTAAGGGGGATAAAAAGGGGTGCAAAGTTTTTATCAGGGAAAGTTTATGTTTTTGAGTTAGAGACTTGAAACTTTGTAGAAAGATTACTTATTAAAATACAAAAAAAGAACACAAATCGTTTTAGAAAATTCCACCCCTAATAGGGTTAAAAAGGAGAGCAAGCTTTGCATGGGCAACACTTTTTTTTGAGTTAGACTTAAAACTTTGCAAAAAGATTACTTATTAGAATACTAAAAAAGAACTTTCAGCGTTTTAGAAAACTCCATCCCTAAGGGGATCCTTAAGATCCTTAAGAAGGGTAGCCAGTGTTGTGTGGGAAAAACTTTTTTTTTTACTAGACTTAAAACTATTGAAAATGTTACTTATTAAAATTAATAATAAAGTACTTTCAGAGTTTTAGAAAATTCCACCCCTAAGGGGGTTAAGAAAGCTTTGTATGGGCAACACTTTTTTTGAGCTAGAGACTTAAAAGTTTACGAAAAAAGTTCTTTCAGCGATTAGAAAAATTCAACCTCTAAGGGAGTTTAAAAGGGGGTTCAAATTTTAAATGGCGAGCAATAAAATGTTAAAGTGTGCGTAAGAGATTTTTAACTTCGGTCTTATTCTGTACGTTAAAAGACTACAAAACTGATTTCAGAGTTTTTCCAAATTCATCCCCTAAGAGTGTTAAAATTGGTTCAAAGTTTGAGTATTTAAAGGCATTTTTAAAGTATGAGATTTTTAACTTTGGTTTTAGACTGTTTGTTCACAAACTAGAAAATGAACATCAACTTTTTTTTTAATTATCCCCTAAAAGAGGGTTCAAATTTTGTATTGAGAGAAATCATTTTCTAAGACGATAAAAAGTTCTACGCGGACGAAGTCGCGGGCAACAGCTAGTTATCAATAGTTCCTTGATATTGGTTGCTCCATTAAAACTAAATAGTATAAAAGGTGAAATATATGGTTAGTTATATTATAGTTATACTGGTACTAAATATTTTTTAATTCTGTTAACTTATTCAGCGCCACATGCGTCAGATGTCCAAGGACGCTTTACGCTAAGTATGGATATTAATATTTTTTGGAGGAGTTAGTGCAGGTCGATGTTGAGAATATAAAACTCATGCGTATAGTTCGGTATTTACTATCGAAGGTAACAACTACGGACAATACCGATAACGACAGTAATACTAGGTAATTAATATACTTATTATTCTCGGCAATAGCAAACAGGACAAGTTTCTCTTTTGTCAGCCACTGACAGCCACAGAAGATTGTCGTCTGTCAATACAAAAAATGTGGCTTACAATCTGTACAAAGAGGTCGCCACACCTTCACTGCCAGGAACCCGCCTAGCGGGCGCCTAAGCCGCCGTAGGCGCTTTCCGCAAACCGCGTGATCGGCTACGAGCGTAGCGCGTATCGATTCTTGGCAGTGAATGTGTTAAGCTGCTACGGACTACGGCGCAGTGCTACGACCGTAGCGTCGCGGTGAATGGTTCATTAACCCATTCAGTTCCCATGACGATATATATGCGTAACACTACGAGCACTTTTCGCTACATACGAGGTTTAACCTGCTACGGACTACGGCGTAAAGCTACGAGATTAGCGTGGCCGTGAATGTGTTAACAAAAAGTATTCTAACCCATTCGAGGCAAAGCAACGTTTACTTGTGCTACGCTGTAGCGCGCAGCAGCGTTTCTTATAGCGGTAATCACTTGTATGTTTGTCATGGGCCTTGCCCGTTAACCTATTTAGACGCTGCTAGTGCGGTACTAATAAGCTATCGTGTAGGTTGGAATCCTGACTTAATACCAATCAACTTTACTTATCCCCGGAATATTAGCTTTTCGGTGAAGGAAAACATCATCATAAGGCAAACCCACATACGACGAAGAAATTTAAGTGTACGTGAGGTACTGAAACCGCACTGATACAGCGTGGAAACTATAACCCACATTAACTCATTTAGTGCCGGGAACCGTCACTTTACTTATCGAGGAAAGTAGTCACTTTACTTATCGAGTGCCTACGCCGTAGACGCTTGCCGCTACATACAAGGAAAATCACGGGATCGGCTGCGAGCGTAGTGAGTAGCCATTCAGTCTCGCCCACGGGTGCGGGGTTGCGCCCAACAGTGGGACGCATAGGTACAGAGGCTGACTATTATATTTATGTACACTTTTGCACCTTACTGTTTTTGTAATGTAGACATTAGTAATAGTGTAATAGTGTACCGTAACCGTACATTGTGATACAAGTGAGCTATGTTGATCATCACATCAGAGGCGGAATTGTCACGCGAACCGCAGGTGAGCGTGATAATATAGCCGAGGATGTAGATAATTATCAAAGCTCACGCGTGTCATACGACGTTTTTCAACACATTTGCGAGGAAAAAATCCTTTTCATAAAATGAAAATGTTACAGGCTCCTAAGTTGTTTCCTTTAGTTATTGATGACAACAGGTTTTTAATCACATCTTTAAGAATGTACAATGGCGTCAATTCTATTTATCACTTTTCTGTTCACCACGAGTCAACATTTTTAACAATAACCAAACACGCATCATCAATGTTTACAAATATTTGTGAAATTACTTATAATGGCGCGCAACTATTTTTTTTTCGTGAAGTTCGCGCAGTGCGCCCGCAGCGAGGCTTAGATAAAATCTCTAAACAGCCAATACAAAATAAAATAAATATTTTTTAATTTGTTTAGTCGAATAAGAATCCATTCGCCGAGAATTAAAAACAATTTAAGAATGCGCCGAGTCCATACATACACCTTGCTGCAAGGTGCCAACGTGTCTTAATCGGCATATAAACATAACCACACGAGTGTCGTAATGTTATAAAACACGCGTGTTTAATACCCAGGATTATGAGCCTAAAAGCGGCACAATAAGAGGCACGTCACGAGCAAATGTGTTGAAAATTTAGTTTAATTGTAAAATACTGACATCTGAACACATTTTATACACTTATTGACAATTTAACTTAATGTAATTTTTCTTAATAGATCTCGTTTTCAATTTTATAGTAGGTACCATATGAAACTAATCTTAAATAATTTTAATTTGTATTTGTGTATTTTTAATTTCTTGTAGGAGCCTCTGATGCTTGAAATAAATGAATTTTATTCATTTATTATTATTATCCGAGAAAATACAACCCTCTGTAATGAGGAAACCGATGCAAGGAAGAGCTTTGTAACAAGGCGAATATACATAAAATATCTTTGACTGTATTTGACACAATGATTCAATGTAGATCTAAACGCATCCAATTTAATCTTATTTATCAATCTTTTTAGTCCGGAGATACCTACTGTTCTATTCAAAATCGACCTCAGATTATAACCGTAAATTTTGCTAACCTATCTTGTGTATGAACAAAAACTCCAAATATTCATGGGGCTCGGTCGAATAACTCTTCCCCTAATAAAATGCAACGTACCCTAAATGACGTCATAATGCCCCCGTAAAAGCGAATGGTCATATCAAAAAAGCGAAGCGAAGCAATTACATGTAACGAGCGGCGCGGACGGCGGAAAGTACTGGACAATTTGACACGTACTTACCACATTCCAATTTCATTCCAATTTGCTTCACGCGTTTTTTTTATCGCGTTTACTTACACGTGGGAGCAAGCGCACGAGACTGCTTGGAATGCGAAAGGTGTATATCAGATTGGGCCCCTATATTTTACCGCATTACATACGTTATCAGGGGCCCGGCCACGCGTTGGCTTGTCGATGGCTAATTAACGCCCAACATGCTGTATCTTGACTCCCTCAGACCGTTGTTTAGCAGATAAACTTAAGTTAATTGGGAAACTCTATATTTTCGATCTACATCATTCAATTTTGAAGCTACTGAAAATGTTGTGTAGGTACGAGTATATTTGAGGATACCACAAGACTGTCGGATGATCGTTGCAACGTCAGTACATGGTCACTTTTAATTCTTAATCACGAGATATCTAACCTCTCTTTAACCAACTTGTCATTTGACCATTATAATTCGCTTTACATTCCTGTGTTGAAAAACAATCTGACTGTAAAGACAAGTTCTATGTATTATGTTCGTCATAGAATTATCGCCATTCCAATAAATATCAGGATATTCGTATGCTTTCATTAGTCTAAACGTATAAAAGCATTCTACTTAATTGTTAAACTCGTAATATCAAACGGATTTAGGTATTTATTCAATTCAAAACAATGGTTTAAGAACAGCCGTTATCGTCAAAATAATACAATTTTCTCCGACTTCATAGTCGGCGAAATACAACATTTCTCAGCATACGATCTTAGCTGTGCAAGTTAATACCTGAAGGCGGATTTTGGTTGTTGTTTCCACTCCGATTCTTCCCCGTATTAAAAGTACTAAAGGGTGAATATTCAGCATTTTTACGGCGACTTTTTTGTTATTATCATCTCAGCAAATAATGTTAAAATAAATGATGATCAGAATTAACTTTAGTTAAAAACGTATACCAGCGTTGAGTTTTATTTCGTACTCTTAAGTAATCAACGAATAGATAAGAATGAAGTTGTGAAACATATTTCGTATTGACAATGATGCTCATGACATGGAATATTTTTCAACTTAATTGAGGGACCATCTTAACTTTGCGGTTGGAAAAAAACATTTACTAAGCATTTAATTCAAATGTGACTCAATAAGTTTTAACCCCAAATTCCAACTATCTTGAAAACACTGGGATGAAGTAACGAAGTATACAATTTTATTACAGTAATTTTATTCTTTGTTGAAACGTAAACGACCCGGTAGTTTTTTTTTTAAATGATAAATATCGGAAATGTAGTGTTTTGACTTCACGACCACACTTGATACGGAATAAAATCGGTTCGCCATCGTTTCCTACCTTGGACCACGCGACAAACTGGCAAAGCTCCCCGCGGCTACGCTTTGTACCGTGATCCCTTGATTGGCAGAAAATTCAAAAACGGCTTTAGACATCAATTTAGTTAACGTTAAATGTGCTTACTTTTTGGCTAGATTCTTTCAATTGTATCTTTATCGTATTTTGTATTTGAGGTTTATGAAGACGGATGTACTTACCTTAGCTACACTCATATTTTTACTCGACCGTAGAAAGTAGAATATGCGGGGTGTGATCTGTAAGTTCTGTAACCGGAACAAAATATTTAAATGATGACTCCATAGAAAATCTGCAGTTATCCTATATCGATCGGTCCCAGTGTTTCAGTGTTTTTTTGACATTTACAAGATTTTTTGTATTTAAAATGTAAATGAATATCGATAGTATTACAGTTAAGTAAAAGAACCCACGTATGCTGTTACTTAAAAAAAAAGCGGCCAAGAGCGAGTCGGACTCGCACATGAAGGGTTCCGTGAAATAAATTGCGGTTTACGATTTATGACATATTAAAAAAAAACTACTTATTAGATCTCGTTCAAACCAATTTTCGGTGGAAGTTTACATGGTAATGTACATCATATATTTTTTTTAGTTTTATCATTATCTTATTTTAGAAGTTACAGTTACACACATTTTGCCACTTTGGAAGTGTCTCTCGCGCAAACTATTCAGTTTAGAAAAAAATGATATTAGAAACTTCAATATTATTTTTGAAGACCTATCCATAGATACCCCACACGTATCGGTTTGATGAAAAAAATTTTTTTGAGTTTCAGTTCTGAGTATGGGGATGGGGACCCCTAAAATTTAATGTTTTTTTTAGATTTTTGTGTGAAAATCTTAATGCGGTTTACAGAATACATCTACTTACCAAGTTTCAACAGTATAGCTCTTGTAGTTTCGGAAAAAAGTGGCTGTGACATACGGACGGACAGACAGACAGACAGACGGACGGACATGACGAATCTATAAGGGTTCCGTTTTTTGCCATTTGGCTACGGAACCCTAAAAACGGTATTTTTGTCCAGCTTTTTTATTAAAATTACTTGGAAATGCTTATGTACAGACTTAATAACCCACCGTTTCATTATTTGCTCCGGTACAGGCCCACCCTGTATAGGCATTTTACCAGTGTATATTTATTTATTTTTTTATTTATTGGTATTGAGGATAACAACAGCCGTAGATATAACTAATACTTGGTAATTACATAATACAAGGCCAATAACAGTCAGTATATATGTGTTCTCTTCCCACTTGATTTAAAAAATAACCCATAGTTATGAAAATCACCCGCCAATGAGATCAGAACCAGATCAAATTAAAAGATCGGTTATCAAAAATGCCTCAGGCCTGAAATAATTTGACCTTACATTATCATTTCCCTGTAAAGTGGTTAAAATGTGACCTTTATTTCCATCATATAACCCGACGTAACAGCTGTAGCCCGAGCCGCCCGCGACCGCGGACGGGCCGCTCTTGACTAATGTCCAGCATTTATAACCCTCTAATTAATTGTTCGCATGTCCGCGCAAGGAACATTATCTTGTAAACTACGTGTTTGCTATATTTTAAACTCCTTTACAGCTGGGCAGCAAACGGTGACGATCTACAATACGAGCTCCTCACATTCCTTGTACACAACGCCAACTTCTTTACTGCTGGACAGCAAACGGTGACGATGTACATTACGAGCTCCTCACATTCCTTGTACACAACGCCAACTTCTTTACTGCTGGGCAGCAAACGGTGACGATGTACATTACGAGCTCCTCACATTCCTTGTAGACAGCGCCAACTTCTTTACTGCTGGGCAGCAAACGGTGACGATGTACATTACGAGCTCCTCACATTCCTTGTACACAACGCCAACTTCTTTACTGCTGGACAGCAAACGGTGACGATGTACATTACGAGCTCCTCACATTCCTTGTAGACAGCGCCAACTTCTTTACTGCTGGACAGGAAACGGGGACGATCTACAGTACGAGCTCCTCACATTCCTTGTACACAACGCCAACTTCTTTACTGCTGGACAGCAAACGGTGACGATCTACAGTACGATCTCCTCACATTCCTTGTACACAACGCCAACTTTTTTACTGCTGGACAGCAAACGTTGACGATCTACAGTACGTGCTCTCACATTCCTTGTACACAACGCCAACTTCTTTACTGCTGGACAGCAAACGTTGACGATCTACAGTACGTGCTCCTCACATTCCTTGTACACAACGCCAACTTCTTTACTGCTGGACAGCAAACGGGGACGATGTACAGTACGTGCTCTCACATTCCTTGTACACAACGCCAACTTCTTTACTGCTGGACAGCAAACGTTGACGATCTACAGTACGTGCTCCTCACATTCCTTGTACACAACGCCAACTTCTTTACTGCTGAACAGCAAACGTTGACGATCTACAGTACGTGCTCCTCACATTCCTTGTACACAACGCCAACTTCTTTACTGCTGAACAGCAAACGGGGACGATGTACAGTACGAGCTCCGCACATTCCTTGTACAGAGCACCAACTTCTTTACTGCTGGGCAGCAAACGGTGACGATCTACAATACGAGCTCCTCACATTCCCTGTAGACAGTGCCAACTTCTTTACAGCTGGGCAGCAAGCGGTGACGATCTACAATACGAGCTGCTCACATTCCTTGTACACAGCGCCAACTTCTATACTGCTGGGCAGCAAACGGTGACGATGTACAGTACGAGCTCCTCACATTCCTTGTACACAGCGCCAACTTCTTTACAGCTGGGCAGCAAGCGGTGACGATCTACAATACGAGCTGCTCACATTCCTTGTACACAGCGCCAACTTCTATACTGCTGGGCAGCAAACGGTGACGATCTACAATACGAGCTCCTCACATTCCCTGTAGACAGTGCCAACTTCTTTACAGCTGGGCAGCAAGCGGTGACGATCTACAATACGAGCTGCTCACATTCCTTGTACACAGCGCCAACTTCTATACTGCTGGGCAGCAAACGTGACGATGTACAGTACGAGCTCCTCACATTCCTTGTAGACAGCGCCAACTTCTTTACTGCTGGGCAGCAAACGGTTACGATGTACAGTACGAGCTACTCACATTCCTTGTAGACAGCGCCAACTTCTTTACTGCTGGGCAGCAAACGGTTACGATGTACAGTACGAGCTACTCACATTCCTTGTAGACAGCGCCAACTTCTTTACTGCTGGGCAGCAAACGGTTACGATGTACAGTACGAGCTACTCACATTCCTTGTAGACAGCGCCAACTTCTTTACTGCTGGGCAGCAAACGGTGACGATGTACAGTACGAGCTCCTCACATTCCTTGTAGACAGCGCCAACTTCTTTACTGCTGGGCAGCAAGCGGTGACGATCTACAATACGAGCTGCTCACATTCCTTGTACACAGCGCCAACTTCTATACTGCTGGGCAGCAAACGGTGACGATGTACAGTACGAGCTCCTCACATTCCTTGTAGACAGCGCCAACTTCTTTACTGCTGGGCAGCAAACGGTTACGATGTACAGTACGAGCTACTCACATTCCTTGTAGACAGCGCCAACTTCTTTACTGCTGGGCAGCAAACGGTTACGATGTACAGTACGAGCTACTCACATTCCTTGTAGACAGCGCCAACTTCTTTACTGCTGGGCAGCAAACGGTTACGATGTACAGTACGAGCTCCTCACATTCCTTGTAGACAGCGCCAACTTCTTTACAGCTGGGCAGCAAGCGGTGACGATCTACAATACGAGCTGCTCACATTCCTTGTACACAGCGCCAACTTCTATACTGCTGGGCAGCAAACGGTGACGATGTACAGTACGAGCTCCTCACATTCCTTGTACACAACGCCAACTTCTTTACTGCTGGGCAGCAAACGTTGACGATCTACAAGTACGAGCTCCTCACATTCCTTGTACACAACGCCAACTTCTTTACTGCTGGACAGCAGTGGATTGACAAAATACAGAATTAAAGTAGACGGCCCTACACGAACGCACAAGGCAATTCGAGAATGGCACCGCATTGTCAAACACGCTGGTAATCTCGACGTGATGGCCACGACCTCTCTGGAGAAAAGGCACAGCAAAGATTTTTAAAACGTTTCAAAATGTTATGACCTAGCGGTGCCCGTGCACCCGTGACAGTGCCGAAGAGCAGCGATGTCAGCCATGATCAGTGGACGGATGACCGCTTTAAGTAGTTATTGAGCGATACTGGGCTTTGCAAAGCATGATAACCATTGATCCCGTCCTTGTCAAGGAAATTGATTCATATCCACAACATACTTGGTAAATATTAACATGATATTAAGTTCGCCTTTGTACCGTTTTAACTTTTTTTTGTCCGTATTTTTACCTGTGTCTTGTGTACAATAAAGTTATTTACATACATACATACATACATAGGTACAAAATTAAGAGTAAAAGTTGTAAAGTGACAAAATATACAAAAGAAAAAAGCATGCGACTTAAGACTAGACACTTAATTTAAAATGCACTAAAAGAAAGCATGCAACATAATACTAAATACTTACTAAAAAAACTATTTGTATTGGACTAAATGAAAAAATCGTTCGTTAAGTCAAGTTTGAGGACTTCATGCGGCTTGAGAACTTCTAACAACCTACTTGACGAAGGCTATTGCCAATGCGGTCGACACAATTTCCCATCCGGGTTGGAAGATCAGGGGATCGATTTTTGACTTTCGAGCGCTCGACTCTTTCACTCGAAAACTGTAAAAAAATATGAGATAAAATAAATAGCGATAGTAAATTCTCACTCGTATTCAATTCTACCGGTACAAAGTAAGTGCCCGCAATTTTGACACTACAATCGTATTTACTTTTATGTAATTTTCGAGCGCTCGAAAGCCAAAAATCGGCCCACAGTTGGCAGTCGCTTCCACGAAAATGTACCTACGGAAGTTTTTGTTTAATGCAACTAGGATAACGCTAAGATCAGGAAGCGACATTTTAACACTAGTCGTAGGATTACGTTTCAAATACTTCGTAGCACAAACTTTACTACGAAGCGTAGCGGTAAAAATTGCATCTGTGAGATTCCAAGTCGTAGCGAGAGTTCAAACTTGGCGGGAAAACGATTTTTTGTAGCGATTGGAAAGATCGGTCATAGAAAATGTCGGTCTTGTGTAGTTAGTAACTTAACCGATGCAAAACAACATAAGTTTTAGTATAATAAATTGGGCAGTATATACAGGGTGTGGCCTGTAATAGGAGCAAAAAATTAAACCGTTGATTATTAAGCTTGTGAATAATTATTTCCACATGGTTTTATTTAAAAAAAAAATTTTTTTTTTAATTTTTTTTTTTCAAAATATGTTTACTTGTATTGTTTTACTCTTTTGGAATGCTATCAGTAACTTTTTATTAAAAAAAAATAAAAAAAATGAAATAAAAATTACAAAAATATCTTTTGAAAACAAATGCAAAAACTATTCCGACTCATTACATGATGTTACCTCTAAATCTGCATTGACTGCTGTGCTATTATGTCGTGGTGCCAAGACACATTACTTGGAGGTTGATCAAAATTTCTCCGAATCCAAAAAAATATAAAATGAATGGGACGCAAGTGCTCTAAGGAAGCGTCCTTTTGAATATTTGCTCCTATTACAGACCACACCCTGTATATACTTATTTATAAAAAAAACTCTTACGACAATCTTCAGAGTAACATGATATAACTTCTTAAGTTTCTGTACTTAGTCGCATTGCTCTTCACACGACTGGTACCGGATCATCTCTCTGACACCATTTGGAGGCTTAGAGCGCACGTAGAAAATGCATTTTAAAATATGTTATGGGTAAATGTAATGTAAAGACCAAAAATGTGTGTAAGTCTGTTAAAACCAATGCTTTTCATATTTTAAAGTGTTGATTTTTTTCGTTCTTCTACATATACAAATACAAATAGTTAAATACAAATTTAACAGCCGTATATAATTCCTTTTTAGAAAATATTTAATCAATCTCATAAATCCAATAATGACGGTCCCTTTATTTTAATTTTCATCGTTATGATTTATGAGCATCTACCCCGATTTCTGCAAAAAATATGATTTTAGTTTATAAAAAACACTTTTGCACTTTATGGGAACCGATAAAATAAAACATATGACTACCTACTTACCTACACTCAAAAAAACAAAGAACCAAGTTTGTAAAACACGAAGGTAATTTTGACCACTCGACGCGGTTACTCGCCTATTACTCCAGGAAGAGCTCTCGAGCCGGATGGATCGTAAAATATACGACACTCCAATATTATATGGGTAAGAGCAGTTTACTACCCACTTAGAAAAAATGTTGGCTTAATTCCCCACCCCGACCCACGTACACATAAATAACTGCTCCTGATTCCGCCATTTGATCGAAACACTACAACCGAAAGGATTTCCACGGATAATTAGACCCCACCTGTTCGCTTAGACTCCTTGTTTGGCCCTCTCATCATCATTCAATGCCGAATCATAACCCAGTTAGCATTTGAGATGCTTACGAAAAGTACACGTTTTCCATCTACATTAACATTAAATTTACATTTTCTTTGATATTTTTACTTTATACGAATTTGTATAATTCTCAATAATATGGAAACGTAACATTCGCAACGGGAATTTTCCACTTTTCCAGTAATTTGATTCTTTCCTTTCTATCTAATGTCCAAAAATACATAAAGGTTCCATCAGCAGCTTGGGACCTCAATTGAAACTACTGAAGTGCGACAAAGCGAATTAGACACATCCTAGTTATCCGAGCAGTGAACAGAACAAACCAATTAGAGACACAATTGTACTTCGCTGACAAAGGACAGTAAGTGAACAACTAAATAATATACTCGCAAGACTCGCCAAATTACTACACAAGATTTTCGACTATAAAACATTTTTTTTGTTATTATATTTAACTTTTTTCCTTTTTATAACTTAAATCACGGTATATTCGGCACACGTCACCCATTTCCTATCCAGGCAGCAATCTGGACAATGAGAGAAAAAGAGCGTGTCCCACATCGAGGGCCGAGCACAAAGGGCGCGCTTACCGGTCCTGCCGCGAATAGTGGCCGGCATCTCGCGCTTTCACCCCGTAGCGCCCGCAAAAACGACCACTCATATCATCCTTTTTTATCAGTCAACATTTTTACTAGCCAAATAAAATATGTTCGCAAACGACACTTTAATATTGTTTTTAGCCTTGTTTTGACGACTTGGAATGCATGTTCTTGTTCGATGTTTTTTTCTGACGCTACGTAAAACCACACACCAATATTTTTCCTTTTTCCAAACAGGACCAGGAATCGGCGGCGAGACTTAAAAGCCTCAGTACAAAGGGAAACACACATCCGGTCCCGGGGCTATTGTTGTGGCGACGTAGGGCCTACACTGAGTGGCTGTCGCCTCTGCTCCTCACACCTCCCGTTAACTACGAAAATATTGTTAAGACGAGTTGTAACAGAATGTATGAGCAAGCTACGAATAGGGTGATGAATTACGACGGACAAACGGTCTCATTATCCCAACGAAATATGGGCAACCATGCAGAAACAAAGAACTCAATTAAACAAACATTATAACTTGCCAATTGAACGAGTCTACAACATGTGCAAAACTCCGGCTCATTTACGAATCCAGTTCAAAGGAATTTCTAAACAACGGGTAGCTGGGTTCCCAATGGTATTTCAACAAAGCCTGGAAGTTGTAGAGGTATTCGAAATTGTTTACAAAATTCAATCCTAAAGCTTCGAGCCAGATTAAATCTAATTTCAACTTGAAGGTAAGTCTGAAATAAGTCTTCATAAAACCGGAACGGACTGATGAATCTGTCTATTTGATTTAACCCTTCCCGAAGTTGTGCCCTGCTGATTGCCCGAAAGTTGGTCCCTACTTGTGTTACGCCGTTTTTTCGTCGTAAAAAAACAAATCGAAAACAAGGTAGTAAGTAATGGCTTAAAAGTGAGTTCTGGGGACCTCGAATAGGCGCGCCGCCTCGCGGCCGCCCGCCTGTGCCTCTTGCCCAACTTCGACATTTAGCGAGCTTCCTCTTACCTTGTTTTAAATAAACTTCTCTAATACTGCACATGCTCGTTCGGCAAAATTGCCTAGGCACTGGCAATTTTATTCCAATTAAATTTTTCAAGTAAACGTAGATCTATGCTATTTATGGGTAGTTTTTCTAAATAAAATGTTAATAATGTGATCGACCCACAGTACGGGTATAGTCAATTAGTCATATGAAATATCTGAAATAGTATCTTTACCTACTTCCAATTATTTTACTTTTTTAATCATAGGTACCTTTTTATTAGAAACTAGCTGTTGCCCGCGACTTCGTCCGCGTAGAACTTTTTATCGTCTTAGAAAATGATTTCTCTCAATACAAAATTTGAACCCTCTTTTAGGGGATAATTAAAAAAAAAGTTTATGTTCATTTTCTAGTTTGTGAACAAACAGTCTAAAACCAAAGTTAAAAATCTCATACTTTAAAAATGCCTTGAAATACTCAAACTTTGAACCAATTTTAACACTCTTAGGGGATGAATTTGGAAAAACTCTGAAATCAGTTTTGTAGTCTTTTAACGTACAGAATAAGACCGAAGTTAAAAATCTCTTACTCACACTTTAAAATTTTATTGCTCGCCATTTAAAATTTGAACCCCCTTTGAAACCCCCTTAGAGGTTGAATTTTTCTAATCGCTGAAAGAACTTTTTTCGTAAACTTTTAAGTCTCTAGCTCAAAAAAAGTGTTGCCCATACAAAGCTTTCTTAACCCCCTTAGGGGTGGAATTTTCTAAAACTCTGAAAGTACTTTATTATTAATTTTAATAAGTAACATTTTGAATAGTTTTAAGTCTAGTAAAAAAAAAAGTTTTTCCCACACAACACTGGCTACCCTTCTTAAGGATCTTAAGGATCCCCTTAGGGATGGAGTTTTCTAAAACACTGAAAGTTCTTTTTTAGTATTCTAATAAGTAATCTTTTTGCAAAGTTTTAAGTCTAACTCAAAAAAAAGTGTTGCCCATGCAAAGCTTGCTCTCCTTTTTAACCCTATTAGGGGTGGAATTTTCTAAAACGATTTGTGTTCTTTTTTTGTATTTTAATAAGTAATCTTTCTACAAAGTTTCAAGTCTCTAACTCAAAAACATAAACTTTCCCTGATAAAAACTTTGCACCCCTTTTTATCCCCCTTAGTGATAGATTTTTTCAAAACGCTGAAAGTCTTTTTTTTTGTATTTTTATAAGTAATCTTTCTACAAAGTTTTAAGTGTCTAGCTCAGAAAAAGTGTTCCCCATACAAACCTTGCACCCTTTTTTAACCCCCTTAGGGAATGATTTTTGTGAAACGCCGAATGTAGTATTTTTCATGTTCTAATATGTAATTTTTCGTCAAAATTTTAAGTCTCTATTTAAAAAAAATATGTTTTTCCCATACAAACTTTGCACCCTATTTTACCCCCTTAGGGGTGAAATTTTCCAAAACGCTGAAAGAACTTTCTTTGTATTTAAATAATCTTTCTACAAAGTTTTAGGACTCTAGCTAAAAAAAATAGTTTCCCACATACAAACTTTGCACCCCTATTTTAGCCCCCTATTTTTAGGGGTAGAATTTTCTAAAACGCTGAAAGTACTTAATTTGTATTCTGATGACTAATCTTTCTACAAAGTTTTAAGTCTCTATTTAAAAAAAATATTGTTTCCCCCATACAAAATTTGCACCCTTATTTTATCCCCTTAGGGGTAGATTTTTTTAAAACACTGAATCTAGGTACTTTATTTGTATTCTAATGAATAATTTCTCTACAAAGTTTTAAGTATCTATTTAAAAAAAAGTAGTTTTTCCCATACAAACTTTGCACTCTATTTTACCCCTTTAGGGGTAGAATTTTCTAAAACCCTGAAAGTTCTTTATTTGTATTCTAATGACTGATCTTTCTACAAAGTTTTAAGTCTCTATTTAAAAAAAAAATGTTTCCCCCATACAAACCTTGCACCCCTATTTTACCCCCGTAGGGGTGGAATTTTCCAAAACGCTGAAAGTGTTTCATTTGTATTCTAATAACTAATTTTTCTACAAAGTTTAAGTCTATAGCTCAAAAAAAAAAGGTTCTCCCATACAAACTTTGCACCCCCATTTTACCCCCTTAGGTGTAGAATTTTCAAAAATCCCTTTTTATCCCTAGCCCACGTTATAAAAGCAACATACTGTGCAAAAATCAACTCTCTAAGATTAGTAGTTTCGGCTGTGCGTTGATGAGTGAGTGAGTGAGTGATTGAGTGAATAAGTCAGTCAGGACATAGGCATTTATTATGTATAAATAGATAGAAGATAATGAAACTCCCATTCAAATATCTCAAAAAATTATGAAGCTACATCCGTTTTAATGTCGCTTGTTAGAGTGAGAAAACGATGAGGGACTGTGACGTCAATATACTCGAGCGTCATAGTAAAAAACAATCGTTTCATATGAAGGTGCGTAGGAAGGTGCTCTTAAAACTTTGGACTCTTATAACTTAATCATTACCTATATAACCTCTTGCTTTGTTTTTTTCTCCATTTGACTATATTTATTTTAAATTCTTTTTTGAGAAAATACATTATGATTATTTACCATATTTTCGATTCCTGAGCTATAACCACGAACTTCGGAATTCGAAAATATTCGGGTATCTCTATCTCTATCGCACTAACCATACTCGAGTGACAGGGATGCAAATATATGAACATTGAGTATCGGTTTTCGTGGTAGCGCCGCAGGTACTTTGGCTGAATGCGCCGAGCGCGTGCCATTGTCATTCAAAAAAAACAAATTCGTGTTAATTATATTGTTCAAATTTGTTGATTTCATTTATTGAAATTACGACATAAAACGACATTTGCGCATATAAGTTCTCATATCAGAATCGAATATTTTTTTATGGTTTATATTTTAGCATTTGTCTCGTAAAGGTCTATCGTAGACGGGATTTAAATTATTAATAAGTGAAAGGCAAAGCAATTCCGCCATTTTGACGAAAATTTGACGGTTCTTATAGCTGACAGTTGGAGCAGCGTTTGATTTCAATAAAAATAAATGAAAAATTAAATGAAGTCGTATATTTCGGAAAATTAATTAACTGTCGCAGTCGAATAAAAACTATCCTAAGTTGCAGCTAGAATAATAATGTACCTATATAAAATGTTTCATATTTTTCCGTTCATGGGATGCTGAGAACATTCGAACCGCGCAAAGCTTAGTTTCAAACTGGCTGATTCTTTTTTTAATTTAGAGATTTATTATAAGTGGAGATAGCAAACTCCTCAGGCTATGTTGAAAAGCAAATCGTTTACAAGGCTTAACTTTTTACGGAAAGGCAACTTCAATAATGTCCTAATCTGCGTTTAAATTCGGAGTAACAATAAAAATGTCCGGCAGCTCATAATTCCGAAGAGCTTAACCGAAATTTATTGCACAGCCATAAATATTTGCTGTGAACGATCTTATTTTCAGTTCAACGCCGACAAGGTTCTAAGCAGTAGAGTTATTATAAGTTCCGCCGCACACGCTATGGAAATAGGAAATCTTGGCTTCGCAACTTTGCTTTCGGAGCGTTAAGTTACAGTGGGTTTTATGTAGCATATAGTTTAAGTACCTACTTCAAAATAAAGATCAAATAAAATGAGTAAACGTTTTGACCTGTCAGGATTTGTAACTACATCCGTTTTGCCTTTCGCCGGATGTGCTTTACTAATCAAGCGTTATCGTGAGTTTTTACTCTTGCTCTATGTATTTAATTTTAAAAACGGATAACCTTTGTTGCGCCCTCTAGTGAGCAACTGGTGAAGTTACTACACTCAAGCCTCGCAGGTTCTCTCTAACATACGGCGACCAGTGAAATTGTACTACAAGTCATATGTTTGAAGCATATTATAGAAGCAGCGCATGTCATATTTTTGAAAATATGCACTTAATTTTGCCCATTAAGTTTTCTAATTTAGCCCCGCTGATTACTTCGGAGAAAGCAAATTGGAAAGCAAAAAAACAGAGAGAGAAACAAAATATTTTACAATACCTATTACTTAGAAGCTTCTTAATAGTTATTGGCTGACTATGACTCTCGCACTCGCTGTTGCATGTGACAGTATACTAACATCTTCAAAATTACGATTAAAGAGAGTGGAGACGAGAGTCATTAAAACATTGTCCACCAATTAAGAATCATCAGCACGTTTCACTGTTTTTATTTCTCAATTTTATCTCGGTTTTGATTCAATTTTGATAGATAATTGACATGTCTTCCTTTAAGTTGCAGCAGTTCTAAACCGGCAGTCGCCGGCACGAGCGAGCCGGAAGAGGAAAGGATTCAGCAATTGACGCCGGCGTCCCGCAGAGCTGCAACGCCCTACTTCCGATGATATTTTTACAGCACACAATGTTTGCACTCTTTACGTGTGCCGCGTGATACGGAAAAACAACGTTTTGTTGTTACGTACGAAAATGGACGGTTTGCTTTTGTGGCTCTGGAAACTATGTAGCCACTGCCGATGCAACCAAAAAGAAAGTGTACTCGTAAAGAAGCCAATTAGACCAGAGATCGAAATACTTGGACGCTAATCGGCATTAGTACTATTTAGAAATTCTATGTTTTTATTTAAAAAAAAAACAAAGAAGCTTTATTCCTTACGTTAATTACACTATCCCATTTGCATGTGCGTGCCAAATTTCAAGTTATTCAAACTGCAATAGTTCGTTTTAGTATAAATAAGGCGATGTAATAAAAAGTGAAGGGGTATAAAAATCAATTGCACAGGTTTATCAATTCATCAAACAAATCCTATAGTCGACGACCCATATTCTAATGTAAACTACATTATATTTGCATCACGGGCTGATTCGGCGTTTATTTTATATGCGTCGGACCCTGGCCCTTGTAGATAGATGAAGCAATCAGTCCGGCCGGGCTGCTGACGCATTTTAGAGTAAGGTCTCACCCTGCCAGGAATTTATTGATCACATGCTGTAAATCTGTTCGACTTGTTTACTTAATGCGTGTTCAACAAGCTCACACATACCCTTTCTAGTTTTCTGAACATTTTAACCCTTAATTTTAACAAAGAAGGCCCATTGTTCAAGAGTAGTTCACACTGAATAGCTTAAACGATTGGTTAGAAAATAATGGGAAAGTAGCTTAGCGGCAACTGATAAATTGCTCAAAAAATTTTACAAGTATAAACCACGCATTTATAAAACAAAATTGATCTGTTAGACGTTAGGTTAGACCAAATGTTAGTAGGTATACGTTACGTACCTACGATGAAACAGTCCGGTCAAATAGATCTTTATAAATTGGGGGTAAATATGCTACCCTATTACTAATTGCTACTGGAAATAAAAAGCCAAACTAGTTCTATCTATCAATGAAATTGATAATAGAACAACACACGAACTACATAAGGACATAGCGATTACGGAAAAAGTTATCATAAAGAATATCCGGCATCGATGCCTCTCAGCGAGGCATCAGTAAATCTCCGATGAGCATCGGGATCAGCGGTGTCGACACTTTTCAGCCCATTTGGAGCGTCCCACTGTTAGCTCTCTCAATCTCCTATCGCATTCAATAGATTGTACAATAAACAGCTTTATTTTGTGTGCAATAAAGTCAAAATTCAAAAGTCACGGGAACAGAGACCCGAGGCTTAGAAAGTGTAGGTGACGTTTTTACGGCGTCCTCGACATTCGACCCCTCGTGACAACAAACATGAGCTTGGTGAACACGCCTGCATATACCCCCAAATGATTTTCGTACGTGACTTTATAGATGATATTTCTTATTGTTTATTGTGTATGGAGAGGGTTGCGTAAATAGATTTGGCTTTCCAGAAATAAGCGCCAATAAAGTTAGGCTAGTTGAAATGTACGAGGACTAGATTTTTTCTCTTATGATGGTATAGCACTTTTATTGTATTTCTTTAATATAGGTATTCCGTCTATCCAGCGGTATTAGTATAGACCAAATCATAAATCGTAAACCTCACAAAATATTTAATAATCCATACTATCCATACTAATATTATAAAGCGTGTCCGTATGTCTGTCTGTCTGTTACCTCTTCACGCTTAAACCGCTGAACCGATTGAGATGAAATTTGGAATGGGGATAGTTTGAATCCTGAGGAAGGATATATGATAGTTTTTATCCCGGAAATCATCCCCTGAGGGGTGAAATGGGAGGCGAAAGTTTGTATGGAGCTACGATATAAACGACATCCACGCGGACGGACAGAAGCTAGTATAAAATAAGTATAAAATCAAGTTTCACTAGATCACTAAGAGGAAACTCCATTATTTGCTCGATGTTTTATTTTCATTACACACGCAAGTTTTAGAGAGACGTCATAATAACGTGTCTTCCCCTGGTTTAAGTACACATGCGGTTCATTCGTTTTAAGGCTTTCCGGCACTACTGGCTGAAGAATGGTAAATTTCTATTGCGCTCTGAGCTCTTAAAGAGGTAGTAAACATTTGGAACGCTAAAAAGCAGATGTTTACGTTAAACGAATTTTTCGGTTAAACATTTTTTGCAGGTAACCGATCTATAGCAATGTGTCAAAGGAGAAACTCGAGTATTTTCAAGTTAATAGGCATCTAAGTGCTGCTTTTAATGGTACCTTCTAGAGCATTTTGCTCTTAACGCTCGTTTTACTTAGCAAATGGCAATGAAAGAAAATAATCGATGGAAATATCGTCGCCGTAAATGCGGACTGCGTTATTTATTCGCAGCTTTTGAATCGGTGCCTTTTAACGGTAGTTTTAAGTGCCACACAGTCCGGTGGGATCGCTGAATAGTGAAGTTATTTTATGCAGTCTAGGTGGGCCTGAGAAACCCGACAGATTTTAGCAGCGTACTCCTAAAGATATTACGATTAATTAATGGTATATAAACATAGGTCCAATTAAGCATTTTAACAAAATATTTTTTTAGAACCAAATTAATGAATAAAGTTAAGCACTTCCTTGTGAACAAATCTTTAGTTGAGTGAGAGAAAGACAATCCTATCCCTAGGCGAGAAAGTAAGTAATCAAACGACACTTTACGAATGTCTCCGACGTAATACGATGTACGGCAAAATACTGCGAATAGCATATTCATTAAAATAGTTTAAACGCGTCCATGTACCTACGTTACGTTCTTAGGATGTGTTAGACTTGAGATTTAAAATTTTTAATTTTGGTTTAAATAATTTATATCTCGACGATTATGCGTAATTGGACTATATGTTATACCACATTATATACTCCAAATAGGCTCTAGAATCGATAGTTAAAGTTGGTCGGGTTCCTCAGGCCCACGGTGTATATAGTATTTATTTACATAATTATTATAGTTAGTATTTAGATAGTGCACATAAAAAAAGGACTGTTACGTATTTTATATATTTCATCCTCCTAGCGTTATTCCCGGTTGTGGCCTTAAGGAGTCCGGGGTCCGCTTTGGCACCTAATCCCAAGATGTGGCATAGGCACTAGTTTTACGAAAGCGACTGCCATTGACCTTCCAACGCAGAGGGAAAACTAGACCTTATCGGGATTAGTCCGGTTTCCTCACGATGTTTTCCATCACCGACAAGCTAACGGTAAATATTCCGTACATAAGTTCCGAAAAACTCATTGGTACGAGCCGGGATTCGAACCCACGACCGCCGCTTGACAGCTGCATGCCTGAACCACTAGGCTACCATGTGGCTATTCAGTTCACAATCGTAGGTACTAATTAGGGGAAAAAAGTGGTGTAATTAAGATGATAGTGTACAAATCATAAATTTACAATTACATTGACAAAGAAAATGTTATAAGTACGATTCTGGACAAGCTAGGGTATCGATATCATTGCGAGCAGTATACCTACAGACAGACTGGCGTGATGTATATATGTTAATACTTAACTAAAAACTTTTAAAGGTAAGTATAGGAATTTGAAAAAGGCTTTATCATCATCATCATATTCATCATCATATCAGCCGAAAGACGTCCACTGCAGGATATAGGCATCCCCCAATGAAATTCAAATTTGAATAATTTAAAAAAGGTAATAGCCAACAATCAGCCAGGCTCCCACACAAGGATATAGACGTGAAGCAAAGACACTTAATTCAGCAGAAAAATAGAACGAACCGGAAAACGCCATCTACGAGAAACACCTGAAATCACGTAGACAACTGAGAACGTATCTTAGTACAACAAACGCAATGAAGCTCACCATCAAACGACCTAACTACCAAGAAGCAACATAGATGGCAGCAAAACATAATAGCCAGCAGTGAATTTTCACTGCACAAGGTCTTGCGCCACCCGCATCCAGCGGACTCCCGCGACCTTTACCAGGTCATCAGGAAAAAGACTTAATATAGAAGAATTTATGAATTTACTAGGGCAATTTAGAGTACCTTATACATCACGCCTGTCTTCCGGAGGGGTAGGCAGTGATCATGGATTTCCATTTGCTACGATCTTGACAAACTTTCATGCTACATTCACTTTCATTTGGCTTTCCTCAACACGGTCGTTGGTTCAGGGTGCTCTTGGCTGGATACGTCAATCTCGTTACCTAACTTCTACCGGGATGCAGCAATAAAGGACTTCCAACCGCCCGAGCCAAAACATTCGTTGACCTTCTGAAAAGCGAACCTGTGTGAAGACGCCAAGTTGGTGGTTTCATAAAATACCCAGCAGATTGTTTAAGAGTGTGGGTAACATATGTGGCAGCAGTCCCATCGGTCGCCGACGCTCGGGACGCCGTTCCACTAGTGTCCGACAAACTCGTTAAAAGTTGGCGAAACAACGGAAGAGCTGTTACTCGGAGACACTTGCCGCTGCGACGTTAAGCACAAAAGTACTACACGACAATAATATGAAGCATTTTGTTTCGAGACAAAATAAGTTTGCTGTTTAAGCTGATACATCGCCGGCTCAAAGGGAAAGTTGAACGTCGATTTTTCACGTGCCGTTGAGGCAACTTGCAAGTGTGCAACGCGCTGCGGAAGTGTATTCCGTTATTATAAAAGTTAGTCTAATTTTGACTAAACTTTACAGCGATCTTCTTTCGTAAGTATAACGGGTAAGTATTCGTAATTTAATTACAGAATGGTTCGTTTTCCTTAACATTTAGAACTAATAAATGAATCGTAAAAACTAATATCCGCGTGGTTTTTTCAAACGTCGTACTTACGAAGATGCTTAATTTGACTACAAACTGCAATGGAATAATTAATTTAAATGGCATTTTAACGCACTGTCTGCCCTCATCCAGATTGAGAACAGATTCCGCCGACAACAATTCACAAGTAATCTAAAGAACAATAGCGGTTTAGTGGGGGTCGTTAAAATTATAAATATCCGGGGGCCCACTAACTGCCCCAGTATTCCGTTAAGAGGATTCCCAAAGCTGTAAATTGCGTACGCGAAATATTTACGAGACAGGCTTTCGCAGCATTACAACGACCATGTGCACACATTTGCGCATTGCATAGTACGCTGCAAAAATGCAACATGCAGCTATTCTAGTACACTATAAGGCATAACAGTCTATATTGGTCGTCGCTCCAACACGCATTAAGCCTCTTTGGCTCTGAGCGGGATTATTGCATTAACACACTGCCAACTATATGACTGCGCTTGTGCTAACAATATTATGGTGGGATGAAATTATCCGAGAAATGTGCTTATAATCGCACGAACTCTTGGTTCATTTTCAATTTAATGCCTACGGAACTTTGAAACTGGTCTTTATATTATGCGTAATAGCATAGGTATATGATTCTTCGCCAGTCTCGCCACCAAGTTATCGCATCCTCTCCTTATCAGGAATACAACACTACATACAACACAAAGAGATTTTTTTTTCTGTAGGCCGGTGCGTTGTTTTGCGGTACTTCCAACAATTTGCCTGCTCTTAATTAGACCGCCATGACATTTGTTTAATATGCTATTAGGGTTGTTTTCAAATAAACTGTACCCTAGTTAAGGTAAAATTAAGAAACGTTAACTTTGACAGGTGAGTCATGAAAATTATGCGTATAAATGTATGGCTAATTTTCGTAACTCACTTGAAAAAGTTAACGTTTGTTAATTTTACCTTAACTAGGGTACAGTTTATTTGAAAACAACCCATTACGCGCATTTATAAGACGCCTATGAAAGAGTGATACCAATAAAAAATGTCAAATGCCCTTCCGAAATTAAAAATTATTTTAACCGATATTGAATTCGCTGTACTTTCTAGAGGTAATTCATTATCAATTTGCTTAAAGCCAGCCAGACTAGGTTATTTATACTTATTTAAACTTATAACAGTTTCCGTTATTCAGCAGAAAACTTGGCAAAATCTGTAAAAAGAAACGGCTTTTAAATAAAACAAAAACTTGCAATTTCTTTGTTTTTACATTGTCCGCGCTGCAGGGAGCCGGCCAGTAAAAAGGGGGAACAAAAACGGGTCGGCTAACCGCCAAGCGTTAATAAATTCTTGGAATTTGCAAACTAAAGGCCTCGTCACACACAACGCGTGCCACGGTCCGGTTAAGCACGCATCACATTCCAACACGGAGAATAGTCACCCGTAATATTAGGTATCTGATACGGCAAGGCGCTCAAAAATAGATACGCTCTAACGGCTCTACAAAATTAAATACCTAGATATTATTGCGGGGGTTCAATGTGAGAAACATTTCGCATTAAAATATGCTCGCTCGGCGCACGGTTGATGCGAAAATCCCGACGTAACACAGTGTTCCGTCTAGAACAAGCTAGGTTGACAATATTATTTTTCTTTGTTTTTGGGTTGTATTAAGCTTATTAATAAGTATGTCGGGCGAGCCTAATGCATTATCCGTTTACCTACTATTTAAGTATGTATAGTGCCAAATAGCGACAAAATATGTTATTACAAGCTTTTACTTTGCTATAATCGTATCAAAAACCGGAATACTGTATCGCGTCATGTGTGTAGCCGAGTCTTTACGAAAAATATGGTGGGTGCAATGGAACCGACCCGCTGTGGAGTGACACTCGTAACCACTGCACCACTTTTCGGACTAGGGATAAAGCGTTCCAACTCTACGTGGCTACTTGGCTAGGGACCACTTTTTATCCAAAAATACGCAAAAACCTGCGTTCCTAGTGGACGCAGTTGTGTAGACGTAACTCGAACAAACTCGTGTTTTTAATCAATCCGTAGTTGCCTACTAAATTTATTTCATTAAACGCATGATTTTAGCTTGTGTAAAAAATACAGTGGCGTATTGATCATTTTGAACTCTTCGTACATGTAGTCACTTCTGGGGCCCATTTCTCAAAAAGTATGTGCGCCAACACGTTGTCGTCATTAAGAGAAATCCAACACCACCGCATTTTTTGGAAGTCATCAAGCATCTATCTCTAAGTGGTAGCAAACTATCACTACTTAAAGAGAAATTTAATCCATTACCATTCTTTTGGATTTAGCCGTAGTCGGGTAAAATGTTATTATTAATGTAGTTCATATCCTATTGTGTAAATCAAAGTGGATTTGAATTTCTCCCGAGCTCCAAATTCGGATAATCTTCCCTGGAAGGACATTAAGGGAAAATCTCACGTGTGGATGCATTTTTTTCCACGAAGACACGTTTTCTCGTCAAGGTTGTGTACTCGGGCTCGTGCAGAATTTATTCAGCTTTAATGTTGCTGTAGACCATGTTTTCATAGAGTAGCTTCAATTTCATCAAACTCCCCGAAATTTCGAGGTTGAACAAAATCGACTGTATTACTAGTGTTTTGTCTCCTTTTTAGGGTTCCGTACTCTGTAACCTCTTTTTTATGGGGTCACCACCGGCCGCCACAGTCGGTTGGCATAAGACTCTAATTTAAATTAAATAAAACCTCAGGGCGCCTTGCTACTGGTTACTATTCAAAGGAAACACACATTAGGCAATATAACAAATCATTTATTACACTTCACATGGGAAAGTTAAATGTTCACTCAAAGAGATAAGTACATAAGTTTTAGGTAGGTACACTAACCTTGTCCAACAGTTTTACACAAAACACTATACCACCGTTACTTCAGCTGCAGCAAGGAAGCCGATGTACTCGTGGAAGCATCAGTCAAACATCAAGAAGCTTCACCTCAAACCACCCATGCCACGTATGCTCTGGATGTGGGCAACTTGCTTTTCTCCACCGAAGACCAGGAATATAGTGTATGCGCCGGAAGTAACGTAAATTAAGGACCCCTAATAACAAAATTACGGCCAGATTAAACGTGGTTCTGAGATTAGGTCTCACCAGACTGCTAAGTACGAACAAAAGCGATACTCACATTATCGGGATTTTCTTTAATTCATTTTATGTTGTTATACTGCCATTTTTATTTATAGTGATTTAAAATTAATTCGGCATGTGCGCCTTACTGCGACTTATTTAATTATATTAAATATGGCCGACTTCGCCATCTTTCCTGCAGCTTCTCGGAGCTTGTTAAATTAAAAATGGATGCGCCCGTATGCTTTGGGAGCCACGGAAGAAAAGACACCTCAGCGCACTTGATATCGCCTCGGTGGTGTCCAAATTCCGAACTAATGTGAAATACGTGACGTATATCGTGCTTGATGAGCGAGTTTTATTAACTATCGGAGTAGCTTATAATGAGGCAACGAGTTGCGCGAGACAAATGTTAGATGGCGTTAGTATGTACTTATTGATTTATAATTATAATCACGCAGGATATTCAAAATACAAAAAAAAGTTGTTACACATTTCCTTTCCTTGGGTTAAAAAGTTCTTCATACCGAAGACACTTTTTCAAACCTAATGCTCAAAGAAACAATAACAATAATAAATATGAGTACACACTTATAAGTGCCAACAGAAGACAATTCTACAAAAAAAACCTATAATCTATAAAAGGACTCAAACAGTGACAACAGATAATCCCAGGCATCATAATTCCGATTTCAAGTAATGTTAAGTTTTAAGTAATTGTTATCCTGGAAAAGATGATCTGTCACTGACAATCAGTAGTAGGTATCTATGCATGATAACTACTTGGAGTAACCCAATTAGCTAACAAGCGTAAGTAATAAATACGAATGTAATATACAACTATCAACTAACATCTTAATGTAATGATTGTACAATCGCCTACCTACATACCTACTTATATCGTTCATGACATGAATTAAACGTTTCCTATAACTAAGGTAAGTACTAAGTACTATACCGAAAATTCACTTATTATCTACTCGCCGTGATCAGAATGTGCACGGTAAAAAAAATGAACAATCAGTACGACCGTTAATCTATTGCGTAAATACCATAACTATAGGTATCATTCTAAAGATTGGTTAAATATGTTTATTACGATGACAAAAACTAAAGAAAGGACTTTTACAAATATTCACTAATTCGTGATTGACTATTTACCGACTAACTACCTACTAGCTAACTAAGCATAACATTATGTAGGTACTACATTTCTAATTACATACATGCATAGGCTACGGTGATGGCTTACCAACAGGCGGACCGTATGCATATGGGATACCTATTAGATATCTAAATGTAAAGTGCGTATTAAGCCTGCACTATTAGGCATAGCAATATTTTAAAATGATAAACTACTGGTGGGTATCATTCAACAAATATCAAGCATTATTAAGTTTTTAAGTTACGATTTTATTTAGTAGTGGCCTCTACTAATTAAAAACATTTAAGTAGGTAAGATAATTAAGAAATAATCACATAACTTTCTATGGGATGCTTCAAGTTCAAGTTTAAGTAGGTACTCGATCAACTAATGCGATACCAAAACGAATCTACTCTCCACTAGCTAAGGTCGTTTATTCCTTGAAGAGTTAATCCGCACGGAATTGTAAACAAGTCTATTATTTTATGCGCCCAGGTGTTCGCATTCAAACTGGTTGAAGTTATAGGTACTCGTCGCTTGCATTCATCACCACTCACGTACATAGCTTATTTATACCAAAAAGAACACTTGTGCACAAATTTTAAAACATTATACTAACGACATACATACATTCATCTTACATACTTCATCTAATACATACACGAATATCCATTACTCACTCTGTTTGAGGATGTCTTTTATGTGAAAGTTACCTAATACTTTGCCATCCATGCTGGTCAAGGTATATACTAAAGGTGATAACTTCGCTGTAATAACACATTTCTGAAATTTCGGGGCTAACTTCGAAGTAAATCTTTTTGATGCATTTGATAAATAATGAGTACGTTTGTATACTATTTGTCCTACTTTAAACTCAACGTCTCTTTTTCTTAAGTTATAGTACTTCACGTTCCTATCGTGAGCACTTTTTATGTGCTTCTGCACTTTCTTAAATATTGTATTAAGTTCAAGTATCTTGTTGCTATATGTTTGAGGATCACTGATCGTCACTTGCGATCTTTGAACTGGCTGATCCGAATTTAAGTTATGTAACATTCCATCTATTATAAATTCACGGCCGTGTACAAGGAAAAAGAGGCTATATTTTGTAGTTACATTTACGGAATGTCATTAATATTTTTTTTTTTTTTTAAACAGAACTACCCCCTCGTTTACAAGAGGAGACTTATTTATATATGATGACTGGGATAGTTCTGGGCTCTCTAGTTTTTTTTTTGATCATTACAGTTTGTACAATTAGATCGCTTAATCCCTTTCATGCCACAATTAAAGCACACTAACTCCCTCGACTTACACTGGTTAGTAAAATGAGTGTGCATTACACCTAAAGCATTTCCTATCCATTAGTCTCGAAGAGCTATGTTCATTCAATGCCAAAATTTGTTTACCTACTGATTTCGATGTTGATTTGTGGTGAAAATCAGAGGTAATTTTAAAGTTGTTGAAAGCGGGTTCAATAAATTGGTCAGCGCGTGAGCGCGCCATTTTAAGAGTTTAAGTTGACACGTTTGTCTTTAATGAAAATCACTTTACTCTCTTCTTTTTCCACAGATCGTGGTGCCTGGGACTCCTCGTATTCACTATTTGAGTCACTTTCGCCCTTATCTATCTCACTCAAAATCCTAACCAAACGACTACGCAGGTCTGACAGTTGAGCATTAGACTCAGAAACACGAGCAAGCCTATCAATCACATAATTGGCACGTCGAGTAAGTTTACGCACAAGGTTAAGGTCATTTACGTTACCCGAGCGCAGCTGGTTTTCAAGAAGTTCAACCTTCGAGGTGCAAATCTCAATTTCTGTGGCAGTCACGGGTGATTTAAGGGTGTCACACTTGATGCTTCCACGGCGCATTAATTTGAAGACTTGGCGAATCTGCTTCCTTACTGCATCCGTGGTGTCATTCACATCTGTGGATATACCAAGTAAATCAAGTTCATAAATGATTTCATCCTTATGCATACAGTCTACATATTTTTGGATCGACATTTTGGAAATTTATATTTTAGGTTTAAGTTTAAGCACAATAAATTTCACTAAACGATATTTAAGCTAATTAAGTGTAAAAACTAAACAAATACACCTTAAATTCCATCAAAGGTACATACGAACATGTGCTTTCTAGAAAAATACCGCTAGCGGTCCACGAGTTCTTTGTTCAATGTTCATCTTAAATCTACCCTCTTTATACAAAGATGCGAAAGTAAACTATTTTAACAATTAAGATTAATGTTTTAAACGTTAAATTAAATGTGTATCATTTGAAATAGACCAGCAGCTAAAGGCCAAACGTTGGGAGACACTTTGTAACCTCTTTTTTATGGGGTCACCACCGGCCGCCACAGTCGGTTGGCATAAGACTCTAATTTAAATTAAATAAAACCTCAGGGCGCCTTGCTACTGGTTACTATTCAAAGGAAACACACATTAGGCAATATAACAAATCATTTATTACACTTCACATGGGAAAGTTAAATGTTCACTCAAAGAGATAAGTACATAAGTTTTAGGTAGGTACACTAACCTTGTCCAACAGTTTTACACAAAACACTATACCACCGTTTCTTCAGCTGCAGCAAGGAAGCCGATGTACTCGTGGAAGCATCAGTCAAACATCAAGAAGCTTCACCTCAAACCACCCATGCCACGTATGCTCTGGATGTGGGCAACTTGCTTTTCTCCACCGAAGACCAGGAATATAGTGTATGCGCCGGAAGTAACGTAAATTAAGGACCCCTAATAACAAAATTACGGCCAGATTAAACGTGGTTCTGAGATTAGGTCTCACCAGACTGCTAAGTACGAACAAAAGCGATACTCACATTATCGGGATTTTCTTTAATTCATTTTATGTTGTTATACTGCCATTTTTATTTATAGTGATTTAAAATTAATTCGGCATGTGCGCCTTACTGCGACTTATTTAATTATATTAAATATGGCCGACTTCGCCATCTTTCCTGCAGCTTCTCGGAGCTTGTTAAATTAAAAATGGATGCGCCCGTATGCTTTGGGAGCCACGGAAGAAAAGACACCTCAGCGCACTTGATATCGCCTCGGTGGTGTCCAAATTCCGAACTAATGTGAAATACGTGACGTATATCGTGCTTGATGAGCGAGTTTTATTAACTATCGGAGTAGCTTATAATGAGGCAACGAGTTGCGCGAGACAAATGTTAGATGGCGTTAGTATGTACTTATTGATTTATAATTATAATCACGCAGGATATTCAAAATACAAAAAAAAGTTGTTACAACTCAAAGATTAAAACGGGACCCTATAACTAAGACTCTGCTGTCCGTCTGTCTGTCTGTCTATCTGTCTGTCCGTCTGTCACCAGGCTGTATCTCATGAACCGTGATAGTTAAACAGTTGAAGTCACAGATGGTGTATTTCTGTTACAACAAATACTAAAAAACAGAATAAAATAAATATGTAGGGGGGCTCCCATACAACAAACGTGATTTTTTTGCTCGTTTATGGTCGATATTGATAACGGCAACAGGTAGACGCTTGAAATATTCACAGCATATTTAGTTATATATTCACTTTATAAATAAATAATTAAATTAAAATAAAACAAATATTTAAGGGGGGCTCCCATACAACAAACGTGATTTTTTGCCGTTTTTATAGATAATGGTTTTTTGTTTTATTTACGAGACAAATCATTAAACTATGTAATACGCTTAAAAAGTATTAGCCTAATAATACTAGTGTTTTGTCTCATTTTTAACCGATTTCAAAAAAAGGAAGAGATTCTCAATTCGTCTGTATTTTTTTTATGTGTGTATGTTACGTAATATCTTGGTAGTTTATGAACCGATTTGAATTTTTTTTTCTTTATTTGAAAGCATATACTTCCAGATTGGTCCCGTTTTCACCTAAATCCAGTTCTGATGATGGGATCCTGGAGAAATCGAGGGAACTCTTCAAATTTTATAGGCAAACTTGAAGCAATTTGGCTACTGATTTGAAGTCGGTTAAAACTATGTTTTGAAAGTACAATTATTTGGTTTTATTTACGAAACAAAACACTAGTATTATTTATTAGACTAATACGCTTTGAGAAATGGGCCCCTGATGATGTGTGTCTGCACTGTGATTTCGAAACTGTACAAAATATCATTGGATATTTACCACTAGCTTTTCGATGATTAAAACACATTAAAACATTGCGACGAAACCTGCATACATTTGCAGAGAAATTGAAAAGTCAATTATATTAGTTAAAGTTTTTTTTCCATTATAGTTATTTGTTATCTGTATCATATCGTTCAAATTGGTAACGTAACTTCCACGTTAAAATTATAAGAAACAAAAATATTTAATGTAATAATTTGTTTCTTTAAGAGGTGTTTCGTTAAGTACGCGCCCCAACACACACCACATCAACGCACGCGCACTTATCTAGTTACGTTGGTAGGTACCTACTTGCTAGTAAGGAACGACATAGACACAGAAATGCTTCATGTCCGACATAAACGCGATCATGCTAGCTAAGCAGGCCTGGCATAGTATAAAGAGGACAAAGTATGTTTTTTCAAACATGCAATGAAATATTCTCTTTACGTTCCTTATATAGACTCGGAAGTATCCTTTTTCGGGCGCAGCATCTCGAGGCGGCCTGAAATGGGATTTCATACAACTTTTCAGGTAAAGCCGCCTGCAAAGTAACTTTTTAATTTTCATTCCATTATTTGTGGCACAGCATCACGGCATTTTTATTTAATCATATACATGCCTCGGCGTGAAAACGGATTCCCGGCCTCATATCTCTATACCTACTTGGCCGGAAAGCTGTGTTTTCCCGGCCTCTGATGTAATGTACTATATCTTCATACAAACGCACCGCGTGCGGCTTGTATGAAGATAACATACTTTGCCCTCTTTATACTATTTGCCTGGGCTGTAAGCACGATAATCTTTCTCATATCTTCATGACTCCATCTCAATCGCACTGGCTCAATTCGAGTGATGAAAGAGATATTCGAATAACCATCGTTCGGGATAGGGTCGGAGTGGGAACTACAGCCTATTTATTCCCTCTCATACATGAGAGCACGTTCACAGGGTTGTATATATACAGTACAAAATGTACGGAAAATATGCTCACTTTTCACATTGCATGGTACAATATGTTGCAGGCTCCGACACTAGCCCATATGTTAGCTGAGCGTTTTTCAAAAAAAGTGTACAAAGCTATTTGTTTTTCAGAATTCGTTATTTTTTGGTTTTCTTACTCAGAATCTTTGATACTATCGATCCTCATACAAGAAAAAAAGTGTCCTAAATATTCCATTCCAGATCGTCACATTTTTGTATGCAGTCTTTTTTTATTTATATGGTCGTGACGCACTGGAAGAAAAAACTTACATAGTAAAATCTGGGACACATTTTTTCTTGTATGAGGATCGATAGTATCAACGATTCTGAGTAAGAAAAATCAAAAAATTTCGAATTCTGAAAAATAAAAGCTTTGTACACTTTTTTTGAAAAACGCCCAGCTATCATTGCCGGATCCTCCACCGATATCGTACTGGATAAGAAATATGAACACGCTCTAATGCTGGCCATACACGTTACGTTCCACCGTACAGGTTACCTGTGCAGGTTTGCCTGCACAGGTCAGGTAGCGTGTATGGTGACGTTCCGGTGTACCGTAGCGCGACCGGAGCAAAATCGGTCGCCTGCGCAGGTCAAAAAAATTGCACAGGTCGGTCGGCATACTCGCTCCGGTAGACCTGCGCAGGTACACCTGCACAGGTCAACCTCTCCGGTAAACAGTAACGTGTATGGCCAGCATAAGAGGAGTCCTGTTGTCCGATATGTTGATGGAATATGTGCCCTAATACCTACTTCAGATAAGTACTATATGACTTCGTCCCGGTTGCTGTGCGAGTGGCCCCTGGTGTTTCGAGGCAAAAACTTTTATAAAAAAAATTAGGACATCGATTGCGGGAGAGAGGTTGGGATCCCAGCACGGTTAGCACAAGATCGTGAATGACTCACAGCACGGCACTGGTTGAGGCGTTGGGAATTTCGATTCCCCATAGCACACCTAAGTAAAGTTGCCAATGACTCAAGACGCGCGAGCTCTCGATTTTTCTCGCACTATCCGCCTCTCTGTTATTAGAAAACTTAGAAAGAGACGTAAAGCGCGAGAAAAATCAAGAGCGTCTTGTGATAATATGTGATATATATACCTAGCGTTTCTGATGCAGCACATATCGATGGCAGTGCAGCAGGTTCACGCCGCCAGAATATTAGGCACATTTTCGCTAGGACCGCTAGGTACCTGCCGTCCCGGAGATCTATTATATTAAGTAGTATGAATATTGTTTTAGTTTTAAATGTACATATTTTTTTATTTCGGTTGTATACCTAGCTTTATTCTTTTGTCAATAAATCTATTCCAATTTTCAGATATTTAATGTAGATAACATCGCTTGTCTACCTTAATTATATGTTGATTCCTATCAAACAAAGATTACAAATCCCTGGCAGTTTTATCAAACTCAAAAAGTATGTTTTGCATTATACCCAGTCATAAAAGCGTCAAACCGATCATAACTTGCGATTTTACTTCACCATTAAAGGCTGTCTCAACTTTAATGAAACTGTCAATTTTATGCCGCAAGTTCTCTGCGGCGAAAGATCGGATTTTATGCAGAAACCTTTGACATCGCTTTCAACAGTATCAGTGCTAGGTGTACCTATAGGCAAAATCAATATTACCTTTTCTAACTAAAGTTCTTTACATTCATCTTATCTGGAGTAGTGTTAGCCAATAAAGTCATATTAAGACAAGTTTATAGCTACGTACATACTTATATTTTTAACCGACTTACACCGAATAGCGCCAAGCTTCCTACTCCACACGGCGTAATTCTACCACTACCAGCCACGCTCTAAAAATTCTACACCTTTGGCTAAAAAAAAAGTATAGATTTGTTGGGCACATCCCGGTCGCCGCATAGATTCTCACGCCGAATGAATTTATGATACATTGTCTATACATTTTAGCCAAGATAGTTCTATAATTTTTCTCAAAAATGGCCCGCAAAGTGAACATAACTCGCTACATATTGGAAGGTAAAGTGTATAGTTTAAGGCCAGATCAAAATTTAAAAAAAAAACATTGCAGGCCGCCTGGAATGTTACATATAAATTCCTTTATTTGTCGAGTACCAAACTTTTTAAAAAGTAGAAACTGGCATATAATAAAAGACGGCACAGGTCGTATTCAGCCAAATCAAGTCGTATTTTTCTGTTGCAAACGCGACATTTTTGTATGTGTGATAAAAAGATTGCGTTTTTCGGTGAAAAAATACACTTGCGATTCTGTTTAAAAAAATATATGACGTTTTAAGGTGCGACCACACCGCTGCTTACAATACGGCGACGGTACGGAATCGCAGTGACGTATCGTATCCGCACCGTTTTTGACCGCTGCTTAAAAAGCGGTGACTGTACGGAAACGCAGTGACGCCGCGTATATCCGCAACGTTTTTGACGCATGCTCCACACACCGCTGTTTAAAAACGGTGACGGCACGGAAACGCAGTGACGACAACAACAGTGATACAAGTCGTTTTTTAGGAACACCTTCTTTTCGCAACTAACGTTTGGCAAACTGATTCATTTCGCAATTTTCCATTTCCCAAACTCTGAAACTGTAAATATTTCAGGATTTATTTCAGGGCCATCGTGTAGAACCCTATAGGTTAGGTTAGTTTATAAAAATCCTGAAATATTTAACAGTTTCAGAAATATTAAGAGGTTGGGAAATGAAAAGTTGCGAAATGAATCAGGTTGCCAAACGTTAGGTTGGGAAACATTAGTGAACCCGTTTTTTAAGTAGCGGTGTGGGGAGCGTGCGTCAAAAATGGTACGCATACGATGCGTCACTGCGATTCCGTACCGTCACCGTTTTTAGGGTTCCGTAGCCAAATGGCAAAAAACGGAACCCTTATAGATTCGTCATGTCTGTCTGTCTGTCCGTCCGTATGTCACAGCCACTTTTTTACGAAACTATAAGAGCTATACTGTTGAAACTTGGTAAGTAGATGTATTCAGTGAACCGCATTAAGATTTTCACACAAAAATAGAAAGAAAACAATAAATTTTTGGGGTTCCCCATACATCGAACTGAAACTCAAAAAATTTTTTTTCATCAAACGTGTGGGGTGGTATCTATGGATAGGTCTTCAAAAATGACATTGAGGTTTCTAACATAATTTTTTTTCTAAACTGAATAGTTTGCGCGAGAGACACTTCCAAAGTGGTAAAATGTGTGTCCCCCCCCCCCCCCCTGTAACTTCTAAAATAAGAGAATGATAAAACTACATAAAATATATGATGTACATTACCATGCATACTTCCACCGAAAATTGGTTTGAACGAGATCTAGTTAGTAGTTTTTTTCGCAAGCTCGTCCGTTTAAACATAATACTCAGCCTGCAATTGCCTCCTTCCCGGCCACGGCAATAATGTACTATTTAGAGCGTGGCTGGTAGTGGTTGAGTTACGCCGTGTGGAGTAGGAAGCTTGGAGCTACTTATAATCTGGATTTTTTTACCGCTGGTTTGCTTTTTAAGCTATATGAGCTAGGGAGTCTTGGCAATCACTTTACATGTAATGTTTTTTGTTGGGATCTCATCCCTTTTTGTAAGGTAATTCTAAAGAAGTGTATAGGAAAACCCATACAAACTTCTTTCCCCTAATTTAAAGGGTGGGCAAACTAAAAATCCTGAAATATGTAGGTATTTTATTATTTATAACAAGGAATCTGCGAAAGTTTCATACAAAACTCCATCCCCTACTTTAGGGGTGGTGGGGGCAAAAGTTAAAATTTTTAGGATTTTTTTGTTGTTTGTGTACTAATACTAGCTTAGATACCAAATTGAAGATTTCTAGGACTTCAGGAAGTACATACCTACCCTAGAGGTTTTGATTATCAACGCGAGTGAGTCAGTGAAATCGGCGTTTTTTAGATATCAATAAAATCTAAAGTATAAGAACTATGCAATTGAAACTTTATGTGTTCAATGGGTCCACTATTGACATCATATTCCGAAGAATTTTGTTTATCTATAATCCAAACCCAAGTTATGAGGGTTCAAAAAAACCGGCCAAGTGCGAGTCAGCCTCGCGCACGAAGGGTTCCGTAAGTATCTGTAAAAACGGTAAAAAAAATTACGTTTGTTGTATGGGACAAAAAACAAATAAAAAAAAATTCAATATTTATTTTACTGTTTTCTAGTATTTGTTGTTATAGCGGAAACCAAAATACATCATCTGTGAAAATTTCAACTGTCTAACTATCACGGTTCAAGAGATACAGCCTCGTGACAGACGGACAGACGGACAGACGGACGGACGGACAGACGAACAGACGGACCGACGGACAGACGGACGGACGGACGGACGAACAGACGGACAGACGGACAGACGGACGGACGGACGGACGGACGGACAGACGGACAGGCGGACAGACTGACAGGCGGACAGACGGACAGACGGACAGAAGGACAGACGGATAGATGGATAGACAGACAGACAGACAGACAGACAGACAGACAGTAATAGGATTATAATAATAATACTGATTAGTTTTTACTCTTTGAGTACGGAACCCTAAAAACGTCGAAGCGCTTCGAGAAAAGGTAGGTAGTGGGCACTACCTACCTTTTTCTATCCCGGACTCGGCGTATTCTTAAATTGACCGGGTTATACAGGTTTCTTTTTAATTCTCGGAAAATGGATTCTTTCTCCACTAAACAAATTAAATCATTCTAATGTATTAATTGATTATTTCTTCTTGGATTTGATATAGAAACGTTTCATTTAGTAACATTTACTTTTGATAACATTTTACATGAATTTATATTGAATACGACAATATTTATTTTATTTTGTATTGGCTGTTTAGAGATTTCATCTAAGCCTCGCGCACACCTGCGCGCGCACTGCGCGAACTCCACGAATAGTAGATTGTTAACCAAGGGCTGAAAGGCACCCATTTCCGACGAGATATTTTGTCGCTCGAACGAAGTGAGAGCGCCAATAGTTCGAGTCAGAAATGGGTACCTTTCAGCCGAGTTAAACACTCTTCTTTTCATATCGAATACGAGGAAAGTTAAAAAACTCTGGTGTTTTAACAATATGTTTATTCAAAGTATAGGAAATTTTCACAATATGTTTAAATATTCAAAGTATAGGTACAATTACTTGAAATCAATGTAAAAGTAGAGCAATTTCCGAATGTAAATGCAGTATTTTGGTCTGGAATATTCACATTATATAGCAAAAAGTAGCGCCACCTGAAAACAAAACAATTTTAGTTAGGACATAGGTACATATTTGTAACGTAAATTACGAAGGTAATTTGTCAAAAAATATTTTTTTACGATTTATATAGAAATTTTGTTACATTTACAATATAATATGATTATTTTATTATTATTACCTTTGTTGCCAAATAAACACCATCAGGAGCTTCATTTAAGAAGGTTTTTATCTCATTTGCAGTAAAAATCTAGGACTTTTTGCTTTTAAAGTCATCCAACTGCCTTTTTAGAAACTATGTCAGCTTACTGTATTTCTTTAAATTCACGTCATGTTTGGTGCTTAAAGTGGTTTTAAGCATTGAATATATACTCCACAGCGTTGATAATTTTAATTTCTTCGATAAATGACTGAAACTTTGCGGACCGCTTTTTTATAAAATCGGTATACCTATGATTTCATAAATCTTTCTTTTGAAATTTGCGGTAAAAGGCCTTCCACGATTGATTGGGCTTCTGTTCTGATCAAATCAGGCGTTAAGTCGGTCTGATCAACATAGCTCACTTGTATCACAATGTACTATTAAAAACAAAGTTTAAACCGAATTCAATTCAGTACTTCGCCAAGCCACATGATACCTACATGAAAATTTCCACACTTCTTTTCCAATTTACCACATGAACTGCTTTCCGAGAGCAAGTGCGTTGATTATTACAGAAAAAACCCAAGTCGCTATCTGTGGGCTGATAATATTTGAGGAGTTCCGTCGATTCCTAATGGATCTCAGAATTACCACTTCATGAGTTGCTACTTGAACGGAATCATGTCAGAATCTTTGACGAACATAACATCTTTGAGGAGTTCCATAAGTCATCTGTGGTCTTCATCATCAGTTCCACTTCACCAAAATTGCGATTTCCGAAGGTCCTACACGAATCTGGGGGCACGTCAGTGCCCCCCGCCAAGTCGAGCGAAACAAATAGGCACGGCCGTACCATCCTTTTCTCGAAGCCATTCAGGCCATTTTCAACATCCTGTAATTTTGTGCTGGCTAAAGCTAGAACCCTGAATTTTCAGGAACATGTAGGGCATAATATGGCTAACATATAATATCAATAACATTCAATTTGAACTTTTAATTTAAGAACACAAAAAAGAATTTAGGTACATCAAAGTTCGTTAGTTTTGTCACTGACATACCTACCTACTCACTACTGATAATGATCACTCTAATTCTAAGGTACCTACTTCTAGCCGACCCACAAGCTCCAAATTTCAAACGTAATTAGTTTTTAGCCTAATCATTCATAAAAAACCTAAAAATATTGCAATTTCAGTCCCGTTTCAGAGATATAAAAACTGCATAAGTAAGTTTGAAATCCTATACAATTACATGCGATTACAAAGTTACTTTTGCTGTTCCTTCCTGCAAAACTATACAAACGTTATTTGCGGTTGGTAAAATAACATTCCCATAGAAAGTCTACAAAAAGAAATGAGATCCCATAAAACACCTTCCATGCAAAAAATAGGCCAAATCTCGAAACTATTTCACAGTAAAAAGTGGTGAGATATTTCGTAGAGCCAAGTCAGGCATTCTTATTAATCTTTATTTGCATGCTAAATAAAAAACCCGTGCGAGCGTCCCGTCCCAACGCGTGGCAGCTACTAATGGGCCGCCAATTTGGCGGCCGCCGGCATGTACTTGTAGCGGCGCGACGGGATCACAGAGTGAACCGCCCCTGGCACAGGTACCTAAAACTATGTAAGTATGATTGCCAAGTCACAAAATTTTATTTAGCAAGCAAATAAAGATTAATAAGAATGCCTGACTTGGCTCTAAGACATATCTCACCACTTTTTACTGTGAAAGAGTTTCGAGACTTGGCCTATTTTTTACTTGGAATGTTTTTTATGGGATTATAATAGAAATACCGAAATCACTACATGCGTGCCGATAAAATACGAGGGTTGCCCTCAATTTCCCTGGGATCCCATCAATAGATCCTGATTTGGTACAATGGGACTACCTCTGAAGTACCTATACTCTTTCGAATAATAATAATTTACTTTCAAAACAAAGTTTTAACCGACTTCAATTCAGTACTCCGCCAAGCCACATTAACATTTCCACATTTTTTTCCAATTTACCACATGAACTGATTTCCGAGAACAAAAGCGTTGATTTTTAGACCAATAAACCAAATCGCTGTATGTGGGCCGATAATATTTGAGGACTTCCGTCGATTCCTCAAGGATCTCAGAATTACCTTTGGCACTTCATTGCTTGCTATTTCAACGGAATAATATCAGAATCTGTGACGTACTTATATAGTTTGAAGTACATCATTGAGAAGTTCCACAAGCCATCTGTGGTCTTCATCATCACTTCCACTTCACCAAATTTATGATTTCGGGGTGTAAATACACGAGTTATAATAGAAAATACCGAAATTACTACACGCGTGCCTAATATATTTGAGGAGTTCCCTCAATTCCTCATGGTTCCTATCATCCAACTGGGGTTTTGGAAACAATGGGACCAATCTGGAAGCATATACTTTCAGTTAAAAAAATAATGGGCTTGTGACCTTAAATTTGTTTACGATGCCATTCGAACCAGTTTTTGTAGATGAACAAATGTTTGTATGAAAGCAACTACATTCAAAGGACATTAATACCCAAAAATCGAGTTAAAGACGGACCTCGCTGACATCAGCCGAAACGCTTCATACTGATTGGCTTTAAAGTATGACGTCACACCGTGCAATTTGTAACTAACCGTTGCATGGAAAATGAAGTAAATTGCTGTTTCGGTCGCGAAATACTGCGTTTAGGTCCATAGTTGCTATACAAATTTGTTTCTATAAAAGCGTAAGGATTCTATTCGTACCTTTAAATTTACTCTTGGACAATAAATAAAAAAACTTTTTTTTCTAAACTTTCAAGGTTCATATCTTTTTATGATTAGAATTATATTTTGTAATTTATACTTTATTACAATCATTTGATGGTTTACTATCCATTTAGCAACACGACGTTATCAATTTTAACACCACGCAACAAGCCTATTGTACGAATCGGTTCATAAATGACGGAATACTGAGGTAACAAACATTAAAAAAAAAAGAAAAAAAAAAACATCCGAATTGAGAACCTCCTCCTTTTTTTGAAGTCGGTTAAAAATTTTTGGAGATCGGTCCACAATAGGGAACATTACGCAAAACTCTTCGTAGGTGGCGACACTTGCAGCGTTAACATTGTATCTCGTTCCCACTTGAGGTATTGTCTATGCAAGCATCCTTGTCACTCGTTTGACAATCAATTGTGCATGTGTGTGTGTGAATCCCTATATTTCTATACTGGTTTACTATTAGTGGTAGTGCTGCCTCTGGCGGCAGAACATTGCAGTGATGTTCCCTATTGACGGAGAAATCAGCGAATGTACATAAAAAAACATACAGTGGAAAGTTATATTATATCCTCCTTTTTTGAAGTCTTGACCAGAAGGCCTAAGTATAAGTATGTATATCGGCCGTCTAGCACCCATAGTACAGTCACCATCACATACATCGGAGCAAACAAGCACGTCACAAACATCGGAACACACCTCTATTATCAAGGCATTAGGGTGCATGTGCCGATATTTTTGAACACCTATAGTGTACCTATGTATGTGATGGCGACTGTACAAGCTTTGCTTAGTTTAGAATTGTGTAACATTGTCCCAAAAAAATATGTTTTTGAATTTAAATTTAAAAAATGGGTACTGATTTGAAGTTGGTTAACACTTCGTTTTTAAAGTAATATATTTTTATCGATGCCCTACCTACCTTTTCTAAAATAAATAAATGCAATGACACATATGGCAAGTAGGTATAAAATGGACTTTCCAGGCCAGGGCGGCCAATCTTAGTACTAGTTGCGCGGTAATGACAGCATAATAAGTCAACTAGAGGCTGTCAAGGTATTTCAAAATTCGCAAAGACATCAGTAGCCTAGGGGTACAGACGGAAGTATTTGGAGTCGATGAGCCAGGGTTCAAACCCTGCGACCGACGCACTTTTTGTATGTTTTAACATTGAAGTGGAGTATTTCAACTAACGATTCTAGATGGCGCATCAATTAGGGTTACCGTTTTTAGGCCCAGAGATTGTTCTCTATTTCAGTATACAGGGTGGGCCCTGTAACTGGAGCAAAAAATTAAACGGTAGATTATTAAGCTTGTTAACAATTATTTCGAAGTGGTTTTATGCGAAAAAAAAAATATTTTTTTTGAAAAAAAAATTCTTTAAAATAAGTTTACTTGTATTTTTTTACTCTTCTGGAGTGCTATGAGTAACTTTTTATTTTAAAAACATAAAGAAAAAAGAAAAAAAATTAAAAAATCACAAAACTATCTGTTGAACACAAAAATGCAAAAACTATTATGACTCATTACATGATGTTACCTCAAAATCTGCATTGACTGCCGTGATATGATCTCGTGGTGCCAAGATACATTACTTGGAGGTCATAACTTTAGATCAAAATTTCTCCGTAACCAAAATTTTTGAAAGTGAATGATACACAAGGGGTTACTGCAACTGCTCTAAGGAAGCCTCCTTTTGAATATTTGCTCGTGTTACAGGGCCCACCCTGTATAACAAAGTACTTTGTGTTCCAGGCGGACATACTAATATTATAAATGCGAAAGTGTGTCTGTCTGTCTGTTACCTCTTCACGCTTAAACCGCTGAACCGATTGAGATGAAATTTGGTATGGAGATAGTTTGAATCCCGGGGAAGGAGATAGGATAGTTTTTTCTTACTTTCTTTCTAAAAAAATCATTTAGACTCATTTTCTTAACTATAAGATGCATGTGGTATCAATCACTTTGCTAATGGAATGTTTTATGTAGGTACATTGTTTGTTTACATTTTTTTCGTTTTTTAACTGGTGCTTACTTTAAGGGTTAACATGCACCTTTTTATAGCAAACGGGTCTCCCGGGATTACAACATTACGGAAACGCAGGAATTTAATAATTTAATTTCATTCGTTTACTATGCGAATGAATCTACTAATTGAGCGCTTGCGAATAGTGCCCGTTCCAGAAAACGATAATACGGACCCTTTTTACGAAGACGGTTTGGAGATAAATTTAAAAGATAAGTTTAAAACATATTCCATTTATTTTAACAAATTACACCATAATATATTTTAATCACTGGTCTATCAAAAGTTTAAAAAAGTTACATTTTGGTCCAAAGTTTTTAAGTCCTACATTTATACATCTAAATACAAATAATAATATTATATATTAGCAATTTAGAATATCACGTAGCTATTCTAAGTAGGTTAACAAGTAAGTATGTGAATTTGGGGTGAGATTATATGAACCTCGGAAAACTGATGAAAATCACTATCAATCAATAGGTACAAGTATATTAAAAAAGATAAATTATTCCAAAATAATCACATACCTAAAAGCACCTAAAAGCGTTCTACAGAAATCGAATATCTGACACCATCTCAAATATTTTATTTCCATGTCAACGAAAGTTAAGTCTAAAAATAATATTCCTAAGCAAACGGGCAGGTACATAATCAAATCTAAAAAAATGTCAGTCCATTCATAATCTTAAAACATTAATCCTCACACAATTACAACTATCATATTTAAATAGGTACGCTAAATATTTCTAATACTTATCCCACCTATAGGTAGGTTGTCGATGGTATCTTAGCTAATTCTTGAATAGCTTCATCCTTCAGCTCGGGCAGCGCCGATACTTTGGCTAGTTTAGGGTCGAGGTATCTGCTGTATACAGCCCTGTATTTGGAATTCTTCACATTGAGGACGATTTTCGCAATTTTCCTCATAATAGGGTCAATGTGTTCCAGGGTGTACTCAGAGTAGTAGATCATCGTGGAAGTCCATACTTCCTCAAGGCTCTTTTTAGAAAGTAAATAGAGAGAGAGGCAGAGAGCCGCGGCTGCCAGTTCAGAAGGCCGGTAGTGCGCCATACTGTACTCCACCAGGCTGAGATCTACGAAGTACTTCGCCAAATGATGATTCTTTGACGTCCCATGAGCGGCTTTGACGAACCTGGAGATAAAAACAATTACTTAACATACATATCTTACTCGTATTTACACAAAGCTAACATCTGAATAACAGGACTAGCACGTTAGCCGCGTATTACAAACAAAGAATTTACCTTTTTGTAATGTACAGTCGCGGAATGAAAAGGTTGACCACCTTAAGATCTGTTTTTGCTTGCTCAGTATAAGTTATCGGAATCTGCTTTATCGACCGAGTATGACCCATTCCGTCATCATGAATGTCATGTCACTACATGGCCCACAGATACGTCCACTATGAGAATTGACCTCTTTGCATTTTGAAAAGGCAAGTTAAAATTAAAAACAAAATGAATACAAGAAATAGCAATGATGACATTGACAGCAGGAACTGTTATTCACATTTCGTAGTTTAAATCATTATAAGCGGAGAGGATTTAATCATTAGATTTATCAAACTTGACAACGTCAAACAAGATCAAATTAATAAAAAGTATTAGTAGTAGTACTAGTTTAACTAATAGTCAAGGAACATTCGTCTAAGTAAATTTGAACTTTGTTGTCAAACAGTTAAACATAATTTTCAATACAACACTCGTCTGTAACTCAGTTTAAAAAGGTAACATGTGCTTGCAACGCGTAAATTAATTTATTCGAAAACTGGTCAACCTTTTTATCCCGCGACTGTACCTAACTAACTTCGATAGAGGTTATCAAATCGTCTGCAAGTTTTTTTTTTAATGTATATATGTTCAGTTTATTTTACCACGTCTGATTTTAAATTGAAATTCGCTAGATGTATTAGGAATCTATGAACTCCTCAAACATTATAGAATTGCGTCCAGAAATCACAAATACGGAAAATCGGAAGTGACGACAAAGACGTCCTGTGGAACCCCTCTACGATAGCTAGAGTCACGAATTTAGTACAGATTCAATTAAAGTAGCAACTTATTGCCCATCAAAATGCAATATGAAGTGGATCAGATGATTGTATGATGTAGTACTAGTGAAAATTATGGGATCCTTGAGAAGTCGATGGAACTTCTATATATAATATTGAATGTAGGTAAAATAATACGTAGAGAGTTATATATATATATATATGTTTTGCATGTCGACGTTTCTTTCATTTTGTAATTTTTTCATTTAAGGCGCTCTTATTAGACGATATTTAGGTATTTGCGGAGGTGAGGCAGACGGAGCGGGAGACGCGCGTCCCGCGCACCCCCTAACGGCCTTATTCTGTTGGCATCCGTATTCGGCTCGTTTTTGCGGATCATACGATCAAATGTTTGTCTTCTTGAATAATTGTTTTATTTTTCAAATCTTGGTTGATTTGTGTAAGATTGTCCCCAAATATTTATTGTTTATTTATTTAATTAAACTATTTTTTTTTAAGAAAATAAGGAATAATAGGTAGTTACAGTTCTTAAGTACATCGTAGTATGATGACATCAATTATGGACACTTACTTTCCAAAGATATGTTAGTACAGATTTCTTCATCATCAATCCACCTATCGTTTTCCCAGTTCCTATGTGGGTGCTTCCGTTTCCCAAATACGTAGAACTGATAAAATAATAGTACATCTTCACTTCCTAAGGGTGAACGTCACCAATTATGGATTGTACTAATATATTACAGGTTTTCTAGACCGAAATAAAATCGATTACTTCTAGGTAAAGTTATAGCGCCGGTTAACGACCGCTTAAAAAACCATCAAAAATATAAAACAAATAGCTATGTTCATCTATTTATCTCCTGGCAAATTATATTTTTACCATGTATGTCTTTCCCGCTCACGGGACAATGATGTCCCGGACCTTTGGGAGGCATGCGTGGGGCTAGGTACCTACAAAGTACCAACTGAGCCAACACGTAGAGGCCCTTTTGACAATTTAATGAAATGCAAGGAGTATTATTACCATAATTATTACCTTTGTTACATAAGTATGACTAACTGATCAAAAACTGGATAATTAGACCACTGTTAGTCAGAAGAGCATTTTATTATTTATTATACAGGATGGTTATTTTAAGACCAGCAAGTTCTTCAGTACATGACTATGTCTATTAAAAAATGTAATTTGACCAAACATCATATAAAAATAACAAATTCAATTTGTCTCTTAAATACCTAAACGTGTTATTTCACTGCGCTCGCGCGGCGCGTGCTGCCTACCATGCTACCTCAACCAGCGGCCACACCGCGATGGACCTTGATACTCTCAACAAGCCAACAAGATTGGACTTATACTTGGCTCTATACTCCAGGCAAAATACGGTTTCGAAAATCATTAATTTATAATGGCGTTTTTTTGTATATTTCATTTTTAATCGTTATTCTAAGATGCTTTACACAAGAATCCAACTAATTTTCCAACCGGAAGTAATTATATAAATTTAAATTAAGCTTTAATTGTCTTTTTTTGAAGCAAATGTAAATTTAGGTAAAAGCCTCCTCGATCTCATGCCATTTTTCTCGGTCTTTAGCCAACTGCATCCAGCTAGGTCCGGCGACCTCAGTTATGTCATTGGTCCAACGTCTACGTCGTCTACCTTTCCTTCTTTTGCCTTTCGGCCCTGACCAGTTTGTTGCTTCCAGTGCCCTTCTTTTCTCCTAATATCTGGCGATATATGGCTTTTACCCGAATAGGGTCCATATAAGAAAGAAAAAATGGCATAAATCTTTTAGATTCAGTAAATATGTACTAACACAAACAATATGGAATAAATAAAGCTTAAATAAATATATATATATATAAACTAGCTGTTGCACGCGACTTCGTCCACGTATAACATGTTATCGTCTAAATGTTTGTTTAATAAAAAAAAACATTGAAATTAGTTTTGTACAGTCAGCATCAGATAGTTAGTAGCAGCGTAGGTAACCAAATATATCGCAACACGTCTTTATTACTATAGGTGTAAGGATGTGTTACGATATATTTGGCTACTTTGGCTGCTACTAACTATATGACGCTGACTGTACCTAGTCTTTTAGTAAACAGTCTAAAACCGAAGAAACAAATCTCTCTTTATTTCAAAATGTCTTGCTCTCTATACAAACTTAGAACCCTCTTTGAACTCTCATAGTAAATAGTCTGAAACCAAAGTTACAAATTTCTAACTTTAAAAATGTCTTGCTCTCTATACATAATTCGAACCCCCTTTTAACCTTCTTAAGTGATTAATAATTAAAAAACCGAAGTTACAAATCCCTTACTTTAAAAATGTCTTGCTCTCCATACAAACTAGAAGAACTGTATATCCTAGAAGTAGGTATTTTTGTCAAGGCCAATTCAAGCATGTTCAGTAACGTTTCAGAAGGCCGCAGATTTCCGACACGTAAATAATACAAACAAAAATTGAAAACTTTGCAGGGTAGCAACAACACAGCGCTAATCAGAGGTGGAATCTTGGGAATGGCACCAAACATTTTCAATAAAATTCCAGACCGAATTAAACACTGGATATTAATAAATTTAAAAGACAATTGACTTCATATTCAGATTCAGATTTGTTTATTATCATAATTTTACAATTGAAATCATAGTACAATGAATATACAGATAAAAATGTGTTAAAATTATGACTTGTCAGTTACAATAAAATACAATAGATGTGTACAGATGTGTACAGAATTGTTATTATTTGTAAATAGTTTAATTATACTCATACTCATAGCATAATGCTATTACATAAAATAGAGAAAGAAAACATAATACAAATATTAACGTCAAGCTTTTAAAATCTTGTTATTTAGTCATTTGAAAGAAATTCTTGTAAACTATACAGTGTTTTTTCAAGCAATAGTTGTTTTACATGGAAGCGAAAAGAGTTGTCGTTCGTTATGGTTTTAAGGTTTGAAGGTAGCCGGTTAAAAAGTCTTTGTCCTATTAACTTCGGAAGTTTTGTGCCTATTCTAAGTCTGGGCGAGGTTGTTTTGAAGTGGATACTTCTTTGCTCGCGTTCTTGTATAGGGGTACAGTTCAAAATGTATCACGTGACTTCCGGAATAACTTTTTGTAGAGAAGCCTAATCTGATTTCAAATAATTGTTTGTTACATGTTTTAATCCTTCTTTATTTGCCATTAGTTGTTAATCACAAAATGTTATTTAGTTTATGTGACAGGCATGAAAACTATGCTGAAATGACCGCCATTTTCAATGCCTCGCGAGTCAAACGAGCTACGTCAGTCAATGTTGCTATATATACCGATTTATCTGTGCTTATACAGATTTTAGTGAATTAATGCAGATATATATTTTACGGGGACAGCCAACAAAGAAGTATCCACTTAAACTTAATTAACGGTTGTATCTCGGACACAACCCGCTTCTTTTTAAGTTATTCGCATTTCTCATTGATCTCGAACTATTTTCACCTCTCCTTTGAAATTCATTTGGATAACGTTTAACATACATCAAAACTTCCAATATATAAGTTGAAACTGATGTTAAGATACTAAGTTTCCTTAAATGTTTGCGACACGTGTATCTGTACTTTGCATACGCAAGTACTCTAATTGCACGTTTCTGGATCTTTAGGATGCGCTCATAATCCGTACTGTTGCCCCAAAGCATTATCCCGTATGAACGTTGAGAGTATATATACGCATAAAACAGCTCTTTTAAGCAACTTTCTGACACAAGTGGTCTAAAATGTCTTAGAGCATAGATCCCTCTTGCTAACTTACTGCATAATGTATCTATGTGATCTTTCCATGACATTATTGGATCAATCATTTCAATCAATAGATCAATATTTGATTGAAAAGTGTTATTATACCATTAAAGATTACTTAAACGACCCTATGACATAGCATGGTTCCATTCCAGACATTCCTTAGTTATAATATTCTTTAGTTATAGTATTTTTTGAGGGTTTTTGACATGTGTTTGAAGTATTTAACACCAATCACTGTATTGACATTTTTTTTTTAATTTTTATAAATATATTAGCTGGCTGAAATATTTTGTAAACCTACATTGTGGGTAATGCACAGAAGTCTTATATTTTGTATACCAACAATACTTGTAAAAGTTGTAACCTATGTTTAACAAAATAAATTTAATTGAATTGAAAGTACTTAATTTGTATTCTAATAAGTAATCTTTATGCAAAAATTTAAGTATCTAGCTCTAAAAATAAAGTTCCCCCATACAAACTTTGCACCCCTATTTACCCCCTTTAGGGGTGGAATTTCCAAAAATCCTTCTTAGCGTTGCCTACGTTGTAAAAGGTAGTTCTGGTGAAAATGTTAACTCTCTAGTCTTAGTAGTTTCGGCTGTGCGTTGATGAGTGAGTGAGTGAGTGAGTCATATCAATAACTCTATACCGACAAAAGGTATGTTCACTTAGATAACGTCACATTTATTTGCTTTAGTGGGCTTATTTTTAAAGGGGCGTGGCGGGGGAGGCTTTCTTGGTAGTAATTTGGAGAAACAGCGGTGGCAGAGTGAGTGCGAGATGTGAAACGGCATACTTTAGTGTTTTGTGATGGGTATCATGTGCACAAACAGCTGGCAAAGTTTTGCATATGTTTTAGGGGAACACCCTGTAGTACTTTGTACCCGACTGCCTCAGAAGGAAGTTTATGTTTTTCGAGCGTATGTATCATCATATCAGCCGAAAGACGTCCACTGCTGGACATAGGCCTCCCCCAAAGAGTGCCACAATAGCCGGTCCTGCGCCACCCGCATCCAGCGGACTCCCGCGACCTTTACCAGGTCATTAGTCCACCTTGTGGGGGGCCTAACCACGCCGCGCTTTCCGGTACGTGGTTGCCACTCGAGAACCTTTCCGCCCCAACGGCCATCGGTTCTACGTGCAATGTACCCCGCCCACTGATACTTAAGTTTAGCGTTCCGGAGGGCTATATCGGTTACCGTGGTTCTGCTGCGGATAGCCTCATTTCTGATGCGATCGCGCAGAGAAACTCCCAGCATAGCCCACTCCATCGCCATTTGAGTGACTTTGAGCTTTCTTATGAGGCCTATAGTAAGCGACCACGTTTCCGTTCCATATGTCATCACTGGCAACACACACTGGTCAAAGACTCTCGTCTTGAGACACTGCGGAATATTGGACGAAAAGATGTGCCGTAGCTTATGTATGCATGTATGTCTATGACGAAGATGAGGAAGGGCCGTGGCCTGCTGCTGCTGGAGTGGCAGGATCTTTTTCCGCACTCGTTTTTAATAGAATCTACTAAACAGCAAGTAAATATACTTCAGTTCACCAACTCGTTTAGGACTTTAGACTAGGTAGTAACTATCCGGCGCAATAGCCCTAAATGCTTTTGATATATTTCTGTATGAATAAATAAATCTATTATTCGTACAGTCCATAATTGGTACGATTACCACCCCCCCAACCATGTGCTCGTGTCCGAATCCGATTTACACTCGACTACTTACTACCTAACAGTTCTAAATACGTATTCAGGATAACTGAAGATTTTTATTGACATCTTGTCAATATGCTCCAGCTACCTATTAATACGTTTTAGGTGCGGATGTAGAAACGCTTTAATGTAGTAAATATCGCATACCTTATATTTGTTATTCTATCATTTCGAATGTGTTCTCCAGCATGTATTAGCGTTTCCTATTCCTTTAAGTATTTTTATTTACCTTGATAACTCGAAATAATTGCTGCAAAAAGGCGTATTTGCGTGCCAGGTAAACATTCACAGGTCCGTCGTCGGCAGTGGCCACGGGCGTACTAAATTGTACTAGCCACCGCGCGTACACGACGCGGACACCCGGTTTTTCAGACAAATGACCAAATGTATTGAATTATCAAACATATTGAAATTCTAAGAAGCCGGTAGAAAGATCTACCAAAAAGCTACCTATCACAACAAATTTCATTGTAATGTTCTAAATAACTTTTGAGATATTTCGAGTTTGGTGGTAAAAAAGCACTGTTTTGAAAGGCAAAATCTATCGAGGTTTTTGTAAGCAATCGTGATTTTACGAAGCACGAACATAGCCAATGAACTGAAGATATACATATCAAAAATTTGGATCTCTAGCCATAGTACAAGTATACTAATAATCGGTTTGGAAAAGGCACTTTTTCGATGCGCAGCTGCATACAGCGCCTTAAGATACGACGTCTTTTCTGTCTGATTTTCACCAATAGGCCAGTCCGTAGAGGTTCAAAGCACGGGGGGGTAACGTTGCAAAAGGTGGTGTTGTAGTTATTTTTTTATATTGTTTACATCGATACAACCGAGCAAATATCAAAACCAGCCAAGTGCGAGTTGGACTCGCGCACGAAGGGTTCCGTACCATTATCTATAAAAACGGCAAAAAAAATCACGTTTGTTGTATGGGAGCCCCCATTAAAAAAATATTTTATTTTGTTTTTAGTATTTGTTGTTATAGCGGCAACAGAAATACAGTGAAAATTTCAACTCTCTAGCTATCACGGTTCTTGAGATACAGCCTGGTGACAGACAGACGGACGGACGGACAGCGAAGTCTTAGTATATAGTCCCGTTTTACTCTTTGAGTACGGAACCCTAAAAATGGTTACACGAGATATCTTGGGACAACTTTTGGCAGCCACAAATCCTCGAAATTCTGGGACTTTTTTTGGTTTCTCACTCGTAGTACTCTCGGTACAATGCCGAGTATGCTGGCAGTATTTCCTCATTGAACTGCAATGCTAATGCGTTGCACGAGAAAACCGCCCTCTTCGATTACCAGTTATGATGATACTAATGCTGAAATAACTCTCGATTCTGTAAATTCCTACAATTGAGGAGCTAAAACCTATAGTTAAATTCAAAATTGAAAAGCAGAAGCTTAAAAACCACTATCTTGAAATAACTTACAAAGTTGAGGAAAGCCTCATTTTCATCAAATTAGTTTTTATGTTGCTGGATTCGCCGATCTATGAACTCAAAGAAAAACGATCGTTTTAACTTTGGACGCATAGATTGACGAATCCAGCAACGTGAACTCTATTGATGTATTCAAAAGATACTTAAATACATATAATTTAAATCTATCGTTTAATTTAAATAATCTCAATTATTTACCAGTGGCGCTAGTGAGCACGTGAACGGGCTCTTAAATTATCAAATTGTTCCCTGGCAAAAGGTACCATTTTGTTAGTGGTCAATAAGACGCTACTGGCATAACGATCCAATGAAAAATCGTCCTTATTGACACCGGTACCTTTCTCCACAAATATAAAGCTTAAGCAAAGGTTCTCGAGTGGCGACCACGTACCGGTATGCGCGGCGTGGGTAGGCCTCCCGCAAGGTGGACTGATGACCTGGTACAGGTCGCGGGAGTCCGCTGGATGCGGGTGGCACAGGACCGGTCATTTTGGCACTCGCAGTGGACGTCTTTCGGGTGATATGATGATGATGATATTTCGGGTGATATGATGATTCGGGTGATATGATGAGAAGCGTTCATAGCCCGGCGGTGCCTGCGTATCGGAAACGATAACGCAGGTCAAGCAAAGACGGCAGGGGTCTGTCTTTGGATGGGCGACCGCCTGTTTGAGTGGTTACTATAAATGAGCGCTTCCGTGCTTTGGAAGGCACGCTAAGCAGTTGATCCCGGTTGCTGTCTATGACAGTAGTCGTTAAGCCGAGTTAGGGGTCTTCGGGCGGCTTAAGAACTTCTAACAGTCGAGTTGCCCACTCACTTGACAAAGGGGGGACAACTGTCACTCGCGTCCGCAGGAGCTACCTACCACAACCCTGCACGTGTCCCCTGGGTGGTATTAAAGAGTGACAAACCCAAAAAGGCCAAAAATAATAATATGCCATACGATTAAATAAACAAATAAATGATGATAAAGCTTACCTCCTGAGGAAGCTCAAAGGGATCGGCCTCGCGAGGCAGAAGCCCAGCTTGGCCATGATGTCTCTCTCGCAACGGAACACGTCAGCCTTGCTGTAGGCGTTGTCGGTGACGTACACGAAGTCGCCGACCTCGGGCGCGTATATCTCCTCGTACTTGCTCGCCACGAACATCGCCGTCACCCCGACTAGCTGCAGCTGGTTGCGTTGCACGTTCGGTACCGCCTGGAACAATACTCATACATTAACGTCTAAGCTAACGGGCTTGTGACCTTACATTTGTTTACGATGCCATTCGAACCAGTTTTTGTAGATGAACAAATGTTTGTATGGAAGCAACTACATTTAAAGGACATTAATACACAAAAAATCGACTTAAAGACGAAACTCGCTGACAGCAGGCGAAACGCTTCATACTGATTGACTTTAAAGTATGACGTCACACCGTGCAATTTGTACTAACCGTTGCATGGAAAATTAAGTAAATTGCTGTTTCGGTCGCGAAATACTGCGTTTAGGTGGTCCATAGTTGTCGTACAAATTTGTTTCTATAAAAGCGTAAGGATTCTATTGGTACCTTTAAATTTACTCTTGGACAATAAATAAAAAAACTATTTTATCTAAACTTACAAGGTTCATATCTTTTTATGATTTGAATTATATTTTGTGGTTTATACTTTATTACAATCATTTGATGGTTTACTATCCATTTAGCAACACGACGTTATCAATTTTAACACCACGCAACAAGCCCATTCAACGTGCACAGGGACCATCGCGTTCCTACACGGGATAGCAACGAACGAGTCGCAGTTTCGGCAAAAGCAGGTAAACTAAGGGTGTCGAAGGTGCTATATGAAGTTTTTATTATTATTTTGTTTTTAGGGTTCCGTACGCAAAGAGTAAAACGGAACCCTATTACTAAGGCCTATTGTCCACGTAACCGCACGTCATGCGCACGCTTTCGTCAATTGACGATTGCAAGACGAACGCTTGCATCGTGCGTAGAAACCTTCAAAACTGTGTCCACGGAGCGGCAACGTCGCGCTAGCCGCGCGTCATGCGTTCGTCATGCGGTGCGCGCGGCAGCATGTCACTAGGGGGCGTCCACAAATTATGTAACGCAAATTGGAGGGAGGGGGGGGGGTCCGGCCAAGCGTTACGGTCCTGTTACGTTGGGGGAGGGGGGTGTCAAGGTTTGCGTTACGTCACGCACGATTGTTTATAATAGTATACCTACTTAAAAAAAGTTTAGTTTTTCACATCCCTAGTTTGCGGTATTTGTCTAAGAAAATATTGGCAAAACCGAGCGCGCGACGCGACAATGACAGACAGATACAACAAAAGTGCCGTGCTGCAAGTGACGCAGTTGTTTGTGATTTGTGCCGTGTGTTACGCTAAATTATAAGTAAATTAATATATTTGAAGGAGATGACATCGAAAATAGGTGAAATTTATCGAAAGGCCTTTAATGCATACAAAGAATGTCACTCAAGTATTTCAACAGCCACTGCACAGCAAAATTTCAATGTAATTTGGAAAGAAAAGGTTCGTGTGTTAAAAAGCAAAGAAGAAAAGGAAAAAACTGCTGGAGCCCTTCTGGCTGAGTGGACGTAACGAAATATTACGACTTGTTACGTAACGGAATTGAAGGGGGGGAGGGGTCCCAGCTAAGCGTGACAGTCCTGTTACATAAGTGGAGGGGGGGGGTTAAAAATTTAAGAATTTTGCGTTACGTAATTTGTGGACGCCCCCCTACTCGAACGACACGCGAGACGCACGCTTGTTGTTTTATATTACAAAATGGCTGTCTCTTTGCAGTTTTGCGATGCACATAACATGTCTAACAACATACTAAAAGATCGTGCTGGTTTCTGGAAAATAGTAATTTCGATAAAATTAATCTTGTAGGGAAAACTCGCTTTGCGTTGTTGGTTATTTGGGCACAATTTTCCCAATTCTGCTCTTGTCTTAAAATAAAAATCTAAAATTTTAAGCTGAAATACTAGATATCATTTGTGATTTACATTACATTCGAGTATCTTTTCTAGTTTTGCCGCAAAGTCTGAAATTCCTTTGATTTTTTCTTGATTTTAGGGTTCCGTACTCAGAGTAAAACGGGACCCTATTACTGAGACTTCGCTGTCCGTCCGTCCGTCCGTCCGTCCGTCTGTCTGTCACCAGGCTGTATCTGAAGAACCGTGATAGCTAGAGAGTTGAAATTTTCACAGATTATGTATTTCTGTTGCCCCTATAACAACAAATACTAAAAACAAAATAAACTTATTTTTTAAAGGGGGGCCCCCCCCATACCACGAACGTCATTTTTTTGCCATTTTTAGGGTTCCGTAGCCAAATGGCAAAAAACGGAACCCTTATAGATTCGTCATGTCCGTCTGTCTGTCCGTCCGTATGTCACAGCCACTTTTTTCCGAAACTATAAGAGCTATACTGTTGAAACTTGGTCAGTAGATGTATACTGTGAACCGCATTAAGATTTTCACACAAAAATCTAAAAAAAACATTAAGTTTTAGGGGTCCCCATACTCAGAACTGAAACTCAAAAAAATTTTTTTCATCAAACCCATACGTGTGGGGTATCTATGGATAGGTCTTCAAAAATGATATTGAGGTTTCTAACATCATTTTTTTCTAAACTGAATAGTTTGCGCGAGAGACACTTCCAAAGTGGTAAAATGTGTGTCCCCCCCCCCCCCCTGTAATTTATAAAAAAAGAGAATGATAAAACTAAAAAAAATATGTGATGTACATTACCATGTAAACTTCCACCGAAAATTGGTTTGAACGAGATCTAATAAGTAGTTTTTTTTTAATACGTCATAAATCGTAAACCGCAATTTATTTCACGGAACCCTTCATGTGCGAGTCCGACTCGAACTTGGCCGCTTTTTATCCCTTCGTGCGCGACTCCAACTCGCACTTGGCCGGTTTTTTTTATACTTTTGCTAATAGTACTTAAACTAGCGTATATATTGAAATATAATGTATGATTGAACTATTGACAATTTATTTGGTTTCATTTGGTACCCCACATGTGTATGTACGACGTTGCATGGTTTTGGTGTAATTTACACTTTTTCAAGCGCGGCCGCGGCATTTTTGATGACTTCATTACAGGGGAGATCGACTCCTTATCGACTGTCTCCCGGCAGTTTTGGAATCCAGAGGACATGCCTAACAACATACTAAAATATGGCGCCAGTATCCGAAAGTGAAGTATTTTCCCCTAACAACATGCTCTATTTGTTGCGTGAATGACGATTGCATGCAGCAGCGTGGACACACCTTAGACGCAAAATACGCCTATCGTCAATTGTAGGTTGCATGCATTCGTCAAATGACGCGTCCGTGGACAATGAGCCTTAGACTTCGCTGTCTGTCCGTCCGTCTGTCTGTCACCAGGCTGTATCTCAAGAACCGTGATAGCTAGAGAGTTGAAATTTTCACAGATTATGTATTTCTGTTGCCGCTATAACAACAAATACTAAAAACAAAATAAAATATTTTTTCAAGGGGGGCTGTCCCATATTACAAGTGATTTTTTGCCGTTTTTATAGATAATGGTACGGAACCCTTCGTGCGGGAGTCCAACTCGCACTTGGCCGGTTTTTTGTATGTTATCCACCATGAACTCACTCGACGGTTCTATCGGAAGACCAGCGCTGGTATGGCATTATAATTTAATAATTCATTTATTAATTGCTTTGTGGGTTTACAAAAGGTCTTAAATATAGGTGCATGTCCACCACAAACCCTGTTAGGGCGCAGCATTATAGGTACTAAGGCTAAAAGGTACTAACTAGGTATAAACTATGAACTTCTTGTTCAACCGTATTCGTTTTTCTTACTCCCTAAAATTATAATATTATGGTGAGATAGAACCGTTTCGTGCAAAACGGTGTGTTATTTGTCTCGAATTGAATAAATGTTTCTACCTTTCTTTCTTTATATCACGTTAGTAGAAATACAGAATGGCCATGCTACTTGTAACAGGCATACTGCTCTCTCGCGGCGAGATTGACTATCCGTCTCTTTCTAAGCGTTCTAATTATGAAGAATAGGACAGTATATTTTGCCGCGAGACTACTCGCGCGCGGTCTTGTGCTAACCGAGCAGCCACAGCATTGTGACCGCTCGCCAATTAATTAATCAGTAGTTCATACAAAATGATAGGAGACTGGTCAATTGATGTGATAACAATCCTTGAATATACAACCAAGAAAGAAATACTTATAGAATAGAAGATAGCTATTTTATTAAGATAATTTTAAGAACAACAAATTGAAATACTTTCGCATAAGCAATAAGGGCATTGGCAACTTGTAAGTAATATACAAACAAACTCGTCAAAGCCAATTTTTTAAAATGCTAGGTATCTTGACGCTACCTTCACTTTTAATATTGCGAATGGCGGTAACTGGTCGAGATGAAGTGGACACAACTTGTATAAAGGATGTCCCGCGCAGGTACGCGACCCGCAGCGTGCGCGCAGGAAAGCTGCGCCTCGTATCGCACAGACTCGCGAAGATGAAAAAACTCGCTCACATTATGGGTCGCAAGGTGTACACTCAGCGTCAAATACTTTGTAGCAACCAAAGTATTCAAATAGTTCGGTACACCATATATTTAGTTACTTTCGCGTGAATATAGATATACAGGGTGTGGCCTGTAATAGGAGCAAATATTCAAAGGGACGCTTCCTTAGAGCATTTGTAGTATAACCTCTCTACTATCTGTAGTAACTCATTTTAATTTTTTTTGGATTCGGATATATTTTGATCTAAAGTTATGACCTCCAAGTAATGTATCTTGGCACCACGACATCATAGCACAGCAGTTAATGCTGATTTTGAGGTAATATCATGTAACGAGTCATAATAGTTTTTGCATTTTTGTTTTCAAAAGAATAAAAAGTTACTGATAGCACTCCAGAAGAGTAAAAAAATACAACTAAACTTATTTTGAAGAAAAAAAAAATCAAAAAGAAGATTTTGTTTCAAGTTTAACCATGTGGAAATAATTGTTCACAAGCTTAATAATCTACCGTTTAATTTTTTGCTCCTATCCTACAGGCTGTATATTTAGTATGGTGTACCGAACGAATTGGCCACTTTGACTGCTACAAAGTATTTGACGCTGAGTGTACAACCACCTCCCAGGCGATATTATCGCTGCTCAGAGTGCATTTAAGGCAAAACTTACAAAATGGCTAATCGAGCAAGCATCCTATGACCATAAGGAAACGTTTTGTCCTAGTCTTGTTCTAAAGAAATTATAATGTATCCTATACATACATTACAATTGATTAAAATATTCACTGACATGTAACATTGATAAACAATCCTTGTGTGTAAATTTCTATATTAATGTAAATGTACCTCTGACATGTAATTTATATTACCAATAAATTGATTATGATTACTATAAGAGACAAATATAAGTTTACCTGCAAATACCGATCAATTATGCCAACGGTCAGGTGGAATGTTTCCAGTACTAATGAGAATTGGCGCTGCACCTCCACTAGCCAGTCGATCAGCGTGGCTCGCATCTTTCCGGTGATCACTGACTGCAAACAACAATACTAATTACACCTTATTCATAACGCAAGTAGCGTCACGCATTACATACAATGCTCTCAAAGTTCAGTTCAATAATGCCTTCAGGATGTTGATGGGACTGCCCCGCTACTGCAGTGCTTCGGGGATGTTCGCGGAGGCGAGGGAGGGTGGACTGTTTCCATGCTACAATGCGAAAACGGTGTTCATCCCTGGTACGCAGGATCCGGGCCAGTCCTAACAGCATCCTGAGAATGGTCGCTGAACGCCTTGATTGTGCATATTTGAGGCACTGCTGTATGGTGCACATAAATAAGCAGGTAGAATATATATTTTAAGTTATTACCAATCATTAACCCTATTTTTAAGTATCTACTAACACACATGATCCCAGTTGGTTTTTAAATAAATTAAATTGAAATTACATGCGAAAAGAAAGCAACGGGCCATTTAGCGAGTTTCTGATACTGATTTTAAAAATATCCTTTACAATAGAGGTATATAAGAGCTACAACAGCAATGGCTGTGTCTGCTGCAACACAAAACACAACGCTTAGGTACTCATAAAAACGCCACTCTTAAGGTAAAATTTGGAACCCGACCGCAGCAGCAGCAGACGACGTCTCGCGGCGACAAAACTGGTTTGTGTGTATTTCTATGGAGGCGACGCCCGGCGACGTGTCGCTAGCTACGAAAGGTATTTCATAAAAATAAATAGAAACCAGTCGTGTCGCCGCGAGTCGTCGTCTGCTGCTGCTGTCTGCAGCCGGGTTTCAACTTGTACCTTTACCATAAAATCAATGGGCGAATAGTAAGTTAATTGCTATAAATTCCTAATCAATTGGCAGATTAAAGCAGTGCTAAGACCCCTATTAGTAAACCAGAACATCATTTCAAATGGCTGGTTGTTGTGCAGAGAAAAACAAAAACTCCTAAATAGATATTAAATCATGCATTTTTTTAATAACTTACTATAACGGTCCACTGGAAATCTATAAAAAATTAGTACTTACCTAAAGATTCAAAAGAAAATGACCACATACCTGTTTCCTCAAATGGTCTGGCTCAATAGGATACTTCAGCTCCAGTTCAGTCAAATAGTGGTAAATATCTTTAATATAGCATGACATAAGCAGAGGGCTATTGTTGTCACCAGCGTCAATGTCTTCCACATCTGGTGGCAATGGGGGACACTCGTCATCAAGTGGGGCCTGTTCCACAGTCTCGGCAAGTTTTAACTTGCCCAGTGACTCTGTAGGCCCTTTTAAGACTGGTGTACTGTCTTCAGCTAACAATGAAAGTCTTAATGACTTCTTCGAGTCCTGGGATCGTTTTCTAGGTTTCAGTATGTTCTCATCATTGGTCTTGGTTTGCTGGGTTTCTTTGGAGACAGCCTGGGCCAAGTATTGAGATTAACACACAAGTATAAAAAAAATTAATCAACTATATAGTGCCAGAATTTTTTTTTGTTTCAGACCCAACAACAGCAAGACGAACAAGATTAAGACTACATGATCAAAGCAATCCCTGCCTGTGGATCCAAAAGTAATCTTATCTTGTGCTTTTTCGGGTGCCCCCTGAGACGTGATGCCCTAAAACAATTGCTTAACTTGCATATGGGCTAATCCGGCACTGGATAGATAATATTATATGATTGTTTTACTTGTAACTAAGTACATACAGAGTACCTTGATGAACCACAAAATACCACCTATATTACAATGAAATGGTGGCAACACTATGCACCAAAGTGCCAAGTTTGTTGGTATCACTTATGCTTCAGAAATATAATACATGGGTGAAACAACCTATTGTAAATACACATGAAGCAATAAATGAATATGACTACGAACTTTTAGACAAACACAATTGTCTGGTAGCACAGAAGACCAAACAAGAGCTGGTTGTTAAGTGTCTATAGCAGAGTTTTTCATAAAGATCAGTTTTAAAGTATAGCAAAATAATAATAATATAATCTTTATTTCATTACAACGGAAGTTATTGGTACAAAGAAGTGTGGTTGAAACTAGTCACATAGTTATCTTTTGTAATTTAAATTATTGGTGCAGAATGAAGTCCTTTACTTCCCGTACTAGTTAAAAACTGTATCACGGTGAAGTAAGATTCGTCAACCCACATCAATATAGGTATATAACTGATATACAGTAATGTATTTACAATATGCGGCAAGTTACTTATTTTCTTATTTTACATTTATGCAGTGTATCATAAATCTACACAATTTGACGGTATGTTAAACAACCCACAATGTAGGTAGGTAGATAATTATTTAGAGTTGGCCGAGGTACATTCAAAAGCAACTCCACTGTCCAAGGGCTAAGAATCCAATGCCAATGTCAGCCGGCACAAAAGTCGGTACATTCAATAATCTCAACCAAGTTGTGAACAAGTTATAGCAAAAGTAACTCAGGAGACAAAATTGAGTCAGTCGAACTAAAAGATGATTACCCACATATGACTTGGTCTTTCTTATTGTGTAACAGTGGAATTATGATACAATATTTACAAGATTACAATTTACCTTGGTTCTAGCAATAGCCCTTGCAGCAAGTGCTGCGGTGCTTTCTTCACGTCTCAACGGTGGCCTTGATGATGGCTGAATAGTAGGCTTGCTGGCCGCCAATCCAGTGTCAATTTTGGAACGCACATGGCTATAGTTGCTGAAATGCAAATTGAACGTGTAAAGGGTGTGCGCAAGTCCATCTTACCCTTGGCTTCTGCCCATTGATGGACTAGACTACAAACTGGGACCCGTAAGTGTCCATGGGCCCCATGGTTCATTATCCAATATCAAGTCCTAGCCACAGACGCTAGAACATTAATGAAGTCCTCATAGATACGAAGACGAAGTCAGAAGACGTAGACATTAGAAGACGTCAAGAGGCTGGCAGAGGACAAAAATCTGTGGCGGTTACTGCACCAACAAGAGCCTAGCTCTTAATAGTGATGATGATCCACATAGATACTTAAGTTGTTTTATTCTTCAATAAATAACATTACACTTAGAAAAAACTATTTGAAATAAAAGAATAGAATGAACACAAATGAAAATTCTGCAAATCATCCACATAGTTCATTGATATAAAATTGAGGGTAGATTTGTATTCTCACCTTTTAACCGTGGCGCGGTTTATAGTAGCCTTCTTTTCATATTCTGCAGTTGCTACTGCCACTTTTCCGATTGTAACATCCCTCTGAACTTGCGCATTGGAGTTGAGATCACCCAAAGCCCCACGGGCAGTCACACCCTGTCTCTTGATAGGCAAAATCGCATTGCTTTTTCCTTTGCAGACATTGGCATTCTCTTGATCATAAAGATTACCCTGCACCAACAATATAAATGTTACAAGTATCGTTTCCTAAACAAATAATTTCAATTATAGTAATACAAATTCAGCCATGGCTTACCAAACGTTGTTGCCTCTTCACTTGGATCTCCATTTCTCTCTAGAATTTGACCGTCCTAGCCTGATAAATTCTTGCGATGATTAAGAAGTTTGTATGAATATTCACGTAAATAACTTTGAAAAACTACAGTTGCAGGTCTCAATCAGTTGCGAGACATCACGGCAACCTTAAATTTTTAACGCACTCCGAATTGTAGTCTTTCTAGCTTGACGGCCGACATATAATTAACGGAAAAGATTTGAAGATTTGATTTCGACAATCCAGCTGTGACGCGACCCTCTGATTGGTAGTTAAAGACTACGTTGGTTTAGATACAATACTTTTATTCAAATAATGTAATCTATCAAATAAATATTATATACGTCGGATATATAATATAAAACCATTATTTATTATTGTAGTTTATTGCAAAACAAATCTTAAAATAATATTTATTAACATGAATAAGTACTGATTTGAATTAGTATTCATAGACAATGATCAGCTGTTTTTGTTAGTCTACGGCGTCAAGACTTTTTTATAAGTGACTAAAATATATTTAAAGACAATATATAACAAACCAATTAAATATAAAAGAATAATAAATATTTTAAAGCGACAAACGTGTTCATTTTGTTATTACTTGAGAGTATTGAACAACAGCATTCCTCATTCATTCCTTTTGATTCTGATTGTCTCTGGTTACCGGTGTTGCCAAATTATTGATTATGCGCTGTTTCAGAAAATTTACAAACACATGCAGTAATAGTCGATTGACTAAGGAAATGAAGATCCCACCAAAAATATAAATGTAAAAAAGGAGAGCCAAGTTCAATACAAAGATTATGCTTGGCTGTGGCCTTCGCAGCAAAAAGAATGGAGATCTAAATGAGTGCCAAGTTCTATGCAAAATTCAAATATGTATTTATAGGAACAAAATAACATTATGAACAAGTATTAAACTCCATGTATCTGCTTTATTGGATACCTAAAACAATTGCTGTTATTTAAAAGTGTGAGATCTTAAAGAAGGTTCGATTTGACTTGGCCAGTTTTTATCAGAATTAATGGGTGTCTTTGGTGGGATATCATTACTTTTTGTAAAGAAAACTAGGTAGATATTGAGATTTACTTCTGTTCTGTGTATAATAATGTGGTGCCACCCCCCCTATTTTTTGTGTCCCCCTATTAAAGTGGTACCAAGTGGTCCGTGTAATCACTTGGCGCTGGCTAGCCAGTTCTTTTGCTTGAACTTGGCTTGACACGCTGCCGCGTGTCTAGATAGGTTTTTCATTGTTCAGTGCCCAGTGGGCACAGGCAAACAGTGTTCTAAGTAAGAACGTTAAACATTACTACAAAGGCCGAAGCCGCCGAAGGCCATCACACGTCGTCGGCGATAGACTGGAGAGACGAGCTAAAATCCTTTTTAAAAGAATGGCCAGAAACTGCTCAGAATCGGAAGCCTTGAATAAAGTGGGGGGAGGCCTTTGCCCAGTATCATCATATCAGCCAAAAGACGTCCACTGCTGAACATAGGCCTCCCCCAAAGAATGCCACAATGGTCGGTCCTGCGCCACCCGCATCCAGCGGACTCCCGCGACCTTTACCAGGTCATCAGTCCTCCTTGTGGGGGGCCTACCCACGCCGCGCCTTCCGGTACACTACAGGCTCACAATAATAATACAATTCTGAAACTGATTGTCATGGCATGTATCCGCTAGTCTTCTTCCATAGCCCGTAATCCAGTCCATCCAACATTCAAATCAATATCTCATGACCTTCATTTTCATCGCAGTCACAGTGCTGCACTGCAATAGTCTTTGCACTTGGCGGGCACAATCACCGGATGTATCATGTTGTGCGCTCGGAGATGGTAACCGCCATGTGTACCCCTTGCTTCAGATAATTTTTGTCTTAAAGTGCCTCTGCGCTATTGGCTTCGGCCCCACGCATGCCTTCCAAAGTTCCGGGACCCCATGGTCTCAAGATATGGTGAAGACATACATAACACATTCCGCTAATACATGCTTACTGGTTTCCTCAGTGTGGGCAGGAAGCATCGTTGCTGATACAAATTACCTTTAAGTGTATATTTAGAGTAGGGATTGTGGCCAGTTACTATACCAGTCAGCAACTAACCCCATAGTAAGATCAATAACTCTTGTATTATGGCTACTTTTTTTTTCTTAGCCTATGTTGTGTCCCACTGCTGGGCAAAGGCCTCCCCCTAGATTTCCAACTATCCCGATTTATTGCCAATTCTAGCCAGTCGCTTTGAAAGACGTCCAGTACATCCCGCCATCTCCTCTTCGGCCGACTAGACGATGATATATTTAATAGATAAAATACTTAAGCAGGAGCCTTGCAGTGGGTGGAGCGCGTTGCGTTAGATACCTAGCGTTTGCGAGGCCTCAGGCCGCCAGTCAGTCGAAGGCCGGCACCGCGCGAGCGAGCACATGTGCGTCGTGCCGTGATCCGCCGCCGCGCGCCGCAGCCGACTTTAACACAACGAACCGCGCGTACTTACTATTTTGCTGTTAGTTATTACGATGTTTTTACGGAGTTTAAATTTCGATGAAAACGAAAAACGTCCACAGCTGCTCTGTTTATGTTTGTTTGAATACCCAAAGGAACGATGGTTTATCTTTTTTTTAACCTGCCGACAAATTGTGAAAGATAATTATCTTTTTTGATTAGTTATAACTTATAAGTAAGTACTTATTTAGTACTAGCTGTTGCCCGCGACTTCGTCCGCGTAGAACTTTTTATCGTCTTAGAAAATGATTTCTCTCAATACAAAATTTGAACCCTCTTTTAGGGGATAATTAAAAAAAAGTTGATGTTCATTTTCTAGTTTGTGAACAAACAGTCTAAAACCAAAGTTAAAAATCTCATACTTTAAAAATGCCTTGAAATACTCAAACTTTGAACCAATTTTAACACTCTTAGGGGATGAATTTGGAAAAACTCTGAAATCAGTTTTGTAGTCTTTTAACGTACAGAATAAGACCGAAGTTAAAAATCTCTTACTCACACTTTAAAATTTTATTGCTCGCCATTTAAAATTTGAACCCCCTTTTAAACCCCCTTAGAGGTTGAATTTTTCTAATCGCTGAAAGAACTTTTTTCGTAAACGTTTAAGTCTCTAGCTCAAAAAAAGTGTTGCCCATACAAAGCTTTCTTAACCCCCTTAGGGGTGGAATTTTCTAAAACTCTGAAAGTACTTTATTATTAATTTTAATAAGTAACATTTTGAATAGTTTTAAGTCTAGTAAAAAAAAAAGTTTTTCCCACACAACACTGGCTACCCTTCTTAAGGATCTTAAGGATCCCCTTAGGGATGGAGTTTTCTAAAACGCTGAAAGTTCTTTTTTAGTATTCTAATAAGTAATCTTTTTGCAAAGTTTTAAGTCTAACTCAAAAAAAAGTGTTGCCCATGCAAAGCTTGCTCTCCTTTTTAACCCTATTAGGGGTGGAATTTTCTAAAACGATTTGTGTTCTTTTTTTGTATTTTAATAAATAATCTTTCTACAAAGTTTCAAGTCTCTAACTCAAAAACATAAACTTTCCCTGATAAAAACTTTGCACCCCTTTTTATCCCCCTTAGGGATAAATTTTTTCAAAACGCTGAAAGTCTTTTTTTTGTATTTTTATAAGTAATCTTTCTACAAAGTTTTAAGTGTCTAGCTCAGAAAAAGTGTTCCCCATACAAACCTTGCACCCTTTTTTAACCCCCTTAGGGAATGATTTTTGTAAAACGCCGAATGTAGTATTTTTCATGTTCTAATAAGTAATTTTTCGTCAAAATTTTAAGTCTCTATTAAAAAAAAATATGTTTTTCCCATACAAACTTTGCACCCTATTTTACCCCCTTAGGGGTGAAATTTTCCAAAACGCTGAAAGTACTTTCTTTGTATTTAAATAATCTTTCTACAAAGTTTTAGGACTCTAGCTAAAAAAAATAGTTTCCCACATACAAACTTTGCACCCCTATTTTAGCCCCCTATTTTTAGGGGTAGAATTTTCTAAAACGCTGAAAGTACTTAATTTGTATTCTGATGACTAATCTTTCTACAAAGTTTAAAGTCTCTATTTAAAAAAAATATTGTTTCCCCCATACAAAATTTGCACCCCTATTTTACCCCCTTAGGGGTAGATTTTTTTAAAACACTGAATCTAGGTACTTTATTTGTATTCTAATGAATAATTTCTCTACAAAGTTTTAAGTCTCTATTTAAAAAAAAGTAGTTTTCCTATACAAACTTTGCACTCTATTTTACCCCTTTAGGGGTAGAATTTTCTAAAACCCTGAAAGTTCTTTATTTGTATTCTAATGACTGATCTTTCCACAAAGTTTTAAGTCTCTATTTAAAAAAAAATGTTTCCCCCATACAAACCTTGCACCCCTATTTTACCCCCGTAGGGGTGGAATTTTCCAAAACGCTGAAAGTGTTTCATTTGTATTCTAATAACTAATTTTTCTACAAAGTTTAAGTCTATAGCTCAAAAAAAAAAGGTTCTCCCATACAAACTTTGCACCCCCATTTTACCCCCTTAGGGGTAGAATTTTCAAAAATCCCTTTTTATCCCTAGCCCACGTTATAAAAGCAACATACTGTGCAAAAATCAACTCTCTAAGATTAGTAGTTTCGGCTGTGCGTTGATGAGTGAGTGAGTGAGTGATTGAGTGAATAAGTCAGTCAGGACATAGGCATTTATTATGTATAAATAGATAGAAGATAATGAAACTCCCATTCAAATATCTCAAAAAATTATGAAGCTACATCCGTTTTAATGTCGCTTGTTAGAGTGAGAAAACGATGAGGGACTGTGACGTCAATATACTCGAGCGTCATAGTAAAAAACAATCGTTTCATATGAAGGTGCGTTTTGCGGAAAAGGGACAGAACATACCCCCTCTTAAAACTTTGGACTCTTATAACTTAATCATTACCTATATAACCTCTTGCTTTGTTTTTTTCTCCATTTGACTATATTTATTTTAAATTCTTTTTCGAGAAAATACATTATGATTATTTACCATATTTTCGATTCCTGAGCTATAACCACGAACTTCGGAATTCGAAAATATTCGGGTATCTCTATCTCTATCGCACTAACCATACTCGAGTGACAGGGATGCAAATATATGAAGAATGAACATTGAGTATCGGTTTTCGTGGTAGCGCCGCAGGTACTTTGGCTGAATGCGCCGAGCGCGTGCCATTGTCATTCAAAAAAAACAAATTCGTGTTAATTATATTGTTCAAATTTGTTGATTTCATTTATTGAAATTACGATATAAAACGACATTTGCGCATATAAGTTCTCATATCAGAATCGAATATTTTTTTATGGTTTATATTTTAGCATTTGTCTCGTAAAGGTCTATCGTAGACGGGATTTAAATTATTAATAAGTGAAAGGCAAAGCAATTCCGCCATTTTGACGAAAATTTGACGGTTCTTATAGCTGACAGTTGGAGCAGCGTTTGATTTCAATAAAAATAAATGAAAAATTAAATGAAGTCGTATATTTCGGAAAATTAATTAACTGTCGCAGTCGGATAAAAACTATCCTAAGTTGCAGCTAGAATAATAATGTACCTATATAAAATGTTTCATATTTTTCCGTTCATGGGATGCTGAGAACATTCGAACCGCGCAAAGCTTAGTTTCAAACTGGCTGATTCTTTTTTTAATTTAGAGATTTATTATAAGTGGAGATAACCTAGCAGTGGCGGCGCGTGAAAAATTTCGATGGGCAACCCGGAACAAAAAAATATGAAAGTGTTGAGAGTATAATATATAGGCTTAATCTAAAAAGAAATTTTAGGCAAGCCGGTAGGAATCGGCTTGTATGGGCGCTCCGCCACTGTAACCTAGGTACTTAACATTATGAAGTTGTAAGATACATACAATATAAAACAGCAATACGTAAATACATGTTAAGATACGATACGAATGGCCTGGTTAGGTACTTACTTACTTATAACTTTTAACGGGATACCTACAGTAATTTTCTTCAAAATGAATCCCGGATTTGAAAATTTATTTTACTTAGTACATACATTAGTTACTTAGTACATTTAGTTTTACTGAGTCATGGATGTTTTCTATGTATTTAAGTATTTATTTCTCTATATAAGTATCCATATCGTCGTCTAGTACCCATAGTACAAGCTTTGCTTAGTTTGGGACTAGGTTGACTTGTGTAAGATTGTCCGCAAATATTATTATTATTATTATTTTTCGTTGGGTTTTTATTTCTCAGCATGAGCTGCTGGTAATTAATTTCATCTACGGGCTGAAGCCAAGTAGATGGCATTTGACTACGTTCATTCAAGTGTTAGTTTTAGTTTAAGTCCGTTCGGTCATCGTCAACTTGCAAAAACTTTCGCACGATTCGGCATGTGTTCAGTATTGCGGCTTTCTGCATCTGCATGTAAGTATTTCGTTTAAGATCAATGAGCTTCAGACTGTGGTGGAGGTATTTAGGAATAACGCCAGTGGTCGATAGAACAATGGGAACGATGTATACTTTTTCCTGGTTCCAGATCCTGGTGACTTCATCTTTAAGATCGGTATATTTGTGTGTTTTTTCTGTTATTGTTTTCTGTAGGTTGTGGGTGTTGGGGACGGCAATATCAATAAGGTAAGTGATTTTGTTTACTTTGTCTGTCAGGGTTATATCTGGTCGGTTGAAGTGTGTAGTTCTATCAGTGATAATGGCGCGGTCAAAATACAATTTGTGGGTGTTGTTTTCCAATATGGGACTAGGACTATATTTGTAGTATGGTACACCATTGAATGGTATAAGGCTATATTTCACTGCTAGATTTTGATGTATGATATTTGCTACTTGATTGTGACGGTGCGTGTAGTCTGTTTGTGCAAGGTTAGGGCGTGCTCCAGTGATGTGTTGGATTGTTTCTGGGTGGCTGCGGCATTTACGGCATCTATCATCTGCGAGTTTAGGGTCCTTGATAATATGTTTCCTGTAGTTTTTGGTGTTAATCACTTGGTCTTGAATTGCAATAATGAAGCCCTCCGTTTCTGGAATCAGTGATCCTAGTTTCAGCCAGTTGTTCGAAGCTATGGGGTCAACATGTGCTTGTGAGAGATCGTGAGGGTGTCTTCCATGTAAAACTTTTTTCTTCCACTGTTCCAATCTCACGGCTTCAGAGTCATTTTCAGTAGTAAGTAGTGTCGGGTCAGTTAAGTTTAATGGGGTGAAATTTACATCATTACGAACTATTGCTTTATGAATGTCGCTACTATTGGATTTGTGGAAGAAAAATGTTTTGAGATTATTTATTTGTTTAATCCGCAGCGGGTGTATGGCTATTAGTCCTCGGCCTCCATTCTCTCTTTTAATTGCCATTCTCTCTATTGCAGACTTAGGGTGATGGTTGTTGTGCTTTGTAAATATGGTCCTCGTGGCAATTTCAATATGACGGATGTCAGTTTTAGTCCATTTAATGATTCCAAATGAGTATGTTAAAACCGGTATTGCGTCACTATTGATTGCTTTTATCAGATGTTTTGATGTAAGTTGACTTTTGCAAATGATATTAACCCGTTTTTTGTATTCTGCTGTCAATGCTTTTTTTATTTGTATGTGATTTATTCCTTTTGATTGTTGGTAGCCTAAATATTTATATAACTCATCTGATTCCATTGCTGTTATTGCTTCTGTGTCATCTACTGCATAGTCACCGGGTTGAATCTTGCCTTTAACAATATGGATTGTTCTACATTTATCGAATCCAAATTGCATGTTAATATCCCGACTAAATTCTACCGTTGTGTCTATTAATCTTTTCATGTCCGTCTTTGTTTCTGAGTAAAGTTTTATGTCATCCATATAAATCAGGTGTGATATGCATGTTTCTTCATTCTCATGTTTCAGGTGATATCCAGCTCGGTTTCTACGCAGCATGTCGGAGATTGGATTGAGAGCCAGGCAGAACCACAGGGGGCTCAAGGAGTCACCTTGATAAATGCCTTTTTTAATATGTATCTCTCTGGTTTTTGTTTGGTTCAGATGCAGAGTAGTTTTCCATAGTTTCATAGTCTTTTGAAGAAAGTTTACTAAAACTGGATCAATTTTGTAAATCTGTAGTACACAAATTAGCCAAGAGTGGGGAATGCTATCAAATGCTTTTTTATAGTCTATATATGTACAGTGTAGATTTTGTTTATTACTTGCAGCATGCTTGTGTGTCAATGAATCTATTATTAACTGCTCCTTGCACCCCATGTGATTCCGCCGGCATCCTTTCTGTTCTTCGGCAATTATAAAATTTTTCTCTACATGTGTTGTAATTTTTCGGGTTATTGCAGAAGTAAGTATCTTGTAAATTGTAGGAAGGCATGTAATTGGTCTGTACTGTGATGGTTGTGTTGTATATTTTCCTTTTGGTAGCATGTAAGTTACACCTTGTGCTATAAATTCTGGTGTATTTTGTTGACCTTGAATAATGCCTGTAATACTTTTAGCTATTGCTTTATGGAGGACATGGAATTTTTTGTACCAAAAGTTATGAATCCTGTCTATACCTGGTGATTTCCAATTGTGTAATCTGCTCGTGACGGCTTTTATGTCAGCTTCGGTAATTTCTTCAAATTTCATTAGCTCCATCGTCTCACATCTCCTTACCTCTTCGTGTATCCAACTTGCGTCTTCATTGTCCTGTAGTTCAGTCTCCCAGATACCTGCCCAAAATTGTTCTAATTCACTTACCTCGGGAATTTCTTGTTCGTTGGCTATTTCACTATTTGCCGGATTACTAAGCTGCCTGTAAAATATTTTTTCATTAGTGCTGAATAATTTGTTATCCCTTTTTCGCTTGAGTGCTTTGGTGTACCTTTTTAATCGATGAGCTTTCAGCTTTAGCTTTTGTTTTAACGTGTCTAAATATTCTGCGGGTCTCTTGTTGTTGTTTTCGTGACTACTGTGTATGCTGAAGTTTCTAAATATTTCCTGTACTCGATCTACTACTCTTCTTGACCTATTGTTATTAATATATTGGGTTAACCTACCTATATCCGACCTTAATTGAGTTATATCTCTTTCTAATCTGATGCACCAGGCAGGTTTCTTGTTCTTAGTGCGCCTTGGTTGGTCACTTTCTTCAATTTTATATCCCAGTTCCTGAGATATAACTAACGCGCTACAATACACGAGCGTATGAATGTCTATTAATTGGGACTCGTCTGAAATTAACTGATTTAGTATTTTTTGGTTAAATATTTGTATCAATTGTGTAAGATGTATACTGTACCTTAATTTTGGCAGTTTCGGTCTGAGGGTAGGGTCCGATCCTGTATATTGAACTAGAACAGTTTGCAGGTTTTCGTAAAGCATCTGTGTTTTAGCATCAGGTAGGGGTGGTAAGTTTTCATTTTCATTTTCGGCGTGTACATTGTCTGTTTGCATACTTTGCATCAATGAAAGCCTGAACTGTGGTGTTTCCGCTGGGTCAAATTGTACTTCCATATTAGGCACGTTGCTAGGTTGTATAGCTTGTAGAGATGGCGACCTAATCTCGTGTTCTAATTCTAATCTAATCTCTTCTCTCATTTGCGCAAGTACTTCGTCAGAAATCATTTTATTTCGAATAATTGTTCTCCGTTGGTCTGAAACTCTTTGCTCTGAAACGTTTACTCCAGGGTACTGTGTCATAAAGTGTTCATGTAATAGTTTACGGTATGTTGTAAGATCGGTTTCTAATTTAGTAATTTGGTAATATGCACGCATGATAAATAGGTTCACATCATTACTCCATCTCATGCGTACTCGGGGTTTGCCAGCCTTGGTGGACGCAGGTTGAAAAGCGTACGCTTCCTGCGTAACACACAAGGTTGACGTTACTGAGCTTGATCGCGGTCTATTCGTCAGCTCCAACGGTGCTGGAGTGACTGTTCTACTCCTCAATTGCCGGCAGTTCCGGGTAGTACCTACAAAAGTCTGAGACTGAGTAGATAGCTGCGACCTGTTGCCCGCCGCAGAGTACGAAGTGCTACCTGACGTAAGCTCGGAGCGGAGTTCTCTAGCGCGTCGAGCTCTATTACGTGCTTGTGCCGCTTCATTTCGCAGTGATTGCGTCGAACTCTCTGAATCTGAGTAGTCTAAGTAAGAGGCAGGTGACGACGGGATTGAGGGGAACAAAGAATCTGGCGACGAAGGAATTGGGGAAAGCAATGTTGTGGAAGGAGTTTCACGGAGCGTGGTGTTTTCAGTATTATTATTATTATAATGGTTACATGTCCTATTTTATTTAAATGAGAACGTGCTTATAACAAAATAAAACAATACATACATTATATATTAAGTCCTATTCTGCTTAGTAAAAATATGGATGAAAAGGCGAGGCGCCACATCGAATAAGGACCGTATCGGAAAGAAAGTAGACAACTTCAAAATGATATTATTTTATATTATGTGTGAAAACTGATAATGAAACAAAGAAACTGAAAAATAAGGTCTTTATAAAAAACTGTTTTGAATGAATTCGTCGGATTTTATATTTTGCCCGCAACCTAACTTTCTTTTTAATGTGTCTAATTCAATGACTTAGTTTTAGGACTTTTATGGGATTTTTATGCCTGCAATAAAACATTAATAAAAAAATAAGAAATTCTTTTTGACACATTTGATGATGCCCTGTTCCACTTTTTTATAATGTCGTCAACTGAGGTGGCAGCTTTGACGTTTTTTTAGAGGTGTCGTTTCATGATAGCCCAATATGGCTCAATCGGGTGAACTTCAGGGCAATTGGGAGGATTCATCTCCTTATCCACTACTTCTACCTTATTGGCTTCATACCACTCCTTCGTTGTTTTAAAGTAATGACCAGAGGCCAAGTTCCGTCAAAATAAAGTGCTAGTCCAGTTCTTCTTTATGAGTGGTAGTAATCTTTTCTGTAAGCACTCGTCACGGTATACCGTAGCGTTCAAAGTCCCTGTAGTGAAGAAGGATTGCGGTCGGGAAGGGCTTTAGAATGTCTACAACGGCCAAAAAATGCCATATTTTTTTTTGATGAAGGAGGCTGTCTATAGTGTATTTTTGGAATCAAAAAAGTGCGGAAATGCGCCAAAATGCATTTTTTTTAACTTTTATTATAATTTATGAAAATATTTTTTTGTAGATAGTACTCATAAAATAAAAAGCTATTTACGAAATTTCAGGGTGAGCAAACTTACGGTTCATGAGAATATTTTTTTTAAGTTTTTTTTTCTTACAAATTGGAAAATAACACGTAAATTGTCATGTCAGACGTCAAAGTTCTCATTTCACATTCCGTTAACCATCGAGGCGTATTTGTATTATCCATAAAGTCGGTTCAGCGCTTCGCCAGCCGCTACCGTGGCACGCACGCTTCGCTCACTCGGCTCGCGCGCTGTAGGGTCGCAGTTCAACCTAACACTCCTCCTCGCTTCGCTCATCGTCGCCGTAGAGCAGAATAAGTAGCTAATCCGATGTACAGAGGGAAAAACATGGCACTACATTTAATTATGCGTGTTAAATTTTCCAATTCATATGAAAAAAAAATAACTTTAAAGAATAAGAATATGCGTCTCGCCATCGTAGAATTATTTTTGTATGATATTTACTAAGCATTTTTTTTCTCGGAAACCAAGCGTTTCTGCAACTTGAAAATTGGCAGGGGATTGTCTTTTGGCGAGTACCTACTATCTATAAAAAAAAATAACCATGTCCTGCGTGCCAGACATTCTAAAGCTGAGCATTGCGATCGCATACCGCATTGACTAATCGCTTGCCACACTAATACTTTTTTGCCGAATTTCTCGATGTTGATGGCCTTATGTTTTCGAGTAACCTTCTCATAAGCCAGCACCGTAATAAATTGAGGTCCTGGTAAGGCTTTAAAGTCCAATTTGCAATAGGTCCCGGCATCTATAATTATAACGCACTGATTTTTCTTGGTCAATATACGGTCGTATAATTTCCTTGTCCAATTTCTGACAGCTATTATTTGATTTTGATCTCGTTTTGGTTGTTTTTGGTTTTATAGGTTTTTAGGTAGCATCTTTGTTTGATTCTTTGTATCATAGCCGAAGAAGTTTTGGCTCTTTTTTCCGCGTCTCGTATTGAAAGGGAGGAATTTTGTTTAAACATTCTTACGACTTTCTTTTCTAATGCCAAGTCGGTTGTCCCCGGTTTTCTTCCAGATTTAGGAAATCATCGAGTGTACAGAAATCACCAAATTTCTTTATTATCTTGTGCACGGCCACGGGACTCAACTCGTACTTTTTAACCAGTTTTCTAATCGTCATACCTTTTATTTTGCACCAATCGTCCAAAATATTTTTACGAACGTGTAAGCTTATTCGCCCCATGTTGACAGTTTGACAAAAGTAGCAATTGCTTTTTGTTGCAATTAAAAGAAAAGGATATAGTTCGGTATTTAAAAAAAGTTTATGCCGATTTTATGTACGTGCCAGTTTTTAGAGATGCCTAAAGTTGTCTACTTTCTTTCCGATACGGTCCTTATACGCAAATTGATATGTGTATAAAACCAATCAATTTATGATTATTTAAGATGGCTTATCACACCCACATCCATCAATAACGACGCAATGCAACACTTTTGGTACTTTTGTAGCCTTTATATTTTTTTGTCTACCCTGTCTAAAAACTCTGTGCATGCCACTGATATTGTATAGGTAGGTAAGTAGGTGCAGAGCTTCATTATATTTTTGCCAGCAAGCAAGTGTGACAGGGAAAAATGCTAACCTACTATGGGGCCTGTAATGTGTAAGTACAAACCAAACGCTAATAAACCACTTTCTTAATCACAATACCATAAAATGGGGCAATTTGGCACAATTTTTAGACTAAAAAAATCAATAAATATTTATTATTAAGACAAACCAAAAACCATTGTTTGGATTGATTTCTGTCATACTTCAATAAAGATAAAAAAACATTATTTATTCAAGGGGGCTTTTACATTCACTTTTGCATCGTCAAAGATTACATTGCACAATATCAATATCTATTCGGCTAAATGCTGGAAGATAATCTTGCTTGTGTCTATTTAAATCTAAGTTATAATATTATTTACATACGGTGCGGTGTAAAAAGGATGACACATTTTGTATCCAAGCAGAAATAAGCTGTTTTCTTGGCGTGTCAGCCCCAGCGCTACATGTTCCGTGCGTAAATGAATACAAGTTATACGATATACAGAGAGTAGGCACGTTTCTTATGCCTAAACGCCGTTTTTGCTAGGGAGTGCAATTTCTGTACTAGTACTATTACTTTTTCTGTGAATGTACTGTATATAAATACCTACTTAAATGTGGACGCTACGCGCGGTGCCTGTCGAAGGATAAGGAAGGACTACTAATACTTAGGACTAAATGACTACCACAAAAAAGAAAACGGGTCCCATCCAAAATATATTATCATTTTTATTATCAAACTGCGATTAGAATGAGATTGGAGATGGCAGATTAGATTGATGATGATGTATTAAATGCGTCAATAGTTATTTGTTATACAAGGGGGAAAGTTGTATTTTACCTGCGAGTGTTCATTTGAAACACGAGCTAGCGAAAGGACGGTATGATTGACCACGAGCGAAGCGAGTGGTTCAAAAATAGAATCCTGAGCGTAGCGAGTGTTTCAATACACGAGACGTAAAATAACTTTTCACCAGTGTATAACAAAAATCTCACTATAGCAAGGAAAATAAGAAAACGGGTAAAAAATAAATAAAAATAAAAAACAAAAAAAGTAAAACAAAGTTTAAAAAAAGTTTTTAACAAAGGAAAAAAAAAAAGTAACAAAAAAAGTTAAAAAAAAATAAAAACACGTAAAAAAAAAGGTTTAAAAAAAAGGAAAAAAAGGTAAAAATAAAAGTTATACAAAAATATGTCATAAAATATACCTACAAAAAACAAAAATAAACATTTAACGTTCTACGTCATAGTGCTTTTAACGTTCTACGTCTACTTTCTTCACATGTAGATAAAAAGCGATTTTCTCAATAGTTAACAAACATACAAAAAGGCCTTTCCGAGCTAGTGAGGTGAAAAGTATATAGCCGCGTCCGCTGCGCCATGTTTTCTTGGTTTTTAAACGTCAAACATGTTTTGCCAATTGAAACAATACCGCACCTGACGGAAAACATGTCAGATGTTTAAAAACATGGAAAACATTGGTGCAGTGGACCTGGCTTAATATTATCAATCTTCGATATGATGAACTGACAGCTATTCTAATCCCAGTTTAGTTTGACAGTACAAAAATGCAAAGTCAAGTCTCGCAATCTAAAATTCTCAGAAAATCCAAGTATATTGTTATGCATTATCTGGCAACACAGATACACAGCACAGACGTCAGAAAGACGTCAATCAATTGTCAATTTCATTCTGCCAAAGAAAAGAACGACACTTGTATGCAATATCGATAATATCCGCATTAGTTTTGAGTTTTACACGTACATTCTTTCGCTAAGCAAGAAAGCGATTATAGATCACAGAAGTTATACCGGGTGCAACCACGAATTTTATCAAATGTAATAATCATTCATTCAGTGTAAATGTGTAATTCTTAACCTAGGTTACGGCACGGCGTCATTAAATTAATATAATTCAATTTGCATTCAGTTTTTGCTACAATGGTGCAGAAAGGGCCTCGACCTTTGGTGCTGTGCGGTCCTTCGGGATCAGGAAAGAGTACATTGCTGAAGCGCCTTCTTAAAGAATTTCCTGACAAGTTTGGATTCAGTGTTTCGCACACCACACGGGGCCCCCGGCCGGGTGAGAAGAACGGCGTCCATTACCACTTCACGACTAAAGACGATATGCTCACTGCTATAGAGAAAGGTGACTTCCTAGAAACGGCTACATTCAGTGGGAATACCTATGGAACCAGGTAAGTTTTGCACTTGCATGATTTGAGGCTGACCATGTGCTTTTTTACAGTGTTGTGAGTGTGAACCTTGGCAGTTGGCCAAAAGTTCATTGTTCCTATTCTGAAGTCAGTGTTTACCCTGCAACCAACCAGAATCGGCGCACTGGCTTGTAAACAGACTATTAATATAAGTTATTGGTTTTAGGATATACAGTTTTGGATGTTGACTCACTGTTTTGTGCCTAACTGGTATAAATAAACTATAATAATCCAGACTGAGAGAAGGGCATCATAGAGACAAATTTGTATATTTGATTTTGAAGAAATCCTAAAAAATACACTAATTTTACTGTCAATACCCTTCTATGCTGCTAATCTAAATTTTGTCAAAATGTTGTGTTAAGTCGAACACAATTAACTTTCTCTTTTACTTGAGTCTTTCAAATTACCATCCTTGTTCATTCTCATATATATAGATACCCTAATTCACAATCATACTAATTATGGGGAAAAAGTGGTGTAATTAGGATGATAGTGCACAAATCATAAAGTTACTGTGAACCAGGGTATCAATATTCTTCTTGTGTGTGTGTGCGGAGCCGATTCCCACCAGATAGTTAGGTATATACTCTAAACTCTGTCATAATTTTATTGTTCCCCATCGGTTGCCCATTGAAAAAATTTATGCGCTGCCGCTGGTACTTACTTAGTTACTGCATTATCCCAATATTCTAGTGCTATTTTTCTCTTTCTTGAGCAACACTGCATCGTTGTGGGTATTGAAGGTGTGTTGGATCCGTGTCTTGTTTAAGTACAGTTGACTCTCCATACAAACATAGTTTCGTTCTCATTTTAAATCCGCATAGTGGAATAACATGAAACTTTTTAAACACAATGGAATCGCTATATATAGGTCGGAAACTTGTTTTTGATGCCAAAAATTATAATAGAAATAAAATGAAGCAATTATAGACTTTGTATGAAAAAACATTCTACTCATTCTATTTTAATTTCTAGCAACAGAAGCTAGTTATGGCGGATCCCAGTGTGTATAAAAAGTTTCAGGTTATTCTAGCATGTCATTTTAAAATGAGAACCGTTTGTATGGAAAGTTGGGCGTCTTGGCGACCCTTAAGATACATCTAATAGGTGAGCCCAACAATGCTAACGGGTTGGTTGCATGAACAAACTTTACAGGCTAGTCAGTTAGTTAGTTTTACTGGGCATTTTCCGCAACTCGACATCTAACGTACCTATTTTGCGTGAAACGACAGGGTGGCACTACTCTAACCTTACTGGCTATAGCTTATAGTATCCGCAAAACTATCTGGCCGGTCAGGTCGTAAAATATTAGAAGCATGCTATTATTACACACAAAAAGGTTTCATTGTTACTTTTATTGCCCTACCAGCCAGATAGTTTTGCGGATACTATAGTAAACATTAAGGGGCTCCTCGCGCTTTTTGTCGAGTTTTGAGTTGATATTCTTCCATCAAAACTATAGATATATTTATGGCACAACTGGTTATCGGTTCTTCAATCTACGTTTGCACAAGTGTTTTTTTTTAATGTTTTTTTTTAAATTTGTATTATTTATTTCGAGTAATATAAACTCATAATACATTAAAAATAAAACCATACAATTATAAAATATAATTACAAATATCTAAAAATTACAAAAATAATGTATTTAATGATTTATTCAACATGGTCCAAAAAAAGCTCTGTTTTCGATACAAGTATGTTCTTTATGCACTTGTATATGTATGACATTTACATATAATTACCCACGACGAGAGATTTTTATTTTACCTCATTTTCACAAAAACTATTTAAAAAAAACTGGATTTTTGGCCTAAAATTGCCAAAGTTTGTTGCCACACGAGTATATCTCAAAAACTGTGAGTTTTGAAGTAAATATGGGATACTAAAGACTGTATTGAAAAGTTTAAGGACTACTTTAGCTGGCCACCATTCTTGTTTTATTTGTTTTAAAAATATGAATGTCGCTTTATTTCATAGATGCTATGGTATTGAACTCAATTGCTAAAAAAAACTTTTTGGATTACTTTTAATTTCAAAAATGACAGGCCTAACACCCGATCAACGAAAACGAATTGTGGACAAATACATACGAGAAAAGGGTATGTCGATGAGAAAGATCGCAGAACTCGAGAAGGTGAGTTGTTCAGCGGTTTACAATGTCATTAAAAAGTACGGGGAAGATTACTCTTTTAATGACAAGCTGAAAAGTGGTTGAAGAACTGGCTCACATAATTGCAATATCGACTCTAAAATATTGCGAACAATCCAATCTCGCCCAGTGCTTCGATAAGAGATGTGGCTAAAAAGTGCAGAATTTCTGTAGGAATGGTTCAGAGCGCCAAGAAGCGTAACGACTTGGTAACTTATTGAAAGCAAAGGAAGCCTAAACGAACTCCAAAACAGGCTGCAAATGTTAAACTTCGTCTTCGAAAGTTAAACGACACGGTTTTAACCAAAAATGAGCATTGCATAATTCAAGACGACGAAACCTACGTCAAACTGGATTATTCCGTTCTACCCGGTCCCCAGTACTATACTGTTCGCAAAGAAGAACACCTGAATGAGAACCAAACGTCAATTTATGCCGAAAAAATTGGGTCTAACCATTGCTTTAGACCCAAATTTTTCGGCATAAATTGACGTTTGGTTCTCATTCAGGTGTTCTTCTTTGCGAACAGTATATGTGGCAGACCATATAGACCAATCAAATTAGCTAAACCCGGACATAATTCGATAACTGTAATTTTCTTTTTCTATGATGTAAAGTATTGTTAGTTATAGTTAAAATAAAAAGAGTTAAACATTTTAGGGTTCCGCGTCTTTGTAAAAAAACCAAAAATCTAAATTTTTAACAAATTCTGATTTCATAAGTGCAGCATAATATGTAACTTTGTAAAAGTGCCTCTATTATGATATGACGCTTGCATTCCAGTTAAAGAAATCCAAATTAATCTAATTAATCAACCGGGACTATCAATAATAAAGGAAGTTCAGTAAGTTACACATTTTCTGGATTATCTTACCAGAAATTATAGATAACTGCAATTTAACAAATTATTCTGAATAGTATATTATGTGTGTTGATAAATTATTAAAAATTAAACTGATTCTCTTTGCGGATTTCTAAAATCACAAATATTGTTAGTTTTTGGAAAATCAAAATACATAACTACTTGGAAAGTGTTTGATTTATGCTGTCAACATATTATTAGTACTATAAGAAACAAATTAAACAAAAAATATCCACGATTATTAATTAATTCATATTTTTTCGTACTAAAGTTTTAATATGAACCTTATCTCTTGCAGAATAAGGCCGTCATTGCTTTGCGTCTCAACTACCGACCCTGCTGTCGCGAGTCGCAGGCATTCAAGGCACGCACTGACAGCGGTGGCGAAGCGGCGCGGGGTGGCGCGGAGGCGGTACTTGTAATGTTCGAGCTAATATGAAAGGATCCGAACGCTTTTTCCCGGCTTTATTAGATCGAACATTACAGCCGGTACCACCTCTACACTGCGCCGCGCCGCCGCTTCGCCACCGCTGTCAATGCGTTTCGGCCTTCATTTATTATGGATAGGTCAATGATTGTCAAACATTTATAAAGACGAACGTGGCGTTTACCACGGTTCGGCTATGGTGGAGATGTATTGAAATATTGTGTTCATTAGATCGATAATAACTAAATTGTTCAGCATGTGACATAATTGTCGTGGAATGTCGATTAAGATAAGCGCTCAGTCTTCTGTATAGAATTATGTAAATAAAATATGTTACTTGTGTGGGTGCAGAAAGGGGCATTGTTGGAATGATTCTTATTCGAATAATTATTCGAATAAACATTTATTCGCGAATAATTTATTCGTCTACACTTTCGAATGACGAATGATTTATTCTCATTTCATTCCAATAAATCCACGAACAATATTTAAGGATGCGGTTGCTCGTTGTAACACGTACACGAATTTAACATGATCACTACAAGTGTACCTATTTTCAAGTATTAATACCCTTTTCTACTAATTAACAATATTTTTGTGAGTTAAATGAGTCGCTTCATGGGGCATTTAACAGGTTTGTTTCAATATGTCATGTGTGTGGGCTCGTCCATATATTACGTCATCGTTTTTAGGGTTCCGTACTCAAAGAGTAAAACGGGACCCTATTACTAAGATTCCGCTGTCCGTCTGTCTGTCTGTCCGTCTGTCACCAGGCTGTATCTCACGAACCGTGATAGGTAGACAGTTGAAATTTTCACAGGTGATGTATTTCTGTTGCCGCTATAAGAACAAATACTAAAAAACAGATTTTTTATTTTCTTTTTTTTTCTTATACAATCTTACAAAAATCGATCTAGTCCCAAACTAAGCAAACTAATATGGGTACTAGACGACGATAAACATACTTATATAGATAAATAAATACATAAATACATAGAAAACATCCATGACTCAGGAGCACATATTTGTGCTCATCACACAAATAACTGCTCTTACCGGGATTCGAACCCGGGACCTCCGGCTACGCAGGCAGGGTCACTACGAGGGTCAAACTGAAAGTTTCGGGAATATAAAAAAATATGCAGTTACATTGATTTAAGTATTTTTATTGTTTTTCAAAGTATTCTCTTTTATATTTTATGCACTTTTCCATGCGTTCAAACCAGTCGTTAAAAAATTTAAAAGCCTCCACTGCTTCTGCCGGCCGCCGAAACACCGCGCCCACCACGCAACTTATCCTTGATTTTGGGGAATGTGAAAAAGTCGTTGGGACTTAGGTCAGGGCTATCCTAGCAACTATGAAGGACCTAGACTATGACACGCAAGGATATGCCGACGACCTTGTAGTCATAATCAAAGGTCCCTGCCTCCACACAATTTCGAACCTAATGCAAGGAGCGCTCAACACCATAAACAAATGGTGCAAAGAAAATGACCTGTCCATCAATGCGAGCAAAACAGTACTAGTTCCTTTTACTAGGAAAAGGAAACTAGATAAGCTTGCCAAATTAAAACTGAATGGACAGGAAATACCCTATTCAAATGAGGTCAAGTACCTAGGAGTTACCTTTGACCAAAGGCTAACTTGGAACGCTCATTTGAATAACACAATACAAAAGGCAAAAATGGCCATGTGGACTTGCTGCCGAATGGCAGGAGCAAGATGGGGCATAAGACCCAAAATTGCTTTGTGGCTTTACACAGCCGTAGTGAGGCCGATAATCACATACGCCTCTGCAGTCTGGTGTAACAAAGTCCACCAAAAGACAGCCATCACAAAGTTAAGCAGTCTTCAGCGTACAGCTTGCTTAACAGCAACAGGAGCTTTATGCTCAACACCGGGGGCAGCCTTGGATGCACTGCTCGATCTAACGCCACTCCACCTGCAAGTGCAAAAGGAGGCGAAGCAGTGCATCTACAGGATATGCACACTAACAAGGCCAAAATGGCGCTCTCAAGCGCTAAGCAAACTTGAGGCCCTTGTTTTTGATAACAAAAACCTAAGCATGCCCACTGACGACACATACGTGGAATGCAAATTCACTAGACTGTATACAGTGGAAATACCTCCGAGAGACAAATGGACAAATGACCAAATGGACTTCAAGGAGGGAAGCCACATTTGGTATACAGATGGATCAAAAAAAGGTGATGATGTTGGATGTGGTATCTACGGTGAGAGGCCAAAGTTCAAAGCTAGCGTCAGCATGGGGAAGGAGGCCTCAATCTTTCAGGCTGAACTCTTCGCATTAAATAAATGCGTGGAGATAAATCTTGAAAGAAACCTAAGGAACCAACATATCTACATCAACTCGGACAGCCAAGCTGCTCTGCTGGCACTAGAATCACTAGAGTCCTACTCTAAACTAGTCCAGAATTGTAAAAATAATCTAAACACCCTGGCGAACTCCAACAAAGTCATACTTAGATGGGTACCAGGGCACTCCGACATTGTAGGAAACGAAAGAGCAGATGAACTTGCAAGGCAGGGCGCAGACACGGCCCTAGTCGGCCCGGAACCGTTCTGTGGCATCACAAAACGGAAAGCATATTCTCTGCTAAACAACGCGGAAAAATCAGAGGCAATCAAGCTGTGGAAGTTCACCAAAGGACAAAAACAAGCTAAAGCCCTGATCGAAGGGTTCAATAGTAAGCTGTCTAAAGAGTTATTACAATTCAAAAGGCACAAAACCTGCGCAGTGACAAGAATCCTGACAGGACATTGCAAATTGAACAAACACCTGTTTCAAATGGGTATGAAGCAGGACACAACTTGCAGGTTCTGCCAGGAGACAGAGGAGACTGCAATGCACATTCTCTGCTCCTGCGGACCACTCATGCATAAAAGAAGTACCTACCTAGGGCGGCACATAATGCACCCACAAGAAGTACAACATATCACCGCCCAAAGAATCTGGAATTTCCTGGAGGCAACGGGACTTAACGGTGAACTCTAAAACAAGGGCTGCCACAATAGATCACTTGCTGGTCGAAGCGGCATATTAAGGCCCACAAAATAATAATAATAAATAATAGGTCAGGGCTGTATGGAGGATGGTCCAGTAGTTCGACTTTTTCACCTTCCAGGTACTCATTTTTTTACGAGCGGTGTGAGGGCTGGCATTGTCGTGGTGAAGGATGATGCGGCGACTAGGCCTTTTTTCCTAAGTTCAGCAAAGACAATCGGCAAACGAATACTTGTATACCAATCGGCTTTGACCGTTCTACGATCTTCAAGTGGAATAGTAGCCACGTGACCCGATTTGGAGACAAACATAGCCACCATCTTCTTGGCCTTGCTGCGAGAGCGAATAACTTTTGTTGGCTTGAAGCTCGTCTTCCTTGCCCCATACTCGAGATTGGTTTTTAGTTTCAGGCTCATATGCGTATATCTACGACTCGTCACCTGATACGACACTAAAAACTGCATTTGAGCTTCCTCCGTTGAATTTATTCAATGTTTTGCGGCACCAATTGACATGAGTCGTTTTCTGCTCGTCAGACAATAAGTGCGGGATCCAACGGGAAAACCACTTTTGCACGCCTAATTCTTTCTGTAAAATAATTTGTATCTGACTCATTCCAATCCGCAAAGACTCCTAAATTTCCCGATATGTCACATGCCTGTCTTCTTTTATCAGCTGACTCACAAGGTGGACGTTTTCTTGCGTAACTGCCGATTTTGGTCGACCTTCACGCGCATCGTCCGTGAGGGATACTCGGCCACGTTGAAATTCTGAATACCACCTGTATATTGTCGTCTTTGAAGGTGTTTCATTACTAAAAGCAGCAATCATCCGGTCTCCACATTGTTTTTGTGTTAATCCACTTTGAAAGTCGTAATATTTTTTTACGGGACAATTCCATCTTCAGCGGCGACTCAACAACTCGAAAAAACAATTGAAACTGAACCATTGTTTTTTTAGGGTTCCGTACTCAAGGAGTAAAACGGGACACTATTACTAAGACTCCGCTGTCCGTCTGTCTGTCTGTCTGTCAGTCTATCAGTCTCTGTCTGTCACCAGGCTGTGTCTCAACAACAGTGATAGTTTGACAGCTGAAATTTTCACAGATGATGTATTTCTGTTGCCGCTATAACAACAAATACTAAAAACCAGTTTTTTTTTCTTTTACAATCTTACACAAATCGGCTTAGTCCCAAACTAAGCAAAGCTTGTATTATGGGTACTAGACGAACGATAAACATACTTATGTATGACATGACTCAGGACTTGGCCGGTTGTTTTTTGTCAATTCTTGACCCCCCCTCCTATCATCATCCTGATAATTCCTAAATGGACACTACCCGCCTCATAAAATGACTACCGTCATCCAATAGACCCCCCCCCCCCCAGTTTTGAAATGACGTAATTTATGGACATCCACTGTCTGTAATTGGATCAATGTATGTTATTAGAGGCGATTACGCATGTAAGATTGTTCAACTATATACCTGTAATTGTACATTGTATGTACTTAATCATGTTATATTCTGATCTGTGTGTTTTTAGGGTTCCGTGTCTCGAAATGGAAAAACGGAACCCTTATAGGATCACTTTGTTGTCCGTCCGTCCGTCTGTCAATACCCTTTTTCTCAGGAACGCGTGGAGGTATCAATCATTTAAAGTTTGAATTCCTGTGCATAGTGTGTGCATGCATTATTTTAGAATTAATATTTTTTAATTTAATGTTGCTGTGCCCTAATAGGGTTATGCTGGAACTGTATTTTATATGTAACATCTTGTAAGACCCATAATGCAACAAATAAATGAATTAAACTGAAATTTATATCAAATACTCAGGTTTACTGACTCTTGGAGCTGTGAAAAAATCAAACTTCTAAGCCAACACAATCAAAAGATACAGCCGTTTATGCCGCAAATTTCCGCAAGTTTTCGAAACCCGCAAGGGAATCAAAACCTACTTCCCGTGAACTCAGTAACTTGAAATTTGGTGCGAAGCAACGCCCTATAGCACAGATAAAGGAAACATAGCGAAAACCGTAAATTTTTAGTTACATCACTGAAAATTTTATGTCTAGTATATACTGACACGTACTAAGTATGTGAATACATACTTAGTGAGTGTCAGTTTATAGTGGACTTGGTTTTATTGTACGGGGTGGTCCGGAACCCTCGGTGCGCGAGTCTGACTCGCACTTGACCGGTTTTTTTTTCACCCGTGGTAAAGCCGAAATAGTAAAAATAAAACAGGTGAAATAATTACAATTAATATCCGTTTCACCATGCACGGCGATGTTACTTGGTACCCTTGATGAAGCGGTAACCTTTTTCTAACAAATTTAGAAACTAGGTATCACTGTTCTGTCTGTAGGAAAATATTACTTTTTTGAGATATATTCTTCTATTATTCTATTAAAAATCATTCCTACAATATTCGTTCAAAATATTATTCCCGAAAAGCATTACGAATGATTATGCGAATTAAGAAGTTATTCGCGAATAAATATTGGCGAATAATTATTCGAAATATTTATTCGTCATTCGCTAATAATCCTATTTATTCTTAAACGTTATTCGTATTCGAATAAATTTATCCCATCTCTGGGTGGATAAGCATATCTTCTCTTTTTTTTTTTGGCGTTCTGGCCAACTGTGTCGGCTCAATTTTGCCAATAAGGATATCGACTACCGTAGGCTCAAAGGGCGTAAGGGACGAAATGCCCATGCCCATATCCCGTGAACTCTGAATCTTGAAATTTGGTACGAAGTATTTATAGCACAAATAAAGGAAACATTGTGAAAACCGTAAATTTTTAGTTACATCACTGAAAATTTGATTTCCAGTATAAACTGACACGCACTAAGTATGTAAATACATACTTAGTGAGTGTCAGTTTATAGTGGACCTGTTTCTATTGTACGGGGTGGTCCGGAAACCTCGGTGTGCGAGTCTGACTCGCATTTGACCGGTTTTTTTTTATGCTAACCACGATCATGGCATCATCTCTTTCATTTACTTAACAGTTAAGAGTTTACTTATGTTTTCGATGATAAAAGCAAATCAATCGTTCCTTACACCCTTTGGACCAGAGTTTTCAAAGGGCGTAAGGGACAAACTGTGATTTTTCATTAGAGCTAAAAATCTTACAATTAGGATATTCCGTTATATTTGTTTTATTTGTACACGGCGCGGTCGGTGCAAAACACGTAATTGTAATAAACTCGTTAAGACGGGTTTGCCGTGCGCTCGCCCGCTGGCGCCCCAATCTCTCCCCGCCTCGCACCCACCGCATGCATCTGACTTCACGACAAGGTCGCGAGTATTTTCAATTAAATTTTCAATTTCTTAAGCGTGAAATTAACATGCTTAATTTTGATGAAAACATGATTATCGTACACAAAAGGCTATTAGTAAACAAAAAATTCATAGTTACTATTTATAATTACTGAGAAATACATTATTATTAAAACGTTAAAAATAAATGTTTAATTATTGTCTTAAATGTCTAAAAGGACGCAATATACCTTAAACAGATAAAAACATCATAGTTACCATTTTGGCTTGTCTAGATAATGAGATCAGAGGAAAACTGTGAAAAAAAAAGTATATGCGAATTTGATATCAGTTTAATTTTGCTATTGAGTGATCGAATTTGAATGCATCTCAAAGTTATACTAACAAGGTACTTGGTTACCTTTTTTACTTTTAGGAAAAAGTTAGGTAGTGTACGTTAACTCGTGTTTTTTTTAACTACAGTTACGATCGCGGATTTTTTACTTAATATATTTCATTAATAATTGATACTGAATAGTAAAATCCGATAAAACAATAAAAACAACGAGTTTACGAATTATGTCCAGGGTAAGCTAATTTGATTGGTCTAATATGCGAATGCGGCATGAAATCGACGGCGTGCATCACTACTTCCACGATAACTACCGATCTTTACATCAAGGACTGTTTGCAAAAAAGGTTTTGCCGCTGATTCGACGCCACAAGGGCTCTACTTTATTTCGGCCCGATTTGGCTAGGTTCCACTATGCTGCCCGCACCAGAGAGTGGATGGAAGCCCACGGCGTGCAATATGTTGATAAGAATATGAATCCGCCAAGTTACTCTGAGGTACGTCCCATCGAGGAATATTGCGCAATCATGAAGAGTACACTTCGGCAACGCTTCTCGGCAGCGGATTCCGTAGACAGATTAAAAAAAAAACTGGCTAAAAGCATCGAAACGGTCACCGTAATCGTTGTCCGTAATCTGATGAGAATGTCCGAAGTCAAGTGCGAAAAGTCGCCCGAAAGCAAACATAATAGGTACATTAGTTAACAGTAAAACGTTTTAAAATGTATTTCAAACATAAGCCAAGAACATACGGATGTAAAATAATAAATATTTAAAAAGTCATTACATATTTCACTTGTCCTTATACTTTTCGATACATACTCCAGGCAAAATACGGTTTTGAAAAACATTAATTTATAATAGCGTTTTTTTTCTTTATATCATTTTAAAACATTATTCTAAGATGCTTTATTCAAGAATCCAACAAACTTTCCATCCGGAAGTATTTAAATAGATTTAAATAAAGAAAGAAAGAAAGAAGACATTTATTTACTACACAAAAGACACACAAATAAAGCATGAATTGTTTTTTATATTATTTATCTTGAATATTATAGAGCAAATGTAAATGAACCAAAATAAAGATAAAACCATTTATTAATATTTTTTCTGACTTTTCAAAAGCTAGTTAAGTTATCATTTTTTGATGTCTGAAATTATGTTGGATTTTGTCGCTAGGTAACTATTTAATTGATAATATATCCATTGCAGAGAAAAAATCATCTATTATAAATTATTTCCAAATTTGTAATTTTTTCCATACAAGTTGTCAGTTCATTGCCTGGACTAACAGTCTTTATTAGTATACCTCGTTATTGTTAATACCATAAGACATTAAAAAAACACGAAAAAACGGACAGTTACAAATCGAAGGTCAGGAGCTAGGAGCCCCTTAATTATGGTGCCTGCAGCACTAATATCATTGAAATGTGACAAACATCCCATACAAAGAAATTTGAATGGGCTTACGCTTACAATTATCTACAGTTTGAAATAAGCTGGCTTAATACTTAATACTCTTCTTAATGCCACATTTAGTCTTTCATAATTACTGAATTTTGAAATTGAGGGGTGTATATAACGTTTTTTTCTATACCAGTATACCTACATACATACCCGTACTGACTTATCTACACACTGCACTGGTACTTTAATTATATGCTAGCATCTGTTTGTTCGACGATTGTATTTTTTTTTACATAACGCACGAAGATTTTTGAAAATGTTTTTTATATCTATATGTAGTGGGCATTAGTGGCTTGTCACGATATTTTTCTTGTAGGTGTACCTGTGCAAAAAGTGTCAAAAAATAATAAAACAAAATTAAAAATAGATTTTTTAAAGGAAGTTTAAGGGCATGGTGTTGATTGAATATATGCAATTTATAGCCTATTCTATTTTTATTCATGAGCATTTTGTTTGGTTACTCTATCTTGAACAGTTTACCTATTATGACACTTTAAATGACAACCTGATTTTTTTTATATTATCCTAGATAACTCGAAAACAAAAGAAGATTGAGGACTGATATTAAACATGGAGTGTTCTTAGGACCTGCCAGTACACCCCTGAAAGAATCATCAAATTCCTCGTTGGGGGCCACTCTCACTAGCTTAGACTGCTAAACCCCTTTTCCCAGTTCCTTACCTTATTAGACCTTTGATTTTAACTATACCACTGAACCAAATTTGAAGTTTTAGATATTCATTCGACGCAGAATTTGACCCTCTTTAATATTGAAATGAATACATTTTCCGTCCGACGTACCGTTTTTGTGCTATATGCAAATAACTGAAAAAAATAGCAAAAATTCGCGGTTATTGGGCTCCTAAAAGTTTAACACACCTCCTGGGATGGTGCAAACTCGGATTACATGCATTTAGGGCCAAATGGAGGTATTAAAACGATTTCCAGCTTTATGGGAATTAATTCCTCAAAACGTCTTTTTTGGATCTAATTTTCTTGGCCTATGTACCAATATAAAGAAAATTACAACATGCTTAGTAAGAAACATTGCTTTGAATGAATGAATGAAATATTTTATTTCAGGTCTTCACCGACCAGTATAAGAGGTGTTAGTTACATTTTAATTATAAGGTTAAATTACACAATACAAAGCTTACATACAATTTAACATACAACATAAACTGACATACAGAGAACATACACTTACTTAATATATTGCAAGGTAAATTTGACCTGCCCAATTCAATATTGGACAGTCAAACCTACCAGCCATCATTTTCAGGATGCTGTTAGTACTTTTCCTCACTCAAGCCATCAGGGATGAAATTTTGTTTCGCATAATCGCATAAAAGTCATTAGCTGTGCCTCTGCGAACATCCCCGAGTCACTACACCATTTGGGCATTCCTAACAGCATCCTGAAAACATTATTATACGTAACGCGTAGAGCGCTATAAGCTCGCTTTGTGTACTTAACCCTCAGTCCGCTAGCGTAGAAAGATTGGCAGAAGGCTTTAAAAAGTGCAATCTTTACCTCTGCTGAACACCTAGCGTACCTGCGGGCAAGCATGTTACCTCTGACTGATAACGCCCTACGCTCCCTTTCTATATCCTGGTCATCACTGAGGTCTTCAGCAATAATGTGACCAAGATACTTAAAACTGTGTACAACTTTAAGTACAACTCCACCAAGAGTGACGGGGGGCACAAAATAAGGCTTGATTTTGCCTGCCTTGAAAACCATTACTTCACTCTTAGCGGAGTTGTACACTAATCCATGCTGCTTAGCATAAGCTTCACATCTTCCAACCAGCTGTCTGAGAGCTCCGATGGAAGGGCTCAGCAGCACCATGTCATCGGCATAACTTATATTGTTGAGACAGGTATCTTCAACATGACATCCCGCATGCATGCTGGTGAGTCCCTCCATCAGGCAGCCTTAAAAATGAGAGCATAATAGTAAGTGAAACTCTCAAATGAAATGACTTATTACTTACAATCTCTGCAATTTATTATATCAATGACACCTCCCAACCCATTACCAACAACTCCTTTCGTCTAACCATCAAATAACAAAAGAATCTTACATTTCCAGTAAGAGGGCAGTGGAAGATGTCCGCCGCACTGGAAAGATCTGCGTCCTGGACATTGAGATTGAAGGTGTGAAACAAGTGAAGCGCACAGACCTGGATCCCCTGCTGGTGTTCGTGATGCCGCCATCTATCGGGGAGCTGGAGAGACGGCTGCGCGGGCGCAACACAGAGTCTGATGAAGCACTGAAGCTGAGGCTTGAGACGGCTATGAAGGAAATTGAATTTGGTAAACATAAATAAATAATCAATATTAGGGGACAATCTTACACAAATCGAACTAACCCCATGTTGATGTTGTGAGGGGACGCCTGGTCGGAAACAGGCGGGCTGTCGATCGTTTGTCCCGTTCATTCAGCCCTAAGGGTTGGAGCCTCTTCCATTCTTCTCGTTTTCGTGCAGAACAGAAGGACATCTTTAAGGTCGACATCCCTCAGTTCCCTCTCATCTAACATATCTTTACCGAATATATTAAACCGCGGTGCCGCGTACATAATACATTCCGCTAATACATGCTTACTGGTTTCTGCAGTGTGGGCATGAAGCATCGTTGCTGATACCTATTACCTTTAAGTGTCTATTTAGAGTAGGGATTGCGTCCAATTACTACCAGTCAGCAACTAATCCCATAGTAAGCTCAATAAGTCTTGTATTTTGGGCACTAGATGACGCTATATTTAATAGATTTTTTTTTTGTAGCCTATATTGTGTCCCACTCCGTCCCACTGCTGGGCAAAGGCCTCCCCTTTTTTCTGCCACTTATCTCGGTCCAGTGCTAGTGTTCGCCAATCTGTACAAAATGTGTCAAGGTCGTCCCGCCATCGCCTCTTCGGTCTGCCTCTACTTCGAAAGCTGTCTTGTGGGGTCCATTCGGTGGCTAATTTGGCCCATCGTTCTGCGTGCATTCGGCAGACATGTCCAGTCCAGGACTGGACTGGATTTAATATATATAAATACTTAAAACAAGTGTAATGGCTATATTGACTGTGACGTTAGAAACCAAATCAAAAAGCGCAGGATGGATGAAATGACGACCGGTTACGGGAACAAACTGCGACGGCCGAATGGCCCTTCGACCGAAGGGCAGGTCTTATAATGGATAAGACCTGTCGTCATACATGGATCGGAACTATGGCCCACAAAGATGACGGATGAAACGAGATTGCATGTTACGGAGATGAGAATGTTGAGATGGATGTGTGGCGTGACGAGAATGGATCGAATAAGGAATGAGTATACACCGTGGGCGTTAATAACCCGAAATATTTTAACCACGCATTCCTTAGGTCATTAGGCGCAAAAAATGTTATTTGAACCCCAGTCAAATCCTGCTTAGTTTTGAAGATATTATCATTTTCATGTAAACTATTTATTGTGATTAGTAAAGTGCATTAAGCTCTTTTGATGGAGACGTTGCTACCGATGTTGCCAAGTTTGGAGTCGTTATTGACATGAAATGAAATGTCGTTTATTCACATTAAACATATGGTAATATAAGGACAGGTGTTACAGTCATTTTCTGGTTCCTTAATATGTTTAGCCCAAACAGGCATGTGAAATTAGCATTACGTTTGATTCATGCTTATCAAATGCAAACAAAATGTCTAAAAATACAATTAGTAATAATATGTCGTAGGATAATAATAAGCATGCCATACAATGTCACATTCATAAAAATTTAAAATACAAATAGAAGAGCTAGAATTAACAATTATGATATTAATACTTAATAAAATTAACATAGAATAAACAATTAAAATTAGAAACAGGCTTTTGTAATTATGTCATATTTATAGTTATAGTTATTGTCTATTTTTAGAATTTGTATGTCAAAAAGTAATTTATACTATAAAAACAATTGTCAACTAATATTATTCTTAACTTTCTTTTAAATACATTATGTGGCAATGTTTTAAGTTCAGCTGGTATTTTGTTGAAAATTTTAACACACATGTTGTAAGCACTTTTCTCTCTGAGTACCAGTTTGTTGCTACTTGGTATTGCTAACCTATTTCGTCTATGTTGCCTAGTTGTTTCCTTATCAGTGATAAACGTGAACAATTCCGTATGGAGTTTTACAAATACCGCTATTTCGTATATGTAAAGGCAAGGAAGGGTCAACAAATGAAGTAAAATAAATCAAAGACATACATCAAAGTGACAGCTACCACTCACTAAATTCATTATTTTTTGGAGAAATAATTATTATCATTTTATTAAAAGGGATGATTTCCATCCAGGAAGCGATACTTATCCAAATTTTACAGAATTTTTTTTTTTTCTTTTTGCTGAATTTGGATTGGATTCATATAAATTTTTTTACTCCTAATGACCTCCGGAATGCGTGGTTAAAATCTTACGGGTTATTAACGAGTTCTCCGTTTCAGCTTGGGAAAAAAATATTTCGTATGTTCGGCGTCTGTCCGCCTGTTTTCCTCTACAGGTCGCAAGTCTCAAACGATTCTCGTGAAATTATGTAAGCAGATTTAATTTTAATATTTTTTGTCGATTATTTTTTTCTATATAATGGGGTAAATCGTTACCACTAAAATGAACTCTATTCACCTATAATATAATTCATTTTAGTATAAGGCTTTAATTACTGGCCACCCTTCAATAACTGACCACGCCATACTAAATTTAATTCTGTTTGTAGGGGCACAGAGTTAATTTTTAGTATGAGGGGGCCAGTTATTGAAGGGTGGCCAACTACTGGCGATTTACCCTATATTTGTTTTTTTTAAGCGCCACACAGAGCCACTAGTTTATTTTCCTGTGCCAATAATCTGTTTGACTTTCCTGTTACGTTATATGCAGCGGAACAAAGCAAAGTCATTGACACAGCAAGCACAGCTATTTTCAGTACTAACGGCAATTATGGATGTTGACGCCAAATGAGATATCATCCTTTAATTAATATATATTATACTACTCTTTCCTGGTAACGTAATAATATTTACGTCATACCTGGCCATAAAGTAGGAATTACCGCACGCTATGCGTGTTTGTGTTCTTTGTTTAACCGCCCTAGGTAAGTAATGTACTATTTCATCACACTTGCTCGTAAAGGGTGTATTATAGGCAAGTTTATAGAGCAGATATACCCGATTTACCTCCCGCGGGAGTTATGGATTCATAACTCCCGAGGGAGTTATGAGCTTGTGTGTGATCTGATTGGTTAAAAACAAATCAAATAAATTGGTTGGCAAATCTAGTTGGCCGCGCGTCACAAGAATACTTCTCTGTGATTTGTTGAAAAAAAACTAGCAGGCCATGCGGCGCCACGCCCCCTCGCCCTCCTCAAATCTGTTAGTGAAGTTGTCAATTTCGTCAATTTTTGAGTGGTGCGGTTACAACCGCTCCCACAGGAAACTAAGATTTTTCTGTCTTTTGTAGTTATTTATTTCCTCGCAAATGTGATGAAAAACATTGTGTGTATCACGGGCAGTAAGGGGATTACAAACTCGACTCATTAAAAGGCCTCCGCCTATGGCGTCGGGCTTCTAATACACTCTCGTTAGTAATCCCCTTCTTACGGCCCTTAATGCACAATGTACTATTATAACGACCGCTTTAGCCTAGTTGGTAGTGACCCTGCCTACGAAGCAAGAGGTCCTGGGTTCGAATCCCGGTAAGGGCATTTATTTGTGTGATGAGCACGAATATTTGTTCCTGAGTAATGGATGTTTTCTATGTATTTAAGTATTTATTTCTTAATATAAGTATCTATATCGTTGTCTAGTACCCATAGTACAAGCTTTGCTTAGTTTGGGACTAGGTTATTTTGTGTAAGATTGTAAATATTTATTTATTATTATTATTATAACGAAATATAAATAGTAGTTTATGTGACTGTACATAATGCCTAATTATCTACAGTTACAAACACTACTTTATCTACCCACATATTATAAATACTCAATGATGTGTTCGGGAACCATTAGAAAAACCGCCATTGCACCACCATAGCCGACTAGATTTCAAATCATGACCAACTGCTATTATCGAATTTTTGAGATGCATGCCACTACACATATTTTTTTGCCTTCTTTCTTTTGGAGTAATAACACAATTAGTGTCAACAACCCCATTCTCGAATATTCCAGGCCAGGAGCCCGGCAACTTCCACATCATCATCATGAACGACAACTTGGCCAAGGCGTACTCGGAGCTGCGCGAGTTTATTGCGCAAAATGTCAAAGACAACGACCAAGGTATACTACCATGATGTTTCATCATTTATTCAATCGGATTGAGCCTATTAACAGGCCGCAGTAAGCTCGATTCTCCATACAAACGTAGTTACGCTCTCAGTTAAAAACGTTTAGCTAGTTTGCTCTGAAACTTTGTACTTAGAATAAGTTAAGCACCATCCAGATCTGTAATTAGTTTATGTAGCTTCAGATACCATATCAATACATAGTATAAAACAAAGTCGCTTCCCGTTGTCTGTCTGACTGTCCCTATGTATGCTTAGATCTTTAAAACTACGCAACGGATTTTGATGCGGTTTTTTTAATAGATAGAGTGATTCAAGAGGAAGGTTTATATGCATAATACATGCATGTATTAATTGTATTATACATATAAACCCGTGCGAAGCCGGGGCGGGTCACTAGTAAAATATATATAGCAAATTTAAGTTTTTCATACAAAACGTGTTTTTGCTGTATTTTGTTTGTTTTATAAACTGGATATAACTCATGTCATTGTATATGCAAAGTTTCGTTACAATCCATCTCGTAGTTTTAAAATGAGAATTGAAACTCCGTTTGTATGGGAAGGTGAAATTCGGCCGAGCTTACTGCGGACTCTTATGCCTTGATCACACGTACCGAGCAAACGGGCGAGACAGTGCTGTCGGCCGAGTACTCGGTGCGTATAACATACCGAGTTATCGAGTGACTATTTATACGCACCGAGTACTCGGCCGACAGCATTGTCTTGCCCGTTTGCTCGGTACGTGTGATCAAGGCATTAAGGCCGGTGCTCATTTGGTCGGACCCTGCGCCGCATTGCGCCTCGACAACTGTGCGCTGGCCCTTATCAGGTTTTAAATAAAAAGTAACTGAAATTACATCTGGCTTGCCTAAAGATTTGTTACACTGTAGGTAAATGTCTTGAGAAAAGCCACATTTTCACCGTCCACATACATGCAAGAAGGAGGGCCCTTACTTAAGGCGCCGTTGGTTCGTGGACTTCTCTCCCTCTCACTGAGCATAAGCGTGAGCGAGATGGAAGTGCGTGTTCGAAAGCTCGGATATCATGTAATTTTTATTTTTTGTGCGTTTAAATAAATAAAAAAGTAATCACTAAGTTCCCTCAAACATGATATTGCCGATTTTTACAACCAATTTTAAAATGTTTAGCTTTTGTGCATAATTTGTTACGAATGTTTTAAGTGTATTTTAGACCTCGAGCGAAAATTGCCATGTTTCGAATCACTAATCTCGCTGCAGAAAAGCCTCAAGATTAGAAGAAGAAACCATATTATTATAAACAGACGCATTATATTGTTTCAAAAACTCTGTTCGCTTAACTTCGCTGAACCTACGGCGCCTTAGAGTCTGACCAGCGAGTCGTGACAGTAGCATTTTTATCAAATTATTTATATGGCAACAATTTTACCTATGAAATAAACTGTCAGTTATAAGTACTTATGACGGCTCCATACATTTCGTGTTACTAGCATGCGTTTTTTAAAAAATTGCCGCCATTTTTCACTGTCACGACTCGCTGGTCAGACTCTAACACATTCACTGTCAAGAACGTATCCGATCCCGTGGTTTTCCTCGTATGTAGTGGAAAGCGACTACGTCGTAGGCGCCCGCTAGGCGGGTCGAAATGCATCCGAAAGGGCCCCCTTCACCGTTAAGTTTTTCACCATATGCCTTCACCTACAGCCAATATTGTTGCCGTGTATTTTTATTGCAGTACTTTGTACTTAGTCGCCCTGCAGATACAATATCTGCAGGGCAACTTAGTCTGGAATGTGGAAATGTTCGCATGGCGTATCAAACTAACGAGTATCCATAAAAATTACTTACGACAGTTTGAGTTTGGAGTTTGAGATCGTATTTTCCCGGCATTGGCATGCTGTTGCCACTGAGTCACTCCTTGCGTCTGAGTTGAATTTATTTGTGGCATTTATGTGTGAGTTTTACTTACCTAGTACTTCCATATTAGTACACACATAGTCCGACCATGTGAAGAGGCATACATGGCAAGATTTTCTTTAGGGGTGGTAGGATAAGTACCGCCCCTAAAGAAAATCTCTATATACGCCGCGCCGGTACTGTCACGCAACCCTTGATATACAGGATTATTGGTAATAGAATAGGGAACATTACTGCAATGTTTTGCCGCCAGAGTGCAGCACTAGCACAAATCGTAAACCAGTAGAGGAAGATAGGGACCCACACACACATGCACAATTAATTGTCAAATGAGTGACAAGGATGCATGCATAGACAATACCGCAAGTGGTAACGAGATACCTACAATGCCAACTCTGCTAGTGTCGCCCCCTACGCGTAGTTTTGCGTAATGTTCCCTGTTCAATGTATTCTTGTGGGGTTATAGAGGAGGTTGATTGCAATGTTTTGGACCACATTATGCATTATGCAAAAGTGAACCATTTTAACATAATTCACTTTTAATTATTTCTTTGAAAATATCGGTTTGAGCACGTTAAAAATTTATAAAACCGGCCAAGTGCTAGTCGGATTCGCGCACCATTATCTATAAAAAACAATTTTATTCTGTGTTATTAGTATTTTTTGTTATAGCGGCAACAGAAATACATCATCTGTGAAAATTTCAGCTGGAACGAGTACGGAACCCTAAAAAAAGAACGAATGGGTCTAATCTTATTTTTTCTTTTGACACAATAATACTAAATAATTGATTAGTTAACAATAAAGCAAGTTGGTGAAAAAAGTTATACTCGTATAAGCTAACTAATTTTGATCCGTACCTTTTTTCGCGTATGAGTAAATGTGGCATTAAATGTGGGGGGGTCAGAAATCGTCAAAAAACGATGACGTTATATATGGACAAGCCCTTAACAGGAATACATTGAATTACCAATAACCCTAGTAGGTATTTTTTTTGGTACAATTACATTTTTAGTGCGCCGCATGCGACTTAGCCGACTTAGAGCATTGTAAACGCGACATTAGTCGATCGATTCGGTCGCGACAGCATAAGCGGACGTAATCATGTAATTGTGGCTGTAGCATGAGTTTGTTTTTTTTACTAACAAAGTGTTAAGCGTGCCTAATTCTATTTTCCAGCTTGCAGCTGTCCTTCGGCCAGCGAGTAAAGAGTGGCATTCCATACTCACTGCATGGAGTTTGACCGTTAACCGAGTCGATTACACTTTGTGACTTCTGACTCATCATTCTCTTATTCATGTCTGCACAGTGGTGAAATGTTATGCAGCAATGGGGAATGGATGAATATTTTAGAAGTGCCTGATTATTTTTTTGGTGATAGGAATAACGTTCCTTAGCACCAGGAAAAAGTTGCAGCCTTTTCAGCTGCGTCGATTATTTTTGAAAAATATAAACAGTTCACTTACGTTTTAGGTTTAGGACGGCGAATGGGGCAATTTCCTTGATCCGTCTCATATTACAAAAAATACTTAAATTTTCTGGTGCTAAGTAACGTTATTCCTATCACCAAAAAAAATATCAGGCACTTCTAAAATTTTCATCCATTCCCAATTAAATCGTTGTCAATCGCGTGTTTGGAAAGTAACACGAATGAAAGTTGTGATGTCACGGAGTGAAATAAATTCTTTAGGGATGTTCTACAGCTGTTTGAATCGTATTTGTACTGTCACCTTAATATTAACGAAATGGGTTTTCCAAACTAGTGATCAAGTTTATGCCGGATTATGCATTCGTAATTATCATTTCACTAATATTACGGTGACAGTAAAGAAGTGGAGACTTTAAAATGTCATTTATTTAGAGAGTAAAACACGATAATTGTTATATTGATGTGCATTAGTACAACTTAGGAAATGTTTAAGGTCGTTCGGAGATCAATGCTGACAAGACATCGAATACTAGCTTTTGAACAGATATAATGAATTACTTTCGCATTTATTTATAATATTAGTATAGATTAGTAACAATATTCATGTTTATTGATTTAAGCAAGTCATTTTTTTACCCGCTGGAGGGCCTTTGTTTTTTTTTCGTTCTTAAGATAATGGTTGATGGTGTATTGAGTAAAATCAGCATTGATCTGTTAGCCATTATTAAGTTTAATGTGCTGTCTTGTCTCTTAGCATGTATGGAATATTATTTCAATGTGATTGTGAAGTATACACACCCTGCGTGTGAACGACAATATTATTTTAAACTTAGGTCAAAACGTCAGTGCCAAGTCAACACAAATTACAAGCTTAATAATATTTTACAAGCCATGACGAATAATGTTTGCAACAAAGCAAGAAAATCTGATTCATACATGCTAAGAAACTGTAATAGGTAGAATTTACGTATTAAGAGTCCGCAGTAAGCTCGATTCTCCATAAAAACGTAGTTACGCTCTCATTTTAAAACTACTAGCTAGTTTGCTCTGAAACTTTGTACTTAGAATAAGTTCAGTACTATCCAGGTCTGTAATTAGTTTATGTAGCTTCAGATACCATAGTAAAAAAAATACAGCAAATAACTTTTTTTTGTTTTTTTTATAAACTGGAGCCATATAAACTAATTACAAACTTAGATATACCTCATGTCATTGTATATGAAAAGTTTAGTAACAATCCAACACATAGTTTTAAAATGAGAACGAAACTCCGTTTGTATGGGAAGGTGAAATTTGGCCGAGCTTGCCGGGGACTCTTAACGTACTCAATAAAAATGTTGGAGGAACCTGTGAGTGTTAAATTTAATTTAATTTTAGAAACTTTTGTTTCGTAGGTACTCATGTTCTTCTGACATTTTTATCATGTTTAAATATATGTTTCCCAAACGTTTGCCCCAAATTGGTAATGTCATTTGACAAAGATTGTTGTATATGAAAAGTTTAGTAACAATCCAACACATAGTTTTAAAATGAGAACGAAACTCCGTTTGTATGGGAAGGTGAAATTTGGCCGAGCTTGCCGGGGACTCTTAACGTACTCAATAAAAATGTTGGAGGAACCTGTGAGTGTTAAATTTAATTTAATTTTAGAAACTTTTGTTTCGTAGGTACTCATGTTCTTCTGACATTTTTATCATGTTTAAATATATGTTTCCCAAACGTTTGCCCCAAATTGGTAATGTCATTTGACAAAGATTGTTCGTAATCATAGCTTGTAGGTATGTCTGAGTTTTCACGACTATACTCTCTAGAGAGGGTTAAGTTTCAATTATTGAATAATTCGTTCTCATGTGAAATAATTATTCGTCTGTTTCCCACTTACGTTCTTGTCAGAACGCAACATGTGGATGAATGGAACATTTATTAATTAATTCTGCGTTTGGCACTTATAAGATAAATAACAATATCGCAAGAAGTTGTGTTCTATACCTTTTTATAAGCGCCAATCGCATTAGTCGCATGTCCTGCCAACTACCTCTATTGAAACTAAATGGATTAATCAAAATTTTGAACTTACGTATTAAATATTTGTATATTTGCATATGAAACCTGTATTTTACCACACCTAGTTGATCGTCGCATTCGCCTGGTGACCCAGTGTATCCCAGCCATAAGTTGTGCAATTCTTCAACACTAAAATATTACATTAGTTAGTAGGCATGTAGACGTTAATAGTTTTAAATTGTGCTAAAAGCGATTAGTAATTTAATAAGTGAGTGTAACTCACAGGTAAATGTACTATAGTTATGTCTTAGGATTAAAAAAACAGTAATTACGCATAATAAAATTCCTTATTTGATGGATACAGTAAGATAAGTTACGTTAAACAAGTGTAATCCATATGCATTCCATAATAAGCCTTTTTAGCTAAATAATTGTGAATTTGTTTTCTTTACGGGACCGATTATAGTGCCAAAATTACTAGAAACATCGGAACTTATTCATATATTTTCATTTGTTTTGTTTCAACATTCCACTATAAAATATAATAAATAATAATTATAAGCCGCGCCAATAAAGAAAATAATCTATAATGGCACCCACTCTTGCGCCATCTCGCTTACACAACAGTACTATATTCACTCACATCATTCATAGTTAATGCCGCAATTTTAGAATGCTCTTTATTGGCACGGCTTATAAATACAGGATGTAATCGTAATTCTACATCCTGTATATAGCAAATAAATGAGGTGCAATAATCGTATAATGCTAATTATTTATTATTTCTCCATAGACTTGCGTGGACTGTAAGAAGGGAACTGCAAGGAATTAGTCGCTGCTTCATTAGTTAAGGAGAATACGTATATATTTTATGGAAAAAATAATATTTATTCATTCGGGCATTGAATTAACCATTCCATGTAAGAAATACTGTGCCGTGGCTATGTGTCATATAGGCATATTTTTGCTTAATTTTCTTTATGTATTATTTATTGTGATGAACAATTTTGTTTGTATTGTATTGTGATGTACCTACCTGTTAAGTTAAATTAATACTAAACCATCCGCACATGTTATAATATTTTCTTCGGTTGTCAATATTTATGTAATGAATCTAGAATTTAGACCAATAAATACCAAAATCTCATATCATCAACAAACCATCTCATTTCCAAAATTTGAATGTATCATCTGATGCCTGGAAAATGCCAGGTATTTTTTTGCTAACCTTGTAGGCATTTGTCGTTGTCACGTGAATGTTGTTAAATACAGGATGAAAATGTTTTCGTTGTTTTATTTTAACTTTTCTTTTTTTGACACTGGTCAACTAATAGTCCGTAAGCCCACTCCCAATACGCCTACATGACAACACGATAAAATGCATGGCAGCAGGTCGAGAAAGTTGTGCTGAGCAAGAATCAGAAGATTATCGCACCTAAAATTGCCCGAAAGTTTGAAAAATCCTTCACTTACGGTCAAAATTGTATATTTACGTGAGTAGGGCTTATGCCACCTATTTTCCATTTTACCCTTTTACCAATACTCCTATATCTCAAAATAACTTAGTGTCAAAATACCTAAATCACAGAATACCTAACTTTTTTTCTCATAACACCATATTCTTAATATGGCCAAAATTCAAAATAGCTTAGTCTCATAAATCTCATAATGCCTAAACTTCAAAACAATTTAGTTATTTTAATATTTTGTCATTGTAATGACTAATGACAGAAGACATTCGGCATTTGAAGGAATTTGTGCATTCCAATCTTTAGGTATTTAGAGAATATGACGTTTTGGGTCAAAGTCATAATGAATTTCGTTCGTTTTAAGAATGTAACAATTTGACATTTAGGTATTATGAGCCCATGGTACTTTGAAAATTAGGGGTAATAGTGAATAAGGTATTATGAAATTTAGGTGGAATAAGCCCTACTCATTTACGTCATGTGACAACAGTACGAAACATTTGGGATAATTTAGCCCTTTAATCGTAGAGAGTGAACCTAAGTCTGTCAGTCCTGAAATGGCCGGAAGTACTTGGCAGACTGTGTCAAAGGTGGCCAACTTTGGCACCGTCTGCCTCTACTCTAAGGTGGCCTCGGCTCTAAGACTACAAATGGCAATGCAGTCAATAAGCAAGTTATTTACTCACTTGCCGATCATGGCAGCCCTTACTTCGCGTGGTAGCCGCAGTTACCAGAAGCAATTTAGTGGTGCACGAAATTAGTAACTGTGGTTAACACAAGCGAGTAGGTGGCAGTGGCGGAGCGCCCATACAAGCTGATTCCCACCGGCTTGCCTTAAATTCTTTCTTAGGCGGGCCTATAGTTATATTTACTCTAAACTTTCATTACTTTTTTGTTCCGGGTTGTGCCCATCGAATATTTTCACGCACCGCCACTGGTAGGTGGCCTCTTTTTTTTTTTACGTGGGGAATTGCCTTTGCGCATCTCGCCCGGCCAGGGAAGCCAGGCCGGGCATGTCGGACTGCCGGGAACTGCCCGAACTACCGACTAAAACCCCTTGGTGTTCCATCTCGTCACCAAGGTGCCGGGTTGCGGGCACGCCGAAGCACTCTTCCGCGACCCGACGGTGACTGGCCTTGTTAGGGGCCCCAATCTCTGTAGCAGGTGGTAACCTGCACCAACGCAACGAGTGGCGCGCGGGAAAACGCGCAACGCCATCTCGGGCCAGTTAATGACGCGGCCGACAGACTTCCCCAAGCCTGCCGGCCCTGGCCACAGTAAGGGGGGAATGTCGCCGCCTTCGCCCAATTCGCCGCTGGCGACCGGGATCCACAGAGGTGGCTTCCCTTTCGCGTTCAGCGGCTTCTTTGGCCTCCATTACGGCCTCGCAGAAGGCAAGGACCGCTTTCCATGCCCTGTCGCTGTCCACCATTGTGCGAACTATGGTAGGCAGCGAGAGGTCATGGCCTATCGTGGCGCAGAGAGTTTGGCGCTCATCTCTTCAGGCTGGGCACACCTCCAGCGTGTGCTGGGCCATCTCCTCTGGGCAGTTGTCACAGTGGTGGCACGCTGCGGTTGGTTCTCGGCCTATGCGGTGCAGATACCTCCCGAAACACCCGTGATCCGAGAGGATCTGCGTCAGCCGGAATGTCAGCGTGCCATGGTGACGGTCCAACCACTGTTCGAAGACAGGACGAACTGCCAGGATCGTTCTGAGACCTGCACTAGGTTGCGCCATCCTCTCCTTCCATATGGCCACCATTTCCATGCGCGCACCGTCGCGCCACGCCTCCACCTCCCTTTGTGCTGGTGAGTCGCCCCGGCCCTGCACCTCCTTGCGCCAGCGATAAACCGCTGCAAGGGCCTTCGCGTCCAGGTCCCAGGGGAGTGACCCAGCCAGCACGCATGCTGCTTCGTTGGAGATCGTCCGATCCGTCAGGATGTCCGCCCATACAGGGGCACCATAAAGGGCCATGGATCGGACGACCCCCATGTACAGCTGCCTGCACGACGCCTTAGGTACTGGTAGGTGGCCTAGCACAACTTGCCGCAAGTCACATCACGTGTGACTCAGCGGCTCCTGCCTCACTCGCACTCCGCAATTTAGAAAGACGAGGGTAGATTTTCTAGTTTCGCGTCGCGTTGTGACGTTATTTAGCGCTAACCCCGCTGACTAGTTGTCACAAAGGGGTCAATAGCATGAACATTTGTTAAGTTTTCTATAAAGCGTAGCTATTTATGATACATTACCTACCTCGTATATCCTATCCTATCCTATAACTAGGTATTAAACGAGCAATATTTGTATATATGTATATTTGCAATCACGTCCTCGGAAACGGCTCTCACGATTTCGTTGAAATTTGGAATACAAGGGTTTACGGGGGCGAGAAATCGATCTAGATAGGTCTCATGTCCGGGAAAATTCGTTATCTCCGTATTTTCTCCATTTTCACCCGAGCAGAGCTCGGTCGCCCAGGGACTTTATACAATGTAAGCAATTTTGTCAACCTATACCTTTTTAAAATTGGATAGAGCCCAGAGCTAATACTACTATTACTATAGTTATTTGTTATACAAGGGTGCAAAGTTGTATTTTACTCGCGAGTGTGAAATTGAAACACGAGCAAGCGAAAGGATTTTATAGTTGAACCACGAGCGAAGCGAGTGGTTCTAAAATAGAATCCTGAGCGTAGCGAGTGTTTCAAATCAACACACGAGAAGTAAAATACAACTTTGCACCCGTGTGTAACACAAAACTTTTCACCTCACTGTAGCGAGGAAAGTGCAACATGACAAAACACTTTATTTAATTTGCACCCTTGTATAAAAAAATATAACATACAACTGTTTTTTTTATGGTCAAGTGCGAGTCAGATTTTAGTTATCCCATACATTTTGAGACCCAGCGCCTGATGAAGGCAACTAGCAATTATGAAAAGTTTTTGTATGGGAGCCCCCTTAAATATTTATTTTAATCTATTTGTTGTTATAGCGGCATCAGAAATACATTATTTGTGAACATTTCAGCTGTCTAACTATCACGGTTCATGAGATACGCTCCAAGGTCAAATTACTTTGCCACTAGTGGTTAAAATGCGATTTTGCTCACTGGTTTTAAAGGATAAAATACGGCTTTCCGAGGCAGTGAGGGGAAAATACATTTACCTATTTATTGATTTCTTTATTTTCATAGTTGATACCGGTTGTCGGCGTTTGTGTCGGCACTTAGGATAGTTTTTAAGTTAGGTCCCCACTGAAAATCAGCGCCTCAGCTTGCTTTATGCTGAGTGGGGTCCTTTTTAACGTCCTAGTATTTAAGTCTTTTCTTTTGCTTATTTTATTTGTGAATTTTGTGACGTTAAATAAATGTATTTTCTTTCTATTACTACTTTGACTCGGTGGTCTCCAACCTAATACCATATTAGTAAGGCCAGAATTAATGTGCTGACGCAGTCATAAATCCATCGGCACGTTTATTTTGGCCCTTTGCAAGGCACGACAGACTATGAACCGCTGCACGCTGATGGTGTTCAAAAGGTTAAGTCAAACACATTTTAAGGTAGTAAGCGTGTTTTATTAAAGAAAATCGAATTAACATACATTTATCAATATTTAATCTAAAAAACGACAATCATCAGTAGTCAATAAACCAAAGTCAAGAATGTAGGAACCTTGCGCTCCATAATTGCGAAAGATTTGATAAATGCTTCAGAAATTATACATGAGTTTAAAATGTTACATTAAATTGTGAAATTAAACCAATTCAACTATTTAAAGTACAATACTAGTATCCTGATCCCACTTGTCGCGATGAGAGTGTGGTGGAGTGTTCTCACAATCACCTATAACTCCACCAGCTTTAGAAATGCTTCTCAAGGATGTGCTGCTAGCTGCCGGCATGAATTTATTAGGTTTAGACAACGATTTCAGTCTAGGGATATGTGATACTTTCTTGCCAGCAATATTTAGGCATTTATTATCATACAAAGTATTCACTGATTTGGAACGCCCGTGGCTAGTCTCTCCCTTGTTCTTCATGCAGGACAAAGGAGTCCTTGATCCTCCGGAGCCTGTTGATCTGGACTTTCTAGGGGTTTCATTATTTGTCCCCTCATCTTCATAAATAAGAATTCCATCAGTATTGACTCCGGACTGTTTTGTGATACCATGAATAAGCTCAGCATTGGTATTTTGAAGAACCCTGATGAGTGTGTCGTCAGACATATCTTCAACATTGTCATCTGTCTTATCTTCAGTTTTGGAAACTACAATAGGAGTCCGTTCAATACCATTTGTGGGTGATCTTGGGTCTTGAGGCAGTACCTTAAACTTGGCAAGATTAGTAAACTTTATTTCTTTTTCACTGTGATTATTGTTGATACTTTCTTCATGGTCATCTTCATATTCCTCTACACTCTCCTCAAGCTTCTCATCAAAGTCGAAGTTTGTTTCTAATAACTTTGTTGGTTTGTCAATGGAGTTGTTAGTAGCATTTCTTTCAATGCTGTCACTTGAAGCTGTAGATGAACCTAATGGTTCCTCTACATCTTTAATAGTGTCATTAAAAGTCAGGTTAAGGAACCCGTTACAGAGGTTTTTAGGAACAATATCTGGAATGGATTCTTTAGGAGCAAAGCTATTATCAGAAGTGCTGTTGTTGTGTAAACTAGGACTGCCGCAATCATCGATAGCTATGGCTCTTAGAACATTTTTGTCATTTTTCAATTCTTCAGCATTTGTTCCTAAAACTATAGGTGTTCTTTCGAAGTCCTGTGTGGGAGAACGGGGATCGTAGGACTGCAGATGGTTTTTTATTACTGCAGACAGAATAGGATTTTTGTGGATAAGCTTGTCTTCACCCTGGCCGTTTTCAAAAGTCTTCCGCAAATCAACATTTTTTGTTATATTGCGCTTTGATCCACCTTTGCTCTGTAACAATTTAAGAATTGTGTTTAGTTCAGAATACTGGCATACTAAGATTTTTAGGTATATTCTTTCATATCAGGACTCACACTACATAAAAACACACAGCGGCTAGCTTGAACTGCAAAACCACAACAAGCATAGTAAGACAAGGGCGGGAAAATATCTAGTGCTATTAAAACTTACCTGCAAAGGTGTCCGCGAAATCTCTGGCGTAGGAGACCTTGGGTCAGAATTGATATCAGTGTCGGTTTTTTGGACCTGAACAGCTGCTTCATTGGTTGCTTTGCTGGTGTTGCTTCCCATTTTCTTAGAGCTTAAATTATGTGCCTTGAATAAATTGCACTAGGCGACATGGAACATTATCGCATATATACTTTTCTATATCTGATTGGATTGGTGCTTGCGTTCACCACCACTTTTTAATAACTTCCAGTGCAAAGACAAAAAATTAAAATCGTAACGGTTGGATGTGTCAATTTAGTTTCCTATTTTAAACGCTACGATGACAGATAACAAAGTACTTTGTGGATGACAGCACTCACACCAAAGAGTACTATGAATAATAATATACTCACACTCACAATGCTACCACCCGCAAAATTGAAATTTCAGCCCCATTCACACGCGTGCCTTTCGGCTGGATTTGTCGGTGGTCGATTGATGTTTAAAGCCTGACACACTGGCGTGGCCTGCGGTGGCGGTCAATGATAGTAAATTTGACTAATTACAAGTTTACTATTGACCGCCGTGGCCAGGCCGCGCCAGTTTGTGAAAGGATTAATGCGCTACGGGCTACAGCAACGGTTTGCATGCATCTCGCAGACAAGTAGACGAGCCCATGGCGAGCCGGCCATGAAGGGCTCGTGATCGCAGGATTTGTCTAGCGACTTGTCCAGCGCAGGGTGTGGCTAGTGGCCACTAGGCTTTAATAAAGACTTCGTCAAACAAACAGATTACATTTGAAGCTAAAGCGACCTATCAATTTGTCACAACAACCACCTTCAACAGGAATGAATTGAAATTTTACTGTCTCTTTTCATCTTATAGCTCGCGACTCTAGGTTGTTGTGACAAATTGCATGGTGGAAAATCGCCCTAATGGGGAACTTGCATGGGACTTTAATTTCGAATAAATTGCACTCAATCGATGCGGATATACGTAGAGATATCATACAAAAGAAAAAAAAGGAAAAAAAAAAACGATTTTATTAGTTTTACTTACGTTAAAATGACGAAAATTTATTTTTAATTTTTTCGATAAAATAACGTAACAGTTACATAGAATATTAAATTAGAAATGATATTTTGTATGACAAATATAGACTTAAACGTAAATTTTGTGGAGATAATCGCAAATTAATGACTTACTCCATAGTAAAGGCTATGCTGTGACGTCATAGCATAAGCCCGTTTTGTATAGAGCGTTTTCGGGGGGTGCCGGCGCGCGTAGATTTCAAATGCATGTAACATCAGAAAAATAAATCTTAACAAAGTTTTAATGCTACAGTTGTTTTAATTCTGGATTATACTTTTGTTTTTCGTAATAAAATATTAAGATGCAAGTTCCCTATTATCATTGAATTATATTTTAGTGCGTGTAACAGATTAAATTAAAAACGATTTGTTCAAATTTATAAAAAAAAAATCTTAATGGATTTGGTTCATTATAAAAAAAAATCTGCTTCCTTTATTTAACTTACGTTATTTACCTACCAAGAGGCACACCTAGCGATTTATCACAACAACTTGCTGTAATTGGAATTAATGTAATGCGTTGCGGTCTCATTCAAACTATAGCATGACAAATTGTTAGGTATGTAATGTCCTTAATCTATCCTGCTCGGTCCGATCGTGTGATATCAGCGTATATATACAAAAGAATAATCGAATGTCTGTGACTAATGACAAGCCACGCGCAGTGTAGCGCAACTAGGAACAAAAATATGAATGACGTCCAACTCATGAACCATGCGTCCAACTGCTCAAATTCCGATCAAATCTGAAAAGTTCTGACAAGTGACAAGTTTTCTATCTGTGCTATTGCTATGGCGGACTCATGCTATCTCCTACTTCCGTTCTTTCTCTGTCTGTCATTTTGTCATGGTGACTTTGGCCGGTTACCATGGATATTATAACTTAACGAGAAAACATGTTAGTAGGGCAGTTTCAGGTGATAATGTGGACACGCCGCACAAAAGCACCATTTTTTTTTCAGGTACTAGTTAGGTAAATAGCTTTAAGTTTTTGATAGGAACCAACTCCTCCGTCGGCCATCTTTTTTTATGGGGATCATTTTGAATTATAGGTATATTATTAATATCTCGGGTTCTAAATCACTTAGAATCACAAACTTGGTGTCTAAATATACATATTTGGGGTCAGGGAATTCAACTAGATACTTTTTACGGTCGAGTTCCCAAAGGATACCATACGGAACCCGTTACCAAGCCACCGCTGTGGGTCCGTCGGTCTGCGTGTCAGGAATAGCTAGACTGTTAATTTTAGTATACTTTTATTATTTGTAATTATAGTAGATATAGTTATACATAGTCAGCGAAAATTTCAAGTGTCTATTGTTAGGTTACGTTATATTTCTATTAATAATTACGGCTTTTTAATTACTAATATTACTATTTATTAGTACATATTCATTTATTTGCATTATTCGTAATGGCAGTTAAGCGACGGCTAAGGCCTCATTGGCTGTGAGCGACGTTTTTAAAAAGGCAATGATTGACAGTTCAAACTCTCAATGTCAGAGTTGTCAAAAGCGCGGGGAGAAGGCGTTGATGGGAATTACAACATGATTTGTAAAGATTTAATAAATATTGTACAACTACTGGATAATGGGAAATAATGGATATTGTATAATAAAACACATAGAGAGTGATATTTGTTTGATTCCAAACTGACCTCCCCTATACTATCTATTACGGTTCTAGAAATAGACCGTTTGTAATGGGCGAGAAAATAAAACGCCTTAAATGACTTGCAATTTATGGGAGAACTGTTAAATTTTTAATAATTTTTATATTTATTAATTCTAGTTATAACAGCAATAGAAATACAAACTCTGTGAGAATTTTAACAGTCTAGCTATTACTGACACGCAGATAGACGGACCCACAGAGGAGGCTTAGTAACAGGGTTCCGTTTGGTATCCTTTGGGAATTCGATCTTAAAAAATATCTAGTTGAATCGTATACTCTATTACATATTTGGGGTCAGGGAATTCAACTTGAATTCCCTGACCCCAAATATGTAAGCTTAGACACCAAGTTTGTGATTCTAAGTGATTTAGAACCCTTAGATTAATAATACTTATACCTATAATTCAAAATGAACCCCATAAAAAAAGATGGCGGTCGGAGGAGTTGGTTCCTGTCAAAAACTTAAAGCTATGTACCTCACTAGTACGTGAAAACAATTTGGTGCTTTTGTCCGGTGTGTCCACATTTACGACAATTTGTTCCGGTAGTCTGCCCCACTATGTGTGTGTCAAACAAACAATGCTTTTCACGAAATAAAATTAATAATTATCTTAAAATAAAACACGTAAGTATTAATAACGAAATATGCCGCAAAGATATGTGTACAGTTTGGTGAATTTTAGTAAATATACTGTGATTTGGAAATAAGTGTGAAATAAACTGTATGAAATATTTGTTCTCCTTTTATTATTTCATACCTAAATCGGATTAGTTTTAGATTTTGTAAAGCAATTTTCTGTTCATGCAGTGGGCCCAACGACGTTCCTAATCATAATTTATCGATATCGATAACGTTGGGTTCTAATATTATCGATATCGATAAAGTTAAGTCCTCGTTCGTTAGGTTGGTACGAAAGTCTACTTCCGTACTAGGTAGCGTTTATTTTTATTGGTATTGTGGTATTTCAAACTAGCTAAAGTTCGAATGAGTTGTCATGTCAAAATCAAATGACAATGTCACTGTCATCCAAAACCTTGTTCGAAGTCCCGTCTCTTATTTATATTCTCTTTGGCCACGCGATTGGAAAATATGAAAATATCTACCTATATGTGACCTATTTTGATTATTTTTCCGTATTGTGGCTTTTTGCTGCTTAGGCACTTTGCCAATGTCAAGTGGGGGTGACCTATATACTTACTTTAAACCTGCATCATACTGGCGCGGCCTGCGGTGGCGGACCATAGTAAATTTGACAGCTAATGACAAGTTTTCTATTGTCCGCCGCGGCCAGGCCGCGTCAGTCTGTGAGGGGCCTTAAACCTGCAACACACTGGCTCGGCCTGCGGTGGCGGACCATAGTAAATTTGACAGCTAATGATCGCCACCCACCGCCACCGCAGGCTGCGCCCGTGTGATGCAGGCCTTACTCTTTGCAAATATCTAAATCAAAGAGTATTGTAAGTATATAATTATCTAAATCCAAATGGCCACGCGTTTGATTGGCACGGTGAAGTATTATCACGCGATACATGCGCTGTCTCTATCTCATTGCATGTTATAGATAGAGATAGCTATGATGGATCATCAGATGTAATCACCGTGTATTGGCCGCCATTGACATCGCGGTGGCGGTGTTTAGCCAATCGTAGGGATACGATCGGTGGCGGGAAAAATTAATGAACCACAGTACTCGTATGTGATTGCGTACATAGTCCAGGAAAAACGTACAATGAATATAATAGTATAAATTAAAATGAAACGAACATTTGTTAATAAGATTTTTAATGCGATTTATGCCTATAGTCACTGATTTGATGTGCGCGAGCTTAACACGTTCGCTGCGATAGGAGGTCTAAAGACCTCCTGCCCGTACTCTCGGACTGTGCGGGTAAAAATATTGTAGTTTCGCTCTGGCGCGGAGCTCGTAGCTTATAGAATTGTATAGGTAGAAAAGAGTCCAATATATGGTTCGATTCCTATCATAGGTAACGTAGATTTTTTTTGCACTTTAAAAGACGCAGGAGGTCTTAAGGCCTCTCATCGCTCTGAGAGTGTAAAGTGTGCGTCCAGTGCGGATAGGGTGTCTAAAGACCTCATATAGGTAGTACGGGCCTATCCGCCCCCTCACGCACCTGTTTGTGTCTATGATAGTTGAATTATGACCCAGTGATGTGCACGCGTCTATGAGCAATGCACGTAATGTATTCCGTTTGCTAGTGAGTCAACATACGTACATACTGAGTAATAAGCGTCAATTGTGTTCAGTGTTTCAGTTGATCTGTAGTAAATTTATTAATACTCGAAGAGAATACAAGAAGTACTCGTATTGTAGGTCAGTGAGTAATATTAACAATAAGTATCAAATGTGTACATAGATGAATCATGGGTCGTGTAAACCAGATATGCCGGAGAATGCTACAATTAGCACAGAATCCGAAAGAAGTGCAAGACGAAACTTTTGTGCCAAAATATCGCCGAGATCACCAAAAAGTTACTGCGAAAGCGAACGCAGTAAGCGAGCCGTCTTCTAGTAGAATAAAAATCCTTACTAATCCTTAAAAAATAATTACTACCTGTCCTCCAACTTTTGCTACTACGTCAGAAAGAGGTGCTTACCAAAATGCTACTGCAAATGCGAACTCGGTAAGTGAGCCGTCTTCTAGAACATAAATATCCTCGAAAATACTACTACCTGTGATCCTACTTTAGCTGCTACTTCAGAAAGAAGTAACTGTTTTAATGATTTCGGTGTAACCCCAAAACGCCGCAAAATTGAACATATCGCTAGAGAGGAAATATATAATAAACTTTTTGGATTTTTCGATAAAATGCCTTTTAATTAGGAACATCACTAGAAGTAAGTACAAATGTAGGTACCTCAAATTCAGTGCTGTAAGAAGTCTAAAAGCCTCCTAATTATTTTTTGTTATTATTCCATATTCTGACATCAGAACTTTGGGCGAAGCCAAAACAAGACAGAATAGTCCTTTAGCTACAACATTATATAAGTATCATGTCGTCGGGTCACCACTTTAGAGTTCGCTACCGGGGTGTAAGTAAAAGGTTGTTCTTTACGGTTTAGTTATAAAATATATTATGAAAACAGGTTCAACAGGTTATGTGCGTACACTGTGACCCTCGAGTAGCGACTGGCGCTACCTAGGGCTATGGGATCCGCGCCTCGTCCACATGCGAGCACTTAAGCCTCGCGATATGAGCCGAGCAGGCATGTCGCTATATACAAATGTTTGAATTTCATGAAAAAAATGCATTTCAAGAGTATTGTTCATTGAATGGTCTTTAGGCCCCTAACCGCACCGGTGAAATGGAACGTTAAGGCGTAAAGACCTCTTACAGCACTAGTTGAAAGTTAGCAATATTTTGAGCCGCAGTGAACGTGTTAACTTTATTTGGCATGGTTAAAAACCGGCCGCGGCCTCGTAGGTACGTTGATCGTAATGCTCCGTCTATCTTTTTTCTTGGTCAGAGCGCCTGTGATACATATAGTAGGGCAGAGTGCTAAAATTAACGACTTAAAATTAACGAATTAATTAATTATATTAAAAATGTGGTGCTTTTTTCCAGCGTGTCCACATTTACGACATACATTACATTTGGGTACCTTAAGTTTTTTTAAGTGGTCCATATTATATTTTTTGTAGTAAGTAAACGGTTAATGGAGTTCATAGCTGTAGCTAGTTTTTTTTTATTCGTTTCTGTTTTTTACAAATATTTTTTTGAATATCTCATTTGACAGATGAACACAGTTGGTGATATGAATAGAAGTCGTGCCTGGGTCTACGATATGACTACCGATTTAAAAAAAAAAACGTCAAAACCGTTGACGTCTGACAGTTAATATTGCGAGTAATGCGAGTATTGCGACTTTGTTTGTACGCTCTGTGTTCTTTAATTTCTACTGTTCTCGACGATTTTATCAACGACTTCTGCCTGCTGCTGGATTTTGTAGTACCCGCATCTCACGACGACCACCATATATCTACTTTACATTCGGAATTGGACGCCTTCACGACGACTTGCGCACGTATTTTTGGACATCGATTCTGCTTTTCTTGACGATCTTTGCACTGCCCTAAGGACTACTTGCCCCCATCGACGACTATTATCACTTGCAAATAAGGATAAAATGGCTAATATAAATGACCAAGATGCTTCCTATCCATTAGTTCACGATCCAAAGTATTACGGGGACGAAATGAGATGCTTTGTCCCATCGTGCAAAAAATATAGAAGGGATAATCCCCAGCTAAGTTATTTGCGTATACCGCAGTCTCTTAAAGAGGTATGGTGTGAAGCATTGGAAAGAACGTGCCCAAAGATGCCATTGTATGTCTGCGGAGAACACATAAACGTAAGTAAAAGTTTAAGTTATGTTATGTATGACTAACTTCACCTGTATAATTGGGTTTTCTAAGTCTTTTATCAAGTTACATAAACTTGACTACACCCATACATATATCAAATACTTACCTATATGTTTAAAATGTATTAGAGTAGATATATAGGGCATACTCCCAGTAGGTACTGGTTTTGTTTCATTCATTTCATATCACTAAAATGGCACTGGAACCAGGATTTCGTGCTAACTCAGTACCTACTGGGTGTAAGTCCCAAGTGTACCATTGCAAACTGGAATTGTTGAGCCACTTGCCATTATTCATAAATTAGCTGTGTAATAAATATTGGTATGTAAGTGACAAAACATTGGGTGACATCGGTCATACATGACATTACATGGCTAAATTACTATTCATAGTAAGTGGTCAATCTTGATTCATGACTGTACATACAAACTTGTCTGTAATTGTTTTTTGTATAATATTCCAAGATTTTTCAAGATCTATTACCATTTCATTTGCAGGTTGATGAAGATTGCTACAAAGTTAAAAGTGGAATGCTGAGATTAAAAAGCACAGCAAATTTGACATTAATAAAGACATATTATGATGATGTAAGCATTAACTTTATTTTAGGAGCATTTCACTTGTAAAATGATTTTCTTTTCTTGTATGTATCAGCTAGGTATAAGTAGCCTCTATCGGTCCAACATACAAGAGAAAATTGACAAGATAATTGCCAATGGAATTTGAATACATTTTCATAAGTAACAGAATAGATTTTATTTTGTTTTAAAATTGAACAACACAAAACAGATGCTCTAGGTACTCTAATACGATTTAAAATGGTATAAATTCCATTAAAGAGTGGATGCCATTTAAAAGGCCTCTGGGACACTAGAGGATAGATATCTTTTCAATTATAGATGAATTTGTTCTTTTGTTACCCTATTATTATATATTCATTACCCATGTTAATTCTCTAAATTTATTTATGAATAGATATTTCAAATGCTTATTTGATTTTTAGACTGGAATGGAAATTGATGGTTCAGAAGAAACAATAGAAATGGTACCTATAGCTTCTGCAGAGGATATTCACGGATATCCTTCTCATAAGGTTAGTTTTTCATGTATCCATTGTTCAACATTGTATCAACTCTGTCTGTTTGAAACACAGTTCTACAGTGGCATTCAAGTTGTAGTCCTAGTTTTATAATGAATGACCTCAAGTTATAAACGATCAAAAAATAGAGTCAGTTATTATTTATTTGAACAGTCATGTTTATAAAGACATACTAATGGTAGCACTTTTTCATATAGTCCAGGCACTTGTCCCACCGCCGGCGAGTAGAGAGTACTCCCATAGTAATTCTTACTCGCGCGAGTAAAAGCGAGTAAGAATTACTATGAGAGTACTCACCGGTGGTGGGACAAGTGCCTTAAGTGCTTGTCTTTGTGTAGTGTGTGCTGTCTATAACTACATTTAAAAAGTGAAGTGCTATTAGTATTTAGGAGGATATTAGGGTCCGAGTAGGTTATTTTTGAACAGGTCAGTAGTTATATGTATGGCATATTTTAGTATAATTGATTGAATATTAAAATTAACTGGATTATTATTTTCAGCGTGAGACTGCTAGTCAATGCCAAATTGATAAAAGGCATAAGGCGGTTTCTGCAAAACCAGATGTGCAGGACTTTGGCTGTACCGCAAATATAAAAGAAGCATCTGGAACTGGAAAGCTTCTACCGAGCCAGCTCCAACAGTTGTCTTCCACAACAACTAGTGGTACCTCAACCCCAACAATGTATGTAGTTTCCAGCCCGTCTACTACTACTTCAAGCAATAAAGAAAATGTAAAAAAAGATTTAACTGGACGCGAATACATGTTAAAGATGATAAAAGAAAAACCAAAGAAGTACATAGGAATCCCAAAACAATTTTATTGGTTGGTGGAATACTTGGCAGAAAAGTGTGCACTACGAGAGTTACACATCATTGTCTGCCTTTTTAAGATAAGATGTAATGATGACATAGAAAGAATATGCGATCATTTTAACATCAGTGAAGTAACTGTGATCGAAATATTCAAAGTGTGCATGCCTCAGCTGGCAACATTTTTACAAAGTTTTATTCACCTGCCAGAAGCGACAATAATAAAAAAAACACTGCCTCCAGCATTTAAAGCCAGGTATGCAGATGTACAATGCATAATAGACTGCTTCGAGATACAAATCGAGAAGCTTTCAGATGCCGTGCCACAGTCTGGAACATACTCACAATATAAATCATGCAACTCGGCAAAATATTTGATAGCATGTTGCCCAAATGGGTTGATTTGTTTCATTTCGAAAGGATATGGAGGAAGAACATCAGACAAGGCCATTACGGAAAGTTGTGGTTTTGCTGATATTCTTCCTCCAGGGGCTGTGGTTTTGGCTGATCGGGGCTTTAAAGGGATTGAAACATATTTAAGGGTAAGAAATGTGAAGCTCCTTCGTCCACCAAGTGTCACATCAAAAGAAACTCCCACGAAAAAAGAAGTTTTGCTCGGAAAAGTAATAGCTAGTCTCCGCATACATGTTGAGCGTCTAATACGACGAGTCAGGGAATTTCAATTTTTGAAACCTCACTCTGTAGTGAACCACAGTCACATTAGATATTTAAATGATAGTGTTATCATTGCTTGTGCTTTAGTGAATTTGCAGGATAATTTAATAAAACTAGATTGATAGATTGTTTTGTTTTATTGTAATTATTTCCTTAAAACTACGTACCTATTTACAAATAAAGTGAGAAAAGCTTTCCCATGTCAGTCTTTATGCCATACATTTAAGATAATATTTCCGCCTGGCCTATGAGCAAGAGATTTCACTCGTATAGTCTGGCGAAAAAGAGTAGAAATTAAAAGGGGCGCCACTTTCTACGTCAAACTGTCTTACATATGGCAACTATTGAGAAAGTTTCTATGAAAAATGGAATGGAATCTAAAATACGGAACTGTTTTATTTTGTAACTTACAGAAAAAGTCATTCACTATATATATAAATTCGTTAATATATTATATATATACTAACGAATCGACAACGTATGTCCACAACATTCGGATTATCATGTATTTACATTTTAGGCTTTAAATAAATATAGACTGAATGACATTTTCTATGTCCGCGTCCGTCGGGTCAGCTAGTTTAAGTTAAAAATCGGTTCCAGGGTTTAGATAAAAATAAATAAAAAGTAATCCCAAAAATTGCATAACGCCTAAGTATTAAATTAAGCCTTAGCGTTTTTCAATATTTTGGGATAAATATTGTTTTTCCAAAATATTTCTGACTTCTTCAACAAATTGTTTGCATAAACAGAGTCAAATTTGAGCCAGAGGATCTGAACTTTTTTATTTCTTTCAAATTCCGGATCAGCAACACAAAATGCACATTTTTTTATTCCGCTTGATGACATTTGTACTTGGCACTGAGCTTTAAACTTTTCTTGAATTTTATTATTCACTATATATGATTTGACAGCTTTTAAACTGCTTGGACATTTAATCTCAATTATGAAATCATTTGTCATGCCATCTGGTGACGCTCCACATATTAAATTTATAAGGTTGAAGCCACATTCTTTAATCTCACAGTTAAAGTCACTCTCTAATTTGGCCACCACTGATTTTTCTAGTAATTTTCCGCGTTTCATTGCCTTAGTCTCATACATTTTGTAGCCTCCGAGGATTTGCTCCACAAGTGAACCATCTGGAGTATCACAATGGCATGCCTCATGAATTTTGGATGCTGTGATTCGGCCTTGGCGGATACTATGCCACAACTTTGACTCTGCTTGTTTTTTAGTGGCCTGCTCTATGTCACTAATAACATTTCGATTTAGCCTAGCTGACATGTGTATCTTGAAATTCTCAAAATCATGGTTATCACTTTTTGCAGTAAAATCTAAAATCATATTGAATATACAAAATTTAGTCAATCCAGGATCATATTCTGGTAGGACAGACAATATAAGGGAATTTCCCATTTTTCGCTTCTTACATTCTTCAAGGAATTCTTTTAAATTGTCTGGATTTTTTGGGCCTAAAGTTTGCCCTTTTTTTAGTGGCTTTACAATATTTTCTATAAGTAAAGGCTGAGTACCCTCAATTGCCAATCGCGGCTTGTTCCAGTAGCACTGCACTGATGTTGGTGATGGTTCTGTGAACTTTTTTTCTAACCAATACAGGACCACTAATGTGTGTTTACACCCACCTTGAAACAAAAATATAAATGTTATTAGTTTAGACTAGTCTTACAAGATTAAACTTATATAGTGTGACATATTCATATTACACTACATGATAAGATTAAAGACTGGACCAAATAGGAGATTTTTTTGCATACTTGTACAATACAAGAAACCTGATTTAGGATATCATAACATTTTCTTTAAAAAATATATTTATGTAAGCATAATAATAATCAATTTAATTTAATGTATACTTAAACTTATCTTGTTACCTATATTGTCACTTCAAATGGGAGAAGCGGTTCCTGCTAACACAAGTATTATCATTAGAGATAGTACAGTCGGTGGCATTTTGGGCATGGTAAATATGAGTAGGTATGAGTATGGGATGCATTTTAATCTCAATGTTTACTCCATCCCTCTCTAACGTCTTACCGTGTGATGAAAAGCCTGATGCCTAGACATATCTATTTGCCACTAATCTGTACAAAGAAAGAATAAATTACCAGTTTATATACCTGATAATTAAGACAACATTTAATTTAAATTACCTGCTTGTGCGGGACATCCATCACATTCCGTATCTAAAATAGTGCTTTCATTTTCATTGACATGCACTGTCACTAAGTAATATTTTTTTGTGATTTTGTGTTCAGGAACGACTTTCGCTCTTACAATGCATTTGGTGTCATTCCTTTTCAACTCCACATAACCAACTGCACTTTGGACATAACCACTTCTAGAAGCCCTAGAAATAAGAAAAACAATCCTGGTTTATTGATGTTACTTATATAAATATAGACAAGACATGTTAATGTCAATCTTAAAGTTTAAGCAACTTACATCAGTGTTTTCACACCCCTAATCTCTGCAATGTTGTGCTTGTCGCTAGTCCTTAAATATTCCATAATAACCGCCATGTCCATATCCGGCAAGTTTCCGGAGTCTGCTTTCACAAAGTCCTTTGATGAGCTCATTTTATTTGCTAAACTAGCTTGGAGAAAGTCCTTAGGTCAGTGCAAGGTGCAAAGATCGTCAAAAAAAGCAGAATCGTTGTCCAATAATAAGTGAGCAAGTCGTCGTGAAGGAGTCCAATTCCGAATGTAAAGTGGATATATGGTGGTCGTCGTGAGATGCGGGTACTACAAAATCCAGCAGCAGGCAGAAGTCGTAAATAAAACTCGAGAACAGTAGAAATCAAGGAACACAGCGTACAAACCATGTACAAACAAACAAAGTCAGTTAGTTATAAGTGAAGTGGCAGCCTCAGGGGCCTTTGCCAAAACAAACAAAGTCGCAATACTCGCAATATTAACTGTCAGACGTCAACGGTTTTGACGTTTTTTTTTTTTTTAATCGGAAGTCATATCGTAGACCCAGGCAAGACCTCTATTCATATCACCAACTGTGTTCATCTGTCAAATGAGATATTCAAAAAAATATTTGTAAAAAACAGAAACGAATAAAAAAAAACTAGCTACAGCTATGAACTCCATTAACCGTTTACTTACTACAAAAAATATAATATGGACCACTTAAAAAAACTTAAGGTACCCACTGGAAAAAAGCACCACATTTTTTTCAGGTACTTTTTAGGTCCATAGCTTTAAGTTTTTGAAAGGAACCAACTCTTTAGTCGGGCCATCTTTAATTTTATTTTATATTTATTTTATGGCGGCCATTTTGAACTATAGGTATATTATTTAATATCTTGAGTTCTAAATCACTTAGAATCACAAACTTGGTGTCTAAATATACATATTTGGGGTCAAGGAATTCAACTAGGTATATTTTGGAGTCGGTTTCCCAAAGGATACCAAACAGAACCCTGTTACTAAGCCTTCCGCTGTCCGCCCGGCTGTTTGCGTGTCAGCAATAGCTGAACTTTTAAAATTTTCACTGAATTTGTATTTCTATTGCTGCTTATCATACATTCATAAAAATAAAAATAAATTAAAAATTAAATAGTGCTCTCATACAAGAAACGTAATTTTATGGCGTTGTTTTGCCCGCCCATAACAATCGGTCTATCTCTAGAACCGTAATATGTAAGACACTTTAAAATTCCGTAGATTATTACTATAGCTTCTATATTATCAAATAATAAAAATATAATAAAGTGAATAATTATTTTTTTAACATAACTTTAACCAACTCTAATAGTGGGGCGAAATTACCGCCATAAAATTAAATATGGCTGAGGGAGGAGTTGGTTCCTATCAAAAACTTAAAGCTATGGACCTAACAAGTACCTACCTGAAAAAAAATTGGTGCTTTTGTCCAGCGTGTCCACATTATCCCCTGAAACTGCCCCACTAATACTTTAAAGCGTCTTTCACTTGCCTTAAAAATATAAAATAATGATGATTTTTAAAATAATTGTATAATAATGTGGGAACCCCTGTTGCAAAAACGATTAGATTTCTTACATACGTACATTTATTAAAACTACCTACATCTAACTTAGAATATGTACGAAACTTCGGTACTTACTAAGTTAGCCATGTAGCAAACTTAAGCCTCTGCTAGACGGTCCCCAACACGCCCCTCCAACCGGGCGACCTTGGTCGGCACCGGCCGCTGTAGTATGAAATTTTGCTGCAAACAACTCTCTACACGGTCGGTGCGGACGAAGGTCGCAAGGTTGGAGGGGCGTGTTGGCGACCGTCTAGCCAGGGCTTTAATATACATGGCACACACTCTGATATACTACATCCTTCGAATATATATAATAAGGCACAGCCGATCAAAGTCGGAGATCATATCCAAAAGCCAACTATACAAGCGATATCTCATCAATACAGCTACTGAACTATTGCTTCGGAGGAATATTCCTCTTTCGTATAGGCTGGCAGACGAGACCGTGGGTCCACGCGCCGCGGCGACACACCGGCGTGACGCGGGGGCTGCGGAAGCCACGAGCGCACTTGACGCGGCAGCGCGAGCCCTCGACCAGCCCGTTGCCAGTGGGGGCACCTTGGCAGCTGACGCGTCCGTGCTCAGGGGGAGGGGGAAGCTCACACCACGTACGGACTGTAAAAAAAATAGGCAGCTTCAGTAAACTTAATTCAAATATTTATTCTGTAAGCATGCCTCAAGGGCTCTTTCACATGTCAGAGCTTACAAATACAATGAATTAACATTAAATGACTAGAATAAATAACAAATAAAAAACAAAGACAATACTGGGGCACACGTTAGCGGGCTTAGGTAAATTTGTCCACTGCACTTTTCTAAATTCCCATGGTCATCCAGTCGAATCCTATATCAGATCAGCGGCGCTACCACGAAAATCGAATAGGTAGGTATCAAAGTGCAAGAGAGATACTTAGTGATACACGAACGAATGAAATTGGCGTTTCATAAGCCGCTCAGCTTCATCATACCGTAATGTTGCACATTCACCTGACCTGTACCTACAGTCGCCAGCATTTATGTACCATAACCTACCACATACCTACCCTAGAAATAGAGTCGTGTCAGATATGTATGCGCGCTTTGCTGTCGTAAATATTGATGCTGAGGCCCTAGCACTACGTTTTATGTCGCGTTTTACGTGACGTTTCAGTACATTTAACCTATTGTGCTAGCTAGGCTGGTGACTGTACCTACACATGTTAAACAAGATTTGAACCAACGAAAGATACAAACCTACATGCTATACAATTTTAGCGAAATAAAAGCTAGGTACTTGCCTTATAAATACTTGCTTATTATAGGCTTATACGAAATAAAATGAGCTGATTTGTAGATATGTGTTTATTAATTAAATATTGGGAACCTTGGACTAGAATATTGCGTCTCTTATCCCCAATTAAACACCGAATCTCATCTTAAAGCTATTTACCTTTGCAAACCGGAAGGGCTCCTTTCCACTTCATATCCTCGCCACACATCTGAGTCTTCGGGCCACTTAACTCAAAGTCCTTGTTGAAACATGAAAAGTTGCATTGCTTATTCTGATTCCAACATTGGACCGTCAAATATTTGGGAGTCACACAACCTTGAGTTACGACGTGCACTTGCATTTTACATAATTGAAGGCTCTGAAAAACAAAGTTATATTAATTGGAGTTTTAAATAAAACAACCGTAGTGCTCAAGCCAAGTCTCTTAGGCCGCGTTTAGGCACAGGTTGCGTGTTGCGCGTCATATCGTGTAAATGAGCGCCTTATAGATTTTTTGTCGGTGCGCCAGGTGCGAACTCCCCGCGTTAAGCCTCTGCTAGACGGTCGCCAACACGCCCCTCCGACCGAGCGACCTTGGTCCGCACCGACCGTGTAGACAGTTGTTTGCAGTAAAATTTCATACTACAGCGGTCGGTGCCGACCAAGGTCGCTTGGTCGGAGGGGCGTGTTGGCGACCGTCTAGCAGAGGCTTTATCCGACCATTGTTGTGCTCCCGTTGTTCTAAATTTAACTGGTTATGAAATTGATAAGGATAACTCTGTTATGGTATGGGGAAAGCGGGAGAGAGATAGTACCTAATAGAGTCAGAACTTCCACTCATGAGGTCTTTCTTGGGAAGTGTGCGTGCCCGCGTCATTTGTATTGCACTCTTCGGTGCAAAAGTAGCTATATTCCCACTAGTTCGATTAATAGGACTCGTGGGAACAGACCCAAAAATTGTGTTAAAAAAGTCGACAATTTAAGAAAACTTTCAGATTGGGACACTCACCTTGTTTGTATCCATTATCTGACCAATAATCATATGAGAACCTTGTTCTAACAAGGAACCTATTTGCGGTCCATACATGTGTACGAATCTTACATTCCGGGGTGCTTTTCGACCCGAACATGTCCGAATCGTGGGACTCTGTAACACTACCCGTCCAAGAGATGCCTTCGCTATCAACGTTAGGTCATGTGGGCATTTTACACACATGCTTTTGTCTGTAAAATAATACAATCAATAAATGTACATCTTTTACAGAGACAGACCAATCACCTCCTTATTCCTTGTACATTAAGGACACCTCAACAACACAACAACCAAAAATAAGTCGGCAAAGAATTATACTCGTATTGAATCGTCATACACTTCAAAGTCAAAAATTAGGCAATAGATTCCTTAATATTTGTCAAATACATATGGGGACGTTTATGACCAATTATTACCGTGAGGAGCAGTAAAGGTGGAAAATTCATCAGACCGCAATCTAGACAGCCCCGCCTGGTTTTCCCCTGCTCGCGCTATATGTTGGCCAGGATATACAAAAGCAACTTCATTTACATTTGCCCTGCCAACATTTTTGAGATACGCTTCAGATTGGTAGTATAAGCGCGGGTCTTCTCGTGCTTGGTGGATTTGGACTGGAATCTTCGGTTCGGTGGCTTCCGCGGTACGAACGGAGGATAGCGGCGCCTTCGGGTGTTGGTGCCAGCTGCTATGATCGTCATAATCATTGCTCCTTATAATTAATCTATCGTTTTTATCTCGAAACGCTTGTTCGGGATTGCGGTTCAGAACTTGGTTTGAGATCTGTTTAATTCTGAAACAAATGCCAGCGTTTATTTTCGTCCAGATAGTTTGCTATCCGTCGACACCACTCTAATCCTGTAAATGTTTATGGGGAGTTTGTTTGTTTTCAATGGCGGAATGTTCTTATGGTCGCACTACACTTGGGGGTTCGTGTTCGCGTTGCGTCGTTGCATCTCTTTCATTTGCCGTAGGAAGGAAAAAGATGCAACACGAATATTTGAGCAAACACTGCCAAGTGTGGTGCGACCACAGTGCGCAGTGAGTCTCGTTCACCTAGGAATGTTGAGCACTGACGCAGGTACTATTTCGGTCAGATCCAGATCAAAAGCAGTTCTTGGTGAAATATTTCACAGATTTATGATATTATTTATTGAGCATTTCATCGGCATTGCGTTCATAATATAGGTACAGATTATAAGTAAACAATCACACTGAGAGGGAACGAAATATAATCTTGTGAACGCATCTTCGGAATGTATAGTTGAAACATGGATGACTTTTACAGTCGAGTTATTTTATCTAATGAATTAATTGAGATGTTTTTCATGATGCCTGACGCCACATTTCAGGAGTAGATGTGATTGGGTGCCAAAGCACATAATAAATAAAAAGCAGACCCCGGGCTCCTTTAGGATACAACCGGGAAAAACGGTAGGAGAATGATAAGATATATTTGTACCTTATAGGTAACTTTTTATGAGCCCGTTCACGTGCTCACTGGCGCCACTGGAAAATAATTGAGATTATTTAAATTTAATTATTATTAAAATAATTACTTTAAAAACAAAGTTTAAACCGACTTCTATTTAGTACTTCGCCATGCCACATGGTAAATGAAAATTTGCACATTTCCTTTCCAATTTACCACTTGAACTGCTTTCTGAGAGTAACTGCGTTGATTATTATTATTACAGAAAAAACCCAAGTCGCTATATACCTATGTGGGCTGATAATATTTGAGGAGTTCCTTCGATTCCTCAAGGATCTCAGAATTAACACTTCATTAGTTGCTACTGCAACGGAGTCATGTCAGAAACTTTGACGTACTTTACATATTTGAGGAGTTCCATAAGTAATCTTGGGGTCTTCATCATCAGTTCCACTTCACCAAAATTACGATTTCCGAGTGTAAATACACGAGTTATAATAGAAAATACCGAAATCACTACACGCGTGCCTATACAATTTGAGGGTTGCCCTCAATTTCCCTAGGATCCCATCATCAGATCCTGACTTGGTGACAATGGGATCACCCCAGGAGTATACTCTTGCGAATAAAAAAAGACTTTTGGAAATCAGTCCACAATTGACGGAGAAATCGGCGAACATACATTACATTTTTGAGGAGTTCCATAAGTAATCTGTGGTCTTCATCATCAGTTCCACTTCACTAAAATTGCGATTTCCGAGGGTAAATACACGAGTTATAATAAAAAATACCAAAATCACTACACGCGTGCCTATAAAATTTGAGGGTTGCCCTCAATTTCCCTGGGATCCCATCATTAGATCCAGGTTGTGGAATGAGCTCCATGCCGAGGTTTTCCCAAGGGACTAAAGAATGGGGTTCTTCAAAAAAGGAGTGTATAAATTCCTAAAGGGTCGGCAACGCGCATGTAACACCCCTGGAGCAAGCGTCCATAGGCTACGATAACCACTTACCATCAGGTGTTTGCCACCGACGTGGTATATAAAAAAAAATGTGTGACAATGGGACCACCTCGGGAGTATACTCTATCGATTAAAAAAAGAATTTTGAAAATCGGTCCACAATTGACGGAGAAATCGGCGAACATACATTAAACAAATATATAAACATACAGTGGAACATATAACCTCCTCCTTTTTTGAATTCGGTTAAAAAGGGGACAAACTAGTTTTTATGTTGTTGGATTCGTCGACCAAATATGAACTCAAAAGAAAAAACGGCCGTTTTAACTTTGGACGCATAGATTGACGAATCCAGCAACGTAATAGTAGATTATACACCAAGGGGATAAAGCACTGTTTTATGTCACGGGAGCGAATTGAATTCCGAACGCAACGAAGGACTCATAATTTAACTCCTGAGCGTAGCGAGGGAGTTATAAGTTAATTCCTGAGCGAAGCGAGGGAATTAAGACTGAGTCCTGAGTGCAGTGAGGGGTTCAACCGCCCAAGACTAAAACAGACTTATCCCCGAGGTGTATACTCTACTTTTCACACCTTATGCGAGACAAAAAAACAGGCTCAGTAGATAAATAATGTTTATTTAGCAAATTAAAAGTACATAGAGTAACATTAGACACATAGTAGCTTTCCATTTGTCAAAATCGTTGTAGGCTTTTAGGTATTTTTCCTTTGACTTCTCTGGCAGCAGATTGTTGACAATGCCTATGGCATCTAATTTGATAAACTCAGGAGTCAAAACACTTTCATCACTCGACATTTTCAATATTATTTTTGAAATTAAATCTTCTATAGGCACCTACAAGAACTCGATTTGTTCGTCACGCGTGAACAAATGAAGGCGCGCGGCGTTCCAAATTCGAAAGCACAAGCCGTGGTCCTAGATTCGAAATTCGAATTTCGAGCACCGCGCTCCTCCGGACCGGGGTTCACACGGAGGCAAACTTCATTTATTTTGTCAAATCAAGTAGGCCATGGCCTAGGACAAATTGTGTTTAGCAAAATTAAACTTTATGCATATAGTAATAAGAATTATGAAAAGTGAAATCATATTATTAACCAGCGGGTTACAATGAAATTCAGTACAACATTATAACCCGGCTAATACCAAGGGATTTAATGTCTTGCTTTCGGTAGGGTTTACATGACCTATAATTCGGCATTGTCGAGCATGTGGTTTGAAAAAACTATTATGTTGCATTCAAAAGATACTTAAATACAAAATACAGTGTGTAGAAAGCGGCCTCCTTTTTAGGGTTCCGTAGCCAAATGGCAAAAAACTGAACCCTTATAGATTCGTCATGTCTGTCTGTCTGTCTGTCTGTCTGTCTGTCCGTCCATATGTCACAGACACTTTTTTCCGAAACTATAAGAGCTATACTGTTGAAACTTGGTAAGTAGATGTATTCTGTAAACCGCATTAAGGTGGTTCGATTGCCATACAAAGCGTTATTTGACATTCGCAGGCTAACGGCGTGATATTTAAAAAAAACTTATGTAACAAACTTTCATCAATTGACTTCCCATTTGCGCCAAATTCCCCCTTTCTTTGAATAAACTTGTATAAACTAGATTATTTTGAGAAAAATAGTTTTCCCAAAATATCACGTCCCAGACCAATTTCTCAAATTAATCTATATAAATTTATATACAAGTTTATTCCAGGAAAGGGGGAATTTGGCGCAAATGGGAAGCCAATTTATGAAAGTTTGTTACATACGTTTCTTAAAATATCACGCCGCTAGCCTGCGAATGTCAAATAACGTTTTGTATGGCAATCGAACCACCTTAAGATTTTCACACAAAAATAGTTTTCATACTTAGAACTGAAACTCAAATTTTTTTTTCATCATACCCATATGTGTGGAGTATCTATGGATAGGTCTTCAAAAATGATATTGAGGTTTCTAACATCATTTCATTCTAAACTGAATAGTTTGCGCGAGAGACACTTCCAAAGTCCTTTCCCCTGTAACTTCTAAAATAAGAGAATGATAAAACTAAAAAAAATATATGATGTACATTACCATGCAAACTTCCAACGAAAATTGGTTTGAACGAGATCTAGTACGCAGTTTTTTTAATACGTCATAAATCGTAAAAAGCAATTTATTTAACGGAACCCTTCATGTGCGAGTTCGACTCGCACTGGGCCGCTTTTTTAAATATCTATCGTAAAATTTTAATAAACACAATTATTTACCAGTGGCGCTAGTGTGCACGTGAACGGGCTTATGCTATAAAAACAATAGAAATCTAATCTAATAATCTTAGAATCTTATGCTGTAAAAACAACAGTTTAAACAAGACATGTGTTGTAATTAAATATTTTATTTGAAGAGATGATGGCAGGCGTTGAGTTCGGATTGTTGTAGCAGATGTACAAAATATGAGTAAAATACGTCACGACACGACCGCGCGAGCGGTGCCAAACAAAATGCGTCATTGCACTAACCTGTTGATATCTATGTCCGCGGCACTGAGAGTTCCTGAAAGTTTTACGGAACATTAATATTAATCTATAGTGATACAATAAATAGGACAAGTCCTTGAGATTGTACGTTTGTATATAGATTTGTATTGCTTGTTACTTCTACACAAACACTACACAAATAACGTTACATCTTTGCAAATTGTCTTCAAAATTACGCTGAAGTATTTATTTCATTAGGTATTTGTATCTGCTGGCAGTTTATACGGCTCTGGCAGGTACATTCGTGTAAAAAAAAATGGGTGTTGCAACTTACTCATAAGTAATTAGGTAGGATTAAGTATGTTGACGAAATTAAATTTACACCGATTCATAAAACAGCGTACCTACCGTAAGATATGGCGTTCGTTTCGGTGTATTTCACAATTATATTTCGTCAACCATAAAATGTTGATTGATTGATGATGATTGAGCTCTAATTTACAAAAACGGTTAAGTGCGAGTCGGACTCGCGTACCGAGGGTTCCGTACAAACTTGTAGTCGTAACAAAGCATGAAATAAGTACAGCCGTATATATTTATGTACACATAAACGGCCCGTATTTTATGCTTTGTTAAGAGTCCTTAGCCCCTGGCCACGACTTTGGTCTTAAGCGACCTGCGACCAGTGTTTTATCTGTTCATTGCGCGTGATCCCAACTAACCACAGTGCGTTGCGCGTCTCGACCGCGCAATGAACAGATATACCGCTGGTCGCAGGTCGCTTAAGACCAAAGTCGTGGCCAAGGCGTTACTCCTACAGACGAGCGTATTTTGCAAAATGCTTCTTTTTTCATTAAGATTACGACGTAACTATTAGTATTTATTAAAAAAACTGATAACGTACTTAAATAATCATTTCTTTAACTAGGGGCTGAAAAAGGTCTTTCATGTCTTAACCCCGCGGTTGTCAAATTTATCCAATCAAATGAGGACTTTGAGATATAAAACAATAAGGATCCGTTCCTATTAAGCATAACCTTATTCGAAAACTATACTTCGTAAAAGATATTAAAAATCTGTCTTGGCTTGTGCTAATCTAGGTCTTTCAAACAATAATCCACATGATAGATACAGTCAACTCATTTTAAAATTTGGACCATGATATTTGTATGGGACAGCAGTCCATGTGGTGAAATGGATAGGAAATGTGGAAATATGCACGTCTGTGACATGGCGAAGTACTAAATTGAAGTCGGTTTTATTTGTTAAAAAATATCTGTAAATAGTAGGTAACCAACGCGGTTGCTCCCGGAAAACAGTTCATGTGTGGTGAAGTGTAAAGGAAATGTGGAATTGTCTGTGGCACATTGAAGTACTTACTAAATTGAAGTCGGTTTTTTTGTTATAATTTATCTGTAGTAAGTAACCAACGCAGTTGCTCCCGGAAAGCAGCACACGTAGTGAAGTGGAGATTAGGGTGGTCCTTAAAAACCGAAAATTTGAAATTTCAATGAGGCACCCTCTTATATTGTTCTAATACGTAAAAAAAAAAACATAACCCTCCTCTCCTTCGGCAGTCGGGTAAGAACGCTTCTTTTTTATTTTTATATTTGGATAAGATTCGCTAACGAATTTTAAAATTCTGTTTGTACTTCTAAAGTATATATTTTTTAATTTTTAGCATTTTACTACTTTCATGAGCTACATTTGATAAATAAGGAATAAACCATCGAGAAAATACGAAATTCGTTCACTAAATGTACGACGTTTATTTGAAATCAAATTTAAAGTCTTAAAATCATCGCGAGTGGCCGTTTTTAGCATATTAGCACAATAAAATTCATTTTTGATATACTGACTGAAAATTTGTGAACTTTTTTGATGTTTTCAACATTATTCATTTCCTATCATAAAATGTAGCACATTAAAGTACCTAGTAAAAAGTATAACATAAAAAAAATCTTACTATGGAGAAATGCAAAACTTAAATAATTTCAAAACCCGTTAGCGACCCCTAAATCTTATCCAAAAATAAAAATAAAAAACAAACGTTATTTTTTTACGCATTAGACCCAAATAAGAGGGTGCCTCATCGAAATTTCAAATTTTCGGTTTTTAAGGACCACCCTAGTGGAGATGTGTATGTTTGTGACATGTTGAAGTACTAAATTGAAGTCAGTTATTTTTTGTTATATATTACAAAAAAATATTTGCAAATAAGTATAGGTAAGTGTTGTAGCCTACTTTGAAAAGAACGAAACTTACCAACAACACCAATTAACAACACGGCAACAATCTTCATTATGAACTGGTGGTGTTCATGTGCGTTTTCAATGAATATTGTATAGGTACGTATAACAAGAATATAAATGATCTTTTTATATACGGGTAGGAATAAGTCGAACGAATTCCTGAATTTGCACTTTGAAACCAGCCAATGTGTGCAAAAAGCGCGCGGAAACTACTAGTACTGGCTGAAAAAGCTTAGTACCTACAGGCTGGTTCACAACGCTTACAGAAAACTCGACACAGCAGAACCAGTATACACCTGACCTCCGAATAATCATATCTGTAACGAATCTAGGGCTCAACTTATACAAGGAATGAACTCTCAATCGATGCAAAACGTTTGTAAATCCAGGAAGCTGACCTTGAAATTGAATCGAGCTACTGGGATACTTGTCTCGTCTCACTCGCGCTTCAGCAGGAATAGAATCGAGTGTAAAGGACGACTCGATTATTGTATTTATTATATTTCAAAGTTGGTAAATACGCGTTTACGTGGGCGGTCACGTAGCGCTTGCCAGGTTTTTTCAATCTGTAAAAATACGGTAACATTATGAAATGTGGTTTGTCATTTGTAAAATGTTTGTTGAATATAGATTAGAGAAGTGACGACATACATGTCAGCAGCATAGCTCTTTGAAAGAAAACATACACTTACGATTTACGATCAACGCATGGTGTTCCACCAATCTTCAAACTTAATGAAAATATTTTAGAGATTTTTTGTTAGTAAATCTCGCGTGAATAACGCAGTCGCCATTGTAAATAATGACAACTTAAGACATGGCTGCTTACGACAAATATTAACTTCAACTTTTTGACTCACCATGAACAAATCATCATCATATCAACCGAAAGACGTCCACTGCTGGACATAAGACGCATTGATGATGATGCCTATGTCAACTGCTGGACATAGGCATAAGACACAGCAGCACGGCCCAGGTACCTACAGTACTTTTTGCTTATACTCTCTGCTTGCTCACTGGGGTATATCCCAATCCCAATATCAAGACAATATTCCAAACTATGATTACACATGGATTACACTATCACACTTATTGTCAATTGACAGGCGCACTCGAGATAATTAACAACTTAGAAAAGTTGATCAATATCTCAAAAACGGCTAAACCGATTTTGTTAAAACGTAGCTAAGAACCATCTTGATCACGTCAGCTTTCGGATAAAAAAACCGCGTTCAAATCGACCTATTCGTTTAGGAGCTACGATGCCACTGACAGACACAGACAGACAGATAGACAGACAGACACACAGACACGTCAAACTTATAACACCGCTCTTTTTGCGTCGGGGATTAAAAAGTAGTTAAGTATGAAAAGCTTCAACTGTGTTTTATTTGTATTATAATTTCTAGCAACATATACTAGTTTCCAACGAAGCTACGGTAGCCTAGTGGTTTAGGCATGCGGCTGCTAAGCGGCGGTCGTGGGTTCGAATCCCGGCTCGTACCAATGAGTTTTTCGGAACTTATGTACGGAATATTTACCGTCAGCTTTTCGGTGAAGGAAAACATCGTAAGGAAACCGGTCTAATCCCAATAAGGTCTAGTTTTCCCTCTGGGTTGGAAGGTCAGATGGCAGTTGCTTTTGTAAAACTAGTGCCTATGCCAAATCTTGGGATTAGGTGTCAAAACGAACCCCGGGCTCCTTTAGGGGCACAACCGGGAATAACGCTAGGAGGATGATATACTAGTTTCCAACCAAGATATGGCGGATCCAGTTGTGTATACAAAGTTGCATGTTGTTTCCCCCTTTTACCCGTGGTCACTGAATAAGTAATAGTACTACGTACAGAAGGTTCTCTGTTAACAAATTCCCTGCGACCCGTGCGAGCGTCCTGTACCAACACGTGGCAGCCACTGATTAGAGCTCTTCGAAGGGGCGACCGGCATGTACTTGTAGCGATAAACACAAATCGCGAGTGATCCGCGCCTGCCGTGGTCCCAGTCCCACCAACATGTCTCCCTGGTATTTTTTTCCCCCGTAGACAAACTAAGCGTGTGCGTCAGGATGGCGGGTGGACCTCGGGAATTTCAATGAAATGTTGACAGATATTTTGGTACCTTCCATGTACCTATGTGTACCTTTAGTAAAATTCTGTGTACTGAAAACGAGATATCTTCAAAATTAGGTCCACCCGCCATCCTGACGTCAGAACGGCGGGTGGACCCATGAAACATGTACAAAACGTACGTGTACACGATTAGTGTATAATAATTTAGTACCTTGTGTGTGTGTGTGTGTGTGTGTTTGTGTGTGTTCTGTGTTCTGTGTAATATGTAGTACGTTTTGTACATGTTTCATGGGTCCACCCGCCATTCTGACGTCAGGATGGCGGGTGGACCTAATTTTGAAGATAGCTCGTTTTCAGACAGAATTATACTAAAGGTACACAAAGGTACACAGAAGGTACCAAATATCTGTCAACATTTCATTGAAATTCCCGAGGTCCACCCGCCACCCTGACACACACCACTAAGCCACAGCATGCCTATGCCCTAATTGCCTTCCTCATGCCGTTTTAAATTAGAATCAAACTAAGTTTGTATGGGGAACCGACTCGTGTCGAACTTCCTCGGGACTTAACCCTTTTAAAATATGAACACCCAAGCTTTACTGTAGGTACGAGTATTAATAAAATAACAAAAATCCCTTGCCCGTTTTACATGAACAAAAAACAGGAAAAATACAATGCAGTAAAATTAAGCATTTAATTAGCCAAAATTAAACACGAGTACACTGCAAACTACACTAAGCTGCAAAATCCACGGAAACAGGACAACTCATTGTATTGTTTTATTAGGTACACTTAATAACGGTACAAAGGGTACAATTATGTTGAAAAACATAACCCCTCGTTCACATTGCTGATATACTGTCAAACCCCGTTGTAAAGTACGGGTTACACTGTCACGTGAATAGAGCCCGTTGTAAAGGACGGGCTACGTCACGTCAGTGCTTGTTGCACGTCTGGAAGCAGCAGGGGTGGAAGGGTGGGCTGGGGCACTTGAAGGTCTGGCAGGGGGGGCACGCGGGACAGCACTCGCCGGGGTACCATACGGTGCGCGCGTAGCGCCCGCTGGGCCGCGTGCAGGCGCCGTGGTTGAAGCAGTGCGCCTTGCACGGCATGTCGTAACAGCACGGCCTGGAAAACATTTGTTTGCAGAAGTTAAGCAGCCTTTAGCCCTGGCTAAATTCAGTGCAATAACTGGGGGAGGGGAGATAAACCATCACGCTCTAATCAGTGAGTGTGATTGCAGTTAGTGCACTGTATTTAGCCTGGTCTAGAGGCCGCATTAGATACTGGCAATTTTCAACACGGTCATAATATATCAAGGTGACATACAGGGTGGAAAGTTAAAACGGGGCAGTAAGGGCAGCTACTAGATCCCTTGCCGCCACGCAAAAATGGCATTAGGATTTCATTCCTAACTTTTTAAGTGATGACCAGGGGGCGTACTCTTCATGCCGATGACATCAATTTGACGTCACGCAGGATGATCCCAAATAGTTTTATTGTAATTATTAATCATTAGTCGTCAATCATTTTAGTCATGTACAAATTAATTCAAAAGTAATCTATTCACACGTGGAATAATTAATAGGTATCTACTTGATACGTGAAACGTAAATTAAACTATTTGTTTTGTCGTGGCGGCAAGGGATCTAGTAGCTGCCGTTACTGCCCCGTTTTAACTTTCCACCCTGTATACACACGATGGCGGTTATTAATAAGTTATATATAATTAACGAACCTGCTGACAAAATTTCACGAAAATCGGCTGAGAAATGCGATTACAGCGGGACAGCGGGACAGACAAACTATACTATAAGTACGGTTGCACTATCGTGTCAATTGTCGCTTCATGTTTCAGGCTCTTCAGGAACTCATTATCAGGTTGGGTGGCACCAAACAAGATATATTTTAAGATTAATCCATTTAATACAAACTATCTCTCAGTCAATTCACGTCAGATCTTTAGTAACAAAAAGTTGAAAGTTTACATGAGCGCTATGATGATAAGATTGATAAGTGATGACAATACCTCTCCATGGGTGCGTTAGTGGGTTCGCTGCAATAGCAGGCGCATTCCCTTGTGAATGGCTGCGGCCTCGGCTGCCCGCAGCGTGGTCGCTTGTAGTAGATGCTGTACTCGCCGCGTACACAGCCGTACCTAAACATTTGTGCAATTGGTTACATACTGCACGGTTATCACAAGACGGCGTGAAGCGTTCATAACCCGGCGGCGCAAGCGTATCGGAAACGATAACGCAGGTCAAGCAAAGACGGCAGGGGTCAGTCTTTGGATGGGTGACCGCCTGTTTGAGTGGTTACTATAAATGAGCGCTTCCGTGCTTTGGAAGGCACGCTAAGCAGTTGATCCCGGTTGATGTCTATGACAGTAGTCGTTAAGCCGAGTTAGAGGCCTTCGGGGCGGCTTAAGAACCTCTAACAGTCGACTTGCCCACTCACTTGACAAAGGGGGGACAACTTTCACTTGCGTCCGCAGGAGCTACCTACCACAACCCTGCACGTGTCCCCTGGGTGTTACTAAAGAGTGACAAACTCTTAGGCCAAAAATAATGTATCCCATACGATTAAATAAATCACAAGACGGCGCACGAGCTGTATCAGTTTCAGTCACTTTCAGTCTCTTTCCAAGTGTTCTAATTAGAAAGAGCCGAATAGTCTCGCATACATGCATAGTTGGTAGCGTAAATAAGACTCGCGTTCTTGTGTAGCGTACTCTGCAACGGGCTTCAGGTACAACTAGTTTTCACCCACAGCAACTAATATCTCAAGAGACCATAAAGGACGGCCGCCGTTAAGTTCAAAGTCGGTCAGCAGTTTGAGGGCGAGCGAGCACTTGGGCTCTTATGGTATCCTGGTAAGGACGAATTAGGTTTTGAAGTTTCGTTTAAACGAACTCCAGCATGACTATCACAAAACGGCCGCAACATACTCTCGGGCTCTCTCGCACTATCCATCTCTTTCTAAGTGATCTAATAAGAGAGAGACGGATAGTGCGAGAGAGCTCGAGAGTATGTCGCGGCCGTCTTGTGATAGCCGTGCATACACTACTATAATTCGACATGAACAACAAAAATAATTATGTTACGTGTGGTCATGACAATATTTGATGTATTTGGTTTTTTGTCGCCCTTTACGATACAGGGTCGAATTATGCTGCATGATACATGGCGGTTATCTCTAGACTGGGATGACGAGATCCCAAATGATATTTACGCCTCATGGAGCTACTAAAGGTAATGTTCGCACACCTAGATGCTACCCGCCACAAGTACAGTCGCCATCACATACATCGGAGCAAACAAGCACATCACAAACATCGGAACACACCTCTATTTTCAAGACATTAGGGTGCATGTGCCGATATTTTTGAACACCTATAGTGTACCTATGTATGTGATGGCGACTGTTACGTGCGTGGAGGCCGGGGCGGCCGCCTTGCGTAGCGGCGTAGCACTTGTAGCAAATGCTACGAGAGTGGCAATAATCAAGCGACTACGCCTCGGTCGAGACTCGCTACGAGTGCTACGCCCGCGCTAATTAAAGATACATAGTGTCTGGTACCTGCTAGCGACCTTGGTCGGCACCAACCGCTGTAGTGTGAAATTTTGCTGCAAACAATTTTCTACACGGTCGGTGCGGATCAAGGGCGCTCGGTCGGAGGGGCGTGTTGGCGACCGTCTAGCAGACACTTAATAGCTACTAATTGTTGTACAAACTTAGAACTACATATTTTCTTTGGTTGTTATCATAACAACCGGCCAAGCTACATTAGCCTTAATGATAAAACTTGACTGTGAGGACTATCTAAGCATTGTAGGTAAGGTAACTTATACAATATCTGTGTACCTCCCCGGAATGCAACGCCCCTCCCGCTTCCCGTTTTATCTCCACGCGCTCGCTAAGTCTGCACTGCAGCACATGCACTGCTTTCCGAGAGCAAATGCGTTGATTATTACAGAAAAAAACCCAAGTCGCTATAGGTGGGCTGATAATATTTGAGGAGTTCCGTCGATTCCTAAAGGATCTCAGAATTACCACCTCATGAGTTGCTACTTCAACGGAATCATGTCAGAATATTTGACGAACTTTACATCTTTGAGGAGTTCCATAAGTCATCTGTGATCTTTATCATCAGATTCACTTCACCAAAATTACGATTTCCGAAGGTAAATACACGAATTATAATAGACAATACCTACCGAAATCACTTCATGCGAGCCTATAAAAATTGAGGGTTGCCCTCAATTTCCCTGGGATTCCATCATCAGATCCTGATTTGGTGACAATTTTCGAATAAAAAAAGACTTTTGGAAATCGGTTCACAATTGACGGAGAAATCGGCGAACATACCTACATAAAAAAAATAGATACAGTGGAACATATTAATAACCTCCTCTTTTTTTTAAGTCCGTTAATGAAGCGGTAGATATGTTGACTATACGAAATTCCCTGTTTAAAAATGGCATGGCTAAAGGTCGAAACGCATTGAAAGCGGTGGCGGTGCGGTACTCTGTGCGGACCCTTTCGTATTAGTTCGAACATTACAACCGGTACCGCCTCCGCAGAGCACCGCGCCGCACCGCCACCGCTTTCAGTGCGGTTCAGCCTTAACAGATGAGACAAGAAAACTGAGGCAAGTTCGTGCAATTGAATCAATTTTAGTGTGCCATTTGTGGAGCGCATATAACCTATCTACTATGTGCCTCTTTTTTATATTACCTACATCATTGGCGCATACGCACATGCTATGCTGATGCTCTAGGACGTTTTTTTTTATTCATATAAGATTTACTTGCTACGAGGCACGGCGTAGCACTATAGTTAGAAGGTTATCTTAAATCCCAATCTAAATGCGGAATTTGATGGCTGAAAATTCAATAAGATTGGGTTGCAATTATCAGTTGACGAAGTTTTTCAGGTAGGCGATGCAAAAATAAATTAAATAAGTACCTAGGGCACGGCCGGCAGCATTCGTAACCTCGGGGTAACACCGACATTCGGAAGACGAGCAGAAGAGCGGGAAATCCTATTTGCTAAAGTAGGTACTGGTAAAAAATATAAGAAAATAATATTAAAATACCACTTTCCATAAGACAAGTTATCTTAAAAATATTTACTTAGTTTTACAGATTTTTCATACTTACTTGATCCTTTTTAATATTTCTCAATTGTGTTTTACAATTTTTATAATATTTACATGTATTATTTAAATTTTTTGTACTTTTGGACTTGTTTAGTTAAAAAAAAATTAAAATGTGACTGTTTATTTCATTGTTTTGTTGTTCGTCATAAATTGACTTTTTGGTGCCGGTATTATTTGAAGATACTATTGTCAAAGTATGAAGGTCGCCTTCTATAATATGTTTCAAAAGAGGTTAAAGTTAAATTTATTTTTGACCCTAGCCACGTTCCGGATTTTTAATGGAACTTATTTATTTTACTGGCAAGGTACTCTTTGACAACAGACGTTAGAAGTCATCGGATGTCACCGATGTAAATAAACAGCAATGAAGACGAAATATTTCATGATTGTAACAAAAATTACAATAAATATGCCGAAAGCAATCCATAGCGATGTCAGAAAGCTTATTTTGAGTGTTTTGTTAATTTTCGACCCTATGCTATATCTACGTAGCTGTAATGCATTTTTACCCACAAATTTAGTCTTAATAAATCAAGTATAGAATCCAGACGCGTTTGCTTTAAAAATCACCTGCAATCCAAAGTGAACCTTATTATCTAAAGAACATGGTCCACCGAACCTAGGATGATTGACAGTGACTCGCGAAAATAATTGGTTTTAGACAAAATCGGTGTAATTTCGGTGAAATAACGTTAAATACATGTTGAAATGTGTTTAAAACATTGAACAATAGTGTAACAATTGTGAATTGTGGCGAAAGAACTTTAAGGATCAAGACAATTTAGTGTTTTTTACAAAAACAGTTTCGTAATTTATTACGAGTGATTATCGGACTAAAGGACAAGGTGTATCGTGGAATCATAACGTTCGTGTTGCTTATAGATAGTGCAGTACATACATTAAAATAGTGAGGCGTTGGTATATAGACGTTGTTGGACATTTTCGTGCGGCGCGCGCGTACCCTACGCGTAAAAAGTTAATAAAGAGTGGAACTTTCCAACAGTGACGTACTATTCCATTAAAATCTACACTATTCTGCTATTACAATGGATCAAACAGAAAAAAATATAATGATTCAAGCTGATAAATTAGACAAGGTGAAAAAGGCGTATGTTAACTACAAGAAATCACCTAAGGAACGATTAACAGCTGATTATCTAAAGGGCAGAATAGATACACTGGAAAAGTACTGGAAGGAGTTTTCGGCAGTACACGAAAAGTTAATCATATTGGTGCCAATGGATCAGCGTCAAGCAAATAACTATTTTGCTGACAATATTTTTGAAGAATTTGAAGAAGAGTATTACACGTACAAAGGCGAAATGATGTCAAAGTTAGAAAGATTGGTTCCGATAAACTGTGAGTCTAGACAAATATCTACTCCAAGCACATCTAGTAGTGAAGTAAAATTGCCACGCATTTCACTTCAATCTTTTAACGGTAACTACACAGATTGGCAGTCATTCCATGATTTATACGTGGCATTAGTGCATAACAATTAATCCTTACAAGATGTTCAAAAGCTACATTATTTGAAAGGCAGTTTAGTTGGAGAGGCAGAAGCATTATTGCGACAATTTTCAATCACTGCTGAAAATTATACAGAAGCTTGGTCAGTGCTGAAAAAACGATATTCTAATAAAAGATACATAGCAAACTTTGTTTTTAAGAAATTCTTTACACAGAAATCTGTATCTCAGGAATCAGCTAGCGCCTTAAGGCAACTATTGGATACTTCAGTGGAATGTATAAGCGCATTGAAACATTTGGGATTACCTACAAATCATTGGGACGCAATTGTCAACTATTCAGTGGTGTCAAAACTGGACTCGAGTACCCATAAAGAGTGGGAAGAATTGATTAGCAGAGATGAGACGGACGACACACCTACTTTTGACAGATTAAAGTCGTTCTTGGAGAATAGATTTCGTACGCTGGAGATGGTGGAACCTGCAAACAAAGGCTACAAACCCGTAAAAACTAAAATGTTTCATGTTACCGCGCCGAAAGAATTGAACTGTACCTTTTGCAATGAAGATCATTATATCTATCAGTGTAAACAGTTTTCTAAGCTATCTATTGAAGACCGATCCAGTTTCGTGCAGAAAAATAATCTCTGTTTTAATTGCCTGATACCGAACCACACTGTATTTAAGTGTAAACAAAGGACAACTTGCCAAATATGTCACAAGAAACATCATTCGTTATTACACCGAGATAAGAAACAAGCAAGTGAAGAAATGTACACGTCTGGAGAAACAAATAACAACAAAGAAGATAAAATACAAACATTAGTAGCGGCGCACACGTCGAGTGTCCCACAAGTATTACAACCTGGTCAAGACATCTTGTTGGCGACAGCACTGGTGCAGGTCACATCAGAGTCAGGACAGTCCCACGTGCTGCGTGCTCTCCTGGACCAGGGTTCAGAGGCTTCCTTCGTGACCGCAAGGGCGGTCGAGTTGTTGGGTTTGAGAAAAACTAAAGTCAGCGGAGTAGTCTCTGGTGTTGGTGAGGACAATCAGATGTCAATAAAACATTTGGTAAAATTACATATTAAGTCAAGGTACGATACTTCCTTCTTTATTCATGTTAATGCTTATGTATTGAAGTCGTTAACCCGTCGGCTGCCAGCTAGGGAAATAAGAGGTTTTGTTTGGCCTCAGGTTAAAAAAATAAATTTAGCTGATCCCACTTTTAGCATTCCAGGGAGGATTGATATTCTCCTTGGAACTGACGTTTTCAGCAAAATCATAGACTCAGGTTTAATGAGAGGACCAGGCAATGTTGTTGCACAAAAAACACACCTGGGTAGGATTTTGTCGGGAGGTACTAATACTACTAATCCGTCATGTACTGTTTCACAGCACATCACTAGTCTGCATGTTACACGACAAATTGAAGAGGACAATAATCTCCTGAAAAAGTTCTGGGAAGTGGAAACAGAACTATACACCAAGCAGAGCATGTGGACGAAGGAAGAAACAAAATGCGAAGAAATATATCAGCAAACAACAACGAGAGACGAAGACGGCAGGTATGTGGTACAGTTTCCTTTAAAGACAAATATAGCAGACACCGTGAAGTCATGTGGAAACACAAAACATCAAGCGGTTATTAGACTGGAGCAACTGGAAAGGAGGTTCGCCAGAAGTGAGCAGTTAAAAACTGAATACACAAGAGTTATACACGAGTACTTACAGCTAGGTCATATGAAGAAGGTTGAAACAGAGTATGAAAGTAATGCAATCTACCTTGCTCATCACCCAGTAGTCCGACAGGATAAGGAGACGTCCAGGGTACGCGTTGTATACGACGCCTCTTCTCAGGGCTCAAACGGATGCTCCTTAAACGACAGCATGATGGTGGAACCCACCATACAACCAGATCTGCGAAGTCTGATATTTAGATGGAGATCTCACAAAATCTGTGTTGTTGGCGATATAATAAAAATGTATCGTCAAGTGAGAATTAACGACAAACACACAGATTTGCACCGCATAGTGTGGCGTGACGACAAATCTGAAAAAATTGAGAGTTATAAGCTGCTGACGGTAACTTTCGGTACATCTGCGCCTAATCTTGCTGTACGAACTCTTCAACGCTTAGCTGATGATGAACAAGAAAACTACCCTCGAGGAGCGGCGGTAGTTAGAAACTCATTTTATATGGATGACCTCATGACAGGCCATGAGGATCTCAATGAAATGAAGGCTCCCTGTAAAGAAATTGACAAACTGATGAAACTGATGAAGGCTGGGGGTTTTCAGATGCAGAAATGGTCTAGCAACTCCGAAGAACTCCTCAATGATATGGTTGATTACACGAAGATTCCGGAACCTGTAAAACACAAGAAAGAGATTAAATTAGATAAAGTTATAAAAATACTCGGACTTACCTGGGATAGGAAAGATGATACCTTCCAAGTTTCAGTTAATTTACCAGCTAGCAGGGTCCCTGTAACAAAAAGAGTGATTTTATATGAGGTCGCTAATCTCTTTGGTCCTTTTGGATGGCTCTCACCTTTTGTGATAACTGCCAAGATTATGATCCAGAAATTATGGCTCTGTTGTCTGGAATGGGATGACGAGTTACCCTCCGATCTCGTGGATAAGTGGATGAAGTACTGTGATGAACTTCATAAGTTGCAAACTGTTGAGATACCACGTTGGTTAAAGATTTCATCTCGCTGCAAAGAAGTGCAGCTCCATGGGTTCACTGACGCTTCAATCCTTGATCGTGCAGCCGTGGTTTATGTAAGGGTTGTAGATGAGCACGATGTGGTGCATGTCACCATATTGGCCTCAAAAACAAAGGTAGCACCTCTGAAACAATTAACGGTCCCGAAACTCGAACTATGTTCTGCAGTTTTATTGGCAAAGCTGTTGCATGATATTTCTGATTTGTTGAACATACCCATGGACCGAATCTACGCTTGGACAGATTCGATGGTGGTTCTGTCATGGTTTCAGTCACAACCAAGCCGCTGGCAACTATTTGTTGGTAATAGAGTGTCTAAGATTATCCAGAATATAGATAATGACAGGTGGAGGCACGTTAAGTCTGCGGATAACCCTGCTGATCTCGCATCAAGAGGCGTTAAGGCAAGTGATCTGACAAATAATGAACTTTGGTGGACTGGGCCTGCATGGTTAAAGACCAAGGACACTGAGATTCTAAGACCTACATCAATCCCAAGCACAGAATTAGAGAGCAAGAAGTCGTTTCACAATCTGATACAAGACACTCCCATTTGGGAGAGATTTTCATCAATGCTCAGGATGAAAAGAGTAATAGCTCAGTGTAAGAGATTTTTAGATTATAAAAACAAAAACAGAAGATGCGATATCTTGAGTGCTGCTGAAATAAATGATGTTGAAGCCAGCTGTGTAAAGAACTATCAGAAATTAATATATGGAAAAGAAGTTGAAGATCTAAAGAAAGGTAAAGTTAGAAACAAAAGTTCTTCGATCGAACTTACTCCGTACTTGGATGACAATAATTTGCTGAGAGTTGGAGGGCGATTAAGTGAAGCGAACTTGCCTGATAACGCAAAGCACCCGATCATCATCCCAAGCAAGCAGCATGTTACAAGATTAATAATTTTGAATACACTTCAAGAATAACACAAGTGGTACGACGTAGTACCGTCACCCTGTATAGGAGATATTGTTATCATAAAAAAAGAGGACTTACCACCAGCCAAATGGCTGCTAGGAAAAATCACCGCACTGCATCCCGGACCTGATTGCTTAGTACGTGTCGCAACAGTCCAATGTAAGGGTGATCACAATTTAAAAAGACCGTTGTCAAAATTAATATGTCTGCCAAAAATGGCCGACTATTAAATTACATCCTTGGTGAAAATACTGAGCTATGGTGGGCGGTTAAATTTATTTTGTATTTTAGTCATACATTTTAGTGTAAAAAGTGAAGCTAGCCTACTGTAGTGGATACACATTCAGTACATAAGCACAATGTTATTGTAATGATAATTTTGCTCAAACATACTTAACAAAGCTGATAAGCGCTTTGTTCTTAACTTAATTGAAAATGATGCATATGATAATGTTCATACTTACCTACTGTATACTATGTGAGTTACCATCGGATTAATATTGCTAAGAAAATGTTATACTTACATGTTTAAACATATGTTAATTAAGTTGTAATAACTTTATTATCATTATATCATGTTTTTACTCATCTAGTTAAATTCATACTGTTTGTACGTAACATGAACAATTTATGTTTGTTATTAAAACATTTTCTAGAATAGATATTAAGTTCTACCTATAATGCTAAAGGTCATCCATAAAACAAAACAATTACAGTCCATTAAAGCTAGATCGATAGATTATAAGAATGTTGTTATGGTTGACATTCCTTACAATTATTGTTAGAAAGTAAGCAAACATATTTTGTTTTTTTATGAATGCCCTACGAGGGTAAGCGAATATTAACTTCGCGACGCAAGCAGTAACTAGTAATACTTTGATCGAATATTAAGTATTATCACTATCAGTCTCGTTTTGTTTTGGCTTGCACTAACGTCGCTTAAATTTGTTATTGTAAATTATGGTGAATGTATTGTGATTTGAGTGAATTGTTTCGTGAACTTAAGTTTATTACCTACTGATAAATGGTGTATTACCTAAGTAATGTAATGTTTGTGCTCGTGATATGCCTGGAATGCATCAGTTCAAGAAACAGTTCGCGTAAGTTTTAGGTTAACTAGTTTGTATAATTTCAGTTAAAAACTGTTGTTTTTGGTGGGCGGAATGTTTTGTCAATTTTCGACCCTATGCTATATCTACGTAGCTGTAATGCATTTTTACCCACAAGTTTAGTCTTAATAAATCAAGTATAGAATCCAGACGCGTTTGCTTTAAAAATCACCTGCAATCCAAAGTAAAGAACATTGAGTAAAATTAATCTTTTACAGCATAAAAGGATGACGGATTGTCTAGTTCCTACAAACAATGTTCAATACATTGGTTGTTGACATGATTGGTACTGACATTTTATAGTGCGGTCGTAGGTATTGATTAATTTCGTTGGATTTACTTTTTTTCTTATTAGTATTTTTGGTCTACAGTAAAAGGTAAGTATTTATAAAAAGAAAGAAACGCTGCCGTCATTGCCGCCAATTAGAAAATAGACGACATCGATAAATGTGCCGTAAGGCATAAAGTTCATGAATTTTCTGCTGTGCAAAAACAAGTACCAAGCTTACCGTTTTGATAAAAGACATTGGTTTTACGGTTTTACAGACAAGTATGGAGTACTAGCTTGCGTTTGCTGTTGCACAATATGGGATTTTAATATAAGAGCGTTCGGATACTAAGGTTTGGCGAGAAAATTATTTAGATGGAGTAAAGAAAGCCAGGGAAAAAATATGCCTTTCGTTTATTTGGACAAGACCTACATTCATACTTCTCTCAGTCACGCAAAATGTTTGATTTTTACATTCAACAAACACCACAACGCCAATACACACTGGTCCTGACTTTACATGACGCTATGTACATTATTGCCATATAAGATGCCGTTTACAGCGACACTACCTCAGGGATAGCAGCTTATCGGGCTATAAGTTAACTTAAAACACAATACAACAGATATTTGCATTCGGTTCCCCAATGCCTACGTTTTTGGGATGTAAGCGCATCAAACAATAAGTGTATGGTATGGCCTGAGGCATACTAACCACGAAAATCGAAGTTCAGTCATCTCTATCTCTATCGCACTTATTTGATTCAAGTGACAGAGATGCAGGTACTTTAACACGAACTTCTAATTTCAAAGCGGAGCGTGCGATGGCCAGGCAGCGTTTCGCATGTCGCGCCCCGCTGCATGCCCAAATCAAGGTAAGCACAATGAAACTAAAATTGCAATTCTTGTGTTTATTTATCATGTTCAATCATACAGTACAATATTTTTCATTTAACTGCATCAAATTAGCATTAGCAATGCAATTCCAATTATTTATCTTCTGTGACCCACGTATACGATGGAATTTATGTGTTATCACAGGATTTTATTGAGCTGGAACAAAAAATAAGAAAATAATTTTATTTAGGTATACTTAATCCAGGAATAAATAAAAAAGGGTTCGTCACTTTTCGACTTAAATTATAATGCCATAAAGTTTAAAAATCTAAAAATTATCATGCCGCGACTTCAATGGGGCTTGTAGACTATACTCTTCCGGAAATGTGTGGCCGGCAACTACGGGCGTCTTTTTCTAGCTTGGAAGTAAGATCATTGCGCCCGTAGTTGCCAGTCCCATGTGTGTGGCTTTTGGGTGAATATCCACCAGTTATGTGGGACGATGTGTTTTCATATATTTTTGAACAGCTTTATTCAATTTAGATTTGAATATGTTTCGCGTGATTGGTTCCACGCACGCCGAGCTAGTTTCCGTTCAGAATGAGCGCCACACCCTAGTCAAAATATATCTATGTCAGCAAACATGCGTGTATCTACAGGTATAGTGAAAAAACCCTTTCCGCGAGTCAGTTGAAATTCAATATTATATCAACGACACAACACAGCTTTTATTGCCGACTGCACTTTTCTGTATACCGTCATCAACTACTCAATAGACGATTCTAACGAGCTCAAACTCAACGGGGTTACGTCGGTTAAATACTGAATTCCCATGGCCACCTTCTGTCTCCATCATCAGATCACCATCGAGCGTTCCATAATAATATATTGAATTGTCACCAAACATACATAAGTATTCCAAATTTCAGCTCAATCAGATAACGGCAAGTGACTGAAAAATGGATTGGAAATTTTGACGGATAACTTACTTATATATATATACATACGAATAGTGGAAGTGTCTAAATGTATGTAATTGTGTAATTTTTGTATCTGCGAATTAAACTTATTTTCTTTCTTTGAGTGCAAGTTAAATAAAAAAAAGCGGCCAAGTGCGAGTCGGACTCGCACATGAAGGGTTCCGTAAAATAAATTGCGGTTTACGATTTATGATGTATAAAAAAAAACTACTTACTAGATCTCGTTCAAACCAATTTTCGGTGGAAGTTTGCATGGTAATGGACATCATATATTTTTTTTAGTTTTATCATTCTCTTATTTTAGAAGTTACAGGGCACACATTTTACCACTTTGGAAGTGTCTCTCGCGCAAACTATTCAGTTTAGAAAAAAATGATGTTAAAAACCTCAATATCATTTTTGAAGACCTATCCATAGATACCCCACACGTATGGGTTTGATGAAAAAAAAATTTTGAGTTTCAGTTCTGAGTATCCTAGACCCCTAAAATTTAATGTTTATTTCCGATTTTTGTGTAAAAATCTTGATGCGGTTCACGGAATACATCTACTTACCAAGTTGCAACAGTATAGTTCTTATAGTTTCGGTAAAAAGTGGCTGTGACATACGGACGGACAGACAGACAGACAGACAGACATGACGAATCTATAAGGGTTCCGTTTTTTGCCATTTGGCTACGGAACCCTAAAAAGGGAAAAGTTTTCTCACAATTGATTATTATTATTATTAAGAAGTGGCTGCCTCACCTGCCAAATACAGTTGAATTCGCATTTATAAGATTAATAAAAAGATAAATTCAACTATTAGAAACATTTTCAAATTGATTCTTCTCACAATTGATAATAGAGTCCTCAACATTTTGTGACATATTTGTAAGTTGTGACGTTTGTTTGACAAGACCAAAGGCCCCAGCACGATATGTTTTATCGTCATGTTTTACGTGACGTTCCTGTAGCTCTAGTATAAGTTTTATCGATACATATACGTTTTCGAACGCGTTTGCGTTAAGTTTAAATTTTTATGGCAACGCGTAGTTCCTAATAGTTACCACCAGAGGCGCTGTTGGCGTTGCCATACAAATTGAAACAAAGCGCAAACGCATTCGAAAACGTATTGTATCGATACAACTTATCCTAGAGCCTCTGTACATTTTCGCCGTAAAACGTGACTATAAAATAAAACCTATCTTGTTAGCTGGGCTGGGGAAGACATAAGCATAAGTATACTTACGACATTTCTCAGGTTTAACACACTCATTTTTCGCATTTTTCCAGTAATTCCTGATGCAATAACACCTGCATTGGTTGGGCTTTCCAGGGTTGAACGGGGGAGACTTGTATCTGTCCTCGCATCTTTCCCATTCGTATTCGGACCGGCATTCATACCTTTGATTGGCTCCGAGGCATCTTGTAGTAGCTGTAACTGTAAAATACAAAATAGAAGTTTATTTAAACACATACTTGCTGGTTTACAAAATTGACATACAAGAAATGGACATGTACAATATAGAATGAATGAACTACAATAAAACCTTGTAAAACATGGATCTCGCAAAAAATACTGAGTTCCGTGGAAACTTAAATACGTAGTTCAAATTAAATGGATTTGAGTGGCCGGAAATAACTAACGTTTCTAAAACTTTTAAATAAAAAATAATTAAATTACACAGATACGCAAATACATGTCACCAATTGTTTCGGATCAGTAAACACCATGTTGTTTTTATCAAGCCACATAGTTAATGTCTCTAAATTCGATAAATGTTACGAAGTGTTACAACCGATATCATCAAACCAATAACAAAATCTATATAATTTAAAGCAACAGTTATCATGAATAAATATTTATATTAATAAAATATAATATGTACATATTGTACATACAGTCATCCGCGTAAACGAAGGCAAACAAAACGCAGACAAGGAAAATAAACGAGAAACGAGCCATGTTGGCAACACACGACTAGCGAGCTGGGCAGTTGTGAGAATAATTGGCTCAATAATGTTAAGAGAACTAGTATGTAAATTCACACCACATTGTTAGGGTATCGGCGTAAGAGGTTTTGCGGTGGCTTCGTTCCACTGCTATTTACATACAGCCGATTTGTTACAAGCTTTTATACTAGTGGCTCTGTTAGCTGTAGAACTAGCATTCGCAAGCGTGTCTTTCATTCAAGAACTTAATTTAAATTTTCTTAAAACTAAATCTACAAAAAGATTCTATATTATTTTTGCACCTGCTCAGAAAATTTCACGAGAATCGGTTGAGAAATGCGAAATGTAGAGGAGAACAGCCGGACAGCAGGACATCTGGAAGCCCGGACATACTAAAGAATTTTGGCCTAAGCTGAAACGGAGAACTTCGTTCGTTTCGCTCGCTCGCTCGCAATAAATATGTGCATGTCTATGGGCCTCATAAGAAGGCTCAAAGTCACCCAAAAAATAAGTTTCTCTGTGTGATCGCATGAGAAATGAGACAACGAGTATCCGCTGCAGAACCAAGGTAACCAATTAGATGTACCCCTAAATCGCTAAACGCGGGCACATTGCACGTATATTATAGATGCGATGCCGACCGGGCGGAAGAGTTCTCGAGGGCTTAGTCTAAGGCCTGAGTGGACGCTCGGAGCGGAGCGTTCGGCGGGGCGTGCAGCGGGGCGGGCGAGCGTGCATTCAATTTGTGCAGCGTCTACTCAGAACACCAGTAAGAGCCTCATTTGTTTAACATGCACGCCGCACGCCCCGCTCCGCCGCACGCCCGACTCGAGCGTCCACTCAGGCCTTACACTAGGTACCGGGAGGCGAAGCGTGGTTAGACCCCACAAGGTGGACTGATGACCTGGTAAACGTTGCGGGAGTCCGCTGGATGCGGGTAGCACAGTCATCATTCATCATCATTCAATCAAATATTCATCATCATCACCATCATCATCATCATCATCATGGGTCATTGTGGCGCTCTTTGGTGGAGACATATGTCCAGCTGTGGACGTCTTTCGGCTGATAGGATGATGATGTTGAGGTATGTTTGTTTGTTTAGGTCGAGTCTTGTCAAAATACAATAAGCAATAAACAATAGCAAACAATAACAATAGGGAACATTACGCAAAACTCTTCGTAGGTGGCGACACTAGCAGCGTTGACATTGTATCTCGTTCGCACTTGCGGTATTGTCTATGCAAGCATCCTTGTTACTCATTTGCATGTGTGTGTGTGCAATTGTGCATGTGTGTGTGAATCCCTATATTTCTATACTGATTTACTATTAGTGGTAGTGCTGCCTCTGGCGGCAGAACATGGCAGTAATGTTCCCTATTATCAGATAAACCCGTCGTGTTCTTTGAACCAAAAATTAAATTTACTAACCGATTTTTTTCACTTTTAGGAGATCAATGACAATAATGAAATAAAACCATTCACGGAACCGTGTCTGTACAGGCAGTATGAACTTGTTATATACAAGTTCTTTTTAAACCTCGTTAAGGAAAACTCGTAGCAGAATCACAATATAAATACTGGTTTACCGATAAGGTTAAATACTGGTTTACCGATAAGGTTAACCGAATTAACAACAACGAGGTTAACCGAAATAGTATGCCATATTTACTTCAAAACTCACAGTTTTCGAGATAAAGGGCAGCAAACTTTAGTTTTAGGCCAAAAAAACAGTTTTTGATATGTCAGTCCTTAGAATAATAACGCCTAGAAACGCAGTTCACGCGCAATCGGTGGAACAAAATTGGTGCGTTTGTGCGTATTGGCGCGTGTGAATACGAGTTGATCACAACTACATGAATCCATTTTATGCCTCACGCTTGGCGCGTCGGCCGTATGAAACTATCCTTGTACGCGTTATTATTCTAAGTGTCTGTCATATGAAATGCCGGCCGGCGTTTCAAGATATGGCTAGGAATTTCGTGATCTGCCGGATTTTTACGATGTGCCCGGTATAGAGCTAGGAATATCGACGAATGCGTTTCTCTAATCGATCTGCCGTATTTTTTATCAGGCACAATATAAACATGCCTGGTCAACTATTAGCCAAATCATGAAATGGCGGCGTTTCATGATATGCCTAGGAATTTCTTGATCTGCCGGATTTTACGATCAGCCGCTGACAGATATATTTATGGGACAAACGTTAATCGGTTCTTCAGTACTTTATCCACGAGAGTTTTTTTGGATTTTTCTATTCAAACATGGTCCAAAAAAGCTCTGTTTTCGATATTAGTATGTTGTTTATGCACCTTTATATATGGAATTTACATGTAACTGTTCCTTATTGACATCTCTTACAACCCACGAGAGGTTTATATGTTTATCTAATTTTCACAAAAGTTGTATCCAAAAAACTGTTTTTTGGCCTAAAACTGCTAAAGGTTGCTGCCCTTTATCTCGAAAACTGTGAGTTTTGAAGTAAATATGGGATACTATTTCGGTTAACCTCGTTGTTGTTAATTCGGTAAGCCATAAAAATCACGAAAAAACGGACAGTAACAGATCGAAGGGCATTGGGAGCTGTGAGCCCCTTAAACTTTGAGTAAGGGGTATTTATAAATAGTATCTACCTTTCATAAATAGCATTCCCTATAAATATTGCCTGTATTATAATGCAACTTAAGTTTAACAACCCTTTAACCTTATCGGTAAACCAGTATTTATATTCATTTCGTGATCTGCCGGATTTTACGATCGGCCGCCGCATTGTTATGTTATGACTTATGACGGAGGAATATCAACTCAAAATTAGTAGGTCAGTCCGTAGAATATTTCTTTGTTGCAAAAGGTGGTGTACAAGTTTTTTTTTTAAATATTGTTTACTTTGATACAACCGAGCAAATATCAAAAAAGGTTTACTCGAGATATCTTGGGACAACTTTTGGCAGCCACAAATCCTCGATATTTTGAGACTTTTTTTGGTTTCTCACTCGTAGCTTCTTCTCGATGCATCCTAGCGAAAAGTTACTCTCTAGGAAATTAAAGAACATGAAATTATGCGTCTAAAAAATAAAAAAAATAAAAATACACACAGTGGAACATATAACCTCCTCCTTTTTTGAAGTCGGTTAAAAACAAATTCATACAGTGGAACATATAACCTCTTCCTTTTTTAAAGTCGGTTAAATAGTGTTGTTTCTTAAATGTTGTGTAGAGATGCTTTAGGAAACTTACGTTTAGGGCATTTCCGCTCCGGAACACATTTATTTGAGTCCGTGTTGCTTGATTCGAGAAGAAGGAATCCGGGTTTGCAGTCGCAGCCGTTGTATTTGCAATATTGCGGGCAGAAGAAGTCAGATTTGTTCGCATAATGACTAGCGCAAGTTTTCCCGCATGGATTGCCGCAGCCGCTTACCGCGTTCGGATCACCTCCACAACTGGCTAAAGAAAGAAAGAAAGAAATAAAACATTTATTCGTGACAAAATAAATACATAAAACAAACTGCAGACACATACGCACATACACATTTGCCACGAAATGGTCACAACTCAGCGTAAATGCTGGCGGCGCCAGCGCTGGTCTTCCGTCACCTAATTCCGTCACACCATTAGGTGAAAACACGGAACAATGACGCCACAACGCACACAAGGAAAAAATTACAGAAAGAAAACACCAACCATTTGAAAAAATCTTTATTTACTAATAGTGCGCCCTGGCCCCGTAGCATGGAGGCCTAATCACGTGATAAGTGATAGGATAGAGCTGCCGTCCCTGGCTGACACCGTTCGATAAAATGAGACGACGCGCTTATCCTATCACTTATCGCGTGATAACGCCATCCATGCTACGGGGCCTGAACTGTAATTTAATTTTTGGTAGGTACAAGCTTTGTAAGTACCAACTCGACTGAACTTTTTTAGAGTCATCATCATCAACTACTTCGTTGAGAGTTTATCTCGTGTTGTTTAGGAGTTTCTACGGCCTGCTTCTGTTTCCATCTGATCAGTTCGGCGGTGCCATAATATTATATTGCCACAAGAATGTCAAATTTCAGATTATTTTAAACTGGTTGAAATTGTTGAAAAATGTTTTGCTAATTTAGAAAGGACAACTTGATAATATATCTTCGTACAGTGCAAGTTAAATAAATTTGATCACCTCTTAGAACTAGGCTTCACTCGGTCGATAATATATATATTATTCAAGTACTCACGACATTCCTTCATATCAATGCAGTCTCCATTACAGTCCCTCACGAAGCCTTCTTCGCAAGTGCAACCTCCCGCGCAGGGGCCTATAATGTCCGGGCAGGCCACCGGATACCCAACTTCTTCGCATGTCTTTGGCACGCATTCCCCGAGCAAGCAATTTGAATAGCGCTCGTGTAGTTTCTTACATTGCATCGAAGCTATTTAAACAAAAGAGGATATTAATGAAGAATCTTAAAAAACTTCACGTTTTTAAAGTGTCATTAAACCAACTGGACACGACTTACGGCATTTTTTCTTCTTTATGCATATTCCTTTCGAATCTCTCAGATATCCTTTTTCGCAAACGCAACCTCCAGGGCAGGGAGGCCTTATCCTGGGACAACCAGGTGGGGTTACCAGGTCATCACAAGTTTTCGGGTAACATTGTCCAGCTGGACAATCGATGTATATTTCATGCAGTCCCTTGCATTGCTTTGCTGAGAAATCGATAAAAATAAAAATGTTGATTGTGTTTGTTTTTCAAGACGAAGCTGCGAAGGTAGAATGAAGTTATGTTGTTTAACTTACGTTTTGGGCAATCTTTCTCAGGAACACATTTCTTTTTATCTTGGCTGTCCGCGTTGAGAAGGACATAGCCGGGTTTGCAGTCACAACCGTTAAGTTCACAATATTGCGGGCATACTAAGTCAGACTTGTTCTGATGGAGACTCTCGCAAGTTTTACCACAAGGATTGCCACAACCGCTTACCGCGTTCGGGTCACCTCCACAACTAGCTATAATCGAGGACAAAGGAGTTGATGAATTTTGTATGCGTCTGACATCTATTAATTATCGTAAATGTACCGTAGACACTTTAGTTTTCTGCCAATGACTACTTACTTGTTCGTATTTCATTCAAAAAAACCGGTCAAGTGCAAGTCTGATTCGCGCACCGACTGTTCCGTACAAACTTTCATATCACCCGACCTACCCATGACCCTATACACTCTTAAAAAAATTTCATACAAAAGTATTTAAAGTACAAACTTAGTTATGGAATAAGTTTTTGTCAAAAATTTCATTTTTGGTACAAGCTTTTATTGCCGACTGTACTTATTGAGACGATTCTAACGATCCCAAACTCGATGGGGTTGTATCGTTTTATTGCGGAGTTCCTATGACCACCTTTCAGCTCCAGCATCAGATCAGCTCCAAGTCATAATAATATTGCATTGTCATGCGATATACATATGCTTGCAAAATTTCAGCTCAATTGGATAACGGGAAGTGACTGAAAAATGGATTGCAAATTTTGACGGACAACTTACATACTTACATATTTACATACCTACATACGAACAGTGCAAGTTAATATAAAGCTTGTAATGATTTTTGATAAGTAAAAAAAATACGCTAGATAGAGGTATCGTTTAATTTTCCTGTATTTATTTATATTACTCGTAATCACATGTAATTATTTCAGAATTTTGGCATGGTAAACTTCGGAGATAAGATGGGGGGAATGGTATTATTTTCAACATTTTCCTTAATAAATCAAAATTTAACCACTGCAGAAAAAAAAAATGATTTTTAGAAAGCGCAACTTAAGCCCTTTCATATGATACCCCATTTGATCTATTAACTAGACTTTGCATTTTTAACCCCCCTCATACTTATTCGTCATTTACACAGAAAATTAAAATGTATCTATAATTTTTTCGTTCTCCATACACGTGTCTTAACCTTCCTAACAGTTGTTCCAAATTTCAAATTGATAGCTCAAGTAGTTCCTGAGATATTTAACGTTGTGACAGACGAGCAGATGGACAGACGGACAGAGTCACACCATAAGGGTTCCTTTTTTACCTTTTTGGTTCGGAATACTAAAAACGGTTATAGAATGTGCATCTAAAGCCCTTTCATATGATACCCCACTTGATCTATTTAACAACTAGACTGAATTTTTAACTCCCCTCATATTCGTCATTTTCGTAGAAAATAAAAAACTATGTATATTGAAAAAATTCGTTTTCATTAGGTACACGTGCGTTAGCCTTCTTTACAGTTATTCCAAATTTCAAAGATATTTGACGTTGTGACAGACTGTCTTTTTTTTAGGGTTCCGTACTCAAAGAGTAAAACTGGACCCTATTACTAAGACTCCGCTGTCCGTCTGTCTGTCTGTCCGTCTGTCACCAGGCTGTATCTCAACAACCATGATAGTTAGACAGTTGCAATTTTCACAAATGATGTATTTCTGTTGCCGCTATAACAACAAATACTAAAAAACAGAATAAATTTTCTTTTTTTTTTCTTTTACAATCTTACACAAATCGGCTTAGTCCCAAACTAAGCAAAGCTTGTACTATGGATACTAGATGACGATAAACATACTTATATAGATAATTAAATACTTAAATACATAGAAAACATCCATGACTCAGGAACAAATATTTGTGCTCATCACACAAATAAATGCCCTTACCAGGATTCGAACCCGGAACCTTCGGCCTCGTAGGCTGGGTCACTACCAACCCAGGCTACAGGAGGCTCTCATACAACAAACGTGTTTTTTTGCCGTTTTTATAGATACGGTACCCTTCGTACGCGAGTCCGACTCGTACTTGGCTGGTTTTTACCTTTTTGGTACCTACGGAAAACGGAACCCTAAAAATGATGGAGGAAAACATTTGAAAAGAAAAAAACCACTGAAATTGTTTCATCTATCGTGTTGTATGAAACCAGACATATCAAAGATTTCATATTTATATCAAAGACTTCAAATATAAAACAAACAACTCTTTGTGTACTCTATCGCCTCCATCGGGTGCTAGAATAATGGCAACTTTGGTCAATTAATGATATATCAAGTAAGTAATACATCTTATAAGATAAGATAAGATAAGTAATACATACGACACTTGTTCTTTTCAATACAGTCCCCATTGCCGTCTCTGACGTAGCCTTCCTCGCAGATACAGCCGCCCGCGTAGCCTGTTGGTATTGAAGGGCAAGCGATGGGGTACCCTAATTGGTCACAAGTTTTCGGTACGCACTCCCCAAGCAAACAAGTCGAATAGCGTTCGTGGGGCTTCTTGCACTGTTTAGCTGAAAATGTGTAAGTAAGAAAAGATGTAGAAGAAAACTATCCTAAAGGAAGAATAGACGACCGCTTTCGCCTAGTTGGTAGTGGCCCGGCCTACGAAGCTACAGGTCCTGGGTTCGAATCCCGTTAAGGGCATTTATTTGTGTGATGAGCAAGAATATTTGTACCTGATGGATGTTTTAAAGGCCTGTCGATTGATGTGCCACTTGTGGACTTACAATGTTTTTTTTTACTTGCAGTAACATGAAAGGAGTGCCACCCTTAACAATATTTTTAGTAATTTTATTACAGAACTATGTAGCGGCTAACAAAATACACCTTTTATACAAATTTTATTCAAAGACAGTGTATAGTTTTCGAGTAAAATTTTTGTGACATACGGACAGACCGACATGAAAAAATAACTGTAAGGATTCTGTTTTTGCCATTTTGGCTACGTAACGCTAAAAACATGGTGTTTACTGATCCGAAACAATTGGAGACATGTATTTGAATACCTATCTGTGTAATTTAATTATTATTATTATCTGTGTAATTTAGTCACCCGCGTAAACGAAGGCAAACAAAATGCAGACAAGGAAAATAAACGAGAAACGAGCCATGTTGGCAACACACGACTAGCGAGCTGGGCAGTTGTGAGAATATTGGGCTCTATAATGTTAAGAGAGCTTGTATGTAAATTCACACCATATTGTTAGGGTATCGGTGTAAGAGGTTTTGCGGTGGCTTCGGTCCACTGCTATTTACATACAGCCGATTTGTTACAAGCTTTTATACTAGTAGCTCTGTTAGCTGTAGAACTAGCATTCGCAAGCGTGTCTTTCATTCAAGAACTTAATTTTAATTTTCTTAAAACTAAATCTACAAAAAGATTCTATATTATTTTTGCACCTGCTCACAAAATTTCACGAGAATCGGTTGAGAAATGCGAAATGTAGAGGAGAATAGCCGGACAGCAGGACATCTGGACGTCCGGACATACTAAAGAATTTCGGCCTAAGCTGAAACGGAGAACTTCACTCGCTTCGCTCGCTCGTTCAATAACTTGCAGTGTATGTCATGCACATATATGGGCCTCATAGGAAGGCTCAAACTCAACCAAAAAAACAATGGCCTGATGACCTGGTAAAGGTTGCAGGAGTCCGCTGGAGACGGGTGGCGCAGAACCAGTCATTGTGGTGGCGCTTTTTGTGGGAGGCCTATAACCAGAGACTCTAGTATAAGTTTTATCGATAGGTACAATACGTTTTCGGACGCGTTTTCGTTTAGTTTAAATTTGTATGGCAACGCGAACAGCGCCTCTGGTGGTAACTATTAGGAACTACGCGTTGCCATACAAATTGAAACTAAACGCTAATACCCTGAGAAAAATACGGTTTTTTTGGAAATAATTCAATATCAGGCTAATTATTGGTATACGGCTTTTATATGTTTTTTTTTTTTTTTTTTTTTTTTTTTTTTATTTAGTTGTACGGGACACCAACAGAGTACATGTTAACAAATCTTAATTTAAATATTTGCTTTTATTTGGGTTTACATGCACCCCAATTACAGGTGAACACATCATTAGCAAATATAAATCATGCATAATTTAAAACAGTTAAAAGGATATAATCGCAAATCTTAAATAGCTCTTCAACAATCATAACGCTTGGACAATAAAAGAATAGAATATACATTAAGAATTCATGAGGAAGATATTCATATAAGGTTCTAAATTTTTGTTTCTTTTTTGTTGTTTTTATAGTTTCATTAAAATGATTTAAATAAATTTGATCTAAAAACTAAAATTAAAAGATATATAAGTAACATGCAATATTTAAAACAAGATTTCATAACATTATAACATTATACATTGTTATAAAAAAAGAGAGGATTTATTTGACACTTGTTTCTCTCAAATAAAGATTTAACTTTTTTTTTGTGAGTTCGATGGTTGTCGTGGTAAATGTCTAAGTTAGCATCTGTGGCGATATTGTTATAGCATGTAAGCAGTCTAGTACATGGTGCCTGCCTTTTCGTGTTTGTTCGTGTTGGGGGGACATTAAAAGTGCGTGTGAGGATTCTACGACAGTTTGGACGCGGAACAGAAAGATAAATTGTATCTAATATATCCTGTAAACACATATGACCGTTAATCATTTTATGCAGGAATACTTGATCGTGTAAAAGACGTCTATTTGCCAGTGATGCCATACTAAAATGTTTTAGCCGTGTTGCATATCCAGTTTTATATCTCACGTTCGGTGCGTGGTAGGCTAAATGACGTGTAAATGCACGCTGAACACGTTCGATGCGATCCCTGTGTACCTGGTAGCCAGGATTCCATATGACACTAGCAAATTCAAGGCAGCTACGTACGAGCGAGTTATAGAGGACCATTTTGGTCGACACTTTCTTGAAGTCTCGGGTATTGCGTTTTATGAATCCAAGCATTTTTAGGGATCTAGAGATAATCGAGTCATAATGTGCTCTGAAGTTTAATTCTGCGTCGAGCATTACCCCCAAGTCTCTGACCTGCCTTACTTCCTGGAGAGTGTTGCCTTGAATTGTGTATGAGGTTGATATTAGCCGCTTATTTTTTTAAACTTGATGTGGGAGCACTTTACGGGGTTAAGTACCATATCATTCTGGGCACACCACAGATTTACGCGATCAAGGTCATCTTGTAGTTGTGTTGCATCTTCTGTAGTTCGTATCGCTTTGTACACTTTCATATCATCAGCAAACAAGGAGCACTCACTGTTACGTATGCAGTCAACGATATCATTGATGAAGATCAAGAATAGCACTGGACCGAGATGCGACCCCTGTGGCACACCTGATATTGCCTCATACAGATTTGAAGAATAACCTTTTATCACCACTGATGACAGACGACCTGTTAAATACGAATTAAACCACATGTTTAGAGACCCGAGTACACCATAGCCCGCCAATTTGTGCAGAAGGATTCGATGATTTACCTTGTCGAAGGCACTAGAAAAATCAGTGTAAATGGCATCTACTTGTACTTTTTTGTCAAAATTGTTTGTTAAGTTGGTGATCAGAGATATTAGGTTCGAGGATACTGATTTCCCGAGCTGAAAACCATGTTGGTTTTTACTTATAATTGGCTTAATATGATGCGCGAGTACAGGACAAACTAAAGATTCGAAGATCTTTGCAAATGTGTTCAAAATAGATATTGGTCTATAGTTTTTTATGTTGTCGGTCTCACCTTTTTTATGAATAGGCACAATTCGAGCTTCTTTCCATTTAGTGGGAAATGTCCCAGTTTCAAGAGATTTATTGAATAATATTGTCAGGGGCAAGGCTAACTTGGGGGCACACCTTTTTATAAAAAGTGGTGGAAGATTGTCGGGACGAGCACCCTTACTGGGATCCAGATTTTTCAACGCCTTAAGTACTGTGCGTTCATCGATGTGTAATGTGTGCAACGGCGAGCCAAATGCTTCATCTGATACTTGCGACGAACCCGTAGCTCCAATATTCTTAGAAAACGTTGACGAGAAGTGGCAAGCAAATAATTTGGCTATTTCTTCACCACCCGTACAAACCCTATCATCGCATTTCATAGTAGTCGGAAGCTCATTACTATTTCTTCTTCTACCTTTTACGTATCTCCAAAATAATTTTGGATTGGAGGTTATGGCTGTTTCCGTTTTGGCTATGTAGGACCTATAGCATTCCGTAAACAGTTTGTCGCATTGTTTACGAATTGCGATAAGTTCTTGTTCGTCACGAGGGTTATTATATTTGCGGAACCGTTTTCTAAGTTTGTCTTTAACCGTCAGCAGTTTGATGAGATTTTTAGTAAACCAGGGAGGCTGTTTGCTGCTACGAGGTTTTCTTTTAGGGATATGATCAGTGACAACACTGTAAATTATTTTGTGAAATATTTCTGTCATGTCATCTACATTAACAACACCCCCGAACTCACTTTGCCAGTTGACATTATTTAAATCTGATAAAATACTGTCATAATCTGCTTTATAAAAGTTGTGATCATTACGAGTTACTCTAGGTAGGTTACATACCAAGGGTAAGTCAATTGAAATTTGCAGCTGTGGATGGTGAGAGTCCAATTTACTTACACAATCTCTTGATTTTGCAACAGATACGTTAGGAGCATTTGTAAGGACTAGATCAAGAATCCTGTCGTTGGTATTGACCACATGATTGCGTTGGGTTAGGTTATTTAAATTCATAAAATCGACAAGTGCAAATCCCAATTGAGTGTCGTAGTTCATAGGTAGAAGTTCGTCAGAATTAGAGTCTTTGTTCCAGTTGATAAACCCCAGGTTAAAGTCGCCCACGATGACGACCTCATCTGCCGATTCAAAAACTGAGTTGCAACTGTCAAGAAATATCTTAAGAGTTTCCGCTTTCATAGGCGGAGGGAGATAAATGCCACAGAGAGCAATACTTTTGCGGTTTCCTTTAACACCATCCACGTCTATGAGTAACCAGATGTCTTCGCATCCACTCTCCCAGGTCTGCACGCGTGCTGCTTTGTATTGTTTTTTGACGGCTATTAATACACCTCCACCATTTTTGTGGGGATTCAAAGCACTGGTCGAACGATCTCTTCGGAAGACATTGTAACGTTCGTCTATAATTTCACGATCGTAGATGTCGGAGTTGAGCCAGGTCTCAGTCAAAATGTTATTTTAAACAACTTTTACTATAGAAATTCATAATTCTATGGACCGGAAGTTAGGAAAAAAAATTAACCCGCAAGCAAAAATGCTATCAGTATTTTTATAATGAAAACATGTTTGAGTACACAAATTTGGAGACTTACTAGGGTCGTTTCGCCGGTAACGCGACCACCTTCGGTTGGCGACCACTTGACGGACTAGGCTGCTTCAATTAAAGATATTAACATTTCTACAAACCCAACAGAAAACTAATTAGTTATTAACTATTCTTGAATAGTGTCAGAATAAGAATAAATACACTTTAAAACCCAAAGCTTAATCCAAAGCAAGAAAAAATAACCTCAATTCACACATTTCACACATTGCTTCCGAAAAGTGTTGACGTGCAGTGAATCTGTAAAAAAAATAACGCGACGGTTGGCGCGAAAACTTTAGTTACGTCACTTAATTTTATTATTATGCTGAAATTAGTTAGTTGATTGCTTAAATGATTTAGCTATTGTAATAATTTCGTTGAAATTCGGCATATTATAAAAATAGATTTAAATAAAATGGGGTGGTCGCGTACCCAAAAAAATTATTACCAAAGAAGTCGGATAGCGACCACATCGTTTTTCTTTTTCTTTCCTTATGGATTCTTGCGGCACCCGCGATATTTAGCTTGGCAAGCCAATTGTGTCGGTAGGTATTTAAGCCGCGCCAATCCATGCTATGTCTATAGTAGGTATATATAATATAATAATAATATATAATTATAAAATGAATAATTCATATGATTATATGATATGGTTATATTACAAATACGAAAGTGTGTCTTGTCTGTTACCTCTTCACGCTTAAACCGATGGACCGATTTTGATGAAATTTGGTATGGAGATAGTTTGAGTCCCGGGAAAAGACGTAGGATAGTTTTTATCCCCGAAATTATCCCCTAAGAGGCTGAAATAGGGGTTGAAATTTTGTATGGAGCTACGATATAAACGAGACACACGGACGGAGTCGTGGGCAGAAGCTAGTGTAGGTAAGTAGAATTTAATCTAAAAGTTACATAAAAGCTTGTAAAATGGTGGCATTTAGATACCTACTATGAACGACATGTGTGACTGTAATAGCAATATATATAATAGCACTATGGTGTGAGCGAGATGGCGCGCCGTTTTCGATTCTATTTTGCATTGACAAGAAATGTAAAGTAGATTTAGAAGAGTAACAATTTGTAGTAGTATAAGGGCAGTCAGGTCAGGTAGGTCCAACTTTGAGAAAGAGGTCAATCGTCGAATCCGACTCGGCTGGGCAGCGTTCGGGAAGCTACGCTATGGCACATCTTTTCGTCTAATATTCCGCAGTGTCTGAAGACGAGAGTCTTTGACCAGTGCGTGTTGCCAGTGATCACGTGTGGCTCAAAGTCACCCAAAGGGCAATGGAGAGAGGGCTATGCTCGGAGTTTCTCTGCGTGATCGCATCAGAAATGAGGCTATCCGCAGCATAACCGCTAAAGTTAAGTGGCAGTGGGCGGGGCACATTGCACGTAGAACCGATGGCCGTTGAGGCGGAAAGGTTCTCGAGTGGCGACCACGTACCGGAAGGCGCGGCGTGGGTAGGCCCCCCACAAGTTGACTGATGGCCTGGTAACGATCGCAGGAATCCGATGGATGCGGGTGGCGCAGAACCGGTCATTATGGCACTCTTTGGGGGAGGCCTTTGTCCAGCAATGGACGTCTTTCGACTGATATGATGATGATGATGATGCATCGTTTTATTAACTACTTAAACACTATTTGCAAGAGTGGTCGCCAACTAGCTAACAGGTGGTCGCAAACCGACTAAAGCGGTCGCTAACCAGCGAATTTGCTATTTTGAAACCTTTTCCATATTTTTTCCTAATCTATGGATGAAAGTGCTATATTTTATTGTAGGTTTCAAAACTTGACTATACTCAGAACCTATACGAATACCATCTATTATGTGTGTACATTGAATAGGTATACATTTACTAATCTAAAGTGAGCAACTCGGCTAAGTGGTCGCTAACCGGCGAAACGACCCTAACTGATTCTAAAAATGTATGCATCAGGAAATAACGGCATTTTAATTAAATATGTATACGACCTTGAGATAATATTGAATTTCATCTGGCCTATAGAAAGGTTTATTACAAAAATAAGTGGATTATGCGCGTATCCCAAAGAACGTATATAGACGTAGTCAATTATAAAGTAAAGAAAGTTTATACCATTTTTGCCTGATTTTTACGGAATTTATGAAGATTACTTTTCATTATTTTTTACCGTATCGGTATTAAATTTAGGTGGATTATTAATGAATATTTAGTCAAATTATCCAACCTATTTTTTGGTGTAAAAATATGGCTGATATCAATATATTGTTGTGTTTTCATAGAGCGAAACCGTAAAGTTCTCAGGGTATATAACGTGTTCGAAAACGTATACAGCCTGTATGTTTAATATTACCTCAAATTGTAACCATACTCGTACATAGCTTTTAGTACTATGAACCGATATTGAAAGAAAATTGTAAGTTAATCCTAACTACCAAGGCGTAATTAATTTTTGAAAATTTATCGAGCAGCAATGTAATTGTAATCATTTATTTCAGATACAAATCCATAAACTTTGTTAGTACACAGTTACACAATTAAGTAATAGTACATTATGATACAAGTGAGGTATGGTGATCATTACATCAGAGGCGGAATTGTCACGCGAACCGCAGGTGGGCGTGATAATAGAGCCGAGGATGTAATTATCAAAGCTCACGCGTGTCATACGACGTTTTTCAACACATTTGCGAGGAAAAATCCTTTTCATAACATGAACATGTTACAGGCTCCTAAGTTGTTTCGTTTAGTTATTGATGACAACAGGTTTTTACTCACATATTTGTACATCTCCAAAAATGTACAGTGGCGTCAAATCTATTTATCACTTTTCTATTCACTACGAGTCAACATTTTTAACAATAACCAAACACGCATCATCAATGTTTACAAATATTTGTGAAATTACCTATAATGGCGCGCAAAAAAGTTTAGTCGAGTAAGAATCCATTTGCCGAGAATTAAAAACAAACCTGTATAACCCGGTCAATTTAAGAATGCGCCGAGTCGTATGTTATTAAACACGCGTGTTTAATACCCAGGATTATGAGCCCAAAAGCGGCACAATAAGAGGCACGTTACGAGCAAATGTGTTGAAAAATATGTTAGTAAATTAAATTAAGCTATATTAATCAATACTCAGTGATCAGCTTCCCAGTCAGCTTGACCCAATGCCTGCAAATGCCACAGTCATACCTAAATATCAGCATTCAGAATATTGTTGGAGATCAAAGACAATAATGAATAAAAAAACGATTCACGGAACCGTGTATGTACATTGTACCTACAGTATAAACTTGTGTATATTATTTCAAGTTCTTTTTAAGGAAAACTCGTAGCAGAATGAGTCATTACGTAAATACAGGTTTACCGATAAGGTTAAAGGGTTGTTAAACTTAAGTTGCATTATAATACAGGCAATATAGGTAAATAGTATTTATGAACTGTCTATGGCATCATAGCTCCCAAGCGGATAAACCGATTTGAGTGAGTTTTTTTAATCGAAAGTTTTGTCTATTAAGGCTACACCTTTAAAATTTTCGTAAAAATTGTTGTTAAGTAACCATTTTATACATTATAACATTTATAACGTAACAATTTTCAGGTCGGAAAAAATATATCATAATCTGCAAGATATGAGAAGTATTATAGTATTATTAGCTCCATTTTTTATCAGACAAAAATAACATTTTATAATCTTCTTCATAAAGTAATGAACAATAACTTAATTTTCTTCTCGTTTTCTGAAATATTCCGAAAAACATGATATCCGCGCTTTCGAACACGCCCTTCCATCTCGCTCACGCTTATGCTCAGTGAGAGGGAGAGAAGTCCATGAACGTGCGGCGCCTTAAATTGTAAAACTATGTTTGTAGTGTCCAGGGGGAAATAATGTTTAATTTATACAGTTTATATTAGTAGTTAATATTATATTACATGGTACTAATTTTAAGTAATTTCGTGTGTTTTTGTTATCTCCAAACTTAAGAACTTTATATACAAACTTATTTACCCATATTCAAGATGTTGGGAGAAGAATGAGGTTTAAACCTTTAAACCCAGTAGTTGTCGTGGAGCCCATATACGACTTTGTTAACCTTACTAGCACAATAATGCCAAAGGTTTATTCCACTCGATTACTTAAATTTCTTATCGGATCCCGGGGAGTCCCATTTCCAAATTTGTTGACCTGACTTGAACAGTATGTATGTATGTAAATACTTTTTATTACACAAGACATTGGTAAAAATACAGACAAAATAGGTTAGGTTAGGTAATAGTTGAATACCATCCAAATTATTTCAGGTTCAGATAATTATATTTCGATTAAAGAGTAGGCCATATGTAGAAGGATTAAGTACCTATGTGCTATATTTTGTCCCGTCGCGTCGCTCCGCCTAGGTTCTTTGTATACGTGGCGGAGCCGCGCGGGTAGCTATTTAGTATTAATAATTTCTCGAGTTTTCTTTACAATTTTAAAACTAACAATACTTTTTATTATCTATTATGACTGTACAAAGAATAATCGTATGTTTGGTGTAACAAGGAAAGTAGTAGGGATACCATTTGTAACTGAATAAAACTTGTGGACTTAGAACATATGTGATTTAATATATTATAACTATTATAAGTAATATACAAGTAATCGAATTTAAACTTTCGTGAGACATTGCATGCCGCTCGTAGTGACATTTAATACGTGAGTTTAACCGTTTTATTATTAGTACTAGCTGTTGCCCGCGACTTTGTCCGCGTAGAACTTTTTATCGTCTTAGAAAATGATTTCTCTCAATACAAAATTTGAACCCTCTTTTAGGGGATAATTAAAAAAAAAGTTGATGTTCATTTTCTAGTTTGTGAACAAACAGTCTAAAACCAAAGTTAAAAATCTCATACTTTAAAAATGCCTTGAAATACTCAAACTTTGAACCAATTTTAACACTCTTAGGGGATGAATTTGGAAAAACTCTGAAATCAGTTTTGTAGTCTTTTAACGTACAGAATAAGACCGAAGTTAAAAATCTCTTACTGACACTTTAAAATTTTATTGCTCGCCATTTAAAATTTGAACCCCCTTTTAAACCCCCTTAGAGGTTGAATTTTTCTAATCGCTGAAAGAACTTTTTTCGTAAACTTTTAAGCTCAAAAAAAGTGTTGCCCATACAAAGCTTTCTGGGGTGGAATTTTCTAAAACTCTGAAAGTACTTTATTATTAATTTTAATAAGTAACATTTTGAATAGTTTTAAGTCTAGTAAAAAAAAAAGTTTTTCCCACACAACACTGGCTACCCTTCTTAAGGATCTTAGGATCCCCTTAGGGATGGAGTTTTCTAAAACGCTGAAAGTTCTTTTTTAGTATTCTAATAAGTAATCTTTTTGCAAAGTTGTAAGTCTAACTCAAAAAAAAGTGTTGCCCATGCAAAGCTTGCGCTCCTTTTTAACCCTATTAGGGGTGGAATTTTCTAAAACGATTTGTGTTCTTTTTTTGTATTTTAATAAGTAATCTTTCTACAAAGTTTCAAGTCTCTAACTCAAAAACATAAACTTTCCCTGATAAAAACTTTGCACCCCTTTTTATCCCCCTTAGGGATAGATTTTTTCAAAACGCTGAAAGTCTTTTTTTGTATTTTTATAAGTAATCTTTCTACAAAGTTTTAAGTGTCTAGCTCAGAAAAAGTGTTCCCCATACAAACCTTGCACCCTTTTTTAACCCCCTTAGGGAATGATTTTTGTAAAACGCCGAATGTAGTATTTTTCATGTTCTAATAAGTAATTTTTCGTCAAAATTTTAAGTCTCTATTAAAAAAAAATATGTTTTTCCCATACAAACTTTGCACCCTATTTTACCCCCTTAGGGGTGAAATTATCCAAAACGCTGAAAGTACTTTCTTTGTATTTAAATAATCTTTCAACAAAGTTTTAGGACTCTAGCTAAAAAAAATAGTTTCCCACATACAAACTTTGCACCCCTATTTTAGCCCCCTATTTTTAGGGGTAGAATTTTCTAAAACGCTGAAAGTACTTAATTTGTATTCTGATGACTAATCTTTCTACAAAGTTTTAAGTCTCTATTTAAAAAAAATATTGTTTCCCCCATACAAAATTTGCACCCCTATTTTACCCCCTTAGGGGTAGATTTTTTTAAAACACTGAATCTAGGTACTTTATTTGTATTCTAATGAATAATTTCTCTACAAAGTTTTAAATCTCTATTTAAAAAAAAGTAGTTTTTCCCATACAAACTTTGCACTCTATTTTACCCCTTTAGGGGTAGAATTTTCTAAAACCCTGAAAGTTCTTTATTTGTATTCTAATGACTGATCTTTCTACAAAGTTTTAAGTCTCTATTTAAAAAAAAATGTTTCCCCCATACAAACCTTGCACCCCTATTTTACCCCCGTAGGGGTGGAATTTTCCAAAACGCTGAAAGTGTTTCATTTGTATTCTAATAACTAATTTTTCTACAAAGTTTAAGTCTATAGCTCAAAAAAAAAAGGTTCTCCCATACAAACTTTGCACCCCCATTTTACCCCCTGAGGGGTAGAATTTTCAAAAATCCCTTTTTATCCCTAGCCCACGTTATAAAAGCAACATACTGTGCAAAAATCAACTCTCTAAGATTAGTAGTTTCGGCTGTGCGTTGATGAGTGAGTGAGTGAGTGAGTGAATAAGTCAGTCAGGACATAGACATTTATTATGTATAAATAGATAGAAGATAATGAAACTCCCATTCAAATATCTCAAAAAATTATGAAGCTACATCCGTTTTAATGTCGCTTGTTAGAGTGAGAAAACGATGAGGGACTGTGACGTCAATATACTCGAGCGTCATAGTAAAAAACAATCGTTTCATATGAAGGTGCGTTTTGCGGAAAAGGGACAGAACATACCCCCTCTTAAAACTTTGGACTCTTATAACTTAATCATTACCTATATAACCTCTTGCTTTGTTTTTTTTCTCCATTTGACTATATTTATTTTAAATTCTTTTTCGAGAAAATACATTATGATTATTTACCATATTTTCGATTCCTGAGCTATAACCACGAACTTCGGAATTCGAAAATATTCGGGTATCTCTATCTCTATCGCACTAACCATACTCGAGTGACAGGGATGCAAATATATGAACATTGAGTATCGGTTTTCGTAGTAGCGCCGCAGGTACTTTGGCTGAATGCGCCGAGCGCGTGCCATTGTCATTCAAAAAAAACAAATTCGTGTTAATTATATTGTTCAAATTTGTTGATTTCATTTATTGAAATTACGACATAAAACGACATTTGCGCATATAAGTTCCCATATCAGAATCGAATATTTTTTTATGGTTTATATTTTAGCATTTGTCTCGTAAAGGTATATCGTAGACGGGATTTAAATTATTAATAAGTGAAAGGCAAAGCAATTCCGCCATTTTGACGAAAATTTGACGGTTCTTATAGCTGACAGTTGGAGCAGCGTTTGATTTCAATAAAAATAAATGAAAAATTAAATGAAGTCGTATATTTCGGAAAATTAATTAACTGTCGCAGTCGGATAAAAACTATCCTAAGTTGCAGCTAGAATAATAATGTACCTATATAAAATGTTTCATATTTTTCCGTTCATGGGATGCTGAGAACATTCGAACCGCGCAAAGCTTAGTTTCAAACTGGCTGATTCTTTTTTTAATTTAGAGATTTATTATAAGTGGAGATAAAGTAATATGGGCATTTTCAATTATTCGTGCACCCTATTAGCGTGAGTTGTTAAACAAAAAATAACTCAGTGTCAGTTTTGTAACGAAAGTTAAGCATACAAATGATGTGAAAATGTACTGGTTTCACATTTAAATAACGTGTATATGCATATTATTTATAGATTGAAAAGAAAAAGTTAATTTTTACACAAATTGAATACTTAATTGTCGTTACAAAACTGACACTGAATTAATTTTTGTTTATAAACTCACGCTAATTGGGTGCACGAATAATTGAAAATGCCCATATACAAGTAGTATACAGGTATAAGTAACAAACCATCCACTTCACAGATGTGGATAACATGGAACTAAACATAAATATCGCTCTTACATCGCTAATGACGATGTGTGACGACTGAAGATGTGTTAAACATCCGTCACATTCTCGAAAATATGCAAAAGGTGCGAGTTTGACACATATTTTATCCATAAAATATATACTTAACTAGCTGTTGCCCGCGACTTCGTCCGCGTAGAACTTTTTATCGTCTTAGAAAATGATTTCTCTCAATACAAAATTTGAACCCTCTTTTAGGGGATAATTAAAAAAAAAGTTGATGTTCATTTTCTAGTTTGTGAACAAACAGTCTAAAACCAAAGTTAAAAATCTCATACTTTAAAAATGCCTTGAAATACTCAAACTTTGAACCAATTTTAACACTCTTAGGGGATGAATTTTGAAAAACTCTGAAATCAGTTTTGTAGTCTTTTAACGTACAGAATAAGACCGAAGTTAAAAATCTCTTACTCACACTTTAAAATTTATTTGCTCGCCATTTAAAATTTGAACCCCCTTTTAAACCCCCTTAGAGGTTGAATTTTTCTAATCGCTGAAAGAACTTTTTTCGTAAACTTTTAAGTCTCTAGCTCAAAAAAAGTGTTGCCCATACAAAGCTTTCTTAACCCCCTTAGGGGTGGAATTTTCTGAAACTCTGAAAGTACTTTATTATTAATTTTAATAAGTAACATTTTGAATAGTCTAGTAAAAAAAAAAGTTTTTCCCACACAACACTGGCTACCCTTCTTAAGAATCTAAAGGATCCCCTTAGGGATGGAGTTTTCTAAAACGCTGAAAGTTCTTTTTTAGTATTCTAATAAGTAATCTTTTTGCAAAGTTTTAAGTCTAACTCATAAAAAAGTGTTGCCCATGCAAAGCTTGCTCTCCTTTTTAACCCTATTAGGGGTGGAATTTTCTAAAACGATTTGTGTTCTTTTTTTGTATTTTAATAAGTAATCTTTCTACAAAGTTTCAAGTCTCTAACTCAAAAACATAAACTTTCCCTGATAAAAACTTTGCACCCCTTTTTATCCCCCTTAGGGATAGATTTTTTCAAAACGCTGAAAGTCTTTTTTTTGTATTTTTATAAGTAATCTTTCTACAAAGTTTTAAGTGTCTAGCTCAGAAAAAGTGTTCCCCATACAAACCTTGCACCCTTTTTTAACCCCCTTAGGGAATGATTTTTGTAAAACGCCGAATGTAGTATTTTTCATGTTCTAATAAGTAATTTTTCGTCAAAATTTTAAGTCTCTATTAAAAAAAAATATGTTTTCCCATACAAACTTTGCACCCTATTTTACCCCCTTAGGGGTGAAATTTTCCAAAACGCTGAAAGTACTTTCTTTGTATTTAAATAATCTTTCTACAAAGTTTTAGGACTCTAGCTAAAAAAAATAGTTTCCCACATACAAACTTTGCACCCCTATTTTAGCCCCCTATTTTTAGGGGTAGAATTTTCTAAAACGCTGAAAGTACTTAATTTGTATTCTGATGACTAATCTTTCTACAAAGTTTTAAGTCTCTATTTAAAAAAAAATATTGTTTCCCCCATACAAAATTTGCACCCCTATTTTACCCCCTTAGGGGTAGATTTTTTTAAAACACTGAATCTAGGTACTTTATTTGTATTCTAATGAATAATTTCTCTACAAAGTTTTAAGTCTCTATTTAAAAAAAAGTAGTTTTTCCCATACAAACTTTGCACTCTATTTTACCCCTTTAGGGGTAGAATTTTCTAAAACCCTGAAAGTTCTTTATTTGTATTCTAATGACTGATCTTTCTACAAAGTTTTAAGTCTCTATTTAAAAAAAAATATTTCCCCCATACAAACCTTGCACCCCTATTTTACCCCCGTAGGGGTGGAATTTTCCAAATCGCTGAAAGTGTTTCATTTGTATTCTAATAACTAATTTTTCTACAAAGTTTAAGTCTATAGCTCAAAAAAAAAAGGTTCTCCCATACAAACTTTGCACCCCCATTTTACCCCCTTAGGGGTAGAATTTTCAAAAATCCCTTTTTATCCCTAGCCCACGTTATAAAAGCAACATACTGTGCAAAAATCAACTCTCTAAGATTAGTAGTTTCGGCTGTGCGTTGATGAGTGAGTGAGTGAGTGATTGAGTGAATAAGTCAGTCAGGACATAGGCATTTATTATGTATAAATAGATAGAAGATAATGAAACTCCCATTCAAATATCTCAAAAAATTATGAAGCTACATCCGTTTTAATGTCGCTTGTTAGAGTGAGAAAACGATGAGGGACTGTGACGTCAATATACTCGAGCGTCATAGTAAAAAACAATCGTTTCATATGAAGGTGCGTTTTGCGGAAAAGGGACAGAACATACCCCCTCTTAAAACTTTGGACTCTTATAACTTAATCATTACCTATATAACCTCTTGCTTTGTTTTTTTCTCCATTTGACTATATTTATTTTAAATTCTTTTTCGAGAAAATACATTATGATTATTTACCATATTTTCGATTCCTGAGCTATAACCACGAACTTCGGAATTCGAAAATATTCGGGTATCTCTATCTCTATCGCACTATATATGAACATTTAGTATCGGTTTTCGTGGTAGCGCCGCAGGTACTTTGGCTGAATGCGCCGAGCGCGTGCCATTGTCATTCAAAAAAAACAAATTCGTGTTAATTATATTGTTCAAATTTGTTGATTTCATTTATTGAAATTACGACATAAAACGACATTTGCGCATATAAGTTCCCATATCAGAATCGAATATTTTTTTATGGTTTATATTTTAGCATTTGTCTCGTAAAGGTATATCGTAGACGGGATTTAAATTATTAATAAGTGAAAGGCAAAGCAATTCCGCCATTTTGACGAAAATTTGACGGTTCTTATAGCTGACAGTTGGAGCAGCGTTTGATTTCAATAAAAATAAATGAAAAATTAAATGAAGTCGTATATTTCGGAAAATTAATTAACTGTCGCAGTCGGATAAAAACTATCCTAAGTTGCAGCTAGAATAATAATGTACCTATATAAAATGTTTCATATTTTTCCGTTCATGGGATGCTGAGAACATTCGAACCGCGCAAAGCTTAGTTTCAAACTGGCTGATTCTTTTTTTAATTTAGAGATTTATTATAAGTGGAGATGAAGGCTCTGATGATTATGATATGATGCTATGAGATATATAATAAAATATTATATTTTAAATTATAAGATCCTGTATTAAATGTTCTACTCGTTTCTTCATCCATTTATTGGGGCTGGAACAAGATAAATTTCTATTTTAGAAGTATGATACACAATTTCTCGTAACATGTCTAATATCAGTAAAGTACGTATTTCAAATTCTCATTAAGTTAGTTAGTAAAGGCTTAACTTAATCTAACGGTTACGCACACGATGAGAATTGCTCAGAAAGTTCAGGAAGCATGCATGTTCTCGCCAAAAAACAAAAAGAATCTGCAGTGTGCAGTTTCTTTTCTGTGTATTTTCCTTGCCATAGGCTTAAGAGAAATGTCGAGTCGACTCCAATACTTAAATAATACACCGATAAATATGCTTCTTTTTAAGTAAACAACAGGTTCCAGTTTTGTCTTTCATTTTCAAAATACAATGAAAAGTGCTCAGAATAAGATAAAACTTACGACATTCTTTTTCCGTTACACACTCATTGGCAGCGTTTCTCCAATATCCCTTCTCGCACACGCACTTCGGAGTGCAGTCATCAGGATCCCCCGGGTTGAATGGAGGAGAGTTGTATCTGTCTTCACATCTTTCCCAGTCAGAGATTCGTTGGCATGACGTCCACTCCTCGTTGAGCCGGGTACATTCTACTGGAGCTAAAACATAATATTTTACTTTTAAAACAAAGTTTCTATCGACTTCGATTCAGTAGGTACCTACTCCGCTTCAAGTGCGCGTATAAAATTTGAAGATTTCCCTCGATTTCGCCAGGATCCCATCAGATCCTGACCTGATGACCATGGGACTGCCTAGGAAATCTCACCTCTTCGAGTAATCGGGAAACATACATAAAAAATAAAAGGTTCCGACGAATGGAGAACTTTTTTGAAGTCGGTTAAAAAATCAAGTTTTTAATTGACAACGTCGGCTGGTAAGGAATTGATTGGTTGATTGGGTACTTGGAATGTAAAAAAATGTGTATCTTTTAGCTCAGTGTAGGTAGTTCAGGAAAGCAGATATAATACTGAAGATTAAAAAATGCGTGGACACTACACTACACCTGATTTTATCAGAACACTATTAATAAATTTAGACTTTTTATATTTTCTCCGAAGAGGTTGGGTGTCACCGGCATCCAGCGGACTCCCGCGACCTTTACCAGGTCATCAGTCCACCGTGTGGCAGGTCTACCCACGCTGCACCTGCCGGTACGTGGTAGAACACTCGAGAACCTTTCCGCCCCAACGGCCACGCCAACGGTTCTATGTGCAATGTGTATGTCCTGTCCCACCCACTGCCCCTTAAGCTTAGCGATTCGGAGGGCTATCGGTTACCTTGGTTCTGCTGCGGATAGCTTCATATCTGATGCGATCACGCAGATAAACTCCCAGCATAACCCTCTCCATTGCCCTTTGTGTGACTTCAACCCTTCTAATGCGGCCCATAGCGATTACTTAATGTATGACTGAGTAAAATTGCTTGGTCAAAACATGTAAGTAGTTTCAAAATTACTATATCTCATTGGTGAAATCTACAAATAACTTAATTTTCAGAGTCACTTACGACAATCAGATGCCTTGACGCAGTCTCCAGTGGCATTGTACCTGTAGTAGGGTTTACAACCACAGCCCCCTGGACAGTCTCGTGGTGGCTTGCATAATATCGTCTGGTCCGACTCCGGGCACATTACTTGAGGACACTTAAATGTACAATATACAAAAGTCTGATTGGCACCGCAGTCAGCGTAATCTAGAAATTGATAAGAAAAATTTCTGTCAAAAATTTCATTTTTGGTACAAGCTTTTATTGCCGACTGTACTTTTCTGTATGCCGTCTTCAACTACTAATTGAGACGATTCTAACGAGCCCAAACTCAACGGGGTTACGTCGGTTAAGTACTGAACTCCCATGGCCACCTTCTGTCGCCATCATCATATCACCACCATAATATTGAATTGTCATCCAAACTATACGTTTACCCAAAATTTCAACTCAATCGGTTGAAGTTTGATGCTTCAAAATTGAGTTGCAAGGTTCCACCCGAACATTTGGGTGGAACATGCACATACTTACATAGTTACATACATTGCAAGTTTATAGAAAGCTTGTAAAAATTAGAAGAGTTCAGTGGCCCATTTCACGAAGCTACTAGTTACAATAAAATTCTACAAGTCTATACCGGCAAGACAGTCATGTCTAACGTCCTGTCATAATTTATATGTGCCAGCCTCTGTGTTGTACTCACAATAGACCTAGAAGAAGGTACTGAACTCTTCACCTCAGTAAAATCGATATGAATGCATTGCACGCACTTGTTGTGATGTGACACGCGCGTGGTAGCGAGCGTGCAAAAAACATTGACATTAAATTGGAATGAGAAATATGACTCCCAGTAGATAGATAATAAGTTGTGCTAGGTTTTCGTTTCTTACCTGCACATGTTTCAATCTTAACGCATTTCCCGCCAATTTTAGACAGCACGTAGCCATCGTTACACTGACATCCAGCAGAACATTTTTTATTCACGCATCCTGGTCTGGTGTTCTGGCAAGTGCCCGGACAAGCGTCTTTGCAGTCTTTCCACGAGGCGTTTGGATCTTTGCACACGGATGCTGCAAAAAATATTGATAATTATTCATACAATTCATGTTTTTTACAAGCTTTATATTAACTTGCACTGTTCGTATATGTATGTAAGTAGTTATGTTAATATGTAAGTATGTAAGTTGTCCGTCAAAATTTGCAATCCAATCAAGTCACTTCCCGTTATCCAATTGAAAATTTGCAAGCATATGTATATCGCATGACAATGCAATATTATGATGACTTGGAGTTGATCTGATGCTGGAGCTGGAAGGTGGCCATAGGAACTCCGCAATAAAACGACACAACCCCATCGAGTTCGGGCTCGTTAGAATCGTCTCAACTTGATGATGGTATGCAGAAAAGTACAGTTGGCAGTAAAAGCTTGTACGAAAAATGATTTTTTTGACACAAACTTATTAATAGTTATACCTTCTGTAGGTATTTCAAAAAAGTTTGTACTACTCACGGCATTCTTTAGCCGGCACGCAAAGGCCGTCTTTGTTCCTGAAATGTCCCTTTTTACAAACGCATCGAGGTTGGCAATTCAGAAGTAAAGTGTTGCACACTACAGGAGGGGAGTCGGCATCTTCACATTGCTCAGACGTGCAGGCCGAAGGGCATGAATCCCATTCAGTGTTTTGCCCAGTACAATTAACTGGTGCTGTTGAAAAAAAAAGTCAATTATTTGATATTGACTGTTTTATTCGTTTGTTAGTTAGTTTATAACTAGGTGACCGTTTTTTGAATATTTCCATGCTTTGGAAGACACGCTGAGCTATACTCGTAAATATCGGATGTGGTATTTTATTACAGAAAACAAGGTTACTTTACTTACGGCATTCAGAAGCAAGTATGCAGTTTCCGGATTGGTCATATCTATAATTGATCTTGCAAGTGCACCCTGGGGTACAGTTTCTGGGTGGGTCACATGCTGGCTGAGCACGGTCATATTTCGGACAGTACTTATCAGGGCAGTTGGCATTACAAGTTACGTAAGTTTCATTAGCTTTGCAAGATTGTGCTGAAACAACAAATGAACAGGTTGACTTAAGCTATACCTTATTGTGAAGCAATATATGTTATTCATATTCTTTAATGTGTATGTATTTACCTAAGGTGAACGGTCCGGTCCAGTGCTCCACACTGTCCCCTTACTTGGCAATTATTGGAGTTAAGGTGTCAAGCATGGGCCGTTTACATTACTCTTTTTAAAATTTGTGAATGGATTCAATAGAAAAACGAAACTTACGACACTGTTCCTTTTTAATACAAATTCCTCTTGAATCTCTCAGATAACCTTCTTCACAAACACATCCACCCGGGCATGGAGGAATTATTCTCGGACATGGTGGTGCAATAATCAGGTCTTTACATGTTTTTGCAATACACTGACCGGCTGGACAGTCGATGTATATTTCATGTGGTCCTTTGCATTTTGGAGCTAAAAAGTATATAGCATAATTTAGGTTGGTTAATTTCAAACCGTCTACGCTAATTACGATACGACAAGTCGAAAAAAAATATTTCACAATTCATATCGTAAGATAAAAATAGCATATTCTACATTACAAAAAATTGTGTACGAAATATAAAAAAAAATGTTATATTGTTATAAATAATGTCAATTATTATTTTATTACATTAACCCAATAGTGAGAGGCAGTTCTATTAAAGTTTTTTTAAGTAGCTATACTCGTATGTATATAGCTTACGATGGTGCTTAGCCATATTCGATATGGAGAATAAGTCAATGCTTTATTGTGTCTACGGCGTCCTTGTCTGCGAATTTGTGCTACCCTGGTGCTACCTAATTAAACGTCTAGTATATTTGTGGTAACAAGGTTAAGGATAAATGCATGCCTAAACAGGAACACATACGGCATTTGTCGATAGGAACGCATTTGTTGTTGGCGTCTCTGACGCAACCCTTTTTGCAGAAGCAGCCTAGTTTGCATTTCTTGTTGACGCACGTCGGATGCGTGGGGTTTGCACAGGTGGCTTCAGGGCATGAAGTACCGCAGTAGTATTGTTCATTTACACCGCATTGTTGAGGGGCTGTAATGTAAATAAAAAATAAAAACATTAAACCAATTACGTAGGTACTGGGCTGGTATTCCATTCGCGATAAATGGCCGATGGGGACATAATGCCCACTTTGATACATCTTCTTCATTCTTATTTTGAATGACAGACACACAAAAATGGGGATATGTCCCCATTTGTCAAATATCGTATGGAACCTGATTAACAAAATAGTGTTGTTTCTTATATGTTGTGTAGATATGCTTAAAGAAACTTACGTTTAGGGCATTTTCGCTCCGGAACACATTTATTTGAGTCCGTGTTGTTTGATTCGAGAAGAAGGAATCCGGGTTTACAGTCGCAGCCGTTGTATTCGCAATATTGCGGGCACACTAAGTCAGATTTGTTCGCATAAAGACTAGCGCAAGTTTTCCCGCATGGATTGCCGCAGCCGCTTACCGCGTTCGGATCACCTCCACAACAGGCTAGAAAGGCGAAAAAAAATGAAACATCTTTATTTACTAATAGTGCGCCCTGAACTGTAATTTCATTTTTGGTACAAGCTTTAAATAGGTACCGACTAAACTTTTTTCACAACTACTTCGTTCAGAGCTTATCTCGTGTTGTTTTTAGGAGTTTCTACGGCCACCTTCTATTTCCTTCTGATCAGTTCGGAGGTGCCTCAATATTATATTGCCACAAGAATGTCAAATTTCAGATTAATTGGATACCGCCAACTGGTTGAAATTGTTGAAAAATGTTTTGCAAATTTTGAAAGGACTTCTGATAACATATCTGCGAACGGTGCAAGATCACCTCTTAGTTGAACCTGACCTAGCTTCATTCGGTCGATAATATATATATTTTATTTAAACACTCACGACATTCCTTCATATCAATGCAGTCTCCATTACAGTCCCTCACATAGCCTTCTTCGCAAGTGCAACCTCCCGCGCAGGGGCCTATAATGTCCGGGCAGGCCACCGGATACCCAACTTCTTCGCATTTCTTTGGCACGCATTCCCCGAGCAAGCAATTTGAATAGCGCTCGTGTGGTTTTTTACATTGCATCGAAGCTATTTAAACAAAAAAGGATATTCATGAAGAATCTTTAAATAACATCACGTTTTTAAAGTGTCATTAAACCAACTGGACACGACTTACGGCATTTTTCCTTCTTTATGCATATTCCTTTCGAATCTCTCAGATATCCTTTTTCGCAAACGCAACCTCCAGGGCATGGAGGCCTTATCCTGGGACAACCAGGTGGGGTTACCAGGTCATCACAAGTTTTCGGGTAACATTGACCAGCTGGACAATCGATGTATATTTCATGCAGTCCCTTGCATTGCTTGTCTGAGAAGTCGAGATAAAATAAAAATGTTGATTGTGTTTATTTTCCAAGACGAAGTTGCGAAAGTAGAATTAAGTAATATTGTTTAACTCACGTTTTGGGCACTCTTTCTCAGGAACACATTTCTTTTTATCATGGCTGTCCGCGTTGAGAAGGACATAGCCGGGTTTGCAGTCACAACCGTTGAGTTCACAATATTGCGGGCATACTAAGTCAGACTTGTTCTGATAGAGACTCTCGCAAGTTTTACCGCAAGGATTGCCACAACCACTTACCGCGTTCGGGTCACCTCCACAACTAGCTAAAAACGAGGATAATGGAGTTGATGAATTTAGTTTGCTTCTGACATCTATTAATTACCTATAGAAAATGTATTGTGTAGACACTGTAGTATTTTGGCAATAACTACTTATTCGTAGGTATTTCTATCAAACATTCCTGTAGGAAAATATTTGACCAGAAAAATACCGCCAGAATTGTTTCATCTACACGAGTTGTATGAAACTAGACATAGGTAGGGATATTGTCAAAATTTCAAATATAAAACAAAAACTCTTTGGGTAAGAATAATTAGAACTTTTGTCGATGAATGATAATGTGAAGTAAGTAATACATACGACACTTGTTCTTTTCAATACAGTCCCCATTGCAGTCTCTGACGTAGCCTTCCTCGCAGATACAGCCGCCCGCGCAGCCTCCTGGTATTGAAGGGCAAGCGATGGGGTACCCTAACTGGTCACAAGTTATCGCAACGCACTCCCCAACCAAACAACTCGAATAGCGTTCGTGGGGCTTTTTGCACTGTTTCGCTAAAATTAAAGAAAATAAGGGCGATTCATGAAAAATAAAATTACTCTAAAGTGTAAGCAAAAGTATAGACAAAATAGAATGGTTTAAGAAACGCATAATATTTTGGAACAAACTATTTCAGCGACACCCCATGTCATGGGTTGAACGACAAAAATAAAATACATTCCCATTTTACGGTGGGGAGGTAGAAACCATAAAAAAATTACAGGTTTTATTACACCACTTCAACGGCGTGATAATTTTTTATACCTAGGCCAAATTACAGTTTTAAAGTAGGTAGTTAGTGTCACTGCTGAGCTAAACCTCGGACGGACAAACGGACAGGTGGACATGACGAAACGATAAGGGTACTTAGTTGACTATGGAACCTTAAGGCGACGTGAGCTCCAAAAACTGATTTTTAAAAAATCGTAGCTCTTGTTCGGATTATAATACGGCTGCCCTAAATTTAATTAAAAATCTTGAGGCCTTTTTCGAGGGAAATCAGCTATTCGAATCCTGAGTTTTTGACTTTCATTCGATAGAAAAAAATCACGAACATAGGTCTAAAATACACTTAAAAAAATTGTAACAAATTATGCACAACAGCTAAACATATTAAAGTTGGTTTTAAAAATCAGCAATGTCATGTTTGAGGGAAATCAGCTATTACTTTTTTATTTATTAAAACGCACAAAAAATTAAAATTAAAAAAACATGATATCCGCCCTTCCAAACACGCACTTCCATCTCGCTCACGCTTATGCTCAGTGAGAGGGGGAGAAGACCACGAACCTACGTCCCCTTAACCCCCTCCCCCCAACTATATAAAGTAAATTAAGATAATTTAATAATTTAGGTACCTAATCTCCACTTATAATAAATCTCTAAATTAAAAAAAGAATCAGCCAGTTTGAAACTAAGCTTTCTGTGGTACGAATGTTCTCAGCATCCCATGGACGGAAAAATATGAAACATTTTATATAGGTACATTATTATTCCCGCTGTAACTTAGGATAGTTTTTATCCGACTGCGACAATTAATTTATTTTCCGTAATATACGACTTCATTTAATTTTTCATTTATTATTCTTAAAGTATATCGCCGCCACATCTGTCAGCTAAAAGAAAAGTCAAAATCACAGACTAATAAGAGATACTACGGATAAAATGGCGGAATTGCTTTGCCTTTCTTTCACCTATTAATAATTTTAATCCTGTCTACGATATACCTTGACGAGACACATAGGTACCAAAAGCAAATATAAAATTAATCGATTTTGATATGCGAACTTATATGCGCAAATGTCTTATTAACGCGTAATTTCAACAAATGTATCAACAAATTCGAACAATATAAACTTGGTTTTTTTGAATGGCACGCGCGCGCGCTCTTTGCGTATTCAGCCAAACCACGAAAACCGAAACTCGAAGTTCGTATATCTGCATTCCTGTCACTTGTTAGTGCGATAGAGATAGATACCCGAATATTTTCGAATTCCGAAGTTCGTGGTTTAAAAGAAAATACGGATGTCGGATAGATCTAAATTAATATTTTATGTGTAAATATGGTTAAAATATTTGGAAATACTATTGTTGTTATTGTTTTAGTATATTTGACTAGCTTTAAGTTTAATATTGTACGTCCGAAGTGGGCAAGCTGTTGGACTTTATTTTACCCAAAACAATTAAATGTACACAGTTCTGACAATAAGAAAATCTTATTTTATTTTATCTTATCGAAAATAGGCATGTAGACACTAAATAAAATAATCATAATGTTGTATTTGTTTTTAAAAGAAAACAACGCAAATAGCAACGCAACGCAATATAAATAGGTAAGATAATCACTAAGTTATAAGTGTCCAAAGTTTTAAGAGGGGGTTTGTTGCGTCTCTTTTCCGCAAAACGCACCTTTATAATTGTATTGTAATCATTTATTTCAGATATAAATCCATAAACTTTGTTAGTACACAGTTACACAATCAATTAAGATATGTTAGTAAATTAAATTTAGCTATAATGAAACGATTGTTTTTTACTATGACGCTCGAGGATCGTGACGTCACGGTCCCTGCGGCGGTACCACGAACTTCGAATCTCGAACTTCGTACATCCCCGTCTCTGTCGCTCGAGTACCATAAACCATAAGTGCGATAGAGACGGAGATATACGAAGTTCGAGATTCGAAGTTCGTGGTACCGCCGCTGATCGTTTTCTCACTCTAACAAGCGACATTAAAACGGTTGTAGCTTCGTAATTTTTTGAGATATTTGAATGAGTTTTTCGTTTCTTCTTTCTTTTGAAGTCATTCTACAGCTACACCTTTATTTAGAAGAAGACAAGCGGAAAGAATCCATACTATCCATACTTCCATACTATCCATACTAATATTATAAATGCGAAAGTGTGTCTGTCTGTTACCTCTTCACGCCTAAACCGCTGAACCGATTTAGATGAAATTTGGTATACAGATAGTTTGAGCCCCGAGGAAGGACATTTAGTAGTTTTTATATCTGAGGGGCTGAAATTGGGGGTGGAAATTTGTATGGAGCTACTTAAACCGCTGCACCGATTTAGATGAAATTTGGTATATAAATAGTTTGAATCCCGGGGAAGGACATATAATAGGTTTGATCCCGGAAATCATACCCTAAGGGGGTGAAAAGGGAGGGGAGGTGAAAATTTGTATGTAATCTATTTTGATGAAATTTGGTGTAGATATACATAGGTTAAGTCCCCGTGAAATTAGGGGTGAAAATTCGGATGAAACCCATTTTAATACAATTTGGTATAGAGATAGTTTGAGTCCTGGGAAAGGACAAAGGATAGTTTTAATTACGGAAATCACTCCCTAAGGGGGTGAAATGGGGGGTAAAAATTTGGATGGATCCCGTTTAGATGAAATTTGGTATAAAGGTAGTTTGAGTCCCGAAGAATGACATTAGATAATTTTTATTCCGAAAATCATTCCCTAAGGGGATGAAATAGTGGGTGAAAGTTTGGATAAAACCCATGTAGGTACCTAGATGAATTTTGGTATAGAGATAATTTGAGACCCTTCGAAGGATAGAGAATAGTTTTTGCCTCGGAAATCATCCCTTAAGATGGTAGACGTTGGTTTGCAATATTTTTTCTAAGGCGGTAACAAGTTCTACGCGGACGAAGTCGCGGGCAACAGCTAGTTATTAATAAATGAGTCGGTATGTGTAATCCTAACCCTGCTGAGTTTGTTATGGCGTTTCTTCTTGAGAGTAGTCTTTCTTTTCAGAAACGCTTCAAGAATAACCACTACTTGCAAAATAAAGTGTATTTTTTGTGACATTGACTAAAAGGTTTAGTTTCGCCTGAAAATACAACTCGACCAAGCTAAGAATGCACCTCACTCAATGTAACTTGTTCGACGCGAGGTGCATTCTTAGCTTGGTCGGGTTGTATCGAGGTGTGATCGAGGGTGTGTCAAAGTATGTTTTCATCTCTCCTGTTCTGAAAGTTGACTTTTCATGGGCATATAGCCGGGTGGAAAATAGCGTTTTCTCCCCTAGGGTGGAAAGTATTTTTTTTTTATTGTTACGGTCAGCCACGAAGTCGAAGATAATTGAGTTACTTCATATTATTAAAATAAAAACTTTACATATATCGAAACTCAGCTATACATTAAGCGACAGGTTCATTACGACGATGTTGATAAAAAATCCTTTTACTGTTGGTATTTTTCTTCCTAATTACAGAAAATCAAGATTCAAAACCATTTCTGTAAATATCGGCTGCCCGCCATAATGCTATGAAACTTTTTTTTCACGTTTCGGCATGGCCCATGGCCCTCTAGATTAGTAGCGACGCGGCCTACTCGATTACAATCGAGTAGGCCGTGGCAAGTGGCCAGTGCAAAGAGGTTAGAGGTTGGATATAGTTTTACTTAGGTATATCTAAATTCGAATAATTAATTTATTTCAAATTAAGCAAATAATTCTATACATTTATTTATAGAACTATATAAATACTAGAAATAAGATTACAACTATTAGATCTAATACGTTTTTAAACTATTTTAAAGTTGGCAGTATGTGTATTTCACTGATTATTCTTAATATACCTGTTTTATAAAATGTACGTGCAGTATTTTACTTTCCTCATAGTCGAAATGAAAAGTAGAGTGTTTAACTCGGGTGAAATTACCCATTTCACCCTCGAACTATAGGCGCTCTCACTTCGTTCGAGCGCCAGAAATATCTCGGGTGCAATGGGTCACTTTCAACCCTTGGTTAACAATCTACTATTTCTCAAACATGAAATGAAATGTCGGCATTACGTGGGTTATATCAGGCTTCAAAGTATCACGTTTCGGGCGGATCAACTCGAGAGAACTGTAAAGGAATTTCATACGAAATTGAAGGCCTAGGCCGGGAAGTAATTTTTTTTTAATTTTCATTCTGCTATTTGTGGCACAGCATCCCGGCATTCAGCCATGAAAATTAGTTTGATTTGAGGAGTTTTTATTTATTTATTTCATTGCATGTTTGAGAAAAGCACATGCCTGGCCGTGAAAAGGGCTTGCCCGGCGTCTGCAGTAATGTATATACTATTACTTTAACTGATTATCACGGTGTTGAATGTGTAATCTAGTACTTACTGCACTGCTTTGGCTTAACACATTTCTTTATGTTCTCATCATAAACAAATCCATCTTGACATTCGCACCCGAATAGATTACAAAAGTTTTCGTTGCACACTTTGGTCGTGTCATTGTAATCTGCGCAAGTTTTTCTGCATCTGTTACCACATCCTTTTTTGGCATTCGGATCATCGATGCATTCAACTGTATAAAGAACAATTTTTAAGAATCAACACAATTTGCACAAATGCCCTTTGCTAAAAAGTTGAAAAGAGAGAGCTGGAACAGCAATTTGTGGTGACGCTGACGAACCAGGCTAAAGTGGTCGTCACTTTAATGACCTATTGTCAGTTTATAACGTAGTTAAGTAATTGATATTACTCAAACCATAACAACATAAAAAACACGTTCGTAGGTTATTCCCCGCATTTTCCTTAGACATTACTAACTTATTTTGATTACAGTACATCGCTTAAGTACATGTCGAGGTCATGATAGTGTAGATTAAATGATTGTTAGAAATAAATAATTAATACAAAATGAGTTGAAGTGAATGTTCTCTTTAGGGGAGGCCTATGTCCAGCAGTGGACGTCTTTCGGCTGATATGATGATACCACAGCGACTTGGGATTTTTCTGTAATAATCAACGCATTTGCTCTCGGAAAGCAGTTCATGCGGTAAAGTGGAAAGGAAATGTGGAAATGTGTAATGTATGTGTGCCTTGGCGAAGTACTGAATTAAAATCGGTTTAAATAAACTTTGTTTTCAGGGTTCCGGACTCAAAGGGTAAAACGGGACCCTATTACTGAGACTGCGCTGTCTGTCCGTCTGTCTGTCTGTCCCACAGTGTGTTTTTTGACCCAAAAAGTGACATCCTCTTTTTATTAGACAAATCTATTGCTTGTATCGTTACAAATGCGAGACGAGATGTCCCGTGTGCCGATTTTCAATATTTATTCAAATATATATTTTTAAGTGTGTGTGACGTTGTCACGAATGGAAAACGAAAATTAATTCCTATAGAAAAACTATGGCCAGTTCATCGTTTAACGTGGCATTGTTTTATGTGGCAATTTAATGCGCATATTAATCTGATTTCACTTGTTCTTAAATGTGAATAGACTCGTCGCAAAAAAAGAATTACTCCTATTTGGTTTTTATTTCCATTTCTAGGTCGAAGTAGAATCTCTGGATGAGTGCGATAGATTTCTTATAATTGGTTGAATAATGTCTATTTTTTTTACATTCGACATACGCGGATGTTTAGAGAAAATTAGATTAGTTGAAAAATCCCCGACATTTTCATTTCAAATTTCAATATCTCAAAAACGGCTGAACCAATTTTATCGAAACGTAGATAATAACTATCTCGATCACGTCAGCTTTCGGATTAAAAAACCGCATTCAAATCGGTTCATTCGATTAGGAGCTACGATGCCATAGATGGACACAGACAGACACACAGATCCACAGACATACAGATACACAGACACACAGACACACAGATACACAGACATGTCAAACTTATAACACCCCTCTTTTTTCGTCGGGGGTTAAAAATGTTCTAGGGCTGTCACTACCCTAGGGAACCATGAGAAAAACCCTAATCTTTTTTTTTTTTTTTTTTTTTAATAAATATTTGTGGACAATCTTACACAAATCAACCTAGTCCGAAACTAAGCAAAGCTTGTACTATGGGTACTAGGCGACGATATAGATACTTATATAGATAAATAAATACTTAAATAGATAGAAAACATCCATGACTCAGGAACAAATATTCGTGCTCATCACACAAATAAATGCCCTTGCCGGGATTCGAACCCAGGACCTCTTGCTTCGTAGGCAGGTTCCCTACCAACTAGGCTAAAGCGGTCGTCAAATATGACGTTATCACGTAAAATTATCGTCCGCAAACCGACTTTATAGACAACCAATTATTTCTATTTAAGGTAGGTACGGTACCCTAAAAACCAAATGAATTATTGAAACCGTAAATGAAAATTTAAGTGTGAAACGAATACAAATTAGAGTGAAAAAAAACTCACGTGGAAGGCACCTATCTTCAGGAACACAGACACCCGTGGACGTAGAGTTTGTTCTTAGGTAGCCATCTTTGCAAGTGCACACTACTGACTCCGTTTGGTTCGCTGTGCACAAGACCGACACGTAGAGCATATCACAAGTATCTGGTGGGCATGGTGGCTTGGACTTGAGTATTTCATTTGCTGGACATCTTGGAGGTATGCTTACCACGGGTTTTGCAGCCGGAGCTAAACTGTCATCTGTTCCATATAAAGCAAAAACATTAGAGTACATATACACATAAGTAAGCAGTTCGTCCAATAAGTTAAATTGTCATTTAAAAGTTCAGGGCAGGACATCAGCCATAGTCTGTCAGAAAAATCTATAGTCAGTTTTATAATTTAATCTCTTTCTTAAATAATTTGCGGGCATGCCCATAAAACCGCAAATAGTTATTTGTTATACAAGGGTGCAAAGTTGTATTTTAACCGCGAGTGTGGAATTGAAACACGAGCTAGCGAATGGATTCTAGGGTTGAACCACGAGCTAGCGAACGGAATCTATGGTTGAACCACGAGCGAAGCGAGTGGTTCAAAAATAGAATCCTGAGCGAAGCGAGTGGTTCAAAAATATAATCCTGAGCGTAGCGAGTGTTGCAACACACGAGACGTCAAAATAACTTGCACCCGTGTGTAACACAAATCTTTTCACCTCACTAAAGCGAGGAAAAAAAACAAAAAAAAACAAAAAAGTAAAGTAAGAAAATTTTTAAAAAAATATTTAAAAGGGGGAAAAAAACATTAAAAATGAGAAAAAAAAATTAAAAAACATGAAAAAAGAAACAAAATATTACAAAATTAAAAAAAAACATTTAATAAAGAGGAAAAGAGAAAAAACATTGAGAAACAAAAAAAATTACATTAAAATAAAGAAAAACTTTTAAAAAAGGCAAAAATAATTTCAAAAAACATTAAAAAAAGACTGATAAAAGAAAAACTAAGCAATAAAATAGAGACAAAAACATATAAAAAAGAAAAAAGTTACAAAAAACATTATATTAAGAGAAAAAACGTAAAAAAAGCCAAAAAAAGACAAAAAAACATGTAAAAAGAGTGGAAAAAAAATTAAAATAATGGAAAAAGATAAAAACCTTGAAAAACACATATCAATCAATAAAACATAAAAAAAAACATTAAAATATGGCAAAAAAATATAAGACAATTTCAAAAAAACCTTGAAATAATAAAAAATAAACATTAAAAAAAAGGAAAAAACGTATAAAAAAGAGTAAAAAGACCAAAAAAACATAAAAAAAGAAAAAAAAACATTCAAAAAGAAACAAAACATTAATAAAAAGGAGAAAAAAGCAAAAATCATTGAAAAAATAAAAACAAAGCAATAAAATAGAGCAAAAACATAATAAAAGAAAAAATGTTACAAAACACATTAAAATAAGAGAAAAAACGTAAAAAATAGATAAAAAAAGACAAAAAACTTAAAAAAAAACATTTAAAAAGAAAAAAAAGTGGAAAAACCACAAAAATAAATCAAAAAGAAAAAAACATGTAATTTTTTTTTTAAAGTGGAAAACAAAAAAAAACCTTGAATAAACACATTTAAATCAATTAAATATAAAAAAAGAACATTAAAATGTAGACGAAAACATCAAAATAATAAATAGAATTTCAAAAAACATTAAAAAAAGAAGAAAAAAAAAACGTATAAAAAGACCAAAAAAAACATTAAAAAGAGAAAAAAATACAGAAAAACATTCAAAAAGAAACAAAACATTTAAAAAGAGAAACAACATTTTTAAAAAGGAGAAAAAGAAAGAAGATTTATAAAACAAAAAAACATTTAAAAAAGAAAAAAAGAATTAAAAACATTTAAAAAAAGAATAAAACATTCAAAAAAAGGTACCTAAATAAAATAAATCTGGTGGGCGAAAAATGTCCTGTCTGGACTGGCCTTTACATGTTATTATGTTTAAGAAAGTAACACGTTCGGATTTCAAATATTCTTTGCACTCTTGTGGATAAAATGCAGTTTTGCTATCTGTTTTTAAAGAATAAAAATGGGCTTTCCGAGCTAGTGAGGTGAAAAATATGTTTGCTGTTTTATGGACATCCCCGCAAAGAAATAAAGATATTAGAGAACTTCACTGTACGGTTTAGTGACAATCAAACCCGAAATCAATTTTTTTTTTTTTTTTTTTTTTTTTTAACTTTTCTTAATCCATATCCTAATAGTTTATGACGACGTCTTTACGACGGCTGGTGATTAACATTAAATACACTTTTTAGGTACTAATGACTTTATAAGATTATAAAAAGAATTAGTTAGGTTCTTACCATTTATAATATGGGATGTCGCTGTCACGGAATAAAGTACGAAATATATAAGCAAAATAAAACGAGCCATATCGGTTGACACGACCTGCGTGCACAACATGCCGGCGATGATAAACGTTAGCAAAAATATATTTTTACTAGCTGTTGCCTGCGACTTCGTCCGCGTAGAACTTGTTATCGTCTTAGAAAATGATTTCTCTCAATACAAACTTTGAACCCTTTAGGGGATAAATAAAAAAAACGTTGATGTTTATTGTCTAGTTTGTGAACAAACCATCTAAAACCAAAGTTAAAAATCTCATACTTTAAAAATGTCGTGAAATACACAAACTTTGAAACCCCTGCTCTTAGGGGATGAATTTGGAAAAACTCTGAAATTAGTTTTGTATTCTTTTAACGCACAGAATAAGACCAAAGTTACAAATCTCTTACTCACACTTTAAAATTTTCTTGCTCTCCATTTAAAATTTGAACCCCCTTTTAAACGCCGTTAGGGGTTGAATTTTTCTAATCGCTGAAAGAACTTTTTTCGTATATATAATATACTACTGACTTTTAAGTCTCTCGCTCAAAAAAAGTGTTGCCCTTACAAAGCTTGCCCCCTTCTTAACATCCTTAGGGGTGGAATTTTCTAAAACTCTGAAAGTTATTTTATTTTTATTTTTAATAAGTAATATTTTTAATAGTTTTAAGTCTAGTTCAAAAAAAGTGTCTCCCACACAACACTAGCCAGTGTTTTACCCCTCTTAACCCCCTTAGGGGTGAAGTTTTCTAAAACGCTGAATGTTCTTTTTAGGGTTCCGTAACGGAAAAACGGAACCCTTATAGATTCGTCATGTCTGTCTGTCTGTCTGTCCGTCCGTATGTCACAGCCACTTTTTTCCGAAACTATAAGAGCTATACTGTTGAAACTTGGTAAGTAGATGTATTCTGTAAACCGCATTAAGATTTTAACACGAAAATATAAAAAAAACAATAAATTTTGGGGTTCCCCATACTAAGAACTGAAACTCAAAATTTTTTTTTTCATCAAACCCATACGTGGGGTATCTATTGATAGGGTCTTCAAAATTGATATTGAAATTTCCTACATCATTTTTTTCTAAACTGAATAGTTTGCGCGAGAGACACTTCCAAAGTGGTAAAATGTGTGTCCCCCCCCCTGTAACTTCTAAAATAAGAGAATGATAAATCTAAAAAAAAATATATGATGTACATTACCATGCAAACTTCCAACGAAAATTGGTTTGAACGAGATCTAGTAAGTAGTTTTTTTTAATACGTCATAAATCGTAATTTAGTATTCTAATAAGTAATCTTTTTGCACAGTTTTAAGTCTCTAACTCAAAAAAGTGTTGCCCATGCAAAGCTTGCTCCCCTTTTTAACCCCCTTAGGGGTGGAATTTTCTAAAACGTCCTTTTTTTGTATTTTAATAAGTTATTTTTTTTCTTATTTACGAAAAGGGTAGTCAAATCGCAAAGACGGATAAATGAGAATAAATTATTAGAATTACCAGCTACTAAACTAGAAATGTACAGAAAAGGACCATATTACCGATGTATAACAGTAGCAAATAAAATACCAGAGCATATAAGGGAGGAATCGAAAGATGAAATATTTAAACGGAAATTAAGAGAATTATTACTTGATAAATGCTACTATTCAATTGAGGAGTTCATATGTGATGACCAACTGAAATAGAATTTAGTAAATATTATTTATTTGTGTGTATTGTTTTATATAGCATGTTAATATTACCACGTAACTATAAATTGCTAATTATAATTTTTAAAACCAAAAACTACGACATGATTATATGCCAAAAATTATGAGTAGGTAATATGTATGACTTTTAGTTGTCGCTTTAATTTTAAAGGAATACTTGCTGTGCCCTAACAGGTGCGAACCAACCCTAATGTAACACCTATTTTATAACACATGATAAATATGCAATAAATGAATTATAAATTATTGATTATGAATCTTTCTACAAAGTTTCAAGTCTCTAACTCAAAAACATAAACTTACCCTCATAAAAACTTTGCACCTCTTTTTATATCCTTTAGGGATGGTTTTTTCCAAAACGCTGAAAGTACTTTTTTGTATTTTTATAAGTGATGTTTCTACAAAGTTTCAATTGTCTAGCTCAGAAAAAGTGTTCCCCATACAAACCTTGCACCCCTTTTTAACCCCCTTAGGGAATGATTTTTGTAAAACGCTGAATGTTGTTTTTTTATGTTCTAATAAGTAATCTTTCTACAAAGTTTTAAGTCTCTATTTCAAAAAAAGTAGTTTTTCCCATACAACCTTTGCACCCTATTTTACCCCCCCCCCTTAAGGCTAATATTTTCCAAAACGCTGTATTCACTTTCTTTGTATTTTAATAAGTAATCTTTCTACAAAGTTCCAAGTGTCTAACTTAAAACCATAAACTTTCCCACATACAAATTTTGCACCCCTTTTTATCCCCCTTAGGGATGGTTTTTTCCAAAACGCTGAAAGTGCTTTTTTTGTATTTTTATAAGTGATGTTTCTAAAAAGTTTCAATCGTCTAGCTCAGAAAAAGTGTTCCCCATACAGACCTTGCACCCCTTTTTAACCCCCTTAGGGAATGATTTTTGTAAAACGCTGAATGTTGTTTTTTTCATGTTCTAATAAGTAATATTTCTACAAAGTTTTAAGTCTCTATTTCAAAAAAAGTAGTTTTTCCCATACAAACTTTGCACCCTATTTTACCCCCTTAGGGGTAGAATTTTCTAAAACACTGAAAGTTTTTTATTGGTATTCTAATGACTAATCTTTCTACAAAGTTCAAAGTCTCTATTTAAAAAAATATTGTTTCCCCATACAAACTTTGTACTCCTGTTTTATCCCCTTAGGGGTAGAATTTTCTAAACAAAATTTGAGAAATTGGTTTGGGACGTGATATTTTGGGAAAACTATTTTTCTCAAATTAATCTAGTTTATACAAGTTTATTCTAGGAAAGGGGGAATTTGGCGCAAATGGGAAGCCAATTGATGAAAGTTTGTTACATAAGTTTCTTAAAATATCACGCCGTTAGCCTGCGAATGTCAAATAACGCTTTGTATGGCAATCGAACCACCTTAAAGTACTTTATTTGTATTTTATTGACTAATCTTTCTACATAATTTTAAGTCTCTATTTCAAAAAAAGTAGTTTGTCCCATACAAACTTTGCACCCTATTTCACCCTTAGGGGTGAAATCTTCCAACGCTGAAAGTTATTTTTTTGTATTCTGATAACTAATCTTTCTACAAAGTTTTAAGTCTCTAGCTCTAAAAAAAAATTTACCACATACAAATTTTGCACCCCTATTTTACCCCCTTAGGGGTAGAATTTTCTAAAACGCTGAAAGTACTTTATTTGTATTCTAATTTCTAATGACTAATCTTTCTACAAAGTTTTAAGTCTCTATGACATTGACAGGACCTGTTACTCACATTTATAGTTTTAATAATTTTAAGCGAAGAGGATTTAATCATTCGATTTAAAGGTTTTAGTTCAACTAGAAGTAAATTTGAACTTTGTTGTCAAACAGTTGAACATAATTTTCAATACAACACTCTCGTCTGATACACAATTTAAAAAGGTAACATGTGCTTGAAACGCGTAAATTATTTGATTTGAAAACTGTCTACCTTTTCATTCCGCCACTGTACCTATCAAAGTCAAGGTCAAGGCTCAAATTCAGAAGGCAGTAATCCTGGACTTGACGCGTATCTCTACAACCCTGACCACCAAGCGCGAACGTCAAAGAACGCCGCCGCCGCCGACGATCGCTTACTATTGGATTCGGAGTAATGTGTGCTTTATGAACAAAGGTAGACGATTTAAATTAGCACGCTTATATGCTAAAAGGGAAGCCTTTTATAAGGCTAACCCTTATAAGCCATATGCAAGGTGTTGGTGAGCGGATGATAAGGGTTTTGCAAGGGTATTGGGATACCGATTACTCAAATGGGTTAGCTTTTATATAAGGGCTTTCAAAGCAAAATGAAAGGGTTTCGTCGGGCAAAGGGTATGGTGTGTTAAGCCTTATGCAAAACCCATACAAAACCCTTTATAAGGGATAGCGGGCCGGTCCCTCTAGGTATGCTGCATTGTAACTTTTTGATGCCATTTGTTCTATGGTCTAAAATATATACTCATAGTTTTAATTTGGCTGGTGTATTAAGCAGTTGAGCTGGTGTCAGAAACTGAAACACACAAACGCGTTCAGATAAAACAGATTTTTTGACGTGAATTAGGCCGGCAGTTGAAAGATTGAATGTCAGTTTTATCTCATTCAAACTAAGATACATGTTCGACACATTTAACAGTCACTATAATACGCCTCTGCTTGAGATGGGTTTAAATTATTTTACGAGGAAGCACTCTATGGGAACTGCCTAGTCCTGTCATTAGGTCTATAACCAATTGCTATCTATACCATGCCATGGTAATCAATTGAATACGAATATTATAGTAGTTTATGTGACTGTACATAATGAAGGGCATTAAACACGAGTGTGGGTTTATGAAACGAGCCGCAAGCGAGTCTCATAATAACATCACACGAGTGTTTTAATGCCTAATTATGTACAGTTACATACACTACTTTATCTATCCACATATTATAAGCATCCATGATGCATCCAGGAGCCGCATATTATGACCGGCATCGCGGCGTTGTTTTCTGGCAGCTGTCATAGTATTTTTTTTAAATTCAGAGACATACTAGAGTCGGCGCCAACTGTCATATCGATCGATATCTTACTTACGTGCGACATTTGTCAAATTTGTATGCAAATTGACAATTCATTTCGAACTAAACGTCATCTCGACTGATATTAGAATAGAGGTCAAATCAAATTGCTTTGTTTTTCAGAGGTGTTCGAAATTTGAATGTAATAATAGCATCGAAATCGATGTTATTATTTAGCAATAATAACATTTTCACAGATAAGAAATTTGTTCTAACAAAACAGTCTGTTGTTATGGTGGTCATAATGTGCGGTTCTTGAACGCATCATGGAGGGTTTATGATATTTGGATAGATAAACAATATAACAGGTAATTAAAATAAGGAGCAAACAATAAACTCTCAGGATAGGTACCTGCCGAAAAATTTACAGTCTCTAAAAAAGTACATTTGGTTGGACATATGAAACAAGGAAAATGATTAATTCAAAAAAAAAAATTGGGATTGAGACAGGTAGGTAAGCAAAAATGAGTTAAAAAAAAGAAAATGCTATTAACGTAATACTTACGACACTCGTATTTCGGTACACACGTGCCGTTAGCATTCTGATAGAAGCCTTCCTTGCAGATGCAACGTGGGTTGCAGATCTTCGGACCAGTATTGGTTACAGGCTTTGTACCAAGCAACGCACAAGATATTATGCGGTTACCGGGACACGGATTGTACTCCTCGTTGGGTCTCGTACATGTTACTGCAGCTGTAACAAAAAAAAAAAGTATACCTAGACATATCAGGTTGTCTATTTGTCTGTCCTTTCATTCTCAATCGCATTTCAATTAGGTATTATATTGGATATTTCGTGCTCACGATTTCACGTGTTCCCTGCCAACCTGTTAGAATAAAGTGCGAGACCCCATTGAACTGTGATTGGAACACGCAAGAGTTGATCCAAATTGAGGTGCGGCATACAATAATTGAACGAGCGAGCGAAGCGAACAAAGTTCTCTGTCTCATGTCCGGCTGTCAAGCTGTTCTCCTCTCCTCTACGCATTTCTCAACCGATTCTCGTAAAATGTTGTGAGTAGCTTCGATAAATACATAGGTACTTTAGTCGTTTCAGTTTGTGGAAATCTTTCAAAAAAACAACAGACTCGCGAGTACAGCTCACCGACCCACTAAGTATTTATTCCAGTCAAAAAATTAGCATTGCAGAAGTCGCGTGACGGCTAGCTGTGTCATCCATCCACACCGCCAACGATGTTTAAAATTATAGGTATTCCTTCAGTTATGTTATGACTTTAATTTTGTTTTGAGTAGGTAAAAGTAACAAGGTTGAAAGAGGTGCAGAATCCATTCGTCCGATATTTTTTGTTTTAGAAGTTCTTGGTTAGGCTTGATCATGGAACTTTACGTGTACGTGGTAAACGTTTTCTAAGGAAAACCGTCTGCGACTAATCGACGACACCATCCAACACAAATACCCGTGCGGTGATATAGATATGAGTGAATAAACCTTGTACATAATATAAATTAATATGAAGACCACTCAATCCACAACAAAGAGCTATTTTTTACTGCAGTTTGGTCGATGGGTTGGGCCACAGCCACAGAATAAGTTAGCCACAGCCCACGTAAGTAGGAGTAGGGCGCTTCTTATTTGATCGTTTATATACATGAACTTACGACAATCACATGCAGGGATGCAATTATTATTCTTGTCAATCCTGAAGTTCGGCTTGCATTTACACCCAGGTTGGCAGAGGCCAACCGGCAGGAAGCAGATCAGCTGCGGCTGGTCGTCCTTTGGGCAGTATGCGTTTCCGCAATTGACAGCGCAATCCACCCAGACTTGATTGGGTTCGGTACAAGTACCGGCTTCAGCTGGGTGACATAACACAGATATTTAAGGGGGTTCATTGGAAATTATCGCGTTCTTTGAAACGCCGTTCTGCACGGCTATCACAAGACGGACGCGACATACTCTCGAGCTCTCTCGCGCTATCCGTCTCTTTCTAAGTGATCTAATAAGAGAGAGACGGATAGCGCGAGAGAGTTCAAGAGTATGTCGCGGCAGTCTTGTGATAGCCGTGCTGACTAGATTAGGAAACAATAAGGACTTTTCAGATAATGATTATTGACTATATGATTGTTTGTCTGATTTTTGCCTCGATAGAAAAAAAACAAAGTTAGGTCTTAATTTCCTTTTTTAACTTAGTCTACTCAAACAATACATTATTTTATGACACAATCTAGTTTATACCCTGGTATTTTACCTCATCTTAAATCTTACTTTATGAAATATGATGTTATGCTCCCCAGCAACCCCAATTTAAAATAATTGTACTCTCGAAACTATTGAGGTACATTTTTTTCAAGTTAGTAGGTACTAATTCGATACAAATTTAGTACAACTTTTTCACATACTCAGAAATCCCTAAATGGAAAGTGGGGATTCCATCTTTCGATTTCGGGATTCCATCCATTCCATGCTCCCGCATGACATGAAATATGAATAAAACTTCACCAAGTAGGGTATTTATCGAAATTTGCCAAAAAAGCTATTCCCGTAGACTGTAGAGCGTTGCATCTCTTTTCCTCGTGCGCGTCTCTCCCGAGGGGGCGTGGTTTTTACAAATCGGCTCGAATCAAGGCATCGCCTTAAGGGGATCCCATACGCCAATGACCTTCGATCTGAATCCCGTTTTCTAATGTTTTTCGTAGCTTATCATATTAACAACAACAGCTTTAAGCAATATAGTATCCCATATTTACTTCAAAAATCACTGTCTTTGAGATATTTGGCATCAAAGTTGAACAATTTTAGACCAAAAAACAGGTTTTCTGGCCATAACTTTTGTGTTAATTAGTTTAAAACGAAAACCGTACACACATTTATAGAGACATTAGAGACAAACCTAAATATGTAGATTTTGTATATGTTAGATCTTTCACAGCAAACTTATAACAAAAAAGGTGTATTTTTAGACAATGATTGAAAAAATCATAAAAAAATAACTATCCATTTCTTTCAAAATATGGTAGACAAAAGTGGAGATTAAAGATTGAAGAATCGATAACCGTTTGCCTTATAATTCTGTCTGTAGTGCAAAAGTATTTGTATCGATTCAAAACTAGTCAAAAATCGATGAAAACCTCGGGTAGCCCCTTAACGTTTTTGAGATGTACATAAATACTTGTGACGGTAGACTAGCACGGGACCGGGATAAGTGGGGTTCTTGAAGAGAGGCTACACGGTGAATCCTCATCCATCGGTCCGCTACGAACATGGCCACACCCACATGCCACATGCCCGCGACGGAGCTAGAAGTCCATTCGTGGACCATTGCATAGTCTGCGGTGAGTGATACCGTTTACTATTATGCTCAAGGTACTCGTACACTTTTTTTTTTTTTTTTCATTTATTTACTACAAAAAACAATACAAAAAAAACATTTGTACAGCGGACAAAGCCGTAAAGGTTTATCTGCCGCTGTATTCGCTCTTTAACTAATTAAATATATATTTTTACAGGGGTGCAGTTCTATTTTAGCTAATTTAATATTATAGTTACTTACAATAGTAGGTACTTAGTTAATTACTATTGGCCTTATTCATAATCGTTCAACAAACCTATTTTAGCTAAAGTGTCGTTAAATTTCGTCTCTCTCACATTGTCTTTGGCATTTGTGTTCGTAATAATGGGACAAAAATATTTTTTATAAACTTAGTAAGCCTTCAAAATTTTATGAATAAAGTTTTTTTTTTTTTTATTACACTGTGTTTTTTTTATTTTTTATTTTTTTACACATGGAATGTTTGTGCAGTTGGCACATCAGCAAGATATAACTCTTTCAAAGTACGTTTACATTTATGTGGGTTATCACTTATGCTTTTGACAATATCGTCGGGTAGTTGATTAAGAATATTTGGTAACGGAATGACAAAACGAGGCAAATACACTAGTTGCCTCAGAACTTGTTTGGGACGGTTACAAAAAAAAAACAAAACAATGAGTTGACATTTTGAACGAAATTCTTTTGCATATTTTGTCCCTGGTAACAATTTTTGGTCAACATTGCTCTGTCATTCTGGATGCTAAACTAAATATACATACACATGACATGATAGTGTGTCCAGGCAAGTTTGAACAAAACCTCTTCAGGCCATATGTCACCTGTGGCTACTTCTACTACCGATAGTACCGATTGTACTAAATGTCATACTATAAATCAGGTATTTAACATAAGATACTTACGACAGTCTTTAATTGCAATGCAAGTCCCATTATCACACCTCACGAAGCCCCTCTTGCAGACGCAGCCTCCAGAGCATGTGCTCGGCATCGTATGTGGACAGGAGGGCATTTTAACAACCTCCTTACAAGTTCTTGGATGGCATTGATCGTGTACGCAGTCTGTGTATTGTTCGTTTACTCCAGTGCAGGTTTTGGCTTAAGGTTTTCAAAAATAGCAAAGTTATAAGTAAATGAATAACGTGAGCTGATTGCAGGACACAATGTTTATAAGTCGCCAGCCCATCACTAACAATACACTTCAACCCAATTCCCATGCTCGACTCTTACGATATCCACGGGAAAAACAAGATGTTGCGCTATTCTAATCCAAAACTACGCTCGGTTTGTGTCGATATTTTTTTATAACTTCTTTCCGAATACGCAAATTTGATGCAGAACATATTATGATGATAGAAACAATGGTTTAATGTTTAACTAAGCAACAAATGATATTTCTAAAATTACTTACTAGTTACATAATATCGTAAACCAATAAAGTTATTAAAACTTAATACTACGAGTATATGTATAGCTGAACAGAGTACGGTATAGCAATCCAGAAAGAAAGAAAACAACCATAATAGGCAAGATGCAATATTTGAATTTTTGCTTTCATTTGAAAGAATTGCATGTAGAATTGTAGTAAAGAACACGAGTGTATTAAGAAACCATCCAAGTACGTGTCGGACTACGCACAACGAAGGATTCCGTGCCTTTTAATAATTTACTTTAAAAACAAAGTTTTAACCGACTTCAATTCAGTAGGTACTCCGCCAAGCCACATGAACATTTCCACATTTCTTTTGCAATATACCACATGAACTGATTTCCGAGCGCAAATGCGTTGATTATTAGAGAAAAAAACCAAATCACTGTATGTGGGCCGATAATATTTGAGGACTTCCGTCGATTCCTCAAGGATCTCAGAATTACCCTTGGCACTTCATTGTTTGCTATTTCAACGAAATCATATCAGAATCTGTGCCATACTTTTATATTTTGAAGTACATCATTGAGAAGTTCCACAAGCCATCTGTGGTCTTCATCATCACTTCCACCATCACCAAATTTATGATTTCCGGGTGTAAATACACGAGTTATAATAGAAAACACCGAAATTACTACACGCAAGCTTAATATATTTGAGGAGTTCCCTCAATTCTTCATGGTTCCCATCATCCAACTGGGGTTTTGAAAACAAGGGTACCTATCTGCAAGTATTGTACAGGGCGTCCCACGGCGATGCCACATGGAGGGAAAGTACCTTGAGTATTGTAGATGGAACATTTTACTGAAAGAAGACATTATTTTAATTTTAAAAACAATTTAAACTGCATTCATAGATTTTAAAATAATTACATGGTTGAACCGGGAATCGAACCCGTTACACGAGAAAAATAATTACCCTGTAGCTTTATCATACCGATCGAAAGGCTTCATCATAAGAATTATTTTTTGCTAAATAACATAGTGTCAGAAATAAAGGGAAGACCATGAATTTTAACATCTATCAAATGCTCAAAAAGAGTCCCATTGAAAAAAACATTTACGCGCCTTTCGGCAGATTCAGGATACGGCAAAAGCTTGATTGGACAGAAACTCGATTTGTGGCATACAACCAGGTACCTACTAATTACGTATCTCTTTATCATTTTATCATGCACTTAAATTTTAATAGGGAAATGATGCGTACTTCTCAAGTGGGTACTGATTTATTAGTAATAGGTACTTATGATAATGTCAGTTGTATGTCCTTACGGCAATGTCAGCTTTTAATTTTTCTGAACAAAATTTCACATACAATGTTAAAACTCATGGTCTTCCTTTTATTTCTGACACTATGTTATTAAGCAAAAAATAATCCTTACGATGAAGCCTTTCGATCGGTATGATAAAGCTACAGGGTAATTATTTTTCTCGTGTAGCGGGTTCGATTCCCGGTTCAACCATGTAATTATTTTTAAATCTATAAATGCAGTTTAAATTGTTTTTAAAATTAAAATAATGTCTTCTTTCAGTAAAATTTTCTATCTACAATATTCAAGATACTTTCCCTGCATGTGGCATCGCCGTGGGACGCTCTGTATACTTTCAATTAAAAAAATAATTGTACGAATCGGTTCATAAATGACGGAGTTCGAGGTAACAAACATTAACAAAAAAAAACATCTGAATTGAGAACCTCCTCCTTTTTTTTGAAGTCGGTTAATAAGGTCTAATCGTCAAAAAAATATTTTGGCACTTACGTCCTTTTCTATAGGGAAGGCAGTTTTTCAGCAATATCTCGAAAACCGTTGAACCGATCTTGTTCAAAATATTTTTCGGTGAAAGAATTTAATAGTCGGAACGTCATCTTCCTTGCGATGGTTGTTTTATTGAATTCTCTTAATATAAGCAATTTTCTGTCCTTGATTCTAGATTCACTTACGACAATCCTCCTTCTTTATACAGGCTCCTGCCTTATTCCGGACATAACCATCAATGCAGATACAACCCCCAGGACAAGGAAGTTTCACTCTTTGGCACGGTGCGGGTGTTATGAGCTCATCGCATGTTTTTGGTTTACATTGGCCTGCTATGCAGTTTATGTACTCTTCGTTGGGCTTCGTGCATTTTGTTGCAGCTGAAAAGTTATTATGATCATGTTGGTGATGAAAATGAAAATTAGATAATGGGTAGTGGGTATTTATACTTTTATCTATCCAAATATCATAAACCCTCCATGATGCGTTCAAGAACCTCACATTATGGCCACCATAAAAATTGACTGTTTTGTTAGAACCAATTTCTTATCTGTGAAAATGTTATTATTGCTAAATAATAACATCGATTTCGATAATATTATTTCATACAAATTTCGAACATCTCTGAAATCAAAGAAATTTGATTTGTCTTCTATTCTACTCTATTTGTCAATTTGCATACAAATTCGACAAATGTCGCACGTAAGTAAGATATCGAACAATATGACAGTTGGATCCGACTAGTTTGTCTCTGAATTAAGAAAAAAAACTATGACAGCTGCCAGAAAACAACGCCGCGATGCCGGTCATTATATGCAGCTCCTGAATGCATCGTAGAGGCTTATGATATGTGGATAGATAAAGTAGTGTATGTAACTGTACATAATTAGGCATTAAGACACTCGTGTGATGTTATTATGAAACTCGCTTTCGGCTCGTTTCATAAACCCACACTAGCGTTTAATGCCCTTCATTATGTACAGTCACGTAAACTACTATTTTGGGAACACCAGTTGAAACAGTTGTCCATAATATATTATGTCATCAATAGGGATCGGAACTTTTGATACCAATGACAAAATGCATATACCATGCAGAATGGAATCTAAAACAGTATTACAATTTTACTGTCGTTTTGTCGATAAAACAGGAGTGTTATAGCTGTCATTTGTATCAAAAGTTCAGAATCCTAGATAGAATTACAGGTCGATTCACGAAAGCTGGCACGAATGAATTGAACGAGTGAATGATAATGTCTATGTGTGCATCACGTAATTATTAAATACAGGTTGATGCAAAAAGTGATTATGATAATTGTGTTTCAGAGATATTGCATTTTATAAATAAATAAATATATAATTATAACCATGTTTCATGCACAATGACGATGCCGTGAAACACGAAAATAACAGTAAGATTTCGTAAGAATTTTGAATCTTTTCGCCGTCATTTTGTAGATTGCGGCGTCAGTGTGAAAACAGGACATAAATAAATAAAAAACTCTGTTGACGACGGACTCCTTGGTCTGCTCTTTTTTTTTTGATTTTTACAATTCGAACAAGCCATCACCTTGCGATTCTTGACATTAAGTTAATATTTAATTTCCTGTAAGAGTCCTGTGTTACTTGAAATAAATGTTTCATTCATACATTAACAATGAGTCAGAAAAATAAATGTAGGTACGTTTTATTTCCAAAGGACTATAATAATAATTACTAATAGTAGTTTATGTGACTGTACATAATGAAGGGCATTAAACACGAGTGTGGATCTATGAAACGAACGCAAACGAGTCTCATAATAACATCACACGAGTGTCTTAATGCCTAATTATGTACAGTTACATACACTACTTTATGTATCCACATATCATAAGCCTCCATGATGCATTCAGGAGCCGCATATTATGACCGGCATCGCGGCGTTGTTTTCTGGCAGCTGTCATAGTTCTTTTTTAATTCAGAGACAAACTAGAGTCGGATCCAACTGTCATATCGTTCAATATCTTACTTACGTGCGACATTTGTCAAATTTGTATGCAAATTGACAATTCATTTCGAACTAAACGTCATCTCGAATGATATTAGAATAGAGGTTAAATCAAATTTCTTTGTTTTTGAGACGTTCGAAATTTTAATGAAATAATATTATCGAAATCGATGTTATTATTTAGCAATAAAATCATTTAAACAGATAAGAAATTTGTTCTAACAAAACAGTCTATTTTTATGGTGGTCATTATGTGTGGTTCTTGAACGCATCATGGAGGGTTTATGATATTTGGATAGAAAAAAAGAATACACATGATACTTGGTGCAGATTATAATAATATAATGTATTTTTTCTCAAATAACGAAAACGTATTATTGGTACATGTTTACAAAATATTAGGAGACCCCTGTATAAGAAGGGCACTCACACTGCTACTGACAGTGACAAGTGACATTACTTTCGGTCAATCCATTCATGCCAGCTCTCGTGAATCGACCTTGTATATGTCCGCAAAAGTACACCAAATATTTTGAATGATAAAACTTACAACAAACAAAGCTTACTAAACAATTTATGCATACTTACGGCATTGCGAAGCAGGTACGCATAAACCATCCTTGTTCCTAAAGTGGCCCTTTTTGCAAACACACCTAGGCGAGCAAAGCCATATCAGAGTATTACACGTTGTAGGCTGGTTGTCGACGTCATCACAGCTTTCAGCCAAGCAGGTGGACGGACACCCATCCCAAACCTCATTTTGTCGTGTACATTCCACTGGTGCTTTGGAAGACAAAAAACATAAGGGAACAGCAAGTTTAATCAAATACCTACTCTGGTATATCAATTTAAGTTTGACCTCAAAGCCGGCGACGACGCTCAGATTTTCATGGTCAATTTGTGTGGTAGTTTTGTTACGCTGAGTGATTAGTTCCATAACACATAAAGATATGGAGATTACCCATGATGGAGCAAGCCTGGGAGCAGGCATAAAGGAGAGGGCAAATGCATAAAGATCCCACTGGGTCGAAGTGCATCCGAAAGGGCCCTCATCTAGATAAGATAAGATAAGACCCATGTTTTAAGTCAGTTTTCACGAAAATAACCGGCAGCAACTGATTTACGAGATGGATTATGATAAAGATTATTTAGATGGTGGATGTTATTTGACTTTGTCATCAACTAAACTACAACTACCTAAGCACCTACTGGGGATACTTACGACAATCCGGCGCCAGGATGCAATGTCCCGTTAAATTTCTTAAATAGTTCAGTTTGCATTGACATCCAGGATAGCAAGGTTGTATTTCGAAGCACGGCGGCGGAGGCTTGTCATCTCTAGGGCAACGTGGGATGGGACATGGGGCGTTGCACGGGGACATCCAAGTCTGATTCCCTCCGCAGGATTTCGCAGCTGGAAATCCAACAGAATATCAAACAAGGAAACATAGTTGTCGCGTTCATAGCTAGTAAACGTATTAAATTATCCTAACGTAAAAAACTCACACTTTCTTTAACCCTTTGAACGCCAAGAACCTATAAATATGGCCGTGTGTCGTCGTGCCCACCACGCCAAGAACTCCTATAGCGGTTATGACGTCCGCTGTCAAAGCAACCTTCAGTATTTCATATAAAGTTCATAGTCACTATCTTATGGAAAAAAGATTGGCGTGTCAGTGAAACTTTAGTACGTGAATCATGGCGTTTAAAGGGTGGTGACGTAGGCTCAGGGTCTTCTCTCTCTCTCTCACTGAGCATAACCGTGAGCGAGATAGAAGTGCGTGTTCGGAAACGCGAATATCATGTTTTTTAATTTAAATAAAAAAGTAATATCTAAGTTCCCTCAAACATGATATTGTCGATTTTTAGAACCAATTTTAATATGTTTAGCAAAAGTACATAATTTGTTAAGCACGTTTTTTTTAAATGTATTTTAGACCGCCTACTTGCAGCCACATCAACTAGGGTTTGGAACGAGGTTGGGTTGCGAAGCAGCTATTCACGCAACGCGAGCGTTCTCAAGAGACCCGGGAAATGCGGGTTGTGTTATTGTAAAGCTGGACATTAAAAACGCATTTAATTGTGTTGAGCGTGATGTGTTGTTGTGCGAGGTTCGAGAGAGGTTGCCTTCCCTCTTCCCTTTCCTCTTTCAAGTTTACTCGTCTCCTTCTAATTTGTTTTATAACGGGTCCCTTATTCTTTCCCAAGTCGGCGCACAGCAGGGGGATCCGCTTGGTCCTCTTGTTTTCAGTCTGGCTATACAAAAGGTGATCTCTGAGCTCAAGTCCCCGCTGAACATCTGGTATCTAGATGATGGTACCCTCGGGGGTACCCCAGAGGAAGTGGAGCAGGATCTGCTCGCGCTCCTTCCACGCTTCCGGGAACTTGGCTTAGAGGTCAACTCTAGTAAATGCGAGATTTTCTCCTGCGGTGTTAATGCCGCTTCCTCATTTCCATCGTTCAGTGCCCTGCTTCCCGGTCTCAGAGAGCTATCGACCCACACTTTTAACCTCTTGGGTTCTCCCATTTTTTCTGAGGCCGTCCCTGAGGCTTTCGAGGTGAGGAGACAGCTTCTTCTGGCCGCTAGGGAGAGGTTGAAGCTGCTGTCAGCACACGTGGCTCTTATTTTGTTGCGGGTCTGTTTCGCTGTTCCCAAGCTCACCTATTTTTTACGCACGGTACCTACTTGGCTTCACCCGGTGCACACTGACTCTTTTGACTGTGTGTTGAAGGAGTCAGTGGAGTTGCTGTTGAATGTCTCCCTCAATTCGGGCCAATGGGACCTGGCATCTTTACCCATTCGGTACGGTTGGTTGGGCGTAAGAGGCGCGCGGGATGTGAGTCTCCCAGCTTTTTTGGCATCGGCGGAGGGGGTTTTGGACCTTGTCACTCAGATACTTTCCATAGATGGTGGCAAGGCAACCATACCTTATGCGGCCGATGCTTTAATGGCCTGGACGACTCTCAACTCGGGTGCGCCTGTGCCTGAGGAACAGGACCGCCAACGGTTGTGGGATGACGTGGGGGGAAAGCGGACGCTAGACAGTCTGGTGGAGGGCGCTGTGGGTGTGGATAAGGCAAGACTCAAGGCGGTATCAAGGCCAGAGTCTGGGGCGTGGCTACACGCTCTGCCTTCTCCACATTTGGGTACCCTTCTGGATGATGACTCGTTGCGGGTGGCCGTGGCTCTTCGCCTGGGCTGTCATGTTTGTGAACCACATGTATGCATCTGCGGCGCTATGGTGGAGAGTAGCGGTCATCATGCACTGAGTTGTTGTCGGTGCGCAGGAAGGTTCCCACGTCACCATGCCCTAAATGACATTGTTCGGAGAGCCCTTGTGTCGGCGAATGTGCCGTGTGTGCTGGAGCCTCCAGGTCTTAACCGATCTGATGGTAAAAGGCCGGACGGTTTGACTTTGGTGCCCTGGCAAAAAGGCAAGTGTCTGCTCTGGGACGCCACATGTGTTAGTACTTTTGCTGCTTCGCACATAAGTCGCACCATGCGGGCGCCTGGAGCCGCTGCTGAGCTGGCGGCAGTGCGGAAGAGGGACAAGTACGCGTGTCTTTCCAATTATTTATTTGTTCCGCTTGCGGTGGAGACGACTGGGTGTTGGTGCGCTGAGGCCAAAATCTTTTTTAGGGAAGTAGGGCGTCGCTTACATGAAAGAGGACTTGATCCCCGCTCTGGGTCATTTCTGGTGCAAAGGTTAGCCATAGCTGTTCAGCGCGGCAATGCGGCCAGTGTGATGGGAACCTTTGCACCTGGAGTGGCTCGGGGAGGGTTGTTTGATGTTTAGTTTTAGGATTAGGAATAGGTTTAGGTTACTTAGTAATACGTTTAAGTTTGTTATTGTACTCTGTCTTGATGATTAAAAACTAAATTAATTTTTATTATTTTAGACCTATGTTCGTGATATATTTTGCCCGACGACGGCAGAGCCGAACGGAAGGGATATGTTTTTCTATCAAGTAAAAGTCAAAAACTCAGGATTCGAATAGCTATAGTCCCTCGAGAAAGGCCTCAAGATTGCTAATTATGGCAGCCGTATTATGATCCAAACAAGCACTACGACTTTTAAAAATCCGTTTACTGAGCATACGTCGCCTTAAACGCACAGACGGCACTGGCAATGATGTAAGACAATCTTTAAGGCCATATTTAACACCAACTCCAAGTGTAAAAAAATCTGCCTGATTCGAAAAAAAAATACTTAGTTATGTAGGATAATACTTATGTTGAAGTAAGTAGGTCAACAGTATTGCAATTGTCTACATGTTAAGAAAACAGTTTATGGGACGAAATCATGCCATAGTGACGTTGACGTAGATACGTACGGCAATTTTCCAGCTTGATACACATTCCTTCAGAGTTTCTTAAGTAGCCTTCGTCGCAGATGCAACCACCGGGGCATGGGCCTACTATAAATGGGCATGAGAGCGACCTTCCCAAATCGTCGCAAGTTTTTGGACCGCATTGACCAGCTAGACAGTCGATATACCGTTCGTGGGGCATGGTGCAGTTTAAAGCTGAAAATTGAAATTTTGAATAGTTAGTTAGGGCTTGTGCATAAATCACGCGAGGTTCGATAGGGGAGGGGCGAAAAAACCAAGTGATTTGTGCACAAGCCCTTATACTACAGGAATATTATATCGTTCAGTTTAATTGTATGGACTACATTTAATCAAACGTAGATAGTCCATTCCATGAACTCCAGAACTACTAGTAAGAGGGGCGTTTCCTCGTGGATTTAATAGACCATTTATTTAAATAAGTACATACCTACATGTGTGTACACTAACATTGAATGAGTAATACGCAATGTAAAGAGAAAAAAACCGGCCAAGTGCGAGTCGGACTCGCGCACGAAGGGTTCCGTACCATTATCTAAAAAAACGGCAAAAAAATCACGTTTGTTGTATGGGAGCCTCCTGTAGCCTAGTTAAGCCGGAGGTCCCGGGTTCGAATCCTGCTAAGGGCATTTATTTGTGTGATGAGCACAAATATTTGTTCCTAAGTCATGGATGTTTTCTATGTATTTAAGTATTTAATTATCTATATAAATATGTTTATCGTCGTCTAGTACCCGTAATACAAGCTTTGCTTAGTTTGGGACTAAGCCGATTTGCGTAAGATTGTAAAAGAAAAGAAAAAAATCTGGTTTTTAGTATTTATTGTAGCGGCAACAGAAATACATCATCTGTGAAAACTGTCTAACTATAACTGTTGACAGCCTGGTGACAGACGGACAGACGGACGGACAGACATACAGACAGACAGACATACAGACAGACAGACAAACAGCAGACAGACAGACAGACAGACAGACAGACAGACAGAGAGACAGACAGACAGACAGACAGACAGACAGACAGACAGACAGACAGACAGACGGACAGCGGAGTCTTAGTAATAGAGTCCCGTTTTTCTCTTTGAGTACGGAACCCTAAAAAATGGCTTGATGGGTTTTATTTAGCCGGTAAAACGTGTTGGTCAAGCCATTGATAAGAATTATGATAAACTTATATAAATTCTATACTAATAACTAATAAGTATATTCCTTCAGAGTCAAACAAAGCTCGTGTACCTGGTAGTTATATTACGCCTAAATCAAGTTATTACTTACGCTTATTACAATCCTCCGGGAGTACACATCTCGGTGGGTTAACATCTGTGTTTAAAATGTATCCCTTCTTGCAGTCGCAGCCATTCACTTCACAGTACGTCGCGCATGCCACTGCGGAGGTATCTCTGTTATTCCTCATATTACTCCTCAGGTTCGCACAAGTTTGTCCGCAAGGATTGCCACATCCAGCTTCCGCATTAGGGTCACCGCCGCAACTTGCTAAAATTTGTGTGGGTATATGAATACACTAACTAAAAAACTAACTGTGTTGAAACGCCTACCCAAAATAAGTTATGGCTGCCAACAGTGCCGAAATACATAAGACGCCGAGATTATCTTGGTTCTGTGAAATTCATTACCGACCGTGACGGCTTCCAGCCCACATGTATTTTTTAAATTATATGTATGTATAGGTTTTTTTAATGCACTGGATACTCACGGCATGACTTTGCATCTATACAGTTTCCATCCTTATCCCTCACATAGCCTCGTTCACAAATACAGCCACCGGCGCATGGTGGTGCTATGTCTGGACAAGGCAGCGATTTGCCAAGTTCGTCACAAGTTTTTGGGCCACATTCACCGAGCAGGCAGTTTGAATACCTCTCATGAGGCTTAGTACATTGCTTAGCTGAAAAAAAACGAAGTTGAAAAAAGCTGGTTTTCATTTGTGTACGGCGACAAGGACATGAATACACATTGCGTTCCTTATGTAGTCACTGCTGCACGGTATGTTTTGCTATCAAACTCAATACTTACGGCATTTGTTAGCTGGAATACAAGCGTTGTTAGCATCCCTCACAAATCCTTTCTTGCAGAAACATTTTAGTTCACATTTCTTGTTGATACAGGTAGGTGGGTTAGGGTTGGAGCAGCTGGCCTCGCTGTCCGGACAGGATGGTCCGCAGTAGAATTCTTCATTCTTTCCACATGTGTAAGGCGCTATGACAGAAGAATGCATTAATAAAGTCAAGTTCATTGAGTCATATGCTAAGGTAGCTTCTTTTAATTCTGGTGTCTATGAGGATCTTTCAAAGATGCTTATTTATGGTTAGTACCTTTAGTGACAGAAGCAGCAACGCAGAAGTGCAAAAAGTGATCAACGCAAGTTCTTAATCTCCAAACACTATGCCAGAGTGCAGATCATTTTGGATGTATTATTGTAAAATTTTGACATGTAATATTACATTACCTACCAAAAAAATATGATTATGGTTGTTATCAAATCATACAGTGAAATATAAGTAGGTACACTTACGCTTAGGGCAGTCTTTAACAAGAACGCATCTCGGCGGTTTAACATCCGTGTTTAAAAGGTATCCCTCTTTGCAGTCGCAGCCATTGCTCTCGCAATATTGTGGACATATTAAATCTGATTTGTTTGCATTAAGGCTAGCACAAGTCTTCCCACAAGGATTTCCACAGCCAGCTTGTGCATTAGGGTCGCCACCACAGCTAGCTATAATATGTGCAAAATGGCGGTTTATTGAGATGTTTATCCCGATTATCCCGAATAAGGCTTTTTGTCATAGAAAAAACCAAACACACACAAGAAAGTTATTTTATAATGCCAATCCACCACGCAAGACTATGAAGCTTTGTGATACTTGTTCACTTCAGCTAAGCTCTATCCTAACATAAGGACAAATAGAGAAGTACTTGGAATTGCGTTATACTTATGTCAATTTTTTAAAAAGCTAACAAGATGCAGCGACAGCTACTGTTCTTGAATGGGGAAGGAGAATTGCAAGACAAATAGTCCACCTCTAATATATGAAAAATATAAAAGTATATTAACTTACGGCATGTTTTGGCGTCTACGCAATTGCCGCACTTGTCTTTCACGTAACCATAGTCACAAATACAGCCCCCCGGGCAAGGATCCGCTGCTATAGCCGGACACGCCATCGGTTTGCCCACATCGTCACATGTTTTGGGCTCACACTCGCTCAGCAAGCAGGTGGAATACCTTTCGTGAGTTTTGCATGGTTTAGCTGAAACGTGAGGATGGCAATAAGATCTATTTAAACCGTTTTTTTATTAGAATATTAGCTTTATAAACTACGGCTTATTCCTTCTCATCCATGAGTGCACGCAACGGGAGCAGGCAATCTCAGAGTATAGGCACACGACGATGATGATGATTCATTGATGAATAATGCAGGATCAAATGCAATGTAAAAATATAACACTATGCTGTTTCTGATTTGATTAAACCGTTATTTCAGTCATAGTTGGGGCACAGCGGAATTCCATTACATTCAAATTCACCTCTTCTTATAGGCTACTGACGATGTGACGATTTACAATTGACAGGTAGCGAGTCAAGCAAAACCAATCCTAAAATTATTTAGCTCGCACAATAGTATAAAATTCTAAATAAAACTTACTACAGTCCTTGGGTTTAACACACAGGGATAAATTCTGGTCGTAGACGTATCCTTCCTTGCACGCGCATCCGTCATCTTTGCAGGGTCGCTTCGGACAAATTGGATTGCTCTTGTAGTCTGTACATGTCTTTCCACACTTATCTCCGCAGCCTTTCTGAGCGTTGGGGTCGTTGACGCATTCAACTAACAAATAAAACCATTTATGAATTTAAAATCCCCTACAGGTATTGCATATAATGAATGCGAGTGGATTTGACGAAAGTAGACTTTAACCTCATAATAATAGGAACGCGCCCAATCGCCTTCGTGAAATGCAAGCATTAGCTCTAAAAGTTCAATTCAATTCAATTTCATTTATTCAAGATAACAATATTGATTTCATTTTTGTTAGTATGCACTACTTAGAAACAATAAAACTTAAAAACTATACGTACTGTAAATACCTTCAGAGCGTTCTATGATTATTGGGTATAGCGAACCCACATGCTGCTTGTTTAAAAGATGAACAATAAGCATTAAACAGCGTTATTTTAACTGCTTTTGAGCATCGCGCAAACCTGCAGGCTAACATATTTGCCCTCACCCAGAACGCCCTGCGCTCTCTCTCCATGTCTTCGTCGTCCTTCTAGTCATTAGTAACTATGTGTCCCAGATATTTAAACCTATCAACTCTTGTGAGGGTTATTGCGTCCAGTCGGATAGGGGGCACATTTTTGGACATTTGTTACCAGCCTTGAACACCATAATCTCTGATTTCTTCCCAATATAAACTAAACTGTGTGAATAGGCATAGGACTCGCATATAGATATCAGCTGTCGGAGCGCGCCAACCGAAGGAGCCAGCAACGCCATGTCGTCCGCGTAACTGATGTTATTTACGCACAAGCCATCGCCATCAACATGGCAGCCGACATGAGTGCCGCTGAGCTGCTCGACCAGCGCTTCTACGTACAAGCGTACACGTATAATATTTTGGCGGCTAAACACGAATATATTTTCCTGACTTTTATATATTTTACGTGGTGTTTGATTGAACGTATAGGTATAGGTATAGGTGCATGTTGTTACGGGACACACATTACTTTCGGATACCAGCGCCATATTTTAGTATGTTGTAAGGCATGTCTCCTGGACCCCAAAACTGCTAGGAGACAATCAGTAAGGAGTCGGTCTCCCGAGTAATGACGTCATTAAAATTGCCGCGGCCACGTTTGGCAAAGTAACAGTACATCCAAACCCATGCAACGTACGACACAAAAGATAACCATCAGTAAGTTTTTATGAAACGTCAAAAACGCTGTTAGTATGGAATTTGTAGGGCAATACATAAATGTAATAGTGACGTCACAGTTCTCAATGGTGATCTTTGGCAAAGAGTACTATGAATAAGTCTTTGGTATTATTTATAAATAAATAAATAATTAAATATTAGGGGACAATCTTACACAAATCCAACTAACCCCATAGTAAGCTCAATAAGGCTTGTTTCATGGGTACTAGACGACGATATATTTAATAGATGTAAATATTTAAATACGTAGATAAAACGCAGCAACAAATATTCATGCTCATCACACAAACATTTGCCCTTACCGGGATTAGAACCCAAAACCTTCAGCTTCGTAGGCAGCGTCACTAACACTCACTAACCACTAGGTTAACCTAACATAATTTTTTTTTGTTATTTGATGTTAGAATAAAGTATTTTTACAACTTATTGTCAAAAACCCTTTAAACTTAATTTCCACAAATTAAAAGAAACTAAGTAAACCGCAATCTATTTCGAAGCCTTCATATGCCTCATACTTCCAAGTTCCAACACAACATACAAATCTAACAAAACCTCATATAAAAAGCCATCATCAGCCAGGTAAAAATACAGTCCAATCAAATCAGAACTTCATCCTTGTAAGACGTCATTAATAAGTCCACTAACTCGTTATACTTATTGAGGAACGATGCGGAAAATACGTTCAAATTCATAAATCATTTAAATAATGAAATTATTCTTAGCATTATGCTATTTAGTTAATAATCTCTGCTCGTTCGTCCAATGCTTTGAATATATTTTATCAATAGTTAAATCTATATTAGATAGTATGTATGTAAGCACTGTAACTTGTTTTAAGCTCACCTCAACGCTCACCCACAATTATACCTTGACACCGCAATGCGCAGTAATTAAGCGTAGGTAGAAGTCTAGTTTTGTAACGGGTGCCCGGCGGGGTGAGCCGCATTAACGCGTAGCGAATTACAGCCCAGCACCGTCATCAAAGCCGAGCCATCTGGTTACGGGTTTAAAGCGGTGTCTTGTACCGCGGATACACATGCTGGTGGCGCGTATGGCGGCAATGCCGATTCGTGCTCTCAGCCAGCCCAGTTTGGTGCTTAAGGAGCGGTTCCAGTGCTCTGACATTTTCTCTGTTATGTGCTTGATGAATGAGGACATTTGGGGAGCGAAGACGCCATCGACCGATGTCACGAGTGGGGTGAAGGTTACATGATGCATTTCGCAGGCGTTGGAGTATTTTCTTTGTTTTTCGTTTTCGGCAGATTTTAGGATGGTTGTGACGGGGCGTGACAGGTTAGAAGGAGCTTCAGTGTCAACATCAAATAACGCCTCCCTCTGAGCCACCCATACACCATGGCAGGATAGGTCTGCACGTAGTCCGCAATCGTTTTGGGAAATTAAAGGTTCTTTTGTTACTTATATTGCCCCAAGCAGTTTGGCAAAGATCACAGAAGAGGTCTCCTATCTCGTTATGTCGCCGTCGCTATGTAATATGGTAAAGTATTGCTAACGCAACTCTAAATTTTGTGGGAGATAGGCCAAAGTATCCAGTGGTGGTGGTGTGGGAGTAGTCAGTGATTTTTTTTTGTAGGAATAACTGAGAGCCAATTTGAGGACTTCGATTTCATCTCGGATGCGATGGATCTTTCAATTGCCCTTTTTTGGTTGCGGAAAATTTTGCTAGCGTAGTTTCTAACGGCGAACTTAACCCTATAAGGGATCTCTTCCAGCTAACCTTTGAGCAATTGAGACGAAGGTAGAACGTGATAGACAAACTTATACTTATTAGTGTAGAGCCTATATTAGTCTATACTCTATACTAGAGTTTGTGAGTTTGTAGCTTTGTACGTAATGGGTAATCAAATCACCAGAACTACTCGTCTGATTAAAAAAAGTCTTCGCCAGCACCTTCATAGAATGTACCTTGGGATGGGCTACTATATATTAACCTGCGGAGTCACGCAGGCAGCTAGTAATATATTATATATCAATGCTTACGTGGATTACACTGGTCTCGTGGAACGCATGGGCCCTTTTGACCAATCCTTAGGAAACCTTCTTTACAGTAGCAGCCGTTTACACAAGTTTGATTTTGAATGCATAAGAAGGCCGCGTATAAGGTAACACAGGTTTCTGGTGGGCACGGATTTTGACAGCGATGCTCTTCATTTTTTGGGCAAAGAGTAGGCTTAGGATTGCCGCAATCTGAGGAATTTAAAATTTAAGTGAATCAACAGTCAACTCGAGATCGAATAACACTGTATAGTGCTGTGTATACCCACTATACTTAGTACTATATAGTTCACGGTAGCACTTCCAAAGGCCAGTGGTAAGTATAGTATATTTACGTACAACCATCGGACCGACAAAGGTGCTGATAAATAATATCTGAACAGTAGGAAACAATAGGGATGGGGACACCAAATAAAATTATCAATAATGTTGGATTTTCTCTCAGAAAAAAATCTGTCATTTGATCAAATCCCTGAATCTGTTCAGTTAAACGACGAAATCAGCCAAAAAAGGCGACTCGTTTTTTCGGGTTCGGTACCAAAGGCCTAAGTTCCATTTAGCCTTGGCATTCAAAACATCTTAGGTTGTAAATTGTCTGGGTAGCAAAATGTCTTGGTCTGTAAAACGCCCTCATTGCTATAAGCCTTAGTAAACGGAATGACTCGGCTGTAAAACGACTCAAAGTCGTAATGTCTGAATAGGTAAATGGTCTGGATAATCTTCGCGGCCAATATTACCATATACAATATATCCTTAATTTTTTTTTATTTTTTTTTAATAAGTACAGTGTTTTACATACTTAAAATTAAACATTGCCCCACACAACTGTAGTGACAGTTTGACTGTGGGAGCGGCAGTCTCTAGGTAAGGCATTTATTAACAAAACTTAATACAATCAAGACGTCTGCTTATTGGTTATTTTCACGACCTAGACGTTTTGCTACGTAAGTCTTTCTGAAACTAAGACAATTTTGTAACCGTGGTATTATTCAAAAAAATCATTTTGTACACTTGGTCAGTGTACTACTAAGATGTTTTGAATGCCAAGACTAAATGCAACTTAGGCCTTTGGTACCGAACCCGTTTTTTCATTTCACCAGATTTGTTTAGTGATTTGATAAAATCCCTGAAACACGTCAGTGAGTTGACGAAACGAACTCGCAAAGTCAACTCGTTCTATCATTTCACTTGACACTTGCAGTGAAATGATAGAAATGTAAACTCTAGTACAGATTAAGTCACTCGTACGGTCGTGTTACTTCCCTCCTGCACCTTCCCGCTCCTCGCTGACGCCCCTATGTGAGTTGGTCAAAACAGAAATTTGAACAAATCTCTTAGGGATCAATGAAATGAAATAAAATATTTTATTGATAATGATAACATAGATGATATGATATGACCAGATTACGCATCTGCTTCCACGCTCCATTCATTCTCCCAGTAAGTACCAATATTTATAGAATTGGGAGAGACTCAGGTGTATTTGAATACAATTGTGAGGATAGGTGTATTTTGTTAGCCGCTACATAGTTCTGTAAATGAGTAAAAATATATTTTTTAGGGGTGCTCTCGGGTCGACGTGTGGCCATAAATCGTTAGGCCTTTCAAAATATATACAAGGTTTTCAAGCATTTTTTTCAAATGGTGTGATGAAAAAAATCATGGACATAGTGCATATTAAATTCTTTCACCGAAAATTATTTGGAACAAATCGGTTCAAAGGTTTTCGAGATATTGCTGAAAGTCAGCCTTCCCTATAGAAAAAAGTGAAGGCACGGAACGGAGCCCTTCGTTGTGCGTGGTCCGACACTTACATACTTGGCCAGTTTTTTTTATTATTTCTTACTTATTTTCTTATTGGTAAGACTATATGTTGAATACCGTTAAAATGATTATATTCCGGTTTAAAACCAGTAAACCTAGTCTTGTATTCGATTAAAAAAACCGATTTCAGAAACAATTTAAATTCATTTTCAGGTTCCGTACTCAAAGAGTAAAACGGGACCCTTTTACTAAGACTTCGCTGTCCGTCCGTCCGTCCGTCCGTCTGTCTGTCGCCAGGCTGTATCTCAAGAACCGTGATAGCTAGAGAGTTGAAATTTTCACAGATTAATATGTATTTCTGTTGCCGCTATAACAAATACTGAAAAAAAAAATTAATGGAGGCTCCCATACAACAAACGTGATTTATTTGCCGTTTTTATAGATAATGGTACGGAACTCTTCGTGCGCGAGTCCAACTCGCACTTGGTCGGTTTTATTTTACCATATCACTTGATCAAACTTAATTTTTTGTAGAGTAACACTGAACCAGTTCAGTAATTTGGTCAAATCATCTATACCATGTTCCAGTAGAGACTTTATCATATACAGGGTGGAAAGATAAGTCGGTCCCTGGAGGGAAACTACCTTAAATCCTTAAACTGGCTAATTTTACTCAAAGGAGACATTCCTTTATTTTTAAAAAGAAACAAAACTACACTCAAAGATATACACTTGAACCCGGTCGAATCTGTCTAAAAATCTGAGTTCGTTTTTTTGCGTAAATTAATAGTTCTAGGTGTAAGGAACTATTGTTGCTGAGGAACTCTGTATCTGCAATCACAGGAAAATGCTGAATTTCATAGTTTAATGTACGTTAATGGACCTACGCATACTAACCAGCTTAGTATGTCTGTATGTAAGTATGGGGAGATGTGACATCTGAAACTAGAACTACTATTTATTTTCATTATTTATTCCAATCTTTTCAAAACTGTAATAAAATATCATTCCCATACTTAGAAACCCATAGTAGGTACCTACTGTTTGTACGAGGAGATCCATTTCCGTATTTAAACTGTGAAATTTTCCTGTGATTGTAGATACAGGGTTCCTTAGCAACAATAGTTCCTTACACCTAGAACTATTAATTTGCGCAAAAAAACGAACTCAGGTTTTTAGACAGATTTGACCGGGTTCGATTCCCGGCCGTGTGTGAGGCTTTTTTGAAAATATGTGAATGCAGTTTTGTTTCTTTTTAATAACAAAGGAATGTCTCCTTTAAGTAAAATAAGCCAGCTTAAGGATTTAAGGTAGTTTCCCTCCAGGAAATGATAGAACGAGTTGACTTTGCGAGTTGGTTTCGTCAACTCACTGACGTGTTTCAGGGATTTTATCAAATCTTAGTGATTTGATAAAATCTGGTGAAATGAATAAACAAGTTGCCTTTTTTTCACTTAACATATTCAGGAGTTTGATCAAATGACTGATTTTTTCTAAACAAATGATAAAATGTGAGTCGCCATTTTAACATCCTGCCGGTCATATTCCTTAGAGATTTGTTAAAAACTCTGTTTTGGCCATTACCGGTATATTTTGATATCAAACTCAATACTTACGGCATTTGTTAGCTGGAATACAAGCGTTGTTAGCATCCCTCACAAATCCTTTCTTGCAGAAACATTTTAGTTCACATTTCTTGTTGATACAGGTAGGTGGGTTAGGGTTGGAGCAGCTGGCCTCGCTGTCCGGACAGGATGGTCCGCAGTAGAATTCCTCATTCTTTCCACATGTGTTAGGCGCTATGACAGAAGAATGCATTAATAAAGTCAAGTTCATTGAGTCATATGCTAAGGTAGCTTCTTTTAATTCTGGTGTCTATGAGGATCTTTCAAAGATGCTTTTTTTATGGATTTATGGTTAGTACCTTTAGTGACAGAAGCAGCAACGCAGAAGTGCAAAAAGTGATCAACGCAAGTTCTTAATCTCCAAACACTATGCCAGAGTGCAGATCATTTTGGATGTATTATTGTAAAATTTTGACATGTAATATTACATTACCTACCAAAAAAATATGATTATGGTTGTTATCAAATCATACAGTGAAATATAAGTAGGTACACTTACGCTTAGGGCAGTCTTTAACAAGAACGCATCTCGGCGGTTTAACATCCGTGTTTAAAAGGTATCCCTCTTTGCAGTCGCAGCCATTACTCTCGCAATATTGTGGACATATTAAATCTGATTTGTTTGCATTAAGGCTAGCACAAGTCTTCCCACAAGGATTTCCACAGCCAGCTTGTGCATTAGGGTCGCCACCACAGCTAGCTATAATATGTGCAAAATGGCGGTTTATTGAGATGTTTATCCCGATTATCCCGAATAAGGCTTTTTGTCATAGAAAAAACCAAACACACACAAGAAAGTTATTTTATAATGCAAATCCACCACGCAAGACTATGAAGCTTTGTGATACTTGTTCACTTCAGCTAAGCTCTATCCTAACATAAGTACAAATAGAGAAGTACTTGGAATTGCGTTATACTTATGTCAATTTTTTAAAAAGCTAACAAGATGCAGCGACAGCTACTGTTCTTGAATGGGGAAGGAGAATTGCAAGGCAAATAGTCCACCTCTAATATATGAAAAATATAAAAGTATATTAACTTACGGCATGTTTTGGCATCTACGCAATTGCCGCACTTGTCTTTCACGTAACCATAGTCACAAATACAGCCCCCCGGGCAAGGATCCGCTGCTATAGCCGGACACGCCATCGGTTTGCCCACATCGTCACATGTTTTGGGCTCACACTCGCTCAGCAAGCAGGTGGAATACCTTTCGTGAGGTTTGCATGGTTTAGCTGAAACGTGAGGATGACAATACGGTCAATTCCCTTATCTTCTGAACAGTTTACCAGAAACTATCAGCCGTGAAAGTATAAAGATCGACTTGAAAAGAAAATTAAAACGACATTACTTAAGTATATCTAGTTCTACTGGGTCCCGTAACACAGGGAATCCGAGCTTGGGACCCAATGACTTGTATCCTGTGTACCATGTTTTTGCCGAATAAATATTTCTATTTCTATTTTATATTAGCCCCTAAGGCATAACTGTATGCATTCTATGTAACATGTATTTAACCTAAACCTATTTACAAATTAGTTAACTCTGTACTATGTTCACACAGACAAACTGTCCCGACAGTTTTGTGAGACCCAATTAATTATTAAGTTTATATAAGTACTCTGTTTATTAAATAAAAAAAAATAAAAAATGAAACCGGTATTTTTTTGAATAGCTATACATACTAACGGCTTGTTCCATCTCATTCATGAGTGCACGCAATGGGAGCAGGCAATTTCAGAGGACAGTATACGAGTATAGGCGCACGACGATGATGATGAATAATGCAGGATCAAAATACAGTGTCAAAATCGAATACTATGCTGTTTCTGATTTGATTAAACCGTTATTTCAGTTGTAGTCAGGGCACAGCTGAATTCCATTACGGTCAATTTCACCCCTTCTTATAGGCTACCGAAGATTTACAATTGACAGGTAGCGAGTGAAGTTGTAAGCAACACCAATCTTAAAATTATTTAGCTCGCAAAATAGTATAAAATAAAACTTACTACAGTCCTTGGGTTTAACACACAGGGATAAATTCTGGTCGTAGATGTATCCTTCCTTGCACGCGCATCCGTCATCTTTGCAGGGTCGCTTCGGACAAATTGGATTGCTCTTGTAGTCTGTACATGTCTTCCCACACTTGTCTCCACAACCTTTCTGGGCGTTGGGGTCGTCGACGCATTCAACTAACAAATAAAACCATTGTTTACTTTTTTTATTATCCACACATATTCTTTATCAAGTGAACCAATTTGGATAATCCTTTTTTATTTGCTAGAAGCTACTTTCAGAATACTTTCATACAACTTTGAAGGAAAAAAAATTGACACAGAAGTATTAAATTACAAGTTTAATTTTAACAAATGATTATCGAAGAATAAATAAAAAATACGCTGGATAGAAGGGGAGGGGGGAGGGGAATGGTATTTTTTCAATATTTTCCTTTATAAATCAAAATACTACTAGAAAAATCCAGTAATACAGTTATACAGGGTGCTTGGTCCATCGTTTGCCAAATTAAAACGGCAGGTAGTTTAGGTCAACATCATCATCATCATCATCATCATATCAGCCGAAAGACGTCCACTGCTGGACATAGGCCTCCCCCAAAGAGTTCCAAAGTGACCGGTCCTGTGCCACCCGCATCCAGCGGACTCCCGCGACCTTTACCAGGTCATCAGTCCACCTTGTGGGAGGCCTACCAACGCCGCGCCTTCCGGTACGTGGTCGCCACTCGAGGACCTTTCCGCCCCTACGGCCAACAGTTCTACGTGCGTTCTATGTGCCCACTGCCACTTAAATTTAGTGATTCGGAGGGAGTTTAGGTCATTTGCTATAATTTCTGGCACACAAAAAAAAATTGTGCCCACTAGTTTTTTTTAAATATTTTTTTAAGTAAATTTTGTTAAATTCTAAGGCCCTACGCGTTTCAGCTTAAATATAAAAGAAAAGGAAGTGTTAGCGCCTATTTTTTTATTTTATATGTAATGTGTTGTATGTCTCCATCAAAGTCAAAATTATTTGCAAGTAACGTCTATAAAGCAACGAAAATCCGGCTTGTTGGAGCGCTTGTGTTCCCCCATTTTTCTTTACGCTGCAGATACGTGGACGCTACGTGAAGTAGAGCGAAAGAAGATTGATGACGCTCGAGAAATGTGGTGCTGGAGGAAAATGCTTGGAGTATCTTGGACTGAATTTTGTACCAATGCGTCCATACTGAAGTAACTCGGCTACAAGCAGCGTCTATCATCCATAGTGCAGTCTCGCATCCTTACCTTTTTCGGGCACGTATGTCGTCGAGGTGCCGTAGCTATCGAGTGACTTCTGATCCAGGGAAAGGTCGAGGGCACCATACAGCGAGGCAGATCACCAATGAGATGGACAGACCAGATTAAAGCTGCAGTAGATGCATCACTACACGCAACCATAACCCCTTGGCCACGACTTTGGTCTTAAGCGACCTGCGACCAGCGTTTTATCTGTTTATTGCGCGGTCGAGACGCGCAACGCACTGTGGTTAGTTGGGATCACGCGCAATGAACAGATAAAACGCTGGTCGCAGGTCGCTTAGGACCAAAGTCGTGGCCAAGGCAAGGGGTAAGGAAAGCGACTGTCAGAGAGGAATGGCGGCGTGTTGTGAAGCTTGCTACCAACGCAAACAAATGCAATGATGACCACGACCACCCTGTCAAGAGTGAAACGACGAAGACGAATAAGTAGTTCCTGAGATATTTAACTTCGTGACAGACAAGCAGATGGACGGAGTTTTTTCCTTTTTGGTACGGAACCCTAATAAGCTCGGAACTCTGTAATATTAATAACTAGTTAGTAAAGACTCAAGTTTTTGAAGTTCTTGTTCTTGCAATTTGCAAGAACTCTTCGACTCGACTTCAGAGTATTTTAAGTCGTGAGTCCGAGAGTCCTTTTTCGAGTCTTATTGAGTCCTGTAGTCACAACTCAGGCTTTAAAAAAGACTCAAGCCATCGTATCTTATAAAGTTTTTTTTCGACTTTAGTTAATATTTTCTGGGTTGTGATAAATTAAGGAATCCATATTAACAGACAGCATTAAAAACCAAAAAGTATACTGATTGTTACACTACTGAGTAAGTTGCGTAATCTCAAGTGTTCCTATGTATCGACATATTTCTTAAATTTATTCCAGCCAAACTGCAGTGGGCGCATGGGTAAATAGAAATTCCCCGTGCACCCACTGGTGGGTTGACCTGGTGGGTGTATGGGTCGCGAGCGCCAAGTCGTTACCCTATAAAAAAATATTTTGACGAATTAAAAGAAACGAATTAAACCGCAATCCAATTTGAAGCCATGATACCTGATACTTCGAACTTTAAGACTAATCTAACGAAATCTCATATCAGTAAGAATACAGCACTTACAATCAGGTAGAAACTTTGTCCATATTCGAATACGTCATTGATAATTCCAACTACATAAATACTGATGAACGATGTGGAAAATACGTGCTAATCCATAAGTCATTTCAATAATTATTCTTAGCACTTTTTTACTTGCTTGTTCGTCCGACGCTTAATTATTTTTTTAAAGAGTTAATTCTATATTCGATACTATAGGTACAGTCTTTAAGTTATATTAGGTATTATAATAGTTATTACGTGATGGGTAAACTCCGGAACTAAGTACACATCTGATTTAAAAAAAAAACTTTCACCAGCACTTTTTAGAATGTACCCTTTGGATGGGCAGAATTTAAGCTATATCCCCGCGGGCAGATAGTATTATATATAAATATTGTTCGGGCCGATCGTCGGTCCGCCCGTGAACGCTTCTCGTGTGTACGGGCGTTTAGTCTGTGGTTTTGAAGGTGACATTTGAGCTGTCACATTTTGGCTTGTAATAATTTTGGACACCACGTCGGACAGCGTGCTCCTTTTTTTTGTTGTAATAACTCACTTTATCGACACTAATGTCGGGGGTTTTTGTTTGGATAATTGGTAATATCGCTCGCCTTGAAGGCACATGGCTGCCCGAGCGTTTTGTTTGGATATTTGGTGGAAAACAGTGCAGACAATTGGTGAATTTGTGCTGTGAGCTGTGACGGAATCGCGCATTGTTGGCATGTCCCGTGGAGCCCTGGCAGCGACCACAGGAGACCTTTTAACTTGACCTTGACTGGACCTTTGACGGCTAACAGACAGACTTGACAAAATATCGTGTCGCCGGTAATCCAGTAATTGTAATCATAGTTTGACATTTTTGATTGCCATTATTGGCACTATATGACCCGCGATTCACGTGGCAGTTCCGTTCACTCGCACCAGGCGAGGAATCGAACAAATATATATATATATATAAATACTTACGTGGATTACACTGGTCTCGTGGAACGCATGGGCCCTTTTGACCAATCCTCAGGAAACCTTCTTTACAGTAGCAGCCGTTCTCACAAGTTTGATTTTGCATGCATCGGAAGGCCGCGTACAATGTCATGCAGGTTTCTGGTGGGCACGGATCTCGACAGTAATGCTCTTCATTTTTTGGGCAAAGATTAGGCTCAGGTATGATGCAATCTGAGTAATCTAAAATTTGAGTAGTCAACTCTAAATATAATAACGCTGTGTAGTTTTTCCAACTAGTTATAGTGCATCCAGAATAAGTTGGCGTGATTCCACTTGAACGCAAACAATACGGGCAATAAACCAAACACTCGTAGAAGGCATAAACATTTTAAAAGAGCCGGTTCGGCGTTACCTGTTTTAGTGCAGACAGACCAACAAGTCTTGATACTTTTAGATATTATTCATAGAATAATTGAAAAACGTAGCTGTTTTTCAATTATTCAGTTTATTTATTTATTTATTTACGTACAGTATTTATTTATAAAGTAAGAAATTAAAATACGTAGTTTTTAGGGTTCCGTACCAAAAACGTACCCTTATGTTGCAACTCTGTCCGTCTGTCCGTCTGTCCGTCTGTCCGTCTGTCCGTCTGTCCGTCTGTCTGTCTGTCCGTCTGTGCGTCCGTCCGTCTGTCACAACGTTAAATATCTCAGGAACTACTTAAGCTATCAATTTGAAATTTGGAACAACTGTTAAAAGGGTTAAGACACGTGTATGGAAAATTAAAAAAAAAAAACATGTTTATTTTCTGTTTAAATGACGAATATGAGGGGGGTTAAAAAATCAAAGTCTAGTAAATAGATCAAGTGGGGTATCATATAAAAGGGCTTGAGTTGCACTTTCTAAAATTGTTTTTATTTTTTTTCTACGGTGTTAAATTTTGATTTATTAAGGAAAATTTAGAAAAAAATACCATTCCCCCCCTTATCTCCGAAGTTTACTAAGCGAAAATACTGAAATAATTACATATGATTAGGAGTTACATAAATCTTTATGTAGCTTTTTTATATTTATCAAAAATAATTTCGTAATTAAATTTGTAATTTACTTACTTTTGTATGAAATTTTATATCTTCAAATTCCTATCAGATTATCGTTAAAGCCACTTCTTTCAAATAAAAAATAAATAATCGAAATCGGTATGCATGATAAAAAGCTATCGCTGATAAACAAACATACTAGGTTGTAAGTTGTTAGTACCAAAATGCAGAAGGCGCTTTGCAACGGTAACTTCTACTATGAGCTGTTTAAGATTGCATGCAATAAGCATGTCCTGACATGAAGGGTATGGTGTATGAAAGTTTGTACGGAACCCTCAGTGCGCGAGTCAGACTCGTACTTGACCGGTTTTTATTTATGATGTCATTTCTTCTATTTTTCAATTTTATTATCTTCGGTACTATCAGTGTCAGAGTCACTTCCGACATTTATTATAAAGATAGGGACATGTGGTGTATTTATAAATCCTTCTTCATTTTTTTTAGTGATTGCAAGAATTGTTAGACAGAAAGGTAACATAGGAAAAGTATCAAGATCGTTTGAAGCACCGCCGGCCGCACGTATTTAGCAAGTGTTTACAAAAAATGTACCCGCCGCGACTTAAGCCTATTGTTATTGCTGATGACGGCCTCAAGTGGAATCACGCCAACTTATTCTGGATGCACTATACCGTTAACACTTTCAAAGCCCAGTGGTATCAGTACATTTACATACAGCCATCGAAACGAACAAGGTTCGGATATTTTCGAGTAGTACAAATGTACAAACATATCGTCGGGTGACAAGCAAAAGTAACTACCAAGTCTGTCACTGCTCTTCAAAACCTCGTATCTCGGTACGTAGTCGATATCGACGACCTTTGATTTAAGTAGGTATTTGTTACTTAGTGAGTTTTGCTTGTCAACCGACGATATTTGATGGCGACTATACCAAGCAAAAATTTCTACAGCAATAGACTTGATATCCAATTGTTGGACTTAAGAAATCGAAATATTGGGGAACCGCGGACTAGTTAAATTGTGAAGTAAAATATACTTACCATCTATGGGGGGCGATTCAGCTAAAGCAGGCAAAGCAAGTGAAATAAACAAGATAAATCCGACCGTTGCGATCTTCGCATCCATGCTGAGTGATACGTTGCACAATAATAAGTATAAACTTGTTGTTCAACACGAACCTTTATGCACATTTAATAAACGCCGTGACTCGGTTTTTATTGTGTTATTTGAACAAAGGCAAGCTGTGTAAATGTTTGTGTTATAAATGATGAAATTAGGTATGTACAGCTTTTATGTACAGTCGCCATCACATACATCGGAGCAAACAAGCACGTCACAAACATCGGAACACACCTCTATTTTCAAGGCATTAGGGTGCATGTGCCGATATTTTTGAACACCTATAGTGTACCTATGTAATGTGATGGCGACTGTACAGCTATTGTGCGTTGCAGGTAAACCAAGTTGACGCTTATCTATTATATAAAATTAAAAAAAGCGGCCAAGTGCGAGTCGGACTCGCACATGAAGGGTTCCGTGAAATAAATTGCGGTTTACGATTTATGACGTATTAAAAAAAAAACTACTTACTAGATTTCGTTCAAACCAATTTTCGGTGGAAGTTTACATAGTAATGTACATCATAAATTTTTTTTAGTTTTATCATTCTCTTATTTTAGAAGTTACAGGGGGGGGGACACACATTTTACCACTTTGGAAGTGTCTCTCGCGCAAACTATTTATTCAGTTTAGAAAAAAATGATATTAGAATACTCTATATCATTTTTGAAGACCTACACGTGTATGGGTTTGATGAAAAAATTTTTTTTGAGTTTCAGTTCTGAGTATGGGGACCCCTAAAACTTTAGGTTTTTTTTCGATTTTTGTGTAAAAATCGTAATGCGGTTCACAGAATACATCTACTTACCAAGTTTCAACAGTATAGCTCTTATAGCGTAAGCTTTAAGCTGTAAGCGTAAGTACCTTTAAGCGTATGCTTAAAGGCTATTTGTTGACGCTCCAAAAATCCTAATCCTAATCCTGCACTTTTGACAGCAAAAATATGCCAATTGCACATTTTTATCTAGTTTTTGTTTTTAGTTTAATAGTAAAATTTACTTTAATGTGTAACATAGTTATTATTTTATTAAAGCTGCATGTAGGTAGTGCTGTATGTATTATCTCACTATGTATTTATGTTTATTTCTCTCTCGCCTTGCACAATTTATTATATGTATAGTTGTGTAATTATAATTGTATGACGTTTCCGTGAGTCACCAACGGTGCTGGCTGAAAATCAGCGCTGTAGGTGTCTGACTGACACCTCAGCATAATGCTGAGCCAGTGTCCGGTTCACGGCCGCAGAGACACACTTGTTACATGTTATTTTTATTTATTTTTGCTTAATATATGTGTCCTGTGTGTTAGTGAATAAATGTATCTTTCTTTCTTTCTTTCTTTCTTTATAGTTTCGGAAAAAAGTGGCTGTGACATACGGACGGACAGACAGACAGACAGACAGACAGACATGACGAATCTATAAGGCTCCCGTTTTTTGCCATTTGGCTACGGAACCCTAAAAACCAGAACGGGATGAAACACGAAGGAACGAGCGAGATAGCGCCTTACAAAAAACACGATCTCCGGCGTCACGATTCTCAAAAACAACGCAAGTAACACGAGAAATAAATTTTAGAATAAATTTTCTGGATATTAACCTACCTTAGAATAAGAGCATGAACGTTTGCAGCGGTCTCCTTAATACCTTACGTTCCTTTCCGCTCCCACTGACCTATATGTGAGTCAAAAGGATTATCCCACTGACCTACCATTTTTTGGTATAAATAGTTCGTTCTTACTGACGCACTTATCGGTCAGATTGAGAGTCCCATCGACGCATCCTTGCGTCAGGAGGACTAACTCCTTTTGAACCCTACCTACCTCCAAATACGAATATTAAATAACATAAGCAACAATTGGGAAATCATACTTCATGCACTGTCATAGAAGTGAAATGAGCTATAGCCAGTCAAAGTTTCAACTTCGATGCTGGTACCCAACGCCCTGGGAAACAACGTTAATTTTGCAATTTTGTGTCGGAGTGCCTTTTGTGACCTATTTGCAGAACAAAATTTTAATTTCGATTTTAATTTATGTATACCTACCTCCTCGTCGTCCCGCTGCCCGCTAACGTCCAGACTGCGGCTTATGAATTGTTATTATAATATAGACAATCAATACAACTGTATTTAATACAAACACTTTACTCGTATCAAAATGTATACCATATTTAAGATTTTTTTCACAAAAATTTCATAATATACGAACTAGACAAACACTTGTATATATTTAAGTCTCGTACCAGATTGATATGCAGTGTTCTTTGCTACCGCAGTAGACTGGGGTGTCAAGGTATCTTACCAGCACTTACACAGTTGCCGGCCCCCTTGCAGCCGTGGCAGGAGTAAGGCGATCTTCTCTCCTACCAGATTGGCATACATGGCCCTTTGCAACCACAGCAGACTGGGGCACCAGGGTAGCTGCAGCGCTTGGGAATGCAGCACCCGGGCCCTTGGCAGCAGTAACAGGGGCAGGGCTTGCAGCGGTTGGGCTGGCAGCAGGGTATGGCCACTGATGGGCAGATGTTCGGTGGAACCGGTACGCAAGGATACACCTGGGGAAAATAATAATTTACTTTAAAAACAAAGTTTAAACCTACTTCAATACAGTACTTCTCCAAGCCACATAGGTACATGAACATTTCCACATTTCGTTTCCAATTTACCACATGCACTGCTTTACGGGAGCAAATGCGTTGATTATTACAGAAAAAACCCAAGTCGCTATCTGTGGGCTGATAATATTTGAGAAGTTCCGTCGATTCCTAAAGGATCTCAGAATTATCACCTCATGAGTTGCTACTTCAACGGAATCATGTCAGAATCTTTGACAAACTTTACATCTTTGATTTTCCATAAGTCATCTGTGATCTTCATCATCAGTTCCACTTCACCAAAAATTTCGATTTCCGAAGGTAAATACACGAATTATAATAGAAAATACCGAAATCGCTACATGCGTGCCAATAAAATTTTAGGGTTGCCCTCAATTTCCCTGGGATCCCATCATCAGATCCTGATTTGGTGACAACTTTCGAATAAAAAAAGAATTTCGGAAATCGGTCCACAATTGACGGAAAAATCGGCGAACATACATAAAAAAAGCGGCCAAGTGCGAGTAGGACTCGCACATGAAGGGTTCCGTTACAATAATAGCTTTTTACGATATATGACGTATTAAAAAAAAAACTACTTCCTAGATCTCGTTCAAACCAATTTTCGTTGGTAGTTTGCATGGTAATGTAAATCATATATTTTTTTCAGTTTTATCATTCTCTTATTTTAGAAGTTACAGGGGGGGGGACACACATTTTACCACTTTGGAAGTGTCTCTCGCGCAAACTATTCCGTTTAGAAAAAAATGATGTTAGAATTCTCCATATCATTTTTGAATACCTATCCATAGATACCCCACACGTATGGGTGTGATGAAAAAAATTTTTTTGAGTTTCAGTTTTGAGTATGGGGACCCCTAAAACTTAATGTTTTTTTTCGATTTTTGTGTGAAAATCGTAATGCGGTTCACAGAATACATCTACTTACCAAGTTTCAACAGTATAGCTCTTATAGTTTCGGAAAAAAGTGGTTGTGACATACGGACGGACAGACAGAGACGGACGGACATGACGCATCTATAAGGGTTCCGTTTTTTGCCATTTGGCTACGGAACCCTAAAAAATACATACAGTGGAACATATAACCCCCTCCTTTTCTAAGTCGGTTAAAAAGGTGAACCTATGGAGTTTCTTTCATTAGGTACGGTCAACCAATTTGATACCTAGGCCACCGTAGAACCCTGTCGTTTTAACTGCTACATAGGGACGCAATAATCCTAGTAACCCGTATTGACATAGGATTTACAACGGCAAGGTTCTATGATGGCCTAGGAATCAAATTGGTTGACTGTACGTAATACGGATTCGAAGTGTGTTTTTTTTCTCTTTATTTAGGGAGCTTGTCACACAGGTGAACATGTCGCTCCGTTATAATCAACATGGCATATTTTTCTATTAACAACACACTTTCGAGCTAACTGCAATAGTGATGTGGCCGCGTCAGACAACGGGGTAGCCAGGGCACGATTGCAGGTGTCTGGACTCTACCGATTCCTCTTGATTCGGTTGATCCGCAGGAATGGGTAGTGTCTTGGCCGGTGCGCCCTGGAGACAACGGCAAGTGATAATTTAGTGAACCCTAAGTTATCGCTTGCTGGTGTTACCAATAATCCGACACGGGGGGGTCGGGGGGTTCCGCCCAGGGAATCGCAAGATTCCCCAGGTGCGGCTTGAGGGAGAGGCCATTGCCGTTTGCCTCTATAATAAATAACGGACCCGGAACCCTGAGAAAACCTCTGCTATCAGAGGATTCATGTTAGGCGCGGGGGCTGCGACCGTCAGGCCGGGGCTGAGTTGTGGCTGTGAGGGAGAAAACCTCTATAAAAAGTAACAAGGGGACCTGAGAGGGTGAATCCGAGGTCTATCACCCTCTCCCGGCGTAGAGGTCCTTTGGTCGGGTCGGGAAGCGTGTGGTGTCGCCCTGCACGCTTACGACGGGAGGGGGGGCTTTTGCCTCAGTAGTGAGGGCAGCTGCGGCTGTTGCCAAGGGGCGTCGTGGTGAAATGTTCGCGATCCCATGACGCCCCTACTACACGGCAGAGGGCATACCTTGGTGGTTTCAGACGGTAGTCCGGGGGGTTTGCGGGAGCCCGTCATACCCATCCTAGTTCCTCGGCTAGGTGGGATGCGTAAAGGCATTTCCCCAAGTAAAAAAAAAGAAAAAAAAAAAAAAAAAAAAAAAAAGGCACCATTGCAGGGCCTGACATCATAGCTGGTGTTAAATGCCACACTTCTCCTGAGAGCTTAATAGAAACCATAATTCTATATTCTTCAATCTTCGTAGGTATGTAACATAAATCGACGGCGCGGACCCAAGCCCTGTCCCATTCACCGCTGCATCGGGCGGTTGGCTCTTCTGAATGACATCCTGAACAGCGTTAGCAAGCTAGACCTATTTCACAATACGGAATCCTATTTCTTGACACTCAGCACGGTACCTAGACTATATAACCACTCCAAGCTCCATCCATGCAGTCTGCAGGGCCATTTTTGGACCGATGGATGCTGTAGCTTGGATTCACTCCATTTATCTAGCATAGTTTTATGTTTATTCATTTGTATTGTTTCTTGTATATATAAGGATCCGCACGTCGCCGATGTTCAATTTTTTCAATGATGTGGAATTTTCATGTTTACTCACGTCGAAGGGTCACACCAGCTTTATATTAACTTGCACTATTTGTATGTATGTAAATATGTAACTATCTAAGTTGTCCGTCAAAATTTGCAATCCATTTTTCAGACACTTCCCGTTATCCAATAGGGAACATTACGCAAAACTCTTCGTAGGTGGCGACACTAGCAGCGTTGACATTGTATCTCGTTCCCACTTGCGGTATTGTCTATGCAAGCATCCTTGTTACTAATTTGACAATCAGTTGTGCATGTGTGTGTGAATCCCTATATTTCTATACTGATTTACTATTAGTGGTAGTGCTGCCTCTGGCGGCAGAACATGGCAGTAATGTTCCCTATTGAGCTGAAATTTTGCCAGAATATGTATATCGCATGACAATGCAATATTATGATGATTTGGAGCTGATCTGATGCTGGAACTGGAAGGTGGCCATAGGAACTCCGCAATTAAACGATACAACCCCATCGAGCTTGGGCTCGTTAGAATTATCTCCATGAGTACTTGATGATGGTATGCAGAAAAGTTCAATTGGCTATTTGTTATATTGGCTAAAAGCTTGTACCAAAAATGAATTTTTGACAGAAACTTATTACACATGAACTTGGGTTGGGATGTACCAAAGGGTGCGCAAAAAAGATGTTTACATATGTAAACATCTTTTCTTTAATCCAAGAGTCTCGACGAGGCTCCCATTTCTAGGCAATTTTGCCTTCGGGCATCTGAACCTACCTAACACACCTAATATTTGTTTACTAGTCACTAAAGCTGGTCAGATATCCTGCCACAGTGAAAAAACCTGTAGTTGCACACCTTATCGCACGGTGGGCATTCTGGCAGGCAAGGCAGCACTGGAGGCGGCGGGCAAGGGGACGGACATGGCCGCACGGGCGCCGGGCACGGCGAGCACCCACCGCCCGGACACACGGAGCACGGCCGGATGTCGTTGCACGAGGGCACGCACGGCTTCGTCGAGTACGGATAACACGCGCCGCACGGCCGGCCAGAACACACGCACGGGTCGAAACTATAGAAAGGAGCACTCATTTTGCAATTTTTTGGTGTTTTTTTCCTAAATTTAGTTTTATGAAAAGTGAGTAGGTTTTACGACGTTAGAAGATATTTGTTTTTGGATGACAGGTATGTTTTTCTGATAGAAGTTGAGTTTCTAAAAAGAAGGTTGTGTTATGAATGTCTCATGCTTACCTGCCTACGTACGATTTGTGTATAATACCTAGGTAAGATTGTATATGTATACCTACCTACCTAAATAAATGTGTTATTCTCATTCATAAATGAAATACATTTATTTAGGTATATACAATCTTACCACAATCCTCTTAAATTTTTCTTCTCATTACAATTTTTTATTGACTTAAAGAAAACTGTGTGAAGCTACGTTTAAGGGCATAATGTAGAGCAGACTGCATTTTTCGACGCCCTTTCCCCAGCGGTTGGTAGTAGGGGAACGCGCGTAGCCCGCGTAGGCCTTAAATTGCAACGAACATTTAAACTTAGTGTTCATATTCTCTTTGCATTTAATGCTGGCATGCACGCGTACAGTAGCCAAACATTTTTAAAAGCTATGTCAAATCACTTTTCAAAAATCATAAAATCCAAATATTTTTTTGTTTCAAATATTAAAAATTTAAATTTTTAAACATACTTATTTGAAAATAACAAAAACAGCAAAACGATAAATTACAAGTATTAATATCAAATAATTCAAGATCAAAATGTGTGCGTGTACATTTTGCCCAACTTGCCCGCCGATTCTCCCTTGCGGCACGGGACCATGCGGCTATTACTGCTGTCCCCCGCGGCAGTGCTGTCAGCCATGCGTTCCGCCTCCCGTTCCCTGCACGCCGTGTCCCCCTTGCAACTGCTGCGCCAGATTCCGGCCATGTCCGGCGCCGGTCCTCCCGGACATAGTCCCGCCTATTGTTCCTATGTTACCGCCGTGCAAGCCCCGTCGCTGCCCGGCGCCTGAGCCACCGCCATATTGCCCACCTAGACCGGTCTGCTGTCCCCCAGTATTACCGTGTTGCCCACCATGCGAACCATGCGACCCACCCCCGGTAAGTCACGTTTAAAATTGTTTCAGACGTTAAAACTTTACGTAAAGTCGGCGATACAAGAATATTTGAAACCATTATTAGCTCCAATTCCTAAAACTATTAGCCCCAATTTAGTTAACCGCTAAATAATAAAATTATATGTATAATATAGATACTTTTATCGTTGTAACATGTATATTTATTTATAATTATATTTTATATTAAAAACATTATTGTATCATCCGACACAAGTCGCACAGTACGCTGTCTCGCACACCCCGCTGGCTCCACAGTACGCTGTCCCGCACACCCCGCTGGCTCCACAGTACGCTGTCCCGCACACCCCGCTGGCTCCACAGTACGCTGTCTCGCACACCCCGCTGGCTCCACAGTACGCTGTCCCGCACACCCCGCTGGCTCCACAGTACGCTGTCCCGCACACCCCGCTGGCTCCACAGAAAACCAGCGCCGTTGATCACGCTAGCCGTGCCCAACTGCATTGCTGAGTGGAGGCCATTTCAGGTTCACATCCCGATCTACGTCTTCGATGTATTTGTTAATGTGTTTTGTTTTTTGTTACTTATGTTGTGTTACCTGAATAAATATCATTCATATCATAAAAGACATTGACATACGAGTAAAAATAACTGCATAATTGACTGCATATTAGGTACCTATACATTTTGAAAATCTGAATTTTTATTATTTTATTTATTTTGCGTAATTTGACATAAGCATGTATGATTTGGCACATTGCACGTAGAATGGCAACCACGTACCGGAAGGCGCAGCGTGGGTAGGCCCCCACCACAAGGTGGACTGATGACCTGGTAAAGGTTGCGGGAGTCCGCTGGATGCGGGTGACGCAGGGCCGGTCATTGTGACACTCTTTGGGGGAGGCCTATGTCCAGCAGTGGACTACTTTCGACTGATATGATGATGATGATGATGATTTATGATTAATATGATTATTTAATAATATTTTTTGTTTGATCATCATAAATTTAAGAGTTAAGACTCTTGTCGGTGTAGCTCCCTCCATCTGAATCTATCTAGGGCCGAGATGACCTTTTTTTACGACGTGACTGCTGCTTTTTCTTTTATTTGTTTCATGTAACTTATCCTTGGTCTTCTCCTGGTCTTTTGTTTAATATTTATTTTAATTTTTTTATGTCTTAAGTTATGAGTATTTGTATGCCTTCTGGCGAAGACACGACTCACTTCTCAACCTGTAAAATGTTCATAACACCTCTGTAGTACCTATGTTTTACGAATAAACGATTTGATTTATTAATTGATTGACACTAATACTTACACATTGTTCCCTTAGGTATACCATTATCCCCTTAGGTATTTTTATACGTATTTATGGCGTTCACCGCAGTGAGTATGTATCTTTTTATACGTATTTATGGCGTTCACCGCACTGAGTATGTATCTTTTTATACGTATTTATGGCGGTCACCGCAGTGAGTATGTATCTTTTTATACGTATTTATGGCGTTCACCGCAGTGAGTATGTATCTTTTTATACGTATTTATGGCGTTCACCGCAGTGAGTATGTATCTTTTTATACGTATTTATGGCGTTCACCGCAGTGAGTATGTATCTTTTTATACGTATTTATGGCGTTCACTGCAGTGAGTGTGTGTGTATCTTTTCGGGCTCTTCGGTTCGCTCGTTTTCAAAACCCTTACTATATTAAAAACCCCAAATTCTCGGTCATATCAGACTCCTATTCTATTATACACATTAACCCAGGAATACTCCAGAGAAAAGACATTGCAGATATGTACATACATCAGAAAATATATCGGGAAGGGAACGTGAAAAATGGTACATCAGTGGCTGAAGCACCTCAGTGTGTTGCTAATTCAGACATGTAAAATGGTAACTTAAAGCTTCGCGAAACGGTCATTGACATTTTTCTGAATGTGGTCATTGAGCTTCGGCCGTTTATTTTGAATAAGATTCCTCTGTTTACAGCAAACTCTTGAATGTAACCTTAGACACTGGTCTCAATAGAAAGTTTTATGTCCTTTAATTATGTATGATTTTGTTGTATATTTTTTGTTTTTTTTCAGGTCCGCCCTTGCCCGGAACCCATACCCTGCTACCAGCCAGTGTTGCCCTGTTTCAACCCACAGTGCCCTCCCCCGATCTTACCTAAGCAAAGACCAATCTGCCCTCGGGCTCCACCTTGCCCGTACCCTTGCTTGGGCGTCGGCCGCAGCTGTTGCCCAGAGATCTGTGGACTAGACCCCGTTACCCGACGACGGCCCCTCATTGTCCACAACAGCGTCGTGCAAAGGAGGGTCGACAATAGCAGACAGGTTTGTAACTTTTTAACGCGAAAGGTGCTAAAAAGTAATTTATACCCTCTAGCGGCTTTGCAAATAGATTTTTTATACATTTCTGTCCTATTTGATACACTGTTGTTATTGTTCAGCCGTCCTTTTATGACAAATCGCTCTGAACCTGTACCTACTTCTTACCAAAATAGTATTTTTCACAATCGTGTTATAATAGAGAGCTTTTTAGTCGAGTACCGTGTTTAGGCCACGAAGCTTGCTGAGTGAGAGATAATTTTCATCAGTTTATAGGCGTAGTTATTTCTGCTGGTGGACTGTATCTAAATGCTTCGATACGTACAGTCGAGCTCCAAAATATGTGTGCGAAAAAAGCGATCAAAATTATACTCGAACACCACCTTATTGTCAAGGGTTTGCTACGATATTTTTGATCCTTCGGTTATTTAATGTGGTCGACTTTCTGGATTTTTTTTCTTGGACGGTAGAGTTGCTTTTGAATGGACTACTTTGGTGCAATTCAGCCAACTCAAATAATCTCAATATAATAAGGCAGGTATAGAACGTAGATGTTACTTTTAGCGCTGTTTATTTCAATAGTAGACAAAAAAATATTCAGGTACAGCTTAACCCAATCTTAAATTTTAAAGATTAAACAAATAAATTAATATCAGAACTGCAGAATACTATGTTGCCGATTTACCCGATTTCTGAAATATGGAATTCCCAAAATACCACACTTTATTTTTACCGTGTTTCTACTTATATCAGATTGCCAAAGCAAATAAATATTTCTCAAAACACCCATGTTCCCTTTAAAACTGAATTCCCATAATACCAGATTTTAATAATACTAGGCCGGCAAAACAAAATGTACTTCAAACGCCCAGTTACTCCATTTACCAGATACTCAAAATACCAGATTTCCAGTTTCCACACCACATGCTGTGATTATACTTTACTTCCGAATGCCTGAATTCCTGTAACACCAGATTTTTACTTTGGTAGATTACATAAGTACGGTTAGACAACAAAACCAACTGGGCTGTTATTCGCTACGCGTTAATGCGGCTCACCCCGCCGGTCACCCGTTACGAAACTAGACCTCTACCTACGCTTAATTTCTACACATCGCGGTGTCAAGGTATAATTTTATTATGGGTGAGCGTTGAGGTGAGCTTAAAACAAGTTACAGAATAGGGGGCTTTAAAAATCAAAATTTTATTGTCAACTATTGGTAGGTATACCGAAAATATTGTTTATTGGAAACCTGCGGTTTGAAAAATCAAGTATTATATTTTCATGCTAAGGTGAGATCAGTTTGTTGTTTCGAGTTTGTGTTTTCAAGATCAGGGTTGTAAAGGTCAGGTTTGCGTCAGTGTTTTGAGATTCCTGTGATTTCGAAATTTGATGTTTTGGGTAAGATTTAATAGGGAAGATGGTGTATTCAGAACATGGTATTTTTTAACCCTTTTCCAGGCCGGCAATAGGGAACATTACGCAAAACTCTTCGTAGGTGGCGACACTAGCAGCGTTGACATTGTATCTCGTTCCCACTTGACAATACGTCTATGGAAGCATCCTTGGCACTCATTTGATAATCAATTGTGCATGAGTGTGTGGATCCCTATATTCCTATATTGGTTTACTATTAGTGGTAGTGCTGCCTCTGGCGGCAGGACATTGCAGTAATGCCTTCTTTCTCTGTCTGCCTAAAATGTTTTTTCTTTATATCGCGTTTTGCCTATACTTCAATCTTCAAGAGCATTAAGACTTGCCGACTATTTCGCTGTTTGTCTATATAGTAAACTGCCTGTTTCGATAATGAGCCTAATTCTCCGAATGAAATTCTCGCGTTCTGCCTAAACTTCAACCTCCAGGGGCATTTAGACTATGTAGTTTGCTGTCTATTTCGCTTTTTGACTATTACGATAAATTGCCTCAAAGTGGCATTTTCGCGTTCTGCCTAAACTTCAAAGGTAAGGTATATTTTACGTTGGTTTTTGGGATTCCGTACTCAAAGAGTAAAACGGGACCCTATTACTATGACTCCGCTGTCCTGTCACTGATACCGTGATAGTTCCAGCTGAAATTTTCACAGATGTATTTCTGTTGCCGCTATAACAACAATTATTAAAAACACAGAATATTCTTAAAATAGTTTTTTATAGATAATGGTACGGAACCCTTCGTGCGCGAGTCCGACTCGCACTTGGTCGGTTTTTTTATTTCATATTATCATACTATTAGGTTACATCGCCAGTAACTGGCCACCGTTCAATAACTAGCCACCTCATACTAAATATGGCCTCTATTCACCTATATTCGAAATCATTATAGTATGTAAGGTTTTCATTATTGGCCACCCTTTTCCTAATAATGCCAATAAAAAAACCCGATTTAATAAAACAAGCTGTAGATCACACATAATGCGTTTTAGACCTGACGCGTTTTAGGCATGGGGCGTAAATGGCGTAATAGGCATCAGACATTTTTGACCTACTGCTTTTTAGTCTCAATCCTATCGTAGTCCAAATGCGTTTGCGACCTAAAGCGATATAGCTTAAACAGTTTTAGTCCTAATGCGGATCGGTCCAACAGAGAGGAAGGCATAGTGATAATTACGAAATCGGCGTTTAAGAATATAACCAACTTAGGCTATGTATAGACATAGGTCAAAAACGTTTTAGGCAGACGGAGAACAAAGGCATTATATATTTATATAAATATAAATATATAATGCCTCTGCCTGGAAAAGGGTTAAACTGATATAATACATATCTATATATCTATATATACATATATAAAATTGGACCGTTACTTATAGAGTGACAGACAACGCACAGCCTAAACCGCTAAATATACAAGCGTGAAATTTGAAACACATATTCTTCAAGTGACGTAGAGGCGCACTAAGGAAGGATTTTTTGAAATTCAACCCCTAAGGGGGTGAAATTGGGGATAAAACGTTGTATGCAAATCCGTTATTTTTGAAGGTAGATCTATGAAATTCGAGATTTGGCTTTTCGGTTAGAAATTAAAATAGGTTTCCTTCGAGCATTATCGGGTATTTGTGCTTTAAAGGGGTGAGATGGAAAGGTGAAAGTTTATATGAAAGTTTCGTTATTCTTGAAGATGGATCTCTGAAATTGAGATTTGGCTTTTTGGTCACAAATAAAAAAGGTTACCTTGTAGACGTTTTATTCCATTTTATACATAATTTAGAGCTTAAATTTAATAGCGCTTTCCTTAATTAAATCTCCATACAAACGGTGATTTTGGCGCGACACCTCGACGCGACAACCGCTCACAGCCGTGTGTGTGTGGGAACTGTATGGGAGTTTAAATGCCAGCCTCGGCAAAGGGATGATGCGTTAGGAAAAAAATATCCCGAAGGCGTAAAATGTAACGCGATTTTTTTATTTCAATTTTACAACAAAACGTTCAACTATTGGGTGGTATTCATCTTTTGGTTCCTCTACCCTACCATCTATATTAAAATATTTAATTAATTCTGTTTTTTAGTATTTGTTGTAATAGCGGCAACCGAAATACATCATCTGTGAAAATTTGAACTGTCTAACTATCACGGTTATTGAGATACAGCCTGGTGATAGACGGACAGACAGACAGACGGACAGACGGACAGCGGAGTCTTTGAGTACGGAAACCTAAAAAAGTTATACATGTTTGTATGGAAGTGCGGACCGTAGTTAATGTTCATGTGTGGAAAGGTACATCTATATATGGCCTGGCGAATTACTAAATGAAGTCTAGAGAGCTCTAGGGCTCCCAGCTCCCAATGACCTTCGATCTGTAACTGCCCGTTTATTCGTATTTTTTATGGCTTATCGTATTAACAACAATGAGGTTTACCGAAATTTTATCCCATGTTTACTACAAAACTTACCGTTTTCGAGATATATGGCACCGAACTTTGGCAATTTTAGGCCAAAAAACCAGTTTTTGGAACGTAACTTTTGTGAAGATGAGTTAAAAATAAAAAACGCTAATCAAAATTATAAGTAAGTTCACTATGTTTGAGTAGGTACGAGTTTCGGTAATATAAAAGTTTTAATGAGGATGAAGTGTCGCGTTTTGTATTTTTACAGACCTTTCTTTAAAAATGGATAATTCATTCTGTATTAACATTTTTCAAGTTATTCTAAATCAATAATGTTAAACAAGAATCAAACTTTCCCATATTTGCACCTTGAATGCTAGCTTCAATAAACCGAGGACGAGTGTCGAAATGAAAACTACTTCGTTGATTTTTGACGGGAGCCCCTTAAGATGCTTATTTAAACTTAATAAGAAAACTTGCCTGAGTGAGAAAACTTTAACTCTGTTGAAACGATTTGTTAAGGATGGCTAGCCGTTATTATAATTGGCTCGCAACAAAAATACGAGTAAGTTTTTCGTCAAATTATTTGATCAGCATACAAGGTTGAATTTACTATAGGTACACTAGCTGCCCGCACGGCTTCACCCGCGTATTGCAAAGAACGCAGGCAAACCCGCGGGATAAAACATAGCCTATATTGTTTCAGAAAGTTCATTCTATACGCAGGTTCCGGAGATTACCCATTATACACAAACTTACAAATCTCACAGACTTTTCCTGTTTATAATACCTCTAGATGAAATCAGGCTTGATTTGCAAAGAATATCCCAAACAATCAACTATGTAACCAATATTAGTCCGCCTTATAAATTGTAGAGCAGCTAAATAATTGATTGAGCAGCAATATTTCATAAAAAAACATTTTTTTTTGATTAGCCGTTAGTAAAATAGATTTCGACTAAAAGTAAGCCATTAACCCCTCGTATGCGGATGTCAAAATTGTCCAATCAATATTAAGCTTTGAGATGTAAAACAATAGGTTCAAATGTTTGGCACGGATCCGTGTCTAAGCATACGAGGGGTTAATTAGTCAGTATGTATACAGAATCCATTAGCATAAGATAACGGGTTGCCCATACTAACGTGAGTAGAACTACTCAACGGATTTTTATAAAAAAATCCATTTACTAATGTAGCATTTGCATGCATTTAAACCACTGATCCGATTTTGATACAATTTTATATGGATATAGTTTAAAATTTATAAATTTCATATAAATTTATATAAATTATCGCGGAAATAATCGCTTAAAGGGGTGAAAAGGTGGGGGGAACTTTGCACGGGGGAGCGATGTTAAAGCATAAGCCTGAAATACTTTAATAGCAATTATCCTCTAAGGCGATTAACGAGATACACGCGGACGAAGTCGCGGGCTAAAGCTAGTTGTATATAAAAATACTGGTATTTATTTATTTATTTATTTATTCACACAATAATACAATGCAAGCTTCCAGTTTACACAAAATCGCTTACACGCTAAAATAAACAAAAAAAATAAACATGCACAATATTTATTTATTATTGTGGGAATCTGATATTTTGATAAGCGTGGATGTCGGCAATTCGATATTTTGCAATGTTTTCAAGGGAACGAGCGACTTTTAGTACCTACTTACCTATGGACAATTGGTTGATTGTTGGTTCATGACTTCATGACACAACTAAAGTACTAAGACTCTGGTCAGATCAGAGAAACATTGGTTGGTTTTGAATTAACCGATTCATATTTTTTTTTGTCCACAGCTGGTTCCTTGTTGTGTTAACCACATGGCCGTGCCACTAATCTAGATGAATTGGCGGTCCTCGTCTTAGAACTTTTTCGCTGTATAATGCAAGTATTGTCATGTTTTAGTATTTGTTAACATATTTTTAGAAAGAAGTGTGATTTGTCTAAATTATTAAAAAAAGATTATTGATTAAATGATTGGTAAATTTATTGAAAATCTCTATTATTTTCGTTTTCTAGAACATAGTTTGCGTCACGTTCGAGAGATCAAGGCAATTAACACTTTGACTGTCCGTGCATTGTATGTAATGCACTGAAGACCTACCTCGGTACGTCCATGCATGATATATAATGCACCAGTGTATATATCGTGTGTTAATATAATTGTGGTTGGGGTAGTAAATATCCTTGGGACAGTCAGTGTTAAAATATAATTAGTAACTTTATAACTCCATGATAATTTAGTTTAGGCAAGCGGAACTTTGGTTTGATGCTTACTCTTTCGCCACATGATAATGACGTAATAAGCACCAGACACGCGTATGTCCATTTTCCTTGAAAATAATATTACATAATATTGTCTTCATTGGTATTTATTATACGTATCGCGGCGAATCATGATCCCTAAGACAGCTAGCACTTTACTCTCACTTTTTCTCACTTTACCTGTACCTAAATGTGATATTTTGGGTAACGAACAAAATCAAACGTCTGTTTTGTGTTTCATTGGATTCACTTTTATTTGGACAAAACACTAAATTACATTTGTTACAGACGATTTTTTTTACACTGATTTTTTTGCACATATTCACTTGAAGTTCTTAATTCACATCTTTCTCAGTATACATGCGTGTGCGCGCTGTAGATGTTTACGCAGCGGTTCTGAAACTTGGGGCACGGCGTACACACGGGAGGGTAGGCGTTGAGGCAAACTTCCTGTGGCCCGCACTTGAACTCCTCAAACAAGGGACAACAGTTGGGCTGGCAAGGGTTAGGCAGGCAAGGGTATGTCGGACAGCAGCCGGGATACGAGTTGCTCTGCATCTTCATTTTGAATTTAGAATGTTTAGGGTAGTTTTATATCTGCTTTCACACGGACGGGATATGTAACATGGATGGGATGAGGTGGAAATAAAGAATTTCCAATGTACGTGTGCTCTTTATATCGAGTTTTCATGGCATACCTGATTTCGTTTCAAAATCGAGTGAAATTTTTATCTAGTTGGCTAAACAATGTAAAAAACTATTAGGTTTGTATCTTGATAAGTTTGGTTTAGAAAAAAATAAACAAGTCAAGTGCGAGACTGTCTCGCGCACCAAGTGTTCCGTAAAAAAATTCATACATTATACCCGTCACGACCCCGCTTTGAAAAAATATTTATATCAATCCTGCACGTAACATATTCAAAGTATCAAATTATACATTTATCAAATTCTGATTCTCAAGTATAGATAAATTAACGAGACCATGGCATTGCATATGTAGTAGTATTGTATGTTTACAGGCATTCTATATTTGAATTTTGTATTTTCTCGTACCTACTACTATCAGCACAAAATGAGGTTTGTTATATGTTGAAGAAGTAAATACCAAAATAATGTCAGTGTCAAATTGTAAAGAAAAATTAAGAGAAAATTGTTCTCCTTTTGTTGCAAACGGTACAACCACTACAAATGCAATTCCATGTTCTCGATAATTCATCTATAATAAGGTTTGCCATTACTTCGTTGCTGATATAATGCGGTTCCTCGCCACGGTGACTATGCCAGATATCGCAGCAAAAAGTCGTCTTGTGTAACTTCACTGCATAGTCTGAATTTGGAGTGTGGTTGGGTAAATCGTTAGTAGCTGGACACCGTTCAATAACTGGCCACCTCATACTAAAAACGAACTCTATTGACCTATAATAGAATTAATTTTAGGATAAGGTTTAAATTACTGGCCACCCTTCAATATCAGGCCACGCCATACTAAATTGAATTCTGTTTCTAGGGGAACAGATTTCATTTTTAGTAAGAGGGGGCCAGCTATTGAAGGGTGGCCAGCTACTGGCGATTTACCCAATATCGGCAGTGAAACTGGAATTTAGGATGGGTATGGTGAAGTAGTAGATACAGTTTTGATTATTTTATTTAGGTATATCTAAAATCTAATAATTAATTAATGTAACTATATTATAGAAATATAAATACACCACTATAATTAAACTTAACTAAAACTAAAATACATCTAAATAAAACTAAAATATATCTAAAAATGGCCACTGCGGCATGGTACCGAAGACGCTGGCAGCATTTCCTCGCTGGATCGCCAGGCCGATGCGTTGAGCGAGGAAACTGAATAGTAGATTGTCTCAAGGGAGCAAAATGATATATTTACGGTGAGGGCGGTAAGTATATAAAATCCTGAGTGAAGCGAAATATTCTACAATAGAATCCTGAGCGTAGCGAGGGATACTAAAGCAGAATCTTGAGCGTAACGAGCGCGAGGGATTCGAGCCCAAGATGGAAATAATTTAGATACCCAGTTACACCATTCTGCTTTTCGCACCATCTATGAGGAAAATTGAAATCCCTTATTTGAGGGCAACAATGACTCGTTTCTGAAAGGTGTGAAAAAACTTAATCGACAGGCAAGGTGATATTCATTCTTATGACAATATGCCATAAAGACTTTGACACGGATATCTTTTCTCACGTGTAGTAGGAGAACCTAAATGTGATATTTTGGTAACGAACGAAATCAAACTTCGGTAATGTGTATAATTGGATTCACTAATATTTGGACGAAACACTTAATTACATTTGTTACAGACGATTTTTTTACACTGATTTTTTTGCACATATTCACTTGAAGTTCTTAACTCACATCTTTCTCAGTATACATGCGTGTGCGCGCTGTAGATGTTTACGCAGCGGTTCTGAAACTTGGGGCACGGCGTACACACGGGAGGGTAGGCGTTGAGGCAAACTTCCTGTGGCCCGCACTTGAACTCCTCAAACAAGGGGCAACAGTTGGGCTGGCAAGGGTTAGGAAGGCAAGGGTATGGCGGACAGCAGCCGGGAGACGAGTTACTCTGCATCTTCATTTTGAATTTAGAATGTTTAGGGTAGTTTTATATCTGCTTTCACACGGACGGGATATGTAACATGGATGGGATGAGGAGGAAATAAAGAATCTCAAATGTAAGTTTGCTCTTTATATTAAGTTTTCGTGGCATACCTGATTTTGTTTCAAAATCGAGTAATATTTTCCAACCTGTTGGTTAAACAATGTAAAAATCTATTAGGTTTGTATCTTGATGATAAGTATAGATTATAAAAAAACCGGTCAAGTGCGAGTTTGTCTCGCACACCGAGTGTTCCGTATAAACTTTCATACACTATTCCCGTCATTTGCTTTGACAAAATATTTATTTCAATCCTGCCCGAGTCCAGATTGACGACTCACAGACGCAGAACTGATTATCTGAAAAACAAACAACCGCTGGTTTTTAACCGACTTCAAAAAAGGAGGAAGTTATTCCACTGTATGTATCTTTTTTAATGTATGTTCGCCGATTTCTCCGTCAATTGAGGACCGATTTCCAAAATCCTTTTTTTATTCGACAGAGTATACTACCGAGGTGGTCCCATTGTCACCAAATCAGGATCTGATGATGGGATCCCAGGGAAATTGAGGGCAACCCTCAAATTTTATACGCACGCCTGTAGTGATTTCAGTATTTTCAATTAATACTCGTGTATTTACCCTCGGAAATCGTAATTTTGGTGAAGTGTTACTGATGATGAAGACCATTGATGACTTATGGAACTCCTCAAAAATGTAAAGTACGTAAGAAGTTCTACGTAAGTTTCTATATTCGTCCCCAGCAACCCCAATTTAAAATAATACTACTGAAATACAAGTACTAATTCAATACAATTTTTTCACATACTTAGAAATCCCGAAATCGAAAGTGGGGTTGCCAGGGAGCATGACATGTAAAATGAGCAAATCGCAAAATGTGCAGTGCAGGTCTCATATTGGTTCAAAATGTTTAGATTTTGAAATAGAGCAAATTTAGCGCACTGTAAGGTTAAGTTAAGTTAAGTTACTACAACGGACCAGCCAAGAAACGTTTCTTCCAGAAAACGGGGTCCAGGTTAAGTTCGGGTCTGGATCCACGGGTCTTACCCGCCCAGGCGAACAGAATTCAAGACGTATTCTCATTTTCCATTTCTCACTCGTAGCTCTTAAGGTGGTTCGATTGCCATACAAAACGTTATTTGACATTCGCAGGCTAACGGCGTGACATTTTAAGAAACTTATGTTGCAAACTTTCATAAATTGGCTTCCCATTTGCGCCAAATTTCTTCTTTCCTAGAATAAATTTGTATAAAATAGATTAATTTGAGAAATTGGTTTGGGACGTGATATTTTGGGAAAACCATTTTTCTCAAATTAATCTAGTTTAAACAAGTTTATTCTAGGAAAGGGGGAATTTGGCGCAAATGGGAAGCCAATTGATGAAAGTTTTTTACATAAGTTTCTTAAAATATCACGCCGTTAGCCTGCGAATGTCAAATAACGTTTTGTATGGCAATCGAACCACCTTAAGGCAACCCATCGGCTTACCACTACACGTCGACGGTGGATCGGACCCGCGTGCACGAGTATAGTGTGAATAAGTTCCATTTCCACGATCTGCACATATTGACGAGTTGTAAAAGGGAACGAGTTGAGACAGTGACGAGTTGTGAAAGTGAACGAGTTGAGACAGTGACGAGTTGGGAAAGTGAACGAGTTGAGACAGTGACGAGTTGGGAAAGTGAACGAGTTGAGATAGTGACGAGTTGGCAAAGCGGGTAAGATGCGACACTGGACAGAATGGGATATTGGGGGAGCTGGGATGTTGTCAAAATGGCATGTCAGACCCACCATACCCCTAGCCATACCCCTGGGGACTGAACTATACCACCATTAGTAGTGCTGGGATTTGATGCAAAAATAGAAAAATAAATAGGTACCTACGAGTAACAGATACAAATATTTATTTTATTAAACTGAAAAAAACTAAAGCCGTTTTGGCAAAACCAGTTAGGTAGGTTAGGTTCGTGAGGTATCTTCAGATGCCCGAAGGGCAAACAGACCAGAAATAGGAGCCCCGGTCCGCGGGCCATAGGGCTGCCATAGCCATGTCACGCACTGAAAAATTTATTCATAATCATAACCGTGCGTTCCGCTCTACATTCAACTTCAAACTGAGCGGCATCGAAGGGGGATCATCGACCAGCAGCTAGCCACCGCCTCGCTTTAAGCGCGAAGTCGCCTAGCTGCAGCCGCGCGGACACCTCGGTGGTGCTGAGCCGTTGTTTCCGTTACGTGCTTGCGTATGATTGACGCCTGGTTTACGGCGAGCCGATGAGGTGAGGCGGCGCCGGTCCGGTGCCAAGCGGTTACGCGGGCGACAACCTTAAGATTATCATTAAGAACAATCATATAAAATTTAATTATAAGTATTTATACTTTGTCACATGGGCTCAGGGACTGCATAACCGAAAAATACCGGTATTCTATTTTAACGTTATGACGTCATATCAGTTGTCAAATGGCGGTTATATTTCACTATCGCTTATACTTTATTTTTTCCGGTACCGTAACCGCTTTTTATAGGTAACCGATATATCGACTTTGGCCTGGCGTTGTTGCCAAACCGCCGGCAGCCGCACTGATGTTTTGTCTTTTTGTCTTTAAATGTTTAGTAGCCAATGTTTCTTCTGTCAATGTTTGTAGTGCCAGCTCGCTTATTTTTTTCGGTTAACTTTATAATACTGTTATTTCAAAACCGTTACGGTACCGTTATGTTCGCGCGGCGCGCATAACCTTTCCAACATAACGGTACCGTAATGGAATACCGGTTTCATACCTGTATAACCGTAACCAAAGTAAGTCCCTGATGGGATGCTGTATAGGTAACACCAGTGTACGTAATATTTGGAAAAACAAAACCTGAAAGCATATAGTGCACAGCACTACGGTGGTATGGTTCAGTCCTCAGAGCATAGAATACTAGAGAGAGGACAAGCCGCCGGCGGCCGTGTCGCAGCTGTATGCTCAATGGGCATACACTGCCATACTGTGCACGCGTACTGATCGCAGAGAATATTACGTTTTTTCCCAAAATGCCTGATATGATGCGCGTTTATTGTCAAATAAGCGTGTAGGTATACAAGTGTGTGTTTTAGATGTGTGCGTGCTTTGTCTTGTCAATTACTTGGGCGTTGTGTGGGTTAATGTACTTGCGACAGGCTCACTCTATAGAAATCGGCCGCCATGTCCGATCTCCTTATATTCATACATATGTGGTTCAGTCCCACCCTAACCCCAGGGGTATGGAGGGGTATGGTGGGTCTGACATGCAAAATGGGAATAGGGACGAAATGAACCTAAAGGCTATGAAATTATCTATGAATTATATTTCTATGAATCCGAACTGAGCCAACTTTGACTAGAGCGGAGATTGGAAGGAGGGTATTCGATTGCCATGTATTCGATTGAAACAGCATTTAACCCTTTGAACGCCAAGAACCTATAAAGCCCTTCGTATCGAAACGTCCCAAAAGCAAATAGTCCTATTAGCATAATGACCTAAAAGCAAATTGTCCCATTAGCAAAATGACCCGAAAGCAGAACGTCCCTTTCGCAAAACAACCTAAAAGCAAGTCGTCCTATTTTCAGGTTGCCCCTTTAGCAAAACGTCCCGAAAGCGAAACGCCATGAAATCAGAATGACCTAAAAGCAAAATGTCCTATAAGCAGAACGTCCCATGGTGTAGAGACAAGAAAAAAAATGGCCAGGGGCCCGTTTAAAAAATATTTTTATAAGGCGCCCTGCCCCTGTCACCGCTCATATCAGCTTCGGCTCGTAAATCTCCAGCTTTTTCAAATCCCTATGTATATAATAACATCTGCAAGTACCAGAACATTAAACAGCTTTCCACTCCTGAAACTAGACGTATTGTAAAGAAATGGTTACTAACATTATCATATGCTGAAACCGAGAGACTGGTTAAGATTTCCTCATAGAGCGCAGAATTGAGTAAACAGCTGTGAGTCCGCGAGACCGCTTTCATGATATAAAGCTGGCGCACTCTAAGAAACCCACATTCTCGGTAAAGTGTATCCGTGGGATAACAAAACGGTTTCCTCAGCATCACCTTTAAAACAGCTCTCTGAGCACGCATACAAACAAGCTAACTGAGACTGTCGAAGGCAGATAATAATTGATGAGTACATCTGCACATTTACCTCTAGTGCCATCAGAACACATTAATGAAACCTGGAACCAAGTAAAAGAAGAAAGCTTCGATTCGGACCTGGCCGTTTTTTTTTCTTGTCTCTACACCATGGGACCCCTTCGTATCGAAACGTCCCAAAAGCAAATAGTCCTATTAGCATAATGACCTAAAAACAAATTGTCCCATTAGCAAAATGACCCGAAAGCAGAACGTCCCTTTCGCAAAACAACCTAAAAGCAAGTCGTCCTATTATCAGGTTGCCCTTTTAGCAAAACGTCCCGAAAGCGAAACGCCATGAAATCAGAATGACCTAAAAGCAAAATGTTCTTTAGGCAGAACGTCCCATGGTGTAGAGACAAGAGAAAAAACGGCCAGGGGCCCGTTTAAAAAATATTATTTTAATTCAGTTAAAGCAAAATAAAGTAACAATGTGTTCAATCAACTAGCTCTTCTTAACTTATTACTTAACACCACAAAAATAAAAAAAATAAAACCACTTCTTTAATATAAAATAACAACTTTTCCTAACTTGACTGCATGTCATATTAATAACCGTCAGATAAAATTCTTTTAATATGTGTTATCTTTTTCAAGAACTCGTAAGATGAAATTTCACCATTTCTTAGTTTTTGCATCTCCCTATTATATATTTTTTCAAATGTCAATACATTTCTACGGCGTTTCTCTTCTTTGAAATAAACCCCCGAAATTCTGAAATCGTACCACTTTCCTTCATTCCGAAGTGCATGGATATAAGCTGGCAGCGTCGGTTTGGGTCTGATTTTTTTATTAAAGCGACCATTCCAACCTTCTAGAGCATTATTGGTCCTGTGTCGCTCACCTGCACAGCTAATTACTTCAGGGGGCATTTTCATCCATTGCTTTTCGAAATACTTGACAAATTTTAAGCTTTCTTCCGATTGTTCCACGTTTTCTTTTACTTGGTTCCAGGTTTCAATAATGTTTTCTGATGGTACAAGAGGTAAATTTGCAGAAATACTCACCAATTGTCTGCCTTCGACAGTCTCAGTTAGCTTCAGTTTTTTCGCATTACGCCAGACAGATTTATTTATGTGGTAATAACATCCCGATACCGTAGAGTTCGGAAAGATGTTTTGAATGCATTTATTTGAGCCCTTTCGTAGTCGCATTTAAATTTTTTAATTTCAATGTCAAAATGGGTTAATATCAGATTAAACATCCTCTTGTATGTGTTTTCTGTTTTATCAGGAAGAAGTGCGTATATCAGAGGCACGATACTTGTGGTTTCATCATCACTGTTCATATCCGCGTGAATAGAATATAGCTGGTAAAATGGGCGAGGGACATGAAAGGTGCCGTCGCCAAAAAATGTCGAAGATGAAGCCAATTGTTTCAAGCTTTTCATGCCCAATGATGTCGAAAATAATAAAATTTTGTTGTTGTCTGTCCCATCGTCGCATCTGAGAAAATTGTGGGCTAAGATTTGTGGTACTTTGACGTCGTTAAGATGGTTGAAGTCAGTTTTCTGCAGTTGTAGACATTTTCTACGAGCACGGTATAATGTATCTTTTTTTGATACATATGCCGGAATTCTCCCTATATCTGATTCTTTTCCGAACTTCTTTTCAAAAATTTCTTGTACTGGGGTAAATTTCTTGCATACGGCCTTTTTACACTCATCCATAACCATGTCAATTCGGTTTTTAGTGAAATTAGTTCTACACGTGTGCGGCGTTTTTCCTGACAACACTGATGAGCGGTCCTTATTTAAGCTAAACGTAGTGGTTATATTCTCTTTGGCTAACACTAGCACTACAATATTCTCGATTGGTACACCGCCAATTTGTGCCATTTTTGCTAGCATATTTAAAATTGTACCGGTGGCCGGCATAAAGCAATACGTCTTTACCTTTTTGTGACTTTATAAAGGTTAATTTACTGTCTATATATACCATAAAATATTTTACACCTTCCTAATGGCACGTCAAGTGAAATTAAAATGACAATGACATTCAGTAATCATTTTCCTAAGTGGCCAGCGTTGGTCGGTGATAAGAAGATAAAACTCTTCAGAGTATAGGTATAGGTTATAGGTTATAGGTTGTACGCGGGCTGGGTTTCCGCAACTCGACGTCATAAATGCGCCTATTTTGCGTAGGGGTTTTGGCACTACTGTTATTCGTGCCAACCCAGTTCCACCAGGAAGCCTAGCAGACCCTTTATGTTGCCGACGGCCTCCGGTAGTGACCCCGGTGTTCCGAGGTGTTTTGCCCTGTATTCCGCCACTCCAGGACATGTCAGGATGACGTGGGCGGCTGTCTCGTCCTCTTCCATGCAAGCTCTGCAGAGAGGACTGTCTGTAACACCTAAAGTGAAAAGATGTTTGTTTAGTAGTGCATGACCAGTTATAGCTCCTGTCAGAAGACGGAGTGCCGGCCTCTTTAGCTGTTTTAGCTTCCTTGACAATCCGGGGTTGATTGTCGGGAGGGCCTCCCTGGTTTGCCTGCAGGTTCCTAGGGTGTTCCAATGTTTTTGGTGTTCTACCTTGGTGTTTAGTCGCAGTGTGCTCCGCAGCCATGCAGAGGGTAGAGGAATTGTGGGTTCCGGTCCTACAGCTCTTGACTCTGAACCCTCTCTAGCCAGTGCATCCGCTGCATCGTTACCGCGTGAATTGCTGTGCCCTTTGATCCATTGCAGGGTTATGTCGCTGTCATTACATACCTCTGATAGGACCTTGTGGCACTCGTGTATCAGCCCAGAAGTTGTTGCGTGACCTTGCAGGGCTTGCAGTACGGATCGACTGTCAGAAAGTATGCGGATGGGATATCCCCTTACCTCCCTGGAGGCGATTGCATGAGCAGCCATTATTATGCCCATACACTCTGCCTGGAAGACGGTGTTGTGGGTCCCTAATGGTGTCGAAATGTGTATCTTCAGAGTATCTCTTTATGAGTTTTTCACCTCTAACGAATATAAAATAAAATATGTAAAGGACGATGACCATTATTTCATACTAGCGTGCCCCGGTCGAAACTACTAGCGAGATATTCTAGACTCTAGACTACTAGAGAGATTAATTGAGCCTTTGGAGTCCTTTAAAATCCAGCTTTAGGTTTTATTACACCCAAAAAATAATAATTCCTGCCACATACTACTACATACAAACAAGCTAACTGAGACTGTCGAAGGCAGATAATAGATGAGTACAGTCGCCATCACATACATCGGAGCAAACAAGCACGTCACAAACATCGGAACACACCTCTATTTTCAAGGCATTAGGGTGCATGTGCCGATATTTTTGAACACCTAAAGTGTACCTATGTAAGTGATGGCGACTGTACATCTGCACATTTACCTCTAGTGCCATCAGAACACATTAATGAAACCTGGAACCAAGTAAAAGCAGAAAGCTTCGATTCGGACCTGGCCGTTTTTTCTCTTGTCTCTACACCATGGGACGTTCTGCTTATAGAACATTTTGCTTTTAGGTCATTCTGATTTCATGGCGTTTCGCTTTCGGGACGTTTTGCTAAAAGGGCAACCTGATAATAGGACGACTTGCTTTTAGGTTGTTTTGCGAAAGGGACGTTCTGCTTTCGGATCATTTTGCTAATGGGACAATTTGCTTTTAGGTCATTATGCTAATAGGACTATTTGCTTTTGGGACGTTTCGATACGAAGGGCATGGGACGTTCTGCTTATAGGACATTTTGCTTTTAGGTCATTCTGATTTCATGGCGTTTCGCTTTCGGGACGTTTTGCTAAAAGGGCAACCTGATAATAGGACGACTTGCTTTTAGGTTGTTTTGCGAAAGGGACGTTCTGCTTTCGGGTCATTTTGCTAATGGGACAATTTGCTTTTAGGTCATTATGCTAATAGGACTATTTGCTTTTGGGACGTTTCGATACGAAGGGCTATAAAGTGGTCGTGTGGTCGTCGTGCCCCACACGCGCCAATAACCCATATAGCGGTTATGACGTCCGCTTTCAAAGCAACCTTCAGTCTTTCATACAAGGTTCATAGTCACTATTATGGAAAAAATGTTGGCGTGTCAGTGACACTTTAGTACGTGAATCATGTCGTTCAAAGGGTTAATTGTATAAATAGCGTACACACACAGGCAACCACTGTTTCAATCGGCTACCTCGTGACAATATTTTTCCCCCTTCTTTCCCACCGTCCACCTCCCGAGACCACCTAGGTGAACTGTTGAAAATTATTTTTTCCTACCGTTCACCTTTAATTATATAGTGTAATTTATATTGGTGACCTTCCACCTCTGAAATTTAATACTGGCTGTTTTATTATATCTATGGATTTTTTTATGTTTGCGTGTAATATTCATTTTCTATTTCCGACCCATTCCAAGTTGGCTCAGTTCGGGTTACACAGGGCGGTTCCACAACACTTCGGAAGCTCAAAGAGCAGGGCTTATGCCACCTATTTTCCATTTTACCCTTTCACCAATACTCCTAGATCTCAAAATATCACCACAGGTATTCTTATACCTCTATTCCACTAAGTTCAACTGGAAGTTCAACTAGTTGAACTAATTGGAAATAATATTCCAGTTATTACAACTTTGTAACTCATTTTCAAAGTTGAACTTTCTGAACAAAAATGATCCTATTAGTTCAACTTTATAATTATTTTAAAAGCAAACATTCAAAAGTAAACCATTTAGGAACAGGAAGTTGAATTCCTAAAATGTTGAAATCCCAAAATATTTATTTTTTCAGATAAATCCAATTATTTCAACTATTTAACTATTAGGAATGATTACATTAAAATTGTAATAACTGGAATATTATTTCCAATTAGTTCAACTAGTTGAACTTCCAGTTGAACTTAGTGGAATAGAGGATTCTTATATGGCCGAATTTCAAAATAGCTTAGTCTCCTAATGCCTAAAATTCAAAACAATTTAGTTATATTAATATTGTCATAGAAATGACAGAAGTCATTCGGTATTTGAAGAAATGGGTCAGGCTCATAATGCACACTTTCCCGCTATGTACACTTTCTCTATAGGTGCACTTCTTTAGAAGGAACACTTTCCCGGAAGGTACACTTTTTCTAAAAGTGCATTTCCCACTAAGTACACTTTCTCACATAGAACACTTCCTCAGAAAACACATTTTCTCACAAGGTGCACTTTCTTTATGTATGGCTTATTTCTGGTAGTGCTAATCTTTTCCACGCCAACGACACATAATTACATCAGCACCGCATGTTTAACGCCAAGGACTGACCGGGACCAAAATCTATTCTATCTTATTTGTTTAAGGTTTAATGTTTGGGTGTACATATCGGGAATGCACATTGCGGGAAAGTGCACCTATAGAGAAAGTGTACATTTTGGGAAAGTGTACGTTTCAGAAAAGTGCACTTTGTAAGACAGTGTACAAACTGGGAAAGTGTACATATCGGGAATGCACATTGCGGGAAAGTGCACCTATAGAGAAAGTGTACATAGCGGGAAAGTCTTGATATTTAGGTATTATGAGTCCATGGTGATTTGAAAATTAGGGGTTATAGTGTATAACGTATTATGAAATAAGCACTACTGTGGAATAAGCACTACTCAGCTCAAATACCTCGAGCCATCCGGTTGCCTCCTGGACACTGCAACTACGCGTAATTGCTCTAAATATAAGCAGAGAATCAAAACTCAACAGTCACATTTCTAAATTCACTTTATTACAGCACTAGATACTCGACACGTCAAAATAGCTTCACGAAGTCTGCTTGGCTCGGACTCTGCTGGCGCAGTCAGGAGCTGTCGCCTTCATCCCACTAACAGATCTTCGTGCAACATGTGTGGATGGTTATTTTGGGGCAGCAGCACCCGCAGCACCCACAACCGCCACAGCAGCCGCCACAGCAGCCTCCGCAGCATCCTCCGCAGCATCCTCCGCAACACCTGGAAAAGAGAAATTGTAAGTTGGGCTTAAGTCGTATATGATGGACGTACGATCTACCAATGTCAGTGCCACAATGAACTAGGAATCGACGGACGTCCGACAGCGCCTTTCGTCAGCACGGCTATCACAAGACGGCCCGCGAGCTCTCTCGATTTTTCTCGCACTATCCGTGTCTCTTGTTAGAAAACTTGGAAAGAGGTATTGTGCGAGAAAAATCGAGAGAATCGATATTCTAGCGACTGAGGGAGAACGAAATTCGCAAATCGCGGTAGCCGCTCAGGCCGACGTCAGTGATCGCTAAATATTGAATGATATAGCTACGCCCAACTGCCAGTCAGCGCTGGAGATTGTCACAACCAGCCAGCTTTGTCCTGACAAGTCGACTGGGCTTAGTTATAATAATCTTATAATCGCAGTCCCATACTGAGCAAAGCAAATATATTTAAATACCTAAATGATAGGTAGGAAACAACCATTACAAAGGAACAAATGCTCATTAGTCTCATTACACAAAAGCCCTTGCCGCAATTCTCGGACCTGATATTCTGCAGTAGAATATCCACGCCTGACCGACGGCGGTTTGCACCGATTGTCAAGAATAACAAATAATTTATTGAATCAGGCGTCACTTTGCGGAAGTCCATGATATATTACGAGAACAATATTCCTTTGCTATTCCGCTAAAAACGTGCTGGTCGATCAGCGGAGATCAAATACAGGAGATTTTGCTTGCGCCACGTCCATGTGGATTGGCTCAGTGGACGTAGCGCAAGCAACATCTCCTGCCAGCATCTCCTGATGATGCCTCGTAGAGAGGCGAAACACGTGTCGAGATTTTTTCATTATTGGTGGTGGTTTGCATTTTTTCGTTTTGTTCACCAGCACGTTTTTTAGCGGAATAGCAAAGGAATATTGTTCTCGTAAGAATAAAAAGCAAAATTGCAAGAAGGAAATATCAACTTACATTTTCGTAGGGTTTTTGAATAGGCTTCTCTAGCACAAATAAACTTATTTTGACGCACAAACGCGTGTTATTTTACTTAGAATGTAAGAGTATATTTTTTTAGATTATCAAATTTTATGTACGTTTTTTTTAGATTTTTAGTGTTTTCAGTACAAGAGGTTTGTAAAAACTGATTTGTAGGGATCAATTGATTTACCATTATGACTCTGTCTAGTCTAATTTTAAAACAGAACTTTTTAATTTGAAAGTACATCTAACCAGCAACAAGAGCGTAATATAATATATGAAGTAGCTTTTAGCAATTAGTTTAAAGACGCACCGAAAAAGACGGAAAATAAAGTAATTCTTACAAATGTGTTAAATAAAGAATATACAAATTTAATGGGAATTTCATTTCAGTTACTTGCCCTTTTTGTTGTAAACTTCTTCTGTAGAACGAACCAGAAGTAAATTGATTGTCAATGTGACAATTATATAAAAAAAATATTTTGTGTTATCATAAAAACTCTTGTAAAATTTTAAGTGTAATATATTTTTCTATTTTCCAAATTAAAATGTGTAGCCCTTTTCAATGTTTGCCCAGCTATAAGGAACCGCCACCGTGCGTTCCGTGCTACCGTGTTTGCGTAAGTTATTGTCGAAGTACAAATCGGTAGCCTTAATTATGATCCTGATGTTCAGCATCAGCAGTCACAGCCGTACTGTCTTTTCGAAGATCTCACGGTTCTAAATACACTGACACGATCAAACAGTGTATTTTAATACCCATACGATAAATAAATAAATAAGTCGCAAGGATAAATATTTCGAGTGCAGGCCCTTATGTTACCAATTAGACAATCATCATCAGACGATGACAATTCGTACATTCATCATCATCAGTTGATCATCCATCAGGCTGTTATTCTTTAAGCGCCCATGCGTCTCACTCCACCCGTCACGCTTAACGAAACTAGACCTCTACCTAGGTACGCTTAGTTACTACGAATCGCGGCGTCAAGGTATATAAATTTGTGGGTGAGCGTTGAGGTGAGCTTAAAACAAGTTACAGAATAGCGGGGCTGCGTACAGGCCGTCTCTCATTAATGAGACGGAACGGGCAGTAGTCCCCACGCTGGCCCAGTGCGGATTGGGGACTTCACATACGATCAACCAATTTGATTCCTAGGCCATCTCAGAACCCTGTCATTTTAACTGCTACATAGCGACGCATTATCCTAGTAACCCGTATTGACATAGTATTTAAATCGGCAAGGTTATATGATGGCCTAGGAATCAAATTGGTTGACTGTACATGTGAATTTCTACCCGGATGTATGCAGATTTCCTCACGATTTACCAAAAACCTAATGGTAAAAATAAATTCGAACCTACTACGAAATGCGCGATGATGTGTTTCAAATTTTTTCTGAGCAGGGCCCAACCTGCCTACCATGCGGCATAGACAACGTCACACTGCGGCGCCCTCTGATCGTGGGTGACAGCTGCTTCGAATACCGTCCCACGTCCTGGCCTGGCATGCTTCTGAACAACCAGGACAAGCATATCCGATATCAACTAATAAATTACGAACGTCCAGTAAGTATACAACTTTAAGGTTGGAACTTGGAAATGAATAGATTGACAGCGACGTGGATTCCTCCTTCCTTCTGGCGCTACAAACCCCAGGTGTACTGGCGAAAGGATTTGTAGTATTCGGTTTGTGTTACGGAACCTTGCCGGGGGAAATGCACAACACTATCATATAAATCATATAGATGGCCTCTTTCATACATGAACAAGAAAGAAACATTACAAGCTAGACAAAAAACCACTACTGCGCCCCGTTCCATTAAAAAAACATTTTTGCCCGTCGATTATCGAGGTACCTACAGTCTGCTGCGGTTATCCCCTCTCTGTCACTCGATCGTTTTATAATTGTGACCGAGACGTAGATATCATATCCTGACTTCAAATAATAAGTTTCTGTCAAAATGTTCACTTTTGGTACAAACTTTTATTGCCGACTGTACTTTTCTGTAAGCCCTCATCAACTCATTGAGACGATTTTAAGGAGCCCAAACTCACCTTCTGTCTCCATCATCAGATCAGCTCGATGGTACCATAATATTAAGTTGTCATCCAAACTATTCCTAAAAATTTCAGCTCAATCGGTTGAAGATATATGCTTCAAAATTGAGTTGCAAGATTTCACCCGTACATAGTTAGTTACATTGCATTGCAAGTTAATTAGTAAGCTAACTAGTAAGCTTGTAATATAAATAATGAAGTTTCTGCAGTTGCCATTTTTTTAAGAACTGACATATGGGGTGGTGAATTTTGATACCCACAGCGACAAGAAAAGCGGCGGTAGCGTATGCTATCAAAATATCCTTCATGCTTCCAAACAAAGTTTATCTTTATATTGGCCATCATTTCATTAAGTGTCATAATTTTGCGGCACATTTATTTTAAACATTGTACCCTTGGTATTATCTATTTTTCAATTCCCGACGCAAAAATAGGGATGTTATAAGTTTGACGTGTCTGTGTGTCTGTGTATCTGTGTATCTGTGGCATCTTAGTTCCTAAACGAAAGGACCGATTTGAATGCGGTATTTTATCCGAAAGCTGACGTGATCCAGATAGTTCTTAGCTACGTTTCAACAAAATTGGTTGAGCCATTTTTGACACATTGAAATTAAAATGTTACGGGTTTTTCAACTTTTCTAAGTGGTTAATTATTGGTAGATATTTCTAATATTTGGAATGATTTTAGGTCCAGTCTCACTATCCATCGTGTGCACCGTCGTACTGCCAATGAAATGGCAAATGGCGGATGAACTAGGGCAAATTTATAAAGTAAGGTGTATTTTGTTTTTGATGTAAAATGGAAAACTGAGCTAGCAATTTAACGTAGGTATTCTACTTAGTTACCAAAAATAAGCTACCTATTTACAAACGCCATGAGTTTATAAACCGTGGGCCCGAGTGGCCCGACCAACTTAAATAGATCCGTGACTGAAATAATGCTACAAAACTAATAAATATCAACATACAACAGATTATGTCATTTTGATTTTATTATTTCTCAGGCCCCGTAGCATGGATGCACGTGACAAATGACAGGATAGAGCATCCGTCCCTGGCTGACACCGTTCGATAGAACGAGACGACGCGCTTATCCTATCACATATCGCATCCATGCTACGGGGCTAACATATTTATTCAATTTATTTTAGAGATTCCTCGTAAAAAACCATTGAAATCGAGCTGCACTTAACAATTTGATGGCGAGTGAGTGAGTGGCGAAGTCGCGGGCAACAGCTAGTAAATTAATAAATATAAATATATCGGAAACCAAGATTTTTCGACTTAACGTCTCATAACTTTTTTATCTAATTACGCACAGGAGTCGAAGGTGGTTCGATTGCCATACAAAGCGTTATTTGACATTCGCAGGCTGACGGCGTGATATTTTAAGAAACTTATATAACAAACTTTCTTCAATTGGCTTCCCATTTGCGCCAAATTCCCGCTTTCCTAGAATAAACTTGTATAAACTAGATTAATTTGAGAAAAATAGTTTTCCCAAAATATCACGTCCCAAACCAATTTCTCAAATTAATCTAGTTTATACAAGTTTATTCTAGGAAAGGGGGAATTTGGCTCAAATGGGAAGCCAATTTATGAAAGTTTGTTACATAAATTTCTTATAATATCACGCCGTTAGCCTGCGAATGTCAAATAACGTTTTGTATGGCAATCGAACCACCTTAAAGTCTGTCGGGTCATTCGGGCCCACGGGGTATATACTACGATGGTAGCAAAAAGCATACGGCTTGCCTGGCTCCTATTTCAGCAACTTGAAGTCTCACAAATATGTATCGATGTAGATAGGTCTTGGGTCTCGGTCTGACGGTTCAGTCACCTTGCGACCAATTTGGCCACACACTCGCGGATTGCCGGAAAACCGCCTGACGATCGTCGTCTGGAAAGTGTGTTAAGACTAAAGGTTTTAAATTCGATCGAACGAATATTGCCGGTAGACATTAATCGTTTAATGGTATTTGTAACTATTATGGGCCTTAGATGCCTGAAATAAATGGTTTATTATATTATTATTATATTAATGCGCTAGCTTGATAGATTTTGGACGGCAAGCCGCCTGATCAGGCTTGGGGCTGCAATGTAACAAACTGATCATCTGTGAGACCCTTGACACTTTAAGGCCTGCATCACGCTGGCGCGGCCTGCGGTGGCGATCAATAGTAAATTTGACAGCTAATGACAAGTTTTCTATTGACCTTATTGATTGAGAAAAAAATCGTAGTACTTAGGTACCTACTAGACTGTAGAAACTGAGAATTATCATAATATTATTAGGCCAATCTCAATTTCTAAGACAAAATAAAGCGAAAACCGGTCACAAAATATACCGATATTACCTACTTTAATTCATAATAATATGTACCCTACGTACCATAGCATTTGAGTAAAATCTTTGTGACATACCTACGGTGATGGATGTGAAATCTTTGTGACGACCTTCCTCTGTAGCCTAGTGACGACCTCTGTAGCCTATTAGTTAGTAGTGACCCTGCCTACAAAGCCGGAGGTCCCGGGTTCGAATCCCGGTAAGGGCATTTTATTTGTGTTATGAGTTATGAGCATGAATATTTGTCTTGAGTCATGGATGTTTTCTATGTATTTATTTATATACAGTGTGTTTCTACGACCCGGGCTTTTATTAAGACTGATGCACGTATTAGTAAATCATAACTATGCAAATTAACTGCACAATTAAATTTCCAAAATCCGAACCTTCAATGTACTAGGTGTATGACGTCGTACTAAACAAAGTATGAAGAGCTGTCATTTACACTAACTTGTCAATTTACTTCGCTGTACATTGCTGGCAATTAAAAATTTGTTAGAAAATTTACAAAGTCTGAAATTTAGTTTATAAATTAAATTAATATCATGATTACATTATGAATATACGTTATTTTAACCTCCTTTAAAAAAAGCCTGGGACGTAGACACACACTGTATATAGGTATTATAGGTAAGTATGTACCTATATCGTCGTCTAGCACCCATAGTACAAGCTTGGCTTAGTTTGGGACTAGGTTGATTTGTGTAAGATTGTCCCCAAATATTTATTTATTTATTATTTATACTGACAGACAGACAGATAAGGCAGACAAACGGAACGACATGACGTTACTTTAACGGTGCCATTTTCGCTAAGGATCCCTTAAGGGTGGATACAGTCGGAATAACGTTTCGGAATTTCGAATCGGAGAAAACTTCGATCGGAAAACTATTGCATGGTATATGGTAGGTCATATGTAGATTTGTATGGATTTAAAACGTTCGAAATCCCAAATTGATATTACGAATCGAAATTCCGAAACGGTATTCCAACTGTATGTAGCCGCCCTCAATTCTAATACTTTTTTTGGCCGAATTGACACTTGTCATGATCATTATTAACCTCATTTAATTACCAAGTTTTTGGCATTTCTCTTTATGAATTTATTTGACATTAAGTCAAAAGAAAAACAAAATTATTCACTTGTCAGTCAAAAGTCTGGAATCCGTTTGGAATGTCAGCCGAAAATTTTTAGTGATTTGTGAAAATTAAATAAGATAATAAACCTTAAAAAGTACCTGCTTTCTAATACTGGAATATATTTTACCATTACAGAAAAAGGCAAAATGTGCGACCGGATGAAAATTATAAACCAATTGCAGTCCATAATGTCAAATATCAAGTAAGTCAATTAATTTAAAACATTTAACGGATTTTTACCCGACTGCCCCAGAAGGAGGGTTATGTTTTTCAAGCGTATGTATGTACCTATGTGGACAAGAAAATTGTATTTCACGGGCTTCAGTCCAACGGGTTTGATGGATTTTGGCATAATTATGAAGTGTCGTTGGATTCCACATAATCGTGGGAGTGACATAGACTTATTTGAGAAAAAAAAGCGGTTGGGTTTTTACCACCTGACGATACGATACTAAACAATTGAAACCAATTAAAGCACCCAATTAGAACCATAAGATTCTGAATATGAACCTTGGTAGTATAGGCATTCTTGGCGCCATGGGTACGACAGCACGCAACAAGACGTTCTTAATTTGTGTCTAAAGGTATAATACTCGAATGACAACAAGGATGCATGCAAACTTCGAGTTTCAATTTTCTTGGTCTTGCTTACTTGATGAGTGATGACATGTTGAAAAGCTTTGATTGGCTTGTTGCAGTAGCGGATGCGGCGGATGCTGTGGTTCGTGTTGCGCGCCGCCATGCAAGCCGTGCTGTGGAGGCGGGGCTCTCGTCACAGTATACAGTCAAGTAGCAAATATCGTGTGACACCTGGCTTCCGCTAAAGGCAGATTAAAATTTATCCAATGACTTGCCGCCATTAGCTACTGGCTAATTTAATACACATCAGAGTGGCTACCGCGAAATGCAGACGTCGCTCGTTCGTGTACCTACAGCTACATTACAGAGATGTTTACATTTTTACGCCTTATTAAGATGCAAAAGTGTAAATATATCTTTGATATCGACTGTACGGTAAGCCTCACAAGAGGCTTAACACATTTGTACCGTGTCGCATTAAACGTCATGTTAAACTGCCATATGAAGTTGTCAAACGAGTGAAAACGACAAGGTACTTAGGTGTTCAGCAACTTATGAGGCCGTCTTTACCTCCCTCTCTGTATGCGAACGAAGTTGGCGTTTTGCAGTAGCTGCTCAGGTCTGAGCAATTTTTTCTACTGATGACACGTGTCGTGCATGAAGTTCCACCATTCACGCGAATGAAATTAACTTATTTTTATTTAATTCTGTCTTCTTTGAGACCAAATATTCCGACAATCCAGAGGGATAGTCAGTTGCCTTATTCTCGGATTGTGCATCCACCAGAGACATGTTTGCGTACCTGTCAGTTAAGCAAGCTTGTGCGTCACTTAACCCCTCGTATGCGGATGTCAAAATTGGCTAATCAAAAGATGACCTTGCGATTTAAAACTATAGGTTCACAGGTAGCAAAGTTCCATGCTTAAGCATGCGATGGGTGAAACATTTAAGGCCGAAACGCACTGAAAGCGGTGGCAGTGCGGCGCGTGGCGGAGGCGGTACCGGTTGTAATGTTCGAACTAATGCGAAAGGGTCCGCACAGAATACCGCGGCGGGACGCGGCGCGGCGCGGTACTCTGTGCGGTCCCTCTCATATTAGCTCGAACATTACAACCGGTACCGCCTCCGCACCGCACCGCACCGCACCGCGCCGCCACCGCTGTCTGTGCGTTTCGACCTTTAAGGGTACCTACTTCTTGTTTACAGAAATTTTAACAATAGATAAAGATTACTTTATATATATCTCTGGTAGACGCGCATTCTTTTTTAACCGACTTCAAAAAAGGAGGAGGCTCTATGTTCCAGTGTATGTATTTTTTTGAATGTATGTTCACCGATTTTTCTGTCAATTGTGAACCGATGTTCAAATTTTTATTCGAAAGATTATACTCCTGAGGTGCCCCCATTGTCACGAAATAATGATCTGACTATAGGATTCCAGGGAAATTGAGGGCAACCCTCAAATTTTATAAGCACGCGTGTAGTGATTTCGGTATTTTTTGTATTATAACTCTTCTATTTACGCCCGGAAATTGCAAGTTTGGTGAAGTGGAAATGATGATTAAGACCACAGATGACTTATGGAACTTCTCAATGATTTGAAGTAAGGTCGAAGAGATTCCGTTGAAATAGCAACTAATGAATTGCCAAAGGTGATTCTGAGATTCATGAGGAATAGAGGAAACTCCTCAAATATTATCAGCCCATATAATCCTAAGGCCCATAGACCTACTGGAAGGACTTATTCTCTTAAAGGAATGTAAACCATTTTGGGTTGGAATAGAGTTGCATTTGTTTTGTTTGGTCTTTTTTTGAAACAAACGAGAATCAGCTTTATTTCTTACATTACTTAATTCAAATTTCAATGTCATTCTGTGTCGTATGGTGGGCCTTAGGAGGATATAGCCACTTGGGTTTTTTTTCTGTAATAATCAACGAATTTGCTCTCCGAAAGCAGTTCATGTGGTAAAGTAAAAGGAAATGTGGAAATATTCATGTCACATACATGAATGGCGAAGTACTGAATTAAAGTCGTTTTAAACTTTGTTCTTAAAGTAATTATGTTTGCAGTACATTAATATATTTATTTTCCCTACAGATGCTGTGCTCGCCGTAGGGCAGCCCCCGCAACCTGTAGCGGCCTTCGACAAGGCAGTGATAGCTATTGGGTACCCCGGCCCAGCATGAGTCATTCAATAGCTGCTTGATTCAACAATATATATTATAAGCAAACTGTCTCAGTTCTGTGCAGTCCTGTTTCTTTCGACTTGTAAAGTTATTTCAATAAACCGTTATTATATTTAGAATTCGAGGTTTTTAATTGGGTTTGCTGACATCAATGTTAACTATGACCGCCTCGTTTCCTAACCCGTGCAACGACGAGAATGCCTAATGCTATACGAGACGTCTTGAGACAAGATTTTTATGCTTTGGGCTTAAAACTACTAAATTTCTTAATACCTTATTCACTAATACCCCTAAATTTCAAATTACCATGGCCTCATAATATCTAAATGTCAAAATTGTCTCGTACTTAAAGGCGGCCTTTACACCTGTAAGTTACTTACGTAAGTTCAGTACAAATATTGTTTACAGACAACTTACGTGAGCAGTATTTGTACTGAACTTACGTTAGAACTTACAAGTGTACAACAGGCCAAAGATAAAGATAACATGTCAATTATCAAAATTTATTTATGCAAAATACAACAAAGAAGAAAACAATACAATACCTAAAACTAAAATTAAATAATAAAAAAAGCTACATTGAAAATTAAGTGAGCTAACTCTTTGAGCCCGGGAAGCATGGCACTGAACAAAGCAAAGGAAGAACCGGAGTCGGTGCCGCAGGGGAAAATCTCACATATACTGGAGTTGAGCTCTAAACCTAGTTCCTGGAAGCGTGGAAGGAGCGTGATCAAATCCTGCTTCACTTCCTCCGTGGTACCCCCGAGTGTACCGTCATCTAGGTACCAGATGTTCAGCGGGGATTTAAGCTCAGAGATCACCTTTTGTATGGCCAGACAGAAAACTAAAGGACCCAGTGGATCACCCTGCTGTGCCCCAACCTGGGAAAGAATGAGGGATTCGTTAAAATACAGGTTTGATGGCGAGGAGTAAACCTGAGAGAGAAGAGGAAAGGAAAAAGGCAAGGCACTTTCTACCTTACTTCGCCCAAAAGAACATCACGCTCTACCGAGTTGAATGCGTTTTTGATGTCCAATTTTATAATGACGCAATCCGTGTTTTTGGGGTCCGTAGAGAAAGCTCGAGTAGCATGGATGGCAGCCTCACAACCTAATCTAGTGCCAAATCCTAACTGATAGGGTTGAAGATAAGCAGCCATGTCCTCTCGCACAGCTCGGCATCCAAGTTTGGCCGTTAAGCGACCAAATGTGCTGCCAATAGCTATTGGTCTTACACCACCGTCTTTTTTTGAGAGGGCACATAGCGACGCACCATAAATGAACGGACATACCACGGGGTTCAGTTGACCACTGAGTAAAAAATTGCAAAGTTTCGTCAACCACTCGAGCAGGCGGGGACCGCTGTCACCAGCAGAGCTCGAAGTAAGTTCCTTCAGATGTGCTGGACGGATACCGTCCAAACCAGATGCAGAGCCACTGTTAAAGGAACTAAGGGCAAAGGTATTAATTCAATATTGTAATAATTTCATATATCAAACATTTTTTAGTAGTTTATCTACGCACATATCATTAGTGCTCTAAAATGCGTTCAGAAACCGTCGGTAATGACCAGCATTATTACAACCAATTTTACTATGACAACTTTCTTGTCTGTGGTAATAGGTAAAATCTGTACTGTAATATAATGTTATTACACTATTTTGGTATGAGTTTAAATTTGGAACAGCTGTCAAAACTCAACTATTCTAGTTAACTACCTAACCTAAACAGTTTTCGATACGAAATCTATTTTATTATTATAATTAATTTTTTAACTTATTTTTTTAACTTTTTTTTCTTTTTATCTTTTGTTTTTACTTTTTTTCTCTTTTTTTTTACTTTTTTGCACTACATATTTTTTCAATATTTTTTCCTCTTTTTTTACATTTTTACTTTTTTCTGTAAATTTTTATTACTTTTTTACTTTTTTTTACTTTTCTAACTTTTATTACTTTTTTTCACTTTTATTCCTTCTTCACTTTTTTTTTACTTTTGAAACGTTTTTTTCCCTCTGGTACAGTAGTACTACCAGGTAGTTCTACTGGTAGTACAAATGATACACCCTAAGGTCACTAGTACTACCAGTAGTACTAGTCCCTTCGTATCGAAACGTCCCAAAAGCAAATAGTCCTATTAGCATAATGACCTAAAAGCCAATAGTCCCATTAGCAAAATGACCCGAAAGCAGAACGTCCCTTTCGCAAAACAACCTAAAAGCAAGTCGTCCTATTATCAGGTTGCCCTTTTAGCAAAACGTCCCGAAAGCGAAACGCCATGAAATCAGAATAACCTAAAAGCAAAATGTCCTATAAGCAGAACGTCCCATGGTGTAGAGACAAGAAAAAAAATGGCCAGGGGCCCGTTTAAAAAATATTTTTATAAGGCGCCCCTGCCACCGCTCATATCAGCTTCGGCTCGTAAATCTCCAGCTTTTTCACATCCCTACGTATATAATAACATCTGCAAGTACCAGAACATTAAACAGCTTTCCACTCCTGAAGCTAGACGTATTGTAAAGAAATGGTTACTAACATTGTCATATGCTGAAACCGAGAGACTGGTTAAGATTTCCTCATAGAGCGCAGAATTGAGTAAACAGCTGTGAGTCCGCGAGACCGCTCATGATATAAAGCTGGCGCACTCTAAGAAACCCACATTCTCGGTAAAGTGTATCCGTGGGATAACGAAACGATTTCCTCAGCATCACCTTTAATACAGCTCTCTGAGCACGCATACAAACAAGCTAACTGAGACTGTCGAAGGCAGATAATAGATGAGTACATCTGCACATTTACCTCTAGTGCCATCAGAACACATTAATAAAACCTGGAACCAAGTAAAAGAAGAAAGCTTTTCTTGTCTCTACACCATGGGACGTTCTGCTTATAGGACATTTTGCTTTTAGGTCATTCTGATTTCATGGCGTTTCGCTTTCGGGACGTTTTGCTAAAAGGGCAACCTGATAATAGGACGACTTGCTTTTAGGTTGTTTTGCGAAAGGGACGTTTTTTGGTTGGCTGCATAGTAAAAGTCAAAGTTTTTCCGTTCAAGGTTTTCAGTGAGCTAGAAAACATGTATGTATATTTTGTTTACATCTGGAATGTGTATCATATGTACTACCAGTTGAACTTTTAATACAGTGGTCTATGACAAAACCCGAGGGATATTCTTGTATTTTTAGAAGTAGTACTAGTGTCCCTAAGGTGTATCATCTGTACTACCAGTAGAACTACCTGGTAGTACTACTGTACCAGAGGGCTTTAAACAACTTGTTACTGTAGCTAGCTAGCTCCATAGACTGCAAAAATGCAGGCATTTTGAAACTATGACTTCAGTTTTTATGATCATGAGACGTTTTAGATCAAAGTTATTATGAAATTTGTTCATTGTAGCAATTAAGACAATTGGATATATAGGTACTATGAACCTAAGGAAATTTGAACTTTAGTGTATTAGGCGTTATGGAAATTAGGTGGAATGAGCCCAACCCCAGTCACGGACTGAGTTGGGCCATTTAGAGGTCACTACTCACATGCTCAAAGCTTACTACGAAAAATAAAATTAGGAGACACCTAAATGGCCCAACAAGTAAAGTTCGTGACTGTACCACTATGTTTTAAGTTAGTAGTGGGGTTGCCAGGCAGGTTGACTGGCATCCACCAGCAGCGCTACTCCAAAACCTGGCCCTAACAGTGACGTAAGGAAACCTCAGAGGTAAGCTTAATACATAATTTATTTCACGTAACGGCACTTGTGAGAATATGACTACCACACGACACGGGTTCAATCGTCACAAACGCGGGCGACGCCATGGCTGCCAGCAGGTCTTGCGACGCTCACTCAGCAAATCTTGGTGCAGCATGTGTAGATGGTGATACAAGGACAGCCGCAACCGCAGCAGCCTCCGCAGCAACCGCCGCAGCAACCTCCGCAACCTCCGCACCTGGAAAAGCAAAGAACAAAATTACTAACTGCGTTCAGACAAGCAGAGCAACAACATTAGTAACAATTACCACAAAAATCAAAAGTGGTGCAAGACTAGGTACTTACATGGTTATTGTTTTGAAGAGAGTAGTACTACGATAGAGCAAAGTCTTAGGAAAGGGAGATTAAGCGGAATTAGTAATTTTGAAAAGTTGGGAATGATGAATTTTTTTAGACTTTTAAGACTTGTTATATATACGAACGATTTGAATGTACTGATCGTTTGCTCGAAAAGTCTCCCTTATATACTCTTGGATCATATTCAAACGTAGAATCAAAATTTTGTTTTGTTCTTAATTGTGAAAGAAGACTGCCAGCGTTTTAATAAAAATAAAGGAAGCCATTTATTATCAGTCGACTGTTTCATTATGAAGTCCAAGGAGGAAAACAGGTTGCTTATTAAATTAATTGTATTAAATAGGGAACATTACTGCAATGTTCTGCCGCCAGAGTGCAGCACTATCACAATTAGTAAACAGTTTTTTTGACAACTATGACAAGTCCTTCAAAGCTCTGGATCAAATCTTTTCGATCAAATTCTCTGGAAGAGAATATTTCAATAAATAAAATGCATCAGTTGACCGCTTTAGCCTAGTTGGTAGTGACCCTGCCTACGAAGCAAGAGGTCCTGGGTTCGAATCCCGGCAAGGGCATTTATTTGTGCGATGAGCACGAATATTTGTTCCTGAGCCATGGATGTTTTCTATAAAAAATTAAATAAAATAAAATTCGTTTATTTCAGACAACCACGGGTCCATATATGTTAAAATTATTATCTAGGTTTCATCATCATCATCATCAATGGCCTGTAGCATCTATAAAAGATGATTTAAGCAGCGTCCGTTAAAGTGCGTCACTTGCGTACGTGGCTGGTCGGGCCAATACGAGAGCGACAGTGACGCCCGCATATAAATGACATACACATCGCTGTTGGAGGCGCAGCAGCGCGTTAGTGCCTCAATGCTCGTTTGTGGGACAACAGGTCAAACCAGGCCCCGTAGCATGGATGGTGTTATCACGCGATAAGTGATAGGATAAGCGCGTCGTCTCATTCTATCGAACGGTGTCAGCCAGGGACGGATGCTCTATCCTATCACTTATCGCGTGACCATCATGCTACGGGGCCTGGTGATATCAAGTACTGTCACGCCTTCAATAAGTGACTTCTTCCATTGGTCTCGGTCCTGCGATTAATTTTCCCAGTTCGTGGGGTCGATCTTGAAGGACAGCATGTCACGTTTTGCGTTGTCCTTAAAACGTAACATAGGGCGCCCCACCGGTCGCTTAGCGTAAGCTACTTCACTCAGGAGAGTTTTACGTGGCGAACGAGAGGGCTCCATCCTTTGCACGTGCCCGAGCCAGCGCAGACGTCTTTGTTTTAAAACTGCTGCAATACTGGGTAAACGCGCGATGCTGAGCACCCTCTCGTTTGTTACTCGATCCTTCCACGAGATGTTCAAAATACGCCGAAGACAACGCATGTGAAAGTTGTTTAATTTCCGTTCCTGTTTGGCATGCGATGTCCAAGTTTCTGCTCCGTACAAGAGTATGGACAAGATGCATGTCTGATATACTATCATCTTCGTATTAACGGTAAGGTGTCTATTATCCCATACTTTTGTACTGAGCTTCCCAAACATCGTGGAGGCCTTGCCAATGCGGATGTTGATCTCTACATCTAGTGAAAGATTATTCGACACGCTAGAACCGAGGTAACAGAAATTGTCCACAACTTCCAGAGGCGAATCATCCAACGAAATTATCGGGGCCTGATCTACGCCTTGTGCCATTACGACCGTCTTTTTACCATTTATAGACATCGAAAATAACTTACCTACATGCCGCATCAAATTTATCGACCAAACCTTGAAGCTCCTCCGGCGACGTCCCGACGATAGCGGCATCACCGGCGAAAAACAAACTGTCAACGCATAAATCCTCGCGATATTTTTTGGATTTCAACATGTTTACCTACTTAATTACTAGTGTTAGTTATTTCAAATTAAAAGAACCACTCACGTGTACGAGGTGACTATAGAGTGTCCTCTGATCCAATGTATGAGAAGCTGACTGTCCATCCTGTCAGCTATAACGGCCAGGAGGCTGTTGCCGCTGTCCCGCAGGCGCCGGAGCCGCGCTATGTATTTAGGTATTTATTTCTCTATATAAGTATCTATATCGTCGTCCAGTACCCATAAGACAAGCTTAGCTTAGTTTGGGACTAGGTTGATTTGTGTAAGATTGTCCACAAATATTTATTTATTTATTTATCAGTGCTGCATAATTAGATGCAATAATCAAGGGCATCATTTATTTCCGAAGGAAACGATGATGTGGAAACTATGGGAAGCGGCAATACGTCGGAAAGAAAAAAAAAAGCCCTCATCCACCTTTAAATGGCTATAGGAAACCATTTTAATATCCAGTACAGGTATTTTACACACGAATGATAATAAAACTATTGTAGTTTAACGCGTTTTCATCAATTATTTGTTATTGTTTGTTAGGTTAATAAATATGACATTGTACGTCATGTCATGGCAGTTTGTGTTAGTGTCGCCCCCTACGCAGAGCTTTGCGTAATGTTCCCTATTAAATGAATAAATTCTAATAAATTCCCGGTTCAAATTCATAACAGTCCAGTGATCAGAACCAGCTGAGCAGCACTAGAATGCTACTGGAATAAATGACTGGAATAATGTAAACGATTTTTTTTTGAGATGATTATACAAAAATATAGTAAATAAATGAAACCGTTTGGTTTGTCGCGTGAGTGACTTACTGCTAACAGAAAAATAAAATATTATCAATGAGTTTTTTCACTTAGGTATAATATCTTATCTTAACTTATTGCGTAATGACTTTCAAAAATCATATTTTAATCTTTTAACCGCCGAACTTCAGATAAGTTACAAGTATTTCTCAACTCAGTCATAATAAATTAATCCAGGTGTCATTTATGCACATAATATATCAGACGATGGCGGGTAAAGGGTTAATTTATCTGTAAGCTTTCTAACTGTTTTAACATTTACTTAGTTTTTCAGATATTTATTTATATTTATGATCCACTCCAGAACTGTTTGTCTTGGCCCGCTGGATTAGGTACTGGACTGGAATAATAAGAACTGGGCAATAGGCATTAAATAGGATTAAATCAAATTTCCGGAAACTAACTTTTGCGGTGTTTTTAACCGACTTCAGAAAATGAGGAGGTTCTCAATTAATAGGAATCTGTTTTTTTTTAATGCATGTTTCCCGAGTGCACGAAGATGCCTCGACCGATTCAGAAAATTATTTTATTATTTGAAAGGGTACTTCCCAGGTGCTCCCATGGTTATCAGGTCAGGATCTGATGATGGGATCCTGGAGCAATCAAGGGAAATCATCAAATAAGGCGAAGTACCTACTTAATTGAAGTCGGTTAAAACTTTGTTTTTAAAGTAAATTATTTAGTGTTCCGTGGCCTTATTTATACCGCGTGCCTCAGGTTTTTGAAGTACCTAGGTAGAACTTTAAAATAAAATATCAGATAATCAAAATTGAAATGAGATGTAGGTACCTAGGTACTTTTATTATAAAATATTCCTTTACATGGTGCGTTTCCCATGTAGGTACTAACTAAATTTTATTAACTAAGACAAAGAAAAATATTATCGTCAAAATTTTGGTATTTTTTTTTAGTAGGTTTTTATTTTTAATAATAATTATAAGGTTGGAGCACTCTTTATGTATATCTAAGGATTAAGATTAGATTACCTACCTAGCTATAAGTTTATTTGCGCTGTGTGTGTGTAAGTCCTGGTGGGAACAGTGTAGGACTTAGATGTATGTCCTTAGTATATAAGCTTACGAAGCTGGAGGTCCCGGGTTCGAATCCCGGTAAGAGATTTATTTGGGCAGTATTTGTTCCTGAGTCATGGATGTTTTCTATGTATTTAATTATTTATTTATCTATATAGGTAAGTAAGTATTTCGTCGTCTAGTATCCATAGTACAAGCTTTGCTTATTTTGGGCTATGTCGATTTGTGTAAGATTGTCCACATACAGTTATTTATTTATTTATATCGTAGGCCTATACAAACCCATTCACCCCCCATTGGATCCCATTAGGGGATGATTTCCGTGATAAAAACTACCCTTTGTCCTTCCCCGGGATTCAAACTATGTCCATACCAAATTTCATCTCAATCGGTCGGTTAATCGTGAAGAGGTAACAGACAGACAGGCACACTTTCGCATTTATAATATTTATATGGAGTACTTCTGGATAGTATGGATAAGTACTAAGGGGTAACAAAGGGCTAACTTCGTGACTTCATCACTCGAGATCATCTGAAACTCATGTACCTAATCATGACCATCTAAAACAAGCAATTCATGACCTACTAGTATAATTTTATTTTAAAACAAAATTTAAGTGTGTTGACATTATTAAAATTCATTTGGCAAAACTAAATTCTCAGTCGAAGACTTTCATATTTTGTTTATCTATTAAATTCCAAATTCACAATGTATTGCAAACAGAAAAGCGCGCCGTGTAAAATGGAGTCGTGTAACTCAAAACCGCAACCAGGCGTTTACGTAGTCAAAAGTCGGGAGCTTAGAGGAAGTATTTTGTATACCGACTGCCACTGCCTTCGGAGAAATGGTTTACAATACGACTGCCGACGAACCTGCTGCCAGAATTCAAGTTGTTGCGTGGTGCTGCCGGCGCCGTTGTGTCTGCCTGCTCACGTCGCTTGCATGAAGCACAGCAAGAACCCACACGCTGCACCCTTGACAGCCATCTGCAAAATGCGAAGATGTTGACTACAAAATGTGTTAAATATATTGATCACTTTAAAAAATCTCCCTTCTGCGGTAGTCCGGTAAAAAAAAATCAGAAAACTGGTTCGACTTACCACCGAATGATAATGAATGGCTCTTACTTCTTTCAGCAATACTGGCATCAATATTTCAAATACAGAATCCTTTAAAAAAATATGCCAATCAAAAAATAATTTTACTGACAGAAGATTATATTGCTTCGACTACGTCGGATGTATTTGTAAAAAAATTGTAAAACATATTTTAAATTCCAAATTTTTGTGAACCAGTGCAGTTTTTTGATATTTTAATTTAATTTGTTAATTTTGTATAAACTATTGTATAAAAGCACCTCCTCCGCATATTTTACCCACTAAACGGATCCATATTAACTTTCAAAATGTAAGTAGGGTCAACTCTTCTTATGTGTAGTTGTATAAGAAATTCGTTGCTTACAAGTGTAAATTTGCTTTCAGGTGTTCTCCTTGTGGTCCCATGGTATGCTACAAATATGAAGACTGCGGTCCTGCGGTAAGTAAAAATATGCGATAATTTCGGTTTAAATACGTACCTTCTTTAAATGTTCATTATTTGATTGTGTGGTTTTTGTGCAGCTGCAATGTCTCCCGAGATCCGCATTCAAGCGAAATGGACTGCAAGATTGCCAGTTCTTCCAACAGGGGTCCATCCGGTACTTGTGCCGGAACGCCCCCTGTTGCGGTAGGCCCTGCCCGCCGTGTTGTCCGCCGTGCGTGCGCAGACCGCCTCCCGGGAAGACTTATGTGACCCGCTTCAGCGATTTCGATCTGGTTTCCCAGTGGTAGCAAGATCGATGCCGTTCCTTCCTAGTACTTGGTAATAATATTATGCAATCACACACGGCGGACAGTTGGTGGCACATTTGTATCCAATAATAACAGTAATGTCTTCCACAGGCAGGGAAGACCCACGAGGGCCACTCCTCGCGTGCGGAGGAGGGCGGCGCAAAAAAAAAGGACGAAACAGAAAACCAGCTAAAAAGAACGAAGAGCCGCGAACTGCGAGGAGGCATTATGTATTACAGTTGCCATTGCATAAAGCGCAATGGACTGCAGCATGACTGTCGCCGCACGGGATGTGGCGGTGAACCTGCTTGTTTAGTGTTGCCCGACCCTGTGTGCGCTCCGAGTCAGCTGGCTCGCGCCCGCGGGCTCGCAGACCCCGCGCCGCTGGCGGCGCACTACGCGGCGGCAAGCGGGGGCGCCTCGGGTGGACCCGCGGCCGGCGGCTCCGCCGGCGGTGGCAAGCGATTCATAGTTTGCGAACTAAAAGGAGTACTTCCAGACGCCGGCGGTAGCAACGGCGGAAAATGCTGTAAGTGTACGTGTCCTATTTCTCAACATAGTAAACAAGACAAACCTGCCGCGACCAGTGGAGCCTGTTTCTTAGCTAATGTTCCAGTCTCTTCCAAGGCTTCGACCGCCAACAGTTCAAATGCTCAGTGCCCTTGTAAGTCGGCAGCTACTGCAGAATCCCATTCGGGTGGGCATTTTCCAGCTTTTGTGTTTGACGAGAAAACTCTAGACTTAATTGTTAAGCGGTTTGAAGGCAAAGAGATTGCAGAACAGAGTGACAAACCAGTAGTTGGGCCCGGAGGGCGCGTCCGTAAACCTAAGCCGCCCGTGGTGAAAGAGCCTTGCACGAGACCGGGCTGTGTTCACTGGCAGCCGCCGCCGCCTTGCGTTTGGGATTTGCCTTGTAAAGCGGACTGCTTTGAGACTCCGGTGGGGATTCAGCCCGGCCGTAATAAGCTCAAGAGCGGTGGGGGTGGTTGGACTTCAACAGAAGGGGGGTCGTCTGGTGGCCACAGCTCTGGGGGGGCGCATGGTGGGCACCATGATCGAATGAAATTGCTGATGCCTCAATGTTGCACAGGTTGTTCCGGGAGAGGCGGCGGCGCGTCGGCGCCCGCTGGCGGGCTGCCGGCATCGCTCCCTGTCATGGTCATGAAGCTGTGCTGACGCTATTTATAATCGGGGGATTAAGAAAAAGTGCAAAATGATTTAATTCATTGAAAAATACATGTTTTATTGTTACTTGTATTTTTTTCTTAGCTGTAGTTATAATGTAACCAAAATTTGTTCATGAAGATCATAGACATCGGTTACGCGCTAATTCTGGTTTCAGTTCAGTCCATCATTCTGATCAGACTGACGAGAGAATTATTGTGTAACCCTCGGACTGACGGACTGTCAGTTTTCTGCCATTCACAAAGGTTACACGATAATGCTCTAGTCAGTCTGATCAGAATGATGGACTGAACTGAAAGGAGCAGAACAGATAAGCGGTTCCGGAGGTAACCCTTTACATACAAACTTATTCGTATCGCGGCGAATCTTTATCCATATGACAACTGTCATCTCAGTACAATTTTACATTTTAAGGTTATAAATTGTACGGGGATGATCGCTGTCATAGGGATCAAGATTCACCGCGATACGTATACAAAGCCTCAACTTTAAAATTATCTGGCATCATGTAACCCTTTAACCGCTTTGAATTTTTCATCGGGCGTGCTCGTGTCGCCAATGTCCTGGCAAAAACAAAGCAAAACTTTGTCGTATATATCAGACGCGGCGAAATGAGCTGGATATTTTTTTGTCTTATAAATCAGACTATAGCGGTTAAAGGGGTAAACAGCACTAGGATGTTCCAACCGACAGCAGGATAGTGTAGTGTACACCCCATATTATCTATCTAGCTTAAAAACTAGCCTCGTGTATTCCGGCCATAATGCAGCTGAAATGCCTTTAGATTTACTTCGTTCGCATTCCCAACTCGTCCACATTTACAATTCATTCACACTCCTACTTCGTCCAGGATCCCATCTCATCCTCATTCCCAATTAGTCTGCATTCCCTTTTAGTCCGCATTCCCTATACGTCATTATTCCCAACTCTTCCGCATTCCCATCTCGTCAGTATTTACGAACATCACATTCGTACAGTGAATGTGGACGAATTGGTAATGCGGACGAATTAGAAATGTGGACGAGTTAGGAATGCTGACGGGTTAGGAATGCTGACGGGTTAGGAATGCTGACGGGTTAGGAATGCTGACGAGTTAGGAATGCTGACGATTCAAGAATGCTGACGAGTTAGGAATGTTGACGTGTTAGGAATGCTGACGTGTTAGGAATGCTGACGAGTTAGGAATGCTGACGAGTTAGGAACGCTGATGAGTTAGGAATGCTGACGAGTTAGGAATGCTGACGAGTTAGGAATGCTCACGAGTTAGGAATGCTGACGAGTTAGGAATGCTGACGCGTTAGGAATGCTGACGCGTTAGGAATGCTGACGAGTTCGGAATGTGGAAAAAATAGGAAGAGGACGAATTGAGAATCGCATGCGGACGAAGTTGGAATGCGGACGAGCTAGAAAGATGACAAAATGGGAATGCGGACTAAGGGAACCTTACCTTACTTGTGAGTGTTATTGCTGTATTCAACCCTGGGTTTCATACTCAGGGTTGTGAGAATGAGTATGAGATAGTAATCTCTGGTAGTAATCTCTATATAAAAACAAATATCCCACATGCTCATCCATCACACAAATATTTGTCCTTACCGGGATTCGAACCCAGGACCTTCAGCTTCATAGGCAGCGTCACTAAACACTATAGACCGAGCGCTGAGGGACCAGAACTGCAACAGTTTTATAAAGGCTGATATTAGGCTAACCGGTCGTCTAAACACAACATATATTCAGAGCAATGACGCGTATTATAGTTAACTGTAACTGGGCGAATATTCAGCGTTTTTAAGGCGTTTTTTGATCCAAGAGGCAATAATCGGATGGCTCGCGGTATTTGAGATTCCAAAGTGTTGTGGAACCGCCCTGTACTACCCGAACTGAGTCGGAGGTTATACACTGGACTATTAGGAAGAGTCTGAACCTTATAATATATCTTAGTCCAATCTGTGATAGTTTTTTTTATCGAGATAAATTAACTTTTTATAAACTTGTTAAAAAAGAAACTATCACAGACACAGACAGATAAATTGGACAAAGACATACTTGTTTATAAGGTTCAAACTCTTCCTAATAGTCCAGTGTATCACCTCATTAAGTTCCTACTTCGTTATTTCGAACATCCTGTATTAGTTAGGGAGCTGGCGAGCATTTCGGTAAATGATTTGCACACGTTTCACGTCGAGGTGGATTGCAGTTTAAATCATTACGAATTGATTTGGTCCAATCAATTAAGGTCCTATATGTCGCTTCGTTTTCGCGTTACAGCGGATTGAAGTTGCTTAAAAAATCGGGGTATAAAATTATTTGCACATGTATGCCTCTGGAGTTCATGGTCACAATCATCTTGGAAACGAAGAAATTTGAAGAGGCAGACATTCAGGACTCTGCATTATCATGGGACGGAGTCGTAAAAATGTAAAAAAAAAAAAAATACTAAGTCATTTGCACGCGGTTCTCATTGCGCCCATTCGGTTCACTAGGACTCCGTGGATTCAAAAAAATGTGGCAGACACTTTGCTCACTGATTTTTAGCTGTATAACTGTTTGAACTTCACGGAATCAAGGGAGTTAGGAAGTTAGTAATTTTTAGATTTAAATGCACAAAAACACGTGCCTTTAACGTAGATGAACTTTGGAACCACAATATTAAATTTACCCCTAGTCTGGGATGCCACCTGCGTGGACACATTTGCTCCGTCCCACTTACCCACCACTTCGCAGAGGGCGGGCGCAGCGGCAGCATCGGCAGAGGCTGCCGAACGCCGCAAATACACGGGCCTTGCAAGCAACCATGTGTTTGCGGCTTTCAGAGTAGAGACCCTTGGGCCGTGGGCTCCAGACGCCTAAGATCTATACCGGGTTTTAAAAAAACGTCTCTTTGAGCATACTGCTGACCATGGGGCTGGCTTGTTTCTCGATCAAAGAATTGGCATCGCCATTCAGCGAGGAAACGTAGCCAGCCTTATGGGCACCCTACCGCAGAGCGCCGACCTGGGGGACTACTTTATAGGAAATTTGTAAATATGTACATATTTTAGCTGTAAGTCTTTGTGTATATTTGAATTGTTAAACTTAAATATAATAAAACTAGCTTTTGCCCGCGGCTTCGCCCGCGTAGTAAGTGTAATTTTTGCAATAATTGTTGAATTGTTACGCCGGCAACAACGGCCTACTACTACTTCCCCTATGAATACCCCTTCGTCAAAACCCGTTATGCTAAAGATTTTTTTTACACTACTGAACCGATTTACATGTGGTTTTCACGAACGTGTAGCTTTTTACTTATTTCAATATATCAATTTATGGGTACAGTTGCCGGCAAACATCTTGAGCTGGACCTTGAGTGTGCATTTTGATTGAAGATGTTTGTTCTACCACGATTTTTTTTAAACTGGTAATACAAGGATATGCATTAAGCCTTTACACATAGACTACCAATATCATATAATACGATATAATCACAACTGACAATACGGCGAATTTTGAAATACCTTGACAGCCTAGCCTAGCAATCGCTAGAGCTTCAGAGAGTTCGCCAGCTATCAAGAAGGTGGCACTGTTTTCAATAAGAAACTGGATTTGCATTAAGTTCTAAGTTCGCATAGCATGGGCTAGCAAACGCTGCGCTGAGCCCCGAGCCTATTGTCGCACATATTTATTTTTTGTTAAGTGTTGTTTTATATAAGTACCTACAACATTATTTTTCTGTTAGATTTTGTGTTATTTGTTGTGTTTTTTACTGCGTCAATATTTTTTTTTATATCATTACCATATTATTAGTCTATGTGTAAAGGCCTAATGCATATCCTTGTATTACCAGTTTAAAAAAAATCGTGGTAGAAATGTCAAACTTGTGTCAAACCGGCTTACAATCTGCAACTTCGTCCTCTTGCGTTAATAAATTAAAAACATGAAGTAAAGTAACAGTAATGGTTTAATGTTAAATTAATTTTACCAATAATACTAAAAACGCCTGCAACAAAATAGTAGCAATGAATGTTATCCGCAAACTCGCACGCCCTCACAGAAATATACAGTGGTATGTCAGGCGTTACTATGGTACAACAGGAACAAATAAAGGAGCTGATAAATCTGATAATAAAAGATCTAAAAAGGGAAATAAGGAAACTGAAACAAAAACAGCATCTGCAGACAGATCAACTCTTTATGACGTAAGTTTTGGACAATTTAAGAGTCCCCGGCAAGCCCGGCCGAATTTCACCTTCCCATACAAACGGAGTTTCGTTCTCATTTTAAAACTACGTGTTGGATTGTAACGAAACTTTGCATATATAATGACATGAGCTATATCTAGGTCTGTAGTTAGTTTATATGGTTGCAGCTTATAAAACAAACAAAATACAGCAAAAACAAATTTTGTATGAAAAACTTTTGTACAAAAATGCATTTAACTCCATCGAACGGGATGTTTTGCTACGTGAAACTCGGGAGAAGGTGCCTTCCCTTTACCCCTTCCTCTTCCAGGTATACTCCTCACCATCATACCTCTTTTACGGTGAGTCCCTCATACTTTCCCAGGTTGGTGCACAGCAGGGGGTCCCACTTGGCCCTCTAGTCTTTAGTCTTGCCATTCAAAAGGTTATATCAGAGTTGCAGTCCCCTATGAATGTGTGGTACCTGGATGATGGCACCCTCGGGGGGAAACCAGAGGTGGTACTGAAAGACCTCATCACCCTCCTTCCTCGATTCAAGGAGCTGGGCCTGGAGATTAATTGTGCCAAGTGCGAATTCTTCCCTTGCAGTGCCCAATCCAATGCGTCCTTCTGTTCTTTTCACGCTTTGCTTCCCGGCCTTAGAGTGTTATCGGAGCAAACGTTTAATATTCTGGGGTCTCCTATTTTTCCAGCAGCGACTCCTGATGCCTTTGAAGTAAGGAGGCAGCTCCTCCTGGCGGCGGCGACTAGATTAAAAAATCTTTCGGCTCACGTTGCTCTCACATTGTTGCGGTTTTGTTTCGCAGTGCCCAAGCTCACTTACCTTTTGCGCACTGTGCCGGCTTGGTTGCACCCCGGTGATGTCGATTCATTCGATAGTGTGCTGAAGGACACATTAGAGTCCATCTTGAATGTTTCCCTAAATCAGGACCAATGGGAACTTGCGTCTCTCCCTATCCGGAATGGTGGATTGGGAATTCGGCGTGCGCGTGACATCAGCCTTCCGGCTTTCTTAGCGTCGGCGAGTGGTGTTGTGGGCCTTGTTACTGATATACTATCCATGGAGGGTGACAAGGTAACCATACCACACGCGTCTGATGCTTGGGATGCTTGGGTGGCTCTAAACCCAGGTGCGTGCAGGCCGGAAAGACCCGATCGCCAGCGTTCGTAGGACGATATAGGAGTGAGTAAGGCACTGGATTCTCTTGTGGAGGCTGCACAAGGAGTGGATAAGGCTAGACTGAAGGCAGTTTCTAAGCCAGAGTCTGGGGCATGGCTGCATGTGCTTCCCTCTCCACACATGGGCACTCTGCTTGACGACGAATCGATGCGGGTGGCGGTGGCTCTCCGCCTGGGCTGCGATGTATGCGAACCTCATTTATGCATCTGCGGCGCCATGGTGGAGAGCAACGGGCACCACGCCTTGAGTTGCTGTCGCTGTGCGGGGAGATTCTCTCGTCACCATGCCCTCAATGATATTGTCCGGAGGGCGTTAGTCTCGGCCAATATTCCATGTGTGCTGGAGCCTTCAGGCCTGAGCCGGTCCGATGGCAAGAGGCCGGATGGCTTGACCCTGGTGCCATGGCAGAAGGGTAGATGCTTGCTGTGGGACGCCACTTGTGTGAGCACTTTCGCTGCCTCGCACCTTGGTCGCACCATTGGGGCAGCAGGAGCTGCTGCCGAGGCGGCTGCGCTTAGAAAGCGGGACAAATACTCTGCATTGGTGAATTATTTATTTGTCCCTCTTGCGGTGGAGACTATGGGATGCTGGTGCTCAGAGACCAGGGCATTCCTGGCGGAAGTGGGGCGCCGTTTGCGACTGAGAGGGCATGACCCCCGTTCCGGGCCATTCCTGTTGCAAAGGTTGTCGATCGCGATTCAACGCGGCAATGCGGCGAGTGTGATGGGCACCTTTGCACCCGGAATGACACGGGGCGGGTTATTTGACTAAGTTTTATTGACTTGTAAACCTATCTAATATTATGACTTTTATTGTACAATAAAAAAGTTGTTAGTTCTTATTAAGGTAATATATGTTAAAAAATATATACATTCCAAATTGGCACATTTATTTTGAAAAACTTAAATACTTACGCTGTATTTTTTTACAATGGTATCTGAAGCTACATAAACTAATTACAGACCTGGATATACTTTAACTAATTCTAAGTACAAAGTTTCAGAGCAAACTAGCTAGTCGTTTTAAAATGAGAGCCTAACTAGGTTTGTATGGAGAACCGAGCTTGCCGGGGACTCTCACAGACTGGCTTGGCCTGTTACATTTTTGGTCATTGACTGTACCTACCTTTATTTAAGTAGGTACTGGTTAGGCAAATCAGTGCGGTTACAACTACAACTGACGCCAGCACAACGCGCCCATTTTTGAAGTCGGTCAAAAATGCACAAAGTTTATATTCCCTTAGAAGTGTGAGATAAGTGCTTTTGCATTTTAACGAAGAGTCTATTGCCGATATTCCGATTCTCTCTTCTTTTAAGATGAATTGCCGTTATACTATAGTTTATTACTTACCCCATTTTAATCCATCGAAGTTAGGAAAACGTTTAAATTAGTTTACGTTTTCTTAAAAAAAACTTATTACCTACGAAGTTTAAATTTTCTGGCTTCAAAAATAAGTTTCGGTCAAAAATTTAATTTGTGGTACGAGCTTTTATTGCAGACTGTAGGTACTTTTCTGTATAGATACCGTCATCAACTACTCATTGAGACGATTCTAACGAACGAAATTCAACGGGGTTACGTCGGTTAAGTACTGAATTCCCATGGCCACCGTCTTTCTCCACCATCAGATCAGCTCGATGGTACCATAATGTTAAATTATCATTATCAACGAGTACCGTGTCTAGGCCACGAAGCTTGCTGAGTGGCCTAAGTAAGTTACGAGATTAAAAAGCTTGATTATGACACTATTGTGAACAATACTTTTTGTACGAGTTCATTAAAATCAATAATTTTAGTCATTAGTACGAGTATATAAGAAAACTAAATAACGTAAGTACCACCGGCTTCCGTAATGTTGCAGTGCTGTGTTGTGATTGGCTAAATACTAGCCAATCAGAAAGCGTAGTATTTTTATTTTTTTTATGTCCTCTGGATACAGCAGCAAGTTTAAGTAGATTTTTGACAGATGACGCGACGCTGCTTTGTTCCGAAACGCCATAGATTGGCAATTTTGTATCGGATCGAGTAGGTATCCTTAAACAAGGACACATATTATTGAAATACGAAGTTCTTTTTAGGGTTCCGTACTCAAAGAGTAAAACGGGACCCTATTACTAAGACTTCACTGTCCATATAAGGGATATGTAGAATGGCCCTACAGGATTAAGTATGTGCTATATTTTAAATCGTCGCTCCGCCTAGATTCTTTGTATACGCGGCGGAGCCGCGCGGGTAGCTAGTTTACTTTAAAAACAAAGTTTTAACCGACGAAAAATCAATCATCCCCTATTTTCCTCCCTTAAAGTTGGTTTTTTTCAAATTTATATGGGACCAACTTCGTGGTATACCCTTTCCAACTAAAAAATAATTATCCAAATCGAACTACTCTGTAAAAAGTTATGCGTGGTCATAGGTCATACATAAATAAAAATAAAAAAATATACGCGTCGACTTGAGAACCTCCTACGTTTTTTTCGTCGGTTGAAAAGGGAATCATTTTGATCTCTTTAGGGGAAGAATTGAGAAAAACAGGAATGAATTTAAACAATCCTTTAACGCTGATTTAAAAAAATAACGTTGAAATTAGGTACTTTTCTTGTGATTAAACTCTTCATATACTTATTAAAATCTTTATAAATTGTAGATTGTAATAGTCTATGTAAATACTATTCTGATGTCTAAGCTACAGTAAGTTGAAAATTTTATTTAAATAAGCACTGTAGTTTTTGAGATTAAGTGAAACAAACATCTACACAAACATTGACGATAATAATATACAGGATGGTCCAAACGTCGAAGTTCAAACTACGAAAACTACGAAAAGTCGGCATATGGGGTATATTCTGATAGCCCACGACGTGAGGAGTCTAATAGTAGTTTATGTGACTGTACATAATGATGGGCATTATATACGAGTGTGGGTTTATGAAACGATCGTCAGCGAGTTTCATAATAGAACACGAGTGTTTTAATGCCTAATTATGTACAGTTAATTACCTTTTGAACACACTATTCCCACACAACACAACATCAAAGAGGACCATAGTACCTAGGTACTTTGCTCCTTTTTGAAGTTGTGTTGTGTGGGAATAGTGTGTTCAAAAGATAATTAATTTCAATTTTTAACCCCCGACAGAAAAAGAGGGGTGTTATAAGTTTGACGTGTCTGTGTGTCTATCGGTCTATAAGTCTATTTGTGTGTGTGTCTGTCTGTGGCATCGTAGCTCCTAAACGAATGGACCGATTTGAATGCGGGTTTTTTTCGATTCTTAGCCTTTTAATCGCTCTGTATCTAAAACTCAGTCTGCTATTAATTTCGCGTTATGACAAAACTTCATTTGTTTGAAATTCGCTATTCGTCTATGTCTATTGACCTATTACTTATATAATATTACCTTTTTCGCAATTTTACACAAACGCAGTAAGCCTAAGTAGCTGTTTGTCCATTTCGCGATACGCCTAATTAGCTTAGCAGTTAGGCTAAAACAAGTTACGCCTATATTCTTTGAATTCTTTCAACACTAACTAGGTAGGTTATGTTCGTTAGGTATCTTCAGATGGCCGAAGGGGAAATAGACCAGAAATAGGAGCCCCGCAGAGCGGGGCTCCGTCAAAACACCACGAGACTGTGCATTAATAGGAGAACCTTGACTTTTATTTTCCATTTTTATAACCTCTCATTTTCAGAACGTCCTATTAAGAGTGCTCTACAAAAAAGCGCTCGCTCAGAATTCGGTATTTTGACACGCGTAGTGCGTTTGTGTGTGTAAATACTACTACCACCCACACAAACGTACCTAACACCCACATGCACAGCGCGATCGCACCAGCCGCGGGTGCCGTCCCTTTCTAGCTATATGTAAGTGCGATCGGGATAGAACTAACCGCGGAGCTTGCCGATGCAAATAGCTGTATAGCGCACCGTTTGAATTAACTCCGTGACCGATATTGATACTTGCACTAAAAAATGGTAAGTATTACTTCGCTAACATGATGTTCTAGAACATCATGTTAGTGAAGTTAGATAACTTGAATAAAGTAAGTATTTGATTTTTGAGCACAGGTTTTCTATTTGTATTAAAATACTATGATATGACAAAGTATAATATTTAGTTTCGTTTTATTAGTATAAAATAAACTAACGAGTTTTAAAGTTGTCAGTAATAAGAATAATAATTTGTTTTACGGATATTAATAGTTTGCATGTTATCTGAGTCTTATTTATATATAGTTATGTAATGAAATTATACCAGTAGACCCACCACTAGGAAATTACTGGGTACTTACGTATTCATTTCTTGAAGAATTTTTTTTTTGTTATGGACAGTAAAAAAAAACTGCCCTTCATAGAAATTGCTAATGTCCGTTACTTACCAAAGGAACTGAAAATTATAAATTATACAAACACAGCTTTTTATCTAGAATACAATTAATTAATGCGTGACTTTATTCAAAAGCCTAAAACCTCAGATCATAAAAAGGAAAAGATATGAAACGGGGGCTTGGCGCGTGTCGGTGCGACATGGCCAAATGGGCATGTCACTGCCCACCGCATGTTAGTCGCAATTCGCCGTGAATCTGAAATGTTCTTCCACGTTCACTCAAAATGCCGAAACGTAGCGTGGTTACATGCAAAAATAGGAATGAAACTAAAACCTACATGAATGGTGGAGTCACGCACCACATGTTAGTATTAGTATTTTCACTTAAGTCAGTAAAAACTAATATTTTAACAAATAAACGCAACGCCGCATCATTTCTCGGGATCGAACTAACATATCGAACGAAAAAGCATATTTTTGTTCTTTGCGTTGTACATTGAACGTTCAATACAGTAAACCACGGCGCAATGTATTAAACCACTATGGATATGGACGATGCTTGAATTTTTTAGTGGTACGGCCGCTGCTTGGCGTCGCAAACTAGAGCGGTGCCAAAGTGCAGTTACAATTTACGCGTAATCGATAAAATAGAAGTACGATATCATACTAGTTATTTTATTTCGACTACTTTCGCTGTTTTATTTTATTTCATTACGTGTTTTGGTTGGGTGCCTATCTTAAAGGTAACTAATAACATACTAATAAGATTAAAAGGCACAAAATGTTTACGGTACCTACTAATAAGATTTTCACTAAGTTGCAGTATGAACGGTAAATAGACATATTAAAATTGTATATACAAGTATATAATTTAGTTGCAAATGGCTCCAGAACAACTTAAAATGTGATATTATTACCAATAATTTATTTTAAATGAGTATTTTTTTACTTTCATTTGAAATGTGATAATTGAAGAAGAAATCTCGGTTTCTTATTACAGTTTTCCAAAGAATCCGAGTAGGTACTAAGAAATGGATAGATGCTACTGGCAGAGGTCCTAACTGGTTTCCTGTACAGAGAAGAGTTAATGTGTTCGTAACATTTTCAAGAAAAATGTTTCCAACCACTTAATAAGAGCCGTACACTTTTCGAATATTTGACACCTCGCTTGCTTGAAACCTAGGTGTAAAATGTATGGTAACACATCTTCGCACATCTTTGGTGGATACTCGCCCTTAGCCTTAAATCTCGTAATATGAGTAATGGACATATTATTTCGCGCCAAAATGCGAGTCGGATCGGCCTGGTACAGGTCAAAAATATCGATGTGACCAGAGTTTTAAATGTATGTGAACACGAACTTATAAAAAGCCGTTTATGTTACTCTGTAGGTATTCGTCAATATTTTTTACTTTTGCGATTTATGGTAAGTTAACAACCCGTGTTATTTAAACTTGTAGCTAGAAGTTTAAATACCACCACATAAACTTACCATGTCGTTGAAGTTGTTACCCATCAATATCTTAACATAATATTAATTTTAATATCAATGTCAATAAAACATAATTTTAACGTTTGTCGCCCCCCTAGTGTAGTGCGTTTAAGCCAATCACAGCCCTTGTTTGCATGTTGCCGTGGACTCACTGGCAACGCCCGAGTCTTTGTTTTTACACGGTTCAATGTGTGTGCCTGTGGGCGCTGCGGTGGGAGAAAACTGGGGACATCGGTTTTGGTTGAAATTAAGCAGTACGGCACTTCTCCCTTTTTTTATGTTCTGAGCCTAAAACCTATGTCATTTTGTAGGATTCCGTACTCAAAGAGTAAAAACCTATTACTAAGACTCCGCTGTCCGTCTGTCTGTCCGTCTGTCACCAGGATGTATCTCATGAACCGTGATAGATAGAGATTTGAAATGTGATGTATTTCTGTTGTCGCTATTTATAACAAAAAATACTAAAAAACAGAATACATAATTTTATTTTTATTTTAGTTTTTATCTGTTTCTTTTTCTTTTACAATCTTACACAAATCGACCTTGCCCCAAACTAAGCAAAGCTTGTACTATGGGTACTAGACAACGATAAACATACTTACATAGATAAATAAATACTTAAATACATAGAAAACATCCATGACTCAGGAACAAATATTTGTGCTCATCACACAAATAAATGCCCTTACCGGGATTCAAACCCGGGACCTCCAGCTTCGTAGGCAGAGTCACTACCAAGTTACTAACTAGGCTACAGGGGGTTCCTATACAACAAATTTTTTGCCGTTTAAAGATATAGATAATGGTACGGTAGTACGGTACCCTTCGTGCGCGAGTCCGACTCGCACTTGGCCGGTTTTTTAAACATTTATTTCGAAATAAAGAGTGATACTCGGAAATGTCGAAGGGAAGGTCAATCGTCGAATCCGACTCGGCTGGGCAGCATTCGGGAAGCTACGGCACATCTTTTCGTCCAATATTCCGCAGTGTCTCAAGACGAGAGTCTTTGACCAGTGTGTGTTGCCAGTGATGACATATGGCACGGAAACGTGGTCGCTTACTAAAGGCCTCATAAGAAGGCTCAAAGTCACTCAAAGGGCAATGGCTCTCCATTGCCCTTTGAGTGACTTTGAGGCTATGCTATGCTATGCTGGAAGTTTATCTGCGCGATCGCATCAGAAATGAGGCTATCCGCAGCAGAACCAAGGTAACTGATAAAGCCCTCCGAATTGCTTAACTTAAGTGGCAGTGGGCGGGGCACATTGCACGTAGAACCGATGGCCGTTGGGGCGGAAAGGTTCTCGAGTGGCAACCACGTACCGGAAGGCACAGCGTGGGTAGGCCCCCCGCAAGGTGGACTGATGACCTGGTAAAGGTCGCGGGAGTCCGCCGGATGAGGGTGGCGCAGGACCGGCCATTGTGGCACTCTTTGGGGGAGGCGTATGTCCAGCAGTGAACGTCTTTCGGCTGATATGATGATGATGATGACTCGGAAATGTAATAAAACCACGTAAAATCTTCCTTTCCAGTGTAAACCCCCGGTGTGTGTTATTATTATATATAAACGAAAATAATTACTAAATGCAAGGTAGGATCGTGCTGTACTTAACAAACGCCATATAAGCTTGTTTTTTAAAAAGTTTTTTATTCATCTTGTTATTTTCAATAACCCTGCATATGATGTCGCTGGTTCGTGGGTACTTGTACAGACAAATCACACAAACCCAAACAAGATAGGTCTATCTATTTTAGTTTAGGAGTTCCCATGACCACCTTCCATCATCAGATCCTGGAAATCATCCATCACCAAAGTGTTTACCAAGACAAAACAGATGAGCTCAAACTAGATGGGTTTATCTAGTTTAGTTTAGGAGTTCCATGACCACCTTATAGCTCCATCATCAGACTCTGGAAATCATCCAGCACCAAAGTCTTGCCGTGCCATGACCAAATAAATGAGCCCAAATTCGATGGCTTTATCTTGTTGAGTTTAGGAGTTGCTATGGCCACCTTCCGACTCCATCATCAGACCAGCTCTATGATATTATGTCACCGAAGATACGCAATTGTACCTAATTTGAAGATTTCACCCAAACTCCCATACATACATACATACTAACAAGGTGGACTGATAGTAACAAGTAAATAAATTAAATCTATCAAGTATCACGATCACTCGTACAATAATAATTGACTATAGAACGCGTAGTTTAGACAAAAGGATCCAACCCACAAGACATCACCATTGAAATGTATGACTTTTGTTTTAGGTAGAAGGTTCAATTTTAAATGTTACGTATCCGGTGGGTTTAAGCCTTTTCGCTACACTACGTCATATATGGCAGCTATGCAATTCATAACTTGTCTCGATTAGCCTCACGAATGTATCCCCAGTATAGTTTGACCCCGAGGTTGGTAACAACTATGCCTAGTCGGAGATCAAAATAATATTATTTTATCTGAAGAGTGGCCGGTTAGCTTGGTGAATAGCCACAAATAAACACACTACACGTCTGTCTCGGAGGGCTATTCAGCCGGTACTGAGATATATTCCCGCGCGACGGTAAATTTATACTAGTTTTGAATAATTATTTATAAATATAAATTTTGACAAAAGTTATATTTTTTGGACTGGATCTTGTTGGTACAAGCATGAGCTTTAATGTTGTGTAAGATTCAATACAAAAATTATTCAACAATAATGAGAAAATCCTTGAGTTTTCAGTACGATTTTGTTGACAAATATGGTGTAATTGAGAACAGTTTACATATATATACGTGCAGAATAAGGAAAATTCGAGGCGGCTAGGCGCAATGGCAACATATTACGCTAGTGAAAATAGAAAAAAACAAGTAGGTTCTCATATAACATCATGGAGTATTAGGGGCTCAAACTTATGACTCTGCGCTCTCTTCAGAAAACTACTGTCGGTAATCGGGTATTTTCGGTTAAAGTATTCAGTTCTTCGTAAATTGGAGGCGGCTAGGACCAATATGAGGAGTTTACCTATGCAAATAAGTAATCAGGATCTAGAAAAAGCTCTCCGTTTCTTAGAATTACAACGTCAAAAATCCGTCATTCTCGCTTATTCCTGACCAAAAAACGAGCGCCCTCTTAATGTATGGTCTCTTGGTATTTCGACAGTTTTGACGAAACCCCTCTGAGCGGGGCTCCTATTTCTGGTCTGTTTGCCCTTCGGCCATCTGAAGATACCTAACGAACCTGACCTAGTCCCACCATTATATGATGTGGGTCCACGAATAAGTAGTATTAGTCTTTTGGACAAAATCGTATTAAGTTCAAGTCTCACTCTGCTGAATTTGCTTTTGGACTAAATCGTAATTAGTTCAAGTCTCACTCTGCCAAAGTTGCTTTTGGACAAAAACGCAAGCGGCCTAAGTCTTAATGCGGCTATCTATCGATTGGTCTAGGCATAACGCGAATAAGTCACAGTCGCGTTTTAGGAACGACCGACTAAAGATTCTTAGCTAGGTATGTTTGGTGGAAATGAAAGCAGCCATCTCCAACATATTCAGCTCTCATTGGAAGTTAGTGGTAGGATCTCAGACAATAATAAATTGAAGCTAAGAATTCCAAATTTTGGTAATGTTTTGGTTAGATTTGAGTTTGATAACCTGCTACCGGCTTTAGATGACTTGAATGTGTACCTGGGTTTAGAATGTTTTGCATAGAAAATCTTTAAACCAAAGACTACAATATACATACTGAGATAGACAGGCAACTCGACCAAATTGAGAAGGCATTTAATGCTTGCGTATACAGGCGCCATCTCTTCTGCGGTAGTTACAACTTTTCTTTGAATGTACAAAATTGATTGATACAAGATTGAACCCCGGATCATCGACTCCAAATACCACCGTCTGTACCCCTAGGCTACTGATGCCTTGTGACAATACGGCGAATTTTGTAATACCTTGACAGCCTAGCCTAGCAATCGCTAGAGCTCCAGAGAGTTCGCCAGCTATCAAGAAGGTGGCACTGTTTTCAATAAGAAACTGGATTTGCATTAAGTTCTAAGTTTGCATAGCATGCTTTAAACCATATACGATATGTCGCGTTGACACAACACACAAAATGATTTGTATGTAAATTTTTAGAAAATTTTAAAAATATATAGGCAGTAATAGTACATAAAAAATTAAATTCAGTATCAATTAGATATAAAAATGTGTACAACTGCCATCAAAACATGTTACTCTGTCAAAAATCGGTTAGTTCGTTTCAATCGCAGTTATAGCAACGAATGTAGTGATGGCGGTCACAGCAAGGATAGTTCGGATACCGGTGTTAAACCTGGACCATCCATGTATGATGTACGTATCCATAAATAGAGGAGTGATCCAGTGGGGCGAGCAAATCTGCCTGAGTCCTTGAGGCAACGAACTAAGAAGGCAATGAATAGGTAGCTAAGTCCACGCCAGTGCGCTTTCCGTTCAACAAGGGTCATAGAGCTGTCAAACTCGGTCTAAGTAAGAATAAGTGTGACAGCAATATGAAGCATGCCCTTGTGAACAGAAAGCGCAATAGTGTGGACTTAGCTAAACGCCCAAAGCTCCCGGCCTTAAAAACCACCAGACCGCGACCGACTCGCCGGTTCATTGTAGGTATCTACATTTTCGACATACGAACATACGATTGGTCTACAGTGTCAAATTTTAGCAGTGAATCACAGACGCAAACTGATGATTCGCTAATGGATCACCCGCTTAAGAGAAATAGTTTATTTTGATTTCCAAATCTAAACTATTTCCTCTTCCAAAATTAAATCCTTTATGTATCGGCTCATGTAATGAAACTAAATGATAATGTTACAGGAGTTTATATTCAACACAAACCAAACAGACTCTAATGTGTCCCTTTTAGGAAGATTGCTTGCCATGTGACTCGAGAAAACAAATATAGAAATTATTTTAATTATTAAATAATCTAATGATTTTATTTTGTTGATTTTGCGTAGCTACACTCTGAAGCAGAATTTGTTCTGTAGTGAATGATTTGCTCACAACTATAATCAATTCAGGATTTTTGAAAAAGAAAACAACTTATTCAGTTACAGGTATATAGGTAAAATAAATAAGGACAATATTATGTTGTCTTGCCTCTTCTCGCGTCGCGTGAACGTATGCTAGCTGTGCAGAATACTTGTGCATCATATATCATTTTATTTTATTTGTTAAATACTTTGTTACAGGCCAGAAAATTCAGTCACAATCTACCCGGCACCATCGAGCGGCTCCCATTTGAGCCCCTACCTGATATATCGACTGGCATTTTCCGATGCACTGATTGCGAGGTAAACTTAAACACATACTAACTAACACACTACTATTGTCTTTAGTATTTTCGTTAAAAATAGAAAAACATTTATTCGTGACACAAACAAAACAGCAAACAGAAAACATGTCACGGCATGGTCTCAACTCTCAACTCATCAGCTAACCCTGGTCTCCCGTTGGAACCATCATCAGTGAAACCACGGCGGGCAGCGCACGGTGAAAAATTAAAACATTTATTATAAAATGTACACACAAATCTACCTATTGATACCTGTATCAAAAAAAACAAGCAAAATAAGTAGTGCAGAGTGGTAATTGCTTAACCTTTCGAACGAGCACTGGGACCACTCGACGTTGGGTTTCTTTGCAACTGAGTCGACGTCGTTTTGTACCGTGTTCTACGAGGTGTGTTACTTTAATTTAAAGCGAGGCCGGTTCACGATCAGAGGGATCTAACTAAGCATAAGCGTGAGCGAGATGGAAGTGCGTGTTAGGAAGTGTGTAAGACATCGGTTACACGCTCATTCTGGTGTCAGTTCAGTATTTAGTCTTATTCGAGTTTGGACTGATCCCAGAATGATGAAAAATGGACACGGTTACAAGATCAGTCTAGACTGACAAAATACTGATGAAATTACGACGCAGTCGCCGTTTGGACACAACGCAACACAGTCATTTAGTCTTGTAGTCTAATATGGATTATATAAAGAAAAAAAAGGCCTGTGCTATGATAATTATCGCTTTACTGTTAAAAAAGAAGCTGGCTAGAAAGAAGAAATTTAAGAAAACAAGAAATGATTTCTTCTTCAAGATCATTTCTGTACAGAAGGAAGAAGAAGATTTTGAAAATGACTATCGGATGAAAGATGCCTGCTACGATCAGTTATTGCAAATGGACGGTGACTGACGCGAGGATGACACAAACAGGTTACACGATCAGTATCCTATCAGTTTTCTGTCATTCAAGATGGACTGAAGAATATTATCTAATAGTACATTATGATACAAGTGTGCTAAGTTGGTCATTACACTCGAGTCGGTTTTTAAGCCTGAGCCGAAGGCGAAGGCTTAATGGAGACGAGAAGTGTAATGACCAATGCTCACGTGTTTCATACGACGTTTTTCAACACATTTGCGAGGAAAAAAAAAATGAAAATGTTAAAAGATATGTAATGAAAAGGCACTAGTGCGATAATGTAATGTAAAAGTCACGGCATGGGTAATATTCTGCATTATTTTGCTAATATTAAAAAAAATATGTAATGAAAAGGCACTAGTGCGATAATGTAATGTAAAAGGCACGGCATGGGTAATATTCTGCATTATCAGTGTAAATACGCTGTAATAAGACCTACTTTACGAGCAGGTGTGTTGAAAAATATTTAATTTTCATCAGTCCAGACCATCAGTCCGAGTGGTTACACGATCATTATCTCGTCATTCTGACCAGAATGATGGACTGAACAGACGCCAGAATTAGCGTGTAACCGATGTCTTACATCACTTTTTAGTACTTACATATTAATTGATTTTCGGAATAGTGGATAATTTATTAAAAATCTATCCGGTTATTGTTTTAGAACAATAAAAAACAAAAAAAATCATAAAGCTATTCTTTTTATAAAAAAAAACATAGATTGTCGTTGAAAATTATTTATGATTTTTTTACAGAGTTACCAAGCCATTTTTTATATTATGCTCGGTTATTGTCTTTATTTGTTTTTTTTTTCAGGACAGTAATTTGTAGTAGAATTCTTCATTATTTCTTCACAATGGAAGCTCAAAAATCAATATTTTCGTCAGATCGTGAACCGGCCTCGCACAGTGTTCAATATGACTGAAAACATTTCTCTATGCTGCTTATCGCATAAATCGATCAAGGAATGCATTTTAAACGCAAGACTAGAACACCCACAAGTCTATTTCAAATACTTTATTTTATAAAAAATATTTAATATTTCGTGACTTATAAAAATAATTAAATTAATAATTATTACTTCCAAAATAATTAAATAAACTATGTAAGCGTATCTGATCAAGATATTTATTTGTGATTAATACAGTTTGATAAAATACTTTTTGGCGCATATTTTATAATTCTTATTTTTTAAATTTCACCTCTGGTTACCAAACTATTAATGTTTTTTCAGATTTTGGTACTCCAAAAGAACTCAAACGTGCGACTTGTGACCAGCACTGAAAGATTGCTATTAACTGGGTATATCACTGATAAAAATATCAAGTTCCACTATTGCGGCGTTTGGGAGTTACGTGTAAAGGTCAAATTATAATTTTTAGGGTTGTCACTAAAAAGGTCAAACAAATATGTGGGATTATCCTAACAACTCTAATGAAATTTTGTAATAAGATATTTTCATATCCAATGAACAATATAAGATACTTTTTTGTACTCGACGATTAAAATATGTGTATTAAGATTTCATAGAGAATACTGCAACGTCACTCTTTTCATAGTTGTAGTCCATGTTACTGTCGAAACAATCGAAATAACTACTTTTCGATACGCTCCAGACAACTAAAATAAATTCGACCAATCACGTGGCTGCTTTACTGAACTGTAATGAATTGGACCAATAGAATCGCTTTGATGTCGTACGCTCGTTGATGTCTTTTAAGATATCAACAAGCGTACGAGCGATGAGCTGCACTTCGTTTCAACAGTATCGAGTTTGTTTAATTAGTTCAGTTGACTCGTAGAAAATTAATTTTAATGAACTCGTACAAAAAGTATTGTTCACAATAGTGTTATAATCAAGCTTTTTAATCTCGTACCTTACTTAGGCCACTCAGCAAGCTTCGTGGCCTAAACACGGTACTCGACTAAAAAGCTCTCTATTATAACACGATTGTGAAAAATACTATCTAAGCCATTAAATTCAGAAAATCGGGACCCAACTAACGAGAAGTCATGTTAAGCTATAGTGTCTTTTCGCAAGTTGGTTCCAGATTTTATGTATTTATGACTCATACAAATCATTGTCATTTTGAGTATCAACGTGCAGTCGTCAACATTAGATGGATTTTCACCATCGTGTAATGATCGTCATCGACTTCAGCCACCTGCAAGTTTTCTTCGTGAATCGGCTTCAGTAGTTCACGAGCTGCTTCTGGCCGGCAAATACTACAGGGGACCGATTTTTGACTTGCGAGCGTTCGACTCTTTCACTCGAAAACTGACAAAAATGATGATATACTATTTTGAAATAGCCATAGAAAATATCAAAACGAGCGGTACTGACCACTCTTATTCAATTCTATCGGTAGAAAGTAATTGCCTGCGATTATGACACTACAATCGTATTTACGTTTATTTAATTTTCGAGCGGTCGAAAGTCAAAAATGGCCACCTGGTCGATTTTTGGAGTTGTCTGTAATGTATCATAGACACGAACGGATGCGATGGTTCTAGTGCACGGTGAAAGAGGCCTATCATAGTTTTTCTCCTGTTAATTTTCCGGCAATGGTGTTGCTTATCTGAGTAAAGTAATTTATAGTAAACCTAGTCCCGAAATCACGTGGTCTTTACGTAATTATCATTCCGAAATCCACTTTTTCCCTGACCAACTTTTTCAAATGTGTTTGACTATATTATGTGCATTTACCTCTAAAAATAGTTTGTATTAGGTTTTCAACACATGTATTCTAGTTACTTTTTGTGAAAATTGGATTTGAAAAACCACTTGCTAAGTAAAACTCAGTTCCCGAATCGTGCGGCTATTTATGACACCACATTTGAATGCGTAAGCTCACCAGGAGTCTAAAACAGTTTTTAGAGTGGTTGAATTCAAATCAAATCAAAACAAACCAGTAAAACTGGATCAATTCTAACTAAGAAATGAAAGGTCAATTTGAATGACAACCCTACCACTATATTTTGAAATTCGATAACTCCGAAACGCCGCAATAGTGGAACTGGATTTTATTATCAGTGATATACCTAGTTAATAGCAATCTTTCGATGCTGGTCGCAAGTCGCACTTTTGAGATTTTTTGGAGGAAAAAAATAAAAACCAAAATCTGAAAAAACATTAATAGCTCGGTAACCAGAGGTGAAATTCCAAAAATAAGAACTAGAAAATATGTCTGTATAAAAGTCCTTTATTAATATGTATTTATCACAAATAAATATCTTGATCAGATACGCTTACATAATTTGTTTTATAATTTTTTTAAGTCAAGGTCACGAAATATGAAATATTTTTTATAAAAAAAGTATTTGAAATAGACTTGTGGGTGGTTTAGTCTTGCGTTTAAAATGCATTCCTTGGTCGATTTATACGATAAACAGAATAGGGAAATTTTTTGAGTCATATTGAACGGCGGCTATCTAAAGTTTTGTGTAATATTGGTATTTGTAGAATATTATTATAATCTTTTTATTTTGCAGGTAATTGGGCCACTAGCCGGTAAGTGCGCTTATTACCGGAATCCCGAGTATTATTCCTTCCACCATATGTCGTTCTTCGATTTGCATCTAGCTTTGCTTCCATCTAGAAAACCTCAGATAAAAACTGGTCGAAAACCATAGAATTACTAAATTTACTAAGTAATTAAGTAAATTCATGCTTAAAAATCTCAGTGACATGCCTGCCTCAATTTTTAATTATGGTTTAGATTATGATACCTAGACACCAAAATTTTAAGAACGGCATTTTCGTAACCGATGTGTAGTAAAAATGTAACTTAGTTCTAAGGATTATTAATATACTTATTTATTATCTGCAACAAACAACTCTTACAATAAAATGCTTATCTTATCTTCAAATGAATTTTGATTTCAGGTGATTGTACTCGGGTCGGGATAGTTTTGGCTGTAGAAATAAGTTGTAGGTAGGCAGCACAAATATCTATAAGACTTACATACATAGGTACTTAATTTTTTAGTCAGCTAATTGTAAGTAGATTACTGCTTTGCCTGTTACTATCTAACTAAATGATGCTGACTGTACATGGAGACTAGACAAACAACAAACCTCAACAGAACTCTATGAAATACATTGCAGTAAAAGTCAATCAGGCTTATTTGAATAAGCGGAAAACTCATTAGAACCATAACACCCGGGATTATACAATACTATTGTGGCAACATGAAAAACAATATATCAAGATGATTTATGTGACGTCAATAATTAGTAGTCATCGTCTTGCTAATTACGTGGTTGCGTTCCAACGAGTTTGTGATAAAGCAACTTGTTCGGCTGACAGGTTGCGGCGAGCGCAGAAAAACTGCCTTTCTCTTATGCACCATTGCACATTGTCGTTATTTGGTGCACAATGTTCGATATTTGCATGGCATCATAATGATGTTGTTGATGAGGTTGTAATCATGGGTTTAATCTGTTGAGGGAAAGGAAAGTACGTATTTGATATCCATCAACAATTATCACAGTATCAAGACTATCAAGAGTCAGTTAGGCTTAGCACGCACTGCGATTAATCGCAAGCGGTTACAGAATCGCAAAAAATCAACGTATACGATTTACTTCAGAAGAACACGCACTTGCAATTTATTTTGGTCCTGATTTTCATTGACATGCAACATGATGGGACCTGCAATACCGACTGTCTGAATGTCGTCGATAGTTTCTGCAGCAGCAGAAGTATTTAGCGGGAGATCAGTGCAAGATTCAACGGTAGGCGATTCCAAGTTGATCTTATAAATACTTAGGTACTTATCTATTGGTACCATTTTAATTAGGATTCAACTCCCTGCAATGCCAACAATAGGGAACATTACGCAAAACTCTTCGTAGGTGGCGACACTAGCAGCGTTGACATTGTATCTCGTTCCCACTTGCGGTATTGTTTATGCAAGCATCCTTGTCACTCATTTGACAATCAATTGTGCATATATTCCTATACTGGTTTAATGTTAGTGGTTAGTGCTGCCTCTGGCGGCAGAAAATTGCAGTAATGTTCCCTATTGCAGGGAGTTGAGAAACAAAAGATGAGAATTTCACTGGACGGCGTCAAAACTACGGCAGTATCACAAATCTTCATGTTCTACACGTAACGTACGTAATCTACTATAATTCGTCGGTTTCAAAACGCGCGTTATTATAACCGCAGTGCAGCTGTGCGTACTGATGTGCCGACGGAAAGTTTCCTAAATTACGAATTTTTTCTGCAATTTAACAAAGGAAAATTTCGAAAACTCTTACCTGTGCATGGGAATAATTGAAACTTGCCATTTCCAAAATAGAAATTTCCTTTATTTCGTGTGAAACTTTCTAGAAATTTCCGAGGACTTTTCCAACTTTTTGGAAATTTGCACATAAGTAGCTGTGCGTGCTTAACCCTTTAGTGGGTAACGGCAAGATATTTGCCGTCATACGACTCAGATATTTTATTTTTTTCTCAATGAAACGTGTTGTTAGTTAACTTTTGGTTCGCATAAGAGAACATACTCGTACCAATTTACGAAAAAAAGAATAGCAGATAAACGTTATTCCAACCCATGTTAAATGATGATTCTTAGGCCTGAACTTAGATTTTTAACTATTCCTTACAATTAAACAAAAATGTTTGTAAATAAAATTTTGTTTGCTGGATTTATCCGATAGTCACAA